>JAKOOJ010000008.1:8487500-9715000 GCA_022577455.1 Arizona elegans | reverse complement strand
GAAGCCAGACTGCAGCTGCATCATTAGCCACTTTAAACCTCTCCAATCCATACATGAAGCAGACTGACACCCACCATGAAGAGCTCGCACGGCCACAAACACGAAGCCAAACAACAACAACGCAGCTCACCAGCTCAAATCCCCCTGCAACTCAGACTAAGCTGAGCACAACCAACCCCCCATCCAATCAGAGCACAGCCGAGCCCCTAACCAATCAGAACACACCTCCACCCAATCAGAACACAGCCAAGTTCCCACCCAATCAGCTCACACCCCCACTAGCAGTTAAAAGGAAGAGACAGCTGCGATCTCACATTGCTCCTGGAAGCACGAAGCCGAGAACACCAGCCTGAAGATGACGAATGAGACTTCGTCGAAACGTCGCCAAGACACTTCCAATTTTACGTGGGAGAAGACCCGAATAACCAAAGACCTACATATATATATATATATATATATATATATATATATATATATATATATATATATATATATAATAGAAGAAAATAATCAAATAATAAATTAATAAAATAATATAATAACTCCCCACTCTGGCGTAAACATATCACACAGGCCATTTAATGGGCTCTCCCTCTGGGTTCCCAGGCCCGTTGGTAGAACCAGGTCTTCAGTGCCTTCTGGAAGAGTGTTAGAGTGGGGGACATTCTAATCTCTGGGGGAATGATGTTCCAGAGAGAGGGAGCCACCACGGAGAAGGCCCCTCTTCTGGATCCCACCAGGTGTATCTCACTAGAGCAGCGGTTCTCAACCTGGGGGTCGCGACCCCTTTGGGGGTCGAACGGCCATTTCACAGGGGTCACCAAAGCCCTCTCTCGCCCCCCCACACCTTCACTCACCCTCACTCTCTGCTCTGTTGGATCGCCGGCCGTTCACTTACCCCGCCCACTCCCAATCTATTGCTGCCTCCTGAGTCCCAGCTGATGGCTAGAGGAAAAAAAACTGTTTAAATTCTTGCTGTGGGGCTTCAAAGGGCCGCCCTATAGCCAGTGGTGGGATTCTGCTGGTTCCGCGCCGCCCCTTGCCCCGCCCATCCGCACCACTATTTATTGCCAATAAATAGTGGTGGGCGAGGGGCGGGCGAGCCAGCAATTTAACAAATGGTTCGGTGTTTTTTTGTAATTTTATTGGCCCGCGGAGCTTCAGCATAGGCTAATTAGCCCTTGTTTAGATCAGCTCCCGACTCTCAGCTGATTTGCTCTCAGCTGATTTGCTCAGGGCTCTGCTGCTTGTTTGCAAAGAGTGCTGGAGCAATTTTTTCCCCCCTAGCTATGCTGAAAAACGAAACTGAAAGTAAAGAAGGCTGTTGGCTTTGCTGTTGCTACTATGTTGGAAAATTAGGCAGGCAGATTTCTTTTCTTTTTCCTCACCAAAAAAGGTAGGTGCAAACAATGGGAAATTTAGGGAAAAAGTGGAGAGTTCAAGATTTTAAAACACAAAAGAAAAAAAGCTCTATTTAACTAGGGAATTGTAATAATTGAGATACTATTAATTGTATGTGTTGAAAGCAGAAATGGTTAAGTTGTGGTTTGGAGGAATATATGGGAGAAATTATTTGGTTTATTATTATTGGTAAATATAATTAACTGATTTGTAAGAAATTGGATTGCATGGAAATAATTGGAATATTCATGTTCATATTGATTAATATACAAAAAAGATAGTTATATAACTAATTGATTTATATTAAAATGTTGAATTTATATTAAACAACTGTAATATTACATTATTAACCAATGTGAGGATGGATATAAAAATAGATGACAATGGGAAGGGGTATAATATAGAATAGAAGGGAAAAATTGAATTTGATTAAGATTAGAGATGAGGATGAAGGGTAATATTGGTTTTTTAGAAAAATAGATGAGGAATAAATATGGCAAAAAGGAAATATAGAAATCGTAAATTTAATTGAAATGACTAAACACTGTGTAAATTTGTGAACCGGCCAAATACTCTGTTCAAAGAAAATACATTGTATGTTTGTATGTGTGTTTCTAATTATTGTTATTTATTCATATTTATTCTCTTTTATTCTTTAAAGTTTAACAATTCATTCTTTATCTTAATATCTTTATATTTGTTTGGGGTTGGCTTTCTTCCCTTTCATCTTTTTTATGGTACAGCAATCTTTCTCTTCAAACCTACCACCTCTCTCTTTTCTTTCCTTCTTACTTTCTCTTCCCCCACCCTCTTTTTCTCCTCCCTACTTCCTCTTCCTTTTTCCTTCTCCTCCTTTCTTCCTCCCTCTCTTACCCTCACTCCTACTCTAATTTCCCTTCCCTTCCTTCATCTCTCTCTATTGCTGTATTTTATGAATATGGACTACTCAGAGGGCTGAAAAAGTTATTTCTGACTGGTCCTCGCACTTTTGACCAGTCCTCGAACTTACGACTATCCTCACATTTTACGTTTTTGCCCTATCTTGTCACCATGGTGAAGAGAAGCAGTTGTGAAATGAGTGACATGGTTGTTAAGAATGCTGCATGGGCATAAATGTGAGGATGGTCATAAGTGTGAGGACCAGTCAAAAGTGCGAGGACCTGTCAGAAATGACTTTTTTCAGCCCTCTGAGTAGTCCCTATACACATAGCCATGGCCACCCGGTCACATGACCAGCTAGCCACACCCACCCAATCACATGACCTCCAAGCCACGCCCACAGAACCGGTACTAAAAAAATTTAGAACCCACCCCTGGTTGGGGGTCACCACAACATGAGGAATTGTATTAAAGGGTCGTGGCATTAGGAAGGTTGAGAACCACTGCACTAGAGGATGGGACCCACAACATTCCTTGCCTCCCCGTTCTAATGGGTTTATTTATTGATCATCCAGCTTGTGAATTTATATTTTCTGATCTTTGAGTTGTAAAAATAAATGTATTTTGCAAGTCGGTAATTTTCGTTATTCACAATCAAAAGGGAAAGAATTGAAATACTTTAAAAAAAAATATTGAAGAGGTACAACATGAGAATGCAAAGAAGAGTTTGTATGTGCAATTTGTAAAGGCTGTAATTAGGCATCATTTTCTCTGTCAAGACTTGTAGAAAAACAAAGGAAAGTACTTGAAGAATTATAGTAATATAAAGTATACAGTTTTGAGGTAGCATTTGCAAGAGAACATCATCAGAGCAAAACTTTTGACATTTTTTTCCAGCAGTATCAGCAAGAAAGCCCAACTTATACATGATGATTTTGTTTAGAGTGTGATAGTGCATCAGAATTATATAATTTGAAGCTCTTCATTGTTGGTCAGTTATTAAGTGTCATGCTGTGCAAGAGATTAATCATACTAACTTCCACTAACTTGCCATATTTGTCTCTATACATGTGCATTGGTTGTATAAAAAAAAAAAACTTTCTAAGCTGTGTTGTTTGTACAAATAAAAGGCAACTGCCCTGTAAAACTGGATGGAATGCTGATTACTCCTTGTCCTTTTCTTTCCCCATTCACCCACTTTGGGTATTTATATAAATTCAAAAATATATGCAATTTTGAGGCTTAACATTAGTCATGCTGTCCTTCAGAGGACCAGTGTAGATACATAAAATTAAAATTCTATCTAAAAAAACTTCAGATAAAAAATTAGAAATGCTTCATTCTTTAACAATATTAACACATACTAGGTTAAACAGGTCAAATTGAACATATATAAAATTGAGCTGGAAGGGTGTATAATTTTACAGTGTTTAAAATCATCTAATATTTTAAAATGGTTTAGTACAATTCAGTACTAAATTTTGTACAAAAAGTCTAGAAAATGTTAATTCATGTAATTCATGTTAATTTTCACTGAAAATAATTCCAAATGTTTAAACAGATTAATAAAATATGTAAAAGTTTTAAAAGAATGAAAAAACAGAAACTATATGTCAAATATACCAATCAAGTATAATGTTTGAAGAGCTATGTCTATTTTTATAATTAAAAAGCAAATAAATCTCTTTATTATTAAAGCAAACACATGTTCTTTTGAAAACATTTAAAAAGTGTGGGATGTTACCTAGAACATGTGCTGTAACATTTCCTTGAATTTATATCAAGAAAAAAGGATTAAGTGAACAATGATATATTACTATATTATATGGTAGGTTCATTAACTGCTTTGCTCATGACTAATTATCAAATTAACAAAACATTGGAGAGTAATCTTTTTTTTTTTTACCAATAGCCTTTTCAGCAAACTGAGAAAGAAACAACGGATGAAAAATGTGCACAAGAGCATTTTAGATGATTTTCAGTTTTTGATTATATTGATAGATTTTTTTTAAAAAAGAATTACCTTCCACAAAAAGATTGAATGTAGACATTTTAAGTTTTACCTTCTTAAAATTACTAATGTTCTCACATTCAAATGTTACACACACATAAACCACCTCAAGGTGTCTACGGTTCTTTCCACTTTGGACACCCATGCAATTTCTCCCGTTGTTGAACGCAAAGCAACAGTCTTTCCTACAACCGTTAAGAATTATCCAAGAGGACAGGAGAGGAGGAATAAAGAACCTCTTCGATGCACATCATTCAGCTTTAGAAAGCAAGGTGAATTTTGCAGGAATCAAGAATTGTTTGTTTGAACTTTTGCATAGCAGCCCGCATTACAGAAGAACCCAGAGGGATTCCGTTTGTCAATAAAGCTGCAAGGCTCTTGATGTGGGCGGGGGGGGGCGGGGGTCGGTCGGTTGAGTTTCCAAGGTGTGACATTTCTGGTCGTGCATTTGGGGTTTGCCTTTTGCTTTGGCGGTTCGTTCCAGTGGAGACGCGCCGTCGCTTCCATTCTCAGAGGTTGTTACGGGGCATTGCAGAGTTTGGGTTATACAAGGGATAAAAACGTTGTTTCCCCCCCCCCCGGGAAGGTGCTTTCATTTATGTTTTTGGAGGGCGGGGGGGGAGGAATGGAGGAGACCCGTTGCGGCTCCTCTGTGGCGAATGGCTCCCGAGGTGCATAAAGAGAAAGGGTAGCTTGCTTCCCCTTGCGCGCCGCCACCATTTCCCCCCCTTTCCTTCGCAAGGAGGAAAAGGACAGAGCGGCGTCCTAACCCCCCTCACAGTGCAACTTCTCCAGCCCTTTTATAATAAATGACGACATCGCCTCTTCCTGCTTTCCCGCCACATCCTGATTCACCTCCTGGTTTTTTTTTTTTTTACCGTCTCCCATTCCCCCCCCCCCCCCCACCCGCTAGCACACCCTCGCGGCGGATTTAACGGGACCACGCTTCCAGGAGAAGAAGCGCGGCGTCAAAGCCTGAGAGCGAGAGGGAGAGAGAGAGACAGGGAGGAGTGAGGGGGGGCGTGGCTTTGGCAGATGACAGTCACAGGGCGGGGCCTGAGCAGCTCCTCCGCGCGAGCCCAGGCCGTTTGGTTTATGTATGAGTGTAAGCGCGCGCGCGCGCGTGTGTGTGTGAGAGAGTGAGAGTGGAGAACGTCAACGAGGAGCGGCAAACGACGGCGGCGGCGAAGGAGGCGAACGCCGCGGCGGGGGCCGGTAGAGCGCAAGGCAGTCTGTCAGGACGAGCAGCCGCCGCCGCCTGCCGGGTGGAAGGGCAGCCGAGAGAGAGAGAGAAAGAACGGAGGAGGGCGGGGCGAGAAGCGGGCTCGTGGAAGAAAAGGAAGGCAAGAAAAGGAAGCGAAGGCGGTCGCGTCTGAGGGGGAACGTGAGGGCAGCCAACGAGGGGGGGAGGCGGAGCCTCGCTTATCTAGCCTCCGCAGCCGCCGCCGCCGCTTCGGCTCGTCCGAGCGCTCTGTGTCTCCCTCTTTCTCTCTCTCTCTCGCTCACTCGCTCTCTCTCCCCCCTCCCTCCCCCGCTCCCCCCTCCGTGCCCTGTGGCCGGGCGGAGATGGCGATGCTGGATCTGGCCCTGGAAGGACTCGCCGTCTTCGGGCTCATCCTCTTCGTGGTCCTGTGGCTCATGCACTTCATGTCCATCATCTACACGTAAGTCAGGCCGCTCGGCTGCTGCCCCTCGCCTCCCCCCCCCGAATCGCCACCGCGCGCGCAGAAACTGTGGGGGGGGTCGTTCTCTCTCTCCCCTCCCCATTCCCTCCCGCCCCCACTCCATTGCGCTGCTTCTCTTGTAGCCGGTGCCTCCGCGCTTTGCCAGCCCCCCTCTCATCCACCCACCCACCCACACAAACCTCCCAAGCTGAGAGGCGACGCACCTGCCTTGCTCAGCCCTGGGGGTGGGTGGGTGGGTGAGGGAGGGAGGGAAGAACCACCACCGCTTGTCCGTGCCGCACTGCCCCCCCTCCGCCCCTCCCGCCATGTACCGCGTTCACAGCTTTCCTCCCCCCCCCCCCCACCATTGGGGCTCTCTCCGGCGATTCTCGTCATCACCAGCTGACAGTTGCAATCCGGTCGGTGGGCTAAAAGCGCCTGGAGCTTCCTACTCCCTCCTGTCCTTTGCGGGAACTAGTCCGACCTTTGCTTTTGGGAGAGCAACCTAGAAAAGGGCCAAGTCATAGAGATTTGGATACTGCTAATAAACAATAACGAATCCCTGCATTTCTTGCCTTTGTGAAAGAAGGGGAGAGAGGTATGCTTTTAAATCTGCCATACTAAGCTGTATTGGGCTGCCTTTTTGTCTACCTGCTTTAAGCCGGCGGATCCATGAGGAAGCGTTACAGTGAGTCTCGTAATACATACATATTCAAGCGGTAGATCTGGCGCTGGCTTTGCTATAATGTAACGAAGCGGTGGCATTTTATTTGCTGCGGTTACCTTTCTGTTGTGATTTTTTCTGTCTCTCTCCCAGATAAATGCCATATTCGATGCCTCCCCCCCACATAGGGTACTTGGCAGAACCATGTTTGTATCTCCCAGTTTTAGTTTTTAAAATCTAGAATTGCGGGTTCCGGAGCTATGGTATTTTTATAGTGAGAGTTAAGCCTGAATGGATTTCACTTTTGAGTTTACTTTAAGCACCATTTAAAGGGAGACTGGTTATATTATGCAAGCAGTCTATTAATGCATGATTAATTTAAGCTGTATGACATAATCCCATCATTTCAGTTTATCATATTTCTACAGTAGCTGTATTGCAATGGGCAGATGAATAAATGCTTCTTGAAATATTCTTAAATTATGAAATAAGTGCCTAGAAATTTGTTAGCCACAGATTTCTTGGGAAGGTAATAATTGAGATATTTGGAAGAATATCTTGGAAGAAGATGAAGATGCTGAAAACTTATTGGGACACAGTTTGAACTCATAAATAAAATCCTAATTTTTTGCTAATCATTGGTTATAATGAATTGCCTTCAGGCTTATACAAAATGTTTGGAAATAAATGCAATGATTTCTTGATGGCGCTGACATTTGGGGCCTTTGAACTGGTTTTTCTGTCTGATTATCAAACATTGATAATGAATTTGAAATTAGACTTCTGAAGGAGTTCTTGGTCCTTCTCCTTTAAACAAGTTAATTAGCTTTTATAACTTGACTGCTATATTTCTAATTTCTTAAACAATATACCACATTTTTGTAGTGTAAAAAGCTAGTCAATCTCTTGAATACTGAAAACTTCTATGAAAGGAAAGAGGATTAGCTAAAAAGAGATCTAACATCAATCATATTTAGGAGATAATTCCTTATTAACTGATTTATACTTAGCAATTTGAATATTGATATGGAAAATTAAATTATCCACTGTGTTGGTGGCTATATTGTTTGTCTTCCTTCAAGCACAATGTAATGTTTGAAGTTTCCACTGAATCCTATGTCTTTGTCTATAGCAACTTAGCACAAGGAAGCAGATCGTATTAACAGGATAGGAGGAACCATTTATTCCATGCAGAAAATTAAGAATATTAAATCTATATATGCCTGAATTTCAATCGGGTTTTATAATATGGAGATTATTGTAGGATTTATTAGTTAAACAGTGATGCAATCATTTTGACTAGATTTGTTTTAAATCTAGTCAAAAATCTGCAAAGAAGACATTTATATACAGTGTTTCAAGAGACAATACATATTGTAATACCTATAGAGCAGAGCAAAAAAATGTAACTAGTATATAGCACAAATAGCATTAGTATACTATGTAGCATAATAACCTCTACATCTTTCCCTTAACAGCTAGAGGCTTATCTACTGTATAAAGAATAATATTATTGTTTTTGTATAGGCCAGTTGGCTGAAATAAGTATATATTGCATGAGGAATTAAGATGTTGATTTTAAAAACATGTTTTGAATAAATTTTTACAAATTTATATAATGAGTCTATTAGAAAATAGTATTTTGAGTTAAAAAAAGATATACACACTTGCATTATCCTGTATTTCATAATACTCAGCCATTTGAAGTCTTGATTTTACAAAAAGAAAAGTAATGCATGGAATGGATTGATTTCTCTTTAGATAGCATAGTATTTCAAGCACCTTAGTTCTAAGCCAATTTAGCCATCACTATCACATATTTTAAAATTCAAACAGCATATCTAATTTGAAATAAATGTACAATTCTTCTCTACTGGGAAGCAATGTAATAAAAATATTCTCATACTGGCTTAGTTGAAGGACATAAATAAAACAAATTTGTGGTAAGTCAAGATAGCTGCAAAGGGAATTTAGTGTTAAGGCATTTATTCACACACCCTCAGTCAAAGTGGCTACACTCCTACATCCATTACATATTTGCATGCATACTGATTAGGAAAGCTCAGTGCATTTGGAGGCCAGAGACCAACAGAGATTATAACACACACCTTCCTCAATATCCTTGATCCCCAACTGAATTAACTGATTATTAATGTACGTTTGGATGATTATAAGAAAGGGATTTTCTTTCAGTATTCCTATAGCCTGTTAAAATAAAAAAACAGATGTTACATTGGAGCAGCTTGAGCATGAATGAATGGGCCTTGTTTGATTTTTAGCATTCAAACTCTTTTTATTCAGTAGTCTCTGAACAGCTCCCTCACAACAGGGGAGATATATAGATCTCTGTATCTTTTCCATTATATGAAGCAAAACAGCCAGAGGTACTTTCTTTGAAAAGAAGATAGTTGGGGAAAGAGTGTTCTCCCAATAGCGTTCTGTTTAAGGTTTTATTTATGTAGCAATATTCAAGAGAAGTGTAGGGCAGTTACAGTTGATAAAATGGAGATTTGTAAATGCAGTTGTTTATGTATTTCTAATATAATTTATTTCTTGCAATTTTCTTTACTGTGCTATAAAGTAGTAAATGACAAAACAGTTTTGGAGTACAACTTCAGGAAAACAATTGCTCCCACTTAATATGTAACTCAGATGCTAATACTGTATATCAGGAATTTAATAGTTACTTAAATGGCTCTTGGTGACTATGCAAATACTATCTCAATTTGTTTTTAAGGATAATTTATAGTTTCTCCAATGATATTCCACTGATCACTTTGGTTCTAACTATTGTTTTTCCTATCTTCTGCTTCCCTCAACCTTACTATTCGTAGGGTTTTTTTTCTTAGTCCATCATTTGCTTGTATCACGTGGTCAAATATGTGAGTTTCTGTTTGTTAATCATAACTTCAAATTAGCAGTAATAAATTATATCACCCAGAAATATAGATTGGTTCTTCTTGCAGTCCAAGTTGCTCTTAGTAATCACTTTCAAACCCATCATTATCATTTGCAGATGTCATTATTTCCTGTTATTTCTTATTCTTCAATATTTCACAATTGTATTTTACAGTGAAAAAGCTATTGGTTTAATTATTCTGGTCTTGGTTTATGATATAAATATCCTCATTCTTCATGATTTTCTTTGTGTTTATAACTGCCACCTTCCTAGGTGTGCCTTACCTTCACTTATTTGCCATCAATTGTATGCTCACTAATCTTACTGGTTGAATAATATGTGCCTTTTTAATACTGAACATTAACTAAGATCTTTTAGTTTCCTTTTTATTTAAGTGATTTATATTTTACAAGTTTTCTTTATTTTCAGTTAATAAAGGAACATCTGCATATCTCCTAGTGTTTTACTATTTTAATTCTAGATGTGCCCTTTTCTAGTATTGAATACGGGAAAAATGTTCTGAAGTACTCTCTTTCCAATTCTGAGCTATTATATTTCTTTGATCTTGAAGTAGTGTAAGGGACAAGTATGGTAAAGGTTCATCAGAAGAATAATCAGATGTTTTTGCACACCTATTTTCCTTAATATACTTCACTTTCAGATAAACAAAAGCTTTGCCGCAGACATTTTAAAAAAACCTTCCTTTTTAAATTTCTGTTTTCTCTATGATCCATTGAACTGACCTTGTGTCCCTTTTCCTAAACTTGCCTGTTCATCTGGCATTTCCTCTCCCCATATATGGCTTTATTCTTTGTAAGATCTTAATATTACACATTGTGTGCATGTAAAATTAATGTAGGGTTCAATAATTTGCTTATTCTCTTGCCTCCCCAGCTCCTTTTTCTCTAGGTCCTACTGCCTTGTTCCATATGTATTTATTATCAGGTTTATAACCACATATTCCTAGCGAATGACTTCATGGCAGTTTATAACACAAAAATAAATATCATTAAGCAACAATATCAGTTCAAATGGCAGCAATAAAAGAATAAAAAAATATTTCTAATCTTATTTGATATTGGACTGTTAGCACAAAGAAACTCTTTTCTTCCAGTTTTAAACAGTTCAGTGAATAGTTCATGTATGCTGGATGCTTCCATATTTGATAACTGGTTTATTGACTCATACATTATCTTTTCCTAGTGAAATTGGTTCCTGAATATAGCCTCTCTATAAATGTTTCTATTATTCTATATTCTTGTATGTAAAGAGTTTCACTATTGTATTTCCATGTATTTTTAACCTTACTTAATGTAACCCTATTAGAGCTTTTTTGTGTGATTACTCCTGACTATTTTTGCCCAAGCGGTACACTTTCTTGTGATTTTTTTAAAAAAAATCTCAATTCTCTTTTTTCCCCTTTATTTGTTGATATTCCTGATTTAACTATTTTTCACTGTTCTTTTTTGCCTGATTTGGAAGTTGGACAGTGTCTTCTCAATATATAGGCTGCCTAACTGAAATAACTTAAGGTAACATACATTGGTTTAAAAAAATCATTAAACAAAAGTAAACAATACAGGCTGAAATATAATCATAACAGACAGTTGGGGAATATTTCTCAAGACTTTCATCTTTAGCCTTTCCTTGGCTATTGTGATAGATTTTTCAAAAAACTACTTGAATATTTTCCTCTTTGAAATTTTGAGATATTTCTGGTTTTGTTTTTGCAAAATCTTGTATCTCTTCACATAGCTTCTTTATTTGCCTAACTGCAATGTACAGAATTGATCCTTTCATTGCTGTCTTTTATTCTAGCTGTATAGAATGTACAGTCCTGTAAGTCCTGAATCACAAGTGAGCCAAAAATTTCTTAGCACAATAGCTGTTTTGCCCACTTTATGACCTTTCTTGCCACAGTTGTTAAAGGAATCACTGTGATCATTAAGCTAGTTGCTAAGTGAATTTGGCTTCCCCATTGATTTTGCTTGTGGGAAGGCTGCAAAAGGTGATCACATGACCCTGGGACACTGAAATCATAAATACATGCTAGTTGCCTAGCATCTGAGTTTTGGTCATGAGGTTGCTGCAACACTGGTAAGTATGAAAAATGATCATAAGACACTTTTTTCAGTGCTGCTGTAACTTTGAATAGTCACTAAAGAAATGGTTGTAAGTTGAGGACTACCTGTATGTCCCCCAAATCTTGCTGGCACACCTGCACTCTGAAATTTTTAAAGTTTAACCTGTAAATTTATCATCAATTATGATTTTATTTATTTATTTGTAACTTTTACTGTATGTATCCATGCATCTTATATCAAATTTAATCAATGTTTAAGGGAAGGAACTAGAAGTGTGCCCACCCTATATGATCTGGGTGGATGAGTAGATATCCCTAGGGAGAGGTGGTCCCATAGATAACCTGACCAATGATCACTGATTTGTTTCACAATTTTCAACTGAAAGTCCCCTGGCTGACTGGATTTCATTTCTTCGTTTTCTGCCACTATGCAAACAATTTGATTTTGTTCTTATCCATGCAGGGGTGCCGTTATGTAGATTATAAAATTATGTTGCTTGAAGCTGTTATTCTATTAATTATGTTATTAATTTGGCTCCTTTGTTATTTTGTTCATCTGATTTTTATATAATTCCAGTTTCTTTATTTCTTCAATTTTTCAATTCTGTTACTAGTGTTGCACTACAATTTTTGTAGATGCCTCATTTATCATAATTCCTTAATGTTTTCTTCCTTTTGTATGCAATATATCTATCCATACACTGGTGTTATACAAATATTGCACAAGTATATGAATGGATCTACTACAGACACAAAAGATCTACTACAGACACTAATTCTAATAGTTACAATCCTAATTGTTTAAAGCTAAGCACATAATTGCGCTTAGCTTTAATACATACATGACACACATAATCTGTGCCTTTGGCATTTAGTATGCCGACCACATGATCACAGAGACGTCTTTGGACAGTGCTGGCTCTTCGGCTTTGAAAAGGAGATGAGCACTGGCTCCTAGAGTCAGGGATGACTAGCACATATGTGCGAGGGGAACCTTTACCTTTACCTTATCATTCTATTCCCATCCCAACTTGTCTGCTCTTATAAAGCAATTTATTCTGATTACTCAAACTTGATTTTAATATTTCAGATTCAATTCATTGTTGCAGTTCCTACAAATAAATTCCAGCCATGTCACCTGGACCTAATAAGACTTTTCTTCAGGTGACCAAATATTCACCCTCCAAGATCTTTTTGTTACAGAAATTATAAGCAGTTGAAATAGAGCCTTCTTAACAGAGTCCTATTTACAGCAGATCCAAAAAGGAGTTTATATGGAATTATAAACTGATGAGAATTACCTTCCCTTCAGTTTTTGCAACACAATCAGAAGATGTGTTAAATTCAGTCTTGGTAACTCTTATTTCTATTTCTGTCTATTATTTTTGCAAGATTAAAAAAAATTCTATGTCTTCTGATTTCTTGATACTTGTAAAAAACTTTAATTGGAATTCATCCTGATAAAAGGAATGGCACGATTTTTACTACCATCCCTTCCTAACTCACTTTGCCTTTTTAGGGTTTATTATACAATTTTCATAGTATTCTAAGAAAATTGTACTCTTTTATCTCCCTCCTCTCTTGGAATTAGTAGAGAAAGAAAGTGGGAATGCAGATGACTCATTTAACTAACCAGACATTTCTTATTAGTGTGTACTGACAAGACATTGATCTCCTTGTCATATGTGGCATCCCAATGTTAATCTTGACAATCAGTTTATACATACATACATACATACTGTACATACATACAATCTCCATCTTTATTATTTTTACAAATAACACAAGGCAGCGAACATATCCCACACCCTTTTCTCTTCCTATTTTCCCCTCAATAACAATCCTGTGAGGTGAGTTGGGATGAGAATGAGTGCCCAAAGTCACCCAGGTGGATTTTTTGGCTAAAGTGAGACTAGAATTCATAGTCTCCTGGTTTCTAGCCTGGTGTCTTAACCACTACACTAAATTGGCTGTATGGTAAATATTTGAAAATCTGCCCAGATACAATATTTTCTCCTTAATCAATATATACATATTCAATGTAAGAATATGTATCCAGGTAGTCCTTGACTTATGTCTACAGTTGATACCAAAGTTTCCATTGCTAACAAGGCAGTTGTTAAGTGAGTTTTGCCCCATTTTGCAACCTTTTTGCCACAGTGGTTACATGAATTATTGTAGTTGTTAAGTGAATCATACGGTTGTTAAGCAAATCTGGCTTCCCCCATTGAGTTTGCTTTTTGGAAGCTGCTGGAAAAGGTTACAAATGGTGAGCATTTGACTCTGGGGCAGCGCAACTGTCATAAATACAAGCTGGTTGCCAAGTATCAAAGTTTTGATTGCGAGACCATAGGGATGCTGCAACACTTGTAAATGTGAAAACCAGTCATAAATCACTTTTTTCAGTACTTTTGTAACTTCAAACGGTGACTAAATGAATGTTTGTAAATTGAGGACTATCTGTATATGAATGATTGAGAAAATTACCTTCTATACCTAAGCCTGTTGGAAGAATAAGTTTATTTATTTATTTATTTATTACACGTATTTATATGCTGCCATTCTCCTGAAGGACTCAGGGCGGCGAACAGAAATTAAGAAACAAGTACAATAAAATCCCATTTTAAAACCAAATAACTAATTAATAGTAAATAATAAAGCCCGGAATTGGAGTCAGCCTATTTGTTTGAACAGCCAAGTCTTCAGGTCCCGATAGAAGGAACGGAAATCAGAAGCCGTCCGGAGCTCGGTAGGTAATTCATTCCAGAGGGTGGGAGCACCCACAGAGAACGTCCTACTCCTGGGCATTGCAAGACGACATTGGCTCGCCTTTGGAACCCTGAGGAGAGAGGCCCTATGTGAGCGAACAGGATGGTGAGAGGCAGGCAGGAGAAGGTCCTGCAAATATCCCGGACCTAAGTCATGTAGGGCCTTATAGGTGAGAACTAGCACCTTGAAGCGGACCCGGAGAACCACTGGTAACCAGTACAGCTCACGCAGGAGAGGTGTTATATGGGAGTAACGAGGGGCTCCCGTAACAACTCGTGCGGCTGCATTCTGGATCAGCTGGAGTCTCCGGGTGCATCTCAGGGGCAGGCCCATGTAGAGGGAATTGTAATAATCCAAGCGGGAAGTAACCAGGGCATGAGTGACTGTGTGAAGGTCATCTTGGTCCAGGAAAGGGCGCAACTGGCGCACCAGGCAAACCTGTGCGAAGGCCTCCCTGGTCACAGCCATTAGATGGTCTTCTAGGGACAGCCGAGCATCCAGGAGGACACCCAAGTTGCGAGCCCTATCAACGGGGGCAAGTTTTTCCCCATCTATCAAAAGTGATGGGGCCTCTGAAACCCGAGATGCCGGCATCCACAGCCACTCAATCTTGGAGGGATTGAGTTTGAGTCTGTTTCTGCCCATCCAGGGCCGTACCACCTCCAGGCAACAGGACATCACAGGAAGGGCATCTCTGGGGTGGTCTGGGATGGAGATGTATAATTGGGTATCATCAGCATATTGATGATATTTCACCCCAAAGCCATGAATGATCTCACCCAGTGGCTTCATATAGATGTTAAAGAGTAGAGGGGAGAGAACCGACCCCTGAGGCACCCCACAATTTAGGGGCCTTTGGGTGGATCTCTGCCCTCCCGCCCATACAAACTGAAAGCAACCCGAGAGGTAGGAGGAGAACCACTGTAAGACAGTGCCTCCCACCCCCAACCCCACAAGTCGCTGCAGTAGGATACCATGGTCGATGGTATCAAAAGCCGCTGAGAGGTCAAGTAGGACCAGGATGGAGGAACAACCACCATCCCGAGCTCGCCAGAGATCATTCACCAGAGCAACCAATGCCCTTTCCGTGCTGTGTCCGTGTCGGAAGCCCAATTGGTATGGGTCAAGGTATTCTGTTTCCTCCAGGAATTGTGGGAGCTGTTGCGCCATTACAGTCTCAACAACCTTCGCAATGAAGCGAAGGTTGGAGACGGGACGATAGTTATTAAGTGAGTCTGGGTCCAGGGAAGGCTTCTTGAGGAGAGGTCGAACCACCGCCTCCTTAAGAGAGGCGGGGAAGTTCCCCTTTCTCAACGAAGCATTGATAATTGCCTGGATCCAGTCTCTAGTCACCTCCCTGGCAGCCGAAACCAACCAGGAGGGACAAGGGTCCAATAAGCAAGTGGAGGAACTAAGTTTGCCCATAATCCTGTCCACTTCTTTGACAGAAACAGGGTCAAACTCAATCCAGATATTATTCTCAAGACCCACCCTAATCTACCGATTGGATTTGTTGGAAGAATAAGTTCATAATTGCTAAGTGAAATACAAGCAAGGTAGAAATTCCCCATACCCCAGGTATTCCAGTATATGGAGATCACCATTGGGAATGCAAGTCCCTGGGCTTCTGTTCATTTTCTAACGGAGTGGGAAGAGACTCTCACAAGCCCTTCTTAAAATGGTTGTACAGGGCAGATTATTTCTGTTTGGGAGAAACGATAATGTGAGTATAATGTGAGTATATAGATGCCTAATTTTATAGAGTTTTGGAGATTAAAGCCAGCACTTTAAATCAGGCTTCAAACCTATATCCTATGCAGTCTCCATATGTCAATTTTTCAATATATGTCTTAGAGTTAGAAGTCAAAAATTACCTAATCAAGGTTTTTATTTCCAAGCAGGCTGATACCTGGCATTTCTAGGATATATACTTCCTAAAGCAAAACTGCACATAATGGAATACTGTACATCTGATTGGATGTTTCACTGAAAGTACTTTGCAATGTATGTATGTATGTATGTATATGTATATATATTCCATTTTGTAGTGGAAACTGTTTAATTTGTTAAGGTATGTTTTCTATTTTTAATAAGAGGTAGTGATTTTGTAAAATACATAGGTCCAGGATTGGTATACAAGCTTACTAACATCTCAACAATAGCTGAAAAAAGGTGATTTCTTTCAGGTAATGCATAGATGTTAAAGGAATACCAATTTAACTAACTGACCATTTTACATAAGAATCTGGGCCCATCTTTCTTAAAATGATATGTATGAAAGTGCCTTGTAACCAATGATACAGCTAATATCTACCTAGTTGTAAATCTTGAAACAAATCTGATTACAGAGGTGATATTTTTCTCTCTGACCTCAACCCACTGTGCTCTTCAAAAGACCTAGGTTTAGGGATAGTGAAGAACTTCTTTTATAAAGATGCACTAGACTAGAGGATTTTTGAATTACGTTTCAAAGTGTTAAACCTGTTACTGAAACAACTAATCATAAGTTCACAATGATTTTTCATTGAACCTTGATACTATTTTCTTAGCTGACAGATGTCAGGCCCCAAAACTAAGAAAGACTGGTGGTGATTCTTCTAAGATGACTCTTTATTGATCCATACTTATAGGCAGAATCTTGCCAAACTGAAGCATTCTACTAACCATTTCTACTATATACTCAGAACAATCACTGAGGAGCTCTCTATTTCTCTCACACAAAATATCTGGATAGAGCTGCCTCTTATTTCACCCCCTCCTTCCTGGGAATCTAGACTACTAGCCACACACAATAGTGATAGAAACTAAAAATGCCATCTTTCCAATCATTTCTTCTCTACTAATTGCAAACTTGAACACCATTTTGTACCAAAGAAAAAATACTTCAGGTTTTTTGTATGTAGCAGCTAATTTATTTGCTTTAAATTATGGGAAATGTGTCTACATTTCAATATAATATTGAAATGTAGACACATTTCAGTATTCAGCCGCGCGAGCCGTCGTGGGTGCACCTAGGTACACCTACATTACACCAATTCTCCGCGAGCTGCACTGGCTCCCTATTGATCTCCGGTCACAATTCAAGGTGTTGGTTATTACCTTTAAAGCCCTACATGGCTCAGGGCCAGGTTCTCTTCGAGACCGCCTTCTACCGCATAGCTCCCAGCGACCGGTAAAATCCCACAGAGATGGTCTCCTCCAGGTCCCGTCAGCTAAACAATGCCGGCTGGTGGCCCCGTGGGGGAGGGCCTTCTCTGTGGCTGCCCCAGCTTTCTGGAACCAGTTACCTCCTGAGATCCGGACCATCCCCACCCTATTGGCCTTCCAAAAAGCGATGAAGACCTGGCTTTTCCGGCAGGCCTGAAGCCGTTGATCTCGCTGATGCGATCTGGCGAGATCCGGCCATGAATGGTGTGAATGGGTTTTAATTGTTTTTAATGTTTTAATTTTTAATGTTTTTATATATGGTTTTTAAATGCATTGTAAGCCGCCTTGAGTCTTCGGAGAAAGGTGGCATACAAGTTGAACAAATAAATAAATAAACTTTTCATTTGGAATTTTAAAATCAAGTTTTAGCTTTTCTGTTTCTTAATAAAAGTTTGCAGGTATAGTAATCTTACAATAATTTTCATGAACTTCTTTTAAATTCTTGTTGAATGGAAGAAGGGAGATTGTACATTAAGGAACACCTTTCAAGGCCCTGCCCAAGCCCTAGAAGAAATAATAATGTTGATACTCTTTCTGGCCAAGTATATTTTTTAAAAAATGTCCTCATATCTTCAAGAAGTGAAGATTTCTTTGTTATCTTCTGGAAGGAGGCTTCGCAGTATCTGAAGCAGAACAACTAGATTTATACCATATAGCCATGATGGTGAACCTATTGCACAGGTGGCACGCAGAGCCATTTCTGTGGACACGTGAACCGTTGCCCTAGATCAGTGATGGCTAAACTTTTTGCCGTCCCGTGCCAAAAGTGGGGGGAAAACGGGGGAATTGTGTGCGTGTATGCCCACATCCATAATTCAATGCCTACCCAAGCCCCACCCTCCCACGCACGTGCACATGCTTCCCACGCGCTCCCCCTGCTTTTGGCATGCAATGGCACATTGGACCCATTTTTCACTCTCCCCAGGCTCCAGAGGCTTTCTAGGAGCTTGGGGAGGGCAAAAAAGGCCTTCCTCAACCCCCACCCCCAAGGCCTTCCGGAGGCTGGAAATAGCCCATTTCCCAACTTCCGGTGGGCCCAGAAGGCCCAAAAATCAGCTGGCTGGTGGGCACATGTGTGCTGGAGCTGAGCTAGGGCAACACTTGTGTGCCCTCAGATATGGCTCCGCGTGCTACCTCTGGCACCCGTGCCATAGGTTTGCCATCACAGCCCTAGATCAACTCCACCGCGCATGCATGCGCACCTCCCACTGGCCAGTTGATTTTTGGTTCTCTGCCGTGCACACGGGAGAGGCATGTGCATGCATTTGCCACCCCATCATTCCCAGGAGTTTCCACGCAGCCCGTTTTGGATGCTAGGTAAGTACAGCAGTGCTGGGTTGCTCCTGGTTCTGTCCAGTTCCATATAATTG
The DNA here is from genome assembly GCA_022577455.1 of Arizona elegans. Lineage (NCBI taxonomy): Eukaryota > Metazoa > Chordata > Lepidosauria > Squamata > Colubridae > Arizona > Arizona elegans. The sequence continues at coordinate 9,696,053 of JAKOOJ010000008.1, read as the reverse complement.
GTAGTGAAACTGGTGGGAAGCCCCGCCCACCCGCCATGATGTCATCATGGGTGATCTGCACATGCACAGAAGCTTCTGCGCATGTGCAGAAGCGTGTACGTGCGATCCCACTGCTAACCGGTAGTAAAGGTAAATGGAACCCACCCCTGAAGTACAGGGCTTGCGCAGAGGCTCTGGGAGGATGAAAAACGGGCCTACTGGAAATCTGGAAACAGGCTTTTCTGGCCTCGGGAGGGCAGGGGGAGACAGTTTTCGCCCTCCTGGAGGCTCCAAGAAAGCCTCTGGAGCCTGTGGAAGGCGAAAAACAGGCCTACCAGAAGTCCAGAAATGGGCTGTTTCCGGCCTCTGGAGGGAGGTCTGCTAGGTCCAAAACAGGGCTTGGGGGGGGTCGCATGCACATGGGTGGGGGGTGGGGAGCACAGGGGGTTGCAAGCGTCTTCTCGGGGGCAGGGCAGCACGGGGGGATTACGTGCACATGCGCAGGGGGGCAGGGCATGTGGGGGGCATTGCATTATGGGTGTGGGCACGTGGGTGCGTGCTTTTGGCACCCAAGGAAAAAAAGGTTAGGCATCATTGCCATATAGTATCCATCTTGTTAGCTCTTTTTTTCTGCTATGTATTCTAAATGGTCTGTGATTAGTGTGTGTGTGTGTGTGTGTGTGTGTGTGTAGCATATATATACGTATGTGCATTTATGTGTATGGTATAGACACATTTGTATTTGTACCACATGTGTATGATAATACACATTTATTTGTATTATATCTATATATCTATCAATCTATCTATACATATATGGTCATTACAACACAAAAAACTAATGGGCACACAGCTAGGACTTCGCCCACACAGGATGTTACGAAACAGCTGACTAATCTGCAAACATCAACTCCATCAACTAATCAAGATGTAACAACACAGCCTACCAACCCGCTTACAACAACAAAGCCAGCACTCCACACCTCCCCACCAGTATTTATAGAGAGACGGCATCTCCGATCACGCTTTGCTCGCACTAGCACGAAGCCGAAGACACCTGAAGATGACTAGTGGGACCTCGTCGAAACGTCACCAAGAAATCTCAATCTTACATGGAAAAAGACCCAAATACGCCAAGACTTGCACGCACACACACACACACACACACACACACACACTTTTGAGAGTGAGCATCACAATTTCATTTTTTAAAATCTGGCAGTATACTCACAGAAAGAAAATGACAATAAAGGTTATCTTCAATTGGTACTGTGGTGATACAGTGATACCTTAAGAGGAAATATGACTAAAATGCTTCCTCTCTTTTTGAAATTTGTCAGGATCAAGCCAAGGATTACAGAGAGGAAAAAAAACGTGAAATATCCCTTCCTCCTGCATTTCAATAAGAAAAGCAGAATGTTGGTGACTATTCAGTTCAAAATTCCCTCTTCTTTTCTGCAGAATGCCCCAGGTTTCCCAGACATGTATATATAGGTAGTCCTCAACTTCTGACCTTTTACTTAGCAATTGTTTGACCCAAAACAAATACTTATGACTCAGATTTGAAGTTCCAACCCCCGCACCCTCCCCACAGTCGTGATTGCATTTTGAGTGTTTGCTGCATTTGCTCCAGCCTGCATTTATGGCCACTTAAAGCATCCCACAATCATGTGACCCTGATTTTACCCCCACTTTTTTTGGGTGGAAACTAGCATTATGTCTACTTTCTGGCAAAAAACACTGATTGTAGAAAAGGATTTAGTTAACAATTGCAGTATAGTTGGCATAATTTATGATCGTAATTCCGGGCTCAATTACAGTCATAACAATCTGGATTCAGGTCAGGTTACAGTACTAAGATAGCATTTGTTGTGCTTGTGGATGATTTTTTGAGTGCTTGGGATAGAGAAGGACCTGAATCTGTTGGTGGCTTACAGTGCAATCGACCATGGTATCCTTCTGGATTGGCTGCAAGGATTAGAGATGGGAAGCACTGTTTTGCAGTGGTTCTTTTTTCTATATGGCTAGGTTCGTTTGATGTTGGAGTCAGTTCTACCCATGCCCTTAGACTAAGGAGTCCTTAGGGTTTGGATCTCTCATGCCTCCCACACTTAATCCCTGGAGTCACGTCCAGAAGGATACTATAATCGATGGGTACTGCTGGTAGAGGAAAAAACTGAGTCTATTATTATTTCCTTGCAGCATGAGTGTGTGTGTATTTGTGTATGTATACATGCTGTGATAAACCTTAGCAAAATATTACTAAAGCTATACAGATGCATAGCTATATGGCTAGGGGTATAGTTAATAGATAAAGATATTCTGAGACATTGAATGAATTAAGCAGGCGAATTCCTGGCAATCTTTCCTGTAACGTGTATTAAAAGACAATCAGACTATGGTTGTCCGAATATCCTTTTGCAGTTCCTAAACTGTAGATGTGGTCTGTAGCTCCTAGTATTGTTTTTGAAAAGTTAAATTAAACAGCGCTTGCTTTCTACAGTTAGGTACTTTGACTTGAAGGTGTTGCTGAGGGTAACGCATTAAAGAGAGAGTAGTAAATGAACGAGCTTGTAAAGCTTACAGAGAAAGAGCTTACCGGAGAAAAAACAAATGCTATTGATTAAGATAAAGAGTTTGTGTAGTATAAAAACAGCACAGGACTGCCAGCAAGAAGGCCATTGATAGCCTGCTGCCTTAGATACTTTGCTCTAACCCGTTGCCTCTTGGCTTGCTCTTCTCCCTGGGAGTTTGGCTGAGATTTGGGCCTAGTATCTGTCACCTACTTGTCCATCCTTAGCTTGAGGACATCAGACAAACAGGAAATGTCTTGGATTTGGCTGTTGGGCTGTAGTTTGCTGATCCCTGGTACAAATTGTAAATCTGGCCAGATACCAAAAGTTGGTGAAGTGGAGAAAAGAGAAGCAGAAAGGAATGCAAAAAGGAATGAATGCTGCATGCTGTAAGAAAAAAAGCAACCACTAGCCTAGAAAAAAATCAGTCTGTGTTGCAGTTTTTACTCTCAGTAAATTAATGTATATTCTCCAAACACTAAATTGTCCTTCTTCAAATATTTATTAATAGAATGTAGATGAAGCTCACATTAAATTGTAGGTCACACTTCTGTAGGATTCAGATTGTTCTGAAGAATTGATAAAAGTTTCTTTCACCACTGTATGAACTCTCTGTGAATGAGATGTCGTCATTAATGAAACTTGGAACCAATATTTATAAATGCCTCAAACAGAGGTATTTTGTATTTCCTTGCTCTCCTCTAATGAAGATGGAGTAGCTTATCTGATTTGGATTCAATATCTGTGGCTAAAATTGATAAAAACCTGCTATTTTTTTCTTTTTTTCTTTTTTGTACTATTACATTTTAATGCACATACCGTTAATATTGAAAGAGAAAGTAGCTTTCAAATAATATAAAATGGGCAACTGCTTAAGTTGCTATAGCAGGTAAGACAAAGAGCAAATGGGAAAAAGTAGAAAATAAGCCTATATTTTGTGCAGGAAGGTCTATAGCCTGACAGATGTAGATGTTTCCAGGTTCAGTCCTGGGCATCTGCAATTTGAGCTACAAAATAATTTTTATTATAGATTACAGTGAGCTAGATAGGTCTATGAGTGTAACACAGGCAGTTTAGTATATTTTTAAATATCTTAGGTATATCTTAATTAAAATGAAATTTTGTTTCATACGTAGGAGAAATTGCCTTTCAACATTGTTCTACTTTAAGTGGAAAAATAAAACCTTCAAATGGAAAAGTGTACAAAATAGCTTGCTTGTGGCAAAAGAGTTAAAAAATATAATTATGGAGCCCTGGCAGATGAGAATTGCTGAGAGAACAGGATTCAGTTTTGGAGAAAATAAATCTTTAGTTAAGTATAGGTTATCTGCTAGGTATGTGGGAAAGTGCATTCTTTAACAGACTTGCAGATCGTTGTAAGGAAGAAATGTCATCACCTCAGGGTAGCAAAGACTACATTTAATTAGTTGAAAGGAAAAGTATTCTACTGATTATTCGGGAGCTAGTACAAGTTATCAGAGGTTACCAATTCTGATATGGATTATGTTTAGTATATATGATTAGTATATTATATTATTAGTATATAAAACAATGCATATTGCTCATTTGGGTATTGCTTAGTTGTAACTGGCCTGTAGTTTTTTTTCTAAATATAGGAATCATTATATGCCTGGGAAGCTGGCTAAGGTGAAACCCGAGATAAAAATAGCTGTTTTAACTATCCAGCCTTCCAACCTGGCATCTGCCAGTTGAATTGGATTACTACAACTCCAAGCCAGTGTGGAGATTGGTGGAATGAGAAAGGATGATACAATTAGTTAACTAATTTGGTATCTGCAGCTTCTTGTAAATTAATATCCTGTAGCATGTGGGTGGTAGTTTCAGAGGCTCCAGTGCAGTAGGGGCACAATCTTTGATTCATAGGGATTTTAGTAAAACTCCACTTAAATTAAAAAAAAAAAGAGCACATCAACCTAGCTGTGAAAAAAATTCTTGGTTGGCCTGAAGAAACTAAGATTGTTAATTATTTGCCTAATTCCCAGCTAGAGTACGTACATAGTGCAGCTTTTGATGTTTGCTAAAATGTGTCCAAGTTCAGTCAGGTTACTGGTATTCCCAGTAATTGTTCTTTTAGCATGTACATGTGATTTATATGGAAATAAAAAATACAGGTCTCTTCCAGTTGACCTTAACACCTGCTCTATGTAATTTACTTGGCAGAAATATTGAAATAGTTTTCACTGTCTTCTTCCAAGATTTATTTCACCTTCTCAGTCTAAACTATATTTCAACATTTTCTAGTGGTCTCCTATTCAAATACTAATTATATACAATCCTGTTTATATTTTGGGGAACCAATCATAATAGCTGGGTTGAAATTATGCCTCAATCATGCATGTGTATATTATAAGGGAACACCTGTAATATTGTAACATTAATATACAAATACATACACATATGCACAAATCTATATTTGTGACAAAAATTGAACATCAGTATAAATTTTATAACTAGGCTTTTCTTTGTGGTACTCTTATATTCATTGTTCATATTTGCAGGTAGTGCTAAACAGAGATGTTTAATATATTTTTCATTCTATTTAAATTTAAAACACTTCAGTTTTTTAAAACACAGACTTTTTTTAGCATTTTGGAAGTATCTTGAACTGGAGACAGCTATTTCAAGGTATTCTGAAAAACTCATAATCTGTTCATATTAAAAATGAAGTGTTTCAACTTTGAAATTGTTTTGAAATGTTCTACACATTCTTGGTGTTAAACTACTATAAGTAGGTCATGATTACTGTTACAATGAAATTGTTCATATTGCATATTTTGTTTTTTGTTGATAAGTTTGCTGAAGTAATGCATGGAATTCATTTTTGAAGTGTAGATGGTTTTTTTGGGGAAATGATTTTTTTTCTAAACATCTAGTAAACATACATTTAGTTATATAAAAAAAGAAATCTCCAGACTCTGAAGAAGAGGGTAGAGTTTAATGATTAACGTGAATTGAATAGATTTGCCAGTAGAATATCCTCTACTGTTCTGTAACAGAAAATTCCTTGTTTGGATTTATTTTTGAGTGAAATATGACGAGGGATTTTTCTCAGGATGATGGAGTGAATAAAGGAGTTAATTTCTATCTTTTTGTCTATTTGAACCATGTTAATTTCTGAGACAGGAGATTAGAAGTGTCGGTATTGTATCTCTCAAATATAGACTGCTAGAATAAAATAAAAATATTTGACCTATTCATCTTTTTCTCCCTTTCATCTTCAGGACATTAGTGCAATCAGGAATATGGAATGGATGTGAAAGTATCAATGTTTTGACTTACAGCATTATTACATATTTTTGCATGAGGTTTCCTTTAATGTTTTTTTTTTTTTTTTGTATTTTAGTTAGAGTAGATCTGTATGCTTAAAAGTTGCTACTGCATTTTTTTCCAGCAATGAAACTGTGACAACGGAAACATGAATATTTGTGTAGGAATGTTTAAAGTTTAATTATCATTTTACTCTTGCATTTCTTAAATGGCACTTTTTTCTTTTAGGCACCTACAACTCAACAAGAAAGCAACAGATAAACAACCATATAGCAAGCTTCCAGGTGTTTCACTTTTGAAGCCTTTAAAGGGTGTTGATCCTAACCTTATTAACAACTTGGAAACCTTCTTTGAATTGGATTATCCCAAAGTATGTATCAAAGTGCTTTTTAATGAACAAAAAATATAGCTTTCTGTGTTTTTGTTATCTTGATCAATAAAATATTTTAATGCATGATAAAGACCCAGTTTGGTGCAGTTGTTAAAGCATCAGGCTACAAATTGGTGACCATGAGTTCTAGTTGCACCTTAAGGCACAAAGCCAGCTGAGCAAATTTAGGCCAATCCTTTCTCTCTCTCAGTCCTAGGAAGAAGGCAATGGCAATCCATTTCTGAAAAACATTGCAAAGAAAACTGGAGGGACTTGTCCAGTCAGTCGCCAAACACTACTTCAAAGGCACCAAAAACAAATAATCACAGGAGGATATAATTTAACAATATCTTCAGGACTACAGATTAGCCAGTGGATTGGATTTCTGAAATGAATATTCATTTCTTTCCCATTAATCAGCTTCTGTATAATTAGCATTATATCATATTTAATATATATAAGGATACAAGGTATTTTGAATTTAGAAGTAATTGGTAGTGTTAAATACACTATGCTTGTAAATTAAGCCAATTATGCTAATAAATAAAAGGACCGTGGTGGTACAGTGGTACAGTGAGTAAAGTGTGGTATTGCAGCCAAACTCTGCCCGCAGTCTGGAGTTTGATCCTGGCAGGGCTCAAGGTTGTCTCAGCCTGCCATTCTTCTGAGGTTGGTAAAATGAGGACCCAGATTGTTGAGGGCAATAAGCTGGCATTGTAAACGACCCAAAGAATGCTATAAAGCACTAAGGGGTGATATATAAGCCTAAATGCTATTGCTATTGCTATAAATTCCTGGAGGGTGCCAGTTTTCAGAATAATTCAGAGGACAAAGGAAGGAGCAATCCATTTGTCAACAATTATTATTAGATTTGTAACCATTTATTGCTCAAGGTAGCAAAAGTATATAATACTCTTTTGTCTTATTTTTCCTCACAGTGACAATTCTGTGAAGTGGGTTGGGCTGAGAAAGAATGATTGGCCTGAAGTCATCTAGCTGTCTTTCATGACCAAGGGAGGACTAGAACTCACAGTTTCTTACACCAAACTAGTGTTCAGTATTTTTCCCCTTTTATTGTAATGTTATAAACCTTGATACATAGTTGATTCATAATCATTTCAAAATATAAGCATTCTAATATTTAGAAAGCTTCAAAATTAAGAAAATAAAAATTCTACTATTTGAAGACCATTTCCCTCAATGAATAAACAATATACTTTGAACAAGTGTAATGTTTTTTCCAAAGTATGTATTGTGTATTACACACGGAAAGAATAAAATAGTTTCTCTCTTCATCGCAGCAGGTAAAACAATTTTAATAGTTTATCACCGTCTCTAAATAAAATATAATCTCTCTTCTCTCCACAGTTCATCTGTGGGAAAATAAAAGAAATAAAATAAAAACGCTATGTTAATTAATGTTTATCAGCAAAAGTCCAGTAAGGGCAACCAGATATAACTATTTTCTTCATAATCTGCCATCTTCTTATAGTTCATTTCTTAGATAAAATAAGGTCCAAATACATTGTCAATCAATGTTTATCCATAAAAGTCCAGTAAGGACAACCAGATAAAACTATTTTCTTTTTAAAAATCTAATTGAACAAGTCAATCTCATAAATCATCTCTGATTTTTTAAAAATATTCTTTGATTTCTTCAAAAAACGTTCCAGTAATTTATTGTTTATCTGTGTTTCAAAGTAAAAATTCTTTAGGACATTAACAGATTTGTCTTGTATCTTAGCTAAGGTTTTTTATATATTCAGAAGAAAAAAATTATCCAAATCAGTTTCCTGATTTAATGTCTGTTCATCTTCTTTATAGAATAAGTTACCAATCAGATCTATTTGTATTATAAATCCCATCACATTAAACATCCATTGCACCTTCTTCTTGTTGTACAGTTTCATAAAAGCATGGTCTATTAACTTTATCAAGGATCACAAATATAAAGTTTTTGAGTAATTTGTTTAATTGGGTTCTTTTTATCTGGTTTTAGGGCTTGGATCAACACCATATTACATTTTGGGTCACATTTATGCAAACATATTGAAAATTCAATAAGTGTTCACCAACTTTTAAGCAGCACCTTAATTAATATTGCCTTGATTAATATTATCTGAGATAAGTTGTAATCATTGGCCAATCCCCAGGGTTATTTAAAATGTGGTAGATGTTTTAGTTATAATATCATTTTTGGAATTCAAGTAATAGCACTAGATTAAATTGACTTTTTAGGCTGCAAATGGGTCATTGTCTTCCATTTGAAAAAGGAAAGAGAAAAGAGAAAAGGAGGTGTTAAAAAATAATATGTCCAATAAGAAAAGCCCTAAATAAAGCATATAGTATAATAACAAATAAATAGGACTCTGTTGTTTGTTACTGCTAGGTCTGGAAAAACAAACTTTGCCCTCTAGATTTACACTTTTATCAACCACAGCCAGCATGATGAATGGCAAGGGATTTTAGGAATCATTCAACGATTATTGTGTTGGTTCCAAAGCAAAAATTTAGAAATTATATACATGTAGTGCTCTGTACCAAACAAAAATAGCTGTAAGTAGCAGATGTTTTAAATCAAGATTTTGTAAACTAACCAGTTACTGAACTGTAGAAATATAAATTCAGATGAATAAAAAACTTTTTTTATTTATCAGAAGTACAGCATTCTCTAATTCAGGTGTCTGCAGCTCCAGAGCTATGTGCAACTCTTTCAACTCCCTGCTGTAGCTCCTTGTCCGCTGAACCCACCACTGGCTGGCCCCGCCCTTCATCTTCCCCTCCCAGTCACTCCTCGCCTGGCCTTAGAAGGTAAGGGCAATGGTGGGGGATGGAGACTCGCTCCATATTCCAGAGTGGGAGCCATGCACCTCTATACTCGCCATATCTCGCAGGCGCTTCTTCTGGCCCTTTTTGCTACGCACACCTCGGTTGCTTGGGGAAATGCATGACTTGCTCTCTGCCCAGAGACACTAGCCCAACCTGGCTGTGACTTATGCTCTGCATCGTAATGGGCTCCAGGAGGAGGAGGGGACACCATCTCCCCCATTGTGAAGCACACTAAATTTAACTGTGCTGCGCAAGGTGCTGTGAGAGCAGCAGGCAGATTATGGAGGTGGTAATAACAGCGGGGTCGGCTGCAGCCAGGCCAAGCCAGTGTCTCAGAGCAGAGAGCAAGTTGCGTGTCTCCCCAAGTGACCAAGGTGTGTGCAGCACCAACAAGGGCTGGAAGAAGCACCTGTGAGATATGGCAAGTACAAGGGTGCTTCGCTTCCGCTCTGGAATATGGAGCAAGTCTCCATCACCTGCCATCGCCCTTACCTTCTCAGGCCAGGCAAGGAATGACTGGGAGGGGAGGGTGAGGGGCGGGGCCAGCCAGTGGTGGGTTCAGCTGACAGGGAGCCACAGCAGAGGGACGAAAGAGCTTCATTTATCTGGGAACCTGAAATGACTCTTGATTTAAATATGGTAAAAAGCACCCAACCAACCCTCAACTGTTTTTGGAAATGGCTCAAGAGGGAACACACACACACACACACACACACACGATAGATAGATAGATAGATAGATAGATAGATAGATAGATAGATAGATAGATAGATATGAGAAGGAGATATGAGAGGGAGAGACAGAGAAAGAAAACACCAGGGGCCACAAAACCTGAGTAAGCGTGGGTGGGTGGGAAGGTGTCATGTGACTGGGTGGGAGTGAGTGACATTGAGTTGGCCACGCCCACCCAGGTTTTGTGGCTCCCGGTGATTTCTGTGAGAAACTGGTCCAAATGGTTCTTTGAATGCTTAAGGTTGCAGAACCCTGCTCTAATCCATGAATAATGACCGAAGCAATTATTCCAAAAATGGGAGCAACAAAATAAATAATATATTATATATGGAGCTGAGTGTGCTAATATTTATTTTAGCATGTCATGAAACAGGTTGAAATTACATGAATAGTTCTTAACAGAAATACCCAAAACATGAGAAAAAAAAAATGGGGGGGGGGCATCAAACTTGTTTTTAAAGACAAAACTGACTTGATTAAATATTAAGCCTTTATATTATATTGATAGCAAGCCAATGTATAAGGAGAGAAACCACACACATTCCTCCAGGCTATTTTTCCATCATAATGTAATAATTTACTGTACCTCACATTTGATAAATCCATAGACCATCATGTATTGATAAATTCCAAATTTTGATATACCTACCACATTTTAACATCTTTAAGTCCATTTTTCTGCTGCTATCATAAAGTAAAAGTGATATTGGGACAACCATTTATTATATATAAACATCCTCCATCCTTTTTCATTACCAATACAATGAAGTTTACAGCACAGCTTTTTAGTTATTCTCTGAGATATAAATAATTATGAAAAAATATAGAATTAATCTGAATATGAGATAATAATTAAGACAGTTAATTTTGTACTGCATCCTTGAAAAAATAGCATTTTAGAAAAATGGGTTATTTTAAGAATTTTTTATTTGTGTGAATATACAATTCACTTTCGTAAATTAGTACCTTACCTAGCTGAATTTCAATTGTTTGTGCCAGAGCCTTTGTGTGCTCAAACTTTTGTTTCATTTGTTAATCTAGCAGGGAAGGAATAATTTGCTAAATTCAGAAGGTTGTATGGCATTCTTGAGAAATTGAGGAGACTCGGACTTTATGAAAGTGTGCTTGAAACAAGAGACAAGTGTTGTGTTTTCCTAAACGATTTTGAGAAAAATGGGTTTCCTGGACTTCTTGGCACTCTTTTATGCTATCACTCCTGGTATTCTTCTAGGTATACACTCACACTCATTGGGTGTGAGGAAACACTAGTGGTCAGATCAGGTGCTCTGCTCTGCTTTGATGGGCCATTTCCAGGAAGTGGTGCATGGAATTATTATTAATACTATTGAGTGATTGATTGTCTTATTTTATTTGTATGCCCTCTGCTCTCAAAGGATCTGAGTGGCTGATAATCAAAAACAAAAAATACAACCCTGAAAAATAATAAATAAACCCAAGTGTAACGTAAACTGAATTAATGGCGATATCCAAACTATCAACAGTAGACAAAATCATGCACCTGCTAGTTTCAGACCTTCATCACAGTATGTCCTCCTCCTCTGCTACATGGAACCAACAAATTTTAGCTGCTTGCTGGAAAGCTTGGAGTGAAGGAACGGACTGGATCGCCATGGGAATGGAATTTCAAAACATGGGGGCAGTAGTCAAGAATGCCAGCTTTCAGAATACCACCAAGATTCTTATGTAGGTGAGACTCAGAAGCAGTTGACCCAAGACAGTCCTATGGAGAATCCAGTCCAGAGCCATGTAGAGCTTTAAATATAACAATCAGCTCTTTGAGAGTGGGAGGGAGAGAGGAAGGGACGAAAGATGGGTGTATGTGTAGAAATAAAAACATTGATATCCAAAAGAATTGATATCAAGTTCTTTTTTCTTGTTGCCTAGCAGATGAAGTTAGGGCAGTAGAATTCAATGTTTGGAAATGGTAATTGATGGGACAAGGATGAACAAATACGATATTTAATTCAAATAAAATGGATATATAGTTAGGTGATTACTCAATCGGCTGAACAATATTCAGGTTTCTGGAAAGTTTTAAACTTCCTCTTAATATGGGGAGATTTTTTATCATACTGTAAATACAGATTCTTAAACGACTGTGGCTCAAATAATCTTTTATTAATTTCAACAGATATTTCAGCTGCAACTAGATCAACATGAAGATTGCTGGTCTGTCACTCTCACTTTGGAAATCTTAAGAATGTAGTATATGAAATTGACTTTTAACGACTATTTGGAAATTGTAATTGGTTTAAAATAAAGCACAAGACAATTATTGGAACTTCATCTTCCAATCATAATTATAGTGATTCCTACCTAGCCTAATTTCCAGGCTCATTTCACAGTATTGTGAGTTTAATATTTAAAGCTCTAAATGGCTTAAAACCAAGCTGTCTGGAAGATCACCATCTGTACATATATCTCTGAATCTCATTCATCTCTGAATCCTAAGTCTTGTTGGCGATATTGCTCCACATGTGGCAAGCAAAGTGAAGTATTTAGCTTGTAAAAAGAGAAAGTCTTATCAGAGTTTGCAATTATTTCCAAAGCTGCTGGATGTCTTTATAGTCATTTTAACATGTGATAAAACATGTCAAAGTTTTATTAGTTTGAACTTATCTTCATAGTGGATCTGTTAGAATATCATGATTTGTAGCAGTATAAAGCTTAATCTGGTTTGTGTTAGTAGCCATCTTTATGATATGGAAAAAAAGTGTGCATAGTTTATCCACTTTGATTCTAAGCTACCTTGTAAATATTTTGATTGGACAGCAGGCAGGATTAAAAAAAACCACACAGTTCAACCTTCCAGTCTTTCTATTTAACAATGTTGAAACTATGAAGTATTTAGTAATGATTAACTTAGAAGTTCATTTTCTTCTTGCATTGTATTTTATTTGAGCTGAATGTAACCACACAAGTTTTAAATTATGGTTTTCAATTATGAAGCACAATAACTTGAGTGATACTTTAAAGCATTATTTTCTGTTGAGCAGATGATTCATATATTAAATTAAGCTAAAATATTACTCATTAATGGAATTTTTCCTGTTATGGGAAGATTAATAATCAAAAGCTAAGTTTTATGGAACCTTATAAAAGAGCCTTTTAACGTATCAAATGGAATTTGATTGTGGTTAAATCTGGTTATATATCTTTCAACTTTGCATATATGTGTCTTTAATATAATATTCTACTCAGTATGAAAAAGAAGTAATATTTTCCTGTTTTTTCCGTGATAATGAAAGGTATATGTTGGCTATATTTGCAAAGGGATAAAACTTTTGAAAAAAGGATATATTTTCTGTTTTCTGAACTAGAAAGTTTACTATAGTATAATTCCAGAATATTTGATTGATTGATTATGTGCCATCTTTTTCTTTTTTTACTCCGAATGACCACATAGATAAGTCTTCCCCATGGCAACCTATCCCTAGCCTTGTTCAGGTCTTTCAATGATGTATTTATTGCCATTCTCTCAAAGAGGCTTTTCAAAAGGCAACTGGACTTCCTTGTTTTTTTCCTTGTTTTTTTCATTTCTCATCCAAGAAGCTTCTTCAGTTCTGACTGAACGATGGGGAATGGAAAGATTTATATTCTTTGTAGTCATCTGGTCCTTAGCTCTCTGAGAGTTGTTGAGCCACTTGGGGATTGATCTGTACCTTCATGGTCACCTGAAACAGAGTGCAAATGGGTGTGGAACCTTCTTGGGACTGCTGAAAGGATTGTGTTATAGACAGGAGATAGTATCCCTGTGGTATCCCTCCCCCTCTTGAGAGAGGGTTTTTTGATTTTGGCATAGATGATCTCTTTGACCCATCTTTCAAACCAATGGTCCTCTCTGTCCAGAATGTGAACATCTTCAAAAGAGTAACCTTGGTCTTTGAGATGCAAATGGACTGCTGAATCTTGCCCTGGTGGGTTTGTTTTCCTATGTTGTGCCACACAATTGTGAAGTGATAGTTTTGTTTTCCCAATGTACAGATCTGCATTGCTTCACTGCATTGCACTGCATATACCACTTGGTTCAATTTGTGTCTGGGTGTTTTATCCTTGGGGTGGACAAGCTTCTGCTTGAATGTATTCTTGGGTTTAAAGTGTGCATATATGTTAGTTGAAAATCCTGCTAAGCTTTTCAGACATTCCTGCAATCTATGCAGTGACAACATTGCTTTGTTCCTTGTTCTCTTTTTTTGTCTGTTACGGAGCTCCTGCTGGATCTTTTTCTGGTTTTCATGAAGGGCGAGTGGGATGACCACAAATTCTGAGGGCTTCCTTGATGTGTTTTAGTTCTTTTTCTTTTCCTTCTTTGCTGGTTGGCAAACCTTCAGCCCGGTAATCATTCCCATTTTGTACAGGTAGTCCTCAACTTACAACAGTTCATTTAGTGACCATTCAAAGTTACAACTTCACTGAAAAAAGTGACTTGTGACCATTTTTCACACTTGTTGCAGCATCCACATAGTCATGTGATCAAAATTCAGATAGTTAGCAACTGACTCATTTTTATGACGGTTGCAGTGTCCCAAGATAATGTGATCACTTTTTGTGACTTTCTGACAAGTAAAGTCAGTGGGAAGGTCAGATTCATTTAACATCTGTGCAGTGATTCACTTAACAACTGTGGCAAGGAAGGTCATAAAATGGGGCAAAATTCACTTAACAAATGTCTCACTTAGCAACATAAATTTTGGATTCAAATTGTGGTTGTAAGTTGAAAACTACCTGTACTCCAGTGGGTGTTGAAAATCAAAATGTAAATACTGATCTGTATGTGAGGGTTTACTGTATATTTTGATATTGAGGCTTCTGTTTTCCTTAATGTATACTGCACGGTTCAGAAAGCCAGACTATTTTCCTTAACATCTTCCTGTGTGAACTTAATATATCTGTCCAAACTGTTGATGTGTTTGGTAAAGTCTTTCACTTCCTGTGTTTTAATCTTGATCCAAATATCATCCACATTCCTATACTAGGGAGTGGGTAGAATTCCAGTGAAGGAGTTTAGGGCTTTGGTTTCTACTTCTCCCATTTAGGGATTGGCCACAGTGGGGGACACAGGTGAACCCAGGGTGCAACTCTGTTTTAGTGTGTAGAAACCTTCATTGTATTTAAAATAGGTAGTGATCAGGCAGAAGTCCAGCATGGCACATATATGGTCGGGACTGAGATTAGTTTTGTCTCCTAATGTTCTGTCTAGTAGCAGTCGTTTCTTCATTACCATGACAGCTTCATTTGTTGGAATGCAGGTGAAGAGTGAAGTTACATCATAAGAAAGTAATGTCTCATCCAGATCCAGTTTTAGTTTTCAAACCTCTGAGTTGTTGATATGATAGGTGGTGTTGCCAACCAGAGGAGCTAATAAAGCGTTTAAATGTTTTGCAGTGTTTTTTTTTAATTTGATTTATATGCCGCCCTTCTCCGGAGACTCAGGGCGGCTTACAATGTGCTCAGCAATAGCCTTCATCCTTTTGTATATTTATACAAAGTCAGTTTATTGCCCCCACAACTGGGTCCTCATTTCACCTACCTTAGAAAGGATGGAAGGCTGAGTCAACCTTGAGCCTTGGCGAGATTCGAACCCTGCAGTAATTGCAGGCAGCTGGTCTTAATAACCAGCTTAATAACAGGGTGCCTTAAACCCCTGTACTACCAAGGCTCTTTTGAAAGTGACTGAGTTGATGCTGCTGATAATTGGTCTGAGTGGAGTTCCCTCTTTGTAGATTTTGGGGAGTCCATATATGCCAGGTAAAGGTGGTAGTATTACGGCTTGTCAATGGCATTGTCCTTCAGTTGCTGTTGCAGGAAATTGATGACGTTTTTAACTTAAATGTCCCTCAGAAAATTGTTCACCTTGGCCTTGTAGTCATGTGTTCAGGGTAACTGTGCATCTTCCTTTATCAGCTTGCAAAATAGTGATGCTTGGGTCTCTTCCTAGGGACGTCATTGCTCACCTGTGAGGTTTGAAGGGGGTATTTTATACTGGCGAGGGCTGCAGATAACCCTCATCTTTAATTGTTCTATGTCTGGTTCTACCAGTTTGCTGTTCCAGATAGCTGACTATGTGGCTTTGATGAGATCTGCAATTGGTAGTTATTCTGGTGTTACTACAAAATTTAGTCCTTTGGGAGGGGGGAAACATAATTTTCTGTTAGATAAGTGCTCTGTCTGACAGATTTCTCCCCCATCAATCAGTTCTCTAACATGTCACTATCCCCTCTCATCTGGGTTTGTTCTTTTGTTTTGTGTGTTTTATTAGTATCTATGATGTCACTTAAGATGATTCAGGTGACCCTGAGGGTACAGATAAACCCCCCAGATGACCTCAAAGACTCTCTGAGATCTAAGGACCGATCTTAGTGCTAACCAACAGATAACTGCATAGGATATAAATCCTTCCATTCCCCACCATTCAGTGTGAACTAAAGAACCTTCTTGGATAAGAAGCGAAACATTTTAAAGGAAAAAACCCAAGAAAGTCTAGTTGCCTTTTGAAAGGCACCTTTGGGACAACCATCACCTGCTGATTGAGAATCTCCATAGATACTCATTGCCATTGTAACTGAGTCCATTCACCTTATTTCTCTTGTTCCTCTTGTTCTCTTTCCTTTCACCTTTCCCAGTATTACAACTTTTCCAGAGAGCCAGATCTTTCCATAATGTGCTCAAAGTAGTATAATTTGAACCTGGTCATTTTTTCTTTGAATCAGAAGTCTGGGTCAATTTGTTTAATGATCCATTGGTTAATTTTCTTGTCTATCCATGGTATTCTCAGAAGTATTTTCCAAAGCCTCTAAATTTAAGAACATTGATATTTTTCTTATTCTACTTCTTTGAATTCCAAGTTTCGCTTCCTTAGAATATGACAGGGAATATCATACCTTGTGCAATTTGATTTTTCTGGCACCTGAATATTTTTTCCAAGGCTTTCATGGCTGCTCTCCACAGTGCCATTGAAGAGCTGTGGTGGCACAGTGTTAAATGCAGTATTGCACACTAATTTTCCTGAGCGCTGCTCCCACTATCCATGGCTGGGATCTTCCCTCAGATCTTGACATTAACTGAGTGAGAGCTCCCTGACAAGCCACGCCTCCAATCCCATGCTCCTCCAGTCTATCACTCAGTTACTGACAAGAACCGACATGAATTTCAGAGCTGTGGAAAATTGAATTTATTTTAAAAATTCTCTCCCTATGTCTATTTTTCTCCGTTTAGGTTTTTCCTTTATTTTTGATTATTCCTTTCACGGTTCGGCTGCAAGTAACTGGGTTGCTGGTTGCGCGTGGTGTGTCTGGGGCTCCGGGCCGCCCGTGCCTCAGAAGATCACAGCCGCTGGATTCCGACTCTTCGGGGCGGATCCAGCTTCCTCACATTAGCCGCAAGCGTGGGCTGGGCGTGCAGGCTTGCCGCTATCGCCACTGCTCTTACTTCCATTATCAGTGGCTCCGGGGTTGCGTCACCTTGGCGGTGCGCACTCCGTCGATTATTTCATTGAGCCGGCGGCGTCGGAGGCGACAGTTTAGGTGCGCAGGCTTGCCGCCAGTTTCAAACCGTCGGGAGTTGCCTTTGCCAGCTTCGGAGGGGTGTCACTACTGCAGTGCGCCCTCCGATACGGATCCCTTCCTACAGCCGACATTGTGGATGTGGTGAGGTGACTGGCACCGTTTTCGATCACGCCTTGTTTGACTCTTTGTCGGCGTGGGGCCGAGTGCTCGACCTTTCTGTTGCTGCTGGGTGCAGCGGGCGCCATTTTGAAGGGATCTCGGGGCGCCCACCATTTTGCTTGTCATTTCCATAGCGGGCACCATTTTGCTGGCTTTCTAAGGCAGCGTTCACCACCAGGCCCTGTGGGCGATTATTGGGCGCGTCACACTGGTGCCTCCTGGGCCCTTCCCCAACTAGTGGACGTGGGGAAGGACATCTGGACTTTTGTCACTCTTCTGCCTGGGCGCCAAATTGTGGACATTACTCCAGCTGGCAGTGATAATTTGTGAGTTTCTTCTGCCTGGCGTCCGATATCCGCTGGCTCATAAGTGTGGACAGTTACTGTAAATAGTTCATTTTCACATTAAAAAAAATAATAATTAATAATAGAAGCCCCTCCTTTTGCCAGACTCTGAGTCTGAAAGTTGGCATGGCGGACTCTTCATTGTCGTCCAACCTTGAGCCTGAACTGAGCCCATCACATAGGCCATCTAAGCAGGCTAAGAAGTCTTTGGGGAAGCGATCTGAGGTCTCCAGCTGCAAATCCCATAAGTCCAAAGCACCCAAGGGCCTTGACAAGGATGCCCAATGCTGTCATAACGCCCTCGAGCGTCAATGGGACAAGGCACGACGTGCGGCTGTGGCCGAAGTGGGCCTAGACACCGACGCACCTCAACATGCTGCCTCAACTTCTGCGGCTGGAATCACGCCTTCTTCCGAGTCTCCGGCCTCTTCACCTGACCATGGCCTACAGGAGGCCGCACAGCCTGCCCAGCCACTACGGCTTTCCAAAGGGGTGTCCCAGTCCTTGCCGGACGTGTCGGGAGTGGGTTTGGCCTCCTCACATAGGCCTCCCCACAAGTTGCCGGAGGCCATGTTTACACCAACTGCTGCTGGCCTCCGTGGTCTGGACGGGCCCTCTCCTACAGCTCCGCTGGATCTTCAGGCTATCTTTTCATCTGCCTTTTCATCCTTTCTAGCAGCTGATCTTCATCAAGCGACACAACTTCCACTGCAAACCTTGGCGGGGCAGCCCGCCCAACACCCTCAGCCTGCTTCCTCATCGCATGCCACACGGAAGGCGACCTCTTGCCCTCAGGCTGACTCAGACCAGGGTGAGGAATACCCTGAGGACATTGAATTTTCGTATGATGATGACTTGCCTCCGGACAACCCAGCCTTTACAGGATTGTTCCGTGCCTCCGGCTGTTCCTGGATGTGCTGCAAGCCCCTTGGGGTCAACCTGGTTCGTTAACCTTGCCCTCCTTGACAAAAAACTGTATTGTGCGGCTCCGGACCTTGAGGACCTTTTGGCCCTTCCGATGGTTGATGTTCCAGTCGCGTCATTGTCCTCCAATTCCATCGTTTCAACAGACTCTCTGGACGGTCTGAAGGTGGAGGACCATCTGGCGGAACTGGCCTTTCGCAAATCGCACCAGGCGGTGGCTTGGGCGATCAGGACTGCGAGTGCAACTTCTTTCTTTAATAGAGCCTCCCTTATATGGCTGAAGCAACTTCAACAACGTCTTCCACCGGAGGAGACTAGACTACATCAGGCTATAAATAAGATTGTTGCAGCCACCGAGTACTCTGCTGATGCACCGTTGAATTCGGTGAAGTTTGCTTCCCATGCCCTAGCATCCACAGTCTCCTCCAGGCGTTTGTTCTGGCTGCGCCATTGGAAGGCAGATCTTAAAGCAAAATGGAGGCTGGCATCTGCGTCGTACAAGGCCCCCAACCTGTTTGGGACGGCTTTGGAACCACTACTAATAGAGGACAGAGACAAATGGAAGGTGCTTCCGTCTTCCTACCATCATTCGGAGAGGCGTTACATGCCGTATGGCCAGCGTCAGCTATTTCGGTCCTTTTCTGGCTCAGGCGGGACCTTCTCCCGCAGATCCTCCTTCTCTTGGAGTGACTGCTCACAAGGGAGAGACTCCTTTTGTGAACGTGGCAGATTCCAACAACAAGCTAAGCGGACTTTTCGTGGCTCCAACTACAAGCAGTCCCACAGGGGCAAATGACTCACTGTCGGCGGGTTCCATCAGCGGGCAACTTCAACTTTTCCATCACCAGTGGGCCCGTTCGACTTCGGACTCCTGGGTGCGGCGCACCATTTCGTTGGGTCTCTCTATCGAATTTGCGGGGCTTCCACCGAGTCGCTTTGTGCCTGGTTAGGTGCCAACCTCTCCCGATTGTCACCAGCTCATGTTACAGGAAATTGCCCACCTGCTTCACGTCAAAGCTATAGAACCGGTTCCTATGGATCAACACAGGTCGGGCTTTTACTCGACACTTTTCCTAGTGCCCAAAAGTTCGGGAGGCTGGAGGGGTATCCTGAATTTAAAACTCTTGAATCTGTCGGTTCATTACCGCAGATTCAAAATGCATTCTCTCCTGTCGATACTGGCGGGAGTGCGACAGGGGGACTTCCTTCAGTCGGTGGACTTACAAGAGGCTTACCTGCATGTCCCGGTGCACCCGGCTCACAGACGGTATCTGAGATTCGAATACGCCGGGAAGCACTTCCAGTATCGGGCTATGCCATTTGGTCTCTCCTCCACACCCCGCACTTTCACGAAGCTGGTGGCGGCCATGTTACGGCCCCTGCCGGTGCGAATAATGTGCTATCTCGACGATGTTTTGATCCTATCGTCATCTCACGATCAGGCATCACACGACAGGAGTTTTGTTCTGGATTCCTTCCAACGCCATGGGTTCTCGATAAATTTCGAGAAGAGCCACCTGGTTCCCCCCACAAGACTCATACACCTCGGGGCATTAATAGACTCAGTCAGGGGTCAAGTGTTCCTGTCCCCGGGCAGAGTTCAGAGCATCATCGACTTGATTCGACAAGTACGTGGCCTGGAGAGGGTTCCACTGATCCACCTAGCACAACTACTCGGGAAAATGGTGTCTTGCTACAACATTGTTCTGTGGGCACGCAGACACTCCCGAGCGTTGCAGTGGTTCCTTCTTCCATTCCAGCAGTTGGGCCAGTCCTCCTTGAGTCATCGGGTTTACTTACCTCCTCAGGTTCGTCTATCTCTGGATTGGTGGACGTCTCCAGCACTTCTCGAGGGCTGCGACTTCCTAGAGCCGGAGAGACTTACCTTAACATCCGACGCCAGCCTCTGGGGCTGGGGAGCACACCTCTGCAACCTGGTGGCGCAGGGTCAGTGGTCGCTTACAGAACGTCTGAGCAGCATAAACTTGCTTGAACTGCGTGCAGTCAGGTTGGCCCTTCTGCATTTCTGGAGATCGGTGGAGGGCTGCCACATCCTAGTCCTCACGGACATTACAGCAGCCAAGGCACACATAAACAGGGAAGGGGGCACGAGATCCGGAGTACTAATGTTCGAAACGGAAAATCTCTTCAACTGGGCAGAGCGTCACCTGCTCTCGATACGGGCGGATCACTTTTTGGGGGTGGACAATGTATGGGCCGACTGGCTCAGCCAGGAGCGGATCGACCCAGTGGAGTGGCAGTTGCATCCTCGGCTATTTCAAGAAATTTGTTCCCGCTTTGGGAAGCCAGAGATAGACTTGTTCGCCACTCGGCAGAATGCACAGTTGCCACGCTTTGTGTCCTGGTATCCGGACCTCTCGGCGGAGGATCGCGATGTCCTTCAATGTCCATGGCCCAGCGGACTCCTATACATGTTCCCGCCCATTCCACTACTGACTCGTGTCATCCGGAAATTGCTGTCAGAGAAAGCCGACCTGATCCTGGTGGCTCCCAATTGGCCCCGCAGAGCATGGTACGCCGATCTCGTCGTACTCTCCGTTGTCCAGCCTTGGGTAATCCTGTCACACCGGATATCGCTGCGCCAGGGGGCGGTTTGTCATCCGGAGCCCCAGTGGCTCTAGTTGGCCGTCTGGCATTTGAACGGGTCATCCTGAAGAAGGCTCATTTGTCAGACGGCATCGTTGGAAATATACAAGCAGCTAGACGACCTTCCACTTGTTGAATTTATGAGGCTTCCTGGAGGGCCTTTTGTGCTTGGGGGCTTCGAGGCATGTGGACCCTACTTCGGCGAAGGTCGAGGAGGTTTTGGAATTTCTGCAGGCGGGACTTGATAAGGGACTAGGCCCGTGATGTTACGACATCAGACGGCAGCGTTGTCCACAGTACTTACTTGCCCTCCTTATGATTCTCTGTCTCACCATCTGCTTATCAGGGGTTCCTTCACGGTGCTACAAACTTGTGTCCGCCCCAAGTTTACTGCTACCCGCCCTGGGACCTCCCTCTTGTTTTACAGGCCCTGACCTCACCACCCTTCGAGCTTTTAGCTGCTGTTTCACTGAAACACTTGTCACTTAAGATGGCGTTTCTTTTAGCCATCACCTCCACCAGGAGGGTGTCGGAACTCGCAGCCTTATCGGTCCGGGAGGACCTTTGTATATTTCGAGACAACATGGTGATTCTGAGACTCAATCCTATGTTCATCCCCAAGGTGAATTCCCTTTTTCATCAGGTGCAGGAACTCACCTTGCTGGACTTCTGCCTGTTCCCATGGAACTCTACAGAGAGATGCTGGCACAAGCTGGATGTCAGTCGGGCACTTTGTACATACATTCACAGGACCACCACCTTTCGTCGTACGGAGGCTCTTCTAGTCTCATTCCACCCGGCCTCCATGTGCCAGAATATATCATTGGCCACGGTGGGCAGATGGATCAAGGCATGTATCTCATTGGCATATGAGTTGTCAGCGAAGCCGCTCCCGGGACGCATTGTACCACACTCCACCCGTAGTGCGGCTACTTCTGCAGCATGGGCGACACAGGTTTCCGTAGCGGACTTCTGCCGTGCTGCAACATGGACTTCGGTTTCGCAGTTCATTTGCCACTACAGGATAGACTCTTACACCTTGGCTGACGCCTCCTTTGGTCGGCGAGTACTACAGAGCATCCATTTGGACCGGGGTTCGGAGGCAGTCAGTCTCCCGCCCTAGGGGTTTGAGCTTGGGTATATCCCAGCCATGGATAATGGGAGCAGCGCTCAGGAAAACGGACGTTGGCTTACCTGAACGTCCCTTTTCTGGGCGCTGCAACCACTATCCATTCCCCCTCCTGTTTTGTTTTTTCTGGTGTTTTACATTCTGATTTGAAGACTGCCTGCCTGTGTTCTGGATTGGAGGACAGTTTCTTTATTGACTTGCCAGTTGGCTTTCGTTGTTGTCGCCTTGCTGCGCCTTCGTGATAGACTGGAGGAGCATGGGATTGGAGGCGTGGCTTGTCAGGGAGAGTTTAATCAGCTCTCACTCAGTTAATGTCAAGATCTGAGGGAAGATCCCAGCCATGGATAGTGGTCGCAGTGCCCAGAAAAGAGACGTTCAGGTAAGCCAACGTCCGTTCTGCCGACTGCCAGCAGTTCGATCCTGACTGCCTCAAGTTGACCCAGTCTTCCATCCTTCTGAGGTTGACATAATCAGGACTCAGATTGTTGGGAACAATATACTGACTCTGTAGAATGTTTAGATAGGGCTGTACTACATTATGAGGCAGTATATAAGCCTAAATGCTACTGCTATTGCTAGGCTGTGATATATTTCTTGCCTGCTTGTTCTTTTACAGTGAATCTTCATTGCCAATTTTGAGGCTGGTTCTATCTGTTGCCATGAGTTTGCTCTTCTTTATATTTAATTTTAGTTCCATTTTTTCACCTTGCTCCTTAACCTTTATTACTAGAGTTTGCAGATCTTTTGCATATTTGGCTAAAAGGCATTAGGCAGGTTATTGATGTTTCCTCCTCTGATAGTAAAACATGCTTGTCTTCTAATCCAACTCCCATTAATACATGTTCAGTATTTAATATCTTAAATACTTACAGAAAATATATTGCTTAAATTGCTTAAATTAATTCAGCCATATAACCAAACTAATTATAGACCAAGAAATTAAAGGGCAAATTATAGAACTATAAATTGATAGCAATTTAAACTTCCTTTGAAATCCCATTTGTGCTTATTAAAGCACACTTTTTAATAGATTCCTAAAGCAAAGATATGTTGTTTAAATATTAGGGACATATAAAAATATAATTCTGAAAATCCAGGTATCTTTATTTAATTGTTTCCAATATATCTTGTGCTGAAAAAAAATGCTTTCAGAAGTATCCCTCCTATATGGTCCATTCTATGATCTCAAATAACACATGAAGTGTCTTTTGTAGGCTATGTTGTAAAAATATGTACTATTCTCATTTCTCTGTTGTGAGGCCTAATTTATAGAATAAACATCTATCGGAATTGAAACATGCCCCTTCCTTGCAGGGTGGATAAAAATCAATGATTTTTTTAAAAAATTCAAAAAAAAACCCAGATTTTTTTGATTTAAATCGGATTTTTTTGATTTTATCAAATTTATTTTAATAAAAAACTTTTGGGGTAAAAATCTATTGTAAGATAGTTTTCTATTTAAGATACATAAATAATTTAGTTTATTCAGCATGAAATGGAGCTTAGTTACGTAGCATGAGGCTGTATATTCTGCAACACTGGGACTATCGGTGAGTCAACAGTGGGTCAAAGGAATAGCAGAGATGACAATTGCTCTTTAAAAATTATGATTTAAATCGAGTTGATTTAAATCAAGCCTTTTTACTAGTGATTTAAATCATGATTTAAATTGTGATTTAAATCAACTCGATTTAAATCAAATCCACCCTGCTTCCTTATTAAAGTTCAGGAGAGTTTTGTCATTATATTATCTGCTAGTATATTGTAAACTGTCCAAAATTGGTAAGAACTGTTGATAAATTAATTTGCTAAATTAGTAAATATAACACCTTGCATTGTTTCTCTTTGCTCCCAGTATGAAGTGCTTCTTTGTGTGCAAGATCATGATGATCCTGCCATTGATGTGTGTAAAAAGCTGCTTGGAAAATATCCCAACATTGATGCAAGATTATTTATAGGTAAGAAGAAAAGTTATAAAATTCCTTTTTAAAAATTGCTTGGAGAAGTTGATAAAGAAACCAATTGAAGTAGGGAGAGAAATCTGGAATAATAAATTAATATTCTAACTAGTGTGCTGGTGGCATGTTATTACTATACATTTTTCCTGCTTGGCTTCTTCTGGGAACAGGACTGGTTAGCTAGACAAAGTTATATTATTATATGCTAATGAATATATTTCCACAGCATCAGCTCTGTGTGGTAGTTTGAGCTAAGAGAAGGTGGTAGGACTAAAATTACTAAGTGAGCCAAGAAAGAACAATTTGGATATGCCTCTAAGTAAAATCTATGTGAAGGTTTCTTGGTTTGTTTTGCTGACCTTTGCAGAAGGAACCAAATAAGAATTACTGAACAGTGAATTTGCTTACTCCTTTTAAACCTATAGTTTATACATATTATATATTTATAGCAGAACATCATTCTTCAGATCACGGGCAAGAATTCTGGATAAAGTTGCCGAGTGAAGAGCCTAAGACCACAGGCACAAATATTTTACCTTAGTGTTATTAACATTGTGTGTGTGTATGCATAGTTGCAGACAAAATGTAAGGTACCCTGGTCAAGCTGAATGTTTCAATGAATACTAAATGAACAGAATTTAACACTACCTCTATATGGTGTAGAGTTAAACACAGTTCAGTATTTAAATCTGAATGTATACTTACTATTATGTCAAGTTGACAATGAATATAGCAGGCATAAAAGTTGAACATCATTTTCAGTTGATTCAGTGCGATTTTGTTTTTACTGTAAAGTTGTTAATAAGGTCTCAAAAGATGATTGACTTATTAGTTGAACACTTAAGTAGATTAAAACACTTAAACAGATGAATGACTATTCTCACTTCTCAAATTGTGATTCCTCTTTCTGCTTTCAACAATCATAGACCTTCTTTAAACAGCTTTTGGAGTATATGAAAATGAAGGTAATTCACTCATACAAAGCAGGGTAAGACTGTAAAAGGACTAGCATTTTCAGTTATGAAAAAAGTTAAGAAATGAAAGTTACATGGAACGATTGAGGTTAAACCACAGTCTTGAAAACCAAGAAGCAATGATGTTAGAAATGAAACCTGGATAGGTCTGCAAAACAGAACTCACAGACCACTGCAGATGAGCTGCTGACAAGTTTAGCTGCCACTGGACTTGTTCACATCTTCACAGTAAAGGATTGCAGTGATCTGCATGAGAGACTTGGCAAATGAAATCTCTGATTTCATTCACGGTGTGCAAAAGAAAACCATGATTAATTTGAAATGTTTTGGAACAAAGTGCTTTAGACTGATGAAGCAAAACTTGAATTGTTCAGCGATAACCATATAAGATACAATTGGGGGGGGCGGGGGAGTAAAGCATTTGAAGAACAGAAAAACTTTGCCAACCACTAAGCATGGGGGTGACTTTGTTTTGCTTAGTGGTTATGTGATAGCTACTATCACAGGAAGTACTGTGTAGGTAGAAGGAAGAGGCGGGTTTGACTAAATATTAAGAATTGATAGCAGCTGGTATCCCGCAGTCATTCACTTCTTCACAAAGCTGAAGCTGAAAAAAGTTGGATATTTCAGAAAATAATAGTCCAAAACATATCTTCATGTTGTACTTGCAGAAAAGTTTAAGCCTCCAGTTTTGAATATTATTTAAAATCTATGAAGAAATCTTAAGCATCCAATGCATGCTAGGAGACAAGAAAATTTCTGAGCTAGAAGACTAAATCTAAAAGCAACAACAGAAAGTCTTTTAGCTAGCTACTGTAAACATTTGGAAGATTATTTCTCCAAAATGAGATGTTATAAACAACTGACTGAAAAGACATCCAAACTTCTGAATCTACTATATTCATTATTTTCAGATTTTGAACCTATAAACAACTGCACATAAATACGAAGTATACAGTCAAATTTGCAGAAAGGTACCATGTTTAACTTTAGACCATCGTAGAGGCTGTGTCAGGTTCTGTTCTCTTGTAGACACAGTGAAACATGCCATTTGAATAGAGGTACCTTAACTTTTTCAAGCAACTCTGTATAGTATATGGATGGATGAATAAATTCAGAGATATAGAGTTTGCTCAATATTTATTTCTTGATAATGGTAATGACTAACAACTTAGATGTTATTTTTAAGGTGGTAAAAAAGTTGGAATAAATCCAAAGATCAACAATCTGATGCCAGCATATGAAGTTGCCAAATACGATCTTATATGGATCTGTGATAGTGGCATTAGAGGTAAGTGATTTCTTTCAGCGCCACAAAATGTTCTTTTGGAAAGGTTTCTGACGGCAAGCTATTGAAATAAGTAACATTATAATATTAAATGTTGATGGTTTCATTCATGTAATAAAATTGCATTCTGCCAAAAAAACATTACAAATTTTGTGGAAATGGAGTTATAGTCATTCTCATAGGCACAAGATGTAAGAGTCAAAGGTAACATGAAACATATGGAGGAGCGAATTAGGCGAGCAATAGACTCAAAAGTTAGAGAAAGGATTCAGGAGAAAAGGTATAATAAATATAAAAAGAAAAAAAAAGAAGATAAGAGAATGGGATGAAAGGAGAAAATTATTAAGAAGTAGAATTATGGAGAGACCAAGAGAGAATGGTTAAAAGGGGAAGAGTAATGGAAAGGAGGAAGGGAAATAAGGTATATATTAGTAGATCTAAGGGAACTGTATTAATATTAGTAACTGTGAATGTAAAAAGTAAATACAATGATGTATATTGTGTATTGTAAAATGGAACAGCAGATGAAATATGAAGTGATTTGGTTCAATTATGAAAATAACTGAAATTGAGATAAAATTGAAATGTAAAAAAATGTGCTGGGGATTTTGAAACTATATGTTGTAAATGATGAAATAAAATAATTAATTGATCCTATAATAAGGAATTAGGAATTAAGGGTGGATAGTGATATTGCTTATTATGGGCTTAGAAGAATGCCTGTTCTCAAAATAACATGGGAATTACTGTTCAAAAATATCTATTGTATTAATTAGCAGACAAACTGTTGAGGTTGCTTCTTGCTATCCTGTGTAGTCTCCCAATTGAGCTCTACAATATGTCTGTCTGTCTGTCTATCCTAGAAGGGTTGGCATGTTTCTAGGCAAGTCATTGCACAATAACTACCTTTGTAGCTTCAGCTTTGTTTCTAAGAAAGTAATTCTTAAACAATAAAAATGAAGCTAGAGCTAGTTTGATGGAGAGGTTAAAGTGGTAGTTCTAATCCTACCCTAGGCATGAAAGACAGCTGGGTATACTTGGGACAATCATTCTCTCTCTATCCATATCACAAGGTGGTTGTTTTGAGAAAAATAGGCAAGAGCATTATGTACACCTGTTTGAGCAATTCAAAAATAAAGGCAGGATATAAATATATTAATAATGTATGCCAATTTTCCATTTATGTATCTAGAACAGGAACAGGATTTCTTTCATATTCCAAGTAAGATGTCTTGGAGGCAAGTCATTGGGGAACTCCACAATAGTTTTTTTTCCCCTTTTCAATGCTTGTATTTGCTATTTGCAGGATAGCAACTACCTAAGGTGGATGGTATTTATTCTCCAGACTCTGATTACTCCTATAATTACTGAGTTATCAAGCCACATTAGGACTCTGCAACAAAAAATCAATCTTCCTCACTTTTATAATGCTCAGCAAAGCAGCCAGAACTAGGAAATCACATTGGGTTGTTGTTGTTTTTTGTTAGATAATAAGATTTCATACTGTGAGGTAGTAACCTAACAACTTGAGAGTAACTTTTTAAAACATTAAGCCATTGATGTTAACCATAGTTCTTATTTTCAGTTAACCCAGATACACTAACAGATATGGCCAATCAAATGACTGAAAAAGTGGGTTTGGTTCACGGCCTGCCTTATGTAGCAGATAGACAGGGCTTTGCTGCCACTCTAGAACAGGTAAGTTTTCATTTATGTTTGCTCAGTTTCGTGGGCTTAATTTTTTGTAAATTATAATAGTTTAAAGCTGAAAAAAAGAATCAGTAAATATAAACATTTTACTACAAAAAATATTTGTTACTGTAGTAAAATTGGTTCCATGTCTTCATATATTAACTTCAAAAGATTATTCTAGATAGGCTGATATTTGTGAATAGTGGTACTTAACTATCAGTACTTTGCTGACAATTTATTATGCAAAAAGGTTATTACTTTTACATGTAGCATTTTACATATAGAGCTTATGAATAGCTTTGAGTGAAAAGGCTTATTTGCATTCCCTCCTTCTTCTACTGATTCATTCATTGTAGCCTATATTTTTGTAGGAGATCATTGCTTGCAGAATTTAATAACTTCTTTGGAGTTCTTGAATTTTTAATACATTGCTAGTATCAGAGAGGTAGCAATTTTTAAAATTTGGATGAACTGACATATTTATAAAGAATTGCATGAACTCATAGTTTCCTAAGTGGCAAATATAGCAGCCTTAATTCATATACAATGGCATGTTGACAATAAAGGAATCAATTGTTTGTAGTTAGTTCCTGAGCATATATTGCTTTCTTGATTTGAAATTTCAGTCTTTTTTTTGCTTGTTAACTTTACTCCTTAATGCTGAATTGAATAGTGCTTACTGCCACAACATTTTTGTTTCCTAATTCAAGTAGAAACATCATATATAATACAAAAAAATAGTTTATTGTTATTTCATTAGAAAAAAATAGTATTAAAGCAAAATATTTATAATACTCTTTACTTTATTGCATCCCGGTTTTCTTTCTCCTGTTTTTTTTCCCTTTTATTGCTGTACCCATAATTTCTATTGTACTTATGTTGTCCTTGTAGTCATTTAACTAATACCAAGGGGAAAAAAACTTTTCTAGATGAACAGAAAAACTGAAAAGTGGCAATGTACAGTATATAAATTCATTGAACTGCTTTACATTGTGGGCTCATTCATGTGAAATAGGTAGATGAATAATCATTTATCCATTTATATATGTTCACTAACAGAAGTAGTGACGAAGTACTCTTAAGAACTTCAGTTTTAAGATAATCTACATTCAGATCAATACAGAAACAATGGCAATCTTTATTTGGAGATTGCAATTTGCATTACCCGTGTTTCCCCAAAAATAAGACCCTGTCTTATATTTTTTTGAACCCTGAAATAAGTGCTTGGCCTTATTGCCATGCACTCAAAAACTCGATTGGCCTTATTATCAGGGGATGTCTTATTTGGGGGAAAAAGATAAATAATAAGAATGATTGCATAATGAGAAAGTTCTTTTGTATCAAGATGAGCAAGATGTTACAAATGGCTGGAAAAATCCAAGGAACTCAAACATTTACTACATATCTTTACAAGACTGTCCTACCTCTGTATATTTGTGCAGGCAGATATTTCAAAATCTATGATGAGTGTTAAATGTAATAATAATAAGGGACACTATAGAACCATGACCAAGACATGTTTTTTTTTAAAGGTATATTTTGGTACTTCCCATCCAAGGACATACATTTCTGCCCATATAACTGGCTTTAAATGTGTAACAGGGATGTCTTGCTTGATGAGAAAAGATGTTTTGGACCAAGCTGGAGGACTTATAGCTTTTGCACAGTATATTGCTGAAGATTACTTTATGGCTAAAGCAATAGCTGACAGGTATGATGATAATGTTCTCAGGAACGGTTCACGTTTAGTGTTTATCATAATCTGCCATGTTTTTACTTGTTTGTACAGTAGAGTTCTAGAACACATTATTAAGGTTTTAAACAAATTAAAAATTATCACTTACCCATGTCACTATGCCATTAAAACAGTAAACTAGTCTATGAACTAAGGATTTCAAACTTAAATTGTTATGGGTGCTACCTGAGCACTCATTTGCTAGTCTGAAGGCTGCAACACTAAAGCTTTTTCATAAACTAATATCAAAGTTTTGAGTAAATAAATTTCAAAAATATAACTGCATGCAATTAAAAATAAATTTATTAAATTACTGCAAAACAAAAATATTTTTCTTATATTTAACCCTGGTCTCTTGACAATATGTGTATGAGTAAATTGCAGGATTATCCTTGGAATGCAATTTTGAGACTTCTGGCATAAACTATTTTTAAAAATTGCAGTAAGAGATGTTGGAGAATTATTTAGATGTTCTCCTCCGAACTCAGAAATTGTTTATGAATTATTCTATAACCTTCAAAAGATGTATTGTTTCCTTCCCAGAGGGGAAATTATACCAATTAAACTGGTTCTTCTCCAATCTTAATTTATTTTCTGTACAGAGCTATATTATTTTCACATAATTATTTACAGCACCTAGCTAAAGCTCTCCTACATTTGAGAGGAATTTGTCTCATTTATTTTTCAAAGAAATCTGAAACTTTATTTAGGTTTTTCTAGTTAACAGGATGATTAGAAGAAATAAGGAATTATGATACTGGTCCTGTGCTTTATCACACTGTCTATATATTTTTATTATATTTATTGATTTTATTCAGTAAACAAGTTTATATTGCCACTCACATATAAACTATGTGAAATATAGAAAAATTACATGTTAAACAGAAAACTTGTGTTTAAGGAATATTTAAACTGTGCCTATGGATTTGTTGTTTTTTTTGTTAGAGCTGCCCTGCTCGATTTGTATGAGAGCATTAGAAATTTAAGACACACACAACCATTCTAGTTTGTTTGTATAGCATGGCTTTTAGGGTCAAATCTAGAGCACAGTGACAGTAGTTAGGAAATATTTAAAAAGCAAACTCAATTAGTGATTACCTTTCCAATGTTTAAAGAAAAAATAGCTAATCAACATCCTTCAACGATGAGATTATTTATCTTGGTTATATTCCTTCTTCCAGAGGTTGGAAATTTCAAATGGCTTCACAAGTTGCAATGCAAAACTCTGGCTCTTATTCAATTTCACAGTTTCAGTCCAGAATGATAAGGTAAAAAAACATCAGACTTTTTATTATCTCATTTATTGACACCTTCAATTTTGCGTATGTTTTATATCAAAGAAGTTCCATTTAAAATTAATAAAATATATAATTCTATCCATTTCCCCCCCCCCCAATCAACTGTGGATTTTTGGCAGCTTATTCTGATTTTATTTTTTTAATATTGTGTGATTAAAATTGTGGCAGCCATGTATTAATAAATACTTCAAATTTTCTGAAACGTTCTCTATTTTATTTTATTTTGTAATTAATATCTAGACTCGAGTTTAGCTTTCAAGTCATGTCATATGAAACTAGTCTTTACTAATGCAACAGCCAGATTTTTGGGGGGGAGGGGGTTTGACACAATTACATCAAAGCAATGACTCCTCTGTTCTAAGTTGGTTCTTACTACATATGCATTTTAGTTTTTGAACATTTAAAAAGCAATCTTGTATGAGTCATTGCATAATGATTTTGATTGTACCTGGATGTGGTATTTGTCCTAGAGAAGTCTGATTTCAGCAGATTGTCCTTGATGCTAATTCTGAAATCTATTTGTTTGTTTGATGTGCTAGATATCACAATTAACTTCAGATTCATTTCTAGTTTGTGTTAGTTCTAACATGGTAGATGAGAAGGATGTAGGGTTAGGATTTGAGTTAGATTTTTAGCAGATGAATTATTATTTATAGATCTGTCACTATTATGGTCCCCTCTTTTTCCTCAAATTCAAGTCTACTGAGGTAACATTTATTAGATCTACATCAATCTATTTTCATCTAATCAAAATGCTGGCACCTGTTAAAATCCGGCTGTTAGTACAGTATAATTCATAAAGTAAAATGAGTTAACTAGTTGTCAGCCTGAAAATGTTACTCTTTAAGGGATTCTAATCTCATTTGCTTTTTAATCCAGCGCTATTCTAACTCCAATTCTTGTAATCCAGCACTGAGGTCCAGAATATTCTGTAGTGTCCTCTGACAGTCCACTCCTAAGTAAGAATAAATAAAATTGTAGTCTTATCTTTGATGCTCAATAAGGAAAGAATACCAGCTTTAAAAAATCTATTTTATATTAGATTTCCCACAGATCAGGAGAAGCCTTTTAAATTTAACTTTCATTTATCAATTTCTGAATGCAATAAATATTACTTTCCTCTGTTTATTTATTTTTTTTAATTTCTTAAATATAGGTGGGCCAAACTACGGATTAACATGCTTCCAGCCACAATAATCTGTGAGCCAATCTCAGAATGCTTTGTTGCGAGTTTGATTATTGGATGGGCAGTTCATCATATGTTCAGATGGGACATAATGGTGTTTTTTATGTGTCATTGTTTGGCATGGTTTATATTTGATTACATTCAACTCAGGGCTGTCCAGGTAGGTTCTACTGAATGAAGACTCAGATATAGTAGAGTTTCTTTTGTAAATTAATTACCATGGTTTTTTGCATGAATATTTTAAAACTATTATAACATTTTAAGTGTATTTGTAAACTCAGAATAAATACTATGCAAGATGCAAATACTAATGTATTTTTGTGTTGTGAGTAGCACAGTTTCATGCAGTAGAACATTTTGAAACATTTAGCCATTTGGTTGATATGAAAGATTGAGGTTCACAAATATTTTTAACTACATCTACCAACATTTTTGAATTAAATGAGCCAGAAATTGGAATTGGCAATCTGTCCTATATACAAATTGGATAATTTGTGTTATTAAGAGTAATAGCATCTAATGTGAAGGGTATTTGGATTGTAATCAATGGGGATGTTATCTGAGTGGAAAGATCTTCTGTTGAAGACACCTAGGTTTTTGCTTAATTCCTTTTCTTTCTTATGTTGTCTGTTTCCCCCCACCCCCCCAAAAAATTATGGAGAGTTAAAAAATCTCTGGGACAGAGAAGGAATGTCATAAAAGCTGACAGTGAGGGGTTAGGTGTCTGAAATCTGGGTGGTAAATTTAAGCATATAATGGTTAATTATGAATGTACAAGTAGTCTTTGACTTAACCACAGTTCATTTAGTGACCATTCAAAGTTACAAAGGCACTGAAAAACGTGATTTATGATCATTTTTCACATACCGTTGCAGCATCCCCGTGGTCACATGATTTACATTTGGATGCTTGACAACTGACTCACATTTATGAATGGTTGCAGTGCCTGGGAATCATGTGATCCCCTTTTGTGACTGTCTGACAAGCAAAGTGAATGGGGAAACCAGATTCATTTGACAACCATGTTACTAATTTAAGAACTGCAATGATTTACTGAACAAAATGTGGTGAGAAAAATCATAAAATGGGGCAAAACTCACTTAACAAATTTCTCACTTATCAACATAAATTTTGGGCTCAATTGTGGTCATAAGTTGAGGACTAACTGTACTGTTAACACTATAGCATATCCCTCCGAGTCCATAACATGAAGCTGGTATAGTAGAATTGTCTTCTAGTGATCCATTTATGTACCCAAAGGACTTTGGAGAAGGAGTGTGCTTTTTGGCTGCAGTTACAGGTAGTCCTCGACTTACAACCATTTGTTTAGTGACTATTCAGAGTTACAGCGGTACTAAAAAAAAGTGACTTACAACTGATTCTCACACTTAACAGTCACAACATCCTCCTGGTCACATGATCAAAACTCAGACCCTTAGCAACCAGCATAATCATCATTTGCAATCATTCAAGCTGGTTTCTGAAAAGCAAAGTCAACAGAGGAAGCCAGATTCACTTAACAACTGCAGTGATTTGCTTAACAACTGTGGCAAGAAGGTAATAAAATCAGGCATGACTCACTTAACAACTGCCTTGCTTAGCAATGGAAATTTTGGTCCCAATTGTGGTCATGAGTCAAGGACTACCTGTATTTGGCCTCTTTACACAATGAATGTAGTGCAGTTCTTGTGAAAGCACCATGTTGAATGATCTGTGCAATGTTTTCAGGATACTAATTAGTCTATATAAAACTAAAAGTGTTGTCATGCATACTTTTATTAAAGATTCTAATAAAGCCTTTAGTTCCTAATTAACTTGGTTTAGAATAGTTGTTTCTTAAAAATATGAGCTTCAGATTCGCCTGGAGTATTAGAAATAATAGCTAAAAAGTAGCCCCTAAGCTACTTTTTTTTTTTTTGCCTCTTATAGTAATCTTTTTTAATTTAAGCTGATTAAGTAAATGTTTAATTTGGTTGGTGAAATTGTTACTAATTATGAACTTCTGTTCATATAATCCCCCAGGGCAGTGCTTTGTGTTTTTCAAAACTTGACTATGCAGTAGCATGGTTCATCAGAGAATCCATGACGATATACATTTTCCTCTCAGCTTTGTGGGATCCTACTATTAGCTGGAGGACAGGACGCTACAGATTACGCTGTGGAGGCACTGCAGAAGAGATCCTTGATGTATAGCCACAGCTTTGTGACTGTGTATTTCAAGAAAAGAGAAAAGAGAAAGTATTACAAATTATGTTTATATAAATGCTTTTAAAAGATCTACCTTCAATAGTTTTATTACCTGTATGTTTTCATATCTGTTCTCTAATTTATTTTGCATGGCACTTGCATCTGTGAAAAAAAAAACATCTATAGTCTTGGCCAAATGGTACCTTGTTTTTATGTACAAAATCAAATCAAGAGGATTGGTTCCAGGATTCATTTTTCTTAGGAATGTTCTGCAGCAAGTTCTACAAACAGCATCTTTCAGTATAGCAAAAGCTACTCTCTATTAATCAAAGGACATAATCCACTGGGAATAAATTCTGCATAGGTCCACTGAAAAAACTGTGGGATGTATGCCAAGCACAGTTATACGTTTGTCCCAAATGGTCTTCTGGTCATTGGACTGCATCCACTAAAAGGCTAACAATGTAAATACAAGAGCAGTTAGCTTTGGAAAGCACAAGTGGTGGGGCACAAGGAGAGAAGCTTTTTAGATGATCTATGCCTACCTCTTGCAGTTGCTGCAGAGCAACTATGAATAGGTAACTCGCTTTAGGAATAGCAAAATGTGTATCTCTGTCTGGGTATATACAGATTAAATTATTTTGGTCTCTCTGCAGTGAGCCAGAAGTTTGATGTGGAACGTGGGAAGAATTAGTGCGTCAATGGGGGGCATCTTTTGGCCAACTCTAACTGGTTCTGTCTCGAACCATTTTAATCACTGTGCTGTAATTAGCCTAGCTAATCTTCTCCATTCCCATTCTACTTTTTTAAAGGGGTGTTTTTGTTTCTCTGTAAGTAAACATTTGATAGTTATGGGGAGAGGGGATGCATTTCAGAAACATTTCACATATGACCTATTTTCTTACTGTCTTCTTAAGAATGTAACTTCATGAAGCAGGTATTTATTATCTTTTTTTAAAGTGGGCATCTTTCTGTCTACACTAGTCATCCTTAAGTATCAAATTGCAATAGATGTCAGTATATTAAAAGGCAAAGTCAATTTGCTGTTACTGATTTGAACTTGTAAGCTTTAATTATCAACTGGATCTTCTTTTGGAATTTTTCCTTCTATTAATCTGGTCTTTCAATTGGGTTTTTGTATTCAAGCTGTAATTGCTAAAAGAAAAAAGACTAGATAATAACCACTTTGTAAATGCATGCTGTTTCTCTCTCCCCCACCCCCACCCCTTTTAATTCCCGTTTGTTCTCCCACCATTATTGGATTGCTCTTAACATGGTGAACTGGACTTGTTTAAATGTGACTTTGATCACAAAGCAAATTGAGAGGGGCACTGCATTAAGCCTTTTGTTTTCTTTTGTATTTGTATTTATGTTGCTTCTCCCCACCTTCCCCCCCCAAAAAAAAATGTGGGCATGGCATGTTATCACCATAAAGGACATTTGCAAAATGCATTGCCAGTCAGACAGCTTTAAGTCCTAGGTTGTGACACTTCTGTGTTAAAGAGCATAATTTGTAGCATTTTAGCAATAATTATGAATATTTATGGAATTGGGTGTTTTTCCAGTTCACTGAGCCAGTGCATTTAATTGTCTGGAATACACACAGTGTAAAGTAATAGAGTGCGTGTTTAAGCACGCACATTTTTGTGTGCAGACAAATCCTATGAAACATTCCCCAGAGCTTTGTTTGCCTTATGACATTACAGAAATTGTTTTGAAGGGCATCTTTTCCCTTGAACAAAGGCTTTTAATGCATGTTTCATTCTTTACACGTGAATCAGGAAGAGCTGCTTCCTGAGGAAGGTTGCATATTGCAAACTAGTCTGGTTATGAGCCATTACAGTTGTGTTTTTATCATGTTTGTTGTTATCACTGATACCTAGCTTAATTTTGCTTATGATGTTGATATATTTCTGTTTGATCTATGAAGTTTGGTTGACGCCATCCATTGCACTGTTAAAGTGAAGCTTAGCTGACTTGGCTTGATGCTGATCACCATGTGCAGTGTAATACAAAAACCAAAAAGGCTGGACAGACTTCAATGTGTGTATGTGTGTGCACATATGTGTGTGAGAGAGACCTATGAAGAACTATGTAAGAGAAGTACGAATGTGTGTGCGTGTATGCGTGCATTAGTGAAACCTTTATGATTTAAAGGAAACTGATGCTTCACCTTAATAAACAACTTAATTTCTTGTATAAGAAATCTGGGTTGATTTTGAAAAAAAAACCTTAAAAATATTGTAGGAGGGCACTATGACAGAACAGAGCAACAGTTCAAATGCTTAATCTAGAATTGTCTGTCAACATGTTAAGAATACCATGTTTATTTAAGATTGTCTTGTTTTGTTTAAAAATAAATTTTGAATACAATCACATGTTTTGAGAAAATGCTTTTATTTATTGCTTTTATTTTCATTTAATATCCTGTTAATGCTTTTCATAGAGAGATCAGTGCTTTTCATCTTGTAACGTTTTTACCATTCTCATTTCTATAAAAATGCACTCAATTACATCAAATATCCTAATTAAAGTTTATTTGTATATGTGTGTGCATGTATACACACACACACACAG
This sequence comes from Arizona elegans, assembly GCA_022577455.1. Lineage (NCBI taxonomy): Eukaryota > Metazoa > Chordata > Lepidosauria > Squamata > Colubridae > Arizona > Arizona elegans. Next base: position 9,658,698 of record JAKOOJ010000008.1, on the reverse strand, counting down.
ACACACACACACACAGAGAACTGTCACTAAAATATAGACAAACATTTACAGTTGGAGATGTGTAGTGTTAAGCTACTTGTTTGTTTAATATTTTTTTGTACTTCCAGTGCTCTGCATGACTTACAAAGATAGAATAAAATGTCAGTTAAAAAACTATTAAGAGCGTATTAGATGTAAAACATACAGTGTTAAACCAAAAGGCTTGGTTAAATAAATGTTTTAAGTGCCTTCAAAAAACTGCTGACGAGGAAAGGACTTACTTCAACTTGAGTGGCAGTTTGTTCCATAATAGAGACTCTACCATGGAACAAAATAGAAAGGGTCCTTTTGGTCAAATATTATCTACAATAGGATCAGAAAGAGGTACACCATTCATGAGTGTAGATATGACAGGGCAAAAGGAAGCCAACCTATTTTTGTGCCTAAGTCATGAATGGATTCATACACCATTGTGAACACTTTGAATTGGGCTTGGAAGACAAATGGGGCTTTTTGAACATAGAAATAATTTAGGGCCTTAAAGAGATACCACTCCGGCAGAGATGCATTCTGGACCAGTTGCAATTCCTGATACATTTATGAATATGAATATATTGCAATAGTCCAGATTATCAGTGCATGAGTTGTAGAAGATAAATATCTCTTCTCTGAGTACAGTTGATGCAGTCTGGGTGATGACATCTTTAAACTGCATCCACTTTTTAGAACAGGCCTTACAAGTGGTAGATTGCCAGAGAGTTTTTCATTAAATACAACTTGAAAACTTTAGATGTGGCCTGGATCTGGCAGTCTGCTGATGTTGAATGATGTTCTGACAGCACTTGGTTCCTTATGGCGTAGTGGGACTATGTGCACAGGTTGAAGACTGACCAGATCAGCCTGTGATATGTCCAGTACTCAGCACCATGCATGGGCTAAGTGATGTCTTTAAGGACATGCTGACATTCTGTGACATGGTCAAGTAGGTGGTGATACATGGACCTGGGGTTGTTTTGCACTTGTTTGCAAGTCTGAACATATGTTAGCAATGCACAGATTGTGCTTGGTACACTTGCTCAGAAGCAGCAAGCCATTGCTGTTTAGTTTTCCCACTCCATGCCTCCCAAGAACTCCATCCTAATTGTCAATGTCGGTCTCCATTCTAGCATTGAACTTATCCAAATTAATGAGTTTGTTGTTGTTGGAGTTGTTTGAATAATCTGGTCCAGGCCCTCATAGAAATCTTCGTCTTCATCTGGACCCATGAAACTTGGTGTATAGACTACTGACAATGGTGATATACTGGAACTTTCTGAGAAGAAAGCGGAACTTCACAATACAGGTAATCCTCAATTTACATCCACAACTGAGCCCAAAATTTCTGTTGTTAAGTGAGACATTGGTTTTGTCCCATTTTATGGCCTTTCTTGCCACAGTTGTTATGTGAATCACTGCAGTTGATAAGTTAGTAACCCTGTTATGTGAATCTGGCTTGCCCATTGACTTTGCTTGTCGGAAGGTTGCGGAAGGTGATCACATAACCTTGGGGGACAACAACGGTCATAAGTATGAGCCAGGTACCGAGCATCTGATTTTTGATCGTATTACTATGGAGATGCTTCAAAGGTCTTTACTCTGAAGAACAGTCATAAATCACTTTTTTCAGTGCCATTGTAACTTTGAATGGTCACTAAGTGAAGTGTTTTAAGTCAAGGACTTACCTGTATGTTCATTTATTCCAGTGGGTAGAGTAGATACATTCTTCAGCTGGGGTTTTGATTGCAAAACCTACTCTGTGAGTTCTGTTGTCTCTCTTTGCTTTCCCTTCCCAGAAGAATGTATATCCACTTGCTGCTGCCTGTAGCAAACCCTAATCAGCAATCTGAGTGCAGTGATATCAATGCTATAAGGTTGAAATTCAGCTGCTCTAAGTGCTGTTCATCTTTGAGGGCTTGGCACCTTGTCTCTATCCCCAATATGCACCTTTCAATGATAAGTTTTTTTTCTTGATATGCAACCGCTAAGGAAATGATATGCCATCTGTGGTTAGCTAACCAGATGTTGTGGTACAGGGACTATTTGGGATACCTTTTAATCCGTCCTTCAGGTAAAGGTGGACAGTCACCCTAGATCAGAGATGGCTAACCTTTTTGCTGTTGCGTGCCAAAAGAGGGGGGAGTGCTGGGGGGGTCACACATGTGCGTGCCCACGCCCATAATTCAATGTGCTTCACCCCCTGCGCATGCACACCACCCTGCGCTCCCCCTGCTTTTGGCATGCGATAGCACGGGGGGTCCAGTAGGCCCATTTCTAGCCCTCCTCAGGCTCCAGAGGCTTTCTAGGAGCCTGGGGAGGGCGAAAACGGCCTTCCCCATCCCCCCAGAGGCCCTCTGGAGGCTGGAAACAGCCCATTTGCCAACTTCTGTGGGACTGGAAGGCCCGTATTTCACCCTCCCCAGGCTCCTAGAAAGTCTCTGGATCCACTGGGCCGGAAAGGCCTGAAAATCAGCTGGCTGGTGCACACATGCATGCTGGAGCTAGCTAGGGCAACGCTCGCGTGCCCACAGATATGGCTCCGTGTGCCACCTGTGGCACGCGTGCCATAGGTTCACCATCATGGCCCTAGATCTTGCTGAACATCTATGCTGTCTAATGTAGTGAGATGACCAACCACTTCGACCATAAATCCCTTGCAGCTTGCAGGTGTTTATGACCCTCACAGTGTCCCATGGTCACATGATCACCATTGGCGGACTTCACAACTGGCTTCCAACAGAGTCCATGGAGAAGCCAGTATTAAAATGGTAAATTTTAATCACAGGACGCCTCAATTAATGACCATGGTTGATTTACTTAATAACTGCAATGAAAACAATGGAAGTCCAGCGTAGCCATGAGACATTTTGCTTAATAACCACCAAATGTTTTTTATGGCATCGATGTTATCAAGTTTCTAGCATAACCTCAGCTGGGATGCTTTACCTTTCTATATGTAATAAATAACCATAATGTTGGAAATTATTATAATTTAATAATTATATTTCGTAATAAAGGAAAGTACAATGAAGAATTTACCTTTATTAAATACATTTGCTGGTGCCAACTCTCCCCCCCTCCGCCCGCCCACAAAAGTAAACAAATACAGTGACAGGAGATTAAATCTATGTTGATCGAGATTAGGCCTTGAGTGTCAGGTCACAATTCATGTGTATCCTTAGTGTCGACACTGGGTACCTTGATTTAATCAGCTGGCTGAAACCAGTTAAAATCATGGGACAACTGCATCATTTTCTGAAGGTACCATGTCTGGCCTCAAGCATTCACCAGAAATGTTTAAATTCTTTGTTACAGTCTCATACATGTAACCTTTTCTTCTATGAAAGCTTTATAGTCTTTTGTAGGAACAATTCAAGCACTGATTATCAAATATAGAGCCAGCAAAACCTATATAATTTGGAATGAGGGAATTGGGATATCGACAGAAGTTTGTGGTTTTTGTCTCACAAATTTTGATATATTTGTTGGGAATACAAGCGGCTTCTCTCTCACTTCTGTAATTCTGTCTCATGGGTTTCTCCAGTCTTACAGCAGTTGTGTAGGACAGATGTTTGTGCTTAGTCATCAATGCTGTTCGGAGCATCAGCCATGCATAGACGGGAAAGCCACTGCCTCTCCAGGGCTCTTGACATCCAAGAGTTTGGAAGAATGTATTTATTTTCAGGGGCAGAAGTATGAAAACCTCTGACAAGTGAAGACTGGAGTGTTAGTCATTTCTTCTTTCCTGTGGAAAACCACTTCTTTCTCAAATGGTTCAGTTTAAAGAAATGTTCCCTAAAATGCTCACTGAACATTATTTTTTCTGAGGTTAAAAGTTGCTTTTTAGTGAATGTTTTATGAATATTGGCGTCTCTCAAATTCTGCGTGAATGCCACATTGCCACATGCTTTCACTTTTTTGTTTTCCTAACAAATGTAAACTTTCACTCTTCTCCAAACCGGTGTCCTCCAGATGTGTTAGGACTATAAAGGCCATGTCAGCAGTAGAATCTGAGAATAATGCCAATCTAAAATTATTTCTCAGTTTGGAAGGTGAGGAGGAACATTACTGCAAAGACCATTTCCTGCTGTTTATCCCATCCATTTCTCTTTTACTATGTCAAACCCACAGCCCTTCACTTTAACTCATGGATCTGCCTTCCAATCCATACAACAATCCAAAAGATTGTGGTTTAACATCACAATGAAACTGGAATTATTTCCATTCGGTTTTATGGAACAGAAGTAGAAAAGAAATAGGGGAAATTCATCTTGTATATGGTAACTGTGGCAATATTACCATATGCAAAAAGTTGGAAAGGCAATGAAATACAGTAGAAGATTGGATTATAAAATTAACTGAATTTGCAGAAATGACTAAACTGACAAGTCTGATCAGAGGGAAAAAAGCACATAAGACTAGAAACCTTTTATGGATTTTGTTGAAAGAATAAAAGATAGACTTGATGATTTCTTGATTTGGGGATTAAAAAGGTCCAAAGTTGAAGGGGAAAAGAATAAGATTTGTGTTTGTGTGTGAGAGAGAGAGAAGGAGAGGGAAAGAATGTGTGTGTACAGAATTTACATGAAACAAACCCATGAATTTGCCTTCCAGCTAAACTAGACATTTGCATAGCTGTGTGATTCAACTGTGAATCATGTTGAATATTATGGATTGGATATCACAGTATATATATTACATTTCAAATTAGATCTTTCATGCACCTGCCACAATGTTCCATCAGTAGCCATTTGAAATCCTTTTGCGGGACATTTGATTTCAAGTCATTAGTGGAGAGTTGGTACCATAAATAAAATAATAAAAATTAGAACTTTGCACTGAAATGAGAAGGAAGGAAGGAAGGAAGAGAAGGGAAGAGAAGGAAGGAAGGAATTAGAAGCAAGGAAACTGGAAGTGAAGACATTGGAGAGAAGCTACTGGAATACTCTAATGTTGCCAGCTGCAGGCAAAAAAACTGTGTAGGAAAAGAAAAACAGGTTGGCTCAAAGTCAAGAATTCTTGGTAGCTGTTGTACAAGTTTGCTTCCAACTGCATGGCGTAGGCCTTCCTGAATCTATGAACGGCATGCAAAAGTTGGTAACCCAAATATTGGCTACTGGATTGAAGCTCTGTGTAGGCTCGCCTTGAATAGATGCTTGATTTCTCAGAACAGCTGGGAAATACCACTAAAACGTACTGTCTAAATCATTGCAGCCATGAACATTTCACTTGGGCTGAAGTTCTAGTTTTGAGCAACGAAGCTGAAAGATAATGTGAGAAAAGAGGAAAGCTTCGGTTACAGAGTTTGGCCCTGGAGTGGAAAACAGTGCCACAAGAAGACAAAGAAACACACACTTGAAAATGTGTGATGCTTTCAGACACCTTAGAGTTTCACAAGATTCCTACATAGAGGAAGAAATTTCTTGGAGTCATAATATTTTTTTTTACTGAAATGGACTGTATTGAATGAACTGGAGTAATGAAATGGACCAGGGTTTTAAACTGGATCATTTTTGGACCTGTTTGACTGAGATTGTGATCTAGAGTTTTCAAAAATGGTTCATTTGTTTTGCTTGTATACAGTGGTGAAATCCAGGATTTTTTACTACTGGTTCTGTGGGCGTGACTTGGTGGCCATGGTGTGGCTTGGTGGGCGTGGCTTCGGCGTGGCAGGGGAAGGATACTGCAAAATCACCATTCCCTCCCCACTCCTGGGGGAAGGATATTGCAAAATCTCTATTCCCACCCCACTCAGGAGCCAGCCAGAGGTGGAATTTGCCAGTTCTCCGAACTACTCAAAATTTCTGCTACCGGTTCTCCAGAACCTGACAGAACCTGCTGGATTTCATCCCTGCTTGTATATCCTGTATGTGGACAACAACTGTTAATTCAATTAATGCAGAGCAAATACAGATCCTGAATTTTATATGCTTTGAAAGACCTGAATGTGCACAATTAGGATTAGAGTATTGCTATCCCTGTCTCCTTAACTTCCTGTGTGCATAATCTAAGGAGAACAAATTGTATATTTTAGGTTAGTTGCTAGGAGGGGCCAAAAAATGCACATGTAAATGCCATTATGCCTAAATTTTCGATCTGACATATTAAACAAAAATGTGCAACTCAGAAACAGGTGTCCGCAGAGGTATGGTGAAAAAAAAATAAAGATGGTGTAATTGAAATTCCACCCAGTTTTAAATGTATGTTATGTGTATTCACATAAAAAAAAAATGGGCAAAGCTACTCTCATATTGTCACGGATATCATCTTGAATCTTTTTTACCACACCTTTGAGGACACTCTCGAACAACATACACAATGTTGTCCTGGTTTGTCTCCTTTGTTTGTCTTTCTTTAAGGCGGTCGGTGTTGATCAGGTCTGATCCTGAAACTCTCCTTTGCGGGTAGGAGGGCAAGTCCCTCAAGGGTCAGTGCTTTCTCTACTTCTGTTTAACATCTACATCAGAGCTGTCATACTCAAGGCCTGTGGGCCAGATCTGGCCCCTGGGGTGCTTAGATCTGGCCCATGGGGTCACCCTGAAACAGTGAGGGACTGGCCCGTGGTGCCTCTGCCAGCGAAAATGGGCTCCTGAGCTCCGTTTCTGGCTGCGATAGCCTCCTGCAACCCTCTCCCAGCGAAAATGAAGCTTGGGACGGCTGCCCTCCTAAGTTCCATTTTCACTGGCAGAGGGTTGCAGGAGGCTGTTGCAGCCAGAAACAGAGCTCAGGAGTCTGATTTCTCCTGCAGAACACTCGGGTTACCACAGGCCCCCCCAGACAGTGACTTCGAGCAGGCCACACCCATTCTGGCCACACCCATCCCAGCCCCCTGAGGTCAAACACTTCGATAACTTAAAAAGATGTCATCCTCTTTCACAGACATAGAATGAAGGAAACTGGAGGTTTCTTCATACCCAAGAAGCTCACACCTACTATGTCTCTGTTTTTACATGCAAGGAAATCATAACTATTACTCTGGATTAAAAGCAAAGTACATTCATAGCACAATTATATTATCCAGTTAAGGGGATTAAATTAGGAGGGAGGAATATCTAAGGAATTCTGATCATGAATTTAATCCTGGATTTTACACAGTAGATTCCTTCAAGTTGAGCTCAGACTGTATGAACATGTTCAAGGCAGCAGTAAGGAATTGGGCTAAAATGAGGCTGGCCAGCTTGTACGTTAAATTATTTCGAACCTAGTCAGTCTAGTCAATTATAGTTCACTGTATATTATGACCCCAGAAATGTGGGTAAATTCAGAAAACCATGTAACCCTATTTCATAAACCTCATAGCTACAGGCAATCTTTCAAGTAAATTATTCCCTAAATTATCCATAACCTACATTATAGTCTTCAGTTATAAAAATATTAGTAAAGTGATTTTATAAGTAGCTACTGGTCTTCCTACCACACTTCTAAAAATTAAAGAAAAATGTGTGTGAGTAGTTTTTAAAGAAGCAAATACAAACCCAAGGAGATGCATCTTGACGTTGCAGAATGAGCCTATAAAACTTGTTCCTGAAACTTTCCAAGCTCATCTTTGACTACTAAGACCCTGGAAAGTAGGCAGTCATTGCATGCCATAACAGGATGAAAAGGTACTAAGTAATGCCAGGAGCTCAATACCTAAGAGCATTTTTGGCATGCCAATGAGCTTAAAATAGGCATCTAAAATTACAGTATTCAATCCATACTTAAACTCTGATACCGTTTTATAGGATCAGGAAAACACACAACTGTAATACCTTTCCAGAAAACAGCAAATCATAGAAATGAAAAGTGTTGTCTCATTACTGTAATTCTTCTGGCTAGTTCATGCTAACATCATTCAGCCTGCAAGTGTACAAAATGAGGCAGAATTCTTTTTAAATGGCTTTAGTGTCTAGTGGTTGACATGATAGCAGTGTTCCAATATTTGGGGCTGCCACAAAGAAGAGGGGGTCAAGCTATTCTCCAAAGCACCTGAGGGCAGGACAAGAAGCAATGGGTGGAAACTAATCAAGGAGAGAAGCAACCTAGAACTAAGGAGAAGTTTCCTGACAGAACAATTATTCAGTGGAACAACTTGCGTCCAGAACTTGTGAGTGCTCCAACACTGGAGGTTTTTAAGAAGAGATTGGACAACCATTTGTCTTAAATGGTATAGGGTTTCCTGCTTGAGCAGGGGGTTGGACTAGAAGATCTCCAAGACTCCCAACTCTGTTATCCTGTTATATTCTGTTAAGAGTTGGTTTAAGAACAGTTGTTAGGCACAAGGAATCAGAATGACAGTGTGAGCTACTCGGAGCTTCTTTATTGTTGCCTACCTATTTACTAGAATCTCATAGTCTTGGGAACAACCAGAAAAAGGCTTCAGGAATTTTGAAGGGGAAGTCTAGTTTCCCATCTCTTCCTGCCCTGCAAGAACTCTAAGCACACCTGTCTTTTCACTCCCCCTCCACTCTAGCTAGAGATTCCACCACATCAATGGATTCCAGACATTTGATCAGTATAATTCCCTTCCCCCACCATAATAATAATAGGTGCTATTATTAATAACAAGGGATGTCCCAATGGTTACTTTTCCAAAAGGCAATTGGACTTTCTTGGTTTTTTTCCTTGTTTCATTTCTCATCCAAGAAGCTTCTTCAGTTTGTTTTCAAGGAAAATGTTTTCAAGGAAAAATTCAAGAAAGTCCAGTTGCCTTTTAGAAAAACACCTGTGGACCAACCATGACCAGCATGATTGCGAAGTTCCATAGACAATAGCATGGGATATTGGGAGCTGTAGTTCATTAACATCTAAAGGTTTGTACCCTTCCCACCACTCCTCTACAGGTTGATTGAAAATTTAACCATGGGCATAGCTACATTACCAAATGTTTTAATAATTTGAAGACTGATTTGTCTGATTTGATTTCAAGATTAAAGATAAGATTTAAATTTGATAAAGTAATTATGGAATAAGGATTTAATGCGCATTATGAAATATAAATATGAACTGTATTGAAATGTATTATGAGTTATTAATCAAAATGGATTTTCTGAACACTTATTGCCATCAGTCAAATTCTGTGAAAATAATAGCATTAAACTTCCTCTTCCTCCTCTTGTATTTGTCTGCAATTCCTTTTTCACGGCAATATAAATTTAGTTTTACATCCACCCTGAGGTACAACACAAAGTTTCTTTTCTCCTCCAAAACATAATAAACCAACACTGAATTTGCAGTCCTGATTTGGGAAGATGAATCAAATCTACAATTTTTCATAAGAAAAGAAGTTGGTCTTATGGCCCTATGGGACATGTAGAGTAGGGGTGGGGAACTATGACCCTTTTATGACCTGTGGATATCAACTCCCAGAATGCTATGTCCACAAGTCATAAAGGGGGTGTAGTTTTCCACCTCTGATGTAGAGAATGCCTGGATCTAAGGCTCAAATATACAGTACTGAACCATAGCTTGGGATCATACTAGATGTGAACATTATACCATATCAGTTAGAAAGACCCAATTGCTTGATGAAAGAATAGAGTCTGGGATAGGCAATCCGACTTCCAGGAAGTTTGAACATCTAACTGGGTTAGGAACTGAAATACAACACATTTGGTGGTAGTGGTGAGAAAACTGTTCTTTCCTTTGGGATAACCATCTTTATGCTACCTGTATGGGAAGAAAAGGCAACTTTGCCCTAAAAGTAAGAGCCAAGCTATAAGGAAAAGGGTGCAAGCTACTTGCATTTCTTTACAGTGGCCATCAATGTTACAGGCCCATCTATGCACATGATGCCCAACTACTACAAGGGTTATCTCTCTCCTCCAGGAACTGTGGAAATTGAAGTTTTTCGACCCTTATAGCCTGTTTTGAGTCCCTTTCCGAATGTAGTTTTTGTACTCCTTTGGGAATGATTGAAAGATCCTACTCCTACTGAAGTGCTACAAGGCTGGTAAATGTTTGTTATTCAGTTACATCCTCAGGATTTCCAGTTTATCCAGTCTGGCTTAATTCTTTGGTTTGGTTGAAAAATGTGCATTTTGTGACATTTTTCTCCAAGTACCTGTAAATCAAACTCCGCTGCCTATGTACAGTCTTTGTATGAACAAAATGTATTGGGATGCACTGCAGTCAAACCAAATAACAAGAGCACAAGAGAAGCGTTTGGCAATGGAACTGCATAAGATGAGAAACATGCAGCTTCACAACCCTTAAGTAAATTCAGAGTACAAAATCAGACAACCCAGTGCAAAGCTTCCAGCTAAGAAGCTACTTAATAAAGTATATTTCATTTCCTTTTTTGGGAAATGAAACTAGTGAGGCCCTTCCAAGAGAAAACATCACCCAGACTCAAATGCAGCATTAAATTTGGATTTGTGCACAGTCTGTAACCAAAGCTTCGGTTGAAACCTTCCATAGGGGAACAATCTTTTAAGATGGTTCGTATGTGAGTGGATTTGGTTTATGAAGGAAATACCTGTCTGCTCCAAAGCAAGCAAGGAAGCTAGCCAGGGCCCTGCTAGCTTTGCTTTTGTTTATGCATTTACAGATTGCTCAGCTCACTTTGTGCTGATGCTGAGTTTTATAGGAAATTGCTGCGTTCATCTAAACCTAGATAGAGATTGTGTGGAAGTCTAGAAGTTGCCGAATGAGAACTGCTTAAGACATGAACTAACAAGGAAGTTGCAATTCAGCTGTCAACAATCTTTGCCTTCAAAAAATATGATTTTTTTAAAAAAAGAAAGCAAAATAAGAGTCCTATCCAAGCAAGAGACAAACCACATATGATGTGAGTCTGCTACTAATAAAGCCTCAACTGAATAAGGTCTCAACAGTGGAGAAAAGGCTTGTTGTATTTTCTCATCCACCTCTTTCAGATTGAAGCCATGTGTTGCACACTGGGTTTGAATGATGGGCATAATACAAACATCTTTTGTTTTCCGTCCCGGTAGAGCTAAGTTGCACTTAAGGAAACAATTTCAATTAAGAAGAGTGTAGGGGTAAGGACTCTTATGCCAGTGCCTCAATTCTGTATAATCTGAGCCTTTAGTGACTGCTTCCACGTTTTTTTGTTTGTTCGTTGTTTAAGTCAGAAGCCCTTGTGTTACATCTCCTGCATTAAACACATCTCCTGCACTGGGGAGGACAATGAGCCTCCAGTTTAAAATCAGAGCAAAAGTTAACAGGAGGTTTGGAAACAATAAAATAAATGTTTTCTTAGCACATTACTAGTCTGTTCCCTGATTAAAGACAGCTATTTGAACCCAATGCACTTTAATGATGTCTGTGAGCAACATTTTGAAAAATATAGTGTTATACAGTTTTTTTTTAAAAAATAAACTATATATAATCAATTCAAAAGTGTATATTTATAGGACTGATATCAATTTTAACAGTTAAATTAGCAATGAAAACTATGGAGTTTTTTTATTTTATTTTTTGCAATTTTTTTTAATCTTTTTAAAACACACAAATAAACATCTTAAAATTTATACAACTTTTTGTTCATCTTTATCAGAATTTGACATATTCTATTTTTGCCATAACACTTATCACATTATGTGATAAATCTACTATTTATGGAGTTTATTTTGCTTTCTTGATAGCATTCCATATTTGGGATAAATTTATTATCATCATCATCATCATTCTAGCATTTTCTCCGCAGGTGCAGGATCCGCTTTCTGGGTCAACAAGTGCCATCTTACATGATCAAACATGATCCAGGCCCATCTGGACATTTTTCATATCCACATTTATTGGATCTTGTCATCTTTGCTTTGGACTTCCACACAGGTGCTTGCCATACATGTGGAAGTGGAAGCCAAAATAGGCAATAGTGTAGGGTGCTGTTCGTAGAACATGGTTATACCACTCTAGGTGTTTCTCCTGCATTCTCTGTGATATTGGCATAGTGCCCATTTTCTTCCAAATTGTATCATTGCTGACATGGTCAGGGAGAAAAATGCCTCATGAACAGCGACACATGTGCATCTCCATGGTGCACAAAGTGTGCTCAATGCATTTGGTGAATGGCCAGCACTCAGCACTATATAGAGCTGCTTGGCGCACCGTTGTTTTATAAAGCCTTAGTAAGGTCACACCTAGAATACTGCATCTACTTTTGGTCACCATGATGTAAAAAAGATGTGGAGACTCTAGAAAGAGTGCAGAGAAGAGCAACCAAAGTGGTTAGGAGACTGGAGGCTAAAACATACAAGGAACAGTTGCAGGAATTGGACATGGCTAGTTTAGTGACGAGAAGGACCAGAGGAGACATGATAGCAGTGTTCCAATATTTGAGGGGCTGCCACAGAGAGGAAGGGATCAAGCTCTTTTCCAAAGCATCTGAAGGCCAAACAAGGAATAATGGATGGAAACTGAACAAGGAGAGGTTGAACCTGGAAATAAGGAGAAATTTTCTGACAGTGAGAACAATCAACCAATGGAACAGCTTGCCTTTGGAAGTTGTGGGAGCTTCATCACTGGAAGCTTTCAAGAAGAGACTGGACTGCCATCTGTCAGAAATGGTGTAGGGTCTCCTGCTTGGGCGAGACATTGGCCTGGATGACATACAAGGTCCCTTCCAACTCTGTTAATCATTTTTGTTGTTGTTGTTGTTTAGAAGAGTGTGCTTCTATGCATGTGGTCAGAGTACCTCTCCATGTCCACTGTACATGTTCTCTTGGAACACAAATAACTAACAAAAAACCAGAATTCAAAACACATTGGGTGAGGGTGTTTCCCAATATGATTCTGTTGTGCTGCTAATTAGGGCTAGCTCTGAAGCTAACAAGGAGCACAATTGAACAACCTTGGATCTTACCCATTTTATAAAGTTCTCTCCATCGTTCATATATTTCAAAACTTTGAACAGGAAAATCCAGTTCAAATTGTCAACGGCCTTTCCCAACTCTCTCTCTCTCTCTCTATATATATATATAGCTTTTTTATTATTATGCTGCTCCAAATATTCCAAAATATCCAACAATGGACTCAACAATGTTTGAGTCCTAATTGAGTAATAGTAAGGAAATGTGCAGATAATACAACTACATGCAATATTTATGTGCATAGTGTACTTCTGCAATAATATTTTACTTTAAATTCCAGGATCGATAAAAGCAAAGCACAGCCATTTCTCTCTTTGCCTATTACATTCCCTTTTAAAGCATATTGTTAGGCATTTGTATACATTTTGTATACCTAGGTAAACTTCAGATCAACAGGACAAGGTCAACAAAAGACATAAAATCAATTAAATAAATGATAGGAGGAACATCCTGATATGATGTAGTGATCAAGAATGTTTAACTATTAACAGTGATTACGAAGCTATTATCAGAGATAAAGAAAAGCAAAAAGAGTGTAACCAGGATCACTTAAACAATATAAACAATATACGAAACAACCCATGACCCATTGTTTCAGAGAAACAGAATGACTACGGGTGGACAAAAAAAATATATTGGTGGGAATGGGAGTGTTTTTCAACTTTCTGTGGGCATCCCCATTGAGTGTCCTTCTGAAGGAAGGATGCTGGCAAGAAGCACCAGAAACAACCTTCCTTGCTTCCTTAGTTTCCTCTTTCCCTCCCTCCCTCCTTCCACATGAAGTTTAAACTTCCTTTCAATAACAACAACAACACACATAACGATCCCCAAACACACTCCCACCCACCACAAATTCCCCACCCCTAAACCACCCAAACATCCACACAACAGACCAAGTAATGCTGTCCAACAGCTCACTGATGGTGGCCCTTTAGTTCATTGTTATAGCTCTGGGATAAAAACTATTCAGAAAACGTGTGGTCCAAGTTTTAATTGTTCTGTATCTTCTGCCGGAAGGTAACAGTCCAAAAAGATTGTAAGCAGGATGGGAAGAGTCTCTCAGAATGTTATGTAACTTACTCAAACATTTTTTTAAAATTTTAATTGTTAATTGTTAAAAGTTTTAATTGACTTAATAAAACGTAATGGGCACTGCACTGGTTAGGAAGGGCACATGGGGGTGCAGCACAAGTTGCGGAAGGGTGCATGGGGGTGCAGGAAATGTTGGGAAGGATGTGTGAAAGTGTTTGAGAGGTGCCACATGGGTTGGGGAGGGTACATGTCTGTAGGTGACATTGGTGTTGTGCCTCAATGTTCATGATGGCTAAAATGAAGCTATTAGGGAGATGGCCTATGGCACGGGTGTCAAACTTGATTTCATTGAGGGCCACATCAGGGTTGTGATTGATCTTGGAGGGATGGAGTGGGTGTGGCCAGGGTGGGCATGGCCTGTAGTGGCCCAAGCACTCTGCCAGAGGAAACAGACTCCCAAGTTCCATTTTCAGCTTGCTCCTGCAACCCTCTACCAGCAAAAACAGAGCTTGGGAGGGCTGCTCCATTTTTGCTGGCAGAGGTACTGCGGGCCAGTCCTTCGCTGTTTCCAGGGTGGCTCCGCGGGCCATATCTAAGCACTCCGTGGGCTGAATCCGGTCCCTGTGCCTTGAGTTTGACACCCATATGGGATTTGGTTTTCTTAGGAAGTCTACGGTATCTTATGCAACTGGGAGTGCTTGTAGCCAAGGTTCTGAGCTTACTCAGTACTCTAGCTGTGATCATTCCAGTGCTCCAGACAATGGGCCAGCTCAAGTTACTTGGTTTGTGAATTCGGGAAAAAGACAGACACTAGCTAGTGGGTGCCCCTGAGCATTTCCATTTAAGATACATTCTTATGTGTCCTTATGAAATGTTCTCATCAGACTGTGTAGTCCTCTCTAATATGTTGTTGTGGGATTGGAGAACAGAAGTCGGTGGCATGTAGCATTGGAGAGTTGCTTCTGAACTTCTATGACATATTCTACCTCATTCATGATGATAATGGCCCCTCCCTGGTTGTTCGCTTATACAAATGTATTTAAAAGATTTGTAGAATGGTCACCATTCTTAAGAGCGCAACTCTGGACAACTCACAACAGTAATAAAACTACAAAATCCATAAAATCTACATAGACATGCACATACACAGATACTAGTAAATACAATTGTACACAAATCTACAAATCTACACTTTGTCCCAGAACTGGAATAAATAGGTTCCTGCTTATGGCACTTATTAAGAGGATCATTTCTCTCTCTCTCTCCTTCCCTCCATCTCTCTCTCTCTCTCTCTCTCTCTCTCTCCCTCTCCCTCTCTCCCTCTCTCCCTCTCCCTCTCCCTCTCCCTCTCCCTCTCTCCCTCTTTCCCTCCCTTTCCCTCTCCACTCTCCCTTTTATCAATTATTTCAATTCTATCATCTGTCTCTATCATCCATCATCTCTGTCTCTCATCTGTTTGTCTGTCTGTCTGTCTGTCTATCAACCCATCTATCTATCTATCTATCTATCTATCTATCTATCTATCTATCTATATCATCATCTATCTATCTATCATCTATATCTATCATCTATCTATCATCTATATTTATCATCTATCTATCTATCTATCTATCTATCTATCTATCTATCTATCTTTGTATTTCTTCTTCTCCTCCTCTATCATAATGATGAAGTATTGACAAAACTTTTCCACAGACATAGGAATTAACTGTGATTAGTAGATGCTGGAAGCAAACGAACAATGATAGAATTGTGTCATTTGTGCTTTGTGCAAGTCTCAGAAGTCTATGGCAATTATTGGATCAGAATCAGAGATGGGTTCCAGCAGGTCCTGACCAGTTCTGGAGAACTGGTAGCGGAAATTTTGAGTAGTTCGGAGAACTGGTAGTAAAAATTCTGATTGGCCCCGCCTCCATCTATTCTCTGTCTCACAATTCCCAGCTGATTGGGCGGAAATGGGAATTTTGAAATAACCTTCCCCTGGAGTGGGGTGGGAATGAAGATTTTACAGTATCCTTCCCCTGCCATGCCCACCAAGCCATGCCACACCCACCAAGCCACACCCACAGAATCAGTAGTAAAAAATGTTGAAACCCACCACTGATCAGAATGCTGTCTAAAATTGGTCTATCTCTTGTTCAACAATGGTTTTGTCCAGTTGCTTTTATTTTTCATCTGTTTTCAAACTCAACCTAAACACATATAACACGCATTCAGAAACACCATCCTCACACCTACCATGCACACTATCTGTCAAATGCATCTCATTTTCACATATACACATAGCACACAACACTTAGACTTTCATTAGAACCTTTTTTTCAAAGCTAATTACCAGGCAGGGGGAATTTTGTGAGTGTCTCAATGTGCAGAAACAGTAACACTTACCAACTGTGATCTCTATGGAAATCACACAGCTATGTGACAATCAGGTATGAAAGAAAGTCTGTTATTAGAGTTAATTGCCATTCTGGAGGGATTTTCAAGGGGTCCCAACCTGTGAGTAGAAAGCTTTCCAGAAATCTAATTACTATGCAAGAAGGGAAACACGTGGTTCATGGAATGTTGTTGTCTAATAGTTGTAGAAGCACCATGGATTTTGTATGATCTGCAGACCGGAGGTTCCTGACCCAAGGGAAGGTGGGCATCTGCCAGGAGTTTGAATTACTCTCCTCTTCTTTCTGGATAAAGGTAATAAATTCTTATCCATCTTATGAACAGCATATTTTCTAAGTCAAGAATACTGAAACTGTGGTCCTTCAAATATTGCTGAAAATTTGAAGGGCCAGAGGTTCCTTACTCTTGCTTTAACTCTCCCACAGTAGACATTCCCAGCACATTACATCTAAGTTTAAATCTGCTAAATCAGATGAATGATTCCTAAAAGAATTAGCGGATGATCTGGTCAAATTAATATTTCTTATCACAGAGTTTGTTATAAGATTGGTGGCTATAGAAATGTGATAGATAGATAGATAGATAGATAGATAGATAGATAGATAGATGATATTGATGATGATGATGATGATAATGATGATGATGATGATGAGAGAGGGGGGAGACAGAAATCCCTGAGAACTAATGAAGTGTCAGATGATAAGAGAGAAAATGTTTTTATCTTCAAAGAGGGGTAAAAGGCAATACAGTACTTGTAGACAGTTGTAAGATGTTTCTACAGTAAATCATAAAAATTGATTATTAGCGATGTAGGCTGCCTAAATTCTGATCCATAAGCATTCTGAAAAAAAAATGTGGTAATTAGCAGAATCACCATGAGTTTGTCAAGAACATCTCAGTTTTTGATTGGATAATTTCTTAATAGATCGTTGGAATGCTGTAGACATAATATAACTTGATATCAGCAAGGGATCTGACAAACTGTACCATGACATCCTTCTTAATGAGCTAGTTAAATAGGATAGACACAGAGTTAAATGGATATACAGCTTGCTCTAAAACAGCACTCATCAAATGTCCACATCAGACTAGAAGGTTTTAAAAGTTTGGATATTGCAAGGTTCAGTTCTGTGTCTTCTATTTTTCAGTATGTTTATTAATGACATGTTGAAGAAATGCTTATCAAATTTGAGGATGATGTAACACTGGTTAATATAACTAAAAAGCTTAATAACCTGAATATAATTCAAATACTTTTGAGCGGTTTGAGAAATGGGCTGAAAGTAATACAGTCAAACTTAATGGAAAACAAGAGCCAATTTTTTCACTTAAGAAACAAAAAAGAAATGTACAGATATAGGATAGTTTGGTTATGGTATTTGCAAAAAAACTTGATTGCAGATGGAGTAAGAAGAAATTTTAAATGTTTTAATTGGTTTGTATTTTTAATTTTGGGCCAAATTTATATATATTTTAATTGTTTTTTAATATTTGTATTTTATGTTTTTTAATTCTGGCTGTACACCGCCCTGAGTCCTCAGGGAGAAGGGCGGTATATAAATTTAAAATAAAGTAAAGTAAAGTAAAGTATCAGTAGCAATGCAATCTGCTGCGCAAAAAAAAAAAAAAAAAAAAGCCAAATGAACATTTAGGCTGCACCAACAGAAAATAAAGTTTATAAATTACAGGAAGTAATCATTCCATTTTATTCAGCCAGGATCAGGCCCGCATACCTCATGAGAATCCAGTGCTGGGTCCCCACCATTAATGAGGGAGTCAGAGAAACTAGAACAGTAAAAAAAGTATGAAGGCTATTGCTTAACGCATTGTAAGCCGCCCTGAGTCTCCGGAAAAGGGCGGCATATAAATCGAACCAATAAATAAAATAAATAAATAAACAGGTTCAGAGAAGAGCATCTGAATAAGAATCATCAGGAGACCATAAAGCATGTATTATTTTATTACCAGCTGTAATTCCAAGACAACTGTTGCTGGTTTACAATAACACCACTAAACAAATATTTATGGTATATTTGGGTGATAATGCAATGTAATTCTCAGCATATACTGAATTTCCACACTGCTTGTTTTGAAAAACGGGCAGGTAAGGAACCTCAACAGCTGAGTTGCATAGACATTAACCAGTTGTTCTGGCGTTACCGTAAAACGCTTCTTCCAAAGGGATCACATGGTGCTGGGTTGGGAGGGGCGACAAAATGCGTGGAGAGAATAGAAAACATTCCAGAGAGTCCGCATGTTCAGCCACTTATTGTGCTATGCATAAAAAAACCCCAAACATTGCATATGAATCAGTGGTGGGATCCAGCCAGTTCTCTCCGGATTGCTCGAATTGGTAGCGGCAACTGTGGGGGGCTCTGCCCACCCGCCCGGACGTAATGTGTGACTACTGCGCATGCGCTCACATTTGCAAACCGGTAGGGAAGGTAAATGAATCCCACCACTGATATGAATGTCTGAATTGTACATGGCTCTCTGAACCCAACTGCCCACATTTGATGCCATTAATCATCTTTTTCAATTCAATACTTCTTTTTTTCATTTTACATAAAGTAAATGTCATGTATCACAGCGGTCCCCAACCTGTCTGGCACCAGGGACCGGTTTTGTGGAGGGGGGATGGATTTGTGTGCAACCAAGATTCCGCGCATGTGCAGATGAAGCTTCACCCCCTTGCCGACCACTTGCGCAGCCTGGTTCCTAACAGGTCACATACCTCTATTGGTCCAGAGCCCGGGGGTTGGGGACCCATGATATATCAGATGTCAAGGAACTGTAGAAGTTGCTTAGCCTATGCTGGGTGTATGTAGAGTTTGGCAACCTTTTTCCTAATTCTCCCAGTGACTTGCCTTCCTGGAAACCTCAGTGCTTTCTTTCTCAGCTGTTGCGACTGAGACATAACACCAGAAAGAAGAATTTGCATAGCAGTGGCATTAGTTGTGTTTACACTATAGTTCCAGAAATGAATAATGCTTTCTTTCATCAAGCGAACAACCCAGAAGCTGTGCAAACACCTCATAGATCCAATCATTTTACAAGACAAAGTTATTGATGTAAGTAAAAGTTTGAGAATGAATGCCCTGCCCTATTCTTTCTTCATCTCCTCTGGCCTTTGATTTACTGTATAAGACTCCACCCTGTTCCTTAGTGTTGCTCTTGTCACCTTTTGGAGAAACTCAGAAAGCAGCTGACTAGGGGGTGGGGGTGGAGAGCCCAGGAAGGTGAGAGAGAACACATACACACCCTCAGCTGTTTTTTGGCTGTCAATTCCGTGGTCTAAGCCAGATCTCTGTCTCCTGACAACATCACGGGCAAAAATGATGTACCTGTGTTTGCAGTTAGGTGGCTGCTTAAGGGGCAAACCTGCTCGATTTTTAACTTATTAGTAGATATTAGGTTTCTTATTAGTAGAAACCTAATAAATAAATAGCCCAATTTTAACGCCTGAATAGCTAGGCATGACTCTAAATTCCTGAGATATGGATTGCAGCAGCAAAAAGAAGCTGGCAGACCATATGCATACTCAGGGGTGAAATCCAAAATTTTCCCCTACTAATTCTGTGGGATTGGCTTGGTGGGCGTGGCAGGGGAAGGATACTGCAAAATCTCCATTCCCTTCCCTCCTGGGGGAAGAATATTGCAAAATCTCCATTCCCACCCCACTCTAGGGCCAGCCAGAGGTGATATTTGATGGTTCTCCAAACTACTCAAAATATCTGCTACCGGTTCTCCAGAATCTGTTAGAACCTGCTGGGTTTCACCCCTGTGCATACTGTGGTTTAGTGCAAGCAGAGAAAGGCTAATGTGTAAAGGGAAACGTGCCTTCAGGTTTAATTCATATGGTCTTAGTCCCTCAAATAGCAAACAAATTGAAAACAGAGTATCCACAGAGTGTGTTTGAAAGAGTAAAGATGGCGGCCACAATCATGCAATCAAAGCAATGCACATAAAGACACAGATGGATGTTTAATTGCATTGTCATGTTCTCCATCTTGATTTTTTTTGACTAGACTCTGTAGACACTCTGAGGACAGAAATGTTTTCAATAGCAGACCTTAACAGCCTTCAACATGGTGCCTAGGAAGCCATTCCAGTGCTATTATTAACCAGGGAAATGTTATGGTTCAGTACTAGAAAGTGAACTTGCAACCTTGAGCCATCTGGCCTGTCTCAGGAGTTGCCAATGTCCTAGTTTTTGTCCCCTTTATTATATAAAGTTAATCTACTTGCATTGCCTGGATGGTGTGGTGGCCTAGAGGTGAAGATGCTTACCTCCCACTTGGAAGATTAAGAGTTCAGTCCTAGGTAGTGACAGAATGTTTTCTATCAGGGTGCAAAGAGCAAATATCTGCTGTGAACTCCATGTAGGTGTCAGGAAGGGCATCTGGCCAGTAAATACTCAGCTCCATTCAATTGCCCTGATTCCACCCCATTACAAGGGATCACAGGGTCCTAAAAAGAAAAGAAAAACCCTCCTTTCATTGCCTTAAGTCAGTGATGTCCAATCTTTTAGGCTTGGCATATCAAAAATTAGGAAAATGCCTAATTTAACTCCATTGGTGTGTCACATACCCCCAAACAAAAGAAAAATATTTTTTACATATTCACTTATTTAAAAAAATACAAAAAAACAACTCTGGGTCACATGAGACCTTTGTTCTTGAAGCAGCTTTGGAGAATGCTCTTCTCTGGCCTCTGAAGCCTCCGAAAACTGTGGGACATGACTTTTGGAGGATTGTGTGACTTTCAGAGGCTCCCAGAGGATGCACAAGAGTACATCCCAGTC
Organism: Arizona elegans; assembly: GCA_022577455.1. Classification (NCBI taxonomy): domain Eukaryota; kingdom Metazoa; phylum Chordata; class Lepidosauria; order Squamata; family Colubridae; genus Arizona; species Arizona elegans. Next base: position 9,637,638 of record JAKOOJ010000008.1, on the reverse strand, counting down.
TCATGCAGCCTTCACAGCTTCTGAAAATAGCGTGAGAACAGAGCATGCTTTCCAGAACAGTTATTGTTGGGTGTTGATGAGTGAGTGTGTCACCAAAAATTTTGTGGCGTATCACCTTTAACACATATGTGATTTGTTCACCATCATTGGTCTCAAGTAGTTTCTTCAGGAGCCAATTTTTCATCCTTGTCATGTATTGGCAACAGTGTAATTCTGGGGTTGGCTAACTACAGTCCACAGACCAAATCTGGCTAGCTGCCTGTTTCTAGATGGCCTGCAAGCTAAGAATGGATGAGCAAGTGGCAGCAAATTGACAGCTGAGCCTCAGCCAAGCTCCCAGGATGAAGGGCAGGGCTAAGGGTGAGGGACAGGGCAGGCTGAGAGCAGCAGCAGCAGCCTATCAGCGGCTTCCTTGCTAGCATTATCCAATGGTTGCCATGTTCCTTGGCTTGCAGGCCTGCCATTCATACCTACTGAGACAGACAAGAGGAGGGATCTTATACAGAGAATGTCTGTTGATCCCCGGCTTAATTAGTCCTTGTTGCTGTGTGGCTGGATTCACACATCTCGTTAAGTTGTGATTTGTTTAACCATGGTTTGTCCAAAAGCAGAATTTGCTAAATTCACGAAACACATCAATCTAAATCATTATTTAAGGCTAGGCACACTGTGTGAATCCAATCTGTCTGCAGAAGAGGAATGTTCGAAGGACCTTCAGCTCAGAAAATAGTCCCTGTGCTTCAAGTGGTGTTTAGCTGTATTTCTGACTTTGGTAATTCAATGCTCCTGAAACAAACCCTTTCTGAAATTTCAGTCAGACGTGCCCGTCTTTATTTTCTACTCAATCTTGGTTATGCAGAACAGCTGTTCCGTTCAAGGAGGAAACTGATACTTGCCTATAGAAAACCATTTAATATGCCCAACAGTTATTGCTTTCTATGAGTGCGGTGAGTGGTTCTTTGACAGCGAATATTTTACATGTGCATCAGTTCTATAGGGGTTTTGACAAATGTATGAGACACAGGTTGTTCCTCTAAGAGCAGCAGAAACATGTCTTGGTACCTGTGATTTATCTGCCACTACCTCATGGCGTTATCTTAAGAGAGCTGAAAATTGTTCCTTATTTATAAAATTTAATCATATAATTAATACAATTTATATAGCTACCATCTCATCTAGACAACTGGATGCACAACAATAGATAAAAAAATATAAAAACAGTATCTACAAATATAAAAACCTCTTGTAATAAATATGATTAAGAACCCAAAACACAGCCAAAGTGGAGAGAGTATAAGAAATGGCATCCTAATAGCATCCTCCTAGTCTTGCTTCAACAGTGGATCCATCTAGCTAAGTCTCTGGTTCCATGAGAGCCCAAGATCTGGTCACAAAAACAGATCTTGAAGGCCTAAAAGAACATCAAATGTGAAAATTGTCCTTCAGCGTTCCCAGATTTAAAGTAGCATTATTCTTTTTGTTGTGGGCATAATCTGGCCCATTTCATTGGTCATTTGTTTGCTGCATGTACACTCCCTTGAAAGAAACTAGAGTACTTTTTTTAAAATTAGTTTGAGTCAAATTAGTCCTATACTGCACAGGAAATGGATTGAAATGGGAAAAGAGAGTGAGATTCTGTTGTCACTGCAGAATGCATTCAGTAGTTTTCTGCTGCTTCTGGAAAGGGTTGTAGTGGCCATGTTTTTACTGTTTTATCCGCTCCATTTTGACACTGGCAGCCCTTGGAGTCATGGAGATCATATTGGTATTGTGCTTGGGCCAGTCAGAACTGCACATTCTCCATGGCCCTCCATTAGATGTTTCCAGGGGTAGGTCAGAACTCAAATCCTCAAATCACCCACTACCAATACTGCTATTCCTAGGCTTAGAAGCAGAGGTTGAGGATGGCATTTATTGATCAACATTACCTCCTGTTTTGTCCTGTGACCCACCTTCACCCATGTTACTGATTAGCCAAGTTGCTTTTGAACAGTTTTCTAGCATTCATTCAGAAAATCACTTGTCCCACATTCAAAAAAACCCTCAGATGCAAAGCAGTGATTTAGTTGAGAGGGGACATTGGGGGACCCATCTTGCTTCCCCCTGCACCATCATCCACTCCTGGGTTCTCTCAGTCAGGCTAAACCCACTGTTTCAAGCACCTGTCAACCTTTTAAAATAGGCCAGGTCAACAAAGTGGAATTTCAAAAGTGTCCTTTATTGTCATTGAGAAATTATTACAGAAACTTGAAAGTCTGCTAGAATTTCTCTTTACTATTACTTATACTTAGAAAAATCAAGCTTGGGTTGTTCTGAGTTTCTTTCTCACACTTTCTTCTTTCCCAGGTCTGAGTAAACTTTTCTGAAACCTCTCCCTTAATGGTTGTTTACTCCTCTTCCAGTTCTTAGATCAGATCTAAGATCAGATCCATCACAGTATCCACCAAATCTTGACCAATCTCAGCCCAGTGATATTCAAGAGTGAAGAGTGAGGTTCCCCACCCACCCACCCACAGCAATATGTAGGACGAGTAATAAACCTCAGAGAATTTCCCCAAACTCTTTCCATGACTTAACTTGCAATAAATAATTCATCCACCTCTTCATTGACCCGATAGGATTGGCTCTTCCGCCTCGTTATCTGGAAGAGTCCTCAGACTGTAATATGTTTTCCAGTGACATGACACTTCAAAGATTAACTTGGCATTCAACATACCTGCATTCAAAATGAAAGACCCACCCATTCATAATTACGGAATCAAACAAAGATTACAAGGTGAAAGAAAAGAGATATATTTTACTCCCCAATTTGGGGGTGGACGGCTCATTTGCAAAGTATGTAATTATCCAGGTTTTGGGTGGAACCCATGGCTCAGGAAGCTTTCCCAATGCCATCCTGAAAATAAATGCATGCAAACTGGATATTACAATGCAGCATAATCTTTACAGGACCTAAATATGTGTACACAGGTGCCCTGTAATCAAAAACAGGATTGTGCTATTTTGCACTTCCAGAAATGTAAAAAGTGAACATTTCTAAGAGGCACTGCATTCTGTTTTTAGAGAGGTAGCGTAGCACACTCACTTTAATTCAAATTAATGTATATGTACTGCAACCCTTCTTTGAAGATGGAAAGTACAATACAATAGTCATTAATTATAGCAGTTGGGGTTTATCAAAATTCTTCATGCAGTGATAATTATTGATGCTAGGATTTAACACTGTTGTACAAACACGGCTATATCTGAGCGTCTACGACCTGCCCGTTTTGTATGTTCTGTGGCTTACAAAATTAATTCCTTTATTTATTTTTAAAGAAAATGCATTAAATCCAAAATTATGTGTAACACCCTGGATACAAATTGGCAGCAGATTAACTCCTTAGCAAACTCTTTCCTACAAACCAGAAAAATGTGTTAGGAAGCTGTAGGATCCCTGTCTGTCAGAGGGAACTATAGGTTCACCATCTGTGGTATTACTCAGCAAGCCTCCTTGACACTTAACGCTTAAATGCAGGTTTCCAGGGAAACCAAAAGTGCTTTCTGGCCAATTTTGTTTTTAAATGTACAGCCTCAGTTAAAATCATTCCCCCATGATGAATACAACCCCCCCACTCCCGCCATTTGAAAGCAGGATATTATATCAAAAAAAGTCCTGTTCTGAAAGCACTTCTTGGAAATATATAGTGTGCCCTTATTGTCTGTATATTCTGAGAATCAGGAACATTTGTGAGGAAGGAAGGAAGGATAAAAAAAAGTCAAGAGGATGGCCATGACAATTGTTTGTAAAACAGAAAGACGGTGATTCATTCGGGATTAAGAAGAGCTTTTCATGGGGGAACTGGAAGTCTTCCATAATCATATTAATTGTGTTTTCCTAGGCAACTCTCAAGACTCAGAAATGGGAGAGCAAATTTATCAAGTTGCATTTTGACTTTTTCTTGACCTCCATTCCAGCAGATACCTCTATAGAGAATTACAGTAGAAGCAAATTTAAAATACAAGTAATCTTCAATTTACAACCGTAATGCAATCTATCCATTATGGTTATAAATCACAACAGTCATAAAAGGTGTCACCCAGATGACCAACCCAATTTTACGACCTTTTTGGCAGTGGTCATTAAGTAAATCCCATGGTTGTATAATGATTGTCGCAGTTGTAAAGCAAGTGCCGCAATTGTAAAGCAAACCCATGGGTCACTATGGGGCATTTTTGCCGAAAAATAGACATAAATGCTGGTTCAAAGGAAATGAAGTCATTTCTCTTGATTACATCTAATTCAATGTGGGAGGCTGCAATTGGCCATAAATGCAGGCTGGTTGCCGGATGCTTAATATGTGGTCATTTGACTGTGGTAGGGAGGTGGGTGTTATAACTTTAGGACTGGGTTGTAAGTAGCCTTAGAGAGGTCTGTCGTAACTCTGAACAGTTGCTAAGTGACTGATTGTAAATCGAGGACTACCTGTACACCAATTAGTGGGAGGCTGATCTGTGCAATAGTTTGTTGTCAAATCAAATCAAACCTTTATTGTCAATGCACAACATGTGTACAATGAGATTGAATGACCTCCCTTGGTGCAGCCCCCCCGAAACACAGAATACATCTCAATAACGCAATAAATAAAAGAAAAAAAAAGGAAGAAAATCCCTAAACCCAAATAAGTAATAACTAGCACACAATGTACTTTTTAAATATTATTATTATCAAATAAGGTAAAGGGGAATCCATAAATACAAATACAAAGAGAATATTTCTTCTCAGTCTAAAATCAAGACAAAATGCCCATTGCCTCTGGAAGAGATCAAAAACTTAGAGAAAATGTTTCCTCCTGCCCATTTGTGAAACTTTTCCCCTCTTGGCCTTCAAATTATGCATGGAAATATTGAATACAATATTTCTATTGTAAGGAGAAGGGGCTCTTATCCTGTTCTATTTTGTCTCAGTGGGATCATATTCCCATCAACATGTCCTCACCTATAATTAAAATAATGTATAATTAGGCACATACTGTACTTTAAGTTAATTTGAACTTTTATCTCAAAAACTGAAATCCAGGTAGGCTGGGATCTGCTCACAATTGTTTATATTTTGGTAGCCTGGAGTTACTGTTATTTAAGAACTAAAAGGACCTCTGCTCTCTAAATCCTTGTAATGAATGTCTGGTACTTTATTCATAACGTGCAAAAGCCAATTGTGATAAAACCAATGTGGGCATCCCATTCTCTGTACTTTAAGGAAGGAAATTACAAAGTGGGGGAGAAGGCTATTATTGTATTGTTTTTCTCTTACCTGATTCCTAGTAATGGAAACCAAACCAAACAGCCCCCCTGGTTTTAGCACTGACTACAGGTAGTCCTCAACTTACAACCACAATTGAGCCTAAAATTTCTGTTGCTAAATGAGACATTAGTTAAGTGACCGTTGTCCCTTTTTAAAACCTTTCTTGCCACAGTTGTTAAGTAAATCACTGCAGTTACTATATTAGTAACATGGTTGTTAAGTGAATTTAGACTTCGATTGTCGGAAGGTCGCAAGAGGGGATCACATGACCCCGGGACATTGAAGCCATCATAAATATGAGTCAGTTGCCAAGCATCTGGATTTTGATCACATGACCCTGGAGATGCTGCAATGGTTCTAAGTGTGAAAAAAGGTCATAAGCAGTGGTGGGATTCAGCCGGTTCGCACCACTTCGGGAGAACCGGTTGTTAACTTTCTGAGCAGTTTGGTGAACTGGTTGTTGGAAGAAATCATTAAGGCAGAGAACCGGTTGTTAAATTACTTGAATCCCACCACTGGTCATAAATCACTTTTTTCAATGTCACTGTAACTTCGAACAGTCACTAAATGAACTGTTGTAAGTCATGGTTTACCTACGAGTCACCTATCTCTTTTTCCTCCATGTTTTAAAGACAATTAGACATCTGTTCTGCCCCAGCTTCGGATTCCCAGAGAATGTGACACACACCAAGATTTGCAAACACTTTTTAATTCCAAACAAACCCCTTTCAAGAATGCAGGCTTCCCGTGCAAAGGGTCGTTATCAAAGTTATTAAGAACAAAGTCCGACAAAGGTTGGCAACCAGCGCAGAAAACCAGATATGAGAAGTCGCTCACTCTCCAAGATGCTCTGTAGTAATGAGACATTGTTTCTAGCAAGAATGCACTAGTTGCGTGTGACTTAAATAGGCTAAGGGAGTGGCCAATTATCCTCAAGCCCTACTCTTGAGTAGACCTCCTCCTCCTGAGTAGCCACTCATGCCTTTTGGCAGCCCTGCATGCCCAAGCATTGAGGAAAGGCTCCTCCACTTCGCTCTCTCTACTGGAAGGAGCCTCTGGAGGTTCTGAAGTCCCTGGCTGAGTCTCTGCCTCTGGCATCACATCCTCTTCGGCCTCCTCACTGTCCGACACTAGCGCCGGTTGCGCCGGCTGCTAGCGCAACACCACACCAGCCTCCTCGTCATCGGGATCAGCCGCGATCCGCTCAGGCCGCTGGCGGGCCACAACAATATCTTACCATTTTAAAAGACTGTTTGGTTTGATTTTACTGGATTTCCTGTTTGGAATTTCTGTTGTTTTGTTTTTTTTATTGTATTTATACCAGGTTGTAAGTGATTGTCCAATTGTCCATTTTGTTAGAACACAGGAAACTGCAAAAGTGAGATGATAGTCCCATAAAATGAATCATGCTGATCTGTTTTAATAAACCTTACAAACAGTACAGTAATCCTGAGCATCTATGAACCAACAAATTTAATTAGATGTAATCAAAGGAAATAGAGTCAAATTATCTTACAGAAAGCAAAATTGAGCCATTACTTAAAAGCGATATAATAAAAAACATGTGGGAAGTGAGAGAGTTTATAAGATTAGATGACAGAGAGATTTTTATACTAGTTGCAAAACTGCCCGAAGGGCTTGAATTACAAGGAAACATGTTTTTCCCCATTATATGGGCCCTAGCTGTTTTATTCTCTGATTTTTATCTTCTTGTCTTCATTTTACTACAGGATACTACAGGCTCCTTCCATGCAATTCTGCTTTTCACTGGACTTCTTTTATTATTCATTTTACTTCATTCTGCTCTTTTGGGGGCAGGGACTGACTGTTGCCCCTGGAAGACCTACCCTGTCCAACAGTTGTAGTTCTTCCATCATTCCAGTTATCCAGTTATTCTGGAGATAACTGGAGATATCACCTGTAGGGGATAACTATAGGTGAAAACTCAAATCTAAAAATCTAGTCATTTTGCTGTCCTGATGCCCCCTTAATTTCTCTAACTCACTATGGATCCAGGAAGTATTTTTACCACAGCAGCAGTCGTGGGATTCTGCCGGTTCTAGGGGGTTCGGCCAAACCGTTTGTTAAATTGCTGGCTCGCCCCGCCCCTCGTCCCGCCCCTGTGCACCGCTATTCATTGCCAATAAATAGTGGTGGGCGAGGGGCGGGCGAGCCAGCAATATAACAAACGGTTTGGTGTTTTTTTGTAATTTTATTGGCCTGTGGAGCTTCAGCATAGGCTAATTAGCCCTTGATTAGATCAGCTCCTGACTCTCAGCTGATTTGCTCTCAGCTGTTTTGCTTAGGGCTCTGCTGCTTGTTGGAGCAGATTTTTTTCCCCCTAGCTATGCTGAAAAACGAAACTGAAAGTAAAGCAGGCTGTTGGCTTTGCTGTTGCTGCAATGTTGGAAAATTAGGCAGGCAGATTTCTTTTCTTTTTCCTCACAAAAAAAAGGTAGGTGCAAACAATGGGAAATTTAGGGCAAAAGAGGAGAGTTCAAGATTTTAAAACACAGACTTCTGGGTGGCTATGCAGGACTTCGCTGACGTCCCTCCTTGGGCGTCCGATCCCCAGTCTCGTAAAAGCCCCAGAACAGCCGAAAAACAGCTGTCTGGGGCTTGAAAACCCTCTCCCCGGGCAAAGGGGAGAGAGAAGAGCCGACAGGCGGAGGTAGAGCCCCCCAAGTGCCTTAGGAGAAATCCTGGGGCGCGAAGGGCGAGGGCTCCCTAGAAGCCTGCCAATCTGCTCCGGACCTGGGAAGACTCCGCTAATTAGCGGGCTAGAAGCCGCGACCATTTCTGCTGACAACAAATGAGGGATTTTTAACATCTTTAATTGCTGCAGGCAGAACAAGCCAGGAGAAGTCAGACTGCAAGAATTAACACTTAACTCCAAAGGTTATTGCCTCCTTCGGAAGTAACAAGTTAGCAATTTGCATCAAAATGGCGATTGAAACCTGAAAGGGAGGGGCGGAGAAAGGGAAAGTTACAGAAAGTTTCGTTTCCCTGGCAGCCCCTTGCCTGGAAAGAATTGCTGTGCTGAGAGAAGGAGGATTTTAAACGTTAATTTACGATTGGGACTTTGATGAACTTTTCTTTTTGGCTTCTGAATAAAATATAACGATTAATTTAAACTGAAAATGGCCTCAAAATCTGTAAAGACTGTTCCTATTAAAGGAACTGGGAGTGCTGGAAGCTCCCCAGCTCATACCCCTAGATTGCAAGCCTCTGCCCCTCTAACAGACCCACAGACTTTAACGTTTGAGATGATACAAGAAGCCCTACAAGCTACACAAAATAAAATTGCTACTGTGATTAATGAAAAAATTAATGAAACCAATGAAAAAATTAATGAAACTACCGTATTTTCCGGCGTATAAGACGACTTTTTAACACAATCTTCTCAAAAGTCGGGGGTCGTCTTATACGCCGGGTGTCGTTCTCCTGTAACCAGGCAGACCAGCCCAAAAGGCTCTGATGAGCCTTAAATGGCTCTGGCGATCCAAGCTCTGACGATCCCAGCTTTGCCTGCTAATCAGGCAATTCAGCTGGGATCGCCAGAGCCATGGAGAAGAGAAAAACTTTTCCCCCTCCGGCTTGCTTACCTTAGCTCAGTGGTTGGGGGTCAAACAACCCTTTCACAGGGGATTTGCAGGTGGTGCAATACAGAAAAACGAGCGCAGCCCTCGCCATCCGGAATGAATGGTGCTGTTGTGGCGGTGGGGGAGGGGGCAGCAGAAGCGGGAAGAAGCGGCGTTTGCAATGGCTGGAAGCTGTGGGAGTGAAGCACTACTTTCATTTGTACGGCAACAGCATTCCGCCTTGGTATATTTGTGTCAGGAGTGGCGCAAGGCAGCCCTCCTCTCCTGTTGCCTGGGACTCAGAGTGGTAAATGGCGTCTGATCGAGAGAGCAGCTGGATTTTGCTCTCTAATCCGGATGCCAGATTGGCCCCCTGCAAACTCTCGTCTCTCGAGGAGCGCTCCCTGAAGTGGGGCTGGAAACTTTGGTTGGACTGCTTGAGAGGGAGAGCTTGCAGGGGGGCGATCTGGTGTCTGCAATGGAGAGCGGCACCCAGCTTTTTCTCTCCACTATAAGAGCGCTTTAAGAGTGGCAGCCCTCATCTCCTAATGCTTGGGACTCGGAGTGGTAAATGGTGACTGGTCCGGGGAGCAGCTGGATTTTGCTCTCATTGCGGACGCCAGATTAGCCCCCTGCAAGATCTCGTCTCTCGAGGAGCGCTCCCTGAAGCGGGGCTGGAAACTTTGGTTGGACTGCTTGAGAGGGAGAGCTTGCAGGGGGGCGATCTGGTGTCTGCAATGGAGAGAGGCACCCAGCTTTTTCTCTCCGCTGTAAGAGCGCTGTAAGAGTGGCAGCCCTCATCTCCTAATGCTTGGGACTGCAAAATCCAGCTGCTCCCCAGACCAGTCACCATTTACCGCTCCGCGTCCCAAGCATTAGGAGATGAGGGCTGCCGCTCTTACAGCACTCTTACAGCGGAGAGAAAAAGCCGGATGCCGCTCTCCATTGCATACACCAGATCGCCCCCCTGCAAGCTCTCCTCTCTCAAGCAATCCAACCAAAGTTTCCAGCTCCGCTTCAGGGAGCGCTCCTCGAGAGACGAGAGTTTGCAGGGGGCCGATCTGGCATCCGGATTAGAGAGCAAAATCCAGCTGCTCTCTGGATCAGACGCCATTTACCACTCTGAATCCCAAGCAGCAGGAAACAAAGGCTGCCTTGCGCCGCAAATATAGCAAGGCAGAATCCTGATGCTGCACTTTCAGTAGACAGATGAGGACTGCCTTGGCCATCAGCTGGCGCAAATATACCAAGGCGAATGCTCATGCTGCACAAGTTCAAGTAGTGCTTCGCTCCCACACTTCTTCCGGCCCTCAGTCTCTCAGGGAGATGCTTGACTTCCTCTCAGCCCCAAGACACTGGCTGGCCCATGAGATGAGAGAGAGAGAGAATGAGAGAGAAAGAGAGAGAATCAGAATGAGACAGAGAGAGAAAGAGACAAAGAATGAAAGAGAGAATGAGAGAGAGAGAATCAGAGTGAGACAGAGAGAGAAAGAGAGAGAAAGACAGAATGAAAGAGAATGAGAGAAAGAGACAGAGAGAATCAGAGAGAGAGAGAGAGAGAATGAGAGACAGAGAAAGAGACAGAATGAAAGAGAATCAAAGAATCAGAGAGAGAATGAGAGAGAGAGAATCAGAGTGAGACAGAGAGAGAAAGAGAGAGAAAGACAGAATGAAAGAGAATGAGAGAAAGAGACAAAGAATCAGAGAGAGAGAGAGAGAATGAGAGACAGAGAGACAGAATGAAAGAGAATCAAAGAATCAGAGAGAGAATCAGAGAGAGAGAATCAGAGTGAGACAGAGAGAGAAAGAGAGAGAAAGACAGAATGAAAGAGAATGAGAGAAAGAGACAGAGAGAATCAGAGAAAGAGAGAGAGAATGAGAGACAGAGAAAGAGACAGAATGAAAGAGAATCAAAGAATCAGAGAGAGAATGAGAGAGAGAAAATGAAAGAGAATCAGAATGAGAGGGAGAGAGTGGGGAGAGAGAGAGAAAGGGGGAGAGAGAAAGAGAATGAGAGAGAAAGAGTGGGAGACAGAGAGAGAGAGACAGACAGGAGGGAGAGTGCCTGAAGGACCCCATCCCGTACTGGGAGTCCAGGTGCTTCAGCAAGCGGTGCACTGGATTCATATTAGTGGTCAGCGAAATTTAAAATTATGAAGTTGGTGGTCCCTGAGGTCCAAAAGGTTGGGGACCCCTGGCCTAAGACCATCGGAAAACACATATTTTTGATGGTTTTAGGAATATCTTTATCGTTGGGGGTCACCACAACATGAGGAACTGTATTAAAGGGTCGCGGCATTAGGAAGGTTGAGAACCACTGCCTTAGCTGCTTGCCTTGCTTCGCTTGCCTGAATCCATTCCATCAGCAAGCAACTCCCTGCCTGCAATCAAGCAGGCAGGGAGTTGTGGACTTCAACTCCCAGAATTCCTCAGCCAGCAAAGCAAAGCTGGCTGAGGAATTCTGGGAGTTGAAGTCTACAAGTCTTAAAGTTGCCAAGGTTGGAGACCCCTGTTCTATTGGGTAAGTTTTTTTCCCCTTTGGGAGCTTTTAAAAAAAATAGTTAATTGGGTTTTTTTTTAGTTGTTCTTTTTTAGACCTCGCCATTTAAAGTTTAGGAAGTTTTAAATTTAGCTTTCATATAAAAATAAAAATAAAATAAAATAAAATAATATTTGTGCAGCTTTCTGAGATTTAGTGTGTTTCTGTAGTGTTTCACTCTAACTACACAAACACACAAAATCTCACAAAGCTGTATGTGGAATTTTGTGTGTGTAAAGTGTGAAAGTTGGGTTTTTGGGCTTTTTGTGGCTGTGTGAGGTTCCTGCTTGTTGCAGGGGCTATTTTGGGTCTAGCACAGCTGCTTTTACATTGTGGATGAGCCAGTTGTGTTGTGTTGTGTTGTGTTGTGTTGTGTGTGTGTAAAGTGTGAAAGTTGTTTTTTTGGGCTTTTTGTGGCTGTGTGAGGTTCCTGCTTGTTTCAGGGGCCATTTTGGGTCTAGCACAACTGCTTTTACATTGTGGGTGAGCCAGTTGATGTTTTTTAAATTTTTATTTGGTGTGCGTTGGAAGAGGGGTAGTCTTATACAGCGAGTATAGCCCAAACCCTATATTTTAACAGGAAAATTTGGGGGTCGTCTTATACACCCAGTCGTCTTATACGCCAGAAAATACGGTAATCAAAAAATACAGGTGGATGATAAAGTTGAAGAAATTAAGCAATCTACAGAAATTTTGGACAAAAAATTAGGAGAGACTCACAGCAAACTTGAAAGAGCTGAAGATGATGTAATAATGTTACAATACGGAGATATGGAATTTGCTTTAAGATTTAGAGGGGTGAAGGAGAATAAACAAGAGAACTTGAAAGAAATGATGTCAGAGGCATTGGCACAGTTGCTGGGGGAGACGAAAACTGAGCTGGGCTGGCAGATTGACAAGGCATATCGTGTCAATTCTTGGGTGGCTAGACAGAAACGCTTACCAAGAGACATTGTAATATATTTTACTACAAGGAGAGTATGCAATGAAATTTTACAGGCTACTTTTAAAAACAAGCTTCAGGTTGAAGGCCAGGAGGTGATGACAATGAAAGAAATCCCTCCCAAGATGCTGAGAGGGAAAAGGGAGTATGCTTTTCTGGTGGATGAGCTGAAAAAACGTCAATTACAGTACAGATGGGAGGTCCCAGCCGGTTTAGTGGTGACGTATTTTGGAGAGAGATATCGGCTTAATACAATATGGAAAGCAAGAGATTTTTATATCAATGTATTAAAGGCTGGGACACCCAAATCACCAGAAGGAAAAAGAAAGGAGGAAGTACTGGAAGGAGAGAGAGAAGAGCTGCTGACAGTGGTTCAGGGGGGAGTTTTGACTGGCCAAGAAGAACCACTACAAATTCAGATGGCTGTTCAAGATGTGGAGTTAATTGATATATTTTTTTTATTGAAAAAGTTTTACAATTACATTTTCTCCCCATTTCCCCCCCCAACCCTCCCTAACCACCCTAACCCTCCCTAACCCCCCCAGCCCTCCCCATCCCCCCCAACCCACCCCTCCCCCCGGACTTCCACAGAATATAATCCAATCAAAATCACCTTTTTATAAAACTTGAACCCCTCCATCCCCAATATAATTTTTCATCTTCACAAAAATCAAATCTTTCTATCTTTATATAACATTTTCAGTTAAAAGCTATCTGATACTTCCTAGTTTGATATTTATTCTGCACATAGTCTATCCACTTTTTCCACTCCCATTCATAAGTCTCTTGTGAATGATCTTTTAGATATGCTGAAATCTTCGCCATCTCTGCAAAACTGGCCATCTTCAAAGTCCATTCCTCAATGGTGGGCACAGCTTCATTTTTCCAATAATGACCTATCAGTAATCTTGCTGTTGTTATCATATACAATATCAACTTTGTTTCACCCAATGTAAAACCCTTAGCTATACCCAATAAAAACAATTGTGGAGAAAACTGAATTTTTTTCTTTAAAACATTCTGCATAACCCACCAAATTTTTATCCAAAAAGCCTTCACTTTCTTACAAGTCCACCAGATATGATAATATGTAGCATCTAAGCAATCACATCTCCAACACTTTGGTTGAACATTAGGGTACATGCATGACAATTTCTTAGGGTCTAAATGCCATCTATAAAACATTTTATAAAAATTTTCCCTCAGATTCTGTGACTGTGTGAATTTAACATTCTGAACCCAATTTTTTTTCCCATGTTTCCAACATCACTGGTTCTGCAAAGTTTTGTGCCCACTTAATCATGCAATCTTTAACCAGCTCAGTTTCCAAATCCCTTTCTAACAAAACATTATAAAGCCTTTTAATATGCATTGGACCTTTCTCTTTTATATGTCTAACCAATTCTTCCTCATGCAACATAATACCAATTTTCTGGTCCTCTTTCCATCTCAGTTGAAGTTGATTATACTGTAACCAAGTTAAATTAATCCCTTCGTCCAACAATGTCTCTAATGTCTTCAGTTGCCATCTGCCCGCATCTGTAAAAAGAACTTCTTTATATAAAACCCCCCCGAGTGACATTATATTTGTATTCCACATGATATGACCAAGATCCAGCCATAGCGGTATTTTATAATCCCATTTGAATCGGTGCTTCTTCCAAACTCTCATCAAAGAATCTCTAAGTAAATGGCTTTTAAATACTTTATCCACTTTGTCTTCATAGAATAAGTAAGCATGCCAACCAAATTCAAGATCAAAACTTTCTATATTCAATATTCCAGTCTTTTTCCTTCCAAACCAATCACTTGCTTGAGTCAAAGCTACTGCTTCATAATATAATTGTAGGTTTGGAAGTTTAAGGCCTCCCCTTTCTGGGACATCTTGCATAATTTTCAATTTCACTCTCAGTTTTTTTCTCGTTCCAGACAAACTTATTCAATCCAGTTTGCCATTCTTTCAAGTGTTTATCACTTTTAAGCACCGGAATCATTTGAAACAAAAAAAAAATCTTGGCAAAATGTTCATCTTAACTGCTGCTATTCTTCCAAGTAAAGACAGCTGCAGTTTTTTCCAAGTCTCCATATCTTTCTGTATATCTCGCCACAACACCTCATAATTATTTTGAAACAATTTCATATTTGATTCTGCAACCTGAACTCCTAGATATTTAACCTGTGGTACAATCTCAAAACCTGCCCTCCTTTCAAGTTCGTGTTTACGATCTTGTGTCATATTTTTAACTATCATCTTAGTTTTTTTCTGATTCAGTCTAAATCCTGATACTGTGCCATAATCTTTTACAATGTCTTTCATCTGGATTATTGATTCCATCGGCTGTGTTAGGGTAACAACCAGATCATCTGCAAATGCCCTTATTCTGTAATCCTCTTGCCTTATCACTATACCTTTCAAGATATTCGAGTCCCGTATTGTATTCAACAAGACTTCTAGTGTTAAAATAAATAACAATGGGGATAACGGACAACCTTGTCTTGTTCCTTTTTTAATATTAAAGTCTGTTGTCAAACTTCCATTAATAATAATCTGTGCCTTTTGTTCTTGATAAATTGCTGAGACCGCCTGTATAAATTGATCCCCAAAGTCCATCTTTTTTAAAGTCTTTAATAGAAAATTCCAGTCCACTCTATCAAAGGCCTTCTCCACATCCAAGAAAACCAGCACTGCAGGGATCTGTTTATTGAGTTAATTGATATTTTTGAAGAACTGAAGGATCAAAGACAGACCAGAGCAGCAACAGCTAAGCGTAAGGAAGAATTAAGACAGCAGCAGCAACAACAACAACAACAATAACAACAACAACAACAATAACTGCAGATAGCAACCCAAGAAACTACCAGAACAAAAGCTGGGGCGGGAGCAAGACCTAAAGGTCAAATGAGGCAAGACCATCAAAAATTGATCCAGATGCTTCAGAGGCCCAGAGATGGGAACTAGATTTTTGACTTGGAATGTCAACGGTTTGAATTCTCCACAGAAGAGAAGGAAAATATTTCACTATCTTAAACAATTTAAGAATGATGTAATTTGTTTACAAGAGACTCATATTAGAATACAAGATCAAAAATATTTGACAAATGCAAGATTAGGTATACATTATGTTGCAGCAGCATCAGAGAAGAAAAATGGTATAGTTATATATGTGAAAAGAGACTTAATTGCAAAATTAGTTGAAGCAGATGATTAAGGAAGATTTTTAGCGATTGAACTTTTAATAAAAGGAGAAAAAACGCTTGTAATTGGAGTATATGCCCCGAACCAACAACAAGGAAAATTTTATAATTTACTACACTCAAAAGTTGACACAATGGCAATATAAAACTTGTATCCTATTGGGAGATTGGAATGGTGTTTTGGACGTAAAAAAAGATAAGAAGAGATCTAAACAAAATGTTTTAACAAGAGCAAAATTGCCCAAATAGTTCTGGGAGATGATGGACGACTGGAGTTGAGGGATATTTGGCACGAAAGAAACCCAGAAGAAAAAGATTTTACTTTTTTTTCGGATAGACATCAATCTTTTTCAAGGATTGATTTTATATTATGACTGCAAATATGAAATTATATCAACATAATTATGAACCGTTATGGCAAAAAATACAGAAAGAGATGGAAAATTGGAAGAAATTGCAACTGTCTTTGCTGGGTAGGATAGCCGCTGTAAAAATGAATATCTTACCAAGATTCTCATTTCTTTTTCAAATGATACCTATACTTAAAAAAGATGAAAATTTGAAGGAATGGCAGAAGGGCATAAACAAGTTTGTGTGGGCAGGGAAGAGACCACGAGTTAATCAAAAGATAATGCAAGACACCCGAGAAAGAGGTGGTCTTAAAATGCCCAATTTAAGACTGTATTATGAAGCTGCTACCCTCTCAGCAATTACAGATTGGATAAATTTAACGGAGGAAGAGATACTGAATATTGACGGATACGGTCTGGTCTACGGCTGGCATGCTTATCTATTGTATGACAAGAAAGTAGATAAGACTTTTAAAAGTCATATATTAAGAAATGCTCTACTGCGTGTCTGGAAGAAGTATAAATATAAACTAAAGGATAAATTACCAATATGGACAGTACCCAGACACGCGATAGAGAATATAAATTTGGAGCAAAAGCAAGATAAGTTTACATATAAGGAACTCCTTTATAAGGAAGGATTTAGATTACAATTAAAATCTATGGAGCAATTAAGAGAAGAAGGAATTATTAAGACTTGGTTTCAATATGGTCAGCTGCAGGCCAGATGGAGAGAGGATCAAAAAACTGGTATTATGCAGCAGGATGAGAATTTGATAAAACAAATAAGAGATAAAGGTCAAATGCATATTAAAAGGTTGTATAATGTATTAGTGGAAATAGATTCGGAAACAGAGCTAGTCAAGGATTGTATGATAAAATGGGCACAAAACATAGGTGAACCAATAATGTTGGATACATGGGAAAAGATATGGGTTAGAAATGTAAGATTCACACAAGCTCAAAACTTAAGAGAGAACTTTTACAAAATGTTTTATAGATGGCATTTAGACCCAAAAAAACTAGCTTGCATGTATCCAAATTTACAACCCAAGTGTTGACGATGTGAGTGTGAAGATGCTACATATTTTCATATATGGTGGACATGTAAAAAAAATTAAGGCTTTTTGGATTAAAATATGGTGGATTATTCAAAATATTTTAAGGAAAAAAATTAAATTTACACCACAGTTTTTTTTTTTTTTTGGGAATAGTCACGGATTGTACTGTAATAGAGACTAAGTTGGTTTTGAATTTAATAACAGCTGCCAGGTTACTGGTGGCACAGTACTGGAAGAAGGAAGATCCACCTACCATTGAGGAATGGACATTAAAAGTTGTGCATCTGTCTGAGATGGCAAAAATTTCATCATATCTTAAAGATCATTCAAATGAAAGATACATATCAGAATGGAGAAGATGGATTGACTATATGCAAAAAAAGTACCCGAACAAGAAGATTCATTTAGCTTATGAATGAAATATTTTTAAGTAGTTTATGTTTATAGTTTTTGAGCTATAAGGAGTTAAAGACCTAGGGAGAATATGAATGCAATAATTTGTTAGCATATTTTAGCTCTATGTTTGTGAATGCTATATCCTGTGCCTGTTCTGGGAAGTCTAGGGAGGGGGGTGGGGGGAAGGGGGGAGGGGGAAAGGGTGGGGGGAAAATGTTTGTATTTCTTATAAAACTTTTCAATAAAAAAAAAGATTTTAAAACACAAAAGAAAAAAAGCTCTATTTAACTAGGGAATTGTAATAATTGAGATACTATTAATTGTATATTGTGTTGAAAGCAGAAATGGTTAAGTTGTGGTTTGGAGGAATATATGGGGGAAATTATTTGGTTTATTATTATTGATAAATATAATTAATTGATTTGTAAGAAATTGGATTGCATGGAAATAATTGGAATATTCATGTTCATATTGATTAATATACAAAAAAGGTAGTTATATAACTACCGTTTTTGTATATTAATCAATATGAATTGATTTATATTAAAATGTTGAATTTATATTAAACAACTGTAATATTACATAATTAACCAATGTGAGGATGGATATAAAAATAGATGACAATGGGAAGGGGTATAATATAGAAGGGAAAAATTGAATTTGATTAAGATTAGAGATGAGGATGAAGGGTAATATTGGTTTTTTACAAAAATAGATGAGGAATAAATATGGCAAAAAGGAAATACAGAAATTGTAAATTTAATTGAAATGACTAAACACTGTTTAAATTTGTGAACCGGCCAAATATTCTGTTCAAAGAAAATACATTGTATGTTTGTATGTGTGTTTCTAATTATTGTTATTTATTTATATTTGTTCTCTTTTATTCTTTAAAGTTTAACAATTCATTCTTTATCTTAATATCTTTATATTTGTTTGGGGTTGGCTTTCTTCCCTTTCATCTTTTTTATTGTACAGCAATCTTTCTCCTCAAACCTACCACCTCTCTCTTTTCTTTCCTTCGTACTTTCTCTTCCTCCCCCTCTTCTTCTCCTCCCTATTTCCTCTTCCTTTCTCCTTCTCCTCTTCTCTTCCTCCCTCTCTTACCCTCCCTCCTACTCTAATTTTCCTTCCCTTCCTTCATCCCTCTCTATTGCTGTATCCTTTTATGCATATGGACTACTCAGAGGGCTGAAAAAGTTATTTCTGACTGGTCCTCGCACTTTTGACCAGTCCTCGAACTTACGACTGTCCTCACATTTTACGTTTTTGCCCTATCTTGTCACCATGATGAAGAGAAGCAGTTGTGAAATGAGTGACACGGTTGTTAAGAATGCTGCAACGGGCATAAATGTGAGGATGGTCATAAGTGCAAGAACCGGTCAAAAGTGTGAGGACCAGTCAGAAATGACTTTTTTCAGCCCTCTATAGTCCCTATGCAGATAGCCACGCCCACCAGTCACATGACCAGCTAGCCACGCTCACCCAGTCACATGACCACCAAGCCACATACCCCCAACTAAGCCACGCCCACAGAATCGGTTGTTTAAAAAATTGAATCCCACCACTGCACAGCAGGATTTATTCAAGCTGTGTATATGTAGAAAAGCATATAGGCATGCACTCATGTTTATGTAAAACAAATATTTGCACATGCTTAAGGCGTTTTGTCTTTTCTGGATAAATAATGAGTGAATCAAAATGAAGAGCCAGTGCAATGGAGTTAAGATATTGGATTAGCAGCAGGAAGTCCCATGTTTGTGTCTTTGGATACATTGCACTTTTTCCACCCAACCTACCACATAGAATTATTCTGAGGAAACATCAGAATTATTTATATATCGCCCAGAGTTGCTTTTTAGAATGAGATGGGTGGCACATAAATTTAACAAATAAATAAAAGATGGTAAGGTGTGCTATGTACACTGCCTTGAAGCTCTGAGGGAGAATATAAATATAATAAAATTAATAATTGACAATATTGGTATCTTTATATATTAAAGCCACTCCCTTCTTTTTGTTAATATTGATGCTTCTGAATTACACCAAGCAATTTCTCTTCTTCAGAGTAGTTTTCCCTACAGCAGTGGTTCTCAACCTTCCTAATGCCGCGACCCTTTAATACAGTTCCTCATGTTGTGGTGACCCCCAACCAGGGGTGGGTTCTAAATTTTTTTACTACCGGTTCTGTGGGCGTGGCTTATTTTGTGGGCATGGCTTGGAGGTCATGTGACTGGGTGGGTGTGGCTAGCTGGTCATGTGACCAGGTAGTCATGGCTATGTGTATAGGGACTACTCAGAGGGCTGAAAAAAGTCATTTCTGACACTTTTGACTGGTCCTCACACTTATGACCATCCTCACATTTATGCCCGTGCAGCATTCTTAACAACCATGTCACTCATTTCACAACTGCTTCTCTTCACCATGGTGACAAGATAGGGCAAAAACGTAAAATGTGAGGACAGTCGTAAGTTCAAGGACTGGTCAAAAGTGCGAGGACCAGTCAGAAATAACTTTTTCAGCCCTCTGAGTAGTCCATATGCACAAAAGGATACAGCAATAGAGAGGGATGAAGGAAGGGAAGGGAAATTAGAGTAGGAGTGAGGGTAAGAGAGGGAGGAAGAGAGGGGGAGAAGGAGAAAGGAAGAGGAAGTAGGGAGGAGAAGAAGAGGGTGAGGAAGAGAAAGTAAGAAGGAAAGAAAAGAGAGGTGGTAGGTTTGAGGAGAAAGATTGCTGTACAATAAAAAAGATGAAAGGGAAGAAAGCCAACCCCAAACAAATATAAAGATATTAAGATAAAGAATGAATTGTTAAACTTTAAAGAATAAAAGAGAACAAATATGAATAAATAACAATAATTAGAAACACACATACAAACATACAATGTATTTTCTTTGAACAGAGTATTTGGCCGGTTCATAAATTTAAACAGTGTTTAGTCATTTCAATTAAATTTACAATTTCTATATTTTCTTTTTGCCATATTTATTCCTCATCTATTTTTGTAAAAAACCAATATTACCCTTCATCCTCATCTCTAATCTTAATCAAATTCAATTTTTCCCTTCTATTCTATATTATACCCCTTCCCATTGTCATCTATTTTTATATCCATCCTCACATTGGTTAATTATGTAATATTACAGTTGTTTAATATGAATTCAACATTTTAATATAAATCAATTAGTTATATAACTACCTTTTTTGTATATTAATCAATATGAACATGAATATTCCAATTATTTCCATGCAATCCAATTTCTTACGAATCAATTAATTATATTTACCAATAATAATAAACCAAATAATTTCCCCCATATATTCCTCCAAACCACAACTTAACCATTTCTGCTTTCAACACAATATACAATTAATAGTATCTCAATTATTACAATTCCCTAGTTAAATAGAGCTTTTTTTCTTTTGTGTTTTAAAATCTCCTCTTTCTCCCTAAATTTCCCGTTGTTTGCCTCTACCTTTTTTGGTGAGGAAAAAGAAAAGAAATCTGCCTGGCTAATTTTCCAACGTGCAAAGCCAACAGTCTGCTTTACTTTCTCTTTCGTTTTTCAGTTTAGGTAGGGGAAAAAAATCTGCACTCTTTCCAAGCAAGCAAAAGAGCCCTGAGCAAAACAGCTGAGACCAATCAGCTGGGGGTCGGGAGCTGATCCAAGCAAGGGCTAATTAGCCTCTGCTGAAGCTCCCGGGGCCAATAAAATTACAAAAAAAACACCGAACCCTTTGTTAAATTGCTGGCTCCCCCGCCCCTCGCCCACCACTATTTATTGGCAATAAATAATGGTGCGGAGGGGCGGGGCAAGCCAGCAATTTAACAAAGGGTTCGGCTGCACCACTGGCTCTAGGGCGGGGCTTGGCAAGAATTTAAACAGTTTTTTTTCCTCTAGCCATCGGAGGCAGCAATAGATGGGGAGTGGGCGGGGTAAGTGAACAGCCGGCGATCCAACAGAGGAGTGAGGGTGAGTGAAGGCGTGGGGGGGGAGAGAGAGGGCTTTGGCGACCCCTGTGAAATGGCCGTTCGACCCCCAAAGGGGTCGCGACCCCCAGGTTGAGAACCGCTGCCCTACAGTCTGGCACTGAGATCAGAGGTAAGAGATTTCCCCATCCTGATTAATTCTTTTTGTGATACTCCAAGTCAATAAGATTTTATTGGAGTATCACAAAAGATATTCCAACTCCTAGCTGATACAGGCCAGTCTCCAAAAGATAAGCAGGATTGAACCCTCCAATTTGATTAGGACCCCAACAAGAGCTCACCAGGAAAAGACAAAGTTGTGTAGTCTGTGAAATTTAAGAATAACAAAACAAAACTGGAGGAACAGAAAGTATACCACTACCATATTAATGTCAAGAAAACTCCACGGACGTGTTCTTCTATTTTGAGTTCAGCTTAGCTCAAAGGAAATTTTGCCTTTACTGACTGTATAGGTGAATGGGGAGCACGTCTTCTTTTTTTCATTTGCAAGCTGAAGGAAGACCATCTGAATGTAAAAGTTTCCAGCACAATTGTAGACAGAATCTTTTTAGAAGCCTGCGGTCCCATTTTCTCATTAGCTATGATTCTCCTGCCATTTGGTGCCTTCCAAAGAGGTCCTGGAGCAGTAGAAGGACTTGAAATGAGTCATACTTCGAAGGTTGGAGAAGGCTGGCTTGTTGGTCAACACCTCAATGGACATTTGTTCCAAATTACTTTCTGGGAAGACAGAAACTGACATGGTAAAATGTAAATGTACTCTTCACATTGGAAGAGCATGAGTCAACCTTCTGTGAAATGAGGCTGAATAAAGATAGGACTGGGTGGGGGACGGAGGGAGGGAACAGACAAAAGAGCATTTTTGTTTTAGTATCAGTCAAGCTGGAAAGGAAACCATCATCACCATATTTTTTTTCCTGAATAAAAAAACATTTTCCTGAAAGGCTGCCACAGAATCATGCCTAGCAGCTGGATAGTATGCTTGTTAAAATGGAATTCCGGAGGGCTGAAGAATTCAGAACCACAAAAATCTACTTAAAAAATGAAGGTAGTAAAAGCTGCATTAGGGCTGGGAAGAGCTATATTAGAAGAAAGAGGTCAGCCACAAGACAAAGATGCAGGAGGGGGAAAGTGCCTCTGTCCTGTGAATGCTGGAGACCTGGCCCCAGCTAGGCAAGGAATGCAACAGGATCTAGCTAGTTACACAAGCTTTTGCAGAGTGAATGCTCCTGTGAGCTTGTTTGAAGAGTTTTTTCCTAGAGCCAGGTGAAACATTAACTCTCCAGCCCCTGTAGAGCTGCCCAAAGATAACATTGGGTCAGTCAGCAGCCTTTTTCTCACTCCTCCCTAGCCACCTATAAAAGCAAGTAACTTAATGTTGCACAAGAGACTTTGAAACTACCTGCCTGTCTTCAGTTTTCGGGAAGAAAGATGAGGTGGGGGGGAGAAAGGTGAACAAACTTAAAGGTAAAGGTTCCCCTCGCACATATGTGCTAGTCGTTCCCGACTCTAGGGGGCGGTGCTCATCTCCGTTTCTAAGCCAAAGAGCCAACACTGTCCAAAAATGTCTCCGTGGTCATGTGGCCAGCATGACTAAATGCCAAAGGCGCACAGAACACTGTCACCTTCCCACCAAAGGTGGTCCCTATTTTTCTACTTGCATTTTTTACGTGCTTTCGAATTGCTAGGTTGGCAGAAGCTGAGACAAGTAACAGGAGCTCACCCTGTTACATGGCACTAGGGATTTGAACTGCTGAACTGCCGACCTTTTGATCGACAAGCTCAGCATCTTAGCCATTGAGCCACCGCATCCCGAACAAACTTAGGAACAAACTTAGGAAATTCTTCTGGCCCCTCTGGCCCATGCCTTCCCTGTGGCCCTCCATTGGCTGTGCAGCAAGGAGCAGAAGCAGGGGGGCTGAGAGCCTAGCAACGCCGCTTCTTGAGATATCCACCAGGCATGGAGTTGTACAGAAAAACAAGATAACACAGAGGTGAGATCACTGGTAGAAGCAAATGGCAGAGGCAATTCTAATTCTTAGCAAAGCAATTCTTACAGAAGCAAAACAAGAAGTCAAACCAATTCTACTGACTCTACTATTATGTCCCACTAATTCTACCTATTCTATTATTATTATGTCCCTTCAATAATAAAAAATAAATAATAGGGTTTTTTCCCCCAGAGAAAATTTACTGTATTGAAGTGCGTTCAAAGGTCATGAAGAAAATGGCAACCAATTCAAAGAAGTGATATAATTTATATAACAAATTGTGTTATACAGTATAACTTTTAATCTACCCCATATGTATAAATAAAAGAAATTCTGAATCAGACATTTTAAAGTACTGTAATGAAACAACATCAAAAAAAATTTCCATTCCTCTTTTGAAAAACAATGCCTTCTTAATCCATCTGCCAACGAATCTTAATGTTTTCATTTTTAATGGGAAAGACTCCACCACATGGTGCCTTGTTTGGCGGCTCTGAGAAAATGCAGCTCCAGGAAGCCAGATATCCCTTTGGTCAAACAGCGGCCAGGAGACCAGCTGTCTATTATCTCCAGATACATCTGTGGAAACTTCTCCTTTTCCTTCATGTGCCACAGTTTGCTCCAGCCTGACCACCCAGAACTAGTAAGAAAACCCATAGGAATCTTTAAAATAGATCTTTAAAATACACCAACCCCTTCATAGATTACTGCCTTGTCGTGGCGAAGGGGCTTGCATAGCTCAATGAAGCTATGAGCTATGCCATGCAGGGACACCCAAGACTTATAGGTCATAGCAGAGAGTTCTGACAAAATGTGATCCATTAGAGAAGGAAATGGCAACCCACTCCAGTTTTTTGCCATGAAAACCCCATGGACAGTACCAAAAGGAAAAAAGATATGATGCCGGAAGATGAGCCCCTCAGGTCGGAAGCTGTATGGAGTCACTGAAGCAGTAGGCGTGAGCTTAAATGGACTCCAGAGGATGGTAGAGGACAGGAAGGCTTGGAGGAATGTTGTCCATGGGGTCGCAATGGGTCGGACACGACTTCGCAACTAACAACAACAACAAAATACACCAAACAAATCTAATTTCTTGAGCAAAATTAGCTCAACACCAAGCCCTCCTCCAGGAAAAAAAAAATCAAGGCACAAGAAACAAACACTTGTATTTTTGCCCTACTCCAGGAAGCCACCCAAAGATATCACTACAGTTTTCTTAGTACAGAGATAGCCATGCTTTGCAATTGCCATCTTCCAGGGTGTTTCCCTGATTTCCTGTTGTACCTTATAATTCTGGGATTCTCTGGGGTCTCCTATTCAACGGTTAAGTAACTTCCAAAGCCATGAAAAGTCAACAGGATGCTGCTATTTGCTAAGGCTTCTCTTGTCTTAAAAGGCTTCTCTTGTCCTTAATCAAATGCATTGATTATTACGTCAACTTTGGCTCCTCCCCATACCGTATTTCCCTTTAAAAAATACCCAACACATCAGGAGCCTGGATAACAATAATTCTCAACTTATGACTGTTTGCTTAGCGACTGTTCCAAGTTATGACGGATGCCCCAAAAGGTACTTACAATCCGGTTTTAAAATTCTGATGGCCATCTCCCCTGTGGTCATGTGATTGGATTTTGGGTACGTAGCAACTGACCTGCATTTATGGATATTTACAGTGACCATAATTTACAACATATTTTTTTGCCAGAAAGAGGGGTTTACTTCTGGTTTCGGGCAAAAAAATTGCCCCTTGTGGATAATAGGTTTGCTTAATGACAACTGCATTGGCTTAATGAATTTGGCATTTGCTTAACAATCATGGTGTTCACTTAATGACTGCTACAAAAAAGGTCCTAAAGTTGGGCATGTTCGCATGGTGATGTGCTTAATGACTGGCACAACTTATGACCATAATACTGAGTTATCTTGTGCAGCTGACACAACTCTCACTCTCCAGGCATTATCCTTTTTTTTTTGCATCATATATATAACAATGATGGACTTCACACCTTTTGGTAAATTAACTTTGGGGAAAAAATAATCTTTTTTTTTTAAAAAAAATCCTCACCTAGAAATACCAGAAACTCTGGTTTTTGTGCCTATCTTTTTGTTTTCAGGGTCAATAACTACTGCTCAGCTACAACTGCCTCAGAAGCCTGTTTTTTTAAAGAGACTGCAATTACTTTCTATCAGAAAAACTTAAAAAATAAAATAAATTCCTTCTCTGGGGAAAGGGCATTTGTTTGTCCAGTTGCACCTATTCAAACCACAACATGTCCTGTAAATGTCTTTTTTTCCTGTGTCCTCATGACACTGCTGCCATTTTGTCCCGAGTTTATGAGGAAGACAGGTTTCAGTAGGAGTCTGTTTTGTAAGACAAGATCAACCACAAAGTATGCAAAATCGATTAGCCTTTGTCACTCATTATTCGCGAAAGAAGTCAGCAGACTGGCAGGGAAGTGGGAACCAGAGAGGAATTGGCAAAGAAGGGTACCAAATTTCCTGTTGCTGGACAATTCTTTTATGTATCTCAGAAGCGGAAGTGGGCCATTTGAACATATCTCATTTTTAGCAGGGATTATTCACTTAACAACCTGAAAATCAAGAACAGCTTTTTCTTATAAAAAGAGCAGAAGAACATCTTACAAAAATGAACATATATCCTATTTCTCCTTACAGACAATCATATGTGGTGTTTGAAAAACTATGAGAGACCTTAGGGACAGAACAACCATTAATTTCCATCTACAAACAGACACCCTGCCACTGATTTACTGGTTCTGTTACAAAATAGTTTTTTGCTGAGACTCAGAATTTTGAATAACAAAATGAGATTCTGGGAAAGGGAGTGGTGAGAAAGATCAATCCTTGCATCATCTCAAAGAGTGCTGCAAAAGTACACATGACTATGCACGGAGATAGCAAGATTGCTGTCACTTCCATACTTACCTGACTGCTTAGAAATTCTTATTCAGCTGAGAGTGTCATAGCAGCATTTGCAGAGGTTATCAGAAGTTACTTCTCCTGCTTTGCTCAATCGTGAATTCTGTCAGGGGTATATTGTGTTAATTACATCATTGATACAATCCAGTGGTGGGTTGCTCCTGGTTCAGTCTGGTTCTATAGAACTGGTAGTAAAAGCGGTGGGAGGCTCCGCCCACCCACCACGACAACATCATGGGTGATCTGCGCATGCTCAAAAGCTTCTGTGCATGCGCACGTGCGCTCCCGTTGTGAACCAATAGTAAAGATAAGTAGAACCCACCCCGATGCAATCCCATGAAAACAAGGATAAACCTGTTTTGGCCGCGGTGTAAAGTAATCTGTATGGGTTACTGTATATTCCATGCTTTCCTCCCAATTCACACATATGCAGAGAAAGGCCTATTAAAATCTACAAGAATTATTCAGACAGCAGTAATTTTCTTGTGCGTAGCTGTGTAAAAGCAAAGAAGTCTGGATTTCAGCAAAATACTCAAGAATACTTTTGCACAGAGGGTGCAAGAAATTGACGTGCATGAAACATAATATCTCACTCACATCACATCAGCCCAGCTGATTCAATCCTAAAAGATTGCCACATTCTGGGTTCCTTAGATGAAACAATGTTCTCTCTCAGAAGCCTGGAAGCACAACTCTGTAACAATGCCTGTCTTCTGGAATGAAGATTCCCCCAAATCCAGATGTCCTCCCCCCATTTCTATTGTATAAAAACTGGGCAGCCGTTTTTTAGGAAAGCCATGAAGGCCTGGATCTTCATCCAGGCCTTTGTCTGGGGACCCTCTCACCTCATACCATCTGTTCTGTCATGCTTGCCATCTTTTACTTTTGTATTTTATTGATTTTACTGCTTAAGGTAACCCTTGAGTTATGACCGTAATGGAGTTTACCTGTTTTTGTGGCAGCCATTAAGCAAATCACTGAGCTCATTAATTTAATTTAATTTAATTTAATTTAATTTAATTTAATTTAATTTAATTTAATTTAATTTAATTTATTCAATTTATATGCCGCCCCTCTCCGAAGACTCAGGGCAGCTAAAATGAACAACTACAAATTAAGTGAATCTGTAGTTGTTGAGCACACCAGTGGTTAAGTAATTGCTGCTTTTATGCAAAACTCTTGTGAAATGCATTGCACAATGGCAAGGTAAGGGCCATAAATGCAGTCTGGTTGCCAAGCACCCAAAATGGGATTATGTGATTGCTTGGGTGGGTAGGGGGGAGCAGGGGAGAGGAACCATCAAAACTTCTAACTGGGATGTAAGCACTCCGTAGGTAGGTTGTCAGAACGTCAAATGGTTGCTAAGCAACCAGTTGTAAGTTGAGGTGTACTTGTAATGTCTTTGTTTTTTGCGCAGACTCCCTGATAGTTGAGTGGCATACATAATAAATGGCTGTTATTATGATTACCTTTATTTTCTCTGCATCATCAGTAATCACTTGTACATGAATGAAGTGATAACAATAATTCAGTACTACTTCCACCAGCCTTCTGTACAGATTACAGCACACACACAAAAATGCAAGCACAAAAAAATGCTAACACATTATACATGACCTGACCATGAAGGCTGTTGGCAGCAAAGATTAAAGTTATCTCCCTTAGGTTTTTGGACTGGAGAACTTAATAGCTGTTAATGTTACTGGAAGATTTTAAATTATAGTAGTCACTTTTTCTTAGCTTAGGTCAATTTATAGGACTTTGGTAGAAGAACATAGACTAAAGGGAAATGTGCAGCATTTTTATTTTGGCAAACGTTATTTCACTCAATCCCAATGTTTCTGTACCGTTTCCAAAACATATATAAGAACCCAATAGCAGAAAACATAAAATACTGAAAGCCTGAATGTAAAAAGAGGTTTAAACTATCTCCTATGCTTCCATAATAACTGTCCTCCCCATCAACTCACCTCCAAAAGCAATAGGTTCTATAATGTAGGTTTCCCTTTTACAAGTGCTGATAAATTGTAACAAAAACTTCTTCAAGGTATGTTTTCTTCATACTGGAATGAAATTAAAGTAATGTTTTTTTGCTGATTGCCTTGACTTGCCTGGTTGTATCTTGCATTTATATCCTGCCACAATCAAAAATGACTCTCACGTCTTAGTATCATGAACCATCCAGTTTAATTAACATAGATCAGGATTTCTATTACTCTACAATCCCTGGAATTTCTAGTTATATAAAAATCTACAACACCTGCATAGCTTGTGCCTGGGTAGAAAATATGTTCAAGACCATATTAGATGCAGAGAATTCTCTTGTAAAATGACAGCAGAATGGAAAGATGGGTTGATTATTAACACCCATGGCATTTACTTCCCAACATCCCTCCTAAGATGCAAGCTTTTTAATGTTACCTAATTATTGTCAGTAATAATTACACTTGGCTGGGGAAAGAGCATTACAAATATTGCTCACTCTGTTGCTGTGATGTGATTGTGATGTGTTGGCTTGAAGAATGATGCAACACACAACCTGTTAAGGCTGCTTAAATTGTGGCTTATGGACAAGATATATTCACTGTTATATTGCCGTGGGTAGATAGCGTTGAGATTGTTAATGGTTATGTAAATCACTACTGAGGAAAAGTCCATAATCTGATCCATGTCTGGACATGAAACTGCAAAGAGATACAGGTTTTTCACACTTATGACTGACTCTCGTAGACTACCAAGGGAACCGAATCCCAGTAGTTGGCATGGGAAGATTCAACGTTGCCTACAAAACCTTCAAGGCAAAGTTACTCCCTTCCTCCCCCGGATGACATGGTGGATTATTACTGACGGTTTGTTCCTTCTCCTGGACTTCAGGTAAGTGTCCGCTGCCTCTACTCGGGTTTGAGTCTTTTCTCCTGGTATTTGGTGCTTGTGCCTGTGGTAGGGTCTGGTCTCTGTCTGGTGGGCAGAGTTCTAACCATTTTGAAAATGCATCCACTACGATTAGGAACATGCACACCCTGCCAAGAATCACAACCAGCACCACACACTGCACCCACACACGATTGGGAGAACCCAGGAACACCCTGGGCGAGGATACACATAGACTTTGCAGGGCCATGCCAGGGCAATATGTTCCTAATCATAGTGGACACATTTTCAAAATGGTTAGACGTATTCCTGATGCTTTCAACAACCATGGAAGCTGTCATCTGAACATTGAGAAGACTGTTTGCAATGCATGGGTTGCCGGACTTGCTGGAATCAGATAATGGGCCCGAATTTACCACCAATGGAGTCAGACACGCATTATCAGCGTCGGGAAAGCCATCCACTAATGGGCTTGCTGAACGAATGGTGAGGACGATCAAAGAAACGTTGGCATGGCTGGGGCCTGGGGACATGCAAGCCAAAATAAACAAGCTGCTCACAATCCAGCACATCACGCCGAGCGCATCCACTCACTGAAGCCCAGCGGAATTGCTGATGGGAAGAAAGCTGCGATCCCCATTAGATACAGTGCACACCCTCAGTACAGCACTGAGAAACCCACGGACTCCACAAGCAAGATCCATAAATTCCAAGCGGGGGACAAAGTTTACGCAAAAAATCTCAGCGGCAACCCCCTCTGGATACCGGCAGAAATAACACAAAATCACAGGACCACTGTCGTACAGGTTGCAGACCAAGGACGGCCGACAGTGGAAACGCCACATCGACCAGCTCAGGGGCAGAATGACTCAGCCCACCAGACAGAGATCAGACCCTACCACAGGCACAAGCACCAAATACCAGGAGAAAAGACTCAAACCCGAGTAGAGGCAGCGGACGGAAGTCCAGGAGAAGGAACAAACCGTCAGCGATAATCCACCATGTTGTCCGGGGAAGGAAGGGAGTAATGCCCAAGAAAATAATTCCACTCTGGCAGATGAGTTCGAGAGAGTTCCAGAGGCGGAGCCAGCAGAGCCACGGAACTTGACCTCTCACTCCAAGAGCACTGAGACGACTGAACTGCGCAGGTCAAGTTGTGAATCGAAACGACCCGCCTACCTGCGTGACTACGTTGCCTAGGGACTTCGGGATTGATTATGCTAACTAGAGGGGAAGGGTGTTGAGTATTGAATGGCAGATTTGAACGGACCAATCAGGGACAAGAGCGGGAAATTCATAGACCGTCAGTGGCTGAAGCCGAGGACAGCTCCTAGCTATAAAAGGAGGTGCTGCGGCTAAGATTGCCATTGTGATTTACGGAGCTAATAAAAGTGTTGGAGTTTACTGCGTGTCCTGTCCTTTCTTGCGCCCACGATTTAACATACACATGTTATATACATACATAAATATATACCTGCACCATATACAGTATATTAATCACTGTCCATTTTGAATACATAGCAGAAAGAGGAAACTTGAGAGTTCACAAGGTTAATGCTATATGGAACAAAACTGACTGATTCTAGATGTTCTGCTTTGGATACCTCAAAACCTCCTCCCAGAAAGTAACAAGGAAAACAGGTCATGAAGAGGATGTGTAGTATCCTAGGACTAAAAGGGAGTGAAAAGAATGATGCAGCCATGAGGAAAAGGGGCCTGGACCCCTTCAAAAAGAGAGAAAGATTGGCACCCCAAGGATGGTGGTATCTTGGCCTAAAGACTGTATCCTAGTTACCACAAGAGGTGGACTCCATAGGCCCCTCCCTGGGCCATTTGGTCAAAAAAGGTAAATCTCTGGGACATTTTTAGCTTGAGCAACATTGCTCGCCATAAGCTTTAACATTTTATAGTATTGTGTTATTTCCTTTGATTTTTATCTTAACAATCATTAATTTAAATTAAATTCTGTAACTCCCTCCAAGGTATGTTGCTGTGCCTGGACCAGGTCTAGCAGGAGACCTGGGAAAGAGAAGGGCACAATTGTCAGCAGTGTTTCAGGGGAAGCACTGTAATTGTAACTTTGAAGTGTCATTAAATGAATGATCATAAGTCAAGGACTACCTGTAGTGGATAGTTCTGTTAAAAAGCAATAGATTTATAAGGACAAAACAAAGTTTGGATGACAAAGAAGAAAATGTTATAAGGACGATGACAAAGAGAAATAATTGGCACATAACATGTCTAATGGCTTATTTATCTTCCCCTTCTGAACCAGTGATTCTAGCTGAAATCCTGTTGGATGAAGCAAAATTGCTTTCTCCTGTGGATATTCAGTTTTATGTACTAAATGGAGGCAAGTGGCAGTCTATGTTCCATAGAGAAACGTCTTTAAAATGGAAATATTGAACTAACTTGTTTATATTTATGAATCAGAGTGGTTAAAAATATCCCTTGCAAAGATTTTGAAATGATTTATTGTAGAGATGCTTCTGTAAAACGTAAGTATTGCTTTAATCTCGTCTGAAAAAGTCCAAATTGAGATTTTTTTTCAAAC
This sequence comes from Arizona elegans, assembly GCA_022577455.1. NCBI lineage: Eukaryota > Metazoa > Chordata > Lepidosauria > Squamata > Colubridae > Arizona > Arizona elegans. Next base: position 9,605,944 of record JAKOOJ010000008.1, on the reverse strand, counting down.
AAATTTTAAACGCTTAAAAACTTACTGGATATTTAAGACAGAGTGTCAACATTTGATTTCATTCATTAAAAAAAACAAAACACAGATCTTACCGAAATGGGCAAATGTCTGTCAATTAACTGGAGAGTGGGGGAGAAAAATGCACGTAGGAAAAAAAAGCAGACAATGTGGATTTTTCCATCCAGGCCATAGACTTTGAGAGCAGAGTTCTGCCCTTAACAATACCCTATGTATTTAACAAATCTTTTTTTATGGTGAATTAAAATTGCCACTCCTTTTTTACACAGACTCTTCACTTTAATAGTCACATGGGAGCCCAATCTTTCCCCGGTGTGAATAGCTGTATTTATTAAGTACAAAAAGAGGCAATTTTCTTCTCAGTGAGTTTCCTGTTGTATTTAATGGAGATCCTCTCTGGGGAGCTTATATGGAACCACAGCCAAATCACAAAAGCACATTCAGCCGCAATGCAGATTTTGATTCAGAGGAAATGCATTGCATTTGTTGACTTCCTGACTAGAAAAGTAGATGTGCATGTGATAGGGACTTTTTAGTCATCTCGGCTTGGGTGATACAACACATTTTAAATCCCCTGGCTTTTCAAATTGCAAGTCACTTGCTGTTATTGCTGTAATCTTAAAAAATACATTTATTTTAAAAAAAAAAACTTCCAGAAATTCTCGTGACAGTCTGAAGGCCTCTGAAGCATAGATGACCTTGGAAATCAGCCCAGATCATCCATCTGCTAATATAATACACTGCTGGGAGAAAGAAGCTGCAGTTTCAACTCTCTTTGAATAATTTAATAATATCTCAAGCCAGCTGGCTACCAGCCAGGCTAATAATTTCAAACTATTAATTCCTTGAGAAATTTAAATGGTAGGTTGGTCTGTTTTCTTCCTATGACTATACAGCTAATGTTATTAGTTATAACACACTCCCAGCTAAAAATTAAGTCCTGTTCATTTCAGTTGGAGAACATGCAACTTTCACACTGAAATTAATTGGATTTAATTATATTTTCAGTTTTCTATCGGTTGCATGCAAGTCTGTTGGTTAATATCACTGAAGTGATTTTATTTTAAAATCACTTTTGCTCTTTTATGAATGTACTGTAATTGTGGGTTGCCAAAGCTTTAACACAGGAATGAGGAAATTGATCTACCAGCTGTGTCTGAACTACAGTTCCCAGCATCCCTTGTTCTTGCCTTTGCTGACATGGATTTTTGAAACTGTTTTTAAAGAATATTTGAAGGGCCAAGAGTCTTCATCCATGAGGGAAGGTATATGAATAAGAAAAAAGAACACAATCCAACAACACTTAAACCTTTTCTAATTTTGCAGTATTCATATTAATAAGAATGAAGAATGATGAATTCATAAAATGTTTACTACTTTTCTCCTGGGCAAAGTTCTACTATTATTATTTCCATGTCTCATCCATCTAATCAAACATGTCCTATAGCCTGTAGATAGAATTCAGGAGGTCCCTGAACTTGGACAGAAAAAACACACACGTTATTGTAACTAAAATTTAGCTTTTCATTCAATAATGAATGTGGCAAGAAAGCAATTTATGGCTTGTTAACTTCAATAAATCTCATTATGTAGAATTATTATAAGGATTAATAAAGATACACATGTATTACTATATTACATATTATCATAATATTGTGATTACTATATTTGAGCATAATTGGTTTCCTATGTAACACAATTTACGTCTATGTATTTTATGCATTTGTTTCATTCCTTATTTAGCATGCTAATAGTACAGGGCGATTGCCACTACACTTTTTTTAGAAGAGGCCATTGATTTCCCTAGATTTCGTTCCAAGCTGGGAGAAAGACACTGGGAACATGGAGGCTGATTGGAAAGATGGCTTAATGATAAAGAGAACCACCAAGCACATGGTTCTGGCACAGCTGACAAAATGGACTCGAGAGAGAGGGTTTTTTATACCTTCTCTTGGGCTTTGCACTTGAGCTTCCTCTTCCTGTGCAAGAACATGTATAATATTGGCTGTTGTCAGATTCCCATGGGGCCATGTAGGGGCTATGTAGGGGTCATAGCAGGCTCTATAGGCAAAGTACAAATCCTAGGTGTTTGAGCTAAGTTTGGTTGAAGTTTCTGAGGGTGATACAATGAAGGAGCTTGGGGTTGGGTAATTCCTATTGTGACTTGATGGCTTTGTCCTGTGTTGGATCTTGCGTGAGGGCTAATCTTACTGTTATGTCCTTATAAGGACATCCGCTCGGATTGGCTACCAGCCATCGGGCGGGAAAGTTTGAATCTCTGTCAGGGGGCGGTGCGACTGCTGGAGCGAATATAAGGAGAGCTCTGGCAGCGCACAGCCAGTCTTGCTACTGTTTCTTCTTCTGAATAAAGTTACTAATGTAACGAGCTGGTCACGTCCTCCATTCCTGCGCCGATCTAACACTGGCGACGAAGGACTAGGACCAAGAGACGAACCTCGTGGCGCCAAAGCCAACAAGACCAAGACTCCGGCATCTGAACCACAGTAGGCATTTCTGTAGGCATGGCATCCGCTGAAGTCACTTTGCCAGCCCTTGCTCCTTTCCGCCCAGGGAAGGACAAGTGGAAATCCTACGTGGTCAAATTTCGGCAATACCTGAGAGGCAACAACATCAGGGATGCCGATGATGACCGGAAAAAGGGCATCTTCCTGGCCAACTGCGGCTCCGAAGTACTCGACATGGCAATCGATCTCGTAGCACCACGAGACATCGAAGAAGTGCCATGGGCAGACCTGCTGCAGATCCTGGAAGACCACTATGCCCCAACGGGAACACCGGTGGCGAACCGTTTCACTTTCCATCAGAGGGATCAGAAGGAAGGTGAGACCACCAAAGAATTCGTGGCCGCCCTACGCCAAATCGCAGTCAGCTGTGAGTTCAACCACGTGGACAATGCCATCGCCGACCGCGTGGTTTTTGGCATGAGGGACAGAGGCCTGCAAAAGAAATTCCTGAGCAGGAAGAAACTCGTGCTCAAGGATGCGGTGGAGGAAGCCACCGCATCCAAAATCTCGGAAAAAGCGGCTGCCGCAGTAAGCAAAGCCAAGGGAATCCACAAGATTTGCTCCACAGCGCAATCATCAACCGAGGATTCCACGGCTGGATCCGAGTCGGAGGAGGAATCCACCGTCCACAAGGTATCCAGACCCCCAAGGCGGGAAACCGCCCAACGAAGCTACAAGGGGGAGCGCTGCGCCAGCTGCAGAGGGGACCATGCCAGGGCAACCTGCAAGTGGAGAGATGCGACCTGCCAACGCTGCAACAGAAGGGGTCACATCGCCGAAGCTTGCAGAGCCTTAGAACCAGCCCCAGAGCCCTCCAGCCACCGTCCCCGCGAAAACCGTAAATATTACCAGAGATCATCCAAACGATCCTCTGGCCAATCTAGACGCAGGGACGAAGAGTTTCCCCAAAGCGGAGCGGTCCACCAGACGACCATCGCACACCCGAACTCGGACAATGCCACCAAGTTCCACGTGACCATCCACGTGGAAGGTTCACCCTGCTCAATGGAGGTAGACTCGGGCTTAGTCTACTCCATTATGGATTGGCACCAGCTGAAGCGCCTGCAACCCAGCATCAGCAAGCGAGACCTGAAGCCACTACACTCAAAGCTCGTCGATTTTGGGGGAAACCCCATCGGAGTACTAGGAAGAGCCAACATCCGAGTCTCCTATAACGAGTTCCAAGGCAAGCTCCCCATCACAGTCGTGGAGAACAGCTGACCGAACCTGCTAGGAGTGGAGTGGTTCAAGCCGCTGGGGCTATCCATCGGAGGCATCCACCAAATTCGCAGGGATGAACTCGACAACCTCATCGAAGAGTTCAAAGAAGTCTTCGATGGTAAGCTGGGGAAATTTGTGGGGAGGCCAATCTCGTTTAATCTGGAAAAGGGAATCACCCCGATTAGGCTGAAGCTCCGCCGGGTTCCATTTGCCCTGCGGCCCAAAGTAGACGAGCAGCTGGATAAGCTGATCGCCCAGGGCATCCTGGAACCGATCGATCATGCCTCATGGGAAACCCCCATTGTGACCCCACTGAAGCATGATGGGTCTGTGCGCATCTGCGCCGACTACCGTTGTACCATCAACAAGGCGTTGGCACAGAGCGCATACCCAGTCCCAGTAGTGCAGCACCTCTTGCATTCCCTGGGAACTGGCACAATTTTTGCAAAACTGGACCTGGCCCAGGCTTACCAGCAACTGCCAGTGGATGAAAAAACGGCGGAGGCCCAAACTATAGTAACACACAGGGGGACATTCAAATGCAACCGTCTCCAGTTTGGAGTTAGCGCTGCCCCTGGCATATTCCAATCTATGATGGAACGCCTTCTCCAAGGCGTTCCAGGGGTGGTGTCATACTTTGACGATGTACTAATCTCCGGAGATTCACAGGCACAACTCCTTGAAAGGCTCAGGCTTGTCCTGCAGCGCTTCAAGGCCAAGGGCTTGAGAGTCAGGAGAGATAAATGCATCCTAGGAGTACAGGAAGTCGAGTTCCTGGGCTATCTCATTGATAGCACTGGCATCCACCCCACCAAATCAAAAGTGAAAGCAATCCATGAAGCTCCGAGCCCAAAAAACAAAACGGAACTTCAGGCATTCCTTGGGTTGCTTAACTTCTATGCCATGTTTCTTAAACAGAAAGCCACAGTTGCTGAGCCACTCCACCGCCTGCTGGGGAAAGCGGCCTCCTGGAAGTGGGGCCAAGAAGAGGAAGCAGCATTCCGGGCCGTGAAAGGATTTTTAACTTCCAAAAGCGTCCTCATCCAGTACAACGAGACGCTCCCCATTAAGCTAACCTGCGATGCGTCACCTTACGGGGTGGGGGCAGTCCTCAGCCACGAACTTCCCAACGGCTCCGAAGCCCCAATAGCCTACTTCTCAAAAACCATGTCTGGCGTGGAACGGAACTACAGCCAGCTGGACAAAGAAGCCCTGGCCATCGTGGCAGGAGTGAAGCGCTTCCATGAATACCTCTACGGGAGACGCTTCACCATAGTCACCGACCACAAGCCACTCCTGGGGCTCCTCACAGGCAACCAACCCACCCTGACCTTCATGTCTCCGCGGATGACGAGATGGGCCATCTTCTTAGCAGGCTACTCCTACAGGCTCATGCACCAGCCAGGCACAGCCATAGGAAACGCCGACACGCTGAGCAGATGCCCATTGAAGGACCCAGTGGAAGACCCAGCCCCCACGCTCCACCTCTTCCACATAGATGACGATGCCAGCTGTCCAGTCTCGTCCGCAGATGTGGCCGTCCACACCCAGAAGGACCCCACACTCCGCCAAGTGAAGTCCTGGATCCTCAGGGGGTGGCCATCAGAGAAGACGGAGGAGAAGTTCAGCCCGTTCGCCAGGAAGCAGAGGGAGCTGTCCATCATGAAGGGCTGTGTACTATGGGGAGACAGGGTGCTGATTCCAAGCACTCTGCAACGGCGGACGCTAGAGACTTTGCACAAAGGGCACCCAGGCATCGTCCGCATGAAGGCCCTGGCACGGAGTTATGTCTGGTGGCCCTCACTAGACAGAGACATCGAAGAATGGGTCTCCAGATGTGACCCGTGCCAAGAAGTCCGCCCAGCACCGCCACAAGCCGAAACAGCAAAGTGGGAGACCCCCAGCAACCCCTGGTCGAGGATCCATATCGACTTCGCGGGTCCGATGCAAGAGCGCTACCTCCTCATCGTGGTAGATGCCTTCTCCAAGTGGCTCGAGGTGGTACCCATGGCATCCACCACAACGGAAGCGACAATCCGTGCCCTGCGCCGCCTTTTCGCCACCCATGGACTACCGGATGTGCTGGTCTCCGATAACGGCCCCCAACTCACATCCCTGACCATGGAGGCATTCCTGGCAGGACTGGGCATCCGCCATGCCCTGTCCGCCCCGTACAGACCGGCTGGGAACGGACAAGCAGACTGAATGGTGAGGCTCACCAAGGAGGCACTCACCAAGATGGGCACAGGCGACTGGCAGGAAAGAATAGACAACTTCCTCCTCACCCAACACATCACGCCGCATGCCACCACCCACAAGAGCCCGGCCGAACTGTTGATGGGCAGAAGGTTGAGGTCACCATTGGACCGGCTGCACCCCCAATACAGTCCAGAAGTGTCCGCAACCGCCAGCCGCCCGCTTCATGCCTTCAGCAAGGGAGATTCGGTTTTCGCGCTGAATTTCAACGGCTCCCCCAAGTGGCTGAAGGGAAAGATAGACAACACAACCGGCCCAAAGTCCTACACCGTGGAGTGGAAGATGGACAGGTCTGTAGACGTCACATCGACCAGCTCCAGAAAAGGTGCGGGGGAGCACAAGAAAACCAGCCTGATGGGGGAGGCCTGCAACACCCCAACGAGGTAGGCCTACAACACCCCGGCGAGGTAGACCTGCAACACCCCTGCGAGGTAGGCCTACAACACCCCCGACGAGGTAGGCCTACAACACCCCGGCGAGGTAGACCTGCAACACCCCTGCGAGGTAGGCCTACAACACCCCGACGAGGTAGGCCTACCACACCCCGGCGAGGCAGACCACCACCACCCCGACGAGGCCGGCCAAGCCCACTACCAGGCGCTGACACGCCGACAATCCAGAGCGGTAGACCGGGGCCAGCCGCAGGGGGAAGGGCAACAACAACCCAGCGAGGTGGGCACCTGGCACGGCAAGGCAAGAGACTACCAACCCAGCCCGCAAGTAGACCGGGACCTGCCCAGGGGGGAAGCATCACACCCCCCCAGCGAAGGCAACCCACGACAGCCCTGCCAAGGAGACCTCCACCCCAGGCGAGTAGACCGGGGACCATCCGAGATGGGTACACTGCAGCACAGGGGTGAGGGTGGCACTCGACACCCCGGCGAGAGGGACCCCCACCCAGTGCAGAAGTCAACCCAGCAACAACAACCCAGCCCAGATGACCCCAGCCACCAACTGACGGTAGACCAGGGACTAGGGCGAAGGGAAAGCCGACAACAGCCCGGCCGGGTAGGCCTGCGACTCCCCGGCAGGGGAGACCTCCACCGACCCGAGGAGGTAGCCCCACAACGCCAGCCCGACCAGGTCGACCACCGCCGACCCGATGGGGTAGGCCAACTCCAGCCCGGCCAAGGAGACCTGCACTACCCCTGCGAGGTCAGACATCACAACCCGAGCAAACACCACCCACCGCTGGCAGACCGGACCCGAGGATATGGATCCGAACCACCCACCAGACGACAACGAGCCGAACCGCAGCCGAACCGCGGCACCCGGGAGACTGGGGAGGAGCAAGTGACAGCCTGGGACTTACCGAGACTCAGACGCTCTTCCCGGGTCGGAACCGAGCAGCCGCGACGAAATGATAGATCCACAGGCCAGGAGGAGGACCACCAGAACCAGCCATCCACGGTCTGCGGTCCAGCCGGAGGCGCTGAGGGTGACCCCGCACACTCACCAACTGAATCGAGCCCGGTTCCGGGGAGGGAACCAGGAGACACAGAAGCCCCGTCCGTCCAGGTCGGGGACGAGGAAGAAGTGAGACTGCGCAGGTCAGCTAGGGTGCCGAGGCGTCCTACGTACCTGCGGGACTACGTAACGTTTGTAAATAAACTTTGAATTTTTTTCGGACTAAGGGGGGAGGAGTGTTATGTCCTTATAAGGACATCCGCTCGGATTGGCTGCCAGCCATCGGGCGGGAAAGTTTGAATCTCTGTCAGGGGGCGGTGCGACTGCCGGAGCGAATATAAGGAGAGCTCCGGCAGCGCACAGCCAGTCTTGCTACTGTTTCTTGTTCTGAATAAAGTTACTAATGTAACGAGCTGGTCACGTCCTCCATTCCTGCGCCGATCTAACACTTACCATTCTGCCTTTGTATCAAAATATTCTGTCTTGAATGGATTACCAAATCTGCATTTCTAAAAGCTGGCCTCAGTATCTGCTGAGGGCAGGGAGATCAAGTCTGCTTTCTGTCTTTTAAGAGCATGTTTCTCCATTTCTCCTTTAGGGAAATATAATATTCTGCCTTTTTAAATATTCCTCAAAATATTTCATTTTTCTAGGAGGGGTGGTGGCTTCCCACAAGATGTTTATATGAATAGATTTTCTGACGAGAATAAAATCTATTTATGCATGTAGTGCTGTAGTAAAATAGAATGTTTATTTCATCTGGCCTCATTTATCCCTCTGTTCATTTATAATCCAACCTTAGAACTGATGTCAGTCCTACAAGATAGACCTGACTAGGAAACTAATGCCATTTGGTCAAGGTTACAATTAGGGTTAGAACTAATTTTATTGTAAAGCTTTCTGAACAGAAGCTTCTTAAAGAGTCTGAATGTACTTTCCCCACCTTCCTTTTTTTTTTTTTTTTGCGAACTAGGGAAGGACTTGTTTGAGACTGTTTACTCACATCATTATTATTTTTTTTGCCTTGGACTCAGGCACTTTTTACCTGACTATTGTGTTGATAGCAGCTCTTCCTCTTCTTCCTAAAGATGCTTCCCTCTGTAACCGAACACTTAGAAGTCACTGTCATTGGGTTCAAAATAGCTTCTACCCAGTGGTGAAATCCTCCCGTTTGCCACCGATTCACTGCTTGCACATGTGTGCTGCACACCAAACTCACTCTGCGTGCATGTGCATGCACAATAAGTGCCAAACGTGAGCTTTGTGTGGAAAAAGGAGGATTGGGAAGGTAAGTAGGACAGCGAGGGGAGGAACAGCTGTGCTGCGCAATTTAGATTCACTAGAAAGCAGGATTTCCTGCTTTCTAGCGTTTTTAAATCAAGCAGCACAGCTGATCGTCGGAAATATTGGTTCAGCCAAACCGGTAGCTTCTTTTTTCACTACCGGTTCACCCAAACTGGTAGTTTTTAATCACTACCAGTTCTCTTGAACCTGTGCGAACCGGTAGCACTTCACCGCTGCTTGTATCTAATGTTCTTTTTGGTATTTAATCATTTAGTCACTTTTAACTTTTTATAAACTGACAGACATGATTTTACCAGATGGCTCACTAGGAGTTCTGGTAACATCCTGCTTATATAATGATAGTATCTAACCAATTTGTTTTCTGTCAGCCTCTTTTATAGTTGCTTTTGATTTTTTCAAGCATCCTCAAGTACTCTGGCCTTCCTATTATGTGTCTACAATATTTAATCTTTGGATTACCATATTTTTTGGAGTATACGATGCACCTTTTTCCCCAAAAAAAGAGGGTGAAAATCTGGGTGCATCTTATACTCCAAATGTAGCCCCGCCTGACTTCTCAAATGGAGGTTTCAGAGGCTGAAAAAAGCATCAGAAATGAAGCTTCAGAAAAGAAGCCCTCAAACAGCTTCAGAAGCTTTTTTTCTGAAGCTCTGTTTCGGAGGCTTTCAGAGGCAGAAAACAAAGTTTTTTTTCTGAAACAGAGTTTCAGAAGTTTCAGAGGCAGAAAAAAAAGCAAAAAAAAAGCAAAAAAAAAGCAAGGCACAGAGCTCAGAACCAAGGAACCTGTTGCTAAAATTCACCTCTGAGAACAGCTGATTGGGGCTATTCCTGGAGGCTGTTCCACCTGCCAATCAGCTTTTTTCTTATTTTCCTTCCCAAAAACTAAGGTGCGTCTTATACTCTGAAAAATATGGTAAGTATTAGTGCTTACAGCCAGTAGCCCTGTTTGAATGACAGTTTTGAACTGTCATTGTAAGTCACATCGTTGAATGGCATCCATTTTTCTCAGCCATATGCTACAAGTGGGAAAATCATAGCCTTGACAATACTCAGTGTGACATCTATGCATTTTAAAAGGTTTATTCATGGTATGCTGCTATATTTGGGCTGCAAAAAATCCAGAAGACTAGTAAACAGTAGCAAAATGATAAAACTCATTTGTCCATCTTCATTGTTCTCATGCTAATGTCGTAGCCCCAGTTTGTACATTATGATTAAAAAGCAAAAAGAGAGAGAGAGGGAGGGAGGGAGGGAGGGAGGGAGGGAGGGAGAGAGAGAGAGAGAGAGAACAATTTTAAAGTATTTGTGCCTGAATGCTCGGAATAAAGGCCAAATGAGACATCACATTCAACATGTGATTAGCTTTTGTTTGTCCGCTAAACAGCAGCTATGGCAATCCCCATGATTTCACTGTTTACTCCATCCTTTTTACAGACCTGCTATTTTGTTCCAAAAGGAAAGTATCTTTGGCATCATCTGCTTATATGATAGCTGGTAAGACTATCATTCTGAAGTAGCTTGCTGCCCACCTTTCTTTTTAGTAAACAAAAATCAGTACACCAGTACTAGTCATATCTTTAATTTTCCTCTTGCTGTTTCCCTGCCTTCAGTGAGGGAAGGCAGGGATTAGTGTGTTTTTCGGATTTAGTCTTACAGCAGAATCTTTGCTGATTTAAACTCCACAGAACAGAATGGCTGCAACCGCGTAATAAATATACACATATAAATATATGATTACAGTCTTATTGTCTTAGCTTTTCTTTGCATTTGGATCAGAAAAACAAGCAGTGAGGAAACATGCTGTAAAGCTGCTCCAGGCCATAAGAAGAGGTTTAGAATTGCACCTAATGATTATGATAGTAATAATAATTAGTTCATAATGGCTGACGTTATCTGAGTTACAAGAAAAGGCATGCTGCAACAGATTAAAACCAATGGCATTTTTCACACTGTATAGCAGCATGCATCTTTTAATTGCATACCACAACCACTAGCAAAAGGATTATGTGATCTTACTGATTTCCGATTCCCTACTGCAATAGTACGTCATTGCTGGATTAAATGGATCTTTGGTTCAGTCTGGCAGGATTCTTCTTATGATCTTCAAACATCCACTCCAATTGAACAGAATATGAAAGAAATCTACCAAGATTCTATAGAAGACTCATGTATATATATCAGTGGTGAAATCCAATTTTTTTTATTACTGGTTCTGTGGGTGTGGCTTGGTGGGCGTGGTGTAGCTTGGTGGGCGTGGCTTGGTGGCATGGCAGGGGAAGGCAAAATCTCCATTCCCACCCCACTCCAGGGGAAGGATATTGCAAAATCTAAACTCTTGGTTTCACTTTGGAAAAGATGTAATAGATTCTGAAAAAGAATAAATTGTTATCCTTATTGTAGGCTATTTTTTTAAAGAAAAATTAAAAACGTTTTATAACCAAGAATTAACAAAGTTTTCACACCTTATGATAAATGAATGGGAGAATAATTCATGGCTTTCCTTTAACTTGTTGGTTTGGCTTTGCTTGGATATAAGAATTGTAACTCCTTTTAAAGCAGCAAAAGATGTTTTCCCATTAATTGAGATTCTGTATCAAAGTCGCCAATGTGTCATGACTCACAGAAGAATACAAACAGATACTGCAGATCAAGCATTGTAGATATAGTTGTCTTGGCATATGATCTCCTCAAATGAAATACCTTTCAATGGGCCACTCATTCTCTTATGAAGAGCAATCAGATTCTGATAAAGGAAGGATGCATCTGAGAACAAGTCCTAAACAAGTTTTTCCTGCTGTTACTTTATTTATTCAAATACACTCCTACTCAGGGGTGAAATTAAAAAAACTCCCCTACCGGTTCTGTGGGCGTGGCTTGTTGGTGGGAGATCATGTGACTGGGTGGGCATGGCCAACGTGACATCACTCACAACAAGGGGCTCCTCACCGGCCCCTCCCCATCCAGCCACTCCTTGTCGCAAATGGCAGGAAAATGGGGAGGGGAATATTCCTTCCCTCAGTCTGTGCTGAGATTGAGGAATGGTTGATAGGCAAGATAATCCCCTTCCCCATTTTCCTGCCTTTCACAAAAACGGCTCCATTCCAGCTCCTCCCCCTCTCTCCTGGGGACTACCTTCAAGGGATAGGCTGCAGCAGCTCCGTTCTGACTGGAGGGAGAAAAATTAGCATCATTCTCTCTGCTGCATTTAACATTGAATTCTGTGGAATATCGAGCTGCCAGAAGAGGTGAGTGGCGACCAGCCGGGTATGGGTGGGGCCAAGGAGGGGTAATTACTGTATTTTTCGGAGTATAAGACGCACCGGAGTATAAGACTCACCTACCTTTTTCCATGCCCACCAAGCCATGCCCACCAAGCCATGTCACACCCACCAACCACACCCACAGAACCGGTAGTAAAAATATTTGAATCCCACCACTGTTGCAATGGCTTTTGGAATAGCCTAACATACTTCTGAATATTGGTCAAGGTGACACCTCCCCTTCCTTCAAGTTAAGTTTTTATTTCTGCCCTTTTTTGTCTTTTTTGCTTTTTAATTCAATTTTCTGTTTTGTGGAGAGAGCTTAGTCAGAGATCATCAAGAACTCAACCCGGAGCTACGTATATTCTTTACTATTTTCTGTTTTTTAAAAATTTTGTGTCGGTTTAGTCAAGCCTTTAACTTGCTGATGCTGATTTCTTATCGGTCTTGATCGGTTGTGTTTTGTTCCAAATGTATCATTTTAACTCCAATGAGGAAGAAGAAGATGAAGAAAACCTTTGCAAATGAGTTCGAGAGAAGTCCTGAAGCAATGAAGAATTCAGGATTTGCTTCCTGAACTGAACTACATACCACTAAAGGTAGACATGTCATTGGTATTCAACAAACACTTTGAACATCTGGCGGCTGATTTACAAGCAGCGATGGCTCATGAAGCAGAAATAGAAAATAAAAGTGATCAGGCTGCAAGAGCTCTTTTGACACAGATTTAGCAGTTGTAAAAGTAATGCTGCATTTAACCCTTCGCAGGCTGATGACTTGACAACACAATGTTTTCTTGCTGGTGACACCGTCTTTCTGATGCATGCCCTCATTGAGAAATACATCAATATCTCTTAAAATATTCTCTCAAGAAGCATTTCAGTAGATAGGAAAATCAACCCAACCTAATCCACTGAGATAAATTTATTTGTGTCACAATTCATCTTACAATCCAGCTCAAAGGATATGCTCTATTTAAAATAGCACAATGAACATCTTACAAATGGGACTCTTAAGAAATTAGTAATTGCCTTGAGTTTGCTGCTGGGTATCACAATTTCTCAAGTAGATTTAGCCATGGTGAAGTGGCTTCCAAGCTCCAGGGATGCTTGCAAAATATTATTTAGATTTAATACCTGTATAATTCCACCCACGTTTATTAAAATAAACTATCTGGCTTCTTTTCAGATCTCCTCTAACAGGTCTTCAAAGGCCTGACAATCCTCTGCTAACACCTTCTGATTTGGGACTTATTGCCAAGAGCAGAACAAGTGGAAAAGAGACAGTTAAGCAACTGACCATATCTTGGAGAAGCTGGCCTTGGGAAAAGAACATTAAGTGAATTATTGTTAGGCTGAATTATCCCTATGCCGTTCTCCTACTTTGACAGAAGAGAAGTCAGGAACCCTTTGGCTTTGCTACCCAAGAATGAATGTATTTTGTTCTTTGGAGGCTACAAAAGCTTTCAAACAGCTTCATAACTATTATTCCACCAGATTTACCTTACCTTTTAATAAACAGAAATGGGATCCAGATCTAAGCCCCAATCGCAATGACAAAATCACTGTTTCCACCTGAGATTTACAAAGAGTAAAGCATCCTTCTCCCAGCAGGCATAAATCTCCATCATCTTATTGAGTAGGATAGGAAAGGAAGACATTTTTAGACCTATTGCTCTCGAGTACCTATCACCAGATCCCCCCAAATTCTGATACAGTAGCCCAAGTTACGGTTGCCTTTGTGTGAACTTCCACAAGAAAGCACTTCAGGTCCCCAGTTAGTTGGGAGTTCAATTGAAGTCTTATTGAGCAGGCCTAGTTTTTTGGTATGCAGTGTTCATTTTACAACTTCCAGTTGTTGGACTAACCATGTAAGTCATTGTTATTATAACTCTTAATAAAAGAGTTCAAAGACTATCCTTTGCAATTATTAAATATACAAGTCAGCATGGTAACATCCATGTCTTTGCAGCAATTAAATTGTTTAAAGCTAAAGGTCTTCATCTGATACCATATGGTGCTCAGTTGAACATCTATAAGGTAAAGGTCAAAGTTCCCCTCGCACATATATGCTAGTCGTTCCCCACTCTAGGAGACGGTGCTCATCTCCATTTCAAAGCCGAAGAGCCAGCGTTGTCTGAAGACATCTCCATGGTCATTTGGCCAGCATGACTAAACACCAAAGGTGCATGGAACTCTGTTACCTTCCCACAAAGGTGGTCCCTATTTTTCTACTTGCATTTTTACGTGCTTTCAAACTAGGCTGGCAGAAGCTGAGACAAGTAATGGGAGCTCACCCCCTTACACAGCACAAGGGATTCGAACCATTGAACTGCCAACCTTTCGATTGACAAGCTCAGCGTCTTAGCCACTGAGCCACCACCTCCCCTTGAACATCTATAAGGAGACCTTTAGCTTCAAAGACATCCAATCTAAATTCTTCAAAGCTATAATATGTAAGATGTAAGATTTGAGTCTCAGTGTTGTCATAGAACTAGGTTGTATGTCCTTAGGCTCATCTCAGACTTTGTCACCTTGGTTGAAGCAAATCCTTTGGGAAACTTTCTTGTTCCACCTTACCTGCCTAGATTCTTTAATTCTTCTTTAATTGATTTAGCATGCTGTGACTATTCCTCTTCCTCAGTACTCATCTTTGGTCTTGATAAAACAAGTTTTCCTTGTCTGTTACGAAGCAATTTCCTTTTAACATTAAATATTAAATATTTGACATTAGACATTTGACAATGGGCAGATGTGCCAACTCCCTTACAAATATCACACTTATGTATGAATGTTCTGAAGGTAGAATCTGTATCACATCTACTGCTAACATGCCCAGTGATGAACAGATCTCTTATTAAGAATGGTTTGAAAATGTAACCGTTCTTGTAATTGTGAGGTTTCTCCTCCTGTTTTATGTGACAAATTCCCAGACATGTCTGAAAAAGTTGCCATTTTTTTCATGCATATATGTATGCAACTGTGGTATTTTGATATCTCTTTATTATTAGTCTTAGGTCATAAGGAATTTCCCAACTTGATTTATAGTGAGTTCATTAAGACAGAAACTCTTTGAATCAGTGGTGAAATCCAAATTTTTTTACTACCAGTTCTGGGGGTGTGGCTTGGTGGGTGTGGCAGGGGAAGGATACTGCAAAATCTCCATTCCCACCCCACTCTGGGGCCAGCCAGACGTGGTATTTTCCAGTTCTCCGAACTGGTCAAAATTTCCTCTACCGGTTCTCAAAACTTGCTGGATTTCACCCCTGCTTTGAATGATTTGCAGCATGAGTCTTGTCACATGGGTGAAACAGTGGTTTATGAGATAAGCTGCTAAGGGACTCGTTTTTACCTTTTGATTGGTTATGTCCAGGGGTGGGTTCTACTTACCTTTACTACTGGTTCACAACGGGGCATGCACAGAAGTTTCCTGATGATGTCAGGGTTGGTGGGTGGAGTCTCCCGCTGGTTTTACTACCGGTTCTTGTGAACCGGTCCAAACCGGGGGCAACCCACCACTGGTTATGCCACTTTCCCTTCCCTCCTTTCTCATGTTCCCCACAATCTCTCAGAGCCTTCTTCCTGTGGAGAGATTCGACTGAGCCCTGCCATGGAACCCACCTGTCTTCTTTAAGCAGCCAAGCACTGCACCACTTCTATGTCTTGCAGGAGGAGAGTATCTCCTGAAGAGGACGCCATTACCTTTGGGCTACTGGGCCCAATAATTTACCAGCCTGACTCTCCAAGGTAGAATCCTAGAGTGGCTTACTTACTCTTCATGTATATTATGGTTTTACAATATTGGCTACTTTAAGCAGCCATGTCGGATAGGGAAAAAGGGGTACAATCATAATAAAATAATAAATTATGATTCATAAAGAATAATAAACAATGTCCCATAAATCACTTCATCTTGTTTCCGGGTATGCTTTGTTCTATTCACACTATCTCTGGATGCTTACAAAGTAAGTAGCAGAATCAAATATCAGTGCATGTCATATTAAAATTATCATGAGGATAATCTCAATCAGAACTCCAGCTGCTCTAATAGAAACAGGAAATCGTAATACACACATCTTGCCGTATTATATTATTGGTTTATGCCACTGGCAGGTAGCTATCAATCTAAAGGATGTAAAATGGCCTTCCAAAGAGCTATGGGGGACCGATCTTTCCAAACCATGCTACAACAAACTTAGCCAACTGTACTGAGAACAACAAAACTCTCTTTGTTCCAAACACAAACACTGGATTTTCTTGAGGAAGGCTGTTGTGTAATTCTGGATTCCAGCCAGCGGGATTCCAGTCAATACTTTTGGTGGAGAGAAAGAAAAGAATAAGTGGCAAAACAGCTGACTTTCATGAATTTCTTCATGGATTTGTTTTGAATGTTATAAGGCAGTGATGGCTAACCTTTTTGCCATCACGTGCCAAAAGCAGGGGGGGAGCGTGGTGGAGTCACATGCACACGTGCCCATATCCATAATTCTATGTGCCCCGCCCCCCCGTGCTCTCCCCGCTTTTGGCACGTGATGGCACAGTGGGCCCGGTAGGCCCATTTTTCAGTCTCCCCAAGCTCCAGAGCCTTTCTAGGAGCCTGGGGAGAGAAAAATGGCCTCCCCCCCCAGAATGATGTTATAAATAAGATACCGAGAGAAAAAGAGCAGTCAAGAAAAAGAGTAAACTCACAAATGCTGCTCCGGTTTAAAGTGTTTTATGCTGCTGATTTGGTTACATTGTGTGTTCATTTTTTTTAAAAAAAAAAAATCTATTGGGTAAATTGTTTCCAGAAGACTTAACCTGAAAAGGCAGCTACAAACTGTTTTAAATGCATTAAAAAAAAAAAAATCAAAATATTGGTTTCTTGGATGATGGTTTTAAATGTTTTGTTTTTGCATGCTATAGTACGCGACTAAGGTAAAATTTACTAAAATCATATATGTGAGAACATGTTTAATATTTTAATGCACTGTATAAACACTAAGACAACAATTTGGACTTTCATGAGCCTAGTTCCTGTGCTGAGGAGTCAACTCTGAGTGCAATAGTTGAATTCACAGACAATTAACTTCTTTATGCATAAAGCCAACACTGGGAAACACGCACTCGAGATATACTCAACTGGAATTTCCACTTTTGCCATCACCAGCATGGCCAAAGAATGTGGGTTATCATAAACAAATCGACAGAAACCGTAGAAGCGTGGAGGCTTTTAAATACAGGTAACCCTCCACTTACAACAGTTCATTTAGTGAAGATTCAAAGTTACAATGGCACTGAAAAAAGTGACTTATGACCCCTTTTCACTCTTATGACTGTTGAAGCATCCCGACGGTCACGTGATTTGTATTCAGATGCTTGACAACTGACTCACACTTATGACTGTTGCAGTGTCATGGGATCGGGGTCATGGGATCACCTTTTTCAATCTTCTGACAACCAAATTCAAAGGGGAAACCAGATTCACTTAATGACTGTGGCAAGAATTTCATTGTATGGGTATACTGTGTATATACGTACAATGACAATAAACTTTACAACAAGAAAAGTCGTAAAATGGGGCAAAACTCACGTAACAAATTTCTCACTTAACAACATAAATTTTGGGCTTAATTGTAGCCGTAAATTGAGGACTGCCTGTATAAAGCCTACGACTTTTCAATATTTGTTATAAGCAAATATTTCTCTTTACAGAGCTGACCCTGAAACTCCAGAGTATTTATTTAACTATTTATTTAGCATATGGCATATCATAGATGGACTAGCATTATATATTAACATTTCATCTAGAATTGTAAAACGCTGTGGGCACCTAGTGAAAAACATATAAAATATAAGAATTTTGCAACACACCGATTTTCTCAGTTCTACATAAAACGGAATAGGCCTACGAGGTTAAATAGGATTCAGATTACAGCATTCATCATTGTCAATTACATTATCAAGCACTGATATTTATATTTATTATTCTTTATTTGTATTTAGCAACCTAATTTTCACAATTAAAACCACATCGTCAAATCTAATGGCTATGAATTCAGCTATTGTGAAAGTACTTTTATTACATGTAAACGCTATTCTTATGAAAGATTAATTTAAGCCCTAGTATTTATGAGTAGAAATATAAGAGATATAATGTAATTCCCTAAAGACACTGGATTATGAACAGAATATGTTCTAATTTCACCTTAGGCACAAAAGCCAGCTGGGAGACTTTGTGCCAACCCTAGATTGGGGAAGTTGAAAAATATCCCAGCAAAAGTACTGACAAAACCACTTCTAAAAATGTTGCCAAGATAATTGTCATCACCACAAGTCAGGTCTAACTCAAAGAGTCAAGAATGTTCAGCATTTAGTACGTTCAGTTATTGAAAGCATGTTCAAATGAAATTTAGAGGATTAATTAGGACAGATAGTGCTGTTTATAATCCAACAGCTTCTCACAATATTTCTCATGTGGAATTTTTCAGATGCTTGTCTTGATAATTGTAAAAGCAATAAAAAAATTGGGCCATATGTAATATACAAATCGGACTACATCAGAGGTGGGTTTCAGCAGGATCTGACCAGTTCTGGAGAATTGATAGCAGAAATTATGAGTAGTTCGGAGAACCGGTAGTAAAAATCCTGACTGGCCCCACCCCCATATATTCTCTGCCTCCCAAGTCCCAGCTGATCGGGAGGAAATGGGGATTTTGCAGTAACCTTCCCCTGGATTGGGGAGGAAATGGAAATTTTACAGTATCCTTCCCCTGCCATGCCCACCAAGCCACACCCAAAGAACCAGTAGTAAAAATTTTTGAAACCCACCACTGGACTATATGTAATGTTAAGGTGACCAATTGTCCTCCTTTAGGGAGGACAGTCCTTCTTTTGTAAGTTCTGTCCTCTCTCGAAAAGTGTCCTCCTACATGTCCTCCTTTTCGATATTTGAAGACTAATCTGTAAATCTCTGTATTCAATCGATGCCGATCCGATCCGATCCGTTGTGTGTGATGTGACGTATTTGTATTTGACATGACGATTCGTCGTGTCAAATACAAATACATCACATCACACGGTACAGTGCGGCGAGACGCGATTATGAGATGTACGCGGTCCGCACAGGAGAATTGTTTTGAGAGAGTGTGCCGTGCGCATGAGTGCACTGCGTGCAAGTGGCTTTGTTTACTTCTTACCGAAACACGACACGGCACACACACACACACACACACATTAGACTCACTCCTTTTGTTTCTCTTCAATTTATTTGTGTCCTACTTCTCATTGTAAAAAAGTTGGTCACCTTAGTAATGGACATATAGTCATCAGATCACCATATTCTGATAGTTTTGGCAGGGGCAGATAAACAAAACAGAAGTATGAAACCTCTTTGAACTATGTCAAAGGAAGGGGATCTTTGGCACAAGGATCATATGCTGGTCAGTGAATGTGTTCAAATATGCAGTCAGGCCAGGCTTTTGCTGCAGAACTGGAAAAACCACAGTCCCCTGTCAAACCGAGTTTGCAGGGAATTCCTTTTCAAAACCTCTCAACTAAACAGAATTTTATTAAGTCCTGGACTTACAACATACTAAAGCTTGTTGTTTCCTTTTATTCAAATTTTTACAGAAAGCATAAACACTAACATATACTAATATGAAAATGGAAAGAACAGAAAAAGAAAACTCCAGAAAGTAAGTATAAAAAGAAATAGAAGCTTCTGATTTCTTTTGCAGCAAATATAAAATTATCTCTTACTCAATGATTACAGAAAAGTTCATTTTTTTTCTTTTATCCGTTGTTTTCTAATCATCAAGTCACAAGTACATTTTCCCCATTCTATGCAAAAAGCTTATAAGCGATTTCCAGTCAGCTATAAATGTAGATACTGTTTTTTCTCTGATCAAAGAAGTTAATTTAGCCATCTCTGAAAATTCCATTACCTCATCAACCATTCCTCCATTGTGGGTAGTGTTGAACCTCTCAATTTTTTTTAGCATCTAATAGTCTTGCTGCAGTTATCTTACACAAAAACTAAGTTCCATGACTTTTTTTCTAGTTGCTTATCAAAATTGATTAAAATGTTCCTTCATGTTGTTTATGTTCCAGCCAGGATTCAAGGTACCTTTATACATTCTACACAATTTCTCTGTAGACAAATGCCAACAGGACATCAATTCATAAACATTCTCTTTAAGATTAAAACATAATATAAATTCCAGCCTCATATTTTCCCATTGTTCCATTTGTATAAATGTAAGTCTCCCCTGTCCAGTCATGTCTGGCTCTTGGGGGTGGTATTCATATCCATTTCTTAGCTAAGGAAGCCAGCATTGTCCGAAGACATTTTCTGTGGTCATGCGGCCAGCATGACTACCTTCCCAGCTAAATGGTACCTATTTATCTATTCGCATTTGCATGCTTTCAAACTGCTAGGTTAGCAGGAGTTGGGGCAAGTAATGGGATTCACCCTGTTGTGCGGCACTCTTGTCTTGAACCCAGATTGTCAGCTTTTCAGCTGACAAGCTCAGTGTCTTTTAGCTGCTGAGTTATCATATTCTCTTTCCATTTGTATATTGTAACCAAAAATTTTAGTCCATTTTATCATGCATTCTTTCACTTCTTCTTCTCTTGTATTTCAACAAAATTTATTCATTTTAGTAAGAATATATTCCTCATTAGTACATAATTCTGTTTCAACCCCGGTTTTACATTGTTAAAAACCATAATATATTTTATCCACTTTAAATCTTTCTAACACTTGTACATAAGAAAACAACTGGCAAGAATATCCTTCTTTTGTTAAGTCTTTTCTAGATTTTATTTTACAATCCCCTTGGAAAACTTCTACTGTAGTACCTCATGACAAATTAAACATTTATGTTTACTTAGCATTCCTCATCTATAAAAGACTTTTTGAGCTGAAAGCCACAAATATGTTTTGGGCAGAACCTAAATTTATATTTATGCCATATTCTAAGAATGACTCACCTAACATAAAAAAAAAAAATTAAAACTAAATTTTCTGTAACGTTGTTATACCGTGGATATCCATGCCACCCAAAAGTCAGGTCATGTCCTTCTAACTCCTGTTTCTTACCAACATCCACTCTTTCATCCAAACTAAATAGCAAGTAACAAAATACAATTTCGGTATTCAGTAAATTCAATCCTCATGTTTCCTTCACATCTTGTAATACCTTATATTTAGTTTGTGGTGTTTTATCTCCTTGCCATATAAATTTGGATCTATCTTTCTGCTATTTTTTAAAATGGTACATCAGTTGTCAAAACAGGTATTGTCTGAAACCAAAATAACATTCTAGGTCAGTGACACTTTTGACACACAACAGCAAAAAGGGCCCGATGGGCCCGGTAGGCCTGTTTTTCACCCTCCCCAGGCTCCAGAGGCTTTTTGGGAGCCTGGGGAGGGCCTCCAAAAAAGCCCTCCCCAGGCCCTCCAGAGGCCAGAAACAGCCAATTTCCCAACTTCTGGTAGTTTAGTTTAGTTTAGTTTTATTTGATTTGTATACCGCCCTACTCCCGAAGGACTCAGGGTGGTGAACAGCCAACAATAAAATACATAGATACACAAAATTTAAAAACCCAATAAAATCAAATTAAATTATTTGGCCCAGACAAATTAAAACACCCCGATAATTTAAAAACAGATTAAAATTTAAATATTTAAAAAGGGAAGAAATTAGGCCAAGCCCGCTTGATGGAATAAAAAGGTCTTCACAGCACGGCGGAAGGAGCACAGATCCGGGATCCTCCGTATCTCCGGAGGGAGCTCATTCCAGATAGTAGGTGCCCCCACAGAGAAGGCTCTCCCCCTAGGGGCCGCCAGTCGACACTGTTTGGCTGACGGCACCCGGAGGAGTCCCTCTCTATGAGAGCGTACTGGCCGGTGGGAGGCTATTGGTGGTAGTAGGAGGTCCCGTAGATAACCAGGTCCTAAGCCATGGAGCGCTTTAAAGGTGGTAACCAAAACTTTGAAGCGCACCCGGAAGACCACCGGGAGCCAGTGCAGCTCGCGCAGGAGAGGTGTTACATGGGAGCGCCATGTCGCTCCCATTACCACCCGCGCGGCCGCACTCTGCGCCAGTTGGAGCCTCCGAGTGCTCCTCAAGGGGAGCCCCATGTAGAGAGCATTACAATAGTCCAGGCGGGAAGTGACGAGGGCATGAGTGACCGTGCGTAACGAGTCCCGATCCAGAAAGGGACGCAACTGGCGAATCAGGCGAACCTGATAAAAAATTCTCCCGGTCACGGCCGTCAAATGCTCTTCTAAAGACAGCCGTGAGT
This sequence comes from Arizona elegans, assembly GCA_022577455.1. Taxonomy (NCBI): domain Eukaryota; kingdom Metazoa; phylum Chordata; class Lepidosauria; order Squamata; family Colubridae; genus Arizona; species Arizona elegans. Next base: position 9,583,663 of record JAKOOJ010000008.1, on the reverse strand, counting down.
CCAGGAGGACGCCCAAGTTGCGAGCCCTCTCCGTGGGGGCCAATGATTCGCCCCCAATAGTCAGTGATGGCGTCAACTGACTATATCGGGATGTCGGAAACCACAGCCACTCGGTCTTGGATGGGTTGAGCCTGAGCCTGTTCCTCCCCATCCAGATCCGTACGGCCTCCAGGCACCGGGACATCACTTCAAAGGCATCGTTGGGGTGATCCGGGGTTGAGATGTACAGCTGAGTGTCATCAGCGTACTGATGGTACTCCACCCCGAAACCACGGATGATCTCGCCCAGCGGCTTCACATAAATGTTGAACAGGAGAGGCGAGAGGACCGACCCTTGCGGCACCCCACATATGAGGGGCCTCGGGGTCGACCTCTGTCCCCCTGCCAACACAGACTGCAACCGGTCAGAGAGAAAGGAGGAGAACCACCGCAACACAGTGCCTCCCACCCCTAACTCTTCCAACCGGTGCAGCATGATACCATGGTCGATGGTATCAAAAGCCGCTGAGAGATCTAACAGGACCAGGACAGAGGAGCACCTCTGTCTCGAGCCCTCCAGAGATCATCAACCAATGCGACCATGCCGTTTCCGTGCTGTACCCAGGCCTGAAGCCTGACTGGAACGGATCCAGATACGTCGTTTCATCCAGGTGCTGGGGGAGCTGTTGCGCAACCACACTCTCAACAACCTTCGCCACAAAACAAAGGTTGGAGACTGGACGATAATTTACCAACATTGCCGGGTCCAGGGAAGGCTTCTTGAGGAGAGGCCTCACCACCGCCTCTTTCAAGGCGGCAGGAAAGACACCCTCACCCAGCGAAGCATTTATAATCCCCTGGAACCAGCCTCGTGTCACCTCCCGAGAAGCCAGCACTAACCAGGAGGGACACGGGTCCAATAAACAAGTGGTCGCGTTCAGTCTACCCAGAATCCTGTCCACGTCCTCAGGGGTCACAGGATCAAACTCATCCCAGATAACATTCTCAAGACCTGCCCCAGTCCCTCCTTCTGGTAGGCCCAGAAGGCCCAAAAATCAGCTGGCCAGCGCGCACGTGCAAACTGCAGCTGACCTAGGGCAATGCTCATGTGCCCACAGATATGGCTCTGCGTGCCATCTGTGGCACACGTGCCATAGGTTTGCCATCACGGGCCTAGTAGGACTCCCTGCAGCCTCCTGGGACCAAAAATGGGCCGTGGGAGGGTGCTGCACTTTTGGGCCTAGTAGGCCTCATATGTTCTATCTTCAGATTTTTGGTTAATATCTTTGTCTTCTGTTTATTAATCTTAAAACCTACCAGTGCCCCAAATTCCTTTCATTTACTCATTAAAAGTTCAATCCTCCTTTTTTTTCTTTTATGTCTTCTTGGATTTTTATTGAGTGTTGTATTTCGTATTTTTTTTTTCTGAATAAAATAAAAAAATACAAAAAAAAAAGAGTTTAATTCTCCCTAATGGGTCTACCAAAAAGTTGTCTGCATAAGTTTATATGATTCCTTTATAATATTTATGTCCATAATCCTCTCATTTTGCCTCTAATTCAATATTTCAATAATAAAATAAATAAGAGGTGACAATGGGCAACCCAGACTTGTTCCTTTTTGATATCAAATGGTTTGGTTATTAACAAAGATTTATACTAACTATGAAGCCTAGATCTATTTCACCCATTATGTAAATTTCTCTCCAAAATTCATACCTTCAAAACCTTCAACAAAAAAATCCAGTTCAGATTATCAAAAACCTTCTCTGCATCTTAATGGATCAATGTGGCTTGTTTTTCATAAAAATACACATTGATCCTCACGAAATAATTCCTGAAAAATTATTTTCAGCTTTCTCAATGAAAGTCATTGTAAATAATTTACAGAATTATTCAATAATGATATTGGTCTCTAATTTCTTACTGAAGTCAAAACAGGTCTCTCTTCAAGTATTAATGTTATATTAGGGTCTTTCCAACTTTCTTTCATCTTTCCCCCCATAGAATAGAATTCATTGTATTTTGTAAAGGTTGTAAAAGTTTGTATTCGCGACACTTAGAATATAAACTCAGTAGTCCATCTGATCCAGGCACCTTTCCAGATTTACTCTTTTTAATCGCTTCTGAAATTTCCCTTAGGTTTATAGGTCCATTCATCATTTGCCTTGTCCTTCTGTAATCTGGTGTAAATTTTATTTTCTAACGTATTCATCTATTTTCTTCAAAAAATATATCATGTCCTTTATACAAATTAGAATACAGAGCATGCTGTCTCCTTTTGATGGATTTGCTTTATTTGCTGTTCAGGACCAAATGTTCAAAGTTCCTTACATGCAGGAAGCAGGCTCCTCACCAAGATTTTGGAATTAACAAGGAGCTCAGCTTCTTAAGCAAACCCTTTCAATTCATTTCACCTTCCCTGACCTTCTTTGAAGACTCAGGGTTGGCAAGTGAAGCAAAAAACAAAAATTCTATTCTTATCCATGAGTTGCGAGGTATCCACTATTTGAGCGGACAGTCCACTTTTTTCACATTATGTTCACTATTTTTTTTCACAAAATAGTGGACATTTTTTTTATTCAAAAGCTTTATGATGAAATGTTACGTAATCTAAAGTTGTACAGTCTAAGAGAATAAGGATAGGAGAATCGCGTTTTGTCTTTTTTTTCATAAGTTAGAATGAAACAAAGATCGAATGCTCATTGCAATAATCACATTTTACACAACAGCGCAAAAAAAGCATTAAAGCAGTTATCTTTTGATATCGAAAATGTAGTGCTGAAGGTTTTTGCCGAATTTTCAAATTCTGTGAAGAAACGAGAAGAGTTGAAATCATTTTCTGAGTTTTGTGAGTCAGAATTCCATGAAGTTTTGTGCCATGTTCCAACACGTTGGTTAAGTTTGTTTAAAGCGGTCGAAAGACTTCTTTTAAACTGGATACCTCTAAAATCGTATTTTATTTCTCTTGGATCTGATGAGTGCCATAAGGTTATCTGGAACCTTATTTCGGATCAGGAAAATGAACTCGCAAAGGACGATGAACCAACAATTTCAGAATTGTATTTATATTTCACGCACTTCTTCATGTCAATAATGCAAGACACCCTACTGAAACTGGAAAGCAAGAAAATTCTTGCATGTGATCTTCACATTATCATGTGTAAGCTGCGTGATTCTTTGCAAAAAAAATACGATGAGCAGTTTTTTGGAATGAAAGTTTTATTTGCCTTACGTAAAAAACATTTGCCTGAGAATGTCGTGCAAAAATTCAAGAAAGAAGCCATCAACGTGTATCAAAGAGCCATTGCGTACCTAGAAAAGTGGTATAATTTCACCGATTTAGTATATGAGACGCTAAGTTGTTTCAATCTAATTGATCGCAATAATCCTCCAACTTTAGAAGAAACGACGAACATCTGGTTATTATCACCATGGCGAGAAGAACTTCCACCCAACACTCTCTTCGATGAAATTTCTGCCTTAGAAAAAGTTTATGTTCATCTGCAGGGCGATTCATCCCTTGATAAGTGGACGTACTTTTTCAAGAAAAAGCCAGCTCCAAGTTTACTGAAACTGTTCCAGTATTGTGCATCAATTCCGGTATCAAATGCAAACGTTGAACGAATTTTCAGCGTCATGGGAAATTTGTGGACTGACGAATGTAACCGACTGCTTGTATCAGTTTGAAATGAACTTTGTATATTTTTTAATATTTCTCAACGTTGTACTGAAATTAAAAAATTATTCCTTAAACACAAAGAATTGATCAAAGCTGCGCAGTCAAATAAAAAATACACATGACAGCAAAGTAAAATGTAATTTAATATTTTACATATTATTATAATATATTTGATGTTTTGAATTTTAAGTAAAGTTTTGAAGTGATTATTTTAATAAGTGTTAAAATGTTTGTAAGAAAATATATAATTTAATTGTAAATTTTTTAAATTTTTTTTTACTTCTTAACAACCCCCCCCCCCGCTTGTCCGCTATTTTTTGGAAGCAGACCTGGCAACCATGAGAACAATGTGGTACAGTATGTTTGTTTTGTATACATGGTGTTTCGCATAGTCCACAGCCTGTTCCCCAGTTACATCTCACCCCTTTGCTTCCTTGTTTGTTTGGCTTGACTGTCCACCAACTTTGCTTGATGCGGCACCGTATGCCCTCTCAGCCAAGATGGCTTCTGTGTGTGTATCAACTACCACTACTTGCTTTTAGATCTGCCTATGCAGGTGAATAGAGGAGAGGATAAAAACAAATGGCCTTGACCAGAGATGTGATGGGAGCTTAAAGGAGAAGATGGGATAAGGGCGTTAAGCTAACTGATACCTCCACGGCAGGAAAATGATAAAAGTCTGGGTCGGGCCCTTTAGGAATTCTGTGGAATTCACTATTTATTAAGAAGTGGATCGTTTTTGTTAAATTTGATTTCAGCTCGAATTCAGGCCTGTCAAACTGGTGGCCCTCGGGCCGGATGCGTCACATGCAGGCCATGTCCACCCCGGCTCCACAAAGGCAAAAAACATCACGATACATCACGTGACATGATCGAGTTTGACACCCATGAGCTAGATAATACTAAATCCTGTGCTGAGTACTCTGGAAGTGACCACATTTTATTCTCTTGGAACAAGCATCCATAAATTAGTATGCAATTTTTTCTTTGCTGTAAGCATCGTTACCATAACTGATCAGCACAGGAAAGGAAGTGACAGAGTTTGTATGCATTGCATCACTCCACGTAGTGATTTTTCTAGCAATGTCACTTAGTTTATTTACTCATCTTCATATTGTGAAAACTTTTGACTGGATTACACCAGCTTTCATTCTTCTGGTGAAGAACCCTTGCATGCTATAGAGAATTCTAAGAGAACATTTCCTGGCACATCCAGTGAACATATGGCTAAAAGAGCATCTTGCAATATTTAGAATTTCCCTGCATTTGGGCATCACAGGGAATGTATCTGATAGCATGTCTTTCAGAAAAAATTTCCTGGCCTTTCATTACTGATTATCCCAGACCCAAGCTAAAGATGGGTCCTCTTTTTCTCTTTCTGTAGAAGAGTAGTAATCAGAATAGAGACCCACATGTCTGGAGATGGTTTCAATCACTACTGCAATTTGCTATTGTCCCAAGCCAAACCATTCTACATAACCATAATTTATATTGATAAAAATAATGCAGATTTTGAATTGTGTACTTTCACATTCATTAAGAAGGTCCTGAATTCTTGGGGGCGGGGGGAACACACTAAATTATTAGGGTTAAGCATAAAATAACACTTATTTTAAATGTGAATGCAATGGTTTTGGGGGTCATAATCTTTTAAACGGTCACAAGAGACAATATGAATGTGAGGCCACCCAAATTATATGGTCAATTTCTTCTAAATCTTTTCCTAAAATGCGGGTTGTTTCAAGAAGGGATCTGAGCAGTTTTCTTTTGAGAGGCTTCCCAATACCATGCTTACAATGATGTTGAAACTCATACAACCAAGTTATTCTGTGGCAGGGGTATCAAACTCGTGTTGTCACGGTGGCATCACATGATGTATTGCGACTTTTCCCCCTTCATTAAACTGGGTGTGGGCATGGCGAGCGTGTGACACATCTGGCCCACGGGCCGTGAGTTTGACAGCCCTGTTCTGTGGGGTTGTGTGAGGTGGTGTAGATAACATACAATGGAATGGAATGGAAGTAGAAAATCTCTTAGAGGCAGCCTGCTCCCATCCCATTTTTGAATCAACTGGGCAGCTCCTTAAACCAAGCACAACTTTTCCCATCATGGTGTGGTAGTAGATTTGGGGACAATGGAGTCACATTACAGAGAAGTCAACTGGTGCTGAGTGGGCACCCCATACCCTTTACCCCTAGAATCCAAATCACTACCCAGTCTGGAAGTGTACATATATAAAATCAAAAGCATTTGTGATTTGGTATCTTCTGTCCTACGGAAGGTAGTATTTGGGTTATTAGTTGCAAAAACATTGAGCATTATTTTCCAGTTTCATAGAAAACAGGTGAGATATGGACATTGTCCTATGAACTAATTAATAAAATTAATAAAAATTACATAAATATTTAATTTTCGGGATTCAGAGACACTTGCCTTGTGATCTGACTGAAGGAGATCCCCCCCCCCCTTTATAGGCTAAATGTACTTTCTTCAGCTGGCCAACTCATGGTCTTCAGGCCAACTCATGGAGAAACAAATGTGTTTATTTTCTGTCTCATAGCCAAGTTCCAACCATTTTGCAATGGCTGCCAGGCCACCACTATGCATCCCTGGAGTGCCCTCTCTTGGCACTAGTAGAAAATTGACATTATTGGTCATGCCGGAAATTTCTGTGGGCACAACTTGGAAGCGCTGATAATGTGCCATTCTGCTATACTGGCAGATCCGCCTCTCTGCTAATCAAGCAATGCAACATCTATGACATTTATAGATTTTTCCAGCACTTCCAATTAAATCAGTGCTATTTTCATACCACTTTCCTACAACTATGGTTTTTTAAAATTATTACAGTGATCGCTTTTATCCAAATACCTGAGAGCTTTTTAGATACTCAGGTTTCAGGTACTATAATCACTGAAATGGATTAACAGGTTTGTTTTTTTTTAAGTATATCAGAATTTTTCATACAATGCCATATAAAGACCTTCATCTCCATCCATTTTTTTTGTTTGCTAAAATGTTGCAAAATCAGCAAAATCTAATATTTTTAATGAGATTTCTGCATTTGGGTGAAGAGTACCTAGGTCGCTGTTCAAGAGCATGAGCTGGCACCTGAGGTAATTTGGTACAGTTTCTCTGAGGAAATCTTCATTATATCTTAAGGTTTCTATGCATTTTTTTTTTAACAACTAGCTGTTGGAAGCATTCAAATTGATTTTGGTGATCGTTTTTCTTGAGAATCATGTGTTGCGTCTTATTCTTGTGTTTACAAATACAAGAATAATTCTTATTCACAAATCTGTCTCTGAAATATTTAGCAAATATACTTGAAAGCTTGTTGATCTGTTGTGCTTGCTCATTGGAATATTTGTACATGTTGGCTCTAGCTATTGCAGGATCCAGATTTATACTTTAAAATAAAGGTCCTGAAAACTTGTGAAGAATTACAATTTCTTGGAAAAGAGAAGAATTGTTTGTTAATAAGTTATGGGCACCCTTTGGCTGACATCCCTCTAACTTCCCATGTCTTTTAATTATTAACAGCAGCTTCTCCACCGCATTACTGTTTGAAAGCTAAAGAAACTGCCTGCTTGCTCACCATGTTAGATATCAATACAAACATAGCTAATGTGGCATAGCCATCTTGCCTATCCTGCAAGATTTAGACATCAGGGAAATTAGGCTTATTTGGAAATTGGAAATGCTTCTTAAACAATCTCAGTTTGATTACAGGGGAGTGGGTGACTAAAAGTCCACCTGGGTGGGTAAGGCTGCATTTTGTTGGGAATAAGTATTCCAGTATTGAGCATGAAGAGTTATGGAACTGTCTTGGTGTCTTGGAACTGTCTTAGAAGGAGGTGGATCTGACATAAAGATTCTCCCTCCCTGGGCTTCCCTTGGATGGAAGCTGTGACTGTGTAGTGCCAGGACCTATAGCATTGCTGGCGAACGTTTTTGGCACTGAGTGCTGAAATGGCAGCACATGCATGGAGGAGAACCAGAAACTGGAAGAGCAGCTCCCCGACACGCATGTGCAGGAGTGCTGGAAACCGGAAAAACAGTTCCCCAGTGCGCATGCACGCACCAGGAAGCTGAGCCTTTGGTTTCCGGTGTGCGCATGCATGTCAGTCACCTAGTCTTCCAGTTTCTGGCACGTATGCGCTTGTGAAGACGGCTGGCGTGCATGTGTGCCCTGGAACCTGGAAGAGCAATGGGCGATGACTGGCTTGCCCAGAGACACTTCTGGCACACATGCCATAGGTTCGCCATCACGGACTTATAGCATGGGATGAAAAACCTGATAAATGCAAATAAATGGACAAATAAGCAGAACAGTCTAAGTCCCTCATTATATTCTGGATCAGCATTTCTCAACCTTGGCAGCTTGAAGATGTGTGGATGTCAAGCTGCCATGGTTGACATAGTTGACTTCTGGACACATGGAGAAGGGTGGATTTTGGAAGAAAGAAACATCCCTGTGTTGCAGATGAAGTGGGCCTGAACTACCACAGCCACCTGGAGATTGCCCAAGAGAGAAAGGAATGAAAGGAAGCAGAGAAGAAGAAAAACAAGAAGAAAATAGGTAGTGAAAGAAATAAAGGAACTATGAAGTTGAAGAGGAATGGCAATAAAGGAGTATATTTGTAACTCAGGGTTGAAATGAGGGGTTCTTGGTACTTTCTGAGCTTTCTTTCTTTCATGCAGATGTTTCGTTACCCAAACTAAGTAACTGCAACATCATCAGCACTGGAAGAGGGATGGATCAAGGCAGTGGTGGGATTCAGCCAGTTCGCACAACTTCGGGAGAACCAGTTGTTAACTTTCTGAGGAGTTTGGCAAATTGGTTGTTGGAAGAAATCATTAGGGCAGAGAACCAGTTGTTAAATTACTTGAATCCCACCACTGGATCAAGGCAAGGAAACAAGTGGGCCTATGAATTTGGCCAAAAGGAGAAGCAAAGGAGACCGGAAGGACTGAAAACTTGAAGCAACCACAGAAATACATTCAGTCCAGCATCTTTGGGGAACATTTCAATGTACCAAATATTTATCGGGCAAGTTAACAATCAAATAAATATCTCATCTGAGGGGAAAAAATTGTTCTTTAAAAAAACAGAAAGGAAGAAAAAGAGAAGAAAAAAGAAGACCTTCCTGGCAGAATCTAAATGTTCTGCTACACTTCCTCCTTTTTGGCATCCCTTGTGAGAATGTTATTTCAACCAGAAAAAAAAAAAAAAGCAGCAGGAGAGCAACCCAATTTCTCCTTCCCTTTTTTGATAGCTCTTCGATGCTCCAGTTCATAGTCTATCCAAGAAATTACTTCAAGCTTTGAAGGCAAAGGGGGAGGGAGGGGGTCGCAAGAAGGGACTGATTTATACATATGCAAATTTGAAAAAGGAAATGCAATTGCTTCTCTTCTTAACAAGTCTAGTCTAGTACTTACCGCAATACTTCATTTGAGTTTCCCCATGCGTCAAAGGCAGCTGCAGGAGGAAGTCATTTTTATACCAAGAAGAACACTGGAAAGGAAAATAAAACCGAGAAAGAGTTTAAACCCAAGGTCACTTGCACTGAACTGTTTTCATCCCCATCCATTCAGCAATCCAGCTACTGCACAGATTTCCCCAACCTGGGTTCCCTCCAGATGTCTAAGGACTATGGCTGCCAGAAATTAGTCACATTGGCTAGGAATTCTCATAACTGTAGTCCCTACATATTTAGAGGGAATCAGTTTAGGAGATGACAGAACACTGTTTCTATTATTAATAGTCTTTCTTTTAAAGGTTTATTGCCTACACCATTTCTGCAGTATTTTTGTAAGGGAACAGAATATTATACAGTTGTCATTGGAAGCATTGTTATCCTGAGATACCAGGGTGGGAATATCTCTCTGCTAAATTGGGTTGTAGAGACAAATTTGGGATCCTAATGGGAAATTGTGCGAGGACTTGCTGCCTCACACAATTCCTCCCTGAGCTGTTGCAGCTAGTCTCCAGGCTGCGGGTGGAGAACCTCCATCTCCTCCTACTGGGGAATTTCCACTTTTGTAATGTGGGGGACAATTCTGGCAGGAATTCATAGCCTCCACGTCAACTTTGGGCTCATATCAAGTAATCTGACTCATGTACATTAGATGTAACATTTGCCTCTGAGCAGTTGTTGGGGTATGAAGGGGATTTCCACCATTCCTTTGTTGTGGTCAGATCACACCCTGAGCCTGATGTAATTGATAGCCAACTTTGACCTCCATGGAACAAGTAAACTTATTTAGATGATCTGTCCCAGGCACTGATTGGATCCAAATGGCTTTCCAAATGCAATTGTCTCAGCTCTATAGCAAGCAGCTTGGTTCAGTTGAACTCTGGCAATGGGAGGCATGACTCCCTTGAGCAGCCCTTTTCTATTTGACAATCCCCCTTACCTCCTCTGGGAAATGAAGGGACACCTGGAGCACTGATGGAAGAAGACAAAAAGTAAACTTGACTAAAGATGTATATATGCCTATGTCCCAGCCTATTCAATGGCAATAAGATTGGTAAAGCACTGTAACTTCTTCCTTGGGAGGCAGGTGGTCATCCAATGGCCTTTTAGAAAGAAGCCAGACTCACAATCTCCCACCAGACCATGAGGTAACCAGTTTGCATAGTATTTGGTCAAAAAAGTTGCTCCAGGCTGAAGGTGGAGAACCCATACCTCTTGGCAATGGAGAGGCTCCATGCCATGGGGATTATTTCTGTCAGGACTCAGGAATTCATTATCTCCATAGCAACCATGACTTCTCTCTTGTAATCTGTAGTCTGACTCAGGTACGTTAAATCTCATTTGTCTCTGACAGTGGCCTGTGATTGGTGGAATCCTGTTGACCTCTGAACTTGGGAGAAGTGAATAGGATGCTTTCTAGGCTTTCTTCTGCTGCCAGTGGGCTGGATCTATGTATCCTTTGGCCTAGTCAAGAGGTTTTCAAAGCCTCTTTAGAGAACTGTTGGCAGCCTTGAAAGAGGTGGTGGTGCACCATCTCCTGAAAAGCCTGTTTCTACATCTGGTAAACATAGACAACTATCCAATCTTCCATTTCTGAGACAATCTGGTGAGATGGCAGAACAGCTACACTGTACTAAAGTCGAAAGAGATTATCTGGATCATTTACAGGCAGAGTTCAGGCCGGGGCATAGGATTGGAAAGATGGCATTGGTCCTTCTAAATCAGGGGTGTCAAATTCAAGGCCCAGGGACTGAATATGGCCCATGGGTGCTTAGATTTGGCCCGCAGCAAAGGACCAGCCCACAGTGCCTTTGCCAGCAAAAACAGAGCTCGGGAGAGCTCCATTTTCACTGGCAGAGGGTTGCAGGAGACCGTCGCACCCTAAAACAGAGCTCAGGAGTTCGTTTTCACTGGCAGAACACTCAGGCCACCACAGATGCCCCCCCACACAAGTGACAGTGAGTTGGCCATGCCTACCCTGGCCACGGCTCCCCCCCACTCCAAGGTCAAACACAACCCTGTTGCAGTCCTCAATGAAATTGAGTTTGACACCCCTGCTCTAAATGAATACCTTTCTCAGGAGTTGAATGGGGATTGTGCATCTCTCCTCGTCCTCTTAGGTTTCTCAGTGACTTTTGATACCGTTGACCTTGGTATTCTCCTGGTCTGCATGCTGGGGTTTAAATTGGAGGCACTATTCTTCACTGGTTCCTCTTCTTCCTCAGAGGTGGTTTCAGTTAGTAGTAGTGGAAGAGGAGCAATTGGTTTGGTGGCCTCTATCATTTGGGGGGCAGCAGACTTTGGTCCTCTCTCCTCCCCCTTTTAACATGTGTATAAAGCAGCTGAGAGAAGACCTCCAAGATCCCTTCCAACTCTGTTATTCTGTTCAGTCATTTAACCATTTGAGATACATTATCACAACAACTGTACTGTTGATATTCACCTATACATTGCTATCTGGCTATAGGGGATCTTCTGGTGCCTGGACGTCGTAAAGGACTGGATGGCAATGAATATGTTGTGGTTGGACTGATACAAGACAGAGGTACTGTTTGTACCCTGAGATTTGCTATTGACTCCAGTGTTAACTCTGGACAGACAAGGACTTCCTCTGAAGAAGATTCACAATTGGGGGGGGGGGGGCACTTTTGCACTGATAGCTCTGCACTGAGCAGCAGGTGGATGCCGTAACTAGAAGATTACTTGCCCTGCTCCAGCTGGTGATCAGTTGTGATCTTTCCTGGTGCAAGGGGGTGGGGGGCTTTGATAAAATAACTCACATCCCCCAATTTAAGTACAATACTGCAATTGGCTTTATAGCAGAGGTGTCAAACTCAAGGCCTGGGGGCCGGATCCGGCCTGCAGGGTGCTTAGATCTGGCCCGCCGGGCTACCCTGGAAACAGTGAAGGACCAGCCCGCAGTGCCTCTACCAGTGAAAACAGAGCTTGGGAGGGCTGTGTGTGGCCCTCCCAAGCTCTGTTTTCACTGGCAGAGGGTTGCAGGAGGCCATCGCAGTCGAAAACGGAGCTTGAGAGCCGGTTTTCTTTGGCAGAGTACTCAGGCCTCCACAGGTGCCCCCGATACAAGTGACATCAAACTGGCTATGCCCACCCTGCCGACACACACACTTCAGCCCCCCAAGGTCAAACACAACTCTGATGTGGCCCTCAATGAAATCTAGTTTGACACCCCTGCTTTATAAATTATTCTGAAACTGGAGTCTACTTTTAAGTGGTTCCCTGAATTGTTAATAAATCGCTTATTTTAAAGATACTTTTGGTTGTCGTTAATTAGCCAGCTGGATTTTTTTCTGGATAGATTTAATTTTTTTTTTTTTAATAAATTTTTATTGATTTTCCAAAACAAAAAAAGAAAATATACAATCCATCTCTACTTCCGGAGGTACAGTGTATTTACAGTATAGTGAAACAATAGTTGGGAAAAATATAACTTCAAATCTAAATATACATGGTACTATGCAGTATGACTGTAATACATATGCCAGGTCAGGCTTCTAAGGTCATGTTTTCCCCTTATTTTTAAGCCAGTGGTACCAAATACCCCATACATCATAATATCTTGAGTTATCCTCATTTTTTAACTCGCTTGTCAGTTTCGCCATTTCAGCGCACTCTAAGATCTTATTTATTAGAGTTTCTTCTGAGGGTATAAGTTTGTTTTTCTACCATTTTGCGAAGGCTAATCTCGCCGCAGTTATAATCTGGATTACCAGTTGGGTTTTGTTGTTGTTTAAGCCCTCATCGGTTATACCTAAGAGGAAAAGTTCCGGAACTAGGGCTACCTCCTGGCCTGTTATTTCACAGAGCCAGTGTTGGATTTTGGACCAGTACTTTTTGGTCTCAGGGCAAGTCCACCATAGATGATAAAAGGTGCCGACCGATTTTCCACATTTCCAACATATGGGAGAGAAGTTTGGAAACATCTTAGCTAACCTCGCTGGGGCTAAATACCACCTGTGAAGCAATTTGTAATGATTTTCCCTAAACGTTGTCGATTTGGTTATTTTGTGGTTTCTATTCCAAGCTATCTCCCAATCATTAAAATTTAATCTATAACCTAAATTTTTTTCCCAGATGTTCAATTGTCTTTTTGCTATGAACTCTGCCTTATCTTCATCCAATAAAAAGTGGTAAATTTTTGTTAACATTTTTTTTTCTGGTCCCCAAATAATTTGGTCGAAATTTCCATGTTTCGCTGCTATTCCGAATTTATCTCTATCCTTTTGAAATCTTGAATTGATCCGAATATAATTCCACCAATCCAAACTAAAGCCCTGATCCCTCAGTAACTCCAGCGATTTAAGTTTCCCTTCTTCATCGAGAATGTCCTTATATGTACCCCATTTATACTCATCTCTCCTGTTTGGGGCCGCCAACGATTCCATAATCGAAAGCCAAATGGGTACCTTAGTGTAGATCTTCTGTCTAATTTCATCCCAGGTACGAATGAGAGTCTCCCTGATTTTATGCTTGTGAAAATAGGATTTTTTCTTATTCTTTACATCCCAGAGATGAGAGTGCCATCCTTCTAGGAGGTCATGTCCCTCCAGGATCAAGGTTCTCCTATCCTGTAACTTGATCCACTCCTTGATCCAAATTAATTTAGCGGCCTTTTGATATAATTCCCAGTCAGGGAGCCCAAAGCCTCCCAAATTCCTTTTCCCTTGGAGTATCTTAAAAGAAATCCTCGATTTCTTGCCTTCCCACAAAAAGTTCCTGATGTATTTGTTCAAATCCAAGAAAAAATTTTTGTCTAGTAGTAGCGGAATATTTTGGAATAGAAACAGAAATTTTGGTAGGATGTTCATTTTAATCGCTGCAATTTTACCTAACAGAGACAAATTAAGCTTTTTCCATCTTTCCAGATCTTGATGTGTTTTCTGGAGAAGGGGAATATAATTATCCTCTTTTAGTGAGGAAAATCTCGCGGTAATCCATATCCCCAAATATTTTATTTTCCTAACTATCTGAAGGCCTAGTGATTCTTCCAGTTCTTTCTTTTGGAGGTCTGTCATGTTTTTCACTATCATTTTGGTTTTGTTCTTATTAAGTTTTAGGCCCGCCACCTCTCCGTACTCCCGAATTTCCTGCATTAATTTTACACCAGATTCTAGTGGGTCTTCCATAATGAGGGCTACATCGTCCGCGAAAGCTTGAGTTTTGAAGGTTTCATTCCTAATCTTTAATCCTTTGATCTCTTTGTTGGCTCTTATCTTTCTAAGTAGCACCTCTAGTGCCAAGATATATAATAAGGGAGATAAAGGGCATCCCTGCCTCACTCCTTTTTGGATCTGGAACGACTGGGTTCTATCTCCATTCACTAGAATGTTTGCCCTCTGGTTTTTATATATGTTCTCAATCATCTTCCTAAAGTTGGTACCGAATCCCATTAAGTCAATTTGATTTATCATAAAGGACCAGTTCAAGTTGTCGAATGCCTTTTGGGCATCGACAAACATTAAGGCCAGCTGTTTTTCAGGATGTTGTTCGTAATATTCAAAGGTGTTTAAAACTGTCCTCAGATTGTCTCTGATCTGTCTCCCTGGGAGAAAACCGTTTTGGTCTTTATGAATCCACCTATTTAAGATTTTTTTGAACCTCTCCGCAATTATATTCATGAACAGTTTGTAATCTGCGTTCAGCAATGAAATAGGTCTGAAGTTGGATATCTGTTTCGGGTCGGCACCTTCTTTCAGTATGAGCGTCAAATAGGCTTCCCTCCACGAATCTGGGATTGTAATACCCGCCAGGGCCTCATTTAATATTTCTAACAACTCTAATTTTAAGGAATCATCGAATTTTTGGTATAATTCCCCGGGGAGACCATCTGGGCCTGGAGTTTTATTCTTCTTTATTTTAGAGAGGGCCGTTTTTAGTTCCTCTATAGTAATCTTTTCATTTAACATTTCCTTTTCTTCTTCAGAGATTAGCGGTAGTTTAGCTTCCCACAGATATTGTTCTACCTTGTTTGACGCTATTCCTTCATTTTTATATAGATCTTCATAGAACTTTCTTATACTCTCTAATTTATCTTCTTCCTTCGTCAGCAAGTTGCCCTGAGAATCTTCTAATACTAGTATTTGGTTTTTTTCCTTCTCTTTTTTTTAATTTATACGCCAGCCATCTCCCCGACTTGTTAGCGTTCTCGAAGCAGTAATGCTTGGATCTTTTTATTTTCTGTGCCATTTCCTCCTGGTCCAATAAGTTCAGTCTATGTCTCGTCATCAACCACTGTTGTTTGGACGTCTCATCTCCCGGGCATTGCTGGAGTTTATCTTCAGCTTGCAATAGTTTATTGGTGAGCGCTACTGTGGTCTTTCTTTTTTCCTTGTTTTTGAAGGCAGTGTAAGATATGGCTACCCCTCTCACATAGGCCTTCATAGTGTCCCACACAATTTCTTTGGCTGTCTCTCGATTTCCATTTTCTGTGAAGAAGCGTTTAACTTCTTCGTTCAGTTTCCATATAAACTCTTCTTCATATAGCAACTTGGTCCTCAGACACCATCTCTGTTGTATCTTCTTTGTCTCGTGGTGCCAACTAATTTCGAGGAACTTATGATCTGCCCAAACGTTTGTGCACATGTTAACCTTTTTAATTTCTAGACCCAGTTTTCTGGTAGCCCAGACCATATCTATTCTGGACCAGGAGTTATGAGGCACTGAATAGAAAGAAAATTGCCTATCGTGGGGGTGTAGTGTGCGCCACATATCAATTAGATTGATCTCGTCCACTAAATCAAAAAAGGTCTTGGGTAAGGGAGATCTTTTATTCTTTTTAGTTATATCACATTTGTAATCAACTTTAGGGTCTATAATTCCATTAAAATCCCCAACCATACAGATTTCATTGTTTACCCATTTTGCCAGCTGTTCATGCAATTTCCGAAAGAATTTCCCTTGTTTTTTGTTCGGGGCATAGACCCCCACCATTAACACCTTGGAATTACCTCTCGTTATCTCTACTATCAGTATTCTCCCTTTTTCATCTTTATATTTACATTCTGCCTCTATTCCTTTCTTCACATAGATAACCACCCCCCTTTTTCTTTTCTCAGCTAATGAGAAGAATACTTTGCCGAATTTAGTATAATTTAGGTAGTTGGCTTCATCCTTTTTTATGTGGGCCTCTTGAATACAGATTATGTCAGGGTTTTGTTTCGACAGCTTCGACAATATTATCCTCCTTTTTTTGTAGTCATTTAAACCGTTGACATTGAGCGATAAGATCTTAGTATTGTTCATTGCTAAAGCTGTCTTCTAGTCTCTGGTTTTTATTTGCCTTTTAGAGTAACTGCTCTCACTGGTCTAGATTTTTTCCCCCTTTCTTCTGTGTCTTCCTTTTTCTTCTCCTCTTCTATCTCTTCTCTTGTGATTTGTTCTTGAGATGTCTCTTCTTCTGTATATAGCACTTCGTTTTCCTCCTTACTGGTTTGTTCCTCTTCACCTCCCCTTAGTTGTTCGAGGAAATCTTGAGCATCGCTTACACAATCGATTCTGATTTTTCTCCCTTGCCACGATATTAGCATTCCTTCTGGGAGGAGCCACCTAAATATTATATTTCGCCTGTTTAATTGGTTTGTCAAAAACCTATAGTTTTTCCTCCTCTCCCTCACTCTCCTTGGAATTTGCTTTAAGATGTTCACTTCTTTTCCCCGATATGTAATTTTTTCCTCCCTGGCTATGTTATACAGAATGTCTCTCACTTTTTTCCTAGCGAAGCGAATATGGACTTCTCTAGGGAGCCTGTTCCTTCTCACGTAGTTGGTTTGGACTCTGTAAACCTCGTCGATCTCTCGAATTATTTCCTGCTTATTCTGTTGGAGCGTCTCTGCAATCAACTCGGCCATCTTATCTCCTAGGTCCTCTTCTTTGTCTTCCGCTATATTCTGGAATCGCAAATAAAACGAGGCCTTATCCATTTCGAGTTGTATTAAAGCGTCTTCTGTTTCTTTGTTCTGCGCCCACAGAGTTTGATCGACCATGTCCAGTTTCTTCTCATTTTTTTCTATTCTTTGTTCCGCTTTTTGGATTCTGTTCTCATTGCTAGCGATCGAAATTTGAATCTCATTCATTTTAGCGTCCAGTCCATGTATATCAAGTTTCAGTTCGGAATGGCTATTTAAAAGCTTTTCCTGCATCGCAAGCATGGTTTCTTGTATTGTTAATAGAGACGATTGTAATGTTTGCAGTGTTGGAGTTGCAGGGGGTTTGTCTGTTTTCTGGAGACCTTCTACAGCTTTCTGGGTGGCTGGGGATGACATCGCTAACGTGGGAATGGATGGCACTTTTTTATTAGTTTTTGCGATTGTGGATGTCAAGCTTGCCATTTCTTTCAGAAGTGCTTTTTGTTCTCTAATTATATACTCAATCTTTCTCCATATAATCATCCAATGAGGTTTGTCACCTTTTATTCCGAGAGACTATCTTGAATCCCTACCTCCTTTATTGATTCCCACTGATCTCTGAATAGATTTCAAATAAAACTTAATTTATAAGTTACTATAAAGTGATAATTCTACGTTGCCAACTAACAACAAAAACTATAAATAAGGTTCTTATGGAGCTAAATACAGTCTTAATATAATTGTTAATGTAGATAAGTTAAAAAATTAATAAGTTGATAAATTAATAAAGTAATAAATTCTCTCAATAGTTCTTATATATCTAAATTTAACCCTTAATATAGTATACTATGTTGCTATAAAATAAATAGATACGTAAATAACTATTACCAATAGAAATAAATACTTTAGATTAAATAGATTCAGTGGATAAGGTAAATATATCTAGATAGGTGTAAGTAAAATATCAATTCATTAAATACAAGTCTAAATCCTTATTTAAAACTATGTCCAATAACTATTTAATAAGATCAAAACTTAATTAATCAATTTGTATATTCAATATTTCTTAACACTTAGCAAATCTAGTTAATAGTATAGTATTTTTTTTTTAGTAGTTTTAAAAGTACTTATCAGAGACAAAGACAAAGTTCTGAGTATTAGAGTCTCAAATACTCAAAAGAGCAGGAGGGGAAATAAACAGAAGTATATCTATAATGTAGTACGGTGATCGCCCAGCTTTAGGTCTTTGCCTCTCAGCTCCACTAGGTTCCGACGCTTCTCAGTGGTAGATCTCGCGGCTAGAGCGTCTCCTTGTCAGTCCTCTGTTGTTTCAGTCTTCCAGTTCAATGGCCGCACTTCCTGTTTCTCTAAAGCTCTCAAAGGCAAATCGCAAAATTCTCCTACTTCCTTTTCGCTTCGTTCGCCAAACACAACCCAACCGCCCCAATAGACTTTTCTTATCCTTCTCCTTCTCACCGCACCGTCTGGAGCTCTTTAAAAAGATGATCTACTCCCTCCGTGTCTCTCATCAGCTCGTCGGGTTGTCGGGTCTCCGTAGCTGCAATCTGCTTTACCCTCTCCGTCGCCGCCTCACTTCGGGTTAAGCACTCCTCTCCCGACTCCGCCGACCTCCTCTTTCAGCGCAAATCGCTCCAAGGTATGAAAATGAGTCTTTAGATCTAGCACCGCACCTCCGATCTCCTTTTAAGCTTCCCGTCTCATGCCGGCTATTGCAGCTTCAGGCCCGCCATTAGCGGCCGGCTCACCGCGTTGGACTGACAGAGCTGCCGGGTCCAGCGAGAAGTGGTCGCACCCCACTTTCCCACTTGCCTGGCTCCCCCTCTTGTCCGCAGGACTCTCCAGGTCCTGCGCCCCTTAAGGGATCCCCAAAACGCGATGA
Source organism: Arizona elegans (assembly GCA_022577455.1). Taxonomy (NCBI): domain Eukaryota; kingdom Metazoa; phylum Chordata; class Lepidosauria; order Squamata; family Colubridae; genus Arizona; species Arizona elegans. The sequence goes on along the minus strand of JAKOOJ010000008.1, from coordinate 9,564,758 downwards.
AAAGAGGTGAGGAGGAGCAGCGAGCACTCACTCCACACCCTGTCGCTGCAAGTCACCAGCCGGAACTTCCGTCTGGATAGATTTAATTATCATCAGTATCCCTAAAAGAATTTGGAAGAATAGCAACCTCACTTCTGTAGTAACTCAAAGCACGAATTTCATACTTTATCTTTTTACTTCTAAAAGGCCATGGAACCAAAATAAACAAAATATTTTTTTTTCAGAGAAGCAAGCCATCAATGTTTTATATAAATGAGTCCTCATAGAGGATAAAGAAGTAAGTATTTAATCTTTGTCATGCAGAATCTCAAGGGGATGGTGAGAAAAAAAATCCTTGTCCAGAACAGCTTCACCTGGCAAAAAAAAATGTAGCCAGCAGACTGATTTCTTTAGTGTAATTTTCAAAGTTAAATTTGCAGTTCAGCATCCTTCGTATGTATGAACTGAGATAATCTATATAATCTAAATTTAGGAAACCTAGGCATTATAACTGGCAATTCTAAGAGTCTGGCATTCTGAAGGGCATCAGGTTGGAGGAAATTATAGGAGGGGAATTAGGTGGATAGGAGAAGATGAAATGTAAGTTTATATGAGAGAGATCTCCCCCAGTGGAGGGGGAGAACCACGCCTCTCCCATGCTTCTCCCACGCTGTCAGTTTGCTTCCTATTACTTCCTTTTTATCCCTGTTGTGAGGGTTTCTTTTAATTTCTATCATCCCCTACATCCAGTGGTGGGATTCAAATAATTTAACAACCGGTTCTCTGCCCTAATGATTTCTTCCAACAACCAGATCACCAAACTGCTCAGAAGGTTAACAACCGGTTCTCCCGAAGTGGTGTGAACTGGCTGAATCCCACCACTGCCTACATCACCAGCATGCAAACTCCACCCTTGTTAGTACATTAATTTCTTTCGATTCTCTGAATTGCAGGGAAATGATGTCTTTCACTTTCTCTTCCACAGAGCTATTGTTGGATTCTTAGCATTCTTCAAGTTTGGTTGTTAATAGGTTAGGTAACGTCAGTGCAATAACAGACAGTGAGCGTGGTTTACCACATCCCCATCAAAACTAGCAGGGCAAGTTACTCTATATAAACAGCCAATAAATTCCACTCTCCTTCACGCCAATCTTAAAAAAAAACAAGGTCAGAGAACCCAACAGTTCACTCCTGAACGAATATATTTTCTACTATTGGAACAGAGCTATTAGTTTTGTGGCCTCCTAAAACTTTGCTTTGAGATAGGTAGCATTCCCAAGGCGGAATGGGACAACTCACCATAGCTAACTCTCTGCCAGACAATTGAACAATGCAATTTAATTATTTCAAATAATTTTTAAAAATATTTTAACTCACATTTCATTTTGTCCCTTCTTTGGCATTTTTCCCTTAATGATTCTATTCCAATGTTCCTTTGATATTAGTGTAATACCTGTCGAGTTGGCTGCACCAAATTGGCTGTGGTGAGTTGGACACAGCGAATTATCATAGACCCTTCCCAGGGTGCTACATTTTTTATTTTTCCCTAGCAAGCAAACCCAGCCATATATCTGTCCATGTTGCAAGATCATGGCACAGCAACATCTCACAATAGCTAGAAAGGATGGGAAAAATAATGGCGAGGCCTCACAGCAGCCCCTGCACTTCAGAAGAAGAGGGAAGAGGGAAGAGGAAGAGGAAGAGGAAGAGGAAGAGGAAGAGAAGAGAAGAGAAGAGAAGAGAAGAAAAGAAAAGAAAAGAAAAGAAGAGAAGAGAAGAGAAGAGAAGAGAAGAGTTGGAAGAGACCTTGGAGGTCTTCTAGTCCAACCCCCTGCTTAGGCAGGAAACCCTACACCACTTCAGACAAATGGTTATCCAATCTCTTTTTAAAAACTTCCAGTGTTGGAGCATTCACAACTTCTGGAGGCAAGTCGTTCCACTGATTAATTGCTCTAAATGTCAGGAAATTTCTCCTTAGTTCTAAGTTGCTTCTCTCCTTGATTAGTTTCCACCCATTGCTTCTTGTCCTGCCCTCTTCTTTGTGGCAGCCCCTGAGATATTGGAACACTGCTATCATGTCACCCCTAGTTTTTCCATGTCACCCCTAGGAAATCATAGAACTTGGGAACCAAGAGTTTCTACAAATGATGGGAACCATTGTCTCTTTGTATAGAGGAAACACAGAAAAATTATTGCAGCAATAATTTGCAGCAGCAAATGCGCTAAATAACTTTTTAGGGTGATCAACTCAATGAGCAAGGCATACTGAAAGCCTCAAGATGTCACAGGTACACACAAGGGCAATGCCAATTAATCCTTGCAAGTGATATGACCCTTGAAAAATGTAGTTAGAGCTTAATAATAGCCAGCCATTGTGTCTTCAAATGCAAGTGATCTGGCACACGTGTTTCTGTGTTCCAACAGTTTTGTTGCAACCTGAAGCCTACTAGAAGTTAATCCCATTCTGTTCGTAAACCTTCTCAAGAGTTTTGTGTTAGATTGTTACAGCTGCGGGCTTATGGCTTCAACTTCACGCCAGGAGAGATTTTTATTTCTTTCTTTTCCATGATCTTGTTTCATCTTAGTGAAGGCTTTTGAAGAACATTGAAATTCAACCTCTATTTTGTAATACTTTGGTTTGATCGGACATAATAAAGGCCCAGCCACAGAGCAAGACTACACTTTGAAGATCTGTGGGGTTGTTGGGGTTTTTTTTTTTTTTTGTAATATTTGCTTCTGTAAAACATAAGTGCCAAAGCAATGAGAAAACTCACCTTCAGGACAACAGAGCCACTCATCCCCATGCAATTTGTATCAGTCCAGAACCAAAGTTGCACCTGTGATTTTCAGGCCATCACATGTATTTGACAGCTGGGCTGATTTATTCCTGGCTCAGCCACTATGTCATCTACGCCACAAAAAGTGGTTTGCAACCATTACATTCTACAGAACTAGTTGGTGGGTCTTCCTTCCTTCCTTCCTTCCTTCCTTCCTTCCTTCCTTCCTTCCTTCCTTCCTTCCTTCCCATCTGATCCATTCAGATTTGTTCAACTCATTTTCAGAAAGAGCTGATGTAGTTCCCATCTTTAAAAAAGGAAAAAAAATAGATCCAGGAAACTACAGACCTATCAGCCTGACCTCAATACCATTTTGATTGGATAACCATTTGTCTGAAGTGGTGTAGGGTTTCCTGCCTAAGCAGGGGGTTGGACTAGAAGACCTCCAAGGTCCCTTCCAACTCTGTTATTCTATTCCTTCCTTCCTTCCTTTCTTCCTTCCTTCCTTCCTTCCTTCCTTTCTTTCGCAGTGCAGGAACCCTTGCATCATTCTCTGGCCTATGCTGATGGAACAGTCTCCTCATAGTTCTGTGAAGTGAAAAACTAGTCTGCTAACTTTCTCTTCAGAGCAACCACGCTGATATTTTTGTAAATAACTGGACAAATGCACACTATCCTGCTGAGGCTACTTTAAAACACTGCCAGAATTTGCATGGGCTGTTATGATTTTGCAACCGTTCCTGTGGTTTCAGAGTAGCCCAGGCATAGAAAACAAGAAATAGGCAAGAGTTTTTCCCTTTTATTAGACTATTGGCATCAGACTTCTTGAGTGCTTTTCAGTCCCAGTTCAGACAGCAGAAGGAGACCTAGCTTTGTCTTCCTGGTTTGTGTGGTGAAAAGATTATGGGATTTTAATCATAATCTCAATCATGGTTTCACAATAAAATACAGGAAGCTCTCAACTTACAACAGTTCATTTAGTGACAATTCAAAGTTACAAGGGCGCTGAAAAAAGTGACTTATGACCATTTTTCACACGAGGGTTGCAGCATCCCCATGGTCACGTGATCAAAATTCAGATGCTTGGCAACTGACTCACATTTATGACCGTTGCAAAGTCCCGGGATCATGTGATCCCTTTTTGTGACCTTTTGACAAGCAAAGTCGATGGGAAAGCCAGATTCATTTAACCACCGTGTTACTGATTTAACAACTTCAGTGATTCATGTCACAACTATGGCAAGAAAGGTCGTAAAATGAGGCAAAATTCACTTAACCACTGTCTTGCTTGGCAACAAAAAAATTTAGGCTCAACTGTGGTTGTAAATCGAGGATGACCTGTACTCACAATTCCAACCATGATCATGGTTGCTAATGTTGGGGAAATAATCGGATTGCAAAACTGAGGACAGGATCTCCTGCAGCCTTCACACTCTCAGTGGGATTTTTAAGAAAGGAGGTATGATGGCATGGTAGCCAGGCAGCTTCATTCAATTATAAATGGTCAGGTTTTTAGGCAGCGGTGGGATTCAGCCAGTTCGCACCACTTCGGGAGAACCGGTTGTTAACTTGCTGAGCAGTTTGGCAAACTGGTTGTTGGAAGAAATCATTAGGGCAGAGAACCAGTTGTTAAATTACTTGAATCCCACCACTGTTTTTAGGGTGAGGGGGGTAAACAATAAAATATAAACAGGCTTACAACAGTTTGTTTAGTCAAATTTACAACGGCAGTGAAAAAAGTGACTTATGACCATTGGTGGGTTACTCCCGGTTTGGTCCGGTTCTTGCGAATCAGTAGTAATGGCAGCGGGAGGCTCCGCCCACCCACCCCGACATCATCACTGACAATTTGCACATGCTCAGAAGCTTCTGCGCATGTGCAGAAGCGTGCAAGTGAAGCAAGTGCACACACACACACTCCTGTTGCGAACCAGAACTAAAGGTAAATGGAACCCACCCCTGCTTTTAACCATTGCAGCATCCCCATGGTCACATGTTCAGAAATTCTGAAGCTTGGCACCTGACATATTTATGACAGTTGCAGTGTTCTGGAGTCACGTAATTACTTTTTATAACTTTCTGACAAGCGAAGTCAATAGGGAAGCCAGATTCATTTAACAATCGTGTCACTAACTTAACTACTTCCATGATTCATTAACATTAACATTGGCAAGAAAGATTGTAAAATGGGGCAAAACCAATTAACAAATACCTCAGCAAAAGAAATTTTGGACTCAGCTGTGGTTGTAAATTGGGAACTATCTGTACAAGATGCACGAAAACATTGAGGGGTGTGATTCAATTGGTTGGGTTTTTTTTTTAATGGTGTGAGGAGAAGGTTTTGCTGTTACTTCAGAAACCTTGGTACAGGGGTGGGTTCTACCTACCTTTACTACCGGTTCACAAGGGGCCGCGCGCATGCGCTTGCTTCGCTAGCGCACGCTCACATTCTTTTGCGCATGCACAGAAGCATTCTGATGATGGGGTCGGTGGGCGGAGCCTCCCACCAGTTTTACTATAAAACCGGTCTGAACTGGGGGCAACCCACCACTGCTTTGGTGACTTGGAAAGAGGAATACATGGAACTGAGCCTTTGCAATGTCTTATTAGCTGCCTAGAGTAACCCCATGGCGAGATAGGCAGCAAATACATTTAAGAAATAAAAAAAAATAAATATTGTACATATCCGTTCTAGTGAGCATGGGGAAGTACAGTAACCAATGACCAGTAAGATCCAATAGTACATAAAATGGAATGGAGGTGCAGTCTTGTTCTTTATCTTTTGGGCTGGCCCTGAACATTATGCAGAAGCTGTTCTACAGTACACAATATATTGAAGTACAAGCTGGTTAATCACATTTTATTCTATTTCTGTTGACCCAATTCAGGCAATGGTTCAATGAGTCATGGCAATCTAGAAAGATGGATTAATTGCATGATAGACAGTTCAGTCAACCCAGGTAGGTATACCAATATATACTGTACAGCCATAATGTAATTTCAGATAAGTTATTACACCTCACCTGCATCAAATGAGGAAGAGGGAAAGAGGTAGGAATAGAATATTTCCATATATCCTGACCCACTCAGACTTGTTCAACTCATTTACAGAAAGTAAAGTTAGCAGAAATCTCATCTGACTGAGAATAGATGCCGAGTTGGCTGTTTATTTTTGCAAAAATAAGTAAAATCAGTTGACACCTCTCTTTCCGCTTAATGAACTTCAACAATATTTTATTGCTTTCTTTCCAAAAATGTTGTGAAGTGTTGCACTTTGTCAGGATACAAACAACCAAGGAGGTGAAATTGCTAAATCAGTTAAATCATTGACTGGTCTAATTTAGTAGCTGAGAAGGTAATTTTTTTGTCCATATTTGCCACAAGAACAACAGTTCTTCAAAGGTCCACTAACCAAATATTTGCGGGGGGGGGGGGGGGAGAGATATATTTTATTATACAAGCCATATGTTCTGGAAATGAGTTTATGTAAGGCAAGATTAATATTTTTTATATATAAATCTAAAAATATATAGGTCTGCAGTCTAATTTGGGGTTTTGATTATTGTACTCACAACAATTCTCTAGGATAATTGTTGCTCCTATTGTTCTGAATTCTCATTTGTATCCTAACAAAAGGTTTTGAATTTCCATTATTGTGTTTCTCCTAGAAAATTTGTAAATGCATACATTATATGAAAGAGGTGGGATCCAGAAACTCCTCTTCTCCTTCCTGTTTATTAAATCAGAAAATATATATTCAGGAATTGATACTACTATAATATCCACCAACTTCTTTTCCTTCAAGCTCCAGGAAAAGTGTTTTAAAATGCAAAACACGAGGCGTGATTTCACAGATGAACATGATGCAAAAAATTGTGAGACTCTGAGCAATTTAAATGATCCTCAACCTAGTAAATTTTCCTCCTCGTGGAGTCAGAGCAAAGGGTATTACTTTCCAGATATACTAATATGGAACTAAATTCCCTTTCCCCCCCCAACTTAATTTATATACATACTTTTAATTACAACAAGAAATGGAAAGGAAACTTGACAGGCTGCAAAGCATCAGCATTCCTTTCCAGAAAGTCTCTGGGCCTACACTGGCCCCACAAGCATTCATAAACCAAGATAAAATGGGAGCAAAAAGCAATCATTTTGTGAATGTGTATAGCATCACTCTCCTTTCCTGAGCCAAGTAACTATTTTGTGAGAACAGGCACAACATGCCCTCAAAATTCCAGCCCCTTCCCCAAAAAAGACTTTCCACTTCTGAAATCTACTAGCCCACAAACCTCTTACTTTCTATTTATTTTTGTTCCAGGAATATGATTACAGTACTAGGAGCAATGGCTTTTACCAGCCAGCAAAACAGGATGGCTTTTTTCTCCCATGTTTTCCCTCACACCCAGTAGCCTCCCTTCCATCGCAATGCTCCCTTGTGTGATAAGAACTCAATCATTTTTTTCTACTTAGTTCAGCTGCATTTACAAATTATTTTCTCAAATATCACCAGTGCCTAATCTGAATTGTGGTCTATTTAACAGCTTTCTGGCCTCCAAAATTTTCCACCGGAAGACAAATGTGAAAAACATATTTTTTCCAGATATGCAAGCAACAAAAAAACAAACTGAAAGAACATGAGATGACGTCTTTTGAGGACACAGATTCCACCTGCTAGAGAGCCCAGCTGTTTGCACTAAATTCTGAAGGCCATGATTCACAGAAGCTATTCTCTGGTGAGTGTTCAGTTTTTCCCAGCGTGATGCTCACCAGTTGTGTTGCACAATAATTCTATTAGTCATCTTGGTGAAGGAATTCTTGGGGAAGTAGTCCAAGTAGGCCAAGCTTGAGCAAAGCTCCTAAAATGATGATCACAGTGACTTCGGTATAATCCTTTTTTAACCCACATTTTAACATTCATTCTCAAGATATCTATCTGTGCATTAGTAGAATTGTAAACTTTCACAGACATGGCTACTATGTTTGAATACTGTCAGCACAGAGTCAACACACAATAATGGTACCTTCCAGACATGTTCTTTCATATATTTACCTTTATTATCGCATTTTTTCATTCATTCATATCCTGGCCAAGTTCATTTGTAACATTGGCAATTTGTTACACACAAAGAAAAAAACATATTTAAAATAAAATAATCTTTTCTATTCTGGAAGCCTTCAAATGTATTAGACCAGAACTTCAATCTCTAGTAGTTTATGTGGCTGGGAATGATAGGAACTGAAGTCCAATACATTTGGAAAATGCAGTTCTTGGTGACTGAGGTTACAGTCCAACACTTCTGAAAGACATCATGTTGACAGAATCAATAAAGAGAACGTCAAGTCTTCTTCTTGTGCCATATCCATGATCAGACATTGACAATCATGATGGTGATCCTATTTTTATCAACAGCTGCATGAAAAAGTGCTGTTGAGTTTTGTCCAAACCAGTCCCTAAGATTTTGAAGCCATGATGTTGTTCTTCTTCCCGGACCTCATTTGCCTTCAATCTTTCCTTGGAAGATTAAGTGAAGTATGCTGTATTTTTCTGGATGTCGCATCATGTGTCTAAGGTATTCTCTCGCTTTTTTATGGTTTTGATGATTTCCCTTGGCTTTCCCAGGCAGCTTATCACCTCCTTATTTCTGATTTTGTCAACCCAACTTATACGTAACAGCCGCCTGTAAATCCACATTTCAAATGCTTCTAGTCTTTTTAAGTAGCTTTCTGTCAGAGACCAACTCTCCACTTCCACAAATCCCAGTTAATTTCTTTGCTTTATTACACTGAAAGTATATTTTTGTTAGTTTTTAAAACTGTCCATTTATTGCAAACAATCAACTCTAAATTAAACTGGTTATGCTTTAAACAGCCATTCAGTGTGACAGCACTGGTCCTGATAAAATTTTTAGTCAGATGAAATTAAATCAGTACATTCAGGCAAATCATTTCAGCTTTAATTCAGCTTCATTACACAATAAAATGTTTACATTCAGCTGCAGGAAAGCAAAAGGAAAATTTCAAACCAGGAAGGATTGGCATTGACAATTTAGTACCAGCATCCAATATAAGCACATTTAAACTACATTCATTCTAATCACTTTTTGGTGCTACAATAGGGCTAGCTGAATTTCAAAAACATCAGTGATTGGCATATCCCTCCCCCCCCCCCCCCCCCGATTATCTAGCACAGAGGTCCCCATGGCCTATTTGGAATTGAGCCGCGTGAGTGGCTGGCCGGAGCAAGAACATGCAGCTCAGCTTGCACAAGCAGCGGGCCGATGGGCATTCCTGCACATGCCAGCCCACCATTCATATGGCCCACTTCTCCTCTCCCCCCTCCTTCAGCTGGGCTGCCAGCTGAGGGAGGGGGCCACAAAGGTTGAGGGCCACTGATGTAGCAGGTGTGAAAGAAAAATGTTTGCTCGCCCACTTTTCAGATTACAGTCATTTTGTTTATTAATATTAATTAAGGGAAATAAATTAAGGCTCTATAGCAGAACTACTATACCTGGCTGCAAAAATCTTGATGACCATTATAGTGTCAGTCTTACCAGGTAGAACAGACAAAAAACATGGCCAAGTAAGCTAATTCTACTTTGTTGTTAAGCTACATTAACAGAATCTTGCAAATCTGAAAGTACAGTTCTCCCACTGTCACCTTTACAGCCCCATAACTTAGGGAGGATCCTTTCTGACTTTCTTGCTTTGTCCACTATGCAGTTGTGGGCTATATTATCTATTGTTCCCTAGGAAGCATCTCTTTGGCCAGTCTGCCAAGGCTATTCTCACATACCATTATAGTTTTCTCAGTTTCTTTGCTGCCATCTCATGGTCAGCTGGATTTCTTCAGTCCAGGGACAGATATAGACGATAGATAGATGATAGATAGATAGATAGATAGATAGATAGATAGATAGATAGATGATAGAACAAACATATCATTCATGTATTGGTACATATCATACATCATGTGCATATCATACATGTATTCATGTTTGTATGAGAAAATATGAGTATGGTTACCTATATGTCATGTATTTTTTTGGATGGAGGAATGAATGGATGGAGGGAGGGATGGATGGAGGGATGGAGGGATGCCAAGGCCATTCTCACATACATTTTCACATTTTGTCATCTCATGGTCAGCTGGATTTCTTCAGTCCAGGGACAGATATAGATGATAGATAGATGATAGGTTGGTAGGTAGGTAGGTAGGTAGGTAGGTAGGTAGGTAGGTAGATAGATAGATAGATAGATAGATAGATAGATAGATAGATAGATAGATAGACAGACAGACGATAGATGGATGGATGCCAAGGCCATTCTCACATACATTTTCACATTTTCTCAATTTCGTTGCTGCCATCTCATGGTCAACTGTATTTCTGCAGCCCAGGGACAGATTAGATCGATAGATGATAGATATAGATACTGCATGTACAGTATATTAAGTACTTATTACCTTTATATCCTACCACAAATATAATTGCCTAGATCTAGCTATGAGCTCATCTAGACAGCACAATCTGGGAGACAACCCAAGAGTTTGCTGGCCTAATTTGCTGTCCCAGCATCTGATCTCTATTTTGCTTTAGTACTGAGTCCTGCAAAAGACAAGGGAAGTTAATGGCAGCAATTGATGGCTGTTTCCCCTCCCACCAGTGTTCCCATCTTCCCTGGCAGCCTAGGGTGAAGGGAGCTTGTAGAGTTTCTGTGGAGAGCGATCCAAAAAAGTCAAGATCGAATCTCTGCCTGCTTTAAATGTGCATCATGTGTGCAATGCACATAAAAACTGAGCAGAATAAAGACACTTTAAGTGAAGCCTGAGCTGCTTCTGATGTCACAGCAGCTGCTGGAATGGGCTGTCTCTCGTTTCCTGTTCAAACAAAGATAAAAGAGGAAAGATGCAACATCAAGAAGAGAAAAGAAAAGATTTTTAAATGAAGGTTGGGGAATTTACAGCTTCCCATTTATTTTTGCTTCCAGATTCTAGGGAAGGCTGTGTGCTTAATAATAAAATCCAGACCATGAATGGAAAATAGGTGCAGGGAGCCAACAGATGGCTATCCAGTTTGTGATTTCTCCCAAGGTCTGGCTGTTGCCTAGGGAACTCTGCTGGTTTCCCTTTATACTCGACAACTTATTTTGTAAGAGGCAGTGGGTGCTTCAATGCAGCAAAACAGGACAAACGGGTTCAGTCACTGTTCCAAATCCAGACACAGAGGGAGAAAAACAACAACCCCCAACAATGTTGACCATGGAAATGTTGTCCTAAGTGGGGAAAGAATTCTGATTTTCCAGCTGATTCTCCCCTTGCTTAATTCGGTTAACAGGAGAGGCCTGGATCAAAGCAGCAAACCCTCTATTTCCAATTTAAGTCTTTCATAATGTGCTTGGTGCCTCCCCTCAACCCAGCTGTCCGGCCAACATATCTCAAAAACAACAGCCTGAAAAAGGCCCACCATAAAAGAACGAAGTGCAGCTGTTCGCCTCCAGAAGTCTATTCATTACAGTTGCCTGTGCTAATGTACCAATGGACCTGTTCACATAATACAGCAAATCAAAGCAAAAGGATGGGTGGGAAGGATGGGAGCCCAAGATTGGAGATGGACAGTTTTAGACACAGTGCACTGAACCCCAAACTTGCAAAGGGCATACTTTGCACTGCCTGCCGCAAGTATGAAAAATGAGGGGAAGTAGTGGCCATCTACATGTTGATGGCTCTTCGGCTTTGAAAGGGAGAGGAGCACTGCCACCTAGAGTCAAGAACAACTAGCACATATGTGCGAGGGGAACCTTTATCTTTACCTTTAATCATAGTCTTTGGTTTATTGGGTTTCAACAGCAACATGGATGTTGCGACAGGCATTTTATCCAAGCCCTCTTCTGACACATCAGAGCTCCTGAAAAGTTTAATTTTTTAAAGCAATTGCTTCTTGGTGCTCTTCTTTCTTCAAAGCTACAGTATTGCTCAGCAAGTCTTCTCCGACATTCATCACCTGATGATACAAAAATGCCTTTATTTGTAGAATAAATTTCTATAGGAGAAAAAGAGCTTTGATTATCACTATCAGAATCAGTACACATAGGATAGGGAGAAGGATTTGCCTTGTGATTTGAATTAAAAATCAGTCGATTAAGCTCAAAAGTTTATCGAGTTGGCATTAAGTTGGCAATTAAGTAGACCAAAGAAAATTGCACAAAATCAGGAAGCTACACATATTGCTTTTGCTCAAAAAGCTGGGCATTTTGACACAATTGGGATTTGAGTCAAACTTGTTGTACCTGCTTCAGATCAAAGTATCTTATCTGCCCAAAAGTCCGTAAACAGATTAAGAAACAGCTGCCCAGACTTGATGAAGACCTAGGAGATTATATCATGAAAAAGAATGTCATTCTTTAACGTAAAGAATTTTTAAAAACAGCACTGTATTGAAAGATCACATATGGATCCAAAGGGGCCAGCAGACAATTTATTGTTGAAATGTCTGTCTCTAATATTTTAAACCCTCAAAAACACTAATCCACAAACCTCTCCCTTGGTCTTCCATACCCTCTAGGCATGGGTGTCCAGAGGATAAAAAAAAAAAAATCAAGATGGTAGCATGATGACATAATTGAAGCATTATTTTATTGTTATTCCTGCCATGCTGATTTTTAGGACCGCATTTTGTGGAAAACGCAGGTTATACTGGAAAGGGTCAGCTGTATCTAGTTTGTTTTATTTTATTTACTTTTTAAGGCTGTTTTTTCTCTCTGCCTGAAAGACTGTGCCATATATTACAAGGAGTCAAAACTGAGTTTAAAGACACATTTGGCAAGAAAGCTACAGCAAATCTTATTGCTAAATTGGTTCTGGCAGTTTCTAAACATACCCTTATTATCAGCCACATATCATGTTTTCAAGTGTTCACCTGAAAAATGTAGTTCATGAAGTGATGTTCTTATCAATGCAGAGATGTCTGCTGGATGTGGTTGAAAAAAAAAGGCAAGATGGAAACCACAATGGTGAGATGGAAGCTGCATCTGTTTCCTATGTGTAAGGCTCCCCCAATCCCTGTACTGATGCATTAAAAAAAAAGGCATGGACCTTCTTGGCCATGATAACAATACATTCCCAAAAAATGCTGGATTTCTTAAAAAGCAGCTATTTCTATATTAATTGTGCATGGCCATCAGCGTAGCATTATTTTCATGGAACACATTCATGGACTAATGCTATATTGAGAATCTATCCCTCCCTCCCCCTCCCTCCGTTTCCCACTCCCTTCCTCTCTCTCTCTCCCTCCCTCCCTCCCTCTCTCTCTCTCTTCCCCCCACGAATATGTTTTTTCTAGAACTCTAGAGTGCATTTTTTTCCTCCACTACAGTGTTGTGATCAAATGCAAAAGCCTACAACCCTCCTAATTTGTAACTATACAACATGATGGATCTCCTTCCACTAGAAGTTTGTCTAGTACATTTGTTATGATGTGGGATGTTGGAAGTCTCTCTATTAGTGAAGTTAGGGTTAGGGTTAAAAAAGAACAAGCAGCTTGATTTTCAGCTTATGCTGTACCCAGTGAAGTAGCTTGCTCCAAGAGACTGTGAAGTAGCTTGCCTCTAGATAAATTGGTAGTTTGTCTAATGTTTCAGAGGCTACTTAAAATGGAGCTTCTCTGCAAAACTTTGAATTGATTAATCTATAATTTTTAAGAATGGGGTCATGCTCATTTAACACAGGCACTGGGATTGAAATTATATATTGATTTGAATGTCTATTGGTTTCATGTTCAGTTTTGTGAGATGCCGTGAGTTTCTAAGTGGTGTAACAATGCCGCAAACAAAGAAATAATCACACTTGTAGCTACAATCAGATGCCTGGAAATACTCAGAAACTAAGGCTTTTTAGATTCCTTAAAATGGTGAACCTCAAATTATGGCTGACATACCAACTTCATCTTCAAAGAGGTTCCAAATGATCCCTTTCATTGTCAAATGCCCTGCCTAAATGCATCCGATAGGCTACCATGGGAGAGAAATGCTAGGTGGATGGGCTTTTGGCCTGATCAAGGAGCCTGCCTTGTGATCTTATGTTTGTGTGCTTCGTTTGGGCAATGGAAGGGGTCTATAAATTATTGTGTCTTCTGGGTGAGACACCAGCAATTTTATGAGCTCATTAGCAGAATTACATTTAATAAATGGGTGAGGGGCAGTAATAAATATAGCAGGCACTGACAAAGCCAGTTTCCCTGGAAGAGCCATACGCAGTGCCCAGCTCTGAGAAAGATCCCTAGTATAATTTCTCAAGCCTAGAAAGAGGGTTTTACTGCTTGCACACTAAAATAAAAACACCTATGAAAGATGTCCCTGCAATGTCTATGTAGAGAATCAAGACAAATGTACCCAGGCTATTTTATTTCATAAAACAGATTCTACTGCATTTAAAATGTCACAGGGAATTTCCCATCCATTTTCTCACCTATCTTTTTAATCTGCAAAATTAGTATAAGAAAAAAATGAAAATCAAGGTACTGGGACTACAATCAAGCTCTAGTGTAAAATCTCAATACATCTGAATAAATCTCAATACATCCAGAGGTTCTTGTTCCTGAATAGACTAATATGCAATATAACATATGCAGTGTTAAGACTATGAAGAATACAATTACTGCAGTACAAAATATTACACCAGTCTCTATTGAGGGCTGTTTGGATATTTATTTATTTATTATTAAAATTTATATGATAGAAGATGGTTCTTGTTCTACACTGCTTGCTCATAATTGATTCTTATTAAACTTACTAACACATTTACTCTTATTAAACTTTTATTTGCCATCAAGGCACACTGAGAAGACCTAATCAAGTTCATTGTGTACTATGTCATGGACACAAGCTGTTCTTCATGGAAACAATGGCTAAAAATAAATTGTTCAAACTGAGAATTACATCTGCTTTTGAAGGTAGCAACGAAAAGGGGGGAAATCTTTGTTTCTGTTCTATATTTAGTGTGGTTTATGTTAGGCTGGCAGCAAAAAAAAGCCCATCTAAGTTAGAGGTTTTTATGCCATGTTCATGTTGAGTTAATAATTGTTTATCTCTTTGGACTCTGGGTGCTTTTTAAAAGTAAACATAGATTGTTCTCATCAACAACTCAATGCGTAGGTACTCGGTCGTTGATTTTTTTGTTTGTGCCCTCCCCAAAACTGAGATAGGGTGGATGAGTGAGTGGGACAGAGTACCTGCATATAAAGACAAGCATATCATCTGAATGGAAGTTGCCATAACAAAAAGAAATGTTCTAACTAGTGGTAGGATCCTAACCAACAGTGTGCCAACAGAGACCTTAGGGCAGCACACAATCTTTAGCTTAATTTTACATGTGAACAGTACTGACTTGGAATACAAGTGTGTATGTGGTGGTGGTGGGGAACTTGTAGGTTGTAGGTGCGGAGAAACAGGATGAAAGAGAAAAGGAAGTGACACAAAAAGGGAAAGGGTAGTTCTAACCATATCTAACAATCTTATTGTGGCTCAGGCAAATTTCCACCATATGTGGCACACGTATATACTGTACTTGTAATCATAGTGGATACTGGTGCTATTATCAAGTTTTACCAACTCTTCCTTTTCCAGGCAAAAAGCTGGTCTTTCTTTTTCCTGGCATTCAGTGCACACTTGGAGATAGACATCTTTGTATCATAGCTTATAGAAATCTTCTTCGGCAAAGGCAGTTGTGAAACAGATCAAATGAAGGAGGAGAGGCATTACCATCCCAGGGGCCTAGTCCATTAGGCTTCTGTCACAGCTGCCCTTTCTCTGGTTGAAACTCAACCATGCTGGAAAGCTTGCAAAAACAATTTTCTGGAAATGTACTTTCTGTGATGCAAAATGCATTTATTCTTAATATGGGAGAAGTTATTTTCTTCTAAGCCATCCCATTATTTCTACAATGTGAGATTTCCCGGCCTACCTCTATGATTGAGACCAAGGGATCTGTCAGTTTACGTTTTTGGGAATTTATATTTTTTCTGCCTTGGAATCTGTCCTTTCTTATTTTTGTTCTAGTTCATAGCAAGGGGAGGGAGGGAGGGAGGGAGGGAGGGAGGAAGGAAGGAAGGAAGGAAGGAAGGAAGGAAGGAAGGAAGGAAGGAAGGAAGGAAGGAAGGAAGGAAGTTTAACTAAAATCCTAATGCCTACTTGGAGGAGATTTAGATAGGGTTGTCCTCCCTATTAATCAATCCTGTGTTTTCCAAGGAGCTCCAAGAATCAAAACAAAAGAAGAGTATTTTCTAGAACAGATTGAGGCTTAAACTCAATTTGAGTGGATTTATGGATTATGGATTCTTCTGGTGCCAGGGATTTTCCATTTTCAGTTCTGAATAAGGTTGCATTTCCTCAGACAAAATCCATGTGCAATGTGAGTCTTGCTGGATTCAGTGTGCCACTTGCTCCCTTTCCAGGAATGAGATTCTCTTCTCATTGTTGTTCATCCTGTGTCACTTACCACATGGGCTACTGTAATGCAGCCTTCGTGGGACTGCTCTTCAGAAGCAATAGATATACTACTTCTCAGGCAACCTCTGGGAGAAGATCAAGTGGCTGGTTGTCACCCACAAAGTCTTCCATGGCACAGAGACTGGGGACGGTCTTTCTTTCATTGCTTCTACTCATCCTGTAAGGTCCAAGAGATAGGACACACTGTATGTGCTATCTATTAAACAATGCCAACTGATGTGGCCTAAAAAGCATGTTTTCCTTGTTATGAAGCCTCTTCTCTAGAACAATCTTTCTCTCTCCCTGCTCCCCCAAATTTTAAAGACTCTTGTCCCTGCCCCTTTTAAACAAGCCATGAAGACCTAGCTTTGTCCCAGGGGTGAAATCCAGCAGGTTCTGACAGGTTCTGGAGAACCGGTAGCGGAAATTTTGAGCAGTTCAGAGAGCTGGCAGCAGAAATTTTGAGTAGTTCAGAGAACCGGCAAAGAACCTCTGGCTGGCCCCAGATTGGGGCAGGAATGGGGATTTTGCAGTATCCTTTCCCTGGAGTGGGGTGGTAATGGAGATTTTGCAGTATTCTTCCCCTGCCACGCCCACCAAGCCATGCCCACCAAGCCACACCACCCACCAAGCCACGCCCACAGAACCAGTAGTAAAAAAAAAAGAATTTCACCACTGCTTTGTCCCCAAGAAAAAGATTTGTTCATGCGAGCTGTACTATGTTGGGTTTATTTAAATGTGTGTCTGTTCTCCCTCTCATCTTGTTTATTTTGTTAGTTTAATGCCTTGTGCTTGAGGTTTTAATTTGCACATTGCAAGATTCAATCTGGATCAGTCACCGGGACTAGAGATTTAGTCTTCCGAGCATTTGGACGTTGCCCCAAATTGCTATGAATTGCACACTAATATGCACACTGCTGTAAGACCTTTTGCTTGGAGACCTGAATCTTTCTGCTAATTGACAATACCCAAGGTGCATTCCGATGTGCATCCAGCAGAAACAAATAAAAGCTATCCTCATTTGTCGTTCTAATGCTTATCAGTATGCAATTAATTTGCTGATGCAGCTAGAGGTTTGCATATAAATGTCCAGAAAGTTGAGTAGCTGCAGTGTATTTTTAACTATGCAGAGCAAAAACATTGTGACACAAGTACATGAAGAGAAATTAGTCATGGTCCTAGCTGAAAATCGTTGTTAATGAAGCCTGAAGTAGGCATATGTCCAAGTGGGGCATATAATGAGATGAGGAAAATTTTATGAGCCAATGGAGAATGCAGTAAGGCATTCCTCTGTTGATTAAAGGAGTGGAGGGTAAAAAATGGTACATTTCTTAATCAGAACAGAGCTGAAAGGGACCGTGGAGGTCTTCTAGTCCAATCCCCTGCTTAAGCAGGAGACCCAAAACCAGTGATGGCTAACCTTTTTGCCATCGCGTGCCAGGAGTGGGGGGGGCGGGGGAGGGTCGTGCGCGCACATGCCCACGTGCATGTGTGTGCAACCCCCTCCCCCCTCCCCCCCCCGTTCCTGGCACATGATGGCCTGGTAGGCCCATTTTTCTTTCTTACTTGATTCCAAATCCTCTCTGTGTATCTGGGATGGCGAAAACAGCCTTTCCCACTCCCTTGGAGGCCCTACGGAGGCTGAAAGGGCCCATTTCCCACCTCCCGGTGGGACAGGAAGTGACATTTTTTGCTGTCCCCAGCCTCCAGAACCTCTCTAGGAGTCTCTAAGAGTCTCTCTAGGAGTCTCTAGGAGCCTCTCTAGGAGTCTCTCGAGGCTGGGGACAGGAAAAAATGTCACTTCCTGTCCCACCGGGAGTGGGGAAATAGGCCCTTTCAGCCTCCGTAGGGCCTCCAAGGGAGTGGGAAAGGCTGTTTTCGCCATCCCAGATACACAGAGAGGATCTGGAGCCAGGTAAGAAAGAAAAACGGGCCTTCCCCATCCCCCCCCAGGCCCTCCAGAGGCAGGAAACAGCCTGTTTCCCTACTTCTGGTGGGCCCAGAAGGCCCGAAAATCAGCTGGCCAGCACGCGCATGTGCCCCAGAGCTGAGCTGGCGTGCCCACTAATATGGCTCTGCGTGCCACCTGTGGCACGCGTGCCATAGGTTCGCCATCACGGCCCTAAACCATTTCAGATAGGTGGCTGTCCAGTTTTTTCTTTTAAAAAAAACTTTTTTCTCCAGTGATGAAGCACCCACCATTTCTGAAGGCAAGCTGTTCCAGTGATTAATGGTCCTCACTGTTAGGAAGTTTCTCCTCAATTCCAGGTTGCTTCTCTCCTTGATTAGTTTCCATCCATTGTTTCTTGTCTTGCATTCTGGTGCTTTGGAGAATAATTTGACCTCCTCTTCTTTGTGGCAGCCCCTCAAATATTGGAACACTGCTAATCCTTCTTTTCTCTAACCATACCCGGTTTGTGCAACTGTTCTTCGTATATTTTAGTCCAGGGGTCTCCGACCTTGGCAACTTTACGACTTGTGGACTTCAACTCCCAGAATTCCTCAGCCAGCACATGCTGGCTGAGGAATTCTGGGAGTTGAAGTCCACAAGTCATAAAGTTGCCAAGGTTGGAGACCCATGTTTTAGTCTCCAGACCGTTAATCATCCTAATTGCTCTTCTCTGCATTTTTTCAAAAAAAAATCTCAATGTCTTTTTTGTAATGCGGTGCCCAAAACAGGATGCAGTATTCCAGATGTGGCCTTACTTATGGTGGTCCTCTTTCTATGACCAGAATTGGAATCAGAATTTCTGTTGCAAAGCAAGGCAGTGACTTGTAAAAAAACCGAAAAGAGCAAAGAAATCAAGGTAAGTGAGCAATGTAACGTAGGTGAGTTGTGCCCTATGTTATGACCCTTTTGCCAACGTTGTAAAGGGAATCATTGTAGTTGTTACCTGAATTATGCAGAATCCAGCTTTCCCAATTGACTTTGCTTGTCGGAAGCCAGCTGGGAAGATAACAAATGGCACCAGGGGACACTGAAAACATCATAAATAATGCCAGTTGCCGAGCAACCAACTTTTTATCCTGTGACCATGCAGATGCTACATTGGTCATAAATGCAAGAACTGGTCATAAGTCACTTTCTTCAGTGCTGTTGCAGTGTTGAATTGAGTTGCTCAACAAAAGGTTGTAAATCAAGGATTATCTGTAAACAGTTAAGGGTGTACCACATAATAGAAATCAGTTGGCTTCTAATTGCAATAA
Organism: Arizona elegans; assembly: GCA_022577455.1. NCBI lineage: Eukaryota > Metazoa > Chordata > Lepidosauria > Squamata > Colubridae > Arizona > Arizona elegans. The sequence goes on along the minus strand of JAKOOJ010000008.1, from coordinate 9,545,313 downwards.
GCAATATTTATATGGTAAGACTTCAACTCTCATAAACAAGGATGTATAAAAACAGAGCAGGCATCCTAAGACTTTGGATAACTTTCTTTCAAGAAGAGCCGTGTGGAGCATTGTTAGAAGTGGCTTAGTATCTCATCATTTCCCTGGCTAAAACCTGCTAATACCTTTAGAGGCAGCCTATGCAATCTACTGTATATGAAACTACAAGCAGGAGCAATGCATGTTTTTCACTGTACATTTCACATATAGAAGTAAGAATTTAAAGTCATATCTGGCCCTCTAATGCTAACTGGGGAGGATGAAGTTATGGATAATCATGGAGCATGGAGATAATATATGCTCTAATGCAGTGGTGTCAAATTCTATTTCATTGAGGGCCGCAACAGGGTTGTATTTGACCTGGGGGGGGGGCAGGGTGGGAGTGGTGGCCCTCCTGAGCTCCGTTTTCCCTGGCAGAGGTACCACGGGCTTGTCCTTTGCTGTTTCTGAGGTGGCCCTATGGGCCAGATCTAAGCACCCCGCGGGCCAGATCTGGGCCCCAGGCCTTGAGTAGGCCCCCCACCCCTGCTCTAATGGGAGTCTGCAGCCAGCAGAAATGATCCTGGAGAACTAAATGGGAGGAAGCACTGTGTACACTGTTCTGAATTTTGAAACAATATACAATACGTTTTTCATAAATAAATAAATCTGAAGCATACAAACACTGTTCTCCTATTGCAGTGGCTCGAGAAACCAGGAAAGGCAGCCAAGTTAAGAAGAACAGCTACGGCAAAAGTGTCTTGGGCATGAAAGAGGGTTTCTCCAATACCAGACCTACAGTTGGGTAACATGAGGTAGTTACCAGGAACAGCAAATATTGGACAATTACAACAAAGTGTTGGAGGGAAACATTAGATCCATGCAATCTGCCCTACTCTTCTTCTGAAACTTGGCCTCTTCGGGGCTATACAGACCTGTTTATGGTGCTGAAGAAAGATCGAACCAGCTTTTGTACATATGACAGAGCATTGTCACATTTGTCAGTTCAAACAATGGGCTCTGGGATGCTCTGGGATCCTTCAGGCTAGCTATTCTCACACTCTTCTTCTACTCCAATTTTTAATTTGGCCCAGCAACCTCTTCGCTAGCTAGGAGAAAGCAGTGGGAATTTTCTCCGAATTGATTCTTATTTTGAATATAAGTAAGCTTTCCCTTCTGAATATCCATTTTTCTTTCAAAGATCACCTGATGGATAACCTCCTAATGCACATCTGGCCATTTTAGGCAACAGACCTATATACCTTTAGACCAGGAATGGATTCTACTTACCTTTACTACCGGTTCACAACGGGATCGCGCTCGCATGCTTGCTTCGCGTGCAAACTCGCCTTGCTTCTGCGCATGCACAGAAGCTTCTGCGCATATGCAGATCGCTTCTGATGATGTCAGGGTCAGTGGGCGGAGCCTCCTACCGGTTTTACTACTGGTTCTATAGAATCAGTCTGAACCGGGGGCAACCCACCACTGCTTTAGACTCACCAGAAATCACAACAAATTCAGAGTAACTGGAGACTGTAAATATTTTGTAGGCACTGTTCCCCTTTCCATTAGGGGGGGAAAAACCTTACTTCCATAATTTACTTAGAACAAACAACCATCTTGGCTAAGGCGTCTCTGGACTGACCAAAGAAACTATAATTCATCTGATGGATTTTACCCAAGTTGGCAACCCCTGATGCATTAAACTAAGCAAGCATTCACTTCCTTTTCAAATATTTTCCAGATGCCTCTTAAACAACACTGGATGCCTTGCTCATCTCAACAATTCTTCAAGGATTTCTGAATTAATCTAATGAAGTCTTAGTATGGAAAGCAAAGCAGTGACAGTGGATTCCATTCATAGATCCGTTTCACCTAGGTGTGTTTATCATTTTAAAATCTTTAAATGCTCTTCCTTCAGTCTTAAAACGCAGAATAGTTTCTGCCAGTCTTATCATGTGCATTCCATGAAACTAGTACTCAAAGAATAGGAAGAACCCACCAAAGTCCTAGAAATTAAAGAGAGTGTCATGAAGAGCAGCAGGTTAAAGATTATACTGCGGAAAACAAAAACAGTTTAAAAGATTCCAGCAGGTAGAGTTGGCAATCATACTTAAGAGACTTCTTTTGTATTTTATAATCCTCTTGGAAATTGTCCTATTTAAACAACCACTAACTAATTCTGCCTATGTAAAATAAAGAAAACAACAGGCTAGGAAAAGAAAAACAATGAAAAGAAAAGAAGGCTGAAATGTTAAGGTATAAATCCCACTGTGGTAATATTTGGTTGGATTGCAAATTGCCCTCATATTAAGCTCTAAAGTACTTTGCAAATACTAGCTCTCTGATAAGTTATCTGTAACTTTCTCATTAATCTTTTCCTTGGTACAGAAAGAAAAGAATGTCATGGCAAGCAAAAAGAGATAAAAGCCAAAAGATGGAAAAATTGAAGATTCCTGCTTCTCCTCCTTCTTTAGTTAATTGTTTTTAAATAATCTTTGGCCAAGGTACCTACAGTACATGGAAGCATTGGAAATACTCAGGGGTGGGATTCTACTGGTTCAGACTGGTTTGGGCAACTGGTAGCTCCGACGATCAGCTGGGAGCGAACTGGTTTGCTCCGACAATCAGGTGGGCCCGCCCGTCCCTGCGCTTTACTGACCTATATCTTTTCAGCTGATTCATGCAGTAGAACGGATTGTCGTGCCTCAACTGTGTTACTCCCCAGCAGTAACGCAGTAGGTAAGTTTTCGTAAAACTGCGCGCACCTGTGAAGCGAGCAATCACTGAACCTGTTGTTAAACCGGCAGGATCTCACCAGTGGAGATATTCCTTTATACTTCATTCAGGCAGAATCTAGACTGACCATGATCACAGGAAAACAATTCAGGTAGAATAGCAGGTAGAACCCTTTGATTGAAGTCAATTGTTCTGCTGTGAGAATTTACCCTTTTCAAAAAAAGTAAAAGAGAATAAATTGTCTGCCTCCCATGTTTCTGCCTTTGCCTTTCAAATGTTTATTTTTTTTTTCAAACTCTGTTGTGCTACAAGAGCAATTTAAAAATTCCCTCCAGTGAAAACCTCCCATTTCAAGTTTTGAAGGAATGCTCAACAGCTGTAAAAGAGCATTTTCTGGACTATTAACAGAATCAAGATTGCTCATGATTGCAAGTTCCTACTTCAGATGCCATGCCAACAACAGGGAGCTCAATCACATGAACACCATGACTAGGCCTTTATCTGAAAGATTGCAACACATCTGGCAAAGAAACTGGCATTCCATTCTTCATAGAATCAAAATTTCCCCAGTGGCTTTAAAGGGCAGAAGAAAATGTCTGATTATTTCTTGATGATCTATCAGCCACTAAAGCAGCCAAGGATATTAGAAACAATCACTAACAACTGACATTTTCAAAAGCCCTCCAATTCCATTTTCCTTCCACATTTCTTTCTGTTTATAGTTAAAATAATCACCCTTCTGGAACTTTAGACAGTTTGGGAGGGAGCTTTCAGAGAACAAAATATTGGGGAAATTTGCTTCAGTGTTTCCCATTTTTCTGAACAAAGAGGAAAGGGAAAATGAGCATCTTTCTGACGTTCCTACTATGTTGGGTTTACTCCAACATTTTGTGCTTGAAAATAGCCTCTTTTCCAAAGCTAGTAAAGGGCAACGCTTCAGTCTGCAAGCTTCCAGATTATCAGAATTATGTAATGAGATTGGCTTAGTCAAATATTCTTGCCCATTGAAATAACCAGCTTTTCAAGGTAGCGCATGATAACTTATATTGACTAGAAAGGACATTTTGTTTTCATCCCTACTGACAAATAATGGACAAGTAAGCCATTGATTAAAATTAACCTAAAAACTGTAAACTTTTTTCAATACCTCATTCTAGGAATATGCTTCATATTTTCCCCCAAAAAAGGTACTGTTTCCCCAAAAATAAGACCCTGTCTTATATTTTTTTGAACCATGAAATAAGCGCTTAACCTTATTGCCATGTACTCAAAAGCCTGATTGGGCTTATTATCAGGGGATGTCTTATTTTGGGGGAAACAGGATATATGATCTAAAATGACACTAAAACATTTTATTGTACTTCTAGCAAAAAAGCACTTGAACAACACATATCTTTGTTTCTATTCATTAGCAATGCAATTCTTGTTACAGCTGATATTCTTTAGTCCAATGTTCCAAATTAAAAGGCTGCCTTTTACAAAATGTTCTGGTTTTTTTTAATCGAACCAGAAACATTTGTTTAAAAATTGCCTTTTTGCATGCTGCCCTCCCCTTCATATTTAGGGTAGCTTTGCAAAACAACAAAAACAGTCCAGAGGTGGGTTTCAGCAGGTTCTGACCAGTTCTGCTAGTAGCGGTAGTGGAAATTTTGAGTAGTTCGGAGAACCGGTAGTAGAAATTCTGACTGGCCCCGCCCCTATCTATTCTCTGCCTCCCAAGTCCCAGCTGATCGGGAAGAAATGGGGATTTGGCAGTATCCTTCCCCTGGAGTGGGGTGGAAATGGAGATTTTACAGTATCCTTCCCCTGCCACGCCCACCAAGCCACACCCACCAAGCCATGCCATGCCCACCAAGCCACACCCACAGAACCAGTAGGAAACATTTTTAAAACCCACCACTGAAATAGTTCCTCACTAATTCTTCAGAACAGGGGTCTCCAACCTTGGCAACTTTAAGCCTGGAGGACGTCAACTCCCAGAATCCCCCAGCCAGCTTTGCTTTGCTGCCTGGGGGATTCTGGGAGTTGACATCCTTAAAGTTGCCAAGGTTGGAGACCCCTGCTTCAAAAGAGCCTCCAGCCTTAGATTCCTCTTCCTTCTTCTCAACTTAGTTGTGACTTTAAATGAATCTCTGCAGCTGTAGATTCCTATTCAGACCACCTATCCAAATAACCTACCTTATGGTTTGAACTCTTTGTGCTGCCAGCAGAGAACATTAAGTTCAACCCTGAGTTACGTACATTTTCTTCTGTTGAAAATTTGAGTGTCAATCTGTGAATGACTAGGGATGTGGCCTCTTTATCTACTGTATGTTCTTACAACTAGATGGTCTATTGGTCTGTTGATCTTTAGGGTACATCATAATATAAACAAACGTATCTATAGTAGTTTTCATCTGACTATGATAAAGTAAGATTATTTATTAGCACAAACACAGTTTTAGACAGTGTTGTAGTTAGTGAAATGTTGCCTAGTCTCTTGTCTTTACTCACTATGAAATAAACAAGAGCAATTTCCTCATTGTTTAGAGGGAAGTTTTGAGAAGGAAGGAAAGTTGTATTTTAAAGACTACTCATACTTTACTCATAAAGTAAAGGCTAGCATCACAGGAGAAATTTCAAAAGCTTTGGCCTCATTAACTGTCACCCACTGTCTTCTCATCCAAAGCAATCTTTAAAAACTTGCAGGTTAAATGTCAATGTTTTAACTATCAGGTTTTGGTATAAAAACATAAAGCACTTCCTTGTATCAATAGAAGAAAATATTTGTAGCTCCAAGTTGAACTGCAGGATTCTCTGAGCTTGGTGGTGTTTTTTTTTACAGACATTTCATTACCAAACTAGATAATATCATCAGTGCTAATAGAGTGGGGTTTGCTCTCATTTAATATACTACTGGCTTGCCCTGTCAGTGTTGGTGATAGTGGTCTTGTGGCTCCTTGATCAGGCTATTGTTTACTGTTAGCTTGTTTGTCTGAGTTGGTAGTTCCTTGATTTGGGATATCATCTAGTGCTGATGGTGTTACCTAATTTGGTAAGGAAACATCTGCAAGAAAACAACCAAGCTCAGAGAACATCGAGGACCCCATACTTACTTGTATTCAGTGTATAAATTGTTTCCTTAATCAGGTCAGGTCAATAAGCATTTGATGGGAGTTGTTTCTTCGTAGGGTTTATGTGTGTTTTTCTTCTAAACACACCTGGCTAGAAGAAAAACATATATATATAGTAAATATATATACTTTATATATTTTTTCTTTATATATATATATATTACTTTATACATATTATATATATATATATATATATATATATATATATATATATATATATATATATATATATTTATATATGTATAAACTTTATATATATATAAAACTTTATATATATATATTTCTTTCTTTTTGTTTGCGTTAATTTATATGTCGCCCTTCTCCGGAGACTCAGGGCGGCTTACAATGCATTAAGCATTTTTCTGCTAAGTATATGTTTATTATTTTTTCCAAAACTGAACTTGATACTTCTATAGATTCAAATTATAGATTCTGGTTTTGTTTTTTTTTAAAGAGACCATAAAAAAGCAAGAGGTCATGTCATTCAAGAAAGAAAAGAGAAGTAAACGCAGCTATATAGAATATATTGAACAAATGAATACATAAATATAAAGATATCAGATTGGGTTTTGTACTATTAACTACTACTCTTGAATAATCACACGATTCTGCCCAGTCTTCTGTGTGTTTCATTGTGCTTAGTGGAATTTATCAGACAGATTTGTAAATTCTGTATTTAGTTCAGAGAACTGTTTCTCCCTTCTGAAAAACGAGAAAGCTGGGAACTTCCAGATGCTGTTGAAGGACAACTCCCCTCATTCATGACTAGGTTGGCCAGGACAGAGGCTATTTGATGTACAGATAGTCCATGACCTACGACAGTTTGTATAGTGACTGTTCAAACTTACAACAGCATTGAAAAAAAGTGATTTGTGACCGTTTTTCACACTTATGACCGTTGCAGCATCCCCATGTTCATGGGATCAAGATTCATCCACTTGGCAACTAGCATGTATGGATGATGGTTGCACTGTTCCAGGGTCATAGGATCACCTTTTGCAATTTTCTGATAAGCAAAGTTAATGGGGAAGCGTCAGGGGTGGGTTCTAAAATTTTTTACTACCGTTTCTGTGGACATGGCTTATTTTGTGGGCGTGGTTTGATGGTCATGTGACAATTCTTTAGGATTTAACAGAGGTACTGGTCTACCAGGCTTTTAACTGTTTGCAGAGATGTACCGGTCTACCCATTTGTTCTTGGAGCGTTCTGGTTTACCCATTTGTTTTTGGAGGCACCAGTCTACCCATTTGTTTTTGGAGGCACTGGTCTACCCATTTATTTTTGGAGGCACCGGTCTACCACCACACTGCCTTTTAACACTGATCAGCTGTAGGGCGGCCCTTTGAAGCCCTGCGGCAAGAGTTTAAACAGCTTTTTCCTTCTAGCCGATCAGCTGGGACTTTGGAGGCAGCGAATAGATTGGGGGCAGGCCCAAGTAAAAGGTAAGAATAACACGGGGGGGGGGGGCGGGAGGCCCAGCTCCCGAACAAAGAGAACTGGTTCGGTGACGTCATATCGTCACCGCTACCGGCTTGGCCCAACTGGGCCGAACCCGGAGGAACCCACCACTGGGAAGCGGGGTTACTAACTTAACAACTGTAGTGATTGGCAAGAAAGATTGTAAAATGGGGCAAAACAATGGTCTCACTTAGCAACAGAATTTTTTTCAATCTCTGGAGTGCCCAGAATAAGGGAGAATAAGGCCCCTATGTCATTGGGGTTGCTTTAAGTTGAACACCATTTGGAGATGAGTCTCTTGGCATTCTTGTGCCTCATCTTAACAGAGCTTGCTCAAAAGCACAAACTACTCAAAAGCCATTCTACTCATCCCTGATTTTTTCTCTTAATAATTTTTATTGCAGAAGTTTTTTCAACAGAATTAAAGACAGTACAAATTTTGAATTAAACAGGAATGAAGAAAAGTAATAAGAAGGTAAAAAGAAGTATAGAAAAAGGGAAGGAAGGGAGAGATTATTTGAAGGATGGCCTCTCTCCAGTGACATTTATCCATCCCATTAAGTCCAACAGAAGGGGCTTGTTGCAAATTCTGTCCATTAGCGGGTGTCATCTGGTGGGACCCAAAAAGAAGGCCTTTTTTGCTGCTGCACCCATCCTATAGAATAACATTTTCCCCAGGCCCAACCTCGATGGCCTTCTGAGCTGACCTGAAGACCTGGCTTTGCCACCTGGCCTGATCAGAGAATGGTGTGGAGCCCCTAAAATGACTATAGCGTTCTTAAATTTTCTGTGCTCTCCCATTGATTTTATTATATGCTTTTAATTGTTCAATTGCTTTTAACAATTGTGTGGCTGTTATTTATTATTTATTGCAGGGGTGAAATTTACTTACCTTCCCTACTGGTTTGGAAATGCATGCGCCCTGTGCATGGACCCTCTGCGCCAGCGGTGAAATGTAAAATTTATTACTACTGGTTCTGTGGGCATGGCTTGGTGTTGGTGTGGGGGTAGTGTGACTGGGTGGGCATGGTCGACTTTTTTTTTTTTACTTTTAAAAGCATTTTTTCTACAACCTTAAGAGGTTGCAGAAAAAAATGCTTTTAAAAGTCTCTGACAATCAGGCAACTCAGCTTGGATCATCAGAGGCTTTTAAAGGCATTTTTTTTTCTACAACCTCTTCGGCCAAATAGGTTGTAGAAAAAATGCTTTTAAAAGCCTCTGATGATCCCAGCTGAGCTGCGCGAATAATCAGAGGGTTTTTTTTTTACTTTTAAAAGCATTTTTCCGGCGGAAGAGGTTGTAGAAAAATGCTTTTAAAAGTAAAAAAAAAAAGCCTCTGATGATCACGCGGCTCAGCTGGGCATGGGGGGGGGGGGGCAGGGATTTTTGTTACCAGTTCTCCAAACCACCCGCTGCCATTGCTACCAGATCGTGTGATCCGGTCCGAACCAGGAGCATTTCACCCCTGCTCTGCGCATGCGCAAACTCTTCTGCACATGCACAGAGGTTAAAAAATAGGTTACTTCCTGGTTAAAATCAGGAAGTAACAATGGCAGAGCCTCATGCTGCCATTGCTACCAGTTCTCTAAACCACCCGCCGCCATCACTACCGGTTCAGCGGAACCAGGCCGAACTGGTTGCATTTCACCCCTGATTTATTGATTGATTGATATTGTTTATGTTTTGATTGTAAGCCACTAACAGTCACAAATGTAAGATGGACAGCCGCATGTAAATTGAATAAATACCAAAACATAAGAACGTAAACAAATAAATAGTAAAATCTGTGAAGACTTTAAATGCAACAAAAAATGAAGCCAGGGATATATTACTGAGGCGAAATAACAGGCTTGTAGACAGGATGTCAATCGATGGGATCTTAGCGAAGGCATAGCTTATGGCTATCAAATCTGAACTGCAAAAATATGACTGATCACTAGAGGGCCCCACCAAGATTTGCAGCTTCGGTTTTCTCTTTGCTGCCATCTAGTACTTAGCTAGAGTTTTGCTAGAGTTTTGCTGGGTGATCTATTGATTCTTGTGTAACCAGTTCTTCAGATGACTTAGACTCAGCTCAAGTAAGTCCAGAAACCTGGCAACTGGTTTAACTGGTACACGATGACTCATCTTTCCAGCCCAATGATGCATTTGACATTTGAGGGTGAGTGAAGCTTGTATGGAGTGTTGGACCACATTATACATATGTATAGAGCTGGCTTTAAGAAACATGCCTTTTTACTTTTGTTCCCCTTACACAGATATGCTTATTTTAGGATTTACACTGTATTACCCATCTGTTTTCTATTTGAAAATAGCAAAATATTATTTCATTAGTTTCCAATGTTCTTGCTAGAAGCAGAGGATTTTGTGCTGTGAAAACCACAAAATGGAGAAGACCTGGTGAGCTGCATAAGGCTATATGATCACCCAATGCCCCTCTCTACACTTTACCTCAACAAGAAGCCTATTGGTTGCATTCTAAGATTTCCAAGTCACAGACCTGTATAAAACATAATTCAGTGTTGATGCATAGCTGAGGATATGTTTGTTTATGCCCTCTGAAGCTGATAAAAGACATTATTGCCCATTGCCACCACATGTCTCAATTCCATGGGCCTCATCAGATGTAGAAACAACTACAAGCAAGGAACAAGAGCACCAATAATGCTGACACAATTTGAGAGCAGCACTAAAATTAGAAAGTGCGAGAAAATTCCATACAATTTTTAATCTGGAATATAAGAGAATAGTTGTATTTCAGATCAAAAGCAGAAGGTCAGTTAAGGTTTGGATTCAATTCATTTTAATTTAAGCATGTACATAAAATCCACTCATATTTGTTTTGGACTGATCTCCCTTTAAGCATTTGAATAGTGCCATGCCATTCAAAAGACAGGCATCATTTTTGACCTGAGAAAAGCTAACATACCCTTTGTTTAGGTGTACACAATGTCTCTGAGTTGATAGCAACGGGTATGTGTGAGTATGTGCAAAAGTGAATGTGGTGTATGGAGGAAGATCCAGGCAACTCTGTTGAAAGGATTTCATGGCTACAGAAGAATGACCTATTGGGTTATGGTCAAAGCATGTGATACTTAACAAAACAATTCAATATTAGCACAGAAAATAATTTCCATCTTCAGCTTCCACCCTTTCACCCATAGTTGTATTCTTATTCTTATTTTTATTTTATTTGTATCCTGCCTTCATTATTTTTAACAATAACCCATGGCAGTGTACGTATCCAACACACTTTCTTTCTCCTGCTTTTTGTGAGCTGGGCTGAGAGAGATTGACTGGCTCAAAGTCACCCAACACCGTGGTGGGTTGCCCCCGGTTCGGACCGGTTCGCAAGAACCGGTAATAAAACCAGCGGGAGGCCCCGCCCACTGCCCCGGATGTCGCCATCGGCAATCTGCACATGTGCAGAAGCTTCCCGTTGTGAACCAGTAGTAAAGGTAAGTAGAACCCACCCCTGGCCCAACATGCTTTCATGGCTAAGGTGGGACTTGAACTCACAGTCTCCCACTTTCTACTTACAAGGATTGGGTATGTCTAGTCTAGTGATGTGATCTAGTCTAGTCTAGTGATCTAGGGGCACGATGGCTCAGAGAGTAAAGACACTGAGTTTGTCAGCTGGAAAGCTGGCAGCCTGGGTTTGAGACCCAAGTGCGACAGGGTGAGCTCCCGTTACTTGCCTCAACTGCCCTCCTAGCATGCATATGTGATAGATAAATAGGTACCCCTTCGGTGGGAAAGTAATAACATTCCATGTGCCTTGGAATATAGTCATGTTGGCCACATGACCACAGAAATGTCTGCAGACAATGCCAGCTCCATCAGCTAAGAAATGGAGATGAGCACCTCCCCCCAGAACCAGACACAACTGGAAAGGGGAAACCTTTATTTTTAATTTTAGTCAAGTGAAAAGAAGGACTAGGGGTGACATGATAGCACTGTTCCAATATTTAAGAAGCTGCCACAAAGAAGAGGGGGTCAACTTATTCTACAAAGCATCTGAAGGCAGGACAGGAAGCAATGGATGGAATCTAATCAAGGAGACAACCAACCTAGAACTAAGGAGGAATTTCTTGAAAGTTAGAACAATTAATCGGTGGAACAACTTGCCTCCAGAAGTTGTGGGTGCTTTTAAGAAGAGATTGGATAACCATTTGTCTGAGATGGTATAGAGTGTCATGCTTGAGCAGGAGGGTGGACTAGAAGACCTCCAAAGTCCCTTCCAACTCTGTTTCTGTTTTCCTTTTTCTGAATAAGATAGCCTAGTTCCTTAACCACTAGATCAAAGTGGCTCCCTTTTATTTTTCCTTTCATTAGTTGTTTGCCATTTTACTTTACCATATTTAAAGAACACAAACATTCACAAGGACAGCTTGACATAACTTTCTTTAACTTGATAGATTGGCTCGCATCCCACCACAACATCTTGATTGGATTACTATGAATACACAGTAAATGTAAAGGAAAAAAAAAAAACCCCAGAGGGAACCCAATCGTCCTGAAGCCACCCTGGAAATTCCTGAGCACCATCTACTGACTATATTTGGAATCACGGAGTTGGAAAACGCATGCAGTGATCAATTCCAGAAGTTACATGTTTTTTCTCAGTTCACAAGGTTTAATAGGTCTTTTCATTTACCGATAAAAACATAAGCAGTGTTGGATTGTCTGAATCACATCGTAATCTGTGGCAGCCTTTCTCCAGTTTGAGGGGTTTGTGTTTTTTAACTACAGCTTTCCTCAACCTCCACCAGTTTGAGAGTAATGGGATCAAAAAATGGAGAGAAGGTATTAATGAATTGGATGGTGCATTCCACCCCCTTCTGTAAATAAAAGGAGACTCATGGCATGTCCTTCCTCTAAGTGTATTGTATGATTTCGCATGCAGTAACTTGAAAAGGAACTCAAATACTTTGGCCACCTAATGAGAAGGAAGGACTCACTGGAGAAGAGCCTAATGCTGGGAACAATTGAGGGCAAAAGAAGAAGGGGATGGCAGAGAACGAGGTGGCTGGATGGAGTCACTGAAGCAGTCGGCATGAGCTTAAATGGACTCCGGGGGATGGTAGAGGACAGAAAGGCCTGGAGGAACATTGTCCATGGAGTCGCGATGGGTCGGACAAGACTTTGCAACTAACAACAACAAACTTGAAAAGGAGACCTAACAAATTTATGATGGATTGGGCTGTTAGCATGAATAATAAGTCATGTATTTGAAATATCAGCTGCTCAGGAACTTCTATGAGAGAAGACATCTTTCTCCTGACTATCTGGTTACTTTCCAACAGGATCTTAAGACAGAATATAAATTTAGATCCAGCAGATCTCTTCATGAGATCTAACAAAAGTACCATCACTTGGCATCAAATTAGAATTCAAGCTATTTTCAGTGATCCAACACTGTGACAGATCAAGTAGATTTCAAAGTCGTTGAATATGTTGGTTATTAGCTATGGAGCCCTCCATGGTATAAGGCATGATTATTTGAGGGGCTGTCTATTTTCACATGATTTGTGCCCGGTGGGTATGTCCTGCCAGAGTTGGCATGCTCCTGGTCTCTTCAACTAAACAATACCATCTATCAGGACACTCCGAAGCCTCTCTTCTGTGTTAAAGGCCTTCCTGCTGGTAATGAAAGACCATCCCCAAAAATCCATATAACTCCCAATTTGATGGCAAGTCTTGAAGAGCTGGTTGTTCTTGTAGGCTTTGAATTGAGCTCTACGGGGTGGTGGGGGGTGTCCCTTTGCTAGGGTGCCTTTGTTATTTTTATTTTCTGTCTGCATTGTGGTTTGTATTAGTTTTTTATGTTATTATTTGAGAACCATTCAGAGCTAGTTAGAGTTGGGTGGTGTCCAAATGGAATTATATTAGGGGTGAAATCTAGCAGGTTCTGACAGGTTCTGGAGAACCGGTAGCAGAAATTTTGAGCAGTTCAGAGAACTAGCAAATACCACCTCTGGCTGGCCCCAGAGTGGGCTGGGAATGGAAGTCTTGCAATGTCCTTCACCCAGGAGTGGGGTGGGAATGGAGCAGGGGTGGGTTCTACTTACCTTTACTACCAGTTCGCAACGGGGCCACGCAAGGGGCAGGCAAACACATGTAGCTCCAGCAGGCACACATGCAAAACCTTCCCCTCCCCTCCGCCACCACCACTGCCAGTCTGTGGAGCCGGAAAGGTTGGGGGACAGCTGCTCTAACCCACTCAGGTGGCCTGAGCGACAGGATTGACAAGTCCCTATTCTTCTCTCAACCACTTCTACTGATGGCCAGTTGGGAGTTGGCTTTTGTAGACTTGAGCTCCCTCCTCCAATCCTTCCATAATTCCCTCATCAGATGTGCCCAAGAAAGTCAGCCAATTGTTCTGCCAAGCCAACTTCTCAGCCAGCAGAGTCTGCAAAGATACCTGCTTGCAATGGTTTGACAGGAACTCAGTTGTATTCATGGTTAGTCTCATGTTACTCCTTTCTGAGGCACCAGATTATTCAGATGCAGTAGGGTTATCAGACGTCCATTAAAAGGAGGCCATATTGTCCAGCTTTGGGAGTATCTTGAGGTTGTCTTTTTTTTTTTTTTTTTTTTTGGACTATTTCCACAACAGTAGACATTCAAACTTTAATGAATTGTGACTTTGTAAGTTTCTTTTCCTCATCTGTTGACAGACTCGACAGTCTAGATTTACATTATTTAGTTTATTTCCTGATCCCTCTATTTGGCTTTAATCCAGCCCCTTCAAATTTGCAATCACTGGAGTCTGTAGATCGTGTGACTTGTCATGGGTTTCTGTGATCAAGCTCAAAAAGAACGGCATTTAAGATTCTATATAATTGCTAGTATGTGTTCCTGAAAATAAAGACATTGGAAAAATGTTACATATTGGGGGGGGGGGGGGGAAGCAGTCTTTCTGATGCTGGAAAAAGTACATTCATTAAAAGTCCAGTTTCACTGTAATTTTGTGGATGCCAAGAAAGGTAAACAGTTAGTACATTTCTCTTCCCCCTCCTTTGTCCTTCTTTCCAATTGTATGTGTCCATCTTTGCTTGTTCATATATCTGGTAACCCTCCGCTGCAAGGAGTTTGTGGGATCAGTTCCTAGTCACTAGCTTTTATCCTCTAGTAGCCATCTGGATTTTTTTCAATCCAGAGATGGAAACCTTACTGTAGTTTTAACGTGATGGTGCATGCATTTCCAAAAGCAGCATTTGCAAACTAAGATTCTATAAAAGCACATGTATTCCTATATTAAAAATCCCTCAGCGGGCAGCAGAGGAAAAGATTTATTATTTTTTCTCAGATTGGAATCATGTTTCTCCATATCCTTCCTATCATCCCTAAACTTCATTTAATTCTTCCTCTCTAAAACTGTAATCAAAATTATGTATTATGGAAGGAGCTGTTCTACATTGCTTTCTTTGAGAGAAACAGATACAAATCAGAGCATTACCTTGCAAACTGACCACTGCAGCATAGATGGTTTCTAAAGTCAGAAGTGCAAATCACATTTATGCTGACTAAAGAGCAGTTCACTTTCATTTAAGAGAAATAAGAATTTGGTGAGGTCAGCATTGGGTTGAAATCCTTAGTCCTCAAACATAGGTGGAGATCGGAATATCTATCAATTATGTTGTGAGCTTGGTTAAGTACACTTCTCTCATATCTAATGCACAGACAGCCTTCCCCTGAAGCTCAATTTTGGGAGGATTAATCTTTTTCCTTTGAAGCAAAAAGCAGCTCTGCATAATCACACAGGCTTGTTCCTACCTCAGCGATGCAATAAAATCTGCTAGATTGGACTAAGGTGTCCTAAAGCTGGAGCTTAAGAATGGAAACTAAATTTTACAACGGTCAAGCCAACCGAGGAAAGCATCGTTCCTGCCCCGTAGGTCAGCAGCCTACTTTAGGCGGCATAAAACAACATCCTGTGTTTGAAATATCCCTCTGCTTTTTCCTAGAATGGCCATATTTATACTCCTTTGTTTATTTATTTGCCAAATGGCCATAGATCAAAAGAACCCAATTCTGTAGAACTGTATAATAGAAGGAAGCAAATTGAGGCATGTGTTAACTAGCAAAGGTCAATATCATGTGCTAAAGCTAAATCAACCAAAGAATACTGTAACAAGTAGTAAGTTTCTATACCCAGATTAATAGAAGGGTTAACAAATGTAAAAATGAGTGAATAGGCCCCTGCTTTGTGGAACATCCTCCCGTTGGAGATCAGAATGCCCTCCAACCCTGTTAGTCTTTCGCAAGATCCTAAAAACCTGGCTGTTTTCCAGTGGTGGATTGCCCCCGGTTTGCACCAGTTCTATAGAACCGGTAGTAAAACTGGCAGGAGACTCCACCCACCGACCCCGACTTCATCAAAACGCTTTTGTGCATGCGCGCACGCAGCCCCGCTGCAAATAGATAGTAAAGGTAAGTAGAACCCACCCCTGCTATGTTCCCAAGCCTGGGGTGCTGAATTTGTTAAGGTCCCATTTTCCTGGCTGTATTGCTAACTGGCCAAGAATCTCGGCTGCCAGATATATTTAGTTTGGATGTTTTTATTGTTATGTTATTGTTTCAAAAAGTTTTTAGTGTTTTAACCGTAATATATTTTTTGAACTGTAAGCTCATTAGAGTCATTGACTGAGATGAGCAGCTATAAAAATTAAATAAATAAATAAATAAATAACTTGAGTTTAGCTAACTAGAGCAAACATACTGGTTTCTGATGGCTGTTAGTACAGCTAAATATTTTGTGGCCTTCTCAGTTATTTCAGTCTGCTGATCTTGCAATGGCTGATCTGGAATCCCAGACTGGTAGATGGGGAAAGTTACCAATAAGTGGTTCAATGACTTCAAGACACCAGTTGTAATAGAAGGGTAACCTGGTAGCTTATGTGCTGTAGACTTAACCTTGTCCTTTGAGCACACACAAAAGTGATCAGGAGAAGATATGATATGGTACAATATATGTAGTATATACTGCTGTAACCGTCAAGAGCAGGCCATGAAATCACAGCAATGAAGAAACCTTTTTATGTAGGACGAGAAAATATGATAAGAACAGGTATGAAAAAAGGAGACACGTAAGTTTGAGACAATAGACATGTGAAATTTCTTCTCTATAATTTTGGACAGCTAAGCCTAAGACTTCCCATTTAAGCTATGTCAAGACCAGTGGTGGGATTCAGCCAGTTCGCATCACTTTGGGAGAACCGGTTGTTAACTTTCTGAGCAGTTTGGCAAACTGGTTGTCGGAAGAAATCATTAGGGCAAAGAACCGGTTGACTCTATCTACACTCCACAGAACATATAGCTGGGGATGGGTAAGGAGGCACCTACAATAAGTCAAATTCAAATCTATTTTTTAAACACCTAAAATGCCTAGGCCGGGCCCAATTTTTTTTTATTTTATCCAGAATTTAAGTCTGCAAACTGTTAGCGAACCTCAAAAAAGATGCACTTAAGATCCAGCTAAAGGAGCATATATGTTGTTGATCAAGGGACACAAAGCAGAGTCTTCAAAAGTTGAATTGCTCCCAAGGTAGATGCATCTCAGTTAAATACAGAGTTGCACAACTTGCAGCAGCAAACTGAAGACTGTTGCTTTAAATAATTTGATTACTGCAGGCACATCAAACCCTTTACAACTTGAAAATCAGATACTGAGACATTTTTGTGCTCTGAACAAAAGCTTACTTATGTGGTAACTCCAGAGTTGAATGGCTGGAAGTGAATTACTAAAATATTCAAAGCCCTTGAATTGCTCTATAGATTTAACATTAAATCTATTTATTCATTCAGTCAATCAATTTGTATGGCCACCCATCTCAACATGTGACTCTTTTCAATTATAAAAAAAGGTCAAAACACTTTTTGGTAAAAAATGTAGGACTTTTGCTTTAATTATTAATAATTTATTTCTACATTTTCCCCAAAACAAAAGGATGCTGGTGTATTTCTGTATTCTGTAGTGTATTTCCTTGAAAACTGTGAAGGCCAAGAGGAGATATAGGTGGAACAACTGCTTAGAGAAAAACTGAAATAGGCTAGTAGATGAGGACTGGTGATGGAATTTGTATTTAATAAAGGTCCAAACCAGTACTGATGCTATAGAAATTAAAGTCCCAAAGATGCTTTTTAAAAAGGCAGCTGGACTTCGTTTTTTCCTTAAAGACGTTTCGCTTCTCATCCAAGAAGCTTCTTTAGTTCTGAAACTTGTCATCCAACCTTCTTGGGTGAGAAATGAAACCTCTTCAAGGAAACAACAAAGTCCAGTTAGCTGCCTGTCAAAAAAAAGCACCTTTGGGACAACCATGACTTAGATGACTGAGAATCTCCGTAGACATACAGAAATTAAACAAGGCATGGCCGAATACATCCCTGCTTCCCTCTGTTTGAGATGGAAATAGGGGCAATTGTAGTTCACCATTGTTCTTACGTTTGAATTGCATAAAAGTGCTTTCGTGCAATGGCATTATCTTCATGAGAAGATATTAAAAATTAAAAATATCTTCTGACAGAAGGGATGTTCAGCCCTATGGCTGCTGTTAAGAACAGTGTCTCTCTTTACATATCTGACTCATTCTTATTTCATATGACGCAGACTTTCTGTCATTATTTTCATTATTCTCTTGCCCTTTTTGTTCAGGTAAGAGCCATCAATGCAACATCTCAGACTTGCAACTCAAACTTATCTCACCCTGCAACATGCTATTCCAGTCAGCCAACCGCTCTTCCACAACACACCATCCTACTTAATTCCATAATAATGTGCCACCCAATTTTCTATCCCTTAAATTGCTTTTTAATCCTCACTCCACCTTGTGTGGGATTATTTTTTAAAGTTGCAGGTAGTTCTGTAAACAATGGGACATTTCCTAATCCTACTGATCCCTGCTTTTTATGTGGGAATAGCATCATTGCAAAAATTGCAATTCCCCTTAAAACTCTGAGGAAAACCATCTGACTGTTTTCTATCTCTCTAGCAGAGGTGAAATCCAGCAGTTTCTGACAGGTTCTGGAGAACTGGTAGCAGAAATTTTGAGCAGTTTGGAGAACCAGTAGTGGCAATTTTGAGTAGTTTGGAGAACCGGCAAATACCACCTCTGGGTGACCCCAGAGTGGGGTGGGAATGGAGATTTTGCAATATCCTTCCCCCAGGAGTGGGGAGGGAATGAGGATTTTGCACTATCCTTCCCTTGGATAGGGGTGGGAATGGAGATTTTGAAGTATCCTTCCCCTGCCATGCCCACCAAGTCACGCCCACCAAGCCACAAAACACCCACCAAGACATGCCCACAGAACTGGTAGTAAAGAAATTTGGATTTCACCACTGCTCTCTAGTATAGAATTATAGGAGTTATGAGTGGCAGAGAAAGAAGAAATGTGTTAGATCATTTAAAGTCATCTGATCATGCCAAAGATTGCCTCACCAATCAGCAGGATGATATGCTTAGTATATGGCTACACATCTATGGAGAGTCTCAATCACCCAGGTCATGGTTGTCCCAAAGGTGCTTTCCAAAAAGCAACTAGACTTTCTTGGGATTTTTTTTTCTTTGAAAACATTTCACTTCTCATTCAAGAAGCAAAGAAGCTTCTTAGATGAGAAGCGGAATGATTTCAAGGGGAAAAAAACCTCAGGAAAATCTAGTTGCCTTTTGAAAAGCACCTTTGGGATATTTATGGACAGATTATCTATCTATCTATCTATCTATCTATCTATCTATCTATCTATCTATCTATGTATCTCTATGTGGGTTAGAGGCAGAGACATACACATACATACTGAGCAGGGGTGGGTTCTAAAAAATTTTACTACCGGTTCTGTGGGCATGGCTTATTTAGTGGGCGTGGCTTGATGGTCATGTGACAATTATTTAGGATTTAGCAGAGGTACTGGTCTACCAGGCTTTTAACTGCTTGCAGAGCTGTACTGATCTACCCATTTATTTTTGCAGGCACTGATCTACCCATGTTTTTGCAGGCACTGGTCTACCCATTTATTTTTGCAGGCAACAGCCTACTCATATAGCTACCGGCTCAGCGGAACCGGGAGGAACCCACCACTGATACTGAGATTACAGAACCAAAAAGGGAGGCACCTGCAGGTGCTAGCATTTCCACCATATTCCACCATATTTAATAATGGAAATCCAGGGACTTACGGTTGGCGCTGCGGCGATTTGGATGTGGAAATTGCGGAGCTCTTTGGAGCCCCGCAAAAATCCTGTCTGTCAAGCCCCCACCGGTAGGTCTGCTGACCTCCCCTGTCCTGTAGGGACAGGGGAACAAAGAGGGACCTCCTCGGATGGCCAAGAGGAATGAGCAGGTTCCTCAAGGCCGGAGGATAACCCTCTACGCCGGTGGCGGTGGGAGAGGCAGCCATGGCAGCTGCCCCAAAGCTGCGGCAGCCGGGACAAGTGAAGTGCAGGAGGAGACACTGGAGCAAGCTGTTTGAATGCAGGGTGAGTAAGACCAGCCCAGGCGGGAACAGCTTTTAAATATTTGGAACTAACAATGCCCTGGCCCTAACAGCGGCTAAGAATTACTTGGGCAAAAGATTTAAAATAATTAACAAGGAGAAGAGAAGACCCTTTAAAGGATGATAATATCTGCTATCTGCCTTTGGAATTAAATGTTGTTTTTAGATGGATTTTTGGTTATTAAGGAGAATGGATTAGCTGTAAAGAGAAAGAAGGAGAAGAAGAAATGGAATGTCTTTTTAAAAGCTGCGAGGATAATAAGCGGAGGGAGTTTAAGATGGACGCTTGTTAACAGAAGTGAAAGTGGAAACTGCAAATTGTCTATTCCTTGCTGTTTGAAGAAGAAACTTTGTCTCTAATTTCTCAAACTGGAGTATATTGAGGAAAAACTAAGGAGGCCTGATTTTGGATGTATTCAATTTGTTTTTGAACCACTTATGGACAGTTGGGAAGAAGAAGCTATTTGAAACAGTTAAAACTGCTGATTAATGGTGTTGTAATGAAGAAGAAGGGCGTACCCCTAGAAGAGGACATGATGATACTATATATGGACTACAAAAGAATTAAATCTGTTAGTCTTTATAACTTTATGGATATTGGAACTGGAAAAAGGAGGAAAAAGAAGAAGAAGAAGAAGAAAGAGTTTGGACAGAATGAGAAAAATACCATAGTTTGATTAAAATGGATGTAAATGCTTTTTATGTAATTGATTCCTAAACAATGTAAGGAAGAGAGTTTCTCTCTCCTCTCTCTCTTTCTTTTTTATCTTTTTCTTTCTAGCTCTGTACTATTTTTCTATCTCATTCCTTTCTTTTTGTTTTTCCTTTTTCCCTTATTTCTTTCTTTTGAAACTTTTCCTTTGATATTTTTTGTTATACTTCTATTTCTTTTTTCCTCTCCCTTTCTCCTTTTTAACTTTCTCCTTCTTTATTAGTATTGAAAGAAGCACTTTTTTAAAAAGGGGGGGAAATGGGAATATAGAAAAACTACAAGAAATATGAAGATTATGAATGGTTTTCTGAGTATTAATAAGAATTGCTGATAGACTTAACAATTATAGGAAACTGTTCTTTTGTTTTTTTTATAGAAAGTAAGGAAATGTGGATATCTGAATATTGCTAAGAACTATTTATAGATGATTTCTAAAGCGAGGAATATTATTATAGAAAAAATGTGGATACTTTGAAAAATTTCTTTAAAAAAATTTTTTTTTATTAATAAGCATGGTTTAAAATTCTGTAAACTATAAGAAATATAAAGATTATGAAGGAATTTTTGATTACCAATAAGAATGATTGATAGATTCAACAATTATAGAAAATGCTCATCTTTAAAGCGAGAAATGTGATTAATAGAAAAAATGTGAATACTTTGAAAGAATTCTCTAAAAATATTAATAAGTGTCTTAATGCTTATAAAAAATGGACTTGAAAGTTGTTTTAAAATGTTGTTTTTCTATAGTAAACAAGAGAATGGGAATGAATTCTTGAATAACAATAAGATTTGTTTATAGATCCTATAACTATGGTGAATTAGCCTAGAGAGAGTAAGAGAGAAGATATATTTCAAAACGTATTACTATTTTAAATTGCTAAAGAGGTATGATTTTGGGAATTAGATGATTAAAATTAAATTGTGAATTTGTTAAATATAAGGTTAGGAGTGGAGGAAAGCATCCCTGGAGAGCAGCTGACTAGGCTGTGAACCAACTAAAAATAAACCTAGGAGGAATGGAGGAGGCAATGCTGGAGAGCAGTTAGAGCCAAACTGTGAACCAGTTAATATAAGGTAAGGAGTGGAAGTAAGCATCACTGGAAAACAGCTAATTAAGCTGTGGACCAGCCAAAAATAAATTTAGGAGGAGTGGAGGAGGCAACGCTGGGGACCAATTAAAGCTAAACTGTGAATCAGTTAAATATAAGGTAAGGAATGGAGGAAAGCATCCCTGGAAAATAGCATATTATGCTGTGATCCAGCAAAAAATAAATTTAGGAGGAGAGGAGGAGACATACTGGGGAGCAGTTAAAGTTAAACAGTGAACCAGCAAAATATAGGTTAGAAGTGGAGGGAAGCACCCCTGGAAAACAGCTGAAAAGCTGCTATCCAGCTAAAAATAAACCTGGAGGAGTGAAGGAGAAAATGTTGGAAGCAGTTAAAACTAACTGTGATCCAGCCAATAAATAAGGTTAGGAGTGGAGGAAAGCATCCCTGGAAACCAGCTAACTAAGCTGCAATCCAGCTAAAAATAAACCTAGGAGGAATGAAGGAGATATTTTTGAAGGATGGATATTGACTTTAAAATGTTTTTCAGAGGGGAATGAAATATTTTATATTGGTTATTAGATGTATTTTAAAAGAAACATTGATTTGATTTGGGTCTTTGAAGTACAGAAAATACATGAAATACTGATTGTTTAAAATGATAAATGAATATTATAAAGTGCTGTTTGGATTTGAAGTTTAAGAATTAGGGTGACTACATAATAAAAACTTAAATGTTAGAATAAGATGTTAGATTGGATGATAAAAATTGGGTTTAGATTTGGGGATTTTGTTGTTGTTGTTACTTTTGTTATTTTTTTTGTTTGTCTTAAGATGTTAATTGATGAAATTGAGAATTTATATCTATGTTATACCGGGTCAAACTCTTGCTCCAAAAAGATGTTGTTTTATGTTCTATGTTTTAAAAATAAATGAATAAATTTTCAAAAAAAAAAAAAATGGAAATCCACACTTGGCTACATGCACAGGAGTCTATCAAACACAGGTACAGGTAGTCCTCGATGTAAGACCACAATTGAATTGAAATTTCTGTTGTTAAGCGAGACAGTTTATAAATGAGCTTTGCCCCATTTTACGGCCTTTCTTGCCACAATTAAATGAATCACGGCAGTATTAGTAACAAGGTTGTGAAGTGATTCTGGCTTCTCCATTGACTTTGTTTATCAGAAGGCCACAAAAGGTGATCACATGATCCCAGGGCATTGCAACTGTGATAAATATGAGTCAGTTACCAAGCGTCTGAATTTTGATCATATACGTATACCAGTGGTGGGTTTCAAAATTTTTTACTACCGGTTCTGTGAGTGTGGCTTAGTGGGCGTGGCATGGCTTGGTGGGCGTGGCAGGGGAAGGATGCTGTAAAATCTCCTTTCCCATCCCACTCCAGGGGAAGGTCACTGCAAAATCTCCACTTCTTCCCAATCAGCTGGGACTTGGGAGGCAGAGAATAGATGGGGGCAGGGCCAGTCAGAATTTTTACTACCAGTTCTCCAAACTACTCAAAATTTCCACTACCGGTTCTCCAGAACTGGTCAGAATCTGCTGAAACCCACCTCTGACATATACATATATGCAATTATCGTTTTATTGTCTTGCCTTTTTTCCTGTTTGTTTCTTCTGTTTTGAAATCTTTTTCTTTTATTTGTGTTCACAGATTTAGTTCTGCCTTCTCTTTCTGTTAAAGCTGTATGGTAAAAACAGCACCCTCTCGTTTCTTATTTCTAGAAACACACATGCTGAAATATATCAAATTCCAGGGCTCAGCCTGGTTCCATAGAGCACTGTCGAATGTCTATAAAAGAAGTCCAAACAGAAATAGATACATAAATGCAATGCATCCTCTGCTTGGGAAATTTTGTAGATAGCAGCACATCAAAGTTATTAGTGGTTTGGTTACAACAGAACATGGGAAGTTTGTTTTAAGGTTGGCACTGCTGAAAGCCTGAGAAAGAGCCCTGACTGGGTAGAGACTAAGACTATCAGGGCCAGATCAGCTTCTCCAAGCAGCAGCTGAGCACCAGCGTTACTTACAGCACATCACATGAAAAGTGTGGTTGTTTTTCCAACTTCCGACTCATCAGCTTGCTCATAAAACTGACAATGGCTCCCCCTGCCCTATTTTTCAGTTTCCCAAAGTCTTGCTCAGCGCACAGGCAGAATGCGCCACCTACTGGCCACTTGCAGGATACAATATCTAATCTTAGCCTTTTCCTACCGAAAAAAAAAATCTTTTTTACAGGTAGTCCTTGACTTGCCTTACGACCACGACAGAGTCCAAAATTTTTGTTGCTAAGCGAGTCATTGGTTTAGTAAGTTCTCCCCATTTTACAACCTTCCTTGCCACAGCTGTGAAGTGAATCAGTGCAAATTGTTAAGTTAGTAACAGGATTTTAACTGAATCTGACTTCCCCGTTGGCTTTGCTTGTCAGGTCGCAAAAGGGCATCACATGGCCCTGGGATATGGCAACCGTCATAACTATGAGCCAGTTGTCAAGCGTTCCAATTTTGATCACATGACCATGGGGATGCTGCAATGGTTGTAAGTGTGAAAAATGTTCATAAGTCACTGTTTTTTTACTGCCGTTGTAACTTCGAACGGTCATTGCTGTCAATTGAGGATTATCTGTTCTTTTTGGTCATGTTACCAGCATGCATGGCCTACACTTATGCAATTCTTATGTTATGTTATGTTTTATCTCAGCTGTGCACCGCCCTGAGTCCCGCAGGAGAAGGGCGGTATAGAAATATAATAAAATAAATAAATAAATAAATTCGTACAGGGGATGGTTTTGCACACATGTGCTGCTTTCACAAATGCAGCTTCATGCACACACACGCTCACACAATTTCGTGGCCTGGTTCCAAATGGCCTGCGGCCCGGTTGGGGACATAGGCCATTTGGGGACCTCTGTTCTAAAATGTAGATATTAATATGGATCACTCTGTGAGAAAACAGCATAGGCTATACAAAGTTTTAGTTTACTTTATTGATTAGTATCCACTGGCCATATCAAATATTGTCAATTTTTGTTTTAGTTGTTTAGTTGTTTTAGAGAAGCAACCATCCTTTCCTAACTGTAGAAGTGTAGGAAAGGACACCAGACTTTATTCTGAAAAAGCGTTTAAAGTCTAGTTCATTTACTACAATCACTTTTGAATTTGAGTAGGCTCCTTGGACAGCAAAGGTAACCAACAAACAAGTACTGGAGCGCATAACAGCAGACACATCACTGGAAGGAAAACCCATCAAACTCACTTATCTTGGCCATATCATGCAGGGGAATTCACTAAAGAAAGCAATCGTGTTGGGAAGAGTTAAAAGGAAACCAAGCCACCAAAGAACATGATGAGACAGTAGGAAAGTGCTCTAACATTTCCCTTTAAAAAATCCCATTAAGCTGAGGTTTCTCCCCTGATGTTTCTTAAGCTGTTGAGTCCATCTTGAGTCCTAGGAACTAGGATCAGTCCCTGTAGTCTTCTTGGCAACATTTTCAGAAGTGGCCTGCCAGTACTTCCTTCCTAGGACTGAGAGAGAAGACTGGCCCAAAGTCATCCAACTGGCTTTCAAAGCTAAGGCAGGACTTGAATCCACAGTCTCATACTTTCTAGCTAGGTGCCTTAAGCTAGACACCAAAGTGGCTGTTTTATTTAAAAAAAAATCCTTTGCCTTCTTTTCATTGGTTAAAGAATAAGAGTATCTAAATGTTCCATTCCATTCAGGACATGAGTGGCCAGGCCGCCAAATTTTTTTTCAACCCGAATGCAAAATCCTTCACTGAGACAAGACGTGGGTTGTAATTTGATGTTTAAAAATGGTGCAGGCTACTGTTTTTAAAAATTGAACATATCAGGTGCTTGGAAAGAAAATTCCTGATACCTGCAGTAGGGAGACGGTTGCCGAGATGCGAAAATTAGGACAAAATAGCAATGATAAAGTTCTCAATTTTTTGCAGAATTGTATCAACTTAAAGATGAAAATAGCCAATAGGTTCACCAAAGGTGATCTATATGTAGACATCAGACAGTGATACTAGAAGTATGGGAGGGCTCTTAAATTTGTCAAAGCGCCGAGGAGTGTAATATAGCAATAGCTCATGTTTTTGGTTGGAAAACGAGTGAGAGAGAAAAAAAACAAGTACGTTTTACATATTTATGTTAAGTTATTTGTAACTGAATCATTTCAAATGTATACATAATTTTACCATTCTAATAGGCCATAAATTAGCCTGATAACCTCAGGAAGGAAGGCTGTGTGAAACCACAATACATTTCAAAATAAGGAAGAAAAGGATAACCCAGTGAAAAATAAATGCTTTTCTTTAATACTCAAGTGATCATCAAAGTTCTGTAAACATTTCTGCTTAACTGGTTTCTACCAATTATTTCTTAAAATCGTAAGTCAAAAACTACATTTAAAACAAAGTTCTAAAGACAAATACATCGGAGTTAGAAGTACCCTGGATTTGAGAGTGTGTTGAAATATATCTTCCAATTTGCCCAATGTTTACTTCCATGAAAGAAACTTGTCTTTTCTCTTGCATTTTGCTTGCAAAATTCTTTTGGTTGTTTTTTTTTTTTTTCTTTTATTAACAATTTTACTTTTGAACAGCAAATGTAATGGTGTTTTTTTTCTTTGCAGATCATAGAACACCAGGGGTTAGAAATTTGCAGTCCAAGGCTACAGAGTGTCAATTGAATAGCAAAATGGAATTTTTGATGGGGGAGTTTTAGCATTTTCAAGTTAAAGAGAAAATTAATGTAAGTTTTACATTTTTCACTTAAAGCTTTAAAATGGATGGGTTAAGCCTGAAGACGTCAGCCCCAATCTCTCCAATGTCAACACTGCTTTCCGTAATCCTTGAAAGCTAATAATTGTAAGTCTTAAAATGAATGCCGTTTCTTCTTGCTTTGTGCTCATGCTTCTAATCTAAAAAAACCCCCAAACCTTTGAAAGATATTCCATCATAATTTGAAATGCAATGTGGGAAGTGTGGGAGGCTACAAAATCCTGTAAAGTTCTTGCTAAATGAAAATTACACCAAATTTTGCTTCTTTGCAAATTATGAAAGTAGCAAAATTTTCTGGAAGTTACAAGAATGGTTAAAAAATACATATCTTTTTAGCCTAGTCCCATTAAACAACTCAGTAGAAATGTGTACTTACTGAGTGGATCCAAATTACAAAAGTAAGCATAGATTCTATTGAAATAAGGGGAAAAGTCCTCTTGATTTCAAAGGAAAACAAATTCAGCTTTAACTCATTTTCAGAAATGTGTATTTCTGGTTTTAACTTGGGCCTCTAATATAATTGTTCTATTTTTAAAGAGTTACTAAAGGTTCTTATTTAAAAATATTTAGTAACTTCCCATCCAAAAATAAATTCAGTGTCTTAACATGAACTGAAACAGAAGACACACAAGTTTGCTCTGGATGTAAAATGTGCACATAACAAGCTTCAAGATTGAAAATTACAAGAAGAAAACAAGGTATGAAAAGCCCTTTTTAAATGGGAAGGCAGGAGATGGTATTTTGCATATGGGTTTCTTCCTCTTGAGCACTGAAGGATAGCTCCGTATTTCTGTGTCTTGTTTTTATTCTCTTCCAAATGATCAGGAGTTGTATCTATTAGACAAAAGCATTTGCAGAACCATGCATTGCTTTCTTAGGCAGTATTGATAGTAGTTGATAAATATCCAGTCTATCAAAAAAAAACACGTTTACTTGACGGTTCAGATGGAGTTGAACGTGCTGCTGCAGAGAGGAGTGGGAGAAACATTGGGGAAAGGATGAAAAACGTTAAGCCCAGTTAAACCAGTTGAAACACAGAAATACAGAAAATACGACAAAGTAACAAGGACAATCATCAGTCAAATGCAAATGTAGCAACTCAGATATCTTGAGCTTAGTTTTCTCAGCAGCAAAATTTGCCATGTTTGTTTGGTTGACAAATATATAATCTGTCTGAATCCCTTATAAAACAGCAGAATATAATGTCTCTAGTGATAGGTTTTACAAGATTCACACAAATAATAATTTTGAAAAATAGAACATATAGATAGATCCTATTAAAAGAGTTCTACATGAATATATACTTTTATAATACACTGGAAAAATCAATAGCTAAATGTTTACAGTTAATATTTATATTGTTCTTCATAGTAGTCATATAATATAGGTAGATTCAATAGATAGATCATAGAGCTAGATAGATGAGTGGTGAAAAGCATCAATGACATTGCCAGTATACTATTCCTGGGACATTTTTCTAAGAAAAATATAGACCAGCTTTTGATTATTTTTGCTAACAAGGTTTAAAGTTAACTCTAAAAGATTATATATTAAAAATGATTGTATTGAAGATCCCCAAGCATCAATCATTACATAACTGCTGGAGAAATTTATCTCCAGCATCAATTATTGCTTATCAGGTTGAATTCATTGTGAAAGTAATAACTGGTCTTTGAGCTTAAATAATGTGTAAGTCACATAACGTTACCTACCATGCTAGGCAGAGTAATAATAAAAAGATGGTACTGATAGCAGCAACTGAGCTTAAAATAACCATAGTCAAATGCTGCACTGGGAATGATATATCTGAAAGAAAGAAACAATAAAACAGCATTTGCCAATTGTAAAACATGTAATAAAGGACTTTAGCAAAGCAGGGTCTGTAACCATTTGAAATACACACAGACACTATTCTTTGTTTTCCGACACTTTGCAGTGAGAATTGTCCAGAAATCTCCTTTGATGTGCAATTTGCGCTGAACAAGCTGTATAAGTCAAGTACAAGCAAAAGACCATCATCAGTACTGCATGTAACTCTTTAATCATTATTAAAAATAGGAGGGCAGAGAAGCTAAATTGAGAGGGTCCTTGTTCTGACATGAAGGTCATCTCTTACGTTCAAAGATTATTAGATGCAATTACCTCCAAAAACAAATAAAAATCAGCAGTGAGTCAAAAACCTGAACTGTTTCCAGCGGGGCAGGAAAGTTCATCAAGAGATGAAACTTTCATCTCTGAAGAAAGTTCAGGATTTATAACCACCATCCAATTACAACTTGTGCAAATAAAGAAAAGCTATTCGAGCAATCCACAAAACATCTGCCCACTGACAATTTCATCCTCATTGCAATTTCAATCTTACATCAGTTGAGCCACTCCGCAGCATCCGACAAAGTGAGCTATGCCTTTTAATAGGAAAAGGCGCCAGAAAAGGTGCCGCCAGACTCCTAATTTTGGGATACCATAGGCTAATTTAGCTCTCCTCCTCCAATTAAATGTGGTCCATCATGGTCCATATTTAATAGATTGAGAAGGAAACCCTTGAGGATGAGGGATCTGGTTTTCAGAATAGATTTCTGTTGACTGGGCTCATTCAATACATTTCAATTACAAAGCATCATTTGTAAAAGATTATGCTTCACATTATACCCTAAATTAGCAAACCACATTTTCACTTAATGTGTTGCATAGACCTAGGCCTCAGTGTTCAGTTGAAAGTGATTTGCATGTCATCATTTTAGCCATTGTCTATCCACTGCAGGATGAAGGCCTCTTCCACATCTGCAGAGATATTTTATTAGAAGAGTACTCAAATCTTCTGCTCAAAATAAAATTCCCTACACCACCAGGCTTGAAATTTTAGGTCTGGATAGCCTTGCACTACGCTGTCTACGTTCCGATCTATGCTTAGTTCATAAGATTATATACCAAAATGTCCTATCTGTAAATGAGTAATTTCAACCGTAATAACACAAGGACTACCAATAGATTCAAACTCAATGTAATTGGCTCTAAACTTGATTGTAGGAAATATGACTTCTGCAATAGAATAGTAAATGTCTGGAACACTCTACCTGATCCTGTTGTAAATTTCGCTAATCCCCATATCTTCTACCTTAAACTGTCTACTGTGGAACTTTTATGTTTCTTAAGAGGTCCCTAAGGGGGCGTGCATAAGCGCACCAGCGTTCCTACTGTCCCCATTTATATGTAATCATTCTATGTGTTTATGGCTATGTTTTGCCCATTTATATCCTATTATTTGTACCAATTTTTTTCATGTGTCCATGTCTATGTCTATAGTGTTACTTGTTTCCTTTACTTGTTGACAAATAAATAAATAAAATAGATAAATAAATGTCTCCAACCCATATGATCCTGAGCTTTCTTTTGCTAGGGCCCCTGCGATACTTGATGTCATTGATCCACCTTATTTTAGGTCTCTTTCATGGATGCTTTTTATCAAAGTGGGAGCCATTCTATGACTGCCTTGGTCCACCTGCCATCAGTTCTTCTTGCTATGTGACCAGCCCATTTCCATTTCCATTCTTTTACTCTCTTGATATTAGTTTGTTCTCTAATCCACGTGTAAGTCTTTCTATCTTGTCTTGTAATGCCAAGCATGTATCTTTCCATGTCTCTTTGCACCACTCGTAGCTTTTGTATCGATTGTGAGGTTAGTGATTTGCATATATTCCTAATTATTTCCCAGCTGTTGACCCAGGCTGTGTATCTTGTCTGCTCTAGCTACATCTATCTAGGAAACCCAGGTAGAAAAGTGAATGGGAAGGTTTACAGATTCTCTACGCCTCAACAGATTGTGACTGCGTGACTGAGCAACCACAGACTAAACCTGGGATCTGTGTAACACCTGACACATGGCACAAAATGCATTTGATCCAATGCTATCAAGTTTCCTCCACAAGCCTTTCAGCATTTAATGCAAAGAATTGGTCTCATTGAATGTCAATGATTAGTGCGGCTGAAGCAAGCAAAGATAAAGGTAGAAGACAAAATACATCCTTTTTCCTTTCATCCCTACACCTTTCTCTCTTTTTCTCTCATTATTTGCTTGAAAAGATTTTTGAATTAGGCCGAGCAGCACATAAACCTGCCCTCCATCAAATCTATCTCCTGAAAATGCTCCATACTCTGCAGCTTCTGGAGGGGTTTTACCAGCATCAAATCATAGGAATGTAACTTGTTTAGAAATTTATAATGGTGTTATTGATGTTAATGCGTCTATCTCTTAAATCTAGATTTGCAACAGTGTGAGGTGATAATAAACTGTTATTAATAGTACTTCACTTGACAATTTAGAAGAAAAAAAATATTTCGTAAAAAGCTGTTCCCGTGTGAGTTACTCTTGTGTGTATCCTTGGACAAGTTTCTTTTTTTCCCCTATCATTTTGTCTCCCTGCCTCAACAACCCAGCACTGTTTTTTTAGCAGAAAACCTACCTCTAATATGGGCCCATATTACACAGGACTGTGTTCTCCTCTGAGGGGAAAAAAGACACATAAATGTATATTATTATTTTTTCAATACATAAAAAACTCTTAATTCTCAAAAAGGATAGGCAGATCTTTCCATTTTAGAATGTGGGCACTCCTCACTTTCTTATATATCATCTTACATTTTTCTATCCAATCCCACAACTTTTTTTTTTTTAAGTTGATTTATATGCCGCCCTTCTCCGAAGACTCAGGGCGGCTTACAATGCATTAAGCAATAGCCTTCATACTTTTGTATATTTTTATACAAAGTCAGCTTATTACCCCCACAATCTGGGTCCTCATTTTACCTACCTTAGAAAGAATGGAAGGCTGAGTCAACCTTGAGCCTGGTGAGATTTGAACTTAGTAATTTAGTAATTACTGCATCAGTTGCCTGCAGTAATTGCAGGCAACTGATGTTATTAAAAGTGCTTTAGTCTGCCACGCCACCAGGCTCTAACTTAAATTTAAAAGTTAAAAAAAAAACACATTTCCATGCATTTCACAGAATTTCTACATTTTTGCATGGCACTCTGCCACAATATGCAAAGAAAGCAATAACATGCTATTTTACATATTCATTTCTCCATGTTTTCGCATGCAGTTTTTCTTAGACTACAATGCATATTCATTAACATGAAAATTTGAATTGATCTTGATTGCAGGGTGCGAAGACCACTGTAAAAATGTGCCAGTCACAAAATACTCAAATGATGATCATGTTACTGCAAGATACTGGGACTACTGTAAACAGTTACAAAATGCCCGAATGGCGATCACAGGAGCACTATGAGAACTGGTCATAAACTTACTTTTGTAACACCATCCTAACTTCAAATAGTCACTGAATGAGGCAGTTGGTAAATGAAGATTACCTGTACCGTCATAAATGTATTGATCCCTGAGTTTCTGCTTTTTTTTCTGTATAAAATAACCATGGAAACAATCGTACTTGATCACACACTACCTCCATCTGGAATCTTAAAACAGGTCGCATCATATTTCCTGCTCTGTGCTTCTGTACTTTTTTTTTACCAAGATAGAGAAATAATACAAATGGGTCAACATAATATCCCAATATATCAGTATTGAGTTGACTAACTGGTCAATTCAGTATTATCTGAATTTGACTTTGGGGGACAGGGAAGGGGTCTTATAAAATGGGGGAGAAGCACGACCCTGCCCTTGTTCCCACATATCCCTGACAGTAAATATATTCTGAGTCTTAAGGATCCTGGGATTGAAGGTTTGATTGGTGCTCCATTTGGTGGTCATGCTCTAATTATTGATTTTTTTAAAAAAATATATAATTCATTTCACTTACCAACTGCCTCATTCAGTGACCGTCTGAAGTTATGATGATGTTGCAACCGTAGGTTTATTACCAGTCCTCGACTTGTGGCTGTCACAGTGCTGCCTGAGCTAATATCACTTCAATTTAACTGAAATCTCTCTTGATCTTAAAAGAGACAGGTAAATATCTTTCTATATTCTCAGACTTTATCTTCCATAAATTGTTTCGATTGTTTTGCGTTCTTCTAAATACTATTACACTCTTTTCGGCATGGTCCTATTTGAAAGCCTTTGTTTTCAATTTATTTCATTGCCAACCTCTGTTCTGTAAGCTGCCCAGGAATCTGTTGAAATGCAAATATAAAAGGAATAAAAGAATGGGAAGAATTTTAACAGTCTTCTTACCCAATTCCACTTGCTGACAGTCCTAAGTACAATACAATATGCCTTTCTTGGTTTCAAGGGAGCATTATAATATCCTCCATAATATAGTCGGTCTCCGAGAACAAAGGTCAACCTGTTTTCAGGAATGCTCTTGGCTGAGAACTCAGCTGTCATGTAGCTATCAGATTCTGAACCTTTGCTGAAGTAGGAGAGGTTGGTCAAGGAATAGCAATTAAAGTTGCAGAGCGGAATCCCAGGAATGACAATCACTTGGTAAGAACTAGAAATAAGAAGATAAAAGCATCAAGTCACACAAAGAACTATTTTTTTTTACTGCTACTGACTTTTGCGGCCTAGCCTGACTTTCTTCAAGATGCTGCTTTCAGTGTCGTTGCTTGGGTGGCCAACATTAAATGGTTTTTGTACATATGACCTACCTTATCTGCTGGGGTCGCATTCCAGCCCTGGCCACAAGAGACAATAATAAATCAGAATAGAGCCAGAAGGTACCTTGGAGGTCTTCTAGTCCAACCCCCTGCTCAAGCAGGAGACCCTATACCATTCCAGACAAGTGGCTGTCCAGTCTCTTCTTAAAAACCTCCAGTGATGGAGCACCTACAACTTCTGAAGGGAAGCTGTTCCACTGGTTAATTGTTCTCATTGTTAGGAAGTGTTTCCTCCCTTTCCAAAAGAAACAGCTTCCTTAATGCAAATTAAATGATCGTCAGTACTCCTTATCTTCAAAAACCTCCCAGAACTAATGTTTCTGAATATGGTGAATGAAAGTTCTTACCTGCCTCTGAACAAAACTTAAGAGTCAACTGAATGAACTAACCAAAATGATCTAATAAGCACTTTGGGATGTTAAAGTGCAATCCATATGCAAGAGGAACAAATCCATATTTGCCATGTACAGGTAGTCCTCGACTTACGGCCACAATGGAGCTCAATTTTCCATTGCTAAGCAAGGCAGTTGTTAAGTGAGTTTTGTCCCATTTTATGACTTTTTTTTTTAAATTGATTTATATGCCGCCCTTCTCCGGAGACTCAGGGCAGCTTACAGTGCGTTAAGCAATAGCCTTCATACTTCATACAAAGTCAGCTTATTGCCCCCACAAACTGGGTCCTCAATTTACCTACCTTAGAAAG
The DNA here is from genome assembly GCA_022577455.1 of Arizona elegans. Taxonomy (NCBI): domain Eukaryota; kingdom Metazoa; phylum Chordata; class Lepidosauria; order Squamata; family Colubridae; genus Arizona; species Arizona elegans. The sequence continues at coordinate 9,511,600 of JAKOOJ010000008.1, read as the reverse complement.
GATGGAAGGCTGAATCAACCTTGAGCCTGGCGAGATTCGATCTTACTTTAATTGTAGACAGCTGGTGTTAAATTACAGTGCTTCTCTCTGTTGAGCTAAACCAGTTTTTGCCACAGTTGTTAAGTAGATCACTGAAATGTTAAGTGAATCTCGCTTTCCCCATTTGCTTGTCGGAAGCTGGCTGGGAAGGTTACAAATGGTGATCATGAGACCCTGGGACAGTGCAGCTGTCAAAAATACATCCAGTTGCCAAGCGTCTGAATTTGATCATAGGAATGCTGCAATGGTTGTAAGTGTGAAAACCAGTCATAAGTCACTTTTTTCAGTGCCGGTATAATTTCGAAAGGTCACTAAATGAATGGTTGTAAGTCGAGGACTACTTCTAGTATTGCCTTGAACGACAGTGATATTTGAAAGGAGAGGAAACAAAATAATCAGAGCAAGTAACGTTAAAAAAAACAAAACAATTACATGGAAGTAAGCATTCTTGGGTGTCTGAAATATGTAGCGTAAAAGCCAGAGACCTGATTGGACCATTTCTTCTTTCAGCTTTCAGAAAGCTCAATAATGGTATAAAGTCTCGTGTTGACATGAATTCTACTTGTGGCAATGGTGGATCTAAAAAAAGAAAAAGGTGATCCTTATTATTGTAGCATTTTTTTAAAAAAATTATTCATTCAGCATTCATCCATTCTTTCTTTTTAAAATTTCACACTCTTCTTCATTAGGAATCCAAAACAGCCCGCAAGCAGCAAAATCAAATTGTATCAGAACTGGCAACATTAACACAGAATAAAAGTATTGTTAACAGAAAATGCAGCCTGATTTATAAAAGTGAGATTAGTCTACACCAAAAGCTTTTTACAGCCTTTTTTAAAAAAAAATTGCTTGGCTGAAAAGGCCTAGCCTGCCAGCACTGTTGGCAACTACTGTCTATTCTCCCAAAATGCCCATCTCCTCATACAGGCCCTAAACCTCAACCCTTAAACTCTATGTGAAGGGGAAAATAATGAGTATTTCTCTTTGATCAGAAGTTTTCTCACTGTTCCAAAGCTTTAAAAAACCCAAACAGATGTAAATTATATTTAACAGCACATTGTCATTGGGACACAGCAGTCAGTAATATTTTATATACCTTCCGTATTTCATAAAATGCTGCCAGTATGCATGTTATCATTATTTGGTCCTTGTACTACAAATGAACTACTGACCACCATTAATTCTGTTATACATTAAGAATTATATCCTTAGTGCACTCTAGAAAGATTCAATATACCTGATGGATTCAGCAAGATTCCAGATGGCACTTGAGGAGTTTCCCAGTGACCTGGGGGAATATTATTTTAATTTTAAATTGTTTTCAGTACCTGATATATGATAGGGATGAGTAAAACTCACTGATTCAAAAATGAAATATTGTGCAGAACTCTGGAATGCTCTGTTCCCCCTCTGGACCAATCTGAACTCTTTTTGAATCACTAGCAGTTTGCCTAAGTTGTGGTCTTCCAGACAATTTTGAATTTAATTTCTATAATTTTGGATGGGAATTCTGGAAGAAGTCCAATAGACCTGGAAAACTTCAGTTTGGGAAAACCTGATTTATGGTTTGAAACCATATGACTGGTGTCTTAGCAATTGTTCAAAGTTACAACAGATCATCTCAGAACTACTTATGGCCTAGTTTTGGAGTTCCAGTGGCTGCTCTCCCCAGTCATATGATTGTATTTGGGGTTCTTGGCAACCAGCCCACATTTATAGTTGTTTGTAGCATCCCATGATTCACATTTTTTTTGCTGGAAACCGGCATTTATTTAGTATTTACTGCAAAAAAAAACAACCCACCCATTCAGAACAATGGGTCCTCTTCACAAGGGTGCCCAGGATGTTTTCTGGGTGGGAAACATGCTCATTAATAAGGAGTGAACAGCCACTGAAGAAAGGACGGTTTAGCAATAAACCCACACTTTTATTAACTTTTTAAGATCTGCCACATTGCTTCTTATGTAAAAATATAACTCATGAGGGGAAAAAGTCAAGCTTTAGGTCTGATTTGTGCAGAAATATTGAAAATTTGACTGCATATAAAATTATTTAATCAAACATGGAAGCCAGGCTCTCAAGAATGTGAAGTTGCTATAGATTCTCATACTGAAGGAACAACCTTGGGATATGAAAAAACAAGAAAAATTGTAAATCTAGGCACTACCTGCTAATGGGACACTCAAATGGATGAGGACACTATGCTTTAAGTCAGCAGTGGAGATGTTTACAGTGTAATTGCTGCCTGAAGATAAATTGAGGCACAATTCTGGATTCCAAGAATCTGTGGTAAAGTTAAGAATCATTTCATGACTGAATTCCTTCTGATACCAACGTAGACCCACTAGGTGAATCTGTAACAAGAAATGCATAATTAAAGATATCTGACACTGTGAATTATGCTGTGTGTATGACACTAATGGACAGTCTAAATATACATGTACTGAAAAAAATGTTTAATTTGAGAGAAAAAGGGCATGATGGGCAAGAAGCTTTCTCTAACCTGATGCTTCCTGGTGAATTGGAACTACAATTCCCAGCCAACATGGATCATTCCAAACGATCTGGAAGGTATGGATTGAGGAAAGTTGGGCTAAATGTATACAGTAACGGTGGATTGGGGTGGGGTGGGGTTGAGGATACAGAAAGTGCCAAACCAGATAGCAATAACATTTAGACTTATATGCCACTTCATAGTGCTTTACAGCCCTCTCTAAGCAGTTTAAAGAGTCATCATATTGCCCCAAACCATCTATGTGCCCTCATTTTACCAACCTCAAAAGGATGGAAGGCTGAGTCAACCTTTAGCCGGTCAGGATCAAACTCCTGGCAGTGGGCAGAGTTAGCCTGCAATATTGTGTTCTAACAACTGTGCCACCATGGCTCTTGATGATAAATAATTCATGCACTGAGTCATATTTCAAAACACTTGAAAGTGATTTGTTCAGACTTCTGGCAAGAACAGCCCACCAGGCAGAGGAAAAAGTAAAGAAAGAGATTGACTTCACAATCCATGATATGTGTGCATGAGTAAGTTAAAGGCTGCATCTGCAAATCATTCATGAGGTCCAGGAAGTCCATTCCAACCAAGGGTGGGTTCTAAATTTTTTTACTACTGTTCTGTGGGCGTGGCTTATTTTGTGGGTGTGGCTTGATGGTCATGTGACAATTATTTAGGATTTAGCAGAGATACTGGTCTACCAGGCTTTTAACTGCTTGCAGAGCTGTACCGATCTACCCATTTATTTTTGCAGGCACTGGTCTACCCATTTATTTTTGCAGGCACCGGTCTACTCATTTGTTTTCTTTAACACTGATCAGCTGTAGGGCGGCCCTTTGAAGCCCCACCGCAAGAGTTTAAACAGTTTTTTCCCCTCTAGCCGATCAGCTGGGACTCAGGAGGCAGCAATAGATTGGGGGTGGGGGCAAATAAAAGGTAAGAATAACGCGGGGGACGCAGAACCAGTTCAGTGACGTCATATCATCACCACTACCGGCTTGGCGGAACTGGGTGGAACCGAGAGGAACCCACCACTGACTCCAACCCCACTTCACATTTTTGTACATCGAAAGATAGATTGCCTTGTTCTTTAGGTTTATTAAAGCTGGCTGCTTCTATTGGGATATGTAGTTCTGCAACATCTGCAGAACATCTGCTTACAGGCCTATTCAAATCTTGATACAGTTTATCACAATCTACAAAGAGAAGAGGCATAACGTAACAGTTTTTCATAACAGGCACCAGAATACTTTTAATTCTATGCTACATGACAAAAATACTTCAGGGAAAATAAATTTAAATAAAACTGTACTATCCCTTTGCAGGTAGTTCTCAATTTATAACTAAGCTGGTGGGGCCTTGGACCGAGTCGTGCCTTTGCGGCCTCTGACCCGGTGCCGATCCCGTGCGGCTCCCTAGTTCACTGAGGGAAATGAAGCACCGGAAAAGACGCCTGGAGAGTGGTTGGAGGGCCAGTCTCGCTGAATCTGATCGAACACGGGTAAGGTCGCATATTAAGGCCTACCTAGTGGCAATAAAGACGGCAAAGTTTAATTACTTTTCCGCCTCTATTGAGTCATCAGGGAATCGTCCGGCCGCCCTGTTCAGGGTAACCCGCTCCCTGCTCCATCCGGGAGTGCGGGAGGATCCCTTGGAAGGCAGGGCGGAGGATTTCGGACAATACCTGTATGACAAAATCGCTCAGATCCAGGGGGATTTGGACTCTGACTGGGTAGATCAGGGCAGGGTGACGAGGAATAGTCTTGAGAATGTTATCTGGGAGGAGTTTGATGCTGTGACTCCTGATGATGTGGACAGGATTTTGGGGAGACTTAGTGCGGCCACATGTTTACTGGACCCGTGTCCCTCCTGGTTGGTACTGGCTTCCCGGGAGGTTACACGAGGCTGGCTCCAGGGTGTTATCAACGCTTCGTTGAGTGAGGGTTACTTCCCCACCGCCTTGAAAGAGGCGGTGGTGAGGCCTCTCCTCAAGAAGCCATCCCTGGATCCGGCAATATTGGCCAACTATCGTCCTGTCTCCAACCTTCGCTTTATGGCGAAGGTTGTTAAGAGTGTGGTCACGCGACAGTTTCTGCAATTCCTGGAGGAAGCATCTTATCTAGATCCGTTCCAGTTGGGTTTCAGGCCTGGGCACAGCACGGAAATGGCATTGGTCGCGTTGGTTGATGATCTCTGGAGGGCTCGGGACAGGGTTTGCTCCTCTGTTATGGTCCTGTTAGACCTCTCAGCGGCTTTTGATACCATCGACCATGGTATCATGTTGCACCGGCTGGAAGAGTTGGGGGTGGGAGGCACCGTGTTACGGTGGTTCTCCTCCTTTCTCTCTGACTGGTCGCAGTTTGTGTTGGCAGGGGGGCAGAGGTCGACCTCGAGGCCTCTCATTTGTGGAGTGCCGCAGGGATCGGTCCTCTCGCCCCTTCTGTTCAACATTTATGTGAAGCCGCTGGGTGAGATCATCCGTGGCTTTGGGGTGAGATACCACCAGTATGCTGATGACACCCAGCTGTACATCTCCACCCCAGGCCACCCCAATGATGCCCTTGAAGTGATGTCCCAGTGCCTGGAGGCTGTGCGGGTCTGGATGGGGAGGAACAGGCTCAAGCTCAACCCTTCCAAGACTGAGTGGCTGTGGCTTCCGGCATCCCGATATAGTCAGTTGACTCCATCACTGACTATTGGGGGCGAGTCGTTGGCCTCCACAGAGAGGGCTCGCAATCTGGGAGTCCTCCTGGATATGCAGCTCTCTTTGGAGGAACATCTGACGGCTGTAACCAGGGGGACCTTTTGTCAGGTCCACCTGATTCGCCAGTTGCGGCCCTTTCTTGATCGGGATTCCCTGTGCACAGTCACTCACGCCCTCGTCACCTCTCGCCTTGACTACTGCAACGCTCTCTACATGGGGCTCCCCTTGAGGAGCACCCGGAGGCTCCAGCGGGTCCAGAACGCAGCAGCGCGGGTAATGATGGGAGCAGCATGGCGCTCCCATGTAACACCGCTCCTGCACGAGCTGCACTGGCTCCCGGTGGTCTTCCGGGTGCGCTTCAAGGAGCTGGTTATCACCTTTAAAGCGCTCCATGGCATAGGGCCTAGCTATCTTCGAGACTGCCTGCTGCTACCGACAACCTCCCATCGACCCGTGCGCTCCCACAGAGAGGGCCTCCTCGGGGTGCCATCAGCCAAACAGTGTAGGCTGGTGACCCCCAGGGGGAGGGCCTTCTCTGTGGGGGCACCTACCCTCTAGAATCAGCTGCCCCCAGAGATAAGGAGAATCCAAGACCTCAGTGCCTTCTGTCGTGCCCTTAAAACCCATTTTTTTCAAGCAAGCCGGGCTGGCTTAATTTTTAAATGTTTTTAAATGTTTTAAATGTTTTAATTGGTAGTGAGTTTTAATTGGGCCAAATTTATATATCTTTTAATTGTTTTTTAATATTTGTACTGCATGTTTTTTAATTCTGGCTGTACACTGCCCTGAGTCCTCAGGGAGAAGGGCGGTATAGAAATTCAATAATAATAATAATAATAATAATAATAATAATAATAATAATAATAATAATAGTGTGTTTTCCTGAAAATAAGACCCTGTCTTATATTCTTTTGAACCCTGAAATAAGCGCTTGGCTTTATTGCCATGCGCTCAAAAGCCGATTGGGCTTATTATCAGGTGATGTCTTATTTTGGGGGAAACAGGGTAGTCACATAACAACTGTTGGAAGTTTGGACATACTTGGAAAACGGAAATTATGACTTGGTTTCAATGGTCACCCCCACCCCTCACATGACTACGCTTTGGATAATTGGTATTTATGGACGTTTGCAGCATCCTGGAGTCATGTGACTGCATTATACAGTATGAGAGTTTTTCCAGATCCAGTTTTTGGTTAAATCACACCATAGTGATGGTTTTCTTAATGACTGTTGTGTTAACTTAACCACCACTGCAAAAAAGATCATAAAATTGGACAATCCAATTTATGATTGTAACTACATACAACTGTAATGGGCAGGCTCCATTGCAATCGTAAGTCAAGGACTACCTAGTTCCACTTCGGTTTCTGAAGAGGCAGCTAAAGAGCTATCAAAATCAACAAAGCCTATGAATTTGAAGAGATAATGGGTCAGCCTGTGTGTTTCACACAACAACGTCACTCTCGAAACTTCACCATCCACAGAAGCATGAAAAAAGTATTTCTCAAAGCTCTTCCATTACTTTCCATTCAATTACAAATGTGCCTAACTTACTAGGTAGGTTTCCTCAGACTGCCTTCTTCCTGGGACTCTCTGCCATTTAATACAGGTGTCATTAAATATGGAGATATTGTTGAATACTGTCTTTTCTGGAAAGGAAAAAGGAAGTGGAAGACACTGAATTAAATACTTACAAATCTTATTTTTATTGGAATTATTTATTAATAAAGATATTGAATTTATATATAAATTTTAAGTTTAATGTTTTTAATGTTTTTAATTTTTAAATGTTTTTTTATAATGATTTTTTAAAATGTATTATGAGCCGTCCTGAGTCTTCGGAGAGGGGCGGCATATAAATTGAATTAATTAAATTAAATTAAATTAAAAGCAAAGACCTTGGGCCAAAACAACTAGTAAGTTATAAATACTCTTCTCCTTGTTTTTCATAGGTCTTTTCAGATCAAAACACTGCAGTGCAGAGAATATGTTACTGAAATATAATTCCCAAGATTCTAACCAAGACATTCCCTATTGGCTGCTTATCTTGCCTGATTACTTCTGGATCAAAAGAAACTGCCCTTCCTGTCACTAAATACTACGTACAGCACACTTATCCTCCAGTCCTATTTGCTCTTTTGTTCTATGGTTTTCTCAGCCTTTCTATGACTTTATATCCTTTTATTACTTCAGCAGGCTATTTTCTAAACTAATGTATATTTTGATACAGTATTTGACATGCTTTTTTCCCCTCTCTGAATCCTACAAAATATTGTTTTTCCTGATACAAATACTACCTGTTTTTAAAGTAACATTTCTTATACCAACCTCTTCTTGTTCAATTTCCAGTTCTAACTTCATTGAAACATCATTATTTCATTGTTGTGCATAGTGCTTTAATTTCACAATTTTTCAAGATTTCTTCTCAATCCAAGCTGTTTGCTTCTAAACCACTTTGTGTCAGTGTATATATATTTCAGAATCACATTTCCATACAATACAAACATTTTTCCCCTGAGAGAAGTATCAACATCGGGGGGGGGGGGGGGGCGGAGAGAGAGATCTTCCTTTTCTTTCTCATTATCATAAGATCTGGAAGAGTAGTTTGTGTTCCACAATAATAATTTAAGGCAAAATTTCTATTTATTATTAATGGTTAATATTTTCTAGAAGCACATAACCTACCAACCACTGGATGAATTACTGGATGTGCTATTCTGAGCCGTAAATGCAAATTGATGGACTCTGCAATAATTTCCACAGTGTAATTTGTGTGTTGAAGTAACTGCAAACACACATTTACAGCCATTTCAGTGGCAGGAGGTTTGATCAACATATCTGTCGTTTCTTTTGATTCATTTCCTAGCATCAATATAGTAATCTGTAAGCAAAAAGAGAAATAAATTCTAAAACGCAAGACTCCACGGTCTATCTCTAGAATATAATATTTTTAAAATTCCAATTCCAACTCTCCAGAGAATTCTAGAGATTATAGTTCTGCAAGAGCAGCATCACAATACAGGTTCCCAAAGTTATTTGAAGAGAAGAGTTATGGCAATTGATTAAATTGCATGACACTGACTTAGGCTCAACTTTTGGTACATACATGGATGAATGCAAACCATCTCTTTCTGTAATCTGCTTAACCCCTCCATCTGCTATCTTCCCTTCTCAAATTCTCTCAGCCTTGTCAAGCATAGTCACTATTTTCACATCATCTGCCCAAAAGTCCACTATAGATTTGCTTTTTGATCCTACAAGCAACGGTAATTGTGTCAGAAGCTCATACTCCTGCATCACTCCCAGAGCTACCTTCATGACATTGAACCCTCTCACCACGGAATGGGACAACTCACTGTGGCCAACTCACCACAGCTAACTCACCACAGCCAATTCATCACGGCCAACTCACCATGGCCAACTCACCACAGCCAACTTTCTGTGGGCCAACTTGCTACGGCCAACTCGCCATGGGACAACAATTCGATTTAATTATTTAAGATAAAAAAAATATTTTAATTTTTGTTATTCACATATCATTCTGTCTCTCCTTTCGCATCCTTTCTTTAATGATTCTATTCAACCTTTTCTTTGATATTAGTGTAACTCTTGTCCCACAGGGAGTTGTCCTACGGCAAGTTGTGTGGCAAGTTGGCTGTGGTGAGTTGGCCACAGCAAATTGGCTCACCATGTCCACATTATTATCCTCTGGGAGGGCATGACAATTAAATTGCCCCCCCCCAAAAAAAATTAAAGGGTTTTATAGTGTAAATATATATTTTATAATGCTGAAAACAGCAAAAAACTAGAGCAAGATAGTAAATCTACATTAAAAATGATTTTGTTTTACCAAAGCCTCCCAGTTTAGAAGTACAAATACAATTGTCTCCAGAAAGTTTACGATGAATCCAGAACAATGCTATCCATTACCCAGCTAGAGAAAATCATAGCCATCTAAATAATTTTATTTCAAAAATTTCTTGCCTTTATTACTAGCATTTTAATAAATGTTTATCCACTCATACCTACAGAAGACAGACTGCCTGTACTAAGTAACAAAGACAATTTTATCTTTCAAAGACAGAAGATATCAAATGTCTCACGAACTTGATAAGTTTCATTTACTCCAGCACTTCCATAATGTCTCCTCCATGATACACAAGGATCTTTCCATGTAATATTAACAAAGTCTTGCACTTCTATAAGACAAAACAACAACATATACATTACTTAGCAAAACTTTTAAGAAAAAGTCATTTATCAAACCAATTTCTTATTTTTATCATGTATTGCTAACTAATACATGATAATTGTATTGCAAATTAAAATGGCAAAGCCTTATCTTGTCCAGTATTCTGTTATTTTTTTTCTTTTTATGACCCTGTAGTCCCTTAATTCGGGGTAGACAGAGTCAGGGCAATTGGAGGAAGCTGAGTATTTACTGGCCAGATGTCCTTCCTGATGCCTACATGGAGTTCACAGAGATATTTTTTCTTTGTTCTCTAGCTGAGAAACATTGCCGTTATCTAGGATTGAACTCTCAACCTTCCAAGTGGGAGGCAAGCGCCTTCACAACTAAGCCACCATGCCATTTATCCAGTATGTTTTTATAGTTATTATTATTAATTAAACTCTTCCATGACAGTCAACCAGAAGCTTATCAAAAGCTGAAAGGTAGTTCTTGATTTACGACCACAATTGAACCTAAAATTTCTGTTGCTAGGCGAATTTTGCCACATTTTGCTATCTTTCTTGTCACAATTGTTAAAGGAATCACTACAGTTGTTAAATTAGTAACATAGTTAAGTGAATCTGGCTTTCCCATTGACTCTGCTTTGTCAGAAGGTTGCAAAAAGTGATTACATGACCCTGGACACTGCAATTATCATAAATAGAAATCTTGATCTTTAGTCTCTTTAAATAACATATCTTAATTTTTTCTCTGTCCATTTTCACAAAATTCTTCAAAGCTTTAACAAACTTCTTTTGTAATTCCAATATAGGAAAATTATCCAAGTGATTTTCTCGGTTGTTATTTGTACATGCCTTTTAATTATTAAAATATCAGCTGATTTCTTTTGTATGTTCAGTGTAATATCTTTTTTCATATCGTTCTTATAGCCTTTTATTTTTAAATCCACTTTCACATCAATCTCAATCATGTCATGTAACACTTTTTCCTCTTCTCTAGCATCTTTTAAACACAATCCTTCTATAGAAGCAAAGCCTCTTAAAATTAATTTCTGACTCCATTGTTCAAAAATAACCTTCAATATGTCCAATGTTAAAATATTTTGCTTCATTCTGCATTTGTGAGTTTGAGTATTATTATTCTTTAATTGTAATCTTTAGTTCCGTCTAGTTCCCTATTGTCTATGAGTTTTTAAAGCCTTATCACATTATGTTTTTTAAAGAATTCAAAACTGTTTCCTTATGGGAAGGATTTTTTATAATTAATTCCAAAATCTTATTTCAAATTTATATGGACTCTTAGACTGTTTGTAACTTTCCAAAATCAAAGTTTTAACTACCTCTTTTCTGTTTATTTCTTAAACTTGTATTTAAAGTTTATTTTGCTAAAAATTTAAAGAAGGATTGAAAGAAATTTAACAATCCAGCATGGTTAAACTTGTTGATTCAAAGGTTCCTAATAGCTGAAAAGCATTTAACAAGCAATCATTGAAAATGATTAGAAAAGGAAGAAGATGAACCCAGTGTCAGTTCAAAGGTCAGAACGTAGATTCAGCAAGATAACGATTTCCTTGTCTCCTAGAGTTCCGAACCCCTGGAGATCATTGTCTTACAGCAGGGGTGTCAAATTGGATTTCTTCGAGGGCCGGATCTGTATTGTAGTTCTCCTCTGCAGGCTGGGGGACGACGCGGGAGTGGGGGGGAAATGGGACGGATGCCTCCACAGCACCCTGCCGGCCAAAATGGGGTACGGGGGGGTCCGCACGGCCCCCGCGCCTCTTTTTTGTCCTCCCAGGCCTCTAGCAGCAATCTGCTGGCCAAAAATTGTTAATAAGCAGATGCTGTGATCATTAAGTGAACCCATTCATTTGAATGAATGCTTTTTGTCAAAACTGGCAAAAAATGCCAGAAACTGCAATAAAGTATCACAAATCATGATCACATGACTGCAGAACAGCATAAATTATAAAGCTGACTAGCCAACATACAGTCACTTGATCCTTGTGCAACCATTTATAATGGCTGGAGGTGCTTTACAGCCCATAAGCACCTATTCCTGTTGTAAAAATGATAGCCATAAAATGACCTGTATTTTTAAAATTATTAACAACAAATGAACAAATGAAGTTTTCCTTTTTCTTTCTCCACAAGCTGATATCTCAGCAAAATTAGAGATAAAATGTCATGTTAATTTTAAAACCAGGTTCACATCTGATTTTAAATGCCAGAATGACAAGAAAACTGTAGCCAGTCAAAAAGGAAGCATGCACACATCACTTTTTTTCTTCTTCCCCTCACCACTCACAAACTCACAGAAGAAAATGTGTCTTAGATTAGCAGCCCCCAACCTTTTGGGCACCAGGGACCAGTTCTGTGGAGAGAGGTGTTTCCATGGATTCCATGGTTTCACATGCTGCCTGAGTCCCACAAATCGGGTTTTGCTTGTTTGCGCGGCCCGGTTTCTGGCATGTCTAGTGCTGGTGCCAGTCCACAGTCCACAGGGGTTGGGGACCCCTGTCTTAGATATTGCAAGAGTTTGGAAAACCACTTCAAACTATTTCCATATTTAGGAATACAAAGTTCAAGTGTATTTTACTGCAAATCAAAAACCAGATTAAACAAAAAAATCAGTAAAGATGAAGCTATACTGTCAATTACTAGTATTTAAATGCAACATGCATTAAATACATAACTTAAAAGCACATTCTGCTTCAGTTCATAAATAAGTAATTAATTCTTATCTTCCAGATCACTAATCTAATACATGATATCAAACTCCATAATTTCTTTCAGATCAAAAAGAAGCTCCAATAGGCACAGATATATATGGCAAAATACAAGCTTCAGTTTTTCCCACCACAATGAGTGTGAACCAAAGGTTTCCTCTGTGAATTACTGAAAATGAAGCTCTTGCAAGATATTGGAGCTCCAGAAGAATCATATTCTCTTAACTTTATATTATGTCCCTGGGCCCAGTTTAGTTTCAATCTGCAATACTAGATTTATCATATGTATGCTGTTAATAAAAAAGGCCACTGGATGCCAGTACTGTTCTATTAAAATGCAAGACCTCAAAACTGTACCCTTAAACACTTAACATTCCTTCTTTTCAAACCAGTCTTATGAAGAGATTAAGAAGAGTGACTAGGTTACAAAATAAAAACGTTTAGATGGTTTTAAGGGAAATTTTAATGGAAATGTTATGCTTGTGTCCAAGAAAAGCTATTAACTTTATAATGGAACCAAAAGGTACTATTGAAAAGGAAGAAACTCTACTGAATGAAATTGAAATAGACTTTAAGGGAATTTAAAAACTACACCTTATAAGAAAGGGATGGAAATACTGGATTTACAAATGAAATTGAATTATGAATTAAAAATTCAAAAAGATATATGAATAATAAACCAAAAGGAGAATATGCATTATTTTTTACATTGGACTTTGTGGAATTTCCTGAAGCTGTTTCAGTGGAACTGCAAAAGGATTTTAATAAAGATGACAAGAATTCTGAGAGAAGAGACAAAGATGCTCTAAAGTAGATGTCGGAATTTTATTGGTGAGACTTAAAGATCATCGATGGAAAGAAATAAAAATACAAAAATTGGTTTTATCTGATTGCCATTAAAATAATGGCCTGTTATCTCTGATGATTTTTAATGAGGGTCTTTTGACAGGGATTGGAGGATTAGTTTTGGTAATGTTTAATAGAGTGGAATGGATTAATTTGTAAAATTATCTTTTACAATATTTAATTGTTAATTGGGATTGGACTTTGAGTTTTATTGGAAGTGATAGGGGGAATTTGCATAAGTGGGGAAATATAAATATTTTAAATTGTTATTTCTGTTAACTCTTAATGGACTTTTCCTGATTACTAAGAATAATTGAAAATTTATAGACGGGTTTATAGAAAATTGGGTCAGGTATGGAATGAAGAAGTGTTTTATATTTTAAGAGACAGTGATAAGATGTTAATTTTGGCTATACTTGCTGGAAATGAAGGGGGAAATTTTTTCTTCCAATTTTTCCTCTCTGTGTATATTTGTGTGTATTTCTGCATTAGCGTTTTGTATTTTCCTTATTTCTTAAATGCAATTTTTAATAAAATTATTGGGTGGAAAACTTGGGATGACAAATGTGTCATAGATAATATACTTCATTTCATTGTAGTTTAACAATGGTCCCCTCTATAGTAGATCACCGTATAAATCAATCTCAGTAGCATAAATAGTAACTAAGGGTTACTAACCCTGTCCTTAGGACAATTATTTAAAATTTGAGACTCAATGCTATAATTAACTACTAAATAAAAAAATGGTAGGCTTTTAAAAAAATAATTACAACCTTATGTCATAGCTGTTCTTATAATTCAATATATTATATAGCATCAGGCTATGGGAAGGATTGTTTTAAATATTCACTTCTCATTCTACCATGTTTTTCAATAATCTTTTTGTTTTTACATGTATACGTTACTATGTCCTTATGCATCTTAATTTGAGGCTATATAGGCCTGCCTTTCCTAAACTGGCTGATCAAGTCACCACCTTGAGAATGAGTAAAATAAGAGAGAGATATATCCTCAAGTCAAGCTTAATACTTGACGATTAATACGGATTAATCCATGCATTTTCTTTTCAGGATGTCTTTTCTATTCCACAATCTAGCCTAACCCTCCAAAATCCTGGAATTCTCTGGTGATTTTCCATCAAAGCGCTAACTAATCTAACCTATCTTAGCTTCTGAATCTAAAAAGAACAGTCAAGTGCTGCCAGCTTTTGAAACACACACACACAGACACACAATCTACTCTAAATGAACTCTGGTGAACTGGAAGATCTCTTAGAAAAAATTGAAATTGTAGCTCAGATATTTGGGGAATTCCAACAAATCGTTTCTGTTCTTAGATCAGGAAACACCTGTAATATTGTTCTCCACTTACTTTTGCATTTTAAATCCAATATTTCCCAAGATCCATTTCTGGTGCAAACAGAATGACTTTTTGTCCCTATGGAATAGAAACCTTTCATGCAGTTGTATTCTACGGTGCTTCCTGGATGAGTAGACCCATTCCATATCATGTTTGAGAAAGACAGTACAGGAGGTTGGCCACAGATGATTTCTAAATGGGATGAGAAGGAATTTTTATTAAGAAATACACTTTGCAATATTGTACTACATCAGGAGGGTTTATTCCTTTATTTTAAATGGATTCTTTTTAAGAGTCCAATGTTTAGACTGTGCTCTATAATTTGTCCCAAACTCCCACTAATTGTGGAAGAACTCCTTTCTAATTCCCAATCAATGGATTATAATCAGCTTTAGACAAGAATAAGCTTCCTGCTTTGGGGATTGGTTTTTAAGGATAAAAATGGAAACAGTACAATAAGTAAAATGAATATTATCTATGAAAGGTCCACCATTGTCTGTAATTTTACAGCCCAGATCTGATGACGCTAATATTAGCCTCATTTAGACATTCGTTATTTGGAGCCTTCAAAAACACCAAATAAACTCCCCTGCAATCAGTGTCATTTCAGGTGACAAATACACATACATTCAACATAAATGTCTGCAGCACTGAAGCCACACTGGGTTTCACGTAAAGTGATGGAGAAAATAGTGTATGAACAGTTGTATATGTGAAGGCTTCCATGCTGCAAACACTTACATTCATTGGGTAGATGTTGCAATAGTTTAATGCTTAACAGTTAAGCAATTATTGTAATGTTGTCAGGAAAATATGGTTGTTTGGATAAGGGACATTTGCCTACAACCAAAGATAAAAGTGGAAACTATGAATCAGCCATTAGAATGGAGGGGATGAGGATCATCTACTAAAAATGTACTTTTCATATAGCCATTCTGATTCTAAACTAGTTACTGGTCATGTTATCAGGAATGAACAACTTGACAATAATGAGACTTTTTCCTCAGAAAGAAAATTGTATTTACAAAGTAAAAGCAACCTTCTGGTACCATGACAATAGACAGGATGTGGGCAAGATCACGTCACTATCTAGTGGGGAATGAATTTTCATTTTTTTCCTATTGAGGAAGGTATTTTTATATATTCAAAATATTAACCCTATGTTAGGGTAGCTAACATAGCTACTGTATGTAGCTATGTATGATACTGCTGCTGTAGCTTGCAGCATTACTGTTTCAAAATTGTGTCACCAATTTTGGACAGTATGGTAAGAAGGGGCTCAAGAGGCTGCAGAAAAGGAATCGAATTTTACCCATAAAGAATATTTGAATAAAAGTAACAGATAACTTTACCCTTGCATTCAAAAGTAATGTTTTCCCATTTGCGAGATATTTTACATTGTGAAAAATTATGTTCTCCAAAAGACTGAAATCCATCCTTGCATTTATAGTATATGGTGCTCCCTAAAGTTGTGCTGTTATTCCAGATAATGTCTGTATTTGGCAGCCATGGTGGTTTTCCACAATCTATTTCTAAAGGGACAAGAGATAAAACAAAAATATGAGTATTGAAAATTGAACACATATCAAATAGTTTAATAAGAATCTACATATTACATTGACTTATGTACTTAAGTATTTCACATAAATAGACCCTTGCCAATGCAATGGAACTGTGAGGCAAAATGGATCCAGTAATGCAGAGACAGTGTCTACCACACATGTTCCTCTATTGGCATATTCTCTGTATAATGTGTTCATGTCAGGTTTAAGCATGATTGTCCATTTCATAGGTACTCCTAAAAGACAGACAGCAATCTCAAGCCAGTTGACCTGGTTAAGAGGGGTATGTGTTCCTGCACAAGCTGATAGCTCAGGCCCAGAATGTTCATCTTCTCAAAGAGATTACAGACATTCTCAATACACATCCACAAGTGAGGCACAGCCTATGAGCACCCTTGTGCACTCATGGACAGTTTTCAACCCTCCCTCTCTACTGAAGAGAAAAAAAGATAACCGATAAAAGGCTGTGTATTGTGAGTGCGAGGGCGATGCTTCTCCCATGGCCCCCAGCTACTCATGAGAAACCGCAAGACTTCCATCCTGCAGTTTCCTGCAGAGGAGTAGCTGTTTGGAGCTCAGATAGGCGATCTCTCCTGCTCTCCTTTATCTGGAAAGACTTTCACTGACCAGAAATCACTGCTGGCCAGTGTTCACTTCACTGATCTGCTACTTTGGGGGGGAACTGGTCCGCCAGAGAACCTCACCTAGGAATCTCACTGATTATTTTAAATCTTGAAGCAGGATTAGAGCAGAGAACAAAGTAAGGAGTTGGATATCAGGGCTAGGAAAAAACATAACTAACACAGCTTTTCTGAAATTTTGATTAAAGTACAGGGAAATAAGCAGATGTCTAAGGCAGAAAATTGTGCTAGAATGTACCTCTTTGTGTGTTGCTTGTTAGCCCTTATTGTCTCTTCTTTTTATTTCTTATAGAAATAAGAAATTTTAGGTAAACTCAACTTTCTTTTCTATTCCTCCCTTAGGATGTGACCAAGATGATTTATTGTTTTCTTCATTAATATCTTGTGGTCTGAAATATAGCAATAGCACTTAGACTTATATACCGCTCCATAGCGCTTTACAGCACTTTCTAAGCGGTTTACAGAGACAGCATATTGCCTCCAACAATCTGAGTCCTCATTTTACCGACTTCAGAAGGATGGAAGGCTGAGTCAACACTGAACCAGTCAGGATTGAACTCCAGGCTTTGGGCAGAGTCAGTCTGCAATACTGCATTCTAATCACTGTGCCACCAGGGCTCTTATATAATCTAGAAGCTGTGACTCTTCTAATCTTGTTTCTTTCCTCATTTTTACCTTTTAGTCACCATAGCACATGGCAGAAAAACTGAGAGCCCCAACTGTCACAATTTAGAGGAAATATGACAGGTTAGGCATACAATAAAATAGAAATGGTGGCAGTATGAACTACTAAGTAATTGAAAGTTGAAAACCGGACTAGGGTGTGAAGTCTCAGAAGGTTTCTGAAAGAGGAGATTCAATTCTAAAAACTCAGTTATGCTGTTATACCCACTACTTCAATAAAAAATAGTATAGAGTTTCAGAAAGCTGCATGAAATATTCTGAAAGTAGCTTAGCACTAGCCAGATTCAGATACCATGTTATGAAATACCTATTATGTTTTAATAGTCCTCTCTCTTCTAATATAGCTATAATTAGGTATTGGGAAAATTCATTTCTTTGGTTAACCACAACTTGTGTAAAAATTGGTTCTCAGACTGATAAAGATTCAAATGACTGTTATGTAAACAGTCAGCTGTAACTTCTCAGTTATCAAGGAAAGGAGCTATCATGCTTTCAGTTCACAATAAGGTTGTGAGAAAGAGATTCAAAAAGTCTTTTTCCTAATATACACTGAAAGAAATTGGTTCCACATTGAAAAATTAGTTCCCTTATTGGAGTTCTTATATCCCTATTCCTTTCATCTGAATAAATCTTGCTAAAGAGAACTCTGTGAGAATTATGTTTGGGAAAGAATCATTTTCAGTTCAGGTATATTTGTCATATTTGGATCAATAAACTGTTAACTTGTTAAAAAGTTAATGTTGTGAACTATTATCCATCAAAACAAAGGAAGCATCTAAATTGCAACTGAGCTGCACATAAAACCATTTTGCACATATTATAAGTTGACAACACCCTGGGTCTATCACTAAAAACAAATTCCAAAAAGGTCATAAGTAGTTGTATAAGAACAATAATCAGTATGAGAAGGCATGATTTATGCACATTTATTTGTTTTCTTTATCTGTATTACATTAAAAAAAATCAAAATGGCTATTTTAATATCCCTTCAAGACCAGGAAAGGGTGTTTTTTTCCTTAAGCTTTTTTGATACAGTTTTAATCCTATTAAGTATTTTATGCAGCTTTTGTGCTTTATAGGTTTAGGATGGGGGGGTTATAAACATTTAATTTTTTTTCTTACTTTCTGAAAACCACTGTGAGAATATAATTGAAACACAGTATGAAAACAGTATGTAAACAAGCAAGTTTGGATCAGTATGTCACAGCAAAAGAGTACAAAGTGAGAGATTCATTAAAGTTAATTTAAAAATAACACAGTAAAAGTTGTTTTTAAAAATAAATACAAAATACAGAACTGATGCTATCATTAGGCAGAGTGAGCCAGGAGAAGACAAAAAAGGAATGATCATAAAATGCTATCTTTGACCTGCAGAGACAGCACAGATTCAAACCTGCCAATGGGGCAGCCCATTGTCTTCTGTGGGAAAGGTAAAAGTCTCTATTACCACAGAGAGATGCTGTCTAATGGCCAGCATTGAACTCAAAGTCAACTGCCAAAATTATTTGCTTTTCTAGGAGAAATTTTGGAGAAATCTCTCCTTCGCACTATGGTGTTAGGCTAGCCTAAGCAGCAAACAATCAAACAACAGCGAGTAGCCAAGATTAGCGCAGTATCTTAAAACAGGGATGTCCAAGCTTTGTGGCTTTAAGACTTGTGGACCATGCTAGCTGGGGAATTCTAGGAGTTGAAGTCTACAAGTCTTAAAGTTACAGAAGTTGGACACCCCTATCTTAAAACATCTACGGAAAAAAGCTGACTTTTTAGTACTGAATGCATGTTTTTGTTTAAAATCTCTACTCCTATTATAAATTAAGAATAACATAAGAGGCAGTAGGTATGTTCACTGCTTTAAGTTATATATTAAAAAGGAGGGATAAAAATCCAATAATAATAGGTAACTTTAAAAAATATCTACGGGACTTGGGGAGCATTGTATGGTTTTCCTGGTTAGGTACAATACAGAAAATCTTGGAATTATATAAAGTTGGCATTGATTTCTGTGAGTTTTAACTGAACCATTTTTTTTCAAATGGACTGACACATGACTACTCTCATTGGAACAATTACATTTACCAATAGATTTTTCAAATGCTCTCTTTACCTTTACACACCATGTCTGCACCTTCCCATTTTCCTTTGGAATTGCAAAACGCAGCTGAGTTTCCACTTTCAAGGACATAATTAGGCTGACAAGTATAAAGAATTTGGTTTCCATAAGTGGTTTTATTCACAGGAGCTGACAGAGTGTTTGGAATATAAGGTGGAGGTCCACAATCCACAACTGCAGTAAAATGAAATGAAAAATAAATTTGAGATGCTTCTCCCCAAATACTTTGACTTCCCTAGATTTATCAACTGGAGAGGGAAATGTTCCTTGAGAGAAAATATAAAACACCAAGTATCATTTTCCTAAGAAACAAATCCTTGGAATGCCTACGAGTGAACAAAATTGGAAGAATCAGAGAACTTTATCTGCTTAAGAAGAAAAGCAACTTTGAAGGAAATAGCATTCCCTTCCCATTTTTTTAGTTACTACCCATGTGAATAGTTCTCTTCCGTACTGGGTTCAGATCTGTAGCAGACTGAGATTTATTGTGAGAAAAATAGTGCTTTCCTTGGTAATATAAGAAAAATTTAATTAAAAATTTAATTAAACGGGTTTTTAAGCTATTATATACCTTCTGCAGTTTTAAACCAATGTATTCTACCCTGATATGCTTAAATAATTGATAATCAGTAAAAGCAAGAAATGTGCTACTGATATATGAGGAATGCAAACCTTAAGAACAGAATGATGAACTGATAAGGAAAAAAGAAATAAGCACATTTAGTGTGGTTTATTTTGACAAATCCAAAGAATAAATAAGTAATAAATTAATTTTAGCAGATCTAAGGATTGTGTCACAAGGATGATCCTTGCAATGCCAATACTATACAATACGAATATATTTTACTGCTTCTGCTAAATATTGCACTATATAAATTTAACTTGCACTACATTCACTGTTTAATCTATTAATTATATGAGATTTTAAACGAATCAGACACAAATGCATTTCTCTCACAAAGTTTAAAATATACTCAATGAAAAAGTCCATCGCCAAAAACTAAAACTAATTGTACCGATTGCACTTTAAATTAAATGAAAACAGGAAAAAAAATTAATGATTTATTGTTGTGGTACTTACCTATACATTTTGTGCCATCATTGGGAATAAATGTTCCATGTTTATTAGAAGCCTGGAAGCCTACATGGCAAACACAGTAATAGCTTCCGTGTGTGTTATGGCATACAGCATGCTCTCCGCAAATGCCAGAAAGACATTCATTTTTATCTGAAAATATATTTAAAATATATGACAGAGATTAATCAAATTAATAAAGAGCACTAATAGCATTTTAACAGGTTTTCCCAGTTGCAATGTATGGCTGTGAAAGTTGGACCATAAGAAAGGTTGAGCGCCAAAGAATTGAGGCCTTTGAACTATTTATTTATTTATTTATTTTTATTAAATTTGTATACCGCCCTTCTCCTGCTGGACTCAGGGCGGTGCACAGCCAAAAATAAAAAACATTCCAATACAAAATTTAAAATTTTTAAAAGAATTACACAACTTTGGCCCAAAATTTAAAACATCCCAACTAAAACCCATATGTCAGCATTCCAAATTAGGCTCTTTTCCAGCGCTGACATGAACGAAATGAAGCAGAGAGCAGAAGCGTTGATTTATTGCTGAGATGAACTTTTACCTAGTTTTCTGAATGCAACAGATAGTGTTACCTGGGTGATGGAGAGTGGGGGGCACATTCCTGTGAAAAGAACGTGCCAGGACGTAGAGATGGATCTGCATGATGGCCAATGGGACATTGGGGTTGGAGAGCGGAAGAGGAGGGGGTTGGAAGGAGGGGCCAGTTTGGCTGCAACTTGAATCAGGAATGTCGGATTTTTTCTATTATTAAATAAAAGTGATTCATTAGAGACTTTGCGTTTGAGAATGAAGTTTATTTAAGATAGCACCGAAACCTGACAGACAGCCAAACTCCTCCAAACCCAGGCTGGCTGAGTTTAAATCATCCCGTTCCCTCCCAGACGTCTGGTCGGACGGACTATGGCTGAAGCCAAGCTCTCGGAGGAAAGCCTGCTTCAAGCAACGGGAGGAGCAGAAGCGGTCGTGATCCCAGCCAACTTGGAAAATACAAAGGTTCAACTTTCTCCGCCTTCCCCACCCACCCCACCCCCCGGCAGAACTTCAAGCAAAGAAACGTGAGCCAGATAAGTACCCGGGGACTGTGCCAAAAGCCTCAGAGGCGGGATTTCCCT
Organism: Arizona elegans; assembly: GCA_022577455.1. NCBI lineage: Eukaryota > Metazoa > Chordata > Lepidosauria > Squamata > Colubridae > Arizona > Arizona elegans. The sequence continues at coordinate 9,490,022 of JAKOOJ010000008.1, read as the reverse complement.
TTCCAAATGTAAAAGATAAAGAAAAACCCCTAAGTGAATTGGGAAGGGCGAACTGGGGATGGGAATGGCAGTGAAGCCCAGACAAGGCAGCACCTCCCTACCCCAGGATGAGTGACAAGGCAGAGGACTATCAACACCAAGGCCGGCCCTACAGAGCTCAGCACAGAGAGGAGAGGGCAGAGAGGGAAGAGCCACCCCAGTTCAGAGGGAAGTTTGATGGTGACCCAGACAACCTTGCCCAATTCCTTGATTCAGCTGAGATATACATAGAGCGGTTCGGACACCTCTACCCTTTCCCCAGAGCCCTAGTGAATGCTATCTCGGAAGGGCTGGAGGGAGAAGCAAAGAGGTGGTCAGCATCACTCTACAAAAACAGAGCCCCCCTGCTACAAGATGCAGATCGGTTCTTGCAACTATTGAGAGCCCATTATGAGGAGGAGGAGGAGGACCCCTATGTGGAATACAAGCTCAGAAACCTAATGCAGAGGGGGAAGCCTATCAGAGAGCATATCCGTGAATTCAGGAGAGTCATTGGGACACTGCCTCCCCTACCAGAGAGATTGCTGGTGTATTTTTTTAGAACAAGCCTAGATAAAAGAATTTCCCAAGTGACTGCCTATCATGACATCCCAGACCGACTCGCTGAATGGTTCCGGGTAGCGATAAAAGTCGACAGAGGGCTGCGGGCAAGTGACACATCAAAACCACCAGAGGGAAAGGAGAGAGGCCGACCAGACCAGGGGCCACTCAACAGACGAGAAACCCCAACATCACAGCCCTCCTACAAACCAACTGCCCTACGGAGCCCACTGAAATGCTACAGATGTGGAGGAAGCGGCCAGATAGCAGCAAGATGTGGAACGCCTAGACCGGGACCAGCTCCACCGCCCAAAGCATGACCGGAACGAGGGCCCAAGAGTGTCACCCACATACCACGGGAAGCTCCCCAAATCCCGGAGTTTTTCGCTCATCTGACCGAAACCAGAGGAATCCCAGATGAGGGAGATCAGTCGCCCAAACCCTATGACACAGAGGACGAAGGCGAGGACGACCCGATGGTGAGTGGACCCGTCCATCCTTTTCTTTTCCCCATACACCTAACAGCCCCCAAAACAGGGGCCCAAGAGAATTTCCAAGCCCTAATAGATTCGGGCAGCACACGGTGCCTAATCAACCCACCCACAGTTCTAAAATTGGGAATCCGAGCTAAACAGCTCAAACAACCAATTCGCTTTGAGCAAGTTGATGGGTCCCTAGTGGGAGGAGCGTACGCTACACACTTGACTGAACCCGTGAGACTAGAACTAGCAGATCACTGGGAGACGATCCGCTTCATAATAGCCCCCAAGATGACAGAACCAGTCATATTGGGACTCTCGTGGCTGGACAAATGGGGCCCAATCATTTGGTGGCAAGAGGGGACCCGCAGGCTGAGAATAGCAAAGGGGCCCCAACCCTGCCGCCCTGACCAGAAGAATTCCCTCCCACGCTGAAACCCCAAAGCAGCCCTCCACCACAGAAGAAAACACCACCAACACAAGGGTCCCTCCCAGAAGATACAGCAAAGCAATTGGCAGCCGCATCCACCACCGCTTGTAATGCAAACCAGATCCCAGGGGAGTACCAAAACCTTGCAGAGGTATTCAGCGAGGCCGAGTGTGACATTCTGTCCTCCCACCGCGAGACCGATTGTGCCATCGAGATTATCCCGGGAGCGAAACTACCCAAACCTAAAATGTAAGCCATGACACCCCGAGAAATGCAGGAAATGCGGGACTACATAGACAAAAACTTACAAAGGGGATTTATTGAGCCAGTAAAACCAAGGGTAGCGGCGCCGGTCCTGTTTAAAGAGAAAAAGGACGGCTCCATGAGACTGGTGGTCGACTTTCGAAGTATCAACGCCGTTTGCGTACACAACTTGTACCCCCTCCCCCTCATGAAGGACATGCTAACCCACCTAGCTAAAGGGAAGGTTTTTACCAAACTAGACCTTCGAGAAGCTTATTACCGAGTACTCATAAATGCAGGAGATGAATGGAAAACAGCATTCAACTGCCCCCTGGGTAGTTTCCAGTTCAAAGTAATGCCCTTTGGATTGCAAGGAGCCCCAGCAGTGTTCATGCAGTTAATAAATGAAGTCTTACATGAACACCTTTACAAAGGGGTCCTCGTCTACCTGGACGATATTCTCATCTACACGGAGACCATAGACAAACATATACCTCTCGTCCACCAAGTACTGAAAAAACTGCTAAGGGCAAACCTATATGTCAAACTATCAAAATGCGATTTCCACCAATCACGGCTAGACTACCTGGGCTACCGAGTATCAAATGAGGGGACAGAGATGGTCCCAGCCAAGGTCCAATCAGTTCTACAATAGCAGCCACCTCGCACCCGCAGACAACTGCAAAGTTTCCTAGGCTTTGCGAACTTCTACAGACAATTCATCCCCTCGTTCGCGAAGATTGCCAAACCTTTGACAGACCTCCTAAAGACAGGAGGCCCAGCGACAAATCCTCGCCCGGGACAACCCCTACAATGGGACCTGACCTGCCAACAGGCATTCGAGACGTTGAAAGGAATGTTTGCGAAAGAACCTGTTTTAAAACACCCGGATCCGGAACAGCCTTTTGTCATCCAAGCAGACGCAAGTGATGTGGCAGTAGGAGCCGTGTTACTCCAAAAAAACAACCAAGGTGATCTACAACCCTGCGCCTACACCTCTCGCAAACTCACCGATACAGAGAGATGATGGGTGGCGTGGGAGAAGGAAGCATTCGCAGTAAGATGGGCCTTGTTGACCTGGCGGCATCTACTAGAGGGAGGCTAGAAACCGTTTGAAGTCTGGACTGATCATAAAAACCTAGAGGCCCTAAAAACCCCACAGAAACTGTCGCCCAGGCAAGTACGGTGGGCACAATACTTCAATCGCTTCAATTTCGAGCTTAAGCACATCCCAGGAGGGAGAAATTTCCTGGCTGACGCCCTCTCCCGGATGCCCCAATACAACAGTGAGCGGGAGCAGGTAGTGAATGCCATCATCCCCTCCACCCAAGCTGCGGCTCAAGTGATCACCAGACTGCAACAACGTGACCAGCAGGGCCAACTTGCAAGTGACTTAACTGCAAAATTAAAAAATGAAACGCTGACAGACCCCTGGTATCGAGACAATCAACATCTCTTGACAAAAAGAGATGACCTAGCATGGAGGGGGACAAAGCTCTATGTCCCACAGACTTTACGCATCCTGATTCTCAAGAGGAGCCACGACGTTAAACCAGTGGGACACTTCGGGTTCCTTAAGACTCTGCACCTAGTACGAAGGCAGTTCTGGTGGCCCCACATGAGAAGGGACGTAGACAGTTATGTAAAAAGCTGCACCATTTGTGCCACGATGAAGACAAGACCAGGGTGCCCGCCTGGGCTGTTGCAACCAGTAGCTGAATCGACAAGACCATGGGAGGAGATTGCAATGGACTTTATAGTAGACCTACTGAGGAGCAGTGGAAATACAGTGATCTGGACTGTAATAGACTTATTCTCCAAACAGGCACACTTCATTCCTTGTAGCAGACTGCCTTCAGCCCACCAGTTATCCAAACTGTTCCTGAAACACATCTACCGCCTACATGGAGTTCCCAGGAGAATAATCTCCGACCGAGGGGTCCAGTTCACAGCAAAGTTCTGGAGGGAGTTTCTACGATCCATAGGGTCATCCCAAGGGCTCAGCTCAGCATTTCACCCGAGCACCAATGGGGGGGGGGGGGGCGGAAAGACTGAACGCTATGATAGAACAGTATTTAAGATGTTATGTCGACTACCAGCAGTCCAATTGGGCAGACCTCCTATCTTTTGCGGAGGTTGCCTATAATAATGCTGTCCACAGCAGTACGGGGCTAACCCCGTTCAAAGTAGTGAGTGGCATGGATTTTGTCCCCATGCCAGAGTACCCGAGGGAGCCCCCTTCCTCAGTCAGTTTGACCGACTGGATGGCAATGTTGAGAGAAACTTGGGAGAATGTTAAGAGGGCGCTGGCAAAGGCAGCTCAATCTTATAAGGAACAAGCAGACAAGCACCGAACTCCCCAAAGACCATTTCAGTTGGGAGAGAAAGTTTACCTCTCCACCAAGTACTTGAGACTGAGACTCCTGAGCAAGAAATTGGGCCCGAAATTTATAGGACCATTTCCTATAATAAAAATAATTAACCCCGTTACAGTGCAATTGCAGTTGCCACGGCTTTTGGGGAAAATTCACCCTGTTTTTCACAGTAGCCTTCTAAAACCTGTAGTGGGGTCTACTTTAAGGCCGACGCCACGTGAACCCCCTGGGCCCCTGGTTGTTGGGGGCCAAACACATTACGAAGTGCAGCGAATTCTTGATTCAAGATGGCACAGGGGGCGCCTCCAATACTTAATTAAATGGAAGGGCTACCCATTGTCAGAGGCTTCCTGGGTGAAGAGCTCAAACATCCAAGCTGACCGCCTTATAGCAAAATTCCATGCAGACCACCGGGAAAGCCGGGGAGGGGGGGTTCACAGCCAAGGAGGGGCTAATGATGCTTATCTTGTTGTGGTTTTTCCTATGGGGCAGGTTATGTCGCAGAAGTAAAGAGAGAGGGGCCGGATGTCAGCATTCCAAATTAGGCTCTTTTCCAGCGCTGACATGAACGAAATGAAGCAGAGAGCAGAAGCGTTGATTTATTGCTGAGATGAACTTTTACCTAGTTTTCTGAATGCAACAGATAGTGTTACCTGGGTGATGGAGAGTGGGGGGCACATTCCTGTGAAAAGAACGTGCCAGGACGTAGAGATGGATCTGCATGATGGCCAATGGGAGAGCGGAAGAGGAGGGGGTTGGAAGGAGGGGCCAGTTTGGCTGCAACTTGAATCAGGAATGTCGGATTTTTTCTATTATTAAATAAAAGTGATTCATTAGAGACTTTGCGTTTGAGAATGAAGTTTATTTAAGATAGCACCGAAACCTGACACCATAGACAATTAAAAATCTAACATCTCAAAAGGGGGGGGGTGTTTACGCCAACCCTGCTTGGTGGAAAAGAAAAGTTTTTAGGGCACGGCGAAAAGCCCTGAGATCTGGTATCATGCGTATCTCCGGGGGCAAATCGTTCCAGAGGGCAGGTGCTGCCATAGAGAAGGCCCTCCCCCTGGGGGTCGCCAGCCGACACTGCCTGGCTGACGGCACCCTGAGGAGTCTCTCTCTGTGGGAGCGTATTGGCCAGTGGGAGGCTATCGGCGGCAGAAGGCGGTCCCGCAAATACCCAGGTCCTATGCCATGGAGTGCTTTAAAGGTGGTGACCAACACTGGAGAAGAGCCTGAGCGACTGTGTGTAAGGAGAACTATGGTGCTGGAGAAAACTCCTGCGAGTCCCTTGGACTGCAAGGCAATCAAACTGGTTAGTCCTACAGGAGATCAAACCTGACTGCTCTTTAGAAGGCCAGATCCTAAAGATGAAACTCAAATACTTTGGCCTCCTAATGAGAAGGAAGGACTCACTGGAGAAGAGCCTAATGCTGGGAAAGATTGAGGGTAAAAGAAGAAGGGATGACAGAGAACGAGGTGGCTGGATGGAGTCACTGAAGCAGTCAGCGTGAGCTTAAATGGACTCCAGAGGATGGTAGAGGACAGGAAGGCCTGGAGGAATGTTGTCCATGGGGTCTCAATGGGTCAGACACGACTTTGCGACTAACAACAACAACTAATAGCATTATATAATAAAACAAATAATATTGTTCTACCAGTTTAATAATGGATGAAAATATCCTGAATATGTGTCAGTATAATACATATACATCTAACCTGGAGCAAGTAGGCAATATTATTTTGTTACCATCAACATGAATTAACAAGTAAGGAAAAATACATTGCGAGACTGCGAAACTAACCGAAATGGAGAGGATACAATAGATCTGAATTGAAATAGGTCTGATTTTTGAAAGTGGAATTGATAATCACATTCAGGGTAGTGAAAGTTTAAGCTTAATTATGAATGAAAGGGCTAATAGGTATGTTGGAAATTATAAACTAGCATCATCTGAGCTGTTGTAGGGAAGTATCTACAGATTGGTAAATGTTGATAATGGAAGAACCAGATATGAGTTTGGATGGAAATTGTGCAATATGCTTAACAAATATGATCCAGAGAAAAATTGTTAGGTGAGGCAAATGTATGGAAATATTTGAAGAGCCAAAGATAAGATTGGTGACTGGTGAGAATCTTTAAAAAATATCTGTTTGTTTCAAACACAGCTGCAGGAGAAGCTTCAAAAAAGATAAGATGGCAGAAGATCTGCTGTGATATAAACCACAGACCTTTTGTCCATGTGAACAAAAGTGCAGGGATCACATGATGACCCTCCTATCATCTGCTCCTCCTTGGGACATTGATCATTTGTGTATTAGATAGCTTGCATGATACAAGTAAAACAAATATATCAAAGCCCAAGGTAGTTGTGTTTGCAGGGAGAATATCATACCTTAGTGATCACAAATGACTGCAAGGGGATAAAGTTTTCTGCATTTCTTTGCTGACATCTAGTGGTCACTTGGCTCTTGCAGTTCAGATAAGATACATCTATTCCGGGGGGGGGGGGGGGTCAAACTCAAGTCGTCACAGCGACGTCACATGACATATCGGAACTTTTCCCCGCTTCACTAAACTGGCCATGGGCGTGGCTAGCGCGTGACACATCCAGCCTGCTCTAATTCTATTCTAATCCCTTCTTGACTAATAAGCTAAATGATATTGGACAACTCACCATCTCTCAATCTAATTTACGGCTAAGACTGGTGAGAATAAATGGGTGTATGAAGATAGCATCGGCACCATCAATAAGCCCCATTCATTGAACTTATATATATAGAGAGAGATTCTTTGAGACTCCTTAAAACCCTGACCCCAATGCATGAAAAATGGTTCAGAAATTTTGCCTCATCAAAAGCCTGACTTATACCCCATTTTTAGATCCATATTGTATCAATCTGTCTATCTTTCTAAGAAGCAGCAGCTATTTCAGGAAGTGATGACATAGTGAAATAAATAACTGAAAACTGCATGCCAAAAATGATTACCATGTAATTTGTTCAGAAAAAAAAAAATCTTAACGTTGGACATATGAGAAACTGAGAAGAATAGCATTGTGGTTCTCGACAAGGCCTCGATTTACAGCAGTTCATTTAGTGACTGTTCAAAGTTACAATGGCACTGAAAAATGTGGCTTAGGACTGTCTCCATGATCATGTGATCAAAATTCAGTTGCTTGGCAATTGGTTCATACTTATGACCGTTGCAGTGTCCCAGGGTCATGTCATCCCCTTTTGCAACCTTCTGACAAGCAAAGTGAACAGGGAAGTCAGACTCACTTAACAACCAGGTTACTAACTTATCAACTGCAGTTATTGACTTAACAACTCGCAAGAAAAATAGGGCAAAATTCAGTTAACAAATGTATCACTTAACAACAGAAATTTTGGGCTCAATTGTGATTGTGGACCACAACTGTGGCCAAAATTTATGTTTCTAAGTGAAACATTTGTTAAGTGAGTTTTGTCCCATTGTACAACTTTTCTTGCCACGGTTGTTGGCGTGAACTATTGCAATTGTTAACTTAGTAACACTGTTGTTAAGTGAATTTGGCTTCCCCATTGACTTTGTCAGAAGGTCTCAAAAGCTGATCACATGTCCCCAGGACACTGCAACCGTCATAAATACAAACCAGTAGCCAAGAATCGGAATTTTGATTATGTGAATGGCCACTCAATTAACTGTTGTAAGTCAAGGACTACCTGAGCGTAGAACAGATGCTCTGAAAAAGGAACCATTTTCCCCAAAATAATAGCCCAGGCTAGAAAAACTTTTCAGATCAGAGATGGAAAACAAATTATCCTCACAGTCCCTACTGCCTGCCTAGACAAAGAAAAAAAAAACAGTCCTTGTTTTCCCTCAGGAACTTATGGGAGGGGTAGTTAAGGAAAAATGGCTGAAGAGATTTAAAGGATCGATTCCAATGTTTAAACAACAATGATCACCTTGTATTTCAGGTTGAGCTCATACTTACTATTTTCTGGAAGTCTGCATAACAAAATCAGAACAGGTCGTCCTCAGTTTATGACCACACTGAACCCAAAATTTATGTTGCTAAGCGAGGCAGTTATTGTAGTTGTGCCTCATTTTAAGACACTTGTTGCTACAGTATTTAGCAAATCACCACAGTCATTAAATGAATCACTTGGGCATTAAGCAAATCAGATTTCCCCCACTGACTTTGGTTGCTGGAAGCCAGCTGGGAAGATTTCAAATGGTGATCGTATGAGCCCAGAACAGTGCAATTGCCAAGCACCAAATTTTGATCACATGATCATGGGAATGCTGTGATGGGTTGTGTGAAGACTGATCATAAGTCAGTTTTTTCAGTGCTACTGTAACTTTAAACGATCACTAAACTAATGGTTGTAAGTTGAGAACTACTGGTACATTTAGTTCAAAGTTTAAAGCATATTTTTGATCTATTATCCATATCCTGTCAATTTTCGACCTTCGACAATAGCTTTTGCTATTGCAACCATTATCGCTTCTCAGCTTGCCAACGAACCGGGGGGGGGGGGGGGGGAGGAGAGGGAAGGGGGAGATGGAATGTAGGCTCCAGATATCAAGAAGACAGTTGTGACAACCAAGGACAGTTCTGCAGGTGTTTGCCAGAGCCAAATACTTTTTCTCATAACAATACGATGAGACTCAATTAGACAATGTGACCTGCTCCAATAGGGGGAGGGAGAATCTATATTTTAATTATATGTGTTTGCACAGGAATTAACTAGATCTGGTTTTGCCTGCATCAGTGCCGAAATAATGTACCCAGAAAAGTTTTGCATAGAGAGACTGGATTGTCTCGGCTGTGCTTGCTTTGGCTGGGTTCATCAGTTGGAATGTTGACATACACTCCATGATGATGCTGGCCACAACCATGGCCATCCCTGGGAGGCCAAAATTGCTGCATTATGGCCCCTAATTGGAAGGCAATGTGGTCTATGCCTCCACGATCTGACTTTCATTTTCAGTGTATTTAAAAGCATATTGCTGTAGAACTCTCTAAGTTGGATACAGTTTGTAAATATTCACCTACCACTACAGATTGTTCTTCCATTTCCAATAAATCCATAGTTGCATTCACAGATATCTTTGCCATCTTTTTGTACACAGGTGGCATTTGCATGACAAGTAGCACAAACATCAAAAATTACGTCTCTGGTATTTTCTGCAAAAAACAAAAGGGGGATTTAAATTAAGATGGGAAGTACCCTAAAAATAGGGTGAACCTGAAAACCTGAAAACCAGGGAGAACCTGGAAAGAGTAGAGAAGAAGAGAAAAAGCAAGCATATATTTTTAAATGCATTAGAATAAAATGTTTTAAATCGTTAACATTTTTAGTGTTCTGTACCCTGCTTTGGGCTCAATGAAAAGCAGGATTTAATTTAATAAATGAAATTAATTTAATTTAATTTAATAAAGCAGTAAAATGCACACAATATGTAATTAGCAAACACAGAAGGGAGATTCTCAGATTAGGATTGTCAGATGAGGAGACCTATGTTCAATCCCTCATGGGCCAGTTGCTTTACTGCAATCTAAGTTATTTCATAAGACTATTGTGAGAATAAATAGTGAAATGCAACTCCCAGCATCCTTCACTACTAGGTAAACTGGCTTGGCCTGCTGGAAACTCCCCATATAAATCTTGCAAACTGGAAGGTTTGCATAACTTATTAAGAAGAAAATTTTGCAACTTGGCATGAAGTGCTGAGTGGCTTCCACCCACTTTTTAGCATGTAGGAAATAACTTTCAATGTTTACTAGAAGACAACATCCTCATTTTGGAAATGTTGGGCAAGCTCAATGGTTCACAAACATCTCTCTCTCCTCTCCATATAATTTGCCATTGCTATATTTGGGGTTTCTTTCTATCAAGATTAGGCCCATCGTGTTTGAAAAGGGAGACACTGTTGAAATGACCATTGTATTTTTTAATAGTACTTTTACTCACTGAACAGGATGCTTGAAAGTTAGGGAAAAATAGAATAAATATGTTGGAAAAATGTTATGAAAAAGTAGAATTCATTCTGGGGCTGTATTTGTTATACAGATGGGTTTTCCCTCTAAAACAACAGAACATCTGATGCATTCTTGACCTGTTTATGCATGTGCATTCTGCACATGACCAGAGATACTTTCTCGGCATTATTCAGACTGCAGAAGAGTAAGCAGATGACTGGCCTTTGCAACACATCTGGAGATCAACATGTAGGTTGCTTTATCACATTGTTCTAGGGACTTGCTGCAGCCCTGCTTAATAACAGAATAACAGTTAGAAGGGAGCTTGGAGGTCTTCTAGTCCAATCCCCTGCACAAGCAGGCAACCCTATACCATTTCAGACAAATGGTTGTCTAACCTCTTCTTAAAAACCTCCAGTGTTGGAGCACCCACAACTTCTGGAGGCAAGTCGTTCCACTGATTAACTGTTCTGTCAGGAAAAAAATATTTTGCCACCTTGAGATAACTTGCCTCAGCATATTTCTATAGCATATTGAAAAAAGCTGCAATCATAACAAGTAATACTTCTATTAGTATTAACAGTCCAAGATGTTTAATAAAGCAGCTTGGAGGAAAGAGAGGGGAAGAGAGGAGAGAGGGAGAGGAAGAGAGGGGGAGAGAGGGACAGGGACAGGAGGGGAAAGGGAGAGGGAGGAGATAGGGAAAGGGACAGAGGGAGGAAAGAGAGGGAGGGAGAGGAGGAGGAAGAGAGGAGGAGAGGGACAGAGGAGGAAAGGGAGAGGGGGGAGATAGGGAAAGGGACGGAGAGGGAGGGGGAGAGAGGGAGGGGGAGAGAAGAAGAGAGGGGGAGGAGAGGGGAGGAAGAAAGGGGGGAGAGGGACAGGAGGGGAAAGGTAGAGGGGGAGACAGGGAATGGGACGGAGGGGGAAAGAGAGAGGGAGGAGACAGGGAAAGGGACAGAGGGAAGAGAGAGAGGGAGGGAGAGGGAAGGAGAGAGGGGGGAGAGAGGAGAGAGTGGGAGGAAGAGTGGGGAGAGAGGGACAGGGACAGGAGGGGAAAGGGAGAGGGAGGAGACAGGGAAAGAGGAGAGGAGGAGGAAGAGAGGGGGAGAGAGACAGAGGAGGATAGGGAGAGGGGGAGATAGAGAAAGGGAGGGGGAGAGAGGAGAGGGGAAGGAAGAAAGGGGGAGAGGGACAGGAGGGGAAAGGTAGAGAGGGAGACAAGGAATGGGACTGAGTGGGAAAGAGAGAGGGAGGAGACAGGGAAAGGGACAGAGGGAGGAAAGAGGGAGGGAGAGGGAAGGAGAGAGAGGGGGAGAGAGGAGAGAGTGGGAGGAAGAGAGGGGAGAGAGGGACAGGGACAGGAAGGGAAAGGGAGGAGACAGGGAAAGGGACAGAGGGAGGAGAGAGAGGGAGGGAGAGGGAAGGAGAGAGGAGAGAGTGGGAGGAAGAGAGGGGAGAGAGGGACAGGGACAGGAAGGGAAAGAGAGGAGACAGGGAAAGGGACAGAGGGAGGAGAGAGAGGGTGGGAGAGATGGAGGGAGGGAAAAGGAAGGAGAGAGAGGGGGAAAGAGGAGAGGGACAGAGGAGGAAAGGGAGGGCGAGATAGGGAAAGGGACGGAGAGGGAGAGAGAGATGGAGGGGGGAGAGGGGGAGGAAGAGAGGGGGGAGAGGACAGGAGGAGAAAGATAGGGGAGACAGAATGGGACGGAGGGGGGGAGGGAGGAGAGAGGGAGAGAAAGAGAGAGAAGCAGCAAACAAAACTGACCCTTGACTCCGCCGATAATTGCCCAACCCTACACCAAACCCGGCTTCGGATGCTTCAAAAGCCAAGCAAGATCTTGGCGCGGGAGTGGTGCTCCGAATTAAACTCCCAAATCGAGCCGAAGCACCGGATTCCACGCGAAGTCCCCCTGTCAACGTTTACCCTGTTTCTTCTCTTCCTCCGAAGAGCGGGTCAGAAGCAGTAGCACCCACAAGACCAGCAGCGTGAACTGACCACACCGACGGCCCCGCGTCGGCCCAACAGGCCCTGAATTCATGTCGCCTCCAGCAGCGACGGTTCCCGCCTCAATTCGTCTCAGCTCCGGGAGGCCCGGCCTAAGGCGCGGTCACCTTCTTCTTCCTCCCTCGGCTCCAATCTGTCTTCGCCCCCTTCCTCCTGCCGCTTGTCACCCTTGTGGGTTGCAGGAAGGAAGCGCTCAACACCCGCCGAGCGTGGAAAGTTGTTTGGCTCGTCCCTTCCTGCCCCTTCCATCGGGTGTAGCAAGAGAGACCCCCGAACCTCCTGGCATCTGAATTGCTCCCCATCGCCACCAAAGAACTCCTCACGGCCATTTTTCCGCCTTTGAACCCCAGCTTAATCGTTACCCATGAAGCTGCAGCAAAAGCATTTTATAATTTGCAGAATGGAAGACGTAGGAAAGTGGCACACCCGCGTTCCCTACTCTGCCCATGGCTGAAGTGGGAGACTGAAATTAGTAGGCTGGGAATTGGCTGCACGGTGGTGTTGTTTAATAGGATCGATTTGCCAGGCGTTTTGAGATGCAAAGCCTTTTGAGGGGTACATCAATACCGTTTCTAAAGTGAAAGTGTTGGAGCAGAGACTATTGGAAATTCTCACCTTTGGCTAGAATTAATCAGCTGAAAAAATAAGGCCGAAGCTCCCCAACAGAAAGTTGCAAATATATTAGTTATTATGTGCATTCTCCCCTGAGACCCGCTAAGTGTTTAAACAACAAAATACCATATCTTGATCTTTCAGTTCTGGACTATTTTTCGATAGGGTCATACTATCCAAGTGGCGGTCCTGATAAGAGTATCAGTTGACTTTACAAGGGAGTAGTTACTTTCAACTAGCAGCCAGAAAGAAGATAGTATACTGGTTTCTTGTATGATTTCATACATTTCATTGCCTTATGATTTTTCTTTTTCTAGCAGGTACTGTAAACCCTTTTCTTGTTCAGATAATCACACTTCAAAAAAAAAATGTTCATATAGTCAGGGACTTTTAAAGGTTTGGGGAGCATTTTTAGCCTCCTTATCCCTTTCTCCAGAAGGTGCAACTGATAATAGTATGATTTAGAGCAGAGTTTTCAAACTGAGCAAGAAAACAGCACACGCTGCCTGTGTGTTAAAAAAACACCCTCAATAGTGCAGTTCTAATCCAATGAAAGGGAGTGAGGATTCTGATATAACACAAATAAACAATTTTGAGCCTTCTAATGTAATTTCCTGATGGATCTCTTGTATTGCCTTTGGCAACATTTTCTCCCTTTATAAGCTGGAAACAGTTTTTGCATTTACTTTTTACAATTAGTTCCTAAATATAGCTCATGTTGACAAGGAATATCTTTACCTGTAGAGATAGAGGCAACATTAGCCACACTAGGAAAACGAGAGCAGAAAATCAACTCTATGGTTAAGAGTAGAATTACACTTTATTGAGATAGGGGAGAGGGAGAAGTCAGGGAAGCATTTGCCTAAATCACTTCTGAATATTATTTTGTTTCCTAGGTTTTAAAAAACACTTCAGCACCTGTGACTACCAAAGGTAACAGTTTGTACATATTTCTGTCAAGGTTACCTCCTTTATTGCTACCTGAGAAGTAGCTGTCCAAGAAGGATCTGCCTACAATCGATCTTTGCAGAAATGCTGTCACTTCCTGAATGGTGCAGTTAGGATTATGCTGAGTGTCAAAACTTAAAAATTCCCCAAATAATTCAACGAAGTGTGAGATGAGGGAATTACAAATGGATTCCCCAATCTGGCCTTGCATATTAATATGTTTTAGTCAGGTGTCTATGGAGATTCTCAGTCATCCAGATTACGGTTGTCCCAAAGATGCTTTTTCAAGAAGCAACTAGACTTTCTCGTTTTTCTTTGACGACATTTCGCTTCTCATCCAAAAAGCTTCTTCAGCTCTGATTGGATGGTGGGGAAAATTTTAGTCAGATGGTCATCTGGAACAATGTTCCAGATAAATCTATAAATTAAAGCTAGCTTCCTTGCTTAGGTGTCATCAAGCCAACTCTTAGTGAGCACATAGATTTTTCTCCCCAGCAGGATCTGTCCCCAACTTGATCCTTCAGGGGTTCCAATGGTGCACCTACCTCCACTGTAGCTGAGTCTGTACGCTTTGCTTTTGGTTGCCCTCTCCTCTTTTCTTTCACCTTTCAGCTTATAGATTTTTCCAGAGAGCAAGGTCTTTTTATAGTGTGTCGCAGGAATGAGGTCTCTGAAATATGATAGCTCTGGATTGATTTGTTCAACAATCTGTTTTCTTAGCTATCCATGGTATTTTCAGGTGCAATCTCCTGAACACCAAAGTCCATAAAGCACCAACCCACTTTCTATTCTGCTTCTTCAAATGTCCAACTTTTGCTTTCACAGACTGTCACAGGGAAAAGTATGGATTTCAGATTCTCATTTCATGTTGAGCTATTTTTTCTACACCCAAGTGCTATTCCGCTGTGAACTTTGGAGAGCATAACCAGATTCCCCTTTACTCCTGATCATCAGTTCTGATCATTGTTTTTTATTTGTTCTACATCATGAATACAGAAGTGGTTGTAACATACAGGATAGAGGAAGGGGAGAGAGAAAAAAATTTTTAGAAGTGTGCTTAAAAATAAAAGCAATAAAATAACGGTGTGATGAGGCTCTTACAAAAACACTAGGTCAGTGATGGCTAACATTTTTCTCTTTGTGTGCCAAAAATGCATGCATGTGCCAGCACCCATAATGCAATGTGTGCCCCCGTGCATGCGCACATCCCCCGTACGCATGCACGCGAGGGGTGGGATTCAAAAATTTTAGCAAGCTGCACGACGGTGGGAAGGGTATTTTTGCCCTCCCCAGGCTCCGAGGCTTTCCTTGAGCCTCTGGGAGGGCAAAAACTGCCTCTCCCAGGCTCTGGAAGCCTTCAGAAGGCCTTTCAGAGGCCAGAAACAGGTCCACTTCCGGAACTTCCAAGAGGCCCATTTTCCACCTTCCCTGGGCTCGAGGCTTTCTCTGGGAGGACGAAAATGGCCTCCCCCGGGCTCCGGAGGCTGGAAATGGGCCCGTTTCCATACTTCCAGAACACATGCACCGCTCCCCCGCCCGCCATGCATTCCAAAAATCAGCTGGTCGGTGGGAGGTAGAGCTGAGCTGGGCGACGGGTTGCGTGCCCATAGAGAGGGCTCTGTGCGCCAGCTGTGGCACGCGTGCCATAGGTTCGCCATCATAGCACTAGGTCCAAGGTCTAAAATTCTAAATGGAAGGGTTGATTTCCATATTTGAGGAGGACCAGTTCACCGGAGGGGGGTGGGCTTACTCTCTTACTCAACTGCGACTCTCAGCAGCTATGCCAACCTGGCTACCATTAAGAGATGTTGAATGTGACAGTTTAGGAACATTAGGAGGTCCATGTAATGACAGGAAATGGCCATAAAACTGGTCTTTGATGGTCGGAATCAGCTGTTATGAATCAGACACTATCCCCTTAAGGTTTTTTTTTTTTTTTTTTGGTTTGCCTTGAAAAAAATTATAAATTCCACATGCCGAAAACTAGTTAATGGCTTTTGCAGCTCCATCCTCATCCTCCATCCAGCGAGGATGGAAGTAAGGATAAGGTTTGCTGTGGTGTTAGATGGTAAGAGAGAGGTCTTTGCTTGAGAAGATGACAGTGAGGAAAATTAGCTCTCCCCCTTTCCATGCTCCTTGAGGCCTTGACTTTCCTGACAGCAGGAAACCACCTTCCCACTAGGCTTAATGGCGTTATTTTGGAGATATAGGAAAAGGAGCAGTTTCCCCGTTTTCTTTTAGCATCTTTGCATATTCTATTTTCCTTTTTATTTATCTACCAACTAAACCCCCCAGTTTCAGTAGAACATTCCATAAAGCCCTCATATCCTTCACCAATACTATTAGAAATGAAAGACAACCCTCTTGTATTATGTCATGACATATTGCACTGGAGCAGAATTATTTTACTTTGCTAGTGCTAACTTGGGCGTACCTGTATGTGTCTCCCTCCATTAACAGAAATGTCTGGCCAGTGAAAGATTCAATCTAACCTTCCAGAGATGCATGTTGAAAAATCCCTGAGGGATCCTTGATGCTCTCTGAACTTGGTTGTTTTCTTGCAGACCTTTCATTACCCAAACTAAGTAACATCATCAGGGCTAGTAAGGAGTGGGGTTTGTTCTCAGTTTACTCAGAGGTTCTTATAATAAGTAACCACTGGCCGTCTTTAAATCAGTCTTGGGAGAGCTTCAGCACCGAAATCTGCAGAAAACTTTTTATTCAAACATTATCAGTCTCGTCTTTAAAAGAATAATACAGTTTAACAATATCTCTTGTGCCTTTCTACATTTTATGTTCTTCCAAGCAAAAACAAACTTAACAAAACTAAACGAAAAAGGCATAAATCTTTACACTGCAAGCAACCAAATAAATATGAAAGACGTGAACGGCTTGGGCAGTAGTTGCCTTTTTTTGTAAAAAAAAAAAATTATAATAATGCAATAAAAATTATTATTTCCAACTCAGATAAAAGGAAGTGAGCCCAGAGCCTCAATGAATACAGATTACCCATTCACAATGGAACTTACATTTATTTTTATACGCTTTGCTGTCACTTGCTTCCTGCTGAAGGGCTGAGATGAGAACAGCGGAGCATGATGGAGGACTGCCATTGTGCACATGAAATAGAGAGCAAATACTGTCCTTCTGGCTTGGTTGTAATCAGATTAATTAACAATTGCCTCCTGGTTTGCTGATTAGACAACCAGGCAAGCATAAGCAATAAAGTGTGCTGGAGCAGATAGAAATGAAAAAGTGTATGTGTTTGTGTGTGTGAGAGAGAAGAGAGAGGGGAGGGGAGGGAACTGCCTGGAGTCTTGGTTCCCATCAAAATGCTTCAGTGGTTATTGTGGTGCTTAAGCATTTTTCCTATAATAACATTGACCGCAAAGGGAATACGGCACCCCTTATAAGATGAAGCATCATCTCTCTTCCATGGACAGAGTGTATTGCCTAGCAGGCAGCTGTTGTGCTAAACTGAACTTAAACTGTAGAAATGGCTGTCAACTGAAACCAGCACACTACAGGAAAAAGGAGGCTATGCTGCAGTATAGAAATATTAAGCAAAGCCAGACACAACAGCAAAGTTATTAAGAACCTTATTTTGTGGCCTAAAACGGGGATATATGGCAAAAGTTAGCAGCTAAACACTGGGGCAGCTGGACATAGCATTCTGTAAGCGCATTTCAAATTTCCTCCTCTCTGTTTTCACCAGAGTTTTTCCTCTCTCTCCCAGAACCTGGAGAGGGGTGTTTTTTTTTAAATGATGCTGATGCAGGAACTGTAACTATAGAGACCTCTAATAGTCATTAGAAATAGTCATTTCCCTCAGTACTGCTATACCTGCTATCTGCGGGACCCCAATGTCTGTTCTGAAGATACTTCACTTACCTAAGCCTCAGTTAGTCTCCTTTTTAATTATCATTATTTTAAAATATGTATTACATTTTAATATAGCTATATACATCTATACCTCAACTTACAACCATTTGTTTAGCAACCGTTCAAAGTTACAACAGCAGCAAAAAAAGTGACTTAAAACTGGTCCTCGCACTTCCCAGCCAACTTCAAACAAGCAAAGTCAATGGAGGAAACCCAAAGTTCTTGCCCCCCAGGTCACATGTGTATCACATGGTCCAATCAGGTTGCAGCCCCAACTCTGGCTGGCTTTTGTCCACGCCCCTCCAACACCTGGTAGAGTGTCCTTGGCTCCCACAGGAAAGAATGCTATTTTGGCTACACATCCCCCAGCTATCTCTATCTCTCCCCTCACGTTCCCACAGCTCTACCCAGCCTTGCTGTGGCAGCCCTGAAGATGTTCCAAAAATGGTTTTAGGCTGATACAGGACTTGAATTCATGGCCTCCCGCTTTTTAGCCTGGTGCCTTAACCACTAGAGCAAACTAACTACTCTAACAGAGGCAACTGATCATGCTAAATATAGAAATACCCCTTTTTAACATTCTCACAGATGATGCCTTGTCTCTCTGGAGGTTTTTCAAAATGATGTTGGGACAAAAGGGACATGTGCAAAAAGAAGATAATTCATCAGTTTTATCTCCTGATATGCACTTTGTATATGTGTCGAAAGTGCCAAAACTTGTATAATACCATATTTTTGGACTATAAGACGCACCGGTGTATAAGACACACCAAGATTTCAAAGAGGTAAGTAAGCAAAAACCTTTTTTTCCCCTCCCTGGCCTCCAGGAGCACTCTGCATGCCTCCCAAACTCTGTGCACCGTTTTTGCGAAAAACAGGCCCATTTTTCACAAAAATGGGATGAGCGGGGTGGGGCTTCAGGAGGCCAAAAATGGCTGTATTCGGTATATAAGATGCACCAACATTTCCACCCTCTTTGGGGGGGAGGAGTGTGTCTTATACTCTGAAAAATACGGTAATTTATGAAGGCTTGAACAGCTGAACTAAAAGAGAAACCATGGTTTTGTCCTCTTCTCAAAAAAACAGTGTGCTATTGCAGAAGTCCCCAGTTCATTGTCTCCTCCCATTTTCGGCCAAGCTCACTCAGAAAAGGGCCCCACTATCTAGAAAACACTGATCACCTGAAATCCCCCAATTGACTACTAGGCCACCTGTGAGCTTTTGAGTCATCATTTCAGAGATATTTCCTTTCCTAAACAGGAAAAAAAAAAGGAAATGGATTTATTTTCTAATCATTATAAATATGTAATATATACCTGCAAGTGCCATTCCCATTCTATCTTATACACACACACACACACACACACACACACACACACACTCTTTGTTTCAAATCATATCTATATTCTGCTGTTGAGTTTGGCTTGGTATGGTGTGTAGATAGCTCTGCTCTGGGGATGCTGTTGGGGGAAGGGGAATGGGAGAGAGGCAATGCTCAAATTGGTGGAGGGGGTATTGTGGTGAGTGCTGGGAAAGAAAGTACATGGTGCTTGTGAGCACAGGAAGGTGGTGAAACCCTCCCAGCTTCCCCAGTGACTTTCCTTGTGGAAATGTGACTGCAGCAACAGGATTAATGGATTCCAGACGTTTAGTTGTAAGTTGTAAATTAGGCTAGCCCATTTTAGGAACCTTTGATTCAAAAACTGTTGCTCTGTGACAGGGGTGTCAAATTTAAATTTCATTGAGGGCTGCATCAGGTTATGTTTGACCTTGGGAGGCCGGGGTGGGCATAGCCAGGATGGGCGTGGCTAGCTTGACGTCACTCGGGTCAGGGGCACCTGTGGCGGCCCGAGCGCTTTGCCAGCAAAAACGAGCTCTCAAGCTCCATTTTTGGGTGCAACGGCCTCCTGCAATCCTCTGCCACCAAAAATGGAGCTTGGGAGTGCCACCTGCGGTCCTCGCAAGCTCTATTTTCGGTTGCAATGGCCTCTTGCAACCCTCTGCCAGTGAAAACGGAGCTCAGGAGAGCCACACGCAGCCTCAAGCTCCGTTTTCGCTACCAGCAGCACCGCGGGCCAGTCCTTCACTGTTTCCAGAGTGGCCCCACAGGCCAGATCTAAGCATCCCATGGGCCAGATCCGGCCCCCAGGCCTTGAGTTTGACACCTCTGCCCTATGATAAATCGTTTTGCTCAATTTAAGGTTACAGGCAGAAGTTTTAGTAGTATGTAGACAGCCCAGGCTAAGCGCCTCTTCCCTTAACTGTCCCTGTAGGCGTGAGTAGCTAACATTAAAGCTAACATTACTACTACAGAATTAGAGGAAGAATAGTGGACGCATTCAAACTAGATGAGCCAATGTTGTAATTTAATCCCCACCCTCATTTTCATATAATATGCAGTACACCATTGGAAGTTATTTAGGAACTTAATCATAGAATGTTGACAAAAGGGAAACAGGTCTATTCTTTTCTCTTTTACATTTTTCGAAACTTTCACAGCTTTCCTACAAGTTAAAGCAGGAACATCCTGTAACTGCTTATGAAAGCAGGATGCAATCGTTACATCACTGCAGCTCTCACCAGGAACCTCCTGTGCAGTGTAATTACCGTATTGCCCCATCATGCTTCAGCTGTTGTTTCCCCCTCCATAACTTTTCTTAATGCAAAGTTAACATCTGGAGTGCAAGAGCTGGGAATGAACATGCTTCGGCACAGGTCTGAACTTCCAGTCCTTGATATTTATGCCACACCTTTCATCCTCCTCCAAAGAGCTCAGGATTATTTTATCACATTTTTGAACTGCCCATCTCCTTCACAGGGATGCTGTAAAAAGCCCTTTCTGATGTCAGCCTCAGTCAACCTCTGAGGTATAATGAGCAAAGACTGTCAACTGGGTCACCTGGTAATTTCAGGATAGGATAGAATTTCAAGGATCAAGTTGCAACTAGTGAATTAGGAAAGAAATAAAAGCACCAACACATTTGCAGCCAAAGTTACTTTTAAATGGTCATCAGGGTATGTGTGCAAGAGCTTGGAGATAAAATAAAAATGTTGAGAAGAGAGATAATGGGATGTGCTGGGGGACAAAAGAGAAACGGGACAAATGTATTTGCTGCATTTGCACGAGGATGTCACTCCACCTATGCCATCATTGCAGTCTCCTGTGACCACTGCTGGATAATGCAATGCCATTTGATAAATTCCTAACTTGCTCATCACTGCTGTTAACTGTTTTGCAAATACTTTCATGACCTTTGGAATATTGATATAATAAATTAATCAGCTATTCTTGTGTGCTTTAACAATTTGCTGCTGTGGTCTAGCAGCAAATACAATAGCATGACTTTGGACTAGTGCAAGGGTGTCAAACTTGTGGAGTCACGTGACACATCAGGACTCCCCCCCTTCGCTAACTGGGTGTGGGCATGGCTACCGCGTGGTGCATCCGGCCTGTGAGTTTGACAGCCCCAGTTTAGTTAAATGGCAAGCCAATCTGGTGTCCAAAGAGAGAGAGGCAAGATTATAAAATCATCTCTGTTGGGACTTAATCTAATGTCAATGCAAAGAAAAGATTTGCTCTATTTTTCTCCAGCCACTCCCCCAAATGAAGCCGATTAGATTTAACAGTTGGCGATGGTATTCTGACTTGATGAAATGAACAAGGACAAAACAGTTCAGAATGTTTTTTACTCGTGGCAAAATGTTTCTCATGTTTGCTGACTTGGGGTGGCAAGTGATAACTTGTATCTGATGAGCTATGTGCTGTTGTACTTTCTCTGCTATGTCTGTTAAGTAAGCTCAGATAGCCAGGCATGTGTGAACTAAACTGGATAACTATTTTTTCTAAGAGTATTTATCTCAGAACAAATTAAAACAAAACAGTACATTATTTGTCTTACATTATATATTACTTTTTATAAGGTGGTTTCATGAAAACATGATTATCAAAGACTTGAGACAAAATCCAAAGAGAGCAAGTATAGATGGCCAATAGAAGAAAGAAACACAAATAAAAGAGACAGACATTAGCTTAACAATTAAAAAGGGAAACCTAAAGTAATAGACAAGAACGCAGAAAAATTTGAGAGTACAGATGTCATGACATTTATTAAGAGGCATGCTACAACTAGAGTTTTAGAAAAAGAGTTAGGTAGATACTCAAGTAATAATCAGCAAGTACACAAAACTTAAAAAGAAATGGAATAAAACGGCAGTGTACAGAAATTCAAATTAACCATGCACTACACAGTTAGAAAATAGGTTTCTTTAATATTTCAACTTCTTTGCATTTATAACATCAAGTCATCTCAACAACACGGAATCCTTTCTCCCTTCCAATGCCACAAGCTGCTTAACAAACAAAAGCTGGTACTGTTGCTTATCAAAATATACAAGATAATTGATGTTCTTTTTATTAATAATATAAAAACCATTTTATACTTGTTCCCAAAAACCTTTTTTTTTTTTTTGCCAGGTAAAAAAATGTTGTTACAAATATTTACAGCATTTTCTTGTGTTAGATGAATATTTTTACAAACTTAAAAAGGGATTTGTGAACACATGAAAAAATTAGGGAATGTCTGGCTCCCGTAAATGTGTGCCTTTATTTGTCTGAATACAGTATTAAATATCCACTCACCCCCTTCCTTTAAACCATTTTATTTGGTTCACATTTTTAGAAAATCTTGTCTCTTGTTTCATTAATTAGTCTGTTCACCACCACCAATAGCATAAAAGGCCACTTTACATGGAGTCTTTCAAGAAAAATACCTCAAGGACAGAACTGGCAAGATGTTTCAGTAAAACCAGAGCAAGCAATCTTTGGTCATTGCAAATGAGGTGACAATCTAATAATGCAACATTTTGTTTGGTCAGCAACCATATCTTGAGAAAGTGGTAGGCTTGTTTGTCCAGAAACTGGAAAACGAATTGGAGAAGAAAAAAATAACACATTTAAAGAGATGAATTAAAAGTTTAACTAATTGGGTGTTTTCCTCCTATCCTCACTAATGATGCACATTAATCCAAGAATGGGAATTTCTACAAGAGCTCACTTATAAAAGAGGAAATATGTATCTTCCTCACTAATTTATTATTTTCCTGGTTAAAACTTACTGTGAGAACCGTAAAGCCAGATGTCTTGAACTCCTGTATGGTACAGCATGATTCATGTTATAATGGTAGACAGCAAAAGAGCTATAAACTGACTGAAACAGTAAGTAATCAACTGCACATAAGGACATTATGTGTTCATGGGTCATTTGGTATTTTAGTTTATATAAATACACATTTCCTTGAACACAAGAGTACTGATTTTATAGATTGAAAGATTTAGCCAAAAATAATAATAATAATACAGAAATCTACTGAAGGCACATAAACTTTGGTCCCATTTTGTTTTCTTCTTTGTAAAACCCTGAAATTAAGATTTACGACGCTTTCGTTTTTAAAAAATAATTCCTAATTGTTAAGATTTGCTTTAAAAATTAAGAACAGTTTCATATACTACATACAGATTTTTGCAAAGACAATTAGGAGTTTGTTTGCTTCAAAAACATATGTGTGCAAACTTCAACAGTTTTCAGCACAATTCAAATCTGGCAGTTGTAATTAAAGTTACCAGTCCACAAAAGTGTCAAGGCAAACAAAATGGCTTTAATACAGTTATCTACTCAGGTCTGCTCCTTTGAAAATAGCAATATGTGTGTGTGTGTGTGTGTGTGTGTGTGTGTGTGTGTGTGTGTGTGTGTGTGTGTCAGGATGAAGACTGGAACAGCACAGCTCAGATTTGCTATTCCCAGAAGTACCACCATAGTCTTCGTCAGACATACTTAAATAGGCAGCAATGGATTTGGCTCACAAAATGCCCCCCCACATGCTAAACTTTAGAGTAAGTATCCATTGCAAGTGGAGCCTTTCCGTCTGGAAGAAGAGGTGCTACACAGACAACTCAAGGCTACTTTTGAAAATATAGGCACACAGAGCCTACAAGCACAGTTAAGAATACAAAAGGTGAGAAACGGGAAAGGCAACCAAGTTAGGGCAAGGCTTCAAATTAATGTTGCTTTGACATTTAGAAACTTGCTAATATGTTGGATAGAAACAAAAATTGTGGCACAATACTTAAATTAAACCATATTAAAAATTGGGCACCTATATATACCAATTATTATTAAAGACAGAATGCATGGTATGAAGAGACTGTAAGAGATTGCACCTCTGCCAGCATATATACTGCAGTTATCCTTCCAGAGCCAATTTTGAAACAAAATACAGTCTACTTTTTTCCTCATTTATAGTCAAATATAGCCAGTTTGCATTTTATTGTTAAACTATTATGGCTTTACCTCTAGGAATAAAAATCCTAAGGACTGTGGGTAGTTACTTGACTGAAAACTTGAGCCAATACTATTTCAAATTAGCCCCTCCACAGTTCTGAGGTTTGAACCTGGTTGTTTCTGAAGGCATTTTTAGCTCTGATGCATTGCTATCAGATGAGGAATGTGCCACAATTCCTAATTTCGAAAGCATTTCATCACAAATGTTTATCTATGGAACTGCAAATCCCTCTTCATAAAAGGCGCTAATCAGTTTACTAAAAGAGCACCTTTGCTACTGCTGTTATGTATAAATATGCTCTATACGTTGATTAAAAACCAATTACCTTCAATTCCTCAACCCAAATACTAGAGATCACAAAAATGCCTGACAAGGAAGATTGTTACTTCAACTGCACTTCCAAAGGAACTGCAAGGTCCACAGAGCTTTATAGCTGAACAGAAAATAAAGGATACAAATAAAGGAACAAAAAGTGATGAGAATGGTCAAATAATTTCCTATACTAGGGTCCTTGATAAGGCAATATCTGCAAAAAATTATGTTACCCAATAACCATATCCTTAATTAAGTCACTTGCTATTCTATGGTAACATTATTTGTTGCTAATGTTCTGCAGCAAAGGAATAAAAGGACAAGAAAATGATAGTATCTGTTTTTATCTTAATCCATATTCAAGCGGTTGCCTTCTAAAACATTCCACGGAAGGAGAAAATTAAGCTAACTATTGCTATAAATGGAATTCCTGTTTTAAACGCAAAATTTGTACTGCCATTTTTTATATTTGCAACTCATGGAAAAAACAAGCTTGCCAAGTAAAATCAAACTCAAAATGTTAAACACACATACACTACAACCATGATTTATACAGAATATAATGTAATTGTGGTGAGATCTCACTAAAAGAATATATCCAAAATAAAATCCAAAACATTTGCCAGCATGTAACTATAATTGTAGGTCTAAAAACTCAAGACTGGAAGTAGGAAATTTTATAGGAACTATGGTATTTTTTAAAATCTTAAATTGACCATTTATTTCTCTTAACTCTACAAAATTGTTTTTTAAGATTAGTAAAATCAATAAATTAAATGCTTGCAATGTTTATCAGCATAAAACATAAGGTATTTCACATAATACACATGCGCACGCACACACTCACACACAACACTCTTGATATTATACATGTTAATGCTCAGTCTCATTTTTTCCTGCTTCAGTTACATTCATCAAGTCCAACTACATCCCCCTCTGTAGCAGCATTAAGCACATGGTGACCAAGCCTAAAAGTAATTTAGCAAGTTACAATACAAGGCAAATTTATTGGTTCTCTAATCCAAGAAGCTATTTAATGGCTTAAGGGGCTGTTATCCTGAATATACTTATTTTGAGCCATGGTCCACTAAAATAGATAGAATGAAGGGGAAACTCTAAGGCTCCTGTGCCATAATAGAATCAGGCACTCATTTTAATCACTTTGCTAAACTAAGAAAATATGTTGCTACTCTACAGTTGGCTTGTTTTAATAGACTTATTATTTTCAAAGAGCTGCAAGTCATAGCTAAAATGGGATCAGATCTTACTGGACACTAATGTAGCTTTACATGAAGAAACATACATGTTGACAAAACAAAACAAACACATGCTAATCAAGTGTCCAAATTGTGATTATCAACAAACTACCGTATCTTCCACGCACAACTATATAAATTTAAGGCAGCCAGTGTCTCACTGCGTATCCTTTCATGCTACAGCAATGTTAGTAAGAAACTTGCATTTCAAAGGTAACTTATAATTTTGTCATTTTAAAGGAGTTTAGAGATTGATCTAAAGCTGTGAAATTCTTTTTGCCAAGCAAAAGCTGGTATTCACAGAACGACCTGACCTACTAAACGTTCCAAAGACAACGAGCACACGTCATATTATTACGTTCCATTTTTTTTCTAAATCTTTGTTCCATTTTCAAATCAATGTAAAGGATTTACCATCCTTATTGACGAGAGGAATATTTTATAAAACAATGCATTTTTTTCAGTAGACGTAACTTCTTGAGACCCCTCTAAAAACATTGTATTACAATCATAGAAATAACTTGAGTATACCTATATTTCACAAAAAAATAGTTAAGATTGCATCTTTCTCTCCAAAAAGGAGTGAACATTCAGTCCTGAAGTTTTGACATTTGTGAATGCAAGCCCATCTGCACCGAGCACAACAAGCCCATTACTGTTGGGTGAAAAGAATCCTGAGGCAAAATATTCTCAGAGTCAATAACTCAACTGTTAGATATCAACCAGAAACTGAGAACATTCTCTAAAGCCCAACAAGGGCATCACTCAACTGCAACCCCTAAAATATTGTGAAGAGGCCTAGAAGCAGGAGCTCTGAGTTATTATCTTCATTCCCAACCTACCCATCCCTATATCAAAGCACCAAAATCTGATTTAACTATTACTTATTAAAAACATATTTAAAATCACCAAATGTTTAAAAACTAAGACAAAGGGAAAAAATTTCACAAAGCCACAATACAGTTAAAGATACTTCAGATAAAACTCTAAACTATTATATCATTATAAGCACATAATAAGGCACATAAGAAATTAAGTAAATACACAGTAATTTTGATTTAAGTATTAGAGATTATAGTGGTACAAAAAACCCTTGAGGTTTAATTTTATATGTTTAAACAAGACCTTACCAAAAAATAATCTTTCTAAAAATTTGTCAAACCATATGACAGACCTGATTTTTTTTTTCCTTAGGAGTGTAAACAATTATTTTTCTGAAAGAAATGTACAAAACTTGAAATCAGGACATTTTTCTTCTTTCATTTTCTCCAATATCTTATTACACTTCATCCATAGTAACAACAGTTATCTCTCACACTCTGATGTAATGCCTATTAGAACTGTCAACATGGTCACCTTAGGACAATTTACCTGTGTGGGTTACAGAATTAATTGGATATCATTATATTACTCCAAGGAGAAATAAGGCACGGCCTTTCCTCCAATATTTTCAATACAGAATGATTAAAACATTAATTGGTAAAAAAAAAAAAACTATTCCCACCAAAAATATTTTGAATGTAACTGATGTATAATTTGCCAAAGTTATTTTTAAAACATTCCATCACTCACAGTTTGACAAGGAACATAAATATTGTCTGGGAATAAAAGCTTGACTATGTTCCTGAAATCACCAAAAAGAAAAAGAAAAGATGGGTTCTACTAAAGAAGGTAGATTATTAACAGAAAATTTTTGTGGAGGACTATTTGCCATTACAGCAAAAGATAAATCCATAATTTGTTACAATGTCTAGAATTACACATGAACCACACAAGTTTCATTGTTCAAGGATGCAGCGTTGGTTTGGCCTATTACAATCTCTGCTTGAAAATTTTACGGGAACTATGGGCACACGCGTTGAACTCCAAAAGGTCCTCAATCCATCAGATTCAGATTGTAGATTTAGAAAAGGAAACTCTGAGGTGATGATTTTCTCCAAGATCATGATTATGAAGCTCAGTAAGGGCTTGGATTGCTTCTTCCATAGTGCCCAATTGGATAAGAGCCATTTTGCGGTCTTTTCTAGAAGCAAAAAGTTAACAGTTAAGTTCATGTATTTATAATGCACCATCCTCACTACCACAATTCTTACATTCTGCCTGTATGGTACTTATTTTGGAAAATCTTCAGAGGCTCTTCATTCTGCTTACATTGCAAGAAAAAAAGAATGCTAAAAATCTTGGTTGTTATTTAGGCCCTTTTCTGATTTTTTGTTCTTTTCTATGTCAGTGTGCTAAAAAAACTTGATACTGTGTTAAAACAAACACTTTTCAGCTACAGCACAGGCGACAGACTCGCCGCATCACGTTGCTGTCACATGACTTTTTGCGACCTTTCCCACATTCACACACTTGGGGTGGATGTGGCCTGCGCGTAATGCATCTGGCCTGCGGGCTGCCAGTTTGACAACCCTGAGCTACATCTTCCCAGTTCTCTGTTTTTAATTTCAGAAAAGGAAATTCGAAGATACAGTCAAGCTTTTAATTTTATGTAACCATGTTCCTTTCCACCCCCAACAGAATCAATCAATATTAATTCAATATCATATTATCTTTTCATATCCTTGTGGATGACAAGAATGCATTCTTTACACAAAGTTCAGAAACTTACGGAAAGAATTTGAAGGCTTTCACAATACACCCAGTACCAGCAAAAAGGTTCTTCAGGTCGTCAACTGTGATAGAAGGCCTGTAACATGAAATTAAGTACCCAACATTAGCAAATATTCATGGAATCTAAAAAGAAAAATATTCTTCCCATTTGTCTCAAAGGTACTTTTTCAAGAGGCAACTGGACTTTCTGAAGAAGCTTCTTGGATGAGAAGCGAAACGTCTTCAAAGAAAAACCAGAAAGTCCAGTTGCCTCTTGAAAAAAGCACCTTTGGGACAACCATGACCTGGATGACGGACAATCTCCATAGACATTCTTCCCATTTGCACATAACAATAACATAACCCTGTGCTGACGACATTCATCTCCCACTTTTCCTCAGGATACTCTTATCTCATTACATAAGCAAGCCCATAAGTAAGGCAAATGGAGCAGAACCAGTGTAAAAGTTCTATTTTCAGCCTCCTCATTTGGCATTATATAAATACAGTTTCAAGAAACATAAAATCAGTGGTGGGTTGCCCCCGATTCGGACCAATTCGCAAGAACTGGTAGTAAAACTGGCAGGGGGGCCTGGCCACCACCCCGGATGTCGTAATTGGCGATCTGCGCAGAAGCAAGGCGCGTGCGCGATCCCGTTGCAAACCAGTAGTAAAGGTAAGTAGAACCCACCCCTGCATAAAATCTGTAAAGCTCCATTGCCAATTACCATGGAGCCAAGCATGATGGATGTGCTGGCATGGCTAGATAATCTGCTCAGGTCTCTAACCAGCCTGCACTGCAGCTGTTTC
The DNA here is from genome assembly GCA_022577455.1 of Arizona elegans. NCBI lineage: Eukaryota > Metazoa > Chordata > Lepidosauria > Squamata > Colubridae > Arizona > Arizona elegans. The sequence goes on along the minus strand of JAKOOJ010000008.1, from coordinate 9,461,188 downwards.
TTTGCTATGGTGCTTTTGCTTCCCAGATAGCTTTCATACCTTTCACCCCCATTTCCATTTTTGAAAACTCCTCTCCAGGTTTTCAACAAGTAAAGGCAGAGACAACTATTTCATTTGGGGAAGAAGAGAGGATTTTTTTTTTCATTATTTCACTTTAGCATTTTCACTAAAAGTGAATTCTATTCTCCCAGAAGCTACCCTGAATGACAGAGAAGTGAATCCTGTGAAACCCAGCAAGACTCCTGCCAATCTTGCTGCTGCAGACTGGTGGATATTTTCCCTACTGGTTTGTGAGGTACTGAAAGGAGAATAATCTTGCCTATAAGAATTGGCCTGCTCATAGTTCAAAACACCCTCCAGCAGTAACTCAGAAAAGTTCAATATAGTGATAGGGATTGTCTAGGGCAGTGTCTAGCACACAAACCGTGGCAACTTCCAGATGTATAGACTTCAACTCAGAATTCTCATAAGTGCTGTGGAGTTGGAAGTCCATACATCTGGAAAATGCCATGTTTGGGCATTTTCTAATGCTGGTTTGGGGGACAGTATATGTTATATCAGCATTGTTTTGGGCCAACTCAAGGATGAGTCGATAGCACTTTAATTCAGAGGTCCATTACAGAATCAGGTGCACCAAGTGATATCAATCCACAACTGTTTATGACACAATAGATAGAGGGTTAGCATTAAAGTTGCCAAAAGGATTTTTTTTGTTACTGCATCAAATGAATACATTTCCTTCTGAAAATAAAACAATAGTCTTTAGAAATAAAGTGTCTTTATGAAGGCCAAGAATGGAAACAACTTAATTCCTGCAGAAGTCAAATTATCTTGAGCTAAGGCACTAAGTAATGTATCAAAATGATGCCTAATGTTTCCCATTCCGTGCCAAATGCACTTCTTTGGCCAGACTGGGCTGTGTCTCTTGGTAGACCAGCATGAAAATGCAATATAAACTAATTTTCTGCTGTAGGTTTTCCATTCAGTTAATCCTTGTAAGTACATTTGCCTCCCTGTGGCTTTACAGCCTCTCTTTACAGCCCTCTCTAAGTAGTTTATAGAGTCATTATATTGCCATCAAAAATCTGGGTCCCCATTTTACTGACCTCGGAAGGATGGAAGGCTGAGTCAACCATGAGCTGGTGAGACTTGAACTGCCAAACTGCTGGCAGCCAGTAGAAGTAGCCTGCATTTTAATATAGACTTACCCTTTTGCCATTGCATGTATTGAGTAAGAGTATAAAAGGTATCACATGCTCAGAGTGAGCAACTGGCCATGTTGGAATGAGATCATTTAGACAATTTTCAATGTCTCATTGTGCTTCCCTTTATACCATAGGAGCACTTGACACTCCAAGTTGACTTTTCCCTACTTACTGAATGTACAGGTTAGCCTGATATTGAAGTTGCATCTTTTCCTCATAGATCAATCTAGTGACATACCTCTATTTTCAAAACTTGTTAAGTGCAATTGTTATTAAAAGATGCTGGATTTGAATTATGTTCAAGCTTGGATGTTCTGGCTAAACGTGTCTTGCACAGAAGACTGTCAACATTTATTATTGTCACTACATCTAATATGCTAATTTCTCATCTAGTTTTATTACCTAATACTGTTTTACTGTTTTCTTTTTGGTCCTTGACTGTAAATTAATAAACAAATAAATTCCTCTGAAGTTTTATTTATTGTCCCACAGATAATTAAGGCTTTTTATAGGCTTGTGGCATTATAAATACATTTTATGGTACAACACTGCAATGAGACAGTGCTGAGTTGTATTTAGGGCAAAAATAAGTAAATGTTCTTGGGCTTAATGATGTCACCACTCTGATGTTTCGAATCTACTCTACACATTATTTAATTTATGCACATGAAACTACAACTTATAAACAGGCACAAGAATTCTGAAATTCAGATACCTGTAGCTTTCAAAAACAGCTTTCCTCTCATATAATGCAAACCGCTACTGGCAAAAAGAAAGTTCAAGACTCCATGTGCGAATTTATAAATTCAGGGGTTTTTGCAATATTATCATGATCTACCAATCAAATTCATATCCTGGTAATAAAATTGGCAGGACAACAATACAGTGGTCTTTGTATGCTCCAAATACAATAAGAAACACCTTTTTTTTTTAATGCTCTCTCAAAACTCAGAAGCATGAGTTTTTGCCACTATCGCACACTCAGAAGCGTGTACCATTACCAACCTCTCAAATAAACTCCTCATATCCTGAACTGGCCTACAACGCAGCAGATTCCCTCAAACATCTGATGAAGAAGGCAACAAATCACATGTTTAGGCTGAATGGAAAGGAGGGAGACACAACAGCTCTCTTGAGCAAGCCTTCTTTATATCTGGATGTACTTACGGAATGTTGGAGAGGTGAAGAGTAGCAGATGGAGGGAAGATATTTTGGAAGTTTTTGGAGCCAGGCTTCTTAAAGCGATGCAAAGGGCTATTGCCATAGTCCTTGGTTAGACCCTGGTCCTCTTGACCCTCACGAGGGAGCTGTACTGTTTGATGCTTTGAGAGTGTAATACGGAGCGCTTTCCCATATAGTTTTTGTCCATTTAAATGATTCATGGCTGAAGTATTTAAGACAATGAAGTTAAGATTGGGGGAAAATAAATAAAAAATATACTGTCCCAAGCAGTATTTTAAAAGATCTGTTCCAATAATCAGTCAGTATATTAGATTCACCTTTTACTAATTTTCAACTATGTTGATTTCCATTATGCTATTTACAGCAAAAATAGCAATAGCACTTAAACTTATATACCACTTCATAGTACTTTACAGCCCTCTCTAAGTGGTTTCCAGAATCAGCATATTGCCCCCAACAATCAGGGTTCTCATTTTACCAACCTTGGAAGGGTGGAAGGCTGAGTCAACCTGAATTCCTGGCAATGGGCAGAGTCAGCCTGGAATACTGCTTTCTAACTACTGCACCACCAAGGCTGCTTCATTTTATAATGTTTCTGAATTAGGATCAGATATACTTTTAATTATTATTTATGAGAGAAGCAGATCACTATGCACAATTAATAAAGTATAGAAAATGAAACATGTATAACTTCATATTAAAGAAACCTCAGTTGAAAACATAGGAAATCAATATCCTGTTGCAGAGGTAAAAGCAGCAGTAACATTTAGTTTCCATTCTTAGAGTTTTGCTGATTTTTTAAAAAAAGGAAAATTACAATAGATGTTTACTATAAAGTAAATGAAACGAGCAGTTTATGCAATACAAATACACTATATTTGATTAGCAGTTTTCATACCTAGTTGGGCTTGAGTTGCATCTGCCATTTGAACTAAGGCATTTTCCTTCTTATTAAACATGATTTTTACACGGTGGACATCACCATAAACACCTGCAAATATAAAACACATTTTGAATTCATTTTCTGCAGCAAGATCATTTCAGTTATATATACATATGTTATAATGCCTGTGCTATGCCAAGGAAAGCTTTAAAAATAACATATTAAACACATCTGAGAACTGTGCAAGAAGCAGCAGAACAGATATGAAAAACTACAAGTCGGATATATTTAATTATTATTTACAAAAGAATCAAGTTCCTATACATATACCAACAAATATACAGATATCACCCAGTTTTTTAAAAAACACAAACCAATTACAATTTGTATTTCAACATGAAACATAAGCTTCTCAGACAATGTTACGTATTTTCTGTATATAGAAACTAAACTTACCAAACAAGATAAAAAGCCCATCTGGTGTGATTGCCTGCACAGAATATAACAACAATTTTGTAATGTATAATTTGTAAATCCGGAATTATCATATAGTTACTGTATATGTTTGTTTTAATATATTCTATACTGTAGTACTGTATATAACTCACATCATTTAGCCATGTTTTTCATTGATAAGGCCATATGATTGTTTAGATTTTAACAAATAACATAAATCTAATTATAATAGTTGGCAGTTCAATTAAGTTTGAAATGAGATATTGGGGCCTGCAATATTGTTAAAATCAGCTTTGTTATATATCTATGGCTGAATTTAAAGGTATTGTTATTGGGAAAAGAGAATTGTTCTGGCACTAGATAGTTTAACAGCTTCTTTTTATGTAACCTGCCATAACTATATCAGATAGTCAAGAGCATAAGGAAGTACAGAACAAGGAACTGGATTGTCTGATGTAATACTGTAAAGGCCATTCTGGCCACATGTCATATTATTACACATTTACAATTAATTTAAAAATACTATTGCGTGTCTTCCAATTTAGGTACACATCTTTTTAGAAAAAAAACTGACAAGTTCAGTTAATAGTAGAGATGTGATCTCAAAACGCAACAGGGGTTATTAACGATGAGGGCACGTACTATAATATTCCCTTCTGAAAATAAGATTTTGTTCTGAGAGAAATCAGTGGTTTTTGAGGATGCTTACAGTCTTCTACCAGCCATTCAGAAAGTAACAGGAAAAGAATGTCACTGCATGCTTTTACACACACACACACACAACTACAGGATTGAAATGACTCTCATGTTCAGTGAATTACCAAATGGTAAGAAGAGCTTACTTCTTTTTCTTTATTTGACTGAACATTTCAGTAGGAGTCAGACTCAGGAGGATTACTTACTATTTGGACAGTTTCGATATTTGATTACCCCCTTTCCTTGTTTTCCAGTGCACTGACAGATGTTAATTAAGGACATGAATGTCACATTAGCATATACATATAAGCGTTGGTTGTTGTTGTTGTTTTGTTTACAAATGTAAGATATACATTCTTTTTGGGGATTATGACATTTTTTCTTTTGCAAAACAATATGAACAATTAAAACAAAAGCTATGTTTGAGTTGTGGCATATGCACACGTTAGCCTTACATCAGGATTGAGATTGCTAACAAGTAACACAGAATTTCCAGGCAATCCTGTAACTCCTGGGAGAGCCATCCGCCCAGTCATTGCAGAGGTGGAAATTGCAAGAGGACCAAGTGCGCTAGGAACAGCCGAGATCGATAAACCTAGAACAACCAAAAGTTCCAAAAAGCATTTCAGTAAAAACAAAGGTAACTTCATTTTTATTTCTCAGTTAAAAGTAAATCTAATCTGAAAATGCACGTCAATTTATTTCTCCTCACTGGATTAAATTCCATTTTGAAAAAGCAACCTGAATCAAATCAAACTCTCATCCCAATCTTTGAAACTTCTCCCCATGTTTTATGGAAGAAGGATTTCTTCAAAATGTCGTATTACCCAAGGCCTTGATTCTGGTTTTTTCCCACTAATCCCACTAGTTAAATATGGACAACACTCTCTTATATTCTCCTGCCCAATTGCAGTCTAATAATTAAATATCTTTGATTTTCTAACTGGAATTCAAAAAATCCAGAATGGAAAAATAGTCAAGCAATATTAAAAGCTTTGTTTATAGTGCTTTGTTAATGTGCTGTCAAATAAAGCAATAACACATGACCCATACCATTAAAAAGCTGCCAGCATATTTGTCAGCTTTTGGTTCTAGCACACATATAAATATTTAACAAACCTAATCGAAATATTAAAGGCAGAAAATTAGATTTTTATTATACTAAAAAAGTCTTTACCAGCTTGGGGGAAGCCAATGGCAGGAGCAAAGCCAGCTGCCCCTGCATATGGTGAGGAGATGATACTTGGAGTCCCTGAAGAAAGAAAACAAATTAGACCAGATTGCAGGTGGTTAACTTCTAGAGAACATAAAATGTTATTCAACCCCTAAAGGAAAGATTCTTGTCTTAGATTTATTGCATGGGATGAATATATGTCCTGTTCAGTTCAGTTTATGTGGTTCTATTTGAAGATTGTACTGGCAATTAAGCAATGAATAATAGCTGTACAATCTTTTCCCTCAATATTGATATAATTCCAATAGGCATTTTAGAATCTGTTTCTCTGAAGGACACTAAAGAACCAAAACCCAAGTGCAAAGAGCATATACATATGTAACACTTTCTCTGTAGTTTATTAACAAGGGCCCAGTGCTTTTTTTTATGTTAAATTATATAATGCTATTTAATTTTTCCCCACCTTCAATGAGATAACAGGAAAAATACAGAAGATGATTCATGCTATCAATTGCTTAGTCTCTGAAGATTACTTAACTGATTGAAAGTACCCTTTTCACCTTTTAGGTAAAACTATGGCATTAAAAACAATTGCAGCAACTTGTACAAAATGTAGAATATGATGTGCAGAAATAAGCACTAAGCAAAGAAATCAAGTAGGCTCTATTTCATTAGGCAAATTCACATGCTACAGCTATGATGCTTGGAAACAGCAGGAAATTGCTATATTCAGGACTACAACCTTTACAACTCAATAGCTTCCTAAACCTCTTATCTTTAGTCACAATATGGCAGTTACACAAATACTGCAAAACACTATATATTTTATAGTTATAATACAGCATGCATTGGTATTGTGACTTGTATTTGGCAATATAGGCATTCATCATTTAATTCACACTTCTGCTCTCCATTATAATTCATTATGCAAACAGCTAGCAACAAAGAGCTTATTCAGCCAGATAGGGCCTGCGTGAATACTGATATCAAATACATACAATACCCTGTATTTCTACCCAAGAATAGTAAAGAGTTTTTGCATACAGCATGTAAACTCTCTTTGCAGTATCGCACAAACGGATACCCTAACAAACTAATTAATTCACTTGATACTGGATCAACATATGGCTGCTTGAAAGAGAAAGTGAATATGTTTTCTCCTCTTAATACTGCCACTTATCTGTTCTTCTAATTTTTAAAGCTTACGCTCAGAATTTACTGAAGCTGTATATTGTGTATTTAGATAATTACTCATAGAAAAAGCTGAACAGGAAGAGAGGAAATTAACAAAATCCTGCATTCATCTATTGTGAGCAAAAATGTCTGGGATCAGAGTGTACCTTGTTCACAAAAATACAAATCCAAGTTTTGGGAAATTCTTTCCGGGATAAATTTCTACTTGAATACTGCTCATTTAGAGTAAATCTGTAGCAATCAGTTACCTGCCTGGATGAATGAGAAAACTACAAAGCCTATGCTAAATTTGAGATCAATATAATTCTCAATAGTCTGGTTCTGTTATAATTCTGAAGACTAAATTCCTGAGCTCAATTTCTAATGGGCTGCCCCAAAGAATACCATGGCTAACCAGAAAAGTAAGCTTTCATATAAAAGAACTAAGAATACCTTTCTACAAGGGGAAATGGTTTCCATTGCACTTGTAGAAGAAAGTTTTTTCTTTGTCTACTTTAGAAATACACAGAATTTTTTAAAAAACTGTTTTATTTTGAGCTATCTTGAGATCAATATGTTAAACCTCAATATATTGAATATAATAAAAAATACAGTATATTGATTATTTTCAAAAGTATCCTTTCAGGGCATGGCTGACAGTGATTACTGCTTAACACTGAAAATGTATGGATAAAGATAAGTTTGATACAGTTCTAAAAGCTCATGAGTTTAATGCTGAACTCAAGACTTTGTTCCAATTGAAAATGGACAGGGACAGCAAGAACCCATCAGTACTTCTGTTCCAGATTCTATAATAATAATAATTCGCCTCTAGAGTACAGTAACATCATTGTAAGTTGATAGCCTTATCAGAGCTTTATAAAGAGTCAGTGTTCTTTCATGTTTTACAAATAAAATTTCCCCTGAAATAAGAGGAAGCAAAATTTATCTTCATTATTCTTCTGGGTTAGATAGGGAAGAAAAGTTTGGAAGTGATTTCCAACAGATGCTGACAAAAGGTTGTGAAAAAATGAACACAGCAAAATTATAAAAGTAATTTTGCCAATTACTTCCAATACACAGGGAGGAATGTCCTTTTTAAATTTGACAAATTCTCTTTCATATCATCAGTGATGCATAGGATACAAAAGATAAAAAAATAGAATCTCAACTTTGGATCTTAATAATTTCATAAGAGACACAGCTTTCATAAGCAGTAGTGTTGCAATTAAAAAATAATTATTAATCTAACATCATAACCTATATTAATAATAATATTTTTCAAAGCCACTTTTTCTAAATGATGGGGTGTGCATTTTACTGCTATATAATGTCTCTTTGTGGAAAGAAAATTCTCAGTAGCCCATGGTAAAAGGCAGGGGCAATTTGTTCTATCTCCAATTACAAAGGAAGAGTTCTTACCAAAAGCAGCAGCCATAGTAGGGTCAAGTGAAGGCTGCCCATCCCCTGAAGGAAGGTCCAGACGTGTGAAGTCTCTGCTCTTATCATTGTTATATTTTACATTAAGGCTTGTTAGCTTGGAGAAATCAATACGAAGAGTGCAGCAAGCATTATAGATATTCTGACCATCCAGAGCCTATGGAGATGTAAAAAAGTTGAGGTTAATGAAATGCTTCCAGGATTTTTTGTAATCTAGATCACATAAATACATGCAAAGTTGTAGTGTGGACATATACTCTGGTTAAAGCAAAGGGGCAAATGAGTTCACATTTTCAATGTTGCCTGGGCCCATCGTTTTATCTGCTTTGTAAACAATAAAGGAACCATATTGCCAGAATTTTGTAACTCTTGTTATACTTTACACCAAACATCATTTTGAAATTGCATTTCTTTGAGACTACACACCATGCTTATACTGCATCACTCATGCTATCAAATTGGTAAAACATAGCTATCAAATGGTGCACAGCTCTATTAGATGATTTGAAAGATTTGAATAATTAACCAAATAGCCTTCGTGGAGCACCTGTTTAGAACTTGCAAAGCAGTTCTGAAAAGTTTTTACTATCACTCTTAAAGACTTGCCAGAATAATATTTCAAAACTGAGAACAATCACATTAGCATCTGGCTTTTATTTACAGCAGTAGCAGAGTAAAGGGGGAAAAAGGACGGGAGAAAATTGTAGGCATCTCTGATAGACAATGAAATAGGCCTTTTTGGAAAGCTGTGTTCTGCACATTGCCCTACCAACATTTAAATGAAGCATGTTTATAATGTACAATTATGTCCCTTCATCACACACACATTCTTATGCAGTCTCTGAATTTCAAAGAAATATATGATACTGTAATGTGAAGAAATAACTGTATAAAATGATTATTGCTCTGGTGTGAGCTGCAAACATTATTTCTGTACTGTAAAATTGCAGCATAATAATACTTGTGCAACATAGCACCAGAAAAATAAGGCATTTCATATGCAGTAAACTGTTATAATGCAAGCATATCAGGAATCTATTCACAAAGTTACCATTTTGGCATACTGTGCATTCAAAGGGTCAGCATATTGAAGCAAGGCCTGAAATTGATTATTCTTTGTAAAAGTTATGATCTTCAGAACTGTTCCAAACTTGGAGAAGATCTAAATAAAAAGTTCAAACAGTCAATTCATGCATTAATACTTTATTGGGAGTTTGAAATATAATGATTATTTCCAACGGTCTAAATTTACAGGCACGGGAATTTTTATTATAATTTGGAAGTGTAGCATTCTGAACATGGTATCAATGTTAAGAATGTTACACACTGGGGGTTATAACAAATTTCTTAAGTGAAACAGTTCTCTCAATAAAAACAAAAATAACAAAGACTGACTTTCATAAGTGAAACAGTTTGCTCAATAAAAACAAAAATAACAAAGACTGATTTTTCTTCAATATGTACAAATTATAATTAAACATAATTTGGTTAAACTGGCCAGTTATGTTACTGTTTTTGCTGCAAGGAAAATATCACCTAAGCTTGAAAGGCTTTCCCCCCAATATTTAATGTAAATAAGGTAAATAAGCACATTAAAGAAACAAAGACTAAAGAGTACCACAGTTCTGACATTATGTAAAATGACAAAACAAGGCTGCATAAAGCCTTTGAAAGGGTTGCTTTGCAACACAAAACATAGCATCTCTCTTTGAATTGCTAAGGCAGCTGTGTCCTTTGCAAGGCTTATGCAGGTGTTTTGGAAGTTATTCCTAGCTGTTTCCATATGTATGTGTGTGAATATCTGTTAGGCTTCATGGGGGTGAGGGTGGGGGGAGAGTAGCTTTCCTTTTTGAAAAGCAAACAAAACGGCAGTGTGTACACACACAGGCAGAGATAGCCAGAAATGGCTTTCAAGGCAGCCATGCAACCCTTGCAAAAGACACAGCTGCTTTAATAATCCAAAGAAAGGTGTTATATTTGCAACCTTGCCCATTCAAAAGCTTTCCACCACCATAATAATCCACATTAATACAGTATTGGGATTAAATGTACCATAAAGCTATGATCTAACAAAAATTATTAATTCCAGTTTCTTCTTTCAATTCTACAGAATCACTTTATTATGTGTTCATTGTGCTCCCTGATTTGAATTCATATTAATAAGCAAATAATTAAGATGGACTATACAAGAAATAGAGAAGGAAATAGATATGCATGATCCTGCTGGCTGGATCACTAGTGCTGTTTGTGGTACTGTTACAGCATGCAAGTTATCCTCTAGTAAATAATTGGTTTTTATTACTTTTTCATTTGAATTAAGAGGAAGGACAATCATTCCGGATTTAAGATATTTGGCAAAGGGAAAACACAACAATAGCCATATTTTAATGCTAAATATATCCGAATAAATAATTATAACAAGAACATTTGTTTATACCTGATATAGCACTTCTAGAGTAACAGGATAGAAGAGATTTTCCACAATAATTCGAAGAACCGAACTCTGACCAGGAGGCAGCCCACTCTCAGTAACTGGAGCACCTGTGAGGGCCATGCCTCCAGACTGCACAGCATTCACTGCTTGCAATGCAGCTTGAGTTCTCTGAGAGGGAGATGAAATTTTGATATATCTATCACATATGTTAAAAACATTACATACAGATTATGCTCAGAACAAAATCCTACAGGGATCAGTAGGATTCCAGGGGATAGTCTTATCTTCCTTTCTCTCTTTTTTCTTTGCATCTACCTCAGCAATAGTGCAGATTACTAATTTTTCATTCTGCTGCATCTCAAGTTTTATAGAAACATCTAAAACATGTTCTAAGCTTTTGGAATAATTGAATAGCTATATAAGGTAAAGTAAATCTATTTCCAAATTGTTGTTTCTTTTGACCAACATTAACCAAACAAGATAAGATTCACTCAAAGGTTTATTCAAGTGTGCCCCAATAGCACCATTCTCCTACATCAACCTCATCAACAAAACACAAGGAAGTCATAAGAAAAATGGATACAGATGAGAGTTGCTGCTGTAGCCAAGAAATAGACTTGTCAGAGGCCTGCTAAACACACAGTTCCATTTCCCCGTCACCAAGCCACGCCCACAGAACAGGTAGTAACAAATTTTACATTTCACCACTGGTTTTGCACCATTTTACAACTTTTTTTGCCACAATTGTTAAGCGAATCACTGCAGTTGTTAAGTGAATCATATGGTCATTAAGCGAATCTAGTCTCCCCCCACATTGACTTTGCTCATCAAAAGCTGGCTGGGAAGGTTACAAATGGTGATCCCACGACTTTGGAAAAATGGAACTCTCATAAATACATGTCAGTTCCAAGTCCCCAAATTTTGATCACATGACCATGGGGATGCTACAATGGTTGCAAGTGTGAAAACCGGTCATAAGTCACATTTTTCAGTGCTGTTGTGACTTTGGTCACTAAACAAATGGTTGTAAATCAAGGAGTACCTATAGTTAAGGTGTTGGAGTGACTGTCAGCAAGACCCACATCAAGCCCACACAGTTATGGAAGCTCACTGGTTGGCCAGTCTTTCTCTCTCAGCCCAACCTACTACCTCCTAGTGAAGTTGTTGTGGGAAATTAATAGGAGGGAGCACTTTACATGCCACCTTAAGCTCCAGAATGAAAAGTGAGATAGTACTCTAACAAATGAACATAATATATACATAAAAGGTCTTCAGAACGAAGAGGACAGAATTCTTACGAATACTATTAGGACCTTCACCCTTGAATTGAAAGAAAATTGTCTTCACTGCTTACTGCTTAAAGTCTTTACCAGTTTTGTCTATTTGCTGTGTTGAATAGATATGTCCATGCAGCTTGCTTTTAATATGTATGTGACTGAGGTAATTGGAGTACAGCTGTTTTGAGTGCAAAGATGATCATCTACATATAGGAACTAGATACTATGGGGATGTTCTGGATCACGTACATAAATTTCTTATAAGCATCTGATTAACATTTTATTCTCAGACCAGCTACAATGGAATAACATTTCTCCTGATGCAGGTATATTCCCAGATGCATTCTTCCTCAATGATCTTCAGTTCCAGTATCAAATAGCTAAGTCTTTTCTCTTCAACTGTCATCCATCTGAGAGTGCAAAATATATTTCTCTTCTCAAATTAGCTGCCATAATTTGGGTTAAACAAATATATATATATATTATATTATATTATATTATATTATATTATATTATATTATATTATATTATATTAACCTATATGGAATGGGAAATAAACATAACTGCAACAGTTAGTGAAACATCAAGCAGTAAAATCATTTCCCAACTCCACAAGTATCATAATCATAAGTTTATTTGTCAAGCATATAGAAGATAACAGGTAAAAATATAAACATAATTTGAATACATGAAAAGAGTAAGTAAAAAGCAATATTAGGACAGGGACGGTAGGCACGCTGGTGCACTTATGCACGCCCCTTACAGACCTCTTAGGAATGGGGTGAGGTTAACAGTAGACAGTTTAAGGTTAAAGTTTTTGGGGTTTGGGGAAGAAACTACAGAGTCAGGTAGTGCATTCCAGGCATTGACCACTCTGTTACTAAAGTCATATTTTCTGCAATCAAGTTTGGAATGGTTTACCTTGAGTTTGTATCTATTATTTGCTCATGTATTATTGTGGTTGAAGCTGAAGTAGTCATTGACAGGCATTGTTATAAATATTTATGTATTATGCTTAGATCAGACTGAAGTTGGCATAGTTTTAAGTTGTCTAAGCCCAAAATTTGGAGTCTGGTGGCATAAGGTATTTTATTGCAGTTAGAGGAATGGAGAACTCTTCTCATAAAATATCTCTGGACTCTCTCAATTGTATTTATGTCTGATATGCAGTGCAGGTGCAGGTTCCAAACAGATGAGCTGTATTCAAGAATTGGTCTAGCAAATGTTTTGTATGCTGTAGTTAGTAGTACAAAATTACCAGACAAGAAGCTATGCAAGATTAGGTTAACAACTCTTAATGCCCTTTTGGCAATGTTGTTACAGTGGGCTTGGCACTTAGATCTTTAGAAATGAGTACTCCAAGGTCCTTGACAGAGTGAGGGTCATCTACAAGGTCATGTCCATTTAATTTGTATTTTATGTTTTGATTTTTTTTGCCAATGTGGAGCATTTGTTGGTTGAGATTTGAAGTTGCCACTTGTTAGACTAATCTGACACATAGTCAACGTCTTTTTGAAGGGTAGTTGCATTGTTGGTGGTGTTGAATAGTTTAACATCATCAGCGAAGAGAACACAGTTGCTTTTAATATGATCACAAAGGTCATTTATGTAAAGTATAAGAGTGTTGGATCTAAGACACTGCCTTGGAGAACACTACTATTAACATGTACAGGTTTGATAGAGCGCTTCCTATCTTGACCACTTGTTGTCTGTTTGACAGGAAGGCAGTTATCCATTTATGTAGGAGTCCAGAAATGCCATAGGATTTTAGTTTTAGAAGTAATTTGTTGTGTACCACTGAATCAAAAGCTTTACAGAAGTCTATGTAAACTGTGTCTATTGCTAGTAGTTGAAGCAATAGAATTACCACTTCTTGATAACAATTCATGACCTTTTTGGTAAACTGAGATCCTACACATACACATCCCAAAAAGAAAAAAAAAGATGAAGTGGCCATAATAATAATAGTAATAATAATAAAAAGTGGGTCATCATTAGTAATATAGAATTACAGGCATCGGGCGGAAATGATGCAACATGCATGACTTTATTATCACACTAATGCCATAAATTATTACTTGCATCAGAAATTAGAATGCACATATTCAATGGCAACATTTGTATGATAATGTCATGTTTGTATGTTCTCATTCCGACAGCACTGCAGTTTGCTGAGACATCACTGCATTTGAAGGTCATATACTTTACTCAGAGGTAGCATACTTACAGCATGGTTGGGTAGATTGTCAGTCTTAAGTTCTCTATGATTGGAATACTGAATATAAACAGGCTGACTGCGAAGGTGAGGAGTAACAGGAGTGTAGTAGTTCACCATAGTAACAGCAGCTTCTTCTGAAGCCATTTCTAGAAAAGCCTGAAATTAATACAGAGAAATGTCTTGACTGGAAAACCACTACCCTAACTTGGCAAATATGTAATACATATAGGTGCCATCTGCAATACTGTCATGTATGATACTGTTTTGCTGTAAGGTACCATAAATCAATACAAATTACAGCAATTCATAAAACTTATAAAGTAGCAAAAACTGCACTAGTATTACTACCCTCCAAAAAAGTTGTTATTTTTTCCTCATTTAAAATGTAGTTGCCTAAAAGAAGGTTTGGGGTGGGGGGGGGCTGTGGGAGCTGGGAGTCTGACTTTGAGTTAGTGTTGATTTCTGAAGACTACCTGAACTAGTTCCTGCAGTTTTCAGAGGTAGTTTGCCATTGCCTCCTTTCTAGGACTGGTTAATAGGGGCTGGCCCAAAGTCACATAGCTGGTTCCTGCCTGAGGCAGAACCGGAATATACAGTTTCCATGTTTCTAGCCTGGTGCTTAATCACTACATCAAACTGGCTCTCAGTTCTTTATTAGTGATGTAAATGATAAAGCTGTAAAACCTGACCAAGCCAATATTTGATTATGCCAAGTACACATGTAGCAAACTGATGTGGACATAGTCTGCTTTTATGGAAATAAAACATTTAAAAATATACTGGTAAAGCCAGTCTGCTTTTACTCCTCAATCCTAAATGCATAATATTATGCTGCAAAAGGGCATTGCCAAAAACTAATGGAAGTTTTTTTTAAAAAATCAATTCTAAATGGTAAAACAACACCAGGAATGATTTTGCAAAACTTTTTAAATTTCCTTTTAAATTTTAAATACAAGAAACCTAGATTTCTTATAAGAAATACTGAACTGATGGTGTCCATACTTTTCATCTACTGTAGACAGGAAGAAAGAATAACAGATTAAAGATTAAACCAATCAAATTTAATGTGACATCTAAATCAGGGGATCTGAGATTTGTTCAATGCTATGCTTTGGAGGGCGTGAATTGTATGAAGCCACATTTTCTCATTTTGTATGAAATCTACCCAGTGCTTTGTACATTCTAATTAACATCTTTCGTAACCAGAAAACAAAATAAATTTTGTAATTATTCCAATAGAATGCCTCAAATCATGAATCGTGGTATTTTTATTTTAGTTGAAACACTGAATATTTTAAATAAAATTAAATAATTCGTGTAGTTAGTAGCTGTTAACTTTTAACAACAAAAATGTTTACAAATTAGATTTAAAAAGCAGGCAATAGTTTTAATGGAACTATATTTCAGAAAAATAAACTTTATAGGATTATTTGCAGCAGCTGCTAAATTCTGATTCCTTCTTAGGTTAGCTTTTGTCTTAATTTGGAATTAGATTTAAAGTTCTCGTTATTTATTTGATTGGCTAGAGCAGTGTTTCTCAACCTTGGCAACTTTAAAACATGTGAACTTCAGAATTTCCCCAGCATGCCAGGGGGGGAATTCTGGAAGTTGAAAGCCACGTATTACCAAGTTGCCAAGGTTGAGAAACATTGGGCTAGAGTATTTAACACTATTTTTAAATCAAATAATTATGCCAAAACTGACACCTTTTCACAAAATCGAAATGAATGTTTGGGTGTAAATCAGGATCCAATCTCCTCCAAATAAATAAGGCAGTGTGAAGTATATGAAAGATTTGGTTCTCAAGGCATTGGTGAAGTTGCCCCTTTCAAACATTAAAGGAGCTAAATCTTTTAGCAGATTTGCACAGATGTTTTATTGAGTTGCCTGAGACTACCATTAAATTGAAGCAGCTGTGCACACTACACAAACTGTATGTACTAAGAGCCAATGAGAAACTTTAAGGTACCACAGAGCTTTCCAAACGATGCAATTGCTTCAATGCTTTGAAAAAGGATCATTAATATGATTTGCAATGCATCTTTTCATTTACAAAGCACCTCCACCACCCCGACACTATGTGCTCCACATAATGGCCTTACAGTTGTTTAACGACTATAATGAGGAGAACCAGGATTGCAGTGATTCAGCAAAGCCGTTGTCTGGGTGCCTTGCTTAATTACCGAAACAAGTTGCAATCAAAATTCTGGCCTCAAGTATGGTTGTAAGTCAAGGACTACTTGAAGACAGGAACCAGATTACCTGAGGAATGCCTTCTCTCAGTTATTTCTACCTGCCCAATCCAGTCTGGCAAGATGGGCATGCTCCAAATCCCACCAGCCAAGGAATGTCAACTGGCAGGAACCAGGAAGCATGCCTCTCTGCTGTGGTGTCTGCCCTCTGAAACATCCTCCATCTGGATATTAGGATGGCCCTGAGCCTTTTGGCCTTTTTGTAATGCCTTAAAAGATGTTAATGTGCCCAGGTGGGGGTCCCAAGAATGTAAAGGGCCTTATTTCCTGGTTATGTTAATGTCTGAAGATTGTAAAACTTTTCTTGGCTGCTGTGTGTATTTAATTTTTAGTATTGTAGTTATAATTCAGATTTTTATTTTATGATTGTTTGTTGCCCGGAGTCACTTTTTTGAGATGAGTGGCCATACAAATTGAATAAAATGAAATGAAACAAAGTAATAATAGATAAAATTTTTAAAAATTAAGTTTCATTTAGAAATAGAAATCATTTCCCCGCTTCAGGTAAGAATGTTTTAACTTATACCTGAGCCAAAACCTATGTACCACTGCTGATGTCTAGTAATTCCAAAGGTATCAGACAAATTCATCTTATATTACACACATTATTTTCTGTGGTTGTTTATATGATGTAAAACATGCACGTACCTGGCTTTTTCCTTTCAACATCAAGAGATTAGTTACTTTGCCAAAAGGTACACCTAGAGAAATTACTTCTGCTTCAGTGACATCATTTGGAATTTTACGAAGATGAAGAACTCGAGAAGGGGAGCAGGGAGATCTGTCTCCTTTAAATTTCTTGTTGTCATTCCCATTAGCTAAAACATATATACAACGTGCTTCAGCATGTAAAGAATACATAGTACAAAGTGTGATTGCTATGTGAACTCCAAATTTTAAAATTACTTCAAATTAACTAGAATCAGCAATAGTAACTTGTACTTTGTTTGCTTATTAATCTTCTGTCTGTTCAACTTTTTTTTTTTGGTTTAGTATAGGAAAAAAGTCAACACAAGAAATTTACAAATTTACAATTCTAGTTATGATCAGTTAAGCTGCATAGTATATTTTACCAAACTTTTTTTTGTTTTGGCATGTTTGCAGAGACTGAATCAACAGTCAAGAAGATATATGAAAGCAGAATCAGCTACTAGTAGTCTTTTACAGAAATATTTACAAGTACAGGATCTAGTGATTTGATTGTCTTTGGGGACTTATACAAAGGCATAGGGAATGACAGTGCTGGAAAAGATCAAAGATCTAGAGATTAAGAATGAGAAAACCAAAAATAATTAACTGTGATTAAGCAATGTTATTTATGGCTATTTGCTAAAATATATACAGTAGCATGACTATGCGAACAGACCAGGATGAGGTTTAGTGCATCTTGAAAAAGAATATAATAGCAAGCATTGTCCAGCTTTTGCCAGAAATGCATAATCCAGATCCCTTAGCTGGCACATGCATAGTAATCAGAGGTTGCCTTTGCAGGAAATAGCTTGCCATTTCTAAGGTCTCCAATTTAAATGAAAATTTCTCCATTTGCTACTCAACCTGCCTAGGAAACTGGCTAGCAAATTATAGAGGAGAATATACAATAATTGGAAGTGGTTTATAAATGTGTCTGACGGTATCAGACTAATCTGTCCTGGGATCAAAGCGGGAACTTTATAAACCATTTTCTGTCAACATTCCAAATGGTTAACAGAGAGGATTCAAAATGTAATATTTGCTATATGTGAAGATACTTTTCGATGCTTAATTTTTATTATATCAGGTTCAAGTGGATCAGACACTTTCCTTCCCTCTCCTTATTTAATTTGCAAGGTTAAACATAGGTATTTTTCCCAAACCAAGTGCCTTCAAAATTCTGACAACTTCACTTCATAAAACTCTCAAAGCAACATTTCATCTATTGGTAATTTCAATTTAGGAAAACAGAAAATGAATCGTCATGTTGTGATCGTAGCCTGCACAAGCTGTGAGCACAGAAATTCATATGCATTTCCCTAGGCTCATATGTACAATAGACATTCCCTTGGGGGAGAGATGCACACTCTGGGTCATGTATAGAGTCTGGTTACCTCTGCTTTTCTGCTGGAAAAAAAATTAGACTGGTCCTTTTACTAAACCAGAAGCAGAACTGAAGGAAAACACTTTGTCAGGAACTGTGGACTGAGGTTGAATTTGAGGCGGGGTGTATCATCTCTTTTGCAGCTTCTGCTTAAACTGCTGATTAAAAGCTGCAGTACATTCAAATAATGAAGCAAGATGAACCTTTTGCTTCAGCAAATTGCTATTTTGGCAGGAAAACATGCCACTTGTATGCACCTATTGCTATCTGGGGGTCTGCTGAGAGCACTGTATTCACTTTTATAATTTTTCTTTCAGCTGACAATTGGATCACTGGGATATATACAGAGTCCCAGAGTCCCTTGGGAGTTGGGCGGCACAGAAATACAATAAATTAAATTAAATTAAAATATCTACTAATATTAATTATTTGCATTTTCATATTTAAAGTTGAAATGGGGGGGTTACATTTTACTTCTTTTTTTAAAAAAAATATCTTTATAGCTCTGTCTTCCCAGGAAAGAAATGTGAACTGAAGCTTCTAGGCAAATAATATCTATGTGACAGATTACACTATTGAAATAATTTTGCTTTTTTTAACTTCTAATAGCCAGAAAGGTACTAAAGGCTGTGGTAGCCCTCTGACTCATATACACCAAGGTTAGGGAGAGGATGCCTGATAAGTGTTCCCTGGAAAGCAGATGGGGGAAGCAGGAACTACTAAGCTGCTATCACAAACAGGAGACAGAAACAGGATGTGAACACTCAAGAGGGCTTCTGGGAGAGGATGCCTGAGATTTCCACTTCCAATATGGGATCAGCTGTCTGCTACACTAGCCCAGCCAGTTCAATCCCTGGTTAATATCTCATAAACTAACAAACTAGTGTTTCATATTTTGACTTACTTCAAGAAAACATGCCAGTTTCCAATTCATATGATGGAATAAACAAACAATAAATACATGCAAACATGGTCACTGATTTATTCTTGCAGGTAAAACCTTATCCCCACAGTTCTAATCCATCTGCTTTTTTAAAAAAAATAGACAGGAATGGTTGCAACCATCCTTATCTGTCCCTACATTAACTTATTGAGAAAACATTTATAGGAGCATATACAAAATGCATTCTTAATCATACCAGTAGCAGTAGTAGGATTGCTCATCGTAAGAGTCCCGTATGTGATATCAGAAGGAAGAAGCTCATCAGATCCACGCTGAAAAGAAAATTATCAATATATTTGATCCTCATTTAGGCATGGACATTTTGTTGAAAATACAATTTAAAAAGACATTAAAAGCAATTTAACATAAATGAAACATCTATTTTTATTCCATTGTGTGTTGCATTATAAGATAATTAGGATACTGAGCTGAAAATATATAATACATTATATGAACAGTATATAAAACCAAATATTTCACGGTACTTGCTAAATAGGTTCCACATTAATATATTTTTCCTGTTTTTAGTTCACAATAACTAACTGATCATAGCTTTACATTTTCAAACAAGCTGGCTGCACCATCTACACATCTGATACTATTTTCTCTTTTCATTGTTCACTTTGTTCAAACTTCTATACATGATTAAGTCAAAACATTCCAGAACCATTCGTCTAGCAGTATGTTGTATTTCAAAACTATTTTCTAATTTACTGAGATCCTACTCTTTTTACCAATACATCTGATCAGGGATCTCAGACACCATTACAGACAAACTAATGGACAACACTTCCATTTTTTAAAAAACAAGATCTACAGAGGTATGGTACAATTCTGATTCATTTGGTTTACTATTTCTGCAAGCAACTTTATCCAATACAGTATATGCACTGCTAGCAGTAGATAACTTACAGGAACGGCATACCCTATAAAACTGGGTATTACATAGAAATAGGCATATCCACTTTATATAGCGAGACAAAACATTGATGTACAAAATGTTGATCAATATCAAGTACAGTGAGACGTAGCTATCGTTTTATGACACAATTACATTTTCTGTAGGAAAACATTCCTTCAATATCTAGATGCATCAACTCAAAGCAAAACTTCAGAATTTTTTAAAAAATATTTTATTTGCAACTCTTTAGGGAAACAGAAACAATATATCATGTAGCATGCCAGGTGATGAAATCTATTATACAATAATAAAATCTAACTTCACATACTAAGAAAGAAAGGAAAAGCAGAACAAGAGAATTACTTTTGTTTGTCAGTTCAGCTGCCGCTATAGCAATAGCAGTAGCACTTAAGACTTGTAAGTGGCTTCATAGTGCTTTACAGCCCTCTCTAAGCAGTTTACAGAGTCAGCCTATTGTCCCCAACAATCTGAGTCCTCATTTTACCCACCTCGGAAGGATGGAAGGCTAAGTCAACCTTGAGCCTGATGAGATTTGATCTCCCAAACTGCTGGCAGCCGGTGATCAGCAGAAATAGCCTGCA
Source organism: Arizona elegans (assembly GCA_022577455.1). Classification (NCBI taxonomy): domain Eukaryota; kingdom Metazoa; phylum Chordata; class Lepidosauria; order Squamata; family Colubridae; genus Arizona; species Arizona elegans. The sequence goes on along the minus strand of JAKOOJ010000008.1, from coordinate 9,440,278 downwards.
GTACTGCACTCTAACCACTGTGCCACCACAGCTCATTATACCTACTTATAATGTCATTAGTCATCTTTAATTCTTACGGCTGTAAATATTAATAAAATAGAGGACATGTATTTTATGTTTTTAAAGACCTTATATGGCAGGGATGTCAAACTCAAGGCCTGCGGGCCGGATATGGCCCATGGGGTGCTTAGATCTGGCCCACGGGGCCACCCTGGAAACAGTGAAGGACCAACCCGTGGTGCCTCTGCCAGCGAAAACAGCCCTCCCAAGCTCCGTTTTCATTGGCAGAGAGTTGCAGTAGGTTATCGCAGCCAAAAACTGAGCTCGGAAGCCCGTTTTCACTGGCAGAGCGCTTGGGCCACCTCAGGCGCTGACATGAGTGACATTGAGGTGGCCACACCCAGCCTGGCCTCCCAAGGTCAAGGACAACCCTGATGCAGCCCTCAATGAAATCGAGTTCGACACCCATTATATGGAAAGGTTCAATGCCTGAAACTAAAATTACTATATCCCAAATTGACCAAATTAAGTAGCAACAAACTACATTACATGATATCTGTGATACCCATGTGAAAATTATGAATTGATTTATTACGTATTATTAAATAAAAATTATAGCCGTTCCTTAACATTTCAGAGAAAATTAAGGCCATAATAGGTTTGCTCTTGGAGGATGCCATTAAACTTAAAGAGGAAGAATCCAGTTTCACTTGTTATAATTAAAGGAGTGGGTCATTCAAAGTTTTCCTTCAAGGACAACTGAGTAACAGCACCATAGAGAAGCCAAACAGAATTATTCCTAATCATGTGTTAGCATCAATACACTTTCAAAAGATTTGGTAATGAGCTATCTATTTGATCTCAATAAATTAAAGATGCTTTGAGATAAAATCAGACTTTATTCAGCAACGGTATAGAGGTGACAACTGCAATTCCAATTAATGCACAGAAAAATATTTATAATCCTAAAATTATATATACATAAATGATAAATAAAGCATTCTTATATTATCAAAAAACTTTTAAAATTAAACTTAAAAATGAATGATCACTTGCATCAGAGCAATACATTCAACCACAAAGGGCTCAATTTTGACTAAATTAAAATACGGATATTTATTCTCAGACCACAATAATTATTTTGATCAAAATCTTATCTGATGACGAGCATGAATTTGCTTTAAAAATCTAAATCCTAACTGAACATACTTCAATTCATTTTTTTAAATATAGCACTAATCATAAAAATAAAGGCAGATGATATTATTTTTTGCCATGCTAGATTTGATAAAATTCCTAGTTTTGATTGCTAGGCCTCTCTCTGGCCAGCTGCTTAAACTTTGTCTTGGTTAATAATTCTCAGTACAGGATTGCCATGTTTTATAGCACTACTTATTATATCGTAAGTATACATTTTTATGAAGAGTTCCCAAAGTGGTGGTTTCTGTTCAGTCTGCAGACAGAAAGATTCAGCTTTGATGTTTTGATATGTCTGTAAGATTTATAGAATTTAGATGCAAATTATCAAATTTATAATCAGCATATAAGACTTGTAAAATCTTCCACAACAGTAATATAGTGGATGTCCTCCCTTTAGCAACCAATAAACCAGAAGTATTTTCTCCATTCTGTCTGGAACGTGGCAGGCATGAGTCCATTAAATAATGATGCAACTGCTACACATCCATTTGGCTGGGAAACACAACAATTAAGAACAGTGGAAGGTCAAATGGTTGCCCACTGAAGTTAACCAGAAAAGTTGAAGTTTTAAGAGAATTATTTTTTTCCCACTGCAAAATAGAGTGGATTTAAATCTGCCTGAAAAAAGTTGCTTTAAATGAGATTAACCCTAACTTTTCCATTGATACACTAAATATTTCCTTAATCTTCAGTCATCATGCACAAGTCAGCATTTCGAAGAATTATAGTTTAGCATTATTTGCATACATAGCTATAGATACTTTCTTGGCCTACAGAAATAATACAGCATTCTGCAAACATTCTAGTTTTCTTTTGTTTTCCAATATTTGCGCCCCTTTGTTTAGTTCTATCTTGGCCCATCCTTCTTCTCACCCATAGAGGCAAAACAAACAAAACTGAATGAGCATCACTGATGGTCTAAGTAAGGTTTGAATTATTTAATGAATTATTTAAATTTATTACTGTAGTTTTTTAAAAAACTGAGTTTGGAAGCCAATTAAGGATAGAGAATTTCCTGATCTACCATAAAAAGTCACTGACAATATGACTAATGGTAAAGGACACTGGGATTTATTGTGTAATCATAAGCCTACAGGCTTAAAAACCCTCATAAAAATATTGCTATTTGAAGAACAATTAAGCTGGTCATAGAAGACCCTCTTATAATTCAATGTATTTAGTAAAAGCATTGATTTTATAGAGCATTAATTGTGAGGATAGTATGCTAACACTTCCAGATTTAATAAAATACATATTGTTTGCAAAATGTTATTTTTAATTGAAAGAAATCCAATTTAAAATGATTATTATTTGTTCCCAAAGAAAAAAGTCTGTTGCAAAGTTGCTAATAAATGACAGCTCCCTAGTTATAATTTGAAGAAGCAGTTGACTTTAATACTCAAGCCCGTCTCATTCTTAAGCAGCATCATAAAATCTACATGGGCTGAAATCTGCCACACACACATACACGATACTAGCTTGATATTAGCTTTACCAAACAATAATTTGTTGAATATTGAACAAACATAATGCTAGTGCACATTGTTATTGCCTACTCCTCTTAAGATAAGCAAAAACAACTGAGGGTTTGGATTTAACATTCCTCTCCAGCTTGCCCTGACAGATACAAATTAGAATTCTGTGTACTATGTACACAGCAACCTGTAAGTAGAAATTCTATTTGCTAAAGGAGCCAGATATTGAGGATGATAAATACTAAGCAAAGTTGCAGCTTAACTTGCCATCCACACATAATCAATGACAAGGATTATGTTTTGCTAGTGGAGGCCGGACATGACGCATATCTAACCTTTTAGTATGCTATAGGCCAGTGATGGCTAACCTTTTTGCCATCGCGTGCCAGGAGAGGGGGGGCAGAGGAGGGTCACACACGTACCCATGCGCATGCGTGTGCAACCCCCCCCCTCCGCTCCTGGCACATGATGGCCTGGTAGGCCTGTTTTTCTTTCTTACCTGGTTCCAGATCCTCTCTATTTATCTGGGAAGAGCGAAAACAGCCTTTCCCACTCCCTTGGAGGCCCTACAGAGGCTGAAAGGGCCCATTTCCCAACTCCTGGTTGGACAGGAAGTGACATTTTTTGCTGTCCGCAGCCTCCAGAACCTCTCTAGGAGTTTCTAGGAGCCTCTCTAGGAATCTCTTCCCAGATAGAGAGGATCTGGAGCCAGGTAAGGAAGAAAAACGGGCCTTCTCCACCCATCCCCCAGGCCCTCCAGAGGCAGGAAACAGCCTATTTCCCTACTTCTGGTGGGCCCAGAAGGCCCGAAAATCAGCTGGCCGGCGCACACATGTGCCACAGAACTGAGCTGGCGTGCCCACTAATATGGCTCCACATGCCACCTGTGGCACGCGTGCCATAGGTTCACCATCACAGCTATAGGCTATATGTCAAAATAGGACAAAGAATTAAGGCCTACAGCACCACCCAATTTCCCCATGTACATCAGAAACAGATTGAGAAAAAGACAAGGTTCATAAGCAGATAAACCACATGGGTTATCAAATACCTTCTACCTTTGAGGATGCAGAATTATGCCAGATAACTACAACTACACAGTTCTGCACTGACTGTCTCTTCCGCCACATACATATACCCCAACTCCAAAGATAGAAAGAAGGGTGGAAATTGTCTGGCTCCCATACAATAAAAGTATCTGAAAATATTAAATGTACAGAGTAAAACAGACAATTTCCTATCTGCTATGAAGAATTAGATATAAACTGCTACAAATGTTATTTGGTCTGCAGCTTGTACCATGCCATTTTACTTGAGAAAATCTGGGGGAACATCTAATCACTAGTCTTTAGTTTTGTTGATTAATCCATTAAAAAGTTATCAATTCTTGTCATTGGCACTGATAAATGATGAAATGCAACACTATCTCTTGAAGTTTACAGAGTATTATTTCTAAATAGTTATACTTAAAAGTTTTAAAATCTTTAATCTGATGTGTTGTCACAAAGAAAATTCTTACAATCTCTTGCCAAGGGGTCAAATTCTTTCTAATTTTAGGAATTTTATATTCAAGAAAAATATATAGAAAATATAAGTCATTAGACAAAGTTGCTTTTTTCCTTTTTTGCTCTAAATAATCTACATCCCATTAGCAGATTAGTGGTCAAATGCATAACTATTTCTTAATATGTAAACCAAACATAACTTATTGCTAGCTAGGCCTCCAAAAATCACCACAGAATACTGCTACATCCTGATCTATAATAAAAATCACCTGGACCACCACAAGGCATACATGCTTCTATATACCATATTTAATATTGTTAGCCAACAGAGTTCTAGGAGCAAGTATATTGCGTACTTTGATTAAAAACATAAAAACATATGTAACCACAAAGAAACTGACCCGGTTTTATGGAATTATTTAAAACAATATAGACTAAAACAACAGAATTTTCCAAGATACTCTGATAAAAATATTTTGGAGAAGAATTTTAGAGAACAATTTAGTAAAAAATAATTTAAAGTTCCAAATTATGTCCTTTAAAAAAATAGTTATGTCCTTTAAAAAAATCCTTAAGTTATGCCAATTCATTCTGGGACTGTTCAGTTATGACAGCACTGAAAACATAGAATTAAGACTGGTTTTTGAAGTTTCAGCTGTTGCAGAAATCACCCATCATGTGATAAATATTTAGCCCCACCTGCACTTAGAACCATATCCCTGTCCAGCAATCCCCAGCTGACCATTATCTTATTCACTTGAGAAAAAGGGGGGGTCCCAAGCAAGTGGGTGAGAGCTACAAGCGAGGTGGTAGCTGCTGCGGACGAATGCTACAGAGAGCTCGGTATGGTAGAGGGAGGGAGGGTCTGCTGCAGTGCTGGGACTTGTGGCTGGTCAGTGCTGCTGGGGCACGAAGCTTGCAGAGGGGGCTTAACTGCAGCACAGGGCTTGAGGTGACTTCTAGTCAGCACTGCCTTGAGGCAGCGGTCCAGGGCAGCAGTGGCAGATTGAGATTGTTGAAGAAGGCCACCACTGAGGAATGCTGCCTCAAGTCCCATGCTGAGACAAGCCCTGTGCACCTTTGTGCCTGCAGCACTGTACCCATCCCATTATTCTCACCCACTGGCCTGCTTTTCTGGGAATCCTGCCTCGTCCTACACGATCATCTGAGGTCTTCATTTAATGACCTGCAAGGTCCTGGGTTTATGACAGTAACCGGTATTGCCAGGATTTCTGTTGTTAAACTAATGTGGTTACGTGATACTGCATTTTACATCTGTATCATTTAGTGAGGAAATCACAGTTCCAGCTGCCAACATAACCCAATAATACCTGTATATATAGGCAGAAAATTATTTTTTCTCTACGTAGAACTTTAAAAAATTATGAATATTTCAGTATTGCTCATGGAACTACTTTTTCAGTTTAAGAAAACTACCAGTATCATTTTTCATGATTCCCCAAAGAATCTGCCTCTGGAAAAGAAGAATCAGAACAATTCCAAAAGAACATTATAGTTCTCCTACAACTTGCAAGTTTTATTCCTCAGGAAATCTGCCTAATCTAAAAGTTTACAATTTATAAAACAATCATTATACTGCAGGAATATAGCGCCAAACAATGGATTTACAAAGTATCAAACGAGCTCAGTTCTCACTGTGTTCATTCAGTCAGTCTTCTATGTGTCTTCCAATGTCAAGGAATATCCATTTTAGCAAGATTTGCTGTACAATGCAATCTGTTTGCAATGTACAGAATGCAAACAGCCAAATCCCCTTTTCAAAACTTCTGGAGGATGTTCCCAAGTTCCCTTTACACACACACACATACACACACGTAATTAGCAAAGATTATAGGTAGCACCATATCACACAAATCTATTTTTAATTACTTTATTTAAGGCAGAAAGTAGTTCTATGTATGCCATCCTGAGCTCCTGAAGAAAAGGCAGGGTACAAATCTAATAATTAAGTAAATATGGTTGGATTGAAAAATTCCATCTTCACTAACCTTTGTACCATTTGAAGGACAACTGGAAACTCTTTCTAATGAAGTAATTTGACACATGTAAACAACTTCTAGTGTTACTTCCACAGATATGAACGTTTTGTATGAACAAAATTTGGTTCAGCCACAAACTTTGCAAATCCATAGTAAAACCTATGTATGAAAATGCTTGACTGATTTTGTATTCATTGTTTTACTATTTTGTAAACGGCAGTGTCACTTTATCACTGAGATGGGAAGGAGGGAGGGAGGAAGAAATAAAGAATGTCAGTTTACAAGAACGGCCAAATGGAAGCACATTCAACTATATAGATTCAATGAAAAGGGAAATCGTTTAGGATTACATCTGGCCTTGGTAACTGTATACAGAAAATGTTTAGAAACAAAATATTGTGGAAGAGCTAAACTTATGCAAAGAATGCAATTTCACTGCACCAAATCACTTAAATGAAATAGCAACAAGCCTCACAAAACAACCCACAACCCATTTTCCTACGGGTTGAGTTGATCACTAATCACCCTAGAAACAAGGTTCTTAGTTTAACACAGGGAGAGAGCAGTTGTTTCAGTCTTGCTTTCTCACTGGCACCATTTGCATGCGGCTAGTTCCATTGTCTAATGTATCAATTACTCAAGCTTCCTGCTAGATCAGTATCAGGATCTGGTATGTCTTAAACAGACACACACAGAAAATATGACAATCATTGAGGGAATGAAGTCAGTATCCATATAATAAACTAGTAGGATGAACAAAATCAAGTACTTTATCCTCAAGAAATTCTTACCAGATGGTCAATCAAAATAGCTTAAAACATTCTTAATATTTCTCTTCTTATACAAAATTGGTTAAGATAAGAAATAAATAAGTTTCTGAATCAGTGGCATAAATGGATTCATGAAGTCTCCAAAAGTAACTTCTGGGCTTTGCTTCCTTAACTGGGAAACCCAACAGTATCCTAAATGACTGCTTTAGTTTTAGCCTTACCCTCTTGCATTATTATGAAGGCCAGAATGGGGAAGCCAAGAGATCAATTGCATAAACTGTATTAATTGCTGGCTGTATAGCCTAAATTAATATAGATGTCTGTTGTATAAATTTGCATAGATTTTAAACACAATAGATATTTGCAAGGCATCAAATAATCAATGCAAGGAGCTCAAATAATTATTTTTATATGTGTACAACTGGCATATTCCAAAGAATATTAAAGAGTATGTTATACAGTTAGGAGTAAAATCTCTTTATAGTAAAATGATATAAAATAACTTTATTGTCATTGTACTTGTATACACAGTATACCCATGCAACGAAATTCACTTAACACCCAAAGACCAGGTCCAACACACATAACAATCTCCAAACACCCCCACCACCACCACAAATTCCCCACCCCTAAACCACTCAAACATCCACACAACAGACCAAGTAATGCTGTCCAACAGCTCACTGATGGTGGCCCTTCAATTCATTGTTGAGTGCAATTATAACTCTGGGATAAAAACTATTCAATATTCTATCAATTTGGTGTGGCAGAATCTATATTGTCTGTATATTAATAGATTTCTGCCAATTCATTTGAACTTTTAGTCCCAAATTATGGAATAAGGTGATAGTTACACTTCCAAATTTTCCACCAGTCACAGGAACTAAAAAGTAAAAGACCTCCTGTAATTTCTGTAACAAATCTAAATGACTTTTAATTTTCCACCTGAGACACTAAGGCTAGGATTTTATATTTATTTTACCGCCTCCTTAAGAAAGTACTTTTAATAAGATAAGTGGGGATAAGTGGGGAAAAAAAATACTCGATTTTATAAATATACAATTTAATTATTTTTTTAACTCCTAAATTTTGTGCACTGAAATAAAATCAATCAATACAACTTAGCAATTGAGTGGCAACAAACAAGTGGTTACTTGTAACGGAAGTCTTTTTAAGGACCTTATTACCAGTTTTTTTGCAGTGGCCTAGAGATGAAGATGTTCGCCTCCCACTCAGAAGATTGAGTGTTCAATCCTAGGTAGTAGCAGATGTTTCTCTATCAGGTGCAAAGAGAAAATATCTGCTGCGAATTTCGCATAGGTGTCAGGAAACACTCAGCTCTACTCAGCAGCCCCAACTCCACCCAAATAAAGGGATTAACGTGTAATAAAAAGAAAAAAAACCTGTTTTTGTAAACCCACAACTGGACTAATGAAAATGGAATTGATGATTTATGGATTTGCTGATTAAAAAGGATTGAATATGAGAATATTCATATTGTAACTTTAAAGAGGAAGGAGAGGTAATGAACTTGTTCGAAACTGTTATAAAGGATGGAAGTAGCTTTTCTACCTGCACATTTTTTCCTACATTTTCTTTTACCTCTTCCCTTTTTAATTTCACTCTATATAATTTCATGTTTATCTTTTATTTACGTGAAAATCCTTAATAAAAAATTGCATTAAAAGGTTAATGAAAATATACTCTCTTCAAATAGTTATAGCTGTAAATAAATACCGAATTAAAAAAAAATTAATCTCCAAACAAAAACATGAAGTTCCACATCCAATGGAAACACCTTTTTTTTTTGCAAGAATTTTCACAATAAATGCTATGACAGGAATTGAACATTTCCCAAATGGCTGCACATGAACATACTATCAGCAACTTCATTTAAAATTTGTTTTATTAACTATAAGAAAAATTCTAAACATCCAGCACTATCACTTTCTAATTCTCTCTTAAGCCTGAGACATTATGGGACAAGTATAGTCAGAAGCAGTCATATGACGTAAAAGTCTATTGCTAAGAATAAAACAATTAATAGAAGCCTTCTTATAATAGAGGAGGGTATTATGTTATTTTGAACAAACTTAGAACAATGTGTGTGGGATAATATTTAAATTAATCTGATGTAAACTTCAGAAACACATGCTGCTATCTAAATGAAGTCACCAACTAGAAAGCCTGTTGTGTACTATGATGAATTCCTTCTGGTCATATTTTTGATTAACTTAAAATGTAAGCAAGTAGAACAATATTTACAATTCTTCTTGAACAAATTGCCCTAGGATCCCTGATTTCAAACTATTTTAGTATATATTAGAAATGTTTGGGTATATTTTATCTCACTTTATCTCTGCTATATGCATCTCCACATATCTTCAAATCATAATGTGCCCTTTCAATCTCAATCACTATTTTGAACTACAATTTGCTGGAAGCTCATTAAGGATTTCTTACAAAAGGAGTTTTCAAACAATTTCAGATTGTCGAACCTGTCAGTTAAAAAGATTCCTGGAGATGCAGTTTGAGTGATTTTCCCCTCAGTCTCTCATGGAATCCCATCAAGTTCTCCCAGAAATCTAGGTCTGTGAAACTCGAAAAATTCTGTTTTAGAGATTAACAATGGTGACTTTTTTTTTTTTTACAAGACTCTAACAAAATGCTGAAGATTTATCCATCAATGCATACTCATAATAGATTCATTGGCTACATTTGCACTTCTAATTATACATACTAAAGTCACACTGAGAACTTTCAGCTAATTTACTCTGCCACCCGAAGTGCCATGCGTTTTCCAAATGACTTTACATTACAAAAATCATAATCCCTTGCTACTGGCCATGCTATTTTGGCATGTTAGAAGTTGAATTTTAAGAGATCTCTGTAGTATCAGTTTACTTATTACTCCTTTAGCAAGAGCTCCAAAATGATCCATGCCATCAAAGAATTCTTTTGCAGATTAGGACACCACAATGCTAACAATACAGATCATTATTAAACAAGGTAACAACTTTGCCAGCAGAATATAATGAGTGCTTATGAAAATGCTAGTGCTAGAAAAGAACAAAGAGACTCTTTTAACATGTTCACTGTTCCATATTAGTTAAGATTTGCACATAATAAATCTCTTCTACAAAAAGGCAGAAGTGATGAAGCAGATTACAAATGGATTGAAGAACAGTAGCAAATCCAGAATGCATAATTTCTGAAAGTTCAAGTTCTCTAAGCCAATTTATTTGCAAAGAATCCCTTAAATTGTGAATCTCAGTTTAATCTAGGGGCAAGGATCTATCCATTTCAATAATTTTCCATCAAATTCTGTAAACTTTCTTATAGATTGGGTTCTTTTGTTTCAAAATACTAAAATGTTTGCCACCAGACAATGTTTTCTGTCCCTGAAATCTCTGCCACCTATATTGCTCAGTAAAATACTAAGAAACCATATATTTGGGGGGTGGGGGGGAGGAATTGTATGTATAAATTAATAATGTTAATAACAACAACAACAACACAACCTTTATTGTCATTGTACATCATGTATACAACAAAACTGGTTTAGCTTCTACTGGTGCAATCCATAACAGAAAATACCAGACAACATGAACAGTATAGAGAATATATATGTCAATATTGGCCGAGAGAGGCATTCTTGATTTCTGATATATCCTTTTCCAGGTCCTGATTGCTTTTGCTTGAGGAAATGTGACTTTGTGGGAAAAGGAACTCTTGCTCTTGATAGAAGGACCTTGAATTTGGGGGGTGGGGGGTTAGGGGGGAGAGATGAAACCTAACTATGTGTTCCCTCTTGGCCCTTTTGCCTCTTGACCCAATGAAAGCTCTGATATTATACACCATTATGTAATTTCATAGTGGTAGAACTTAGATGGGTAAAACCATGTACATGAAAGGCTGACTTTGACAGATTTCCTTGTTTGTTTTAATTACAGGCAGTCTTCAACTTACGACAGCAATTGGGACAGAAGACAAGAATTTTCCTCACTAGACTATGTGGTTGTAAAGCATGACCACATTGCTTAATGGCAACAATCCCTTGCAGTCTGGGTTGCCATCATTAACTGAATCCCACAGTCATTAAGGGAGGCAACTTCCTGCCAGGTACTCACAACTGAGAAGTCAACTGGGGAAACTGGCAGGAAATTGCACATTCAAGGCCCACAGGCAAGTGGAGGGTGCAAGAGGATGGTGTGCAAGAGGTGTGGAGAGTATGAGCCAGGGAAGATTGGAGGTGTGTGTGTAAGGGTGCGGTGGGGAAGGATTCTTGAAGAAGCACTGCATGAATCAGAGGGCTAGGGAAAGTACCCAGGACTGCAAGCTAGCACAGGAAGCACCAGGCAGGGTAAGGAAGGTGTGTGAGAGGCACTGTGTGGATGAGGAAAAGTTGGGGAGGGTGTGTGAGAGGCATGATGCATGCATGGGTATGTGTGTAAGAGGTACTGTGCAGGTCAGGAAGGGATTGTGGGGGCTAAGTAACCAGCATGGTGCAAACGCGAGAGTCTGGGGATGATGTGCAGGTGGGGGAGACTTACCTCAGAGAAGACGTCAGCAGGGAAGGTGACAAATGGCAATCACTGACATGATTACTGGGTGCTTGGCAACCAATATCTAAGTGTGAATGCCAAACACTCAGATCACAAGCACATGACCATAGGAGAGCTGGGATGGCTGGAACTCTGAGGACTGTTCGTAATGACCATTCAGCCTATTGTAACTTGGAATGATTGCTGATGCATGGTTGTAGGTCGATGACTACCTGTACATTGTCAGAAGTCCTTGCTTAATGACTGCCCTATCAGGCAACCATAGTAGGCTATCACAAGTTTTCATGTATTTCCTCTGCTACCAATTTTTAGCAATAATATGAGAGGATCAACAGAGCTTGCAGTTACATATCCCTGCTGTTAACTGTAAAGAATGGATGGCATCTGGATCATAATCAACACACATAGTAAAAAGATACATTTATAAGACACAGATGATAAACTGTTCTACATGTCAGAAGAGGACTGGAAATGGTACTACAGTACTTGTCACTCTCCCTTTTATTTTAATATTTCAGTAATATATTGCTACCAAAAATAAAGAAACAGCTGGACTTCTCTTCACACGAAAAGTTGCTTACTTGAAACCACTGCACACATTTTTTTAAATTAAACTCAAGCATATTTAGAAGAAAATTGTGTCTAAATATATGCTTCCTATTTTGGAATTATGTTATTCCACCTTTCACCAACAATTCAAGTCGTTTTCAATTCTGGACACAGAAGGTTCTCTTAAGACTTCAGAACTATGCTCTCAGCATGATCTACAGTTTTTTTGTCAGGCACAAGCAATCAGAACTATTCGTGGATCGCCCAAACAGATACTTCATTGTTGATCACCTATATTACAAGATTCTAACCAGATTGTCTGCCTTCACCTAAGATATAACAAATATAGACTTATAGGTTTGATGCCAAATGTTTTCTCCCCTGAATGGATTCTAAACTGGAATGTTTCTTTACTCTCCCTTTACTTCACCACATTTTTCCTCTCACTGATATGCTAGAAAATTCAATGCTTGCTGTTTGCAATTACTTCTTCCCCACCCCCACCAAAAAAATCCAATTAGAGATAGTTGTTGGTTAATAATGCTAATTGGAACTGGAATTTTCATCGTTAAAGTGATGCAGCTATAAAGCGTGACATCATGTGATTGCACTGTTTTAATGATGGCAATTCCAGTGATCCCCAGCTACCATTGTTAAGTGACTACTGGATCATTAAACAAGGAATTCAAGAGTTTATGATTTCAAACTTCCTGTCAAGCTTCCCCATTGACTTTTATTTATATGGGAAACAAGCAAGGAAGTTTGCAAATCATGAACATGTGATCGCAAGGGCATTGCACCAGCCAGAACTTTGATGACCAGTCATATCCACCATTCGTTCATCTTCTTATAACTTAAAACATTCAATGTAAAGATCCATTCAACCAAAAGAACCTAAATACTTCAGCTCTACTGTAACACACTGTTAACTTCCTGGTGTGAATATACAACAAGGGAAAAATAAAAGTAAATAGAAGGCTTTATCTCTATCTCTGTCAATGACATTGCCCTATGTCTGTAGTCCAGAGGCATACACATTCACCAAACCCTTACTTGACAGCATATACTGTCAGTATAAACTCCTGGAATTAAGGTAATTTTAGCATTACAAGGGTGTCATAATGATACATACATCCTAGGGAAGGCCTATTTATGTGGCTGCTAATATCAATTGTGCATACAGCTTTACTATGACTACCAGCTACTATTTTAAAAACCTATATCCGTACACCACCTGAACATTTATGTTTTCATTTGTGTGCAAATATATGCCATTTCCTCTAAATCTATCATTGCAACACATAAAATATTATATGAATTATCATATTACTCATTAGAAGTACATTTCAGTACAATAAGTCTAATCATCAACTCTCTCTATAGAGAATGATGCAATGTCTTTTTGACTTCAAACTGTAATATATTACCAGAATTTAGTTTTGTTTTTAAATCCTATGCCGTTAAATTAAATCAATGATATAAATTATATTTGTTCATGTACTAAATATTATCTTCCAAAAAATGCTATAAACATTTCTTTAGAATGCATACTTTCTTTTCATTCATCTCTTAAAAATGCTTTTGACATTAACGTATTTCATTTTCTGAAGTTTAAGTTTATAAATTGCTTCACTTTCTTAAACAAAATTCAGCATACATTTGGTGTATGCTTTTATATTAGTAGTAAAATACATCTTATTTTTGTTTTTAAGACCACAAATCTCTTGTATTCTCTTATCTGAGGATAGGCCTCAGTTTTGTATTTATATTACTACTCATCTCCCTCACTATATTCAAAAAAAATTCTAAGTATGTGTGTGAATATTCATATGTTAGTGTTAAACTAAAATGCTAAATTATAATATAGAATTATATATAGAAATTTTCCTTGAAACATTTATCATTAAGATAGATAATCGGATGCAGCAAGGTTCCAAACCCACCATCCATTTGCATTGGCCATACTAATTTAAATAATGATATTTTATCATTCATTGGATTAATGAAGCTCATAATGATGCTTTTAATTTGTAGAAATTAATTAATAAAAATAGAATTAATAGAAAGGCAAGGTAATCCACTGAACAAATACATAAATAATAAAATAAATAAATAATAAAATAAAATAAAATAAAAATATAAACAACTAAATATCTGGAGGGCACCAGTTGCCTATCCCTGTTTCATAACATTTAACAAAGATTAGAATGCAAATAATCTTTGTGTAATTCAAAATTAAAGCTCAAAATATAATTTTCACAGTATATGGTGCTTAAGTATTTCAATGCTATTGTAGAACTTCTGAGAGTAGCTGGAGAAATATTCATCAGTGTGGATCTGAAAATTATACTTCACAAAAAGTGTTGCCACAAAGAAACCAACCACATTTGAAATGTTAAAGCACTCTTAATTTTATTTTATTTTTTTAAATTGTTTTCTATTATGTGACTTCCATTTTATTGCTTTAGAAATATTTATCTTTTAATGTTTTAATGCTGTAAGCCACCCAGAGTTGTTTCGATAAGAGATGGGTGGCAAATAAATTTAACCAATAAAGCTTTGCAAAGCTCAACCACAGAATTTGAACCCTGTCCTCCCCTATTACCTTTGTATGCCAAAAACACTTCAGCTGAGACTACCACTAAAGTGAAGCGGTTGTGCACATGAACACATGTGAAGAAGCTAGAGACAATTTTCCAACAACCACATAAACTTTGTAAAGGTCTTGGCTGCTTTAGTACTTTGAAAAGTAAGATTCTGGCTAATGTGCTCCACGTGGACCTTTTTTAATGCTTTGGACTACTCTATTCATCAGTGAGAATTTAAAAATGGGTTGCAGCTTTTTATGACTTACCTTTGAACAGCATTCCAAGCACAGGACTGAGGTGAAATGTACATATTTTACAGCTGACTGAGTCACAGCCTTCTAAGTTATTAATATCCTTAGCTGAGTTGGAAGAAACATAAATTATGAACTCTAAGAATTAAAGAGTTAAGATCCACTTCATGAAGAAAGAAATTGGATGGAAATAAAGCAATGCCACAAGAAAAAAAAATGATGCACAAGTTTCAATGTGTTATCCAGAAATAATAAAAATGTGGATAACAAGTTTATATGAAAGGACAGAAAAAGATTCCTACCTTTAAACCGACTGCTATAAGATCTGTAACAACACTGTGTGAAAACAAATGGGAGAAAATGGAAAAGTTAGAAAAGCAGTTATTGTACAGGCAATGATAAATAAAGCTAAAGGAAGAAAAAATATCATAAGAATGAAATGAGTTATGGAGTGTTTTTGCAAAAGAAATGGAACAGTTTAGTAACACACAATATGAAAAAGAGAGGCTTAGATAGAGTAATCAGATAAAACGTTGTACAACTATTGTTAAAGGGATTCTTTTTTTTCAGACATACGCAACACAAAAAGCCTTTCTAATTTACCTGCCAAGCACACACACAGATAAAATATGCCATACTTTTTGGGAAAAAAGTCTCTACATTCACATATAAAGAATTAGAAGAACTAAACACTAGTAATCTAATGAACTATGAAAATAAGATTGCACATCACAGTTTCAAGGATGGTCCCATTTACTAGATAGAAAAGGTATAACTTCTTTGTGTTATTTGTATGTTGAATTATTATCAGAATATGTATTTTAAAAGCTATAGTAGATATAAACAATGGGAAAGAGATAGTAATACAGTAATACTCTTTTAGGGTGAATGTTTTCATAAAAATAACCGATTAAGAGCAATGTCATACAATCTACTTTTACAAGGAACAAGGCAGTCCCCAATACATCCAAGCTCAGTCTGAGAAATATATTTCAGCAGAAATCAAAAACTATGTCAATGTTGGCTGGAGTTGTTATTCCATTCTTCCTTAGGGAGTTGAGAAAAGACTGGATTATATTAAGCTAAACAATTTACGTATGTTAACTATCATTATAAGTGCAATTATTTCTGAAATAATAATGACTGGTTTTCTTACATCCAGATATAACTAACTTAAAAGAGAGGCAACAGGTTTAACAATATGCTTCTATAAATAAAATTAACTATAGTCAATACTAGTACTTTCAGACATTCTTTAGTTAGAATATCGTTATCTGAAGCTGAAAGCCTAACACTTGAGTTGCTGAAATATGATCCAATATCAAAAAACTAAATTCCTTCTATTAGTCATAGATATAATATAAATAACCATAACAATGCAGTGCTACTACTGAGACTGCTAAACAAGACATTTAAGAGGATTATCTCTTCCCAGTAAGCATTACCTGGACAAGTAATTTCAGTTAGGATTCCATAAATTTTTATGCAATCTCTTTCTTAAAATCACTGACAAAATAACTATGCTTTATTGGATAAAAATGAACATTCCTGAACAGGTATCATCAAACTGTAGTGGTCTTCATGCTTCAATTATTTCTTTCATAATCCCTAGCTAATGGCCATTCTGTCAGAAACTCATGAGACCTTGTCAACAAAGAAATCAATTGAAAAAAAATCCCATGGTCTACATAAATTGAAGCAAACTTAATACAGCATCTCAACAATATACTTATTAACTCAGGAGAGTCTGTACATGGCCTCGTAACAAGCTTAGATAAATCGTAACAAATGAATACCAAATACTCTAGTGCAGTGATGGCTAACCTTTTTGCCATCGCATGCCAAAAGCGGAGGGGGAGCGGGGGGGTCGCAGGTGCATGTGCCCCCATCCATAATTCAATGCGCCCCGCCCTCCCGCGCATGCGCACGTGACCCCCCACACTTCCCACTGCTTTTGGCATGCAATGGCATGGTGGGCCCAGTAGGCCCATTTTTCCCCCTCCCCAGGCTCCAGAGGCTTTCTAGGAGCCTGGGGAGGGCGAAAACAGCCTTCCCCATCTCCCCCAGAGGCCTTGCGGAGGACGGAAACAGCCAGTTTCCCGAATTCTGGTAGGACCGGAAGGTCTGAAAATCAGTTGGCTGGTGTGCGCATGCGCCCTGGAGCTGAGCTAGGGCAACACTCGCGTGCCCACCAATATGGCTCCATGTGTCACCTGTGGCACCCGTGCCATTGGTTCGCCATCACGGCTCTAGTGTATACAATACAGTAACAAAATTCAGGCTTGAATGGAAAGGAGAAATTAAAACATAAAAGTTGCTGTGTAAGAAGAGTATTACACATAGTTTAAACCTAATAATCAGAATTGAGCCAAACATTTCTGTTGCTAAGCAAGAAAGTTGTTAAGTGAATTCTGCCCCATTTAATGACCTTTCTTGCCACAGTTGTTAAGTAAATCATTGTAGTTGTTCAGTGAATCTGGTTCCCCATTCACTTTGCTTGTCAGAAGGTCTCAAAAATGATCATATGACCCCAGCACTGCAACTGTCATAAATATATGCCATTTGTCAAGTATCCAAGTTTTGATCAATTGATCTTGGGGATGCTGCAATAGTCGTGTGTGTGGAAAATGGTCATAGGTCACTTTTTTCAGTGGCATGGTAGCTTCAAATGGTCACTTAATGAATGATTGTTAAGTCAAGGACATAAATTTTCAATTTGCTCTTGCTACCCAAAATTGAAGGACTTAATATACATACATATATAAAGCAAGAAGTTCATATGACAAGACAGGCATTTCTATCATCAAAATTGAAGAAAAGGTCACAGTTATACAAGCACTCAGAATGTTCTTTTTTATGTTATGTAAAAATAAAAATATAAGCAAGAATATTAATAATACAACACTGTATTTTAACAGAATCAGGAAATACAGATATTTAAACATGATAATAAAACTAAAATGAAAAAAAAAATAATCCATGTAATATTAAATATTTATTGTGTGACTATACTTATCAGAAACGTCTAAACGTGCTGCAATAATTGTCAGAAATTTGATCATTTGTCCAGAGTCAGAACTAGAAATTAATGAATGTACTGTATAAGTGTAAAGTTATGACTACATGACCAACTATCAAATAAAATTTGGTTCTTCTGATATTGCTATTTAAGACTTGTACAAGGAAAGAAGCAGCTAAATTGTCCAAGTTAAAGTATTCAATTGTCAGAAATTAAAATGTAACAAAAGCCAGATATTTAATTCTGAATCTCCATCACTTACATTTGAAAAGTTTTAAGTGTGGACTTTGGAGAAGAATAGACATTGTAGGAAGACAGTGTACGATGGCAAAAAGGCTTCAAACCAGAACATGCCACTAAATCATCCATAGCCAGGCTCTATACTACAACCCAATTTGTTCTGATCTCCTTGACACAGATGTTTGACTGACAGAATCAAAAGAAGAGTTCATAAGAGTAAACCCATTCAATGAGATCAGTAGACAAATCAATAGAGCTATATCAATTTCAGGGACGACCTATTAAACGACAGAGCACAGAAAAGTGAACCAAACACCACTGCTTGTCACCTGCAGCTTACAGCTGAAGCCACTCCAACATTATTAATAAGCTACATCTCACACTGTACAAATGACATTGCACTTTTTCAGGTGGCACTAGGTGGCAGACTCATATTGAATACAGACAACTACTCAACTCCCAAGCAACAAAAAAACCCATGTCAATGGTGCCAATGAGGAAACCAGACCCTGCAATAAACCCAAACCCTACGGATAAGTACCTTTGCATGCTCTTCCTCCAATATATACCATCATTTGCCAGTCATGCCTCTCTGAATTCTATATTGGACAAATCAGGAATTGTTGTGTAAAATAATTAATGGATACAAGTTTGATATCAGGATTTAAAACAAGAACAAATATTGGAGCATTTCAACCTATCAAAATACTGTATACTACAAAAGTATTCTACAAAATACTTTGAAGAATCAGCTTTGGATATATGGGACTTTAACACCGGCATGAGGGGAAAATCGATGAATTTGCATACATAAACATATTTTAGGCAAACTCAGGAGGTCTTAAGAAAGTGGATTTTTAAACACAATTTAACAACAGTTAATTGATAAGGTATTTATAATCTGTCTCATGTGCATTTGCATAACCAATTTATCTTTCTCTCTCTCCTCAACCCAATTCAAATCTGACATCAGTCTAGCTATTCCATGCATCTGATGAAGTGACTAGCCATTCATGAAAACTCATGCCTTTTAGTAAAGCCAGAAAAAACTGTGTAATTTTAAATTATTACTGGGTTAACAAAGTCATACAGTAAGCAGAATAGATATACAAATATATTCACCACTTTTGGTTATACAAACTAAAGTGTTTAATTCTCTCTCACTCTAACATCTCAAAGGTGAACTGAGAAGAATAAAGCTGGGAAACTTCAGTCCATGCAACACAGAAGCCTTTGGGAAAGGAGACAAACTGTAATATTTGTATTATGCTTGTTCTTTTTAAAAGTCCATTTTGTCATTCAACATTTGCAGTATCCCATTTTCCTACATTTTATTAATGTCAACGATTTCCAAAAGCATCCACTGAGTAAAATTATATTTCTCAACAAATATTTATTATTTCACAGAAACTGCATGGCATATTTTGGCCACCAAGTTTTAAAGAAATAATTTTAAACATTTTCAGGAAACTTATAATTTTATAATTGTAAATTATAAACTTATAATATAAACTTATAAAATACTTAGGAGCTATTTGTACTACAGAGTCATTTTAATGGCATATGCATTCATATTCATGCTATCGTATTATTATTTATACAGGTTTTCCTATCCTGGCAACCATCTTGACACACTAAACAGTTTCATCATGCCTAACTAATGGTCATATTTGTTGGAGGATTCCACATTATATTGAAGAAATGTAAATTTAAAGTATGACTACAGTATAGACTTGTCAGCACTTGCTTACTTAGGGCCTCATTTTCACAAATTTTAAAAGCAGGTTACTCCTGTTCAGTAGACCCTTTAAAGATGGCTATAGCCATGGAATTAATTATCCATTATTGCCAAAAGGCTATTTTCATAATTTTAAAAAAAAATCATATTAGCCTTTTGAAACTCAGCTGGATTCATGCAGCTACATGCATGCAGTAGGAATAGAAACTGCTACAAATTCTGCAGTACTAACTGCATCCTATTCAAATTAGTAGCAGGAAAACAATCATATCAATTAATAGTTTATCAGGTTATTCTGTCATGAAAGTTTTTACCAGTATGGTAGTGTGGACTTGCAGCTGCTAAGATGTATTTTGAGGCAAGTGTGCTATGTTATTTACAAAAATTGGAAATATTCCTTTCAACCATTCAAGCAACTACAAATAAGTAGAACTGCTAAACCAACAAAGGGAAATCTAAACAACATGTCTTTTAGACACTTCATTATATTGTCAATTCCAAGCTCACTCACAACATAGCAGTTATAGTACAGTGTTATTAAAGTCTTTATTAACAGTTACCTTAGATCAGGGGTGTCAAACTCATATAGTGTCATTACGTGACATATCAGTACTTTTTCCCCCTTTGCTAAACCAGGCGTTTAACAGCTCTGCCTTAGATTATTGAAACAACTGAACTGAGCACAAAAACCAAGGTAAAATGTTTAGAAACAAATTAGATTTTTTTTCTGATGAATTATCTGCAACTTCAGTCGATTTTCAATCTGACTGCTTCAGTTACCCATAAATCAGAGTCCTACACTTGTAATTCCTCAGTTCTCTAAAATTCAGGGGGCTGAAGTCTGTCATGGAACCTATAGTACTGAACAAGCTTTTACATGAAAGTTCAACCTTTCCCAAAATTAACAACTTTCTGGATGCAAGTGAAGACAGAGCTCTCCCAGATGGTTTTATTTTATTTATTGTTAAGATGGAACCATCTTGTATCTGTTTTCTTTTATGAGGAATCCAATTTTAAATTGTACACTGGCTTTAACATGCCATTATATTTCATTTATTGTTTTATAGCTTTTTGTACACTACCAAGAGTCTCATAATTATAGCTCTCTAAAATTAAATATATCTGAATAACACATTAAAGTGATTATATAAAAGCAAAACATAGTTGTGAAAAATGAAATATTTAAAATATGTTGTCATATTTAACGTGCCAATATATTCAGTAGAATTTATTTTCAAACTAGCTAGCAAAATTGAACTGATAGTACATTAAACATTTTGCAACATGGTTAGATTTACAATCTTATAAGCAGCAGCTGCATCCTCAAGCGCTCATCTTTTCCACCTAGCTGCATCTGAAGCAAGGCAAACTGCAAAACCGGTTTTTCAAGATCAGTTAGAATCAACTGACATTTTGGTTTTTCTTTTGCCAGAATGACCTTCACAGGAATAATGCACTGGACCACTATAAAACCAGTTTAAGAATTCTAAGAACTCATACCTGGATTTGCTTGCTTTAGTATTTTTACTATTAGATTATAGGATCAAAGCAAGGATTGTCTATAAAAAAACACTGCTTAATATTTGAAAATACATGTAGTCCTTGACATACAACAGTTCACTTAGTGACCGTTCAACGTTACAACATTGGAGAGATTTATGACTATTTTTCACACTTACGACCGTTGCAGTATCCAGTCATGTGATGAAAAATCGGATGCTTAGCAACTCATATGTATGACAGTTGCAATGTCCCAGTGTCGTGTGTTCACTTTTTGTGACCTTCTGACAAGCAAAGTCAATGGGGAAGCCAGATTCACTTAACAACCATGTTATTAACTTAACAACTGCAGTGTTAACTGTGGCACAAAAGTTTGTAAAATGGGGCAAAATTCACTTAACAAATGTTTCACTTAGCAACAAAAATTGTGGGCTCAATTGTGGTTGTAAGTTGAGGACTACTGTACTGTACATTTTCCATGTTCTTTGCATGGACTGGTCCATACTTAGAATAGATGTTTTGGGGTGATCTGTGTCCAGACTAATGGACACTTATTTAGAAGAGCAGGGTCAAAGAAGAACCAGAGGAAAAAAAAACACTGGCTGCAGCATTGTCACTGTCCTTGAGGTAGAGAAAAGGAGGCATTAAAATGATTGGGGGGGGCAGTCTGGTTGTTCTTGAAGTCAAGGACATTGGTATCAGCTAAGGAACAATAGTGAAAGGAAACTGCTTGAAGATCAATTAGTAGAACAGTATACAGGCCATTCAGAAAACCCAGAATGGTATAAAATTGGTACAAATCGTTGGTATAAGTTTCAAATGGAAATACACTTTGGATTTATGAAAGGGATGAAGATAATAGAAAACGAAATATAAAGTATAAATTTGCCTGCAGTGCAAAAGAAATTTGTAGTCTTGAAGTTAGCTTTCTATTGATAAAAACCAAATTGAAGTAGCAGGTCATAAAAGAGATCACTTTTAGCAAATTTTAATAAATATGCTGCTTGTGTGATAACACAGGGAACTGCATTAAAAAAGCAAATAATGGAGCAATGAAATAGTAGGACTGGATGCTTGAATGAAGTACCTTAACCCAAAAATATTGAACAGTACCAAGGACTATATTCAGTTTACTAAACATCTTACATCATCTTATTTTTAAGGAGTATCTTTTCTGGTTGTAATTTTTGGATGGGTTTCTCAAGGTACTAAGTGGAATTCTCATATCTGAAAAAAAAACCCAATTATTTTGTTTAAATCAAACAAACAGAAGCAGGAATTTTACTATTCCATTTTGATCCATATATGCACCTTTTAATACTGAAAAAGCAGGTCCCTAGTAACATTGCTTTCTTTTGTTTGGATGAGTCTCTATATGAAATTATCTTGATTATCCCCACACCACTTTCAATATTAATCTATTTTTATTAGGGCTGCATTCCCCTCCAAACCTGCCGCTAAAGCTCTTTAGGGGTTCAGCATGGCTTCTTTGAAACCACATTCACCTTCTGAGCATACGTGTGCATGAAAATCTTTCTACTGGAGCTGCTGCTTCAGTGAAGTAGAGCCTGTCTTCTATTTCAAAGTCATCTGATAGCAATACTCCAGCTACATCACCTATGTCAGATGATGCAGTTTATCCTTCCAGTTGCAAACAAAGTCCATCCTACAGAAGCAAGTATGAATAACTTTGTAATAAAACTGCAGCACAAAGTGTAATTCATAAATACTGCTTAGTGTGATTATATACCAACTCTCCAGATAGTTGAAATTGCAGATTTCATAGATAGGGTTCAGTCATTTCTTAACAGGATACAATTCACCCAACAGAGTATATATTGCAGAATCATTAGATAAATGTAAGGAAGAAATTAAAGAAGTCAAATATCTAGTGGATAATAGCTAACCTGTATCTGGATGGCTAGAGCAATATCTATTGCAACATACCTTTGTCTATCAATCAAAGAATCAGTTTCTTCCTTACTGAAACCATCAGGAAATGCATATTGCTGAATATTTACAGAAAGGACTATCACAAACTCTCAAAATAATTTTAAACACCTAATACAAAGTTTGCTATGGAGTATATTGCCAGTGTACAAAAGATTAGAAAAAATTTAGCATTAGGAAACTAATATTCAGGCTAATAGAATATACATGAGGTTATAGGTCATTTAAAAGAGAAAATTACATTCCAGAAGTACTGCCCAACCAGTATTATTTAGCCATGGCAAAGAAATGAAATCCAAATGTTTTGATTGTTCAAGGTTTTGGCCAAAATCCAGACAGTTCCGAGTGATTTTATGGAATGGATAAAACAAGGCTGTACACTGCACACACACCTTCCTCTTCTGTCCACTGATTTCCAAGCCTCTTCCTTTCCTGCCTCTCCTCAAATACCACTGATGTCCCATGCATTACTTATCAAATCTATCCAGTGCTTTCCCTTCCTTCTCTCTGCTACTAATCTATTGTTGCTACCAATCTCCACACGATTGCAAAAAAAAAAAACCCTCAAGACTTGCCTTTTTCCTGCTCCCGCCATCCAAAACAACTCTTCTGCCTGCATCAATTGCATTTTAATCTGCTTCCAGAAAAAACAACAATACAACACTATTTTATTCCTCATAACTGAAGCACACTTAAATGGTTGGGCTGCAAAGCACCCAAAAGTAGTTGTTCTGTATACAGAACAATTCATGAACATAATATTTTGTGCATCCCTAGTTTCAGTGCTTATATAAGTCACCTCCTATATACCTCAAGTGAGATACCTCCTATACCTCAATGCTCTAGAAATAAAAGACAATGTGGCATACCTTGAAAAGAACTTTCACAATAATCATTTTGCAGCAGCTGTTTAGAAGAGAGCACAGAGAATTTATTTTCCCAGAAGATGCCCAACAGGACACATTAGTGGATTGCTTGAAATGCTATTACCAAAAACTAGCCTAATGTAATGAAAATGTGTAAATGAATTTGTGAATAACTGAAAATAAGAGCAAAATTCTTAATACAGATTAAATCAACTGAACATTTGATAACAATACCAAAACCTATTTCTATAGCCTTGAACAGTACAAAGAAAAATATGTTTGTTTTCAGATGATGTGAAAGATATGTAACTTTGAAAACAAAAAAAGGAAATGAGAGTTTGTAACTGCATTACCATCATTAAAACAATCTATGAAGTATTCCATGTGCAGACTAATCTATTCTGGCAAAAGTATTTTGGAGGAAGTGAAAAAGCTAACAATGACAACTAAGTGGTGAAAGGCTAATGGCCAAGCCACCACATAGGATGTGCAAAAGATAAAGTGTCAAGTTACCAGTAGTTAAAAGAAGGTAGGGAAAGGAAAGCACTGAGAATACCAGCAAATGAGTACAGGCCATGGTGGGGAGGAGGGGCAAGGTACACTAGTTTTATTCTTTTCACGCTAAGATACCTCGAGATTTTGTTTGGCCTAAAACAAAAAACATCAAAACATTCTGGGTTTCACTTTTACGAAACCCAAGCTTACTCAAGAACTTCTAAAACACAGTGTGTTTACCTTAGGTTTGAAACAAAACATATTTTTCTAAGTGAAAAAATTGAATTCAAGTTACATCAAACACAAAGATTTTATAATTAATTGATTTAATTAGAATGTAATATGTGAATTCCTTAAGGAATTGCAAAGCCCATGAGTAGCCACTAAAAACCTTGTGTCCTGTACATCCACCAAAGCGTCCCAAATCAAAGAAATAAAAAAACCTCCTCATACAATCTTAAAACACATTCATAAAAGGAAAAGATTTAAAATCTATCTGCTCAGTCATATAGTTGATACTTTTGTACTTATTTAGGATTTTCAGGAAATATTGTCTCAAATAGACTGTCAAGGTATCAGAGTTACTAAAATAAATATATATATTATTAATAAATCATGTGTAATCATCATTATCAAAAAGTTCTATGTAGTCACATTGTTATTCCCCATTTTAGAATGAGCCATCTAAGCAAAACTAGTACCATTTTAGGCATTTCCTGCTTCTGGCCAATTCCTCTTTGCATGGACTACAGTGTATCTATATATAAAGGCACAAGCAACATATTCTAATCCATTAGACAACCCCTCCCCAAGATAAAGCACAACACACGCAGATCCTGAGTATCCCAGCTTCCTTTGCTTTAAATATATTATTTATTAGATTTAATATAATTTCCCTGTCAAGTAGCCTCTGGGTGGCTCACAAAGCATAATAATTAAAACATGCATGGTATTATTTTTTGCCATATTGCATGTATGGCAAAAAAAAATGCAAGAAAGATAGAGGAAAAAAGCAAGGAAAGAAGTGTGGGCTAATCATATTAGTGTTTTCTATTTCCTAAAGGAAATGTTTGCATTAATACCAAATCCAGCATTTCCCTTGACAAAGGGAAATGCCACATTGCAAAAAATGTTTGGAATCCTTTTAGAAATGAAATTCAGCATGATCTAATCATATAATCGATATATCTCCTTAAAATTTCCAAGATGATATATGTTCAGCTTCTCATAATAGAATAGGAAATACTTTGTTTTTACAATACAATGTTCAACTTGCTCAATTAAAAGAAATTAACATGCATAAAGGTAACCCAGGAATTTCAAACTGCCACTGCATTTCTATATAAGAATTATAGATCAAGAACCTGAATTTCATTAGTTATACTATTTAAAGTATAATAAAATTATATACCTATCTCCTCAGAAATCTCATATTCCATAATTATTTCCTCAAGTAAATTGTTATAGCAATGCAGTCTTAAACAAAAAAGTAGTAATACCACTTGCAATATTCCTATTGCACGGCTTGAAAATAAATTTTCACATTTGTTTTGACCTAATGGTCACTACCAATAAATTTAATTCACAATTCATTATACTTAAGATACTTCCTTGCTTAGATAAATGTGAAGAGAGATTGTAGTATTACTAAATCAGAACAGAACATTGACACAAATGTTTCTAATCTTATTTTCTTGCCAAAACTGTGAAACCTCAGGCAAACACCCTTCAACTCAAATAGTGTGAAATATTATTATTCTATTATTCAGAATAATATAAATCCTATCTCGGAAAAAGGTACCTAATTATATTGCTTCTCAAAAACTACAGAACTTAAAATACATTCTTCAATGCATGTTAAAAACACTCAATAGAGCAGAAGCTATTTTTTGGATGTTTTTATTGTTGTATTGCCTTAGCTGTTTTATAGTTTTAGAACTGTCAGCCACTTAGCTGTCGCTTGGCTGAGATGAGCTTTAAAAATGGAATAAATAAATAAGACACTGGCGTGTCAAGACCAAGGTATGAGCAGCTTTCAGCCACGGCAATATTTAAACATTTTACCAGCCCGAACTACGGAAAAGAAAAGAAAAAAGGTCTAAGTTTCATGGCGATGAGAGAGGAGAGTTCCAATCAATTAAGTTAGCTAAAATCAAGCTCACACTTGCAAGCTTTGTCAGCCGTCACTGCCGGCAGTGCAATATACTACGGAAAGCTGCTGCTCGAAAAACAAAAAACGGAGGGAGGGGGGAACCACCACACACAACTGAAAAGATTGGGAGTTTTGCCGTCTTTTCTCGGGCCTGTCTGCCACCTTTTAACTTTAAGGCGGCGCTCTCGATTTCCTGGTTGTGTTCCTCTCCGGTGGTTGGAAAGGCGTGACGCGCTTCGACAACAACTCTCCTCACTCTCGGTGGGGAACCTCCCATCCTCGAGACCACGTCCGTCTGCTCCGCAAACTGTTCTTCTCTTTTACACACACACACACATTTTGTTTGCACCTCTGGAGCCAAACGCACAACTCCGAAAACGATCCAAGCGGCGGCAACTCCTATAGCAGAACTCTATAAAGTCGAAAAGTCACACCTGACAAACGCGGGTGGGGGGGGTGAGGAAAGAAGGAAGGGAGGGAGGAAGGGAGGAAGGAAAGAAGCCAGAGGACTCTTTAGCCCTTTTATTGTCGCAATCGAAGAGGAAAAGAAAGCGGGGTGGGGAGGAAAAGAGAGAGAGAGAGAGAGAGAGAGAGATCGCCTGCTTTTTATTTTATTTGTATTATTTTTTTTCTTCTTTTTCCCCCACTGGTTTTTCTTCTACGGAGACAAAAGGCCACCGAGGGGACCCAATTCCAAATTGCGCGAGAAGTTTTAAGGGCTGGGTTATGTATGGGGCGCCGGCCGGCCACACCTGAGTAAAGTTAAGATCGCGTCTCGATTTTCGCCTCGCCCTCATCAAAGGAGGGGAGGGGGGAGGGGGAGAAACCACTACCGTTTAAACCCGGTTTCTTTCTTTCTTCCTCGCCTTCGCACGCCCTACCGGGAAGTGAGGTAAAACAAAAAAACTACTCCGGGGATCGCTCGCTGCCCGGGTTCCGAGGAAGGGAGGCGGAAGAAAACAAGGAGGGGCGGTGGGACTCGATTCTCGACGACTCCTCTAAGAGTCCTATTCCTGGTGAGGACTTCCAAGACCGCAGCTTCCGTCACCCGCGCTTTTGGGGGCGGGGAGAGTGGACGATGAGCATGGTAGTCCAAGGAGAACGACGCCCCCGCCCCACTAGTTCCACTTCCTCGCCTAATAGCCGGACCGAAGTCTCATTAATCTCGCCCTCTTCCCTCGGCGTCTTACTCCGCCTGCCCCGCCGCCTAGTAGCCCCCTCACACTGTGCATCTCGATAGCCGCCACCGAATGCAGGACGGCCACGCGAAACTGAAGGGGGAAGGAAGGAGGAGGGGAGGGTCCTTTCGCCTCCTCTTCCTCCTCCTCCTCCTCCTCAGCGAGCGGCGGGGAGAATCCGCAACGGCCGGGGCGAGGCAGGTACTCACCCATCCATGGCAAGACAGGAGGAAGGAAGCGGCGAGGGACGGGACAGGGTGAGGGGGAAGGGAAGGGAAAGGGAGCCGAACAGCCGCTCTCTCAGGAAGAAAACGAGAAAAAGGAGGGGCGGACGGAGGGGCGGGGTTGCCGGCCACGCGCATGCGTGACAAGATGTTCGACGCCCTGCTTCGCCTCCGCCTTTTCTTTCCCCGCCCCTCTGCCGGGACTTTCGGGATCTGCGCGAGAGCGTCGGGCACGGGGTCGGAGGTGGGGGGAAGAGGGGGAAATGAGCGCGCAGCTGGCTTTTCCCCGGCCGTTGGAGACTTGGTCGAACAGCGTTCCTGCCCTGGGCGCGTGACTGAACGTGCCCGAGAATTGGGGGGGGGGGGGGGGGAGGGAAAGAAATGCAAGAAGTTGCGCGCGGCTGCCTGGGAGGTCGCTTCGCCTGAGCGCTTCTGAGGCAGCAACAACAGGCGGCAACCACAGCAGCTGGGGCGGGTGCGGGGGGGAGGGGAGTGCGATCTAAGAGCACTGCTCTTTTTTCCTCTGGGAGATAGATAGATAGATAGATAAAAAAATCCTTACCAATGAGGAAATATACACTACAAGGAAACACATTCTTCGGAGTACACAGTTTGTGTCGCAACATTTACCTTGAAAGTTTTTCCACTGTTTCGTTGCACTTATTTCCTGACTGAGTAAATTTGAAAAAAAAACCCACTTAAAATATGTGTATGCAATTTTCTCATTTTTGTATGCTGCCAAATCTTCACACTTCTCACAGTAAAACTACACATTGGCATATGTTAAAAGTACAGCGTATAGTTTGAATTGAATTGTTAGTCGTGAAGTTGTGTCCGACCCATTATGACCCCGTGGACAACGTTCCTCCAGGCCTTCCTATCCTTTACCATCCCCTCCACTTAAGTCCATTTAAGCTCATGCTGACTGCTTCAGTGACACCATCCAGCCACCTCATTCTTTGCCCTCAATCGTTCCCAGCATTAGGCTCTTCTCCAGTGAGTCCTTCCTTCTCATTAGGTGGCCAAAGTATTTGAGTTTCATCTTCAGGACCTGGCCTTCTAAAGAGCAGTCAGGGTTGATCTCTAGGACTGAACGATTTAATCGCCTTGCAGTCCAAGGGACTCGCAGGAGTCTTCTCCAGCGCCATAGTTCAAAGGCCTCAATTCTTTGACGCTCAGCCTTTCTTATGGTCTAACTTTCACAGCCATACATTGCAACAGGGAAAACCATAGCCTTGACCAAACACACTTTTGTTGGCAGAGTGATGTCTCTGCTATAGTTTGTAAATGCAACAGAATATTTTGTTCAGCATGGAATGCAACAGAATCTTAAAATATAAACTCAAAGCACAGTACTTTCTCATAATTATAGTACATAATGATCACTATTTTAAAAGACATCCAATTCTAATTCTTGAAAAGCCATCTGCAAAAGCTGGGTCTTTAGAGATTTCTGGTGGGCTATTGGAGAGGGGATCCCATTATTCCCGGAAAGCAGCTGCAATATATTTCTCTTGCAAGTAATATGCTTAACACTAGTCACAAGCAGTTTGAACCAACTTCAGTTTCCAAATGGTCTACAGAGGCAACCCATCCAAAGCACAGGACACAAGTTTAATCAAGTAATAACTCAGACATGAGTCATTAGCCAGATCTAGGACTGGCTGCTGTTGGCACATCAAAGCTAGGCAAAATCACTTCTGATCATGGACTTAATCTGCCCATCTAGCAGTAGCTGTGCGTCTAGGATAATTTATTAATCTAGGAGTTACTATGTTATGATCACTGAAATATTATGATCTTTAAAAAGTATCAGAATTTTAATTTTTACATATAAGATAAATATATTAAATACATATAAATGATAACATAATAAAGGTGTGATAAAATGATAAGATACTAAAATGAGAGCCCAGTTAAGTGTAATAGTTAAAGATCTGGCCTAGACAAGAGACTGTGAGTTTTAGTCCTGCCTTGAGATGAAAAGCATCTGGTGACTGGTTGAGCTAGTTTTTCTCCCTCAGCCCAGCTCACCCTGTAGGGTTGTTCTTGTTGGAGAAAATAGAAGTATTAGTATGTTCATTACCATGAGTTCTATATGAAAAAAGGCAGGATAAAAATCTGAAAAAATAAAAAATCAGTCATCTTTCTCAAATTACAGTCGAGTTTAAATTTATGTATTGTATTTCAATGGGCAAACAGTGACATTATGCAGTATGACTCTATACAGTTTGATAGTGTAGTCTAATATTTAGAAGGGAAATAGCTGTAGTGAAAAGAAGGACTAGGGGTGACATGATTAGTGTTCCAATATTTGAGGGGCTACCACAAAGAAGAGGGAGTCAACCTATTTTCCAAAGCACCAGAAGACAAGACAAGCAACAATGGATAGAAACTAATCAAGGAGAGAAACAACCTAGAACTAAGGAGAAATTTCCTAACAGAACAATTAACTATTGAAATGACTTGCCTTCAGAAGTTGTAAGTGCTCCATCACTGGAGCTTTTAAGAAGAGATTGGACAACCACTTGTCTGAAATGGTATAAAGCCGTGATGGCAAATCTATGGCACATGTGCCAGAGGTGGCACACAGAGCCCTCTGTGGGCACACGCGCCGTCGTCCCAGCTCAGCCAGCTGATTGTTGAGGCATGCATGCTGGTCCTCGGTTTTCTGATGCTCTGGCTGTTTAGCACTCTGTGCCTAAAAGGTTTGCCATCACTGGTATAGAGTCTCCTGCTTGAGAAGAAGGCTGGACTAGAAGACCTCCAAGGTCCCATTCAACTCTGTAATTCTATTAAAACATTTGTGTCGGTATGGCTACATTGGCTGGGAATTCTAGAAGAATAATAGCAAGACATTTCAGCTGTGTTCCTTCGATACTTTGATAAGATATAATATCAGTAGTTTGCAAACCATCCTTGTCTGGTTTATACAACACACTTTTTTTTTTCATTATCTTACATTTTTTTTACACCACTTTAATCTCATTGGACACTTATATGTAAACAAGTGCATATCTTAGTTTTTGACTTATGAACAGTTGCTTAATAAGTATTCAAAGTTATGATGGACTCCCCCCAAAGCTACTTAGGACTTGATTGGAAGTTCTAATGGGTGCCATCCACCCCAAATTCTAACTTCTTTTTTAAAAAAATTTTTTTTATAAACTTTATTAAAACACACATAAAACACATATAAAAAACATTTACAAAACATACAACGTATAAGTAAATTTTCCTCTTAAAGCAATATTTCGTAGTGGTTCTTCAATTAATACAGTTGTAATTTTCCCCTTATTTTTAGCCTAGTAGGAAAAGGGAAAGGAAAAACCAAATTCGAACTTCTGATGGCTGCCAGCTGCCTCCGCTCCAAATGTGATTGCAGTTATGGCTATTTGAGCATCCTGTGGTCACATGACCAAGGTTTATGAGACTTTTTTTTTTTTTTTTGGCTAGAACCTGGTTTTTACTTCCTGTTTCTGTCAAAAACAGCCCATTGCAGACAATGGGTTCATGTAACAACCATGGTGTTTGCTTAACAGCTATGGTGATTCGTTTAATGACTGCCACAAAAATGTAGTAAAATTGAAGTTGGTCACATGATGACTCACTTAACAATTGGCATTTTATCATAATTCTGGTTGTAAGTTGAAGACTATTTGTAAACTATAATTTCCTATATTGTGAGAATCTAACCAATGAAGGCATCATGTTTGAAAGCCTGCTAAAAAGTTTTCAAGATTTGTACAAGTATGCTGTTTAATACAAAGATTCAAAATGGACTAGACACTGAGATTAATTGAGAAGTTTCCAAATTGTCATATAATACTGTCTATTTTTGCTTGCCTTGTCTCCATGAGATCACTCTGCTTGCTTTTCACATGCATGGGAAGAGAATGCATAAGGATTTGCATAACCACGTGAAAGAGCTATGCTAGGCTGAAAGAAATGAACACAAAGTCAAAAGAGAGCATCAGGTTTTTAAAATAATTTTTAAAAATATTCTTCTAAGGATTTAGTCTAAGGATACTTATCTTGACTTTGGGCCAAACAGTAAACATTGATTGGTTTATTAGTTGATTGATCATGTTTGCATTTTTCATTTTTGAATACTACTCCAATAAAAAATTAAAGTGATATGATGGTCATCTTATGAGTTACATATTTGTGACTGATATTGGGATGTAAATATTAAAAGCAGTTTTACATTGTGATGTCTCTATGTGTGCATTGTCACTTTTATACAATTGTGGCTACATGCTAAGTCTATGCTCTTGACATTTACACAGACTTTTAGAATGGATTCACACATTGAACTCAGTTGTGACACTGTTTATGAGAATTCAGACATTGCCATTTATAATGCATACTGTAGTTTATGCTTTAGTATGTTTTAGGAATCCATTCTTGGATTATGCAAAAATAAAAATCACAATTAAACCTAGAAAACAGAAGATCATAGGAGCTTCAGCCTGAAACTGTTTTAGTTGTTGAAGCTGCCGGTTCTGTTTGTTTTGATAAGAGATGCCTTATGTAAGAGAGGAAGAATGGGGCCTTGAATTTCTTCCATCCCAAAATATATTAGTATAGAATGTTCCCACCAGATTGTTTAGTTCTCAGTATTGCCAGCCTTTTTAGGGTTTTAAAATCTGAATCACATTTTTTTAGTTTTCTGTTTTAATTGCAGTCATGCTTTACTACTCAGAATATTTGCTGGCATAGTTCTTTTTTATACCAATGAGCGATAAATGTCCAACGAAGCAATCATTACTGTGGTTCATACACCTTGCTAAACCAGGATTTATTTTAAATGGTGATTTGTTAAACAATCAATCATGAGCCAATGTAGGCTTGATTATAAGATATGTACAAAGTTATAGCAATAGCTATAAATATATGACAATCATTTTAAATTTGTTTTTACTTGCACCTGTGGAATGGGAAGAAAGCAAAGCAAGGCATAAGTTCATGTGCACAAACAAACCAGATATTCTTTTACACCTAATCAGATTGAAGGTTTTAGCATTGTCAGATGGGCAATATTCTTAATCTTTTCAAACCATGGCACATAAAGGACATTCTGAACAATAATCAGACTCAAGGTAGTAGCTGAGTATGCCGGTATTGCCTTCTTTTTCTCATGTTTTATTCTGGCTGTTCACCGCCCTGAGACCTGCTGGAGAAGGGCGGTATACAAATTAAAATAAATAAATAAATGTTTAAAAGCATAAACAAACCTGGAATAAAACATGGAAGCAGAGATGCTTAATGGTAATATTTCTTGACAAAAAATTGTTTATGCTTTTTCAAATGGGACCAGTTCAACCGTAACAGTCAGATTTTTAAAATGGGGAAAATAAGATAATTTTTTTGGTCAAACTCAACTGCAGTGACTATATGAATATATGAATATATTTAAAAATGTATCACAAATACTATTACTTGGCAATGATGGTTGATATGGGTTGCTGCCAGCATCCTAGGTATCGACCAAGTATTTTCTTAAAATATACAATGTTCAAAGTAGTGCATTTTTTTGCAGTTCTGGTGTTATTGCAGGAATTGCAATTTCCTGATGTACTGTGTAAAATTCTTGAACATGGTGCCAAGTGTCCCGATGACAATGGGTATCACTGTCACATATTTCATCCATAATCGGGTAGTTTCGATGACCAGGTCGCAATATTTCATGATTTTTTTCTAGTTCTTTTTCTTTGACTCTGGCATCTCCTGGTACAGTGATATCAATAAATTGTATGCTTCGGTTTTTGATGACTGTGATATCTAGCATGTTGTGTTCTAAATGACGATTGTCTGTATTTGAAGGTCCCACAAGATCTTCACCTTCTCATTTTTGACTTTTCGGATACAGGTAAGTCATATTTTTTACATAATGCCCCGTGGATTAGTTTAGCAATTTGGTCATGTCTAGCTGCTGCTGTTGTTGTTGTTGTTATTATTATTATTATTATTATTATTATTATTTCCTAATTTGAAGCCCTGAGATTCTTTGGCTGTTTCCCATCCAACCACTTATCATGTTCAACATTTCCTTAGCTTTTTCAGTTCAATAAAAAATGAGTGGGGAGTACAAAATTAATAACATTACTGTATTATAAATTAATTAGACTGTTAAATATTAACATACTCAAATTTTTATCATATTCACACTCAGCATTTTTATCACACTGTTTTCCAAAAGCAGATAAATAAAAACTGGGAATGAAAACACAATATCAGAACAAAATGAGGGCTGTGTAGAAATAGAAACGAAATTAAGCACACTGTGGTAGACAAATTTGATTTATTTCATTTTATACTGAACGAATATTTGCAAATACATGGCTGACACTTCGCATTTATGTGATTATTCTGCAGTCTTCTGGTGTTCCACATATGCCCGTACAACCCAACCTTATACATATTAAAAGAGGTTTATTTATTTTATTTTATTTTTAAACAAATAAGATTAAAGATAAGATTAACAGGGTATTAGCAAACAAAAAAAAATTCTTTTCCTGGAAAGGGCTGGTCTAGAAAAAGAAAAAAAATAACTAAGCTGGTAGAACTATCTAGCTAATTATCTGGGTCAATTATCAGGCTATAAGTTCCAAATCAGAGCTTCAGAATTATTAGTACATAGGATTAAACTGCTGTGATGGACTGTAGCATAATTTCCCTTTAGACATTTCCTCAAGAATGTGTAAATCTGCATTTATATTTCCCAATCTAAAAGCTTTGATGTCACTATGAACATTCCAAGAAAACTCATGGTAGAGAGAGGTGGAGTAGTAATTGGTACTGTTTTGTTCTTGCCCTTCAGGAGGCCCCTTTTTATAAAAAAAATAAGCTTTTGACACTAGCACACAAGAAAAAGCAATGTATTACATCTCTGTATCTTTAAAAATATCTCCCTTAGAAGTTTAGCAAATAGACCTCAGATTTTTTTTTTAAACAGGGCACATATGTTTTTTATTAAGGCTAAATTTAAAATCTGACTTAAAATAATATGGAGAATATTTCTATATTTGGTATACAAAAAGAAGTTGTCAATGCTCTCCAGCAAAGAAGCCAGATTAACTTCCTTTTGCTACTTACTGTATAGCCATAGCTATAAGAAAGTACTTACTATGTAACTATAGCTATGGCTCAGGGGTGGGTTCTACTTACCTTTACTACCGGTTTGTAATGGGGCCATGCGCGAGCTTCCCACCGGCATTGGGCGAACCTGTAACAGCGGTGGCAGGAGACTCCGCCCACCCACCCAGACGTCTCTGCACATGCGCAGAAGGGTTATGCGTGCGTGCACCCACAAGTGAACCAGTAGCGGCCGAAATTGAAACCCACTACTGGATTGCATCCAAGGTGCCTATTACTATTGGTACTAACCAGAGGTGGGTTCTACTTACCTTTACTACTGGTTCGCAACCGGGCCGCGCGCGCACATCGACTATCCAGACTATTTTGTCTTCCTTATTGACAGTTGTTCCAACGTATTACTTATCAGAAAACACTATTATATTTTCCTCAGTGGGTGTAAAATTTTTTAGTATGGGGCTTAATTTCTGCAGTGCAAGAGAATGAACATAAAGCCAATACAATATTGTTTAGCTTTATAGTCTTGTACATGAGAATATTTTGTTGTCCTTGTCAGATGCCTCTGATTTACATTATGTATGTTAATCTGCTAAAATATGGCAAGTATATGCAGTATGTGTGCTTACAATGAAGGAGGATATGTTAAAGCTGTAATTCGCAATGCTAATTTAAGAGTTATCTTCATTAAGCTGACATAGAGCAGCTGGTCTAGAATATTTAAATGAAGCATCGAAAGAAAGAAATCCTGAGTTCCTGCTGCACAGAATTATAGTATTTAACAGCAAAAAAACAAAAAAGCACCCCTAACCCAAAATTATCTGTACAAATGGTTAATTTCCAACTGTTTTAGTCATTTACAATTAACTGTAAGAGGGTAGGCTAATGTGAAACGTTGCATTAAATAAATAATTTATGCAAGGTGTTCGCCACTTAGATACGAGTACTTGACACTTTTAAAAATGCATGTTGCCAGCCTCATATTTGGTATGGAAGAATTGTTATGAAAAAATTAGCATGCAAACAAGTAAGTGAGCAAGCAATAAAGGTATAGCCGGCCTTCTATTTTTCCACCAACTTTTCTTGTTAGCCCTCTATGCTTATTTTACAATTTACTCAATTTATCTTATAGAAAGTATAAGAGTTGCAAAACTCTGAGTTGTTTTTCTGATCATGGTAGGATTTGTAAGATAAAATAAAAGTAATATAATAATTTGATTTTAAAGTTGACCCAACTGAAGATGTTTTTTAGTAAACTACTAAATGCCTTGAGTTGCAGAAGAAAATAATATGCAAGCATTCAAAAGCAGTATCTATTAATGGAAGGAGATATTTTTTTACACTCACTATTCTCCAGCTATTAGATAAAAACCATGTGTCCTTTAAACATTTATTCACTATTTAAATCTATTTCAAATTTTATTAAGATGAAAACTGTCTAGTTTTACAGTCATGTTTTCCAGTTCCCATAGAGCCGTGATGGTGAACTTATGGCACTTGTGTTGGAAGTGGCACGCAGAGCCATCTCTCTGGGCACACCAGCCATTGCCCATTGCTCTTCTGGGCCAGCTGGTCTTCACCTGTGCGGGAGCACCGGAAACCGGAAGAGCAGCTCCCTGGTGTACGTGCACATGCGGTGAAGCATGGCATAGTAAACCCTAGCAGACAATGTTTTCTTAGATAGTACAAGCACACTCTTCAAATTCTTCTTCATAGAACTGAATGTTTATCAGGATTCTGCCATATATCTAATTAGCTAGGAACCCATTATTATTAATACTATTACTATTACTATTATTATTATATTAATCTCAGACTAGTGAAAGTAATGGTCCCCTGTTGACATTTATCAATGATTAAGAAATCCATGTCTTTTAGCATATTTCTACACATTTTACATTCATTCATTTCAAAAATCTTCATTAGATGAGCAGCAGTTTCCTTCTATTTCTTATTACCTGAACTGAATTTAAAAGTTCCCTACATCCCTAATGCCTTCAAGTAACAGTTAATTATTAGTTCACCAAAGGCCTGCAGTAAGTAAATGTAGATTAGGAACTGATGGAAAACTCATCTTTTTTCTACTAGACTGGTTCAGGCCCTACGTCTTTTTGCAAATTGGCTTGAGGTGCCATGATTCCTTCAGCTGCATTTCTCCTTCATTCTTCTGTATAATCCAGTCAATAGGCCGTAACCTTCCTGAGGGGAAAAAATAACCTGCAGTTGATCATTTTAATATTATGGAACTCTAGAAGGGATATGTATATTTTTATCTTCTGAGATAATTATGGTTCACATTAATACTTTTAGAACATGCCCATTTTACTAAAAATTTTGAAAAATAAAATATTTACTTTATGTCTTTTGAATATGGTATCTGCGCTTTTGCCCCCAAAGGGTCAAATGTGATTGACTGAAACTTATATTTGATAGTTCATTTTTTTCTTTAACAAACAAATAAACAAATTGAAACAATGCCCAAGAAGTCAAGTAGACTCTAAACTGAATCAAATAAAGTGTAAAGAAAAATGTTATAAGATGAGGTATCGCTGGTATCTAACATCAGATAAGTTATCTAAAATGTATAAAGGTATTTCAAATGAATGCTGGAAGTATAAAAGTAAAGAAGGGACTTTTTATCATTTATGGTGGACATGTAATAAAGCAAAGAAATTTTGGAGTAAGATTCATATTTGAATACAGAAAATTCTTAAAATGAAGATAAAGATGAAACCAGAAATTTTTCTTTTGGGTTTAATGGAAAAAGACATGGATAAAAAATTTGGAACTTTGATCTTATATATGTTGACAGCAGCAAGACTACTGTATACACAAAAATGGAAGGACACTTCGATTCCCACCATGGACGAATGGCTGCAGAAGCTGATGGAGTTGGCAGAAATGGCTAAATTGACCATTTTGACTAAATGTATTAATATATAGTATATAATAAATGTATTACTATATAATATATATTAATATATATAATATATAAATGTAAGTATCTTTGTTTCCACATGGAGACTGCTTTTGAACTTTGTGCTTGAGGTGGAAAAAAATGAAACTTTGATTTTGGGTTTTACCAATTAGATTGATAGATGGCTAGTTTATATTACTATGAAAAAAACAAAAAGTTGTGGTTTGATGTTAATGCTTTATTTTACTGCAACAGAGAGAGTAAGAAGTCAACATTTTTTTTCCTTTTCCCAGCCCTTCCACACTTCTCTTCCCCCGCCTTCCTGTTTACTTTTATATTTTGTATCTTATTTTATAACCTAAAATGTTTTTTTTTTAAAAAATAAACTGAATTAAATAAAAGAAAAAAAGAAGCTAGTAACAAATCATAAGATTCCTGAAGCTACAAGAGTTTAAAACCAAAGCAAAAGGTTGTGTTTAGCATTGGTTTAAGTTATTTGCTTTTTATTTACAAAGTTTCAATTTTCCATTGAGGGAATACTAATCCCTAACCAAACTAACTTTATCTAAAATTTATGGTGTGAGGGTTGCATGCTCAACATTTTTTTTGCTATTTTTACTTGCAACAGAAAGTATGAATCAGCACATTTTATTCTCTGTGCATACACTGTCTACTCCCGTCCTACCAAAAGGATGGTGAGATGGTCCTCTTCACAGATCCTAAAAAATGAAACATTCCTATCATTGCGTTACTATCCTGTCAGTAAATCAGAGCCTTAGAATTTCTCATTTCACAGTTCAAAATTTCTATGAAAAATCTTACTAAAATCTATTAAGCCCGGTTCCTCTTTTCTGTAAACTGAAATCCAACAATCATTGTTTCAGTAATGTGGCGATCTTCCTCCTCTTAATTGCACTCCATTTTTGCGCAAACTGCTATACAAACAGTGGTTTTGTCCATGTATTTATTTAAATTAAGAGATGAACAAGATCTTAGAAAGCAGGCCACATTTCAGTTTCATACAACTGTTCCTTCGTTTTCTTAAAAATAAAATGAGACTACAATACAAATGCAATAGAATACAAAACAAACAAATCCAGTATCACAATATTGCAGATCTTAACTTTAGCTGTTTACTCTCCAAAAGCTTTCCAGAACAGCTTGGCTTTAACCATTATCTATAAACCCATAAAGAGGGGAGGTAATTATTGCCTTGAATCGTAAGTAGTTTCAAAGGAAGGGGCCAGCCAAGAATATCTGACTCCATGCCCCTCTCATTTATCTTCCCGAAATACCTCTTAATAGGAGAGGACATTCAGCTGCTCTCTAGTCACCCAGGATGGAGGGGCAGAATATCCTTGGAACAGGTAAATATGTATTATCTATCTAGAGATAAAAGGATAACTAAGATATCCAGGAACTGGGTCATATAAGGCTTTCAAGATGTTGCAAAGTATGTTTGTTTGCTTTTGTTGTATTCTGATAACTCTAGCAGATATTTCTAAGGTTATTGATGGTGATGCAACCAGGGTTCTACCGGAGCATTTTCTTCTTGCAGTTGGCATGAACAGCAACAGCAATAGCCCTTAGACTTATATACCAGTCCATAGTACTTTACAGCCCTTTCTGAGCTGTTTACAATGTCAGCACATTGTCCCCAATAGTCTCTCATTTTATCGACCTCAGAAGGATGAAAGGCTGAGTCAACCTTGAGCCCATCAGGATCGAACTTCAGGCTGTGGGCAGAGTTACCCTGAAATACTGCATTCTGGCCACTGTGTCACCAAGGCTCTAATGACCATTGCCAAATATTCCAGTCCAGTGGTGAAATCCAATTTTTTTTACTATCAGTTCTGGCTTGGTGGATGTGGTATAGCTTGGTGGGCGTGGCTTGGGCGTGGCAGGGGAAGGATACTGCAAAATCCCTATTCCCTCCCCACTCCTGGGGAAAGGATATTGTAAAATCTCCAATCCCACTCCACTCTGGATCCAGCCAGAGGTGGCATTTGCCAGTTCTCCGAAGTACTGAAAATTTCCACTACCGGTTCTCTGAACTGCTCGAAGTTTCTGCTACCGGTTCTCCAGAACTTGCTGGATTTCACCCTTGTTCCAGTCCCAGCTCTGAGGGTGACTGACTGACCTTCATTAGAATGTACTTACATTCAGAATAGTTTGAGATGTCCTAAAAATCTAACATGGCTACAAATTTTATAAGAGCCTTTGGTGACAAACAATAAGGCATCTCTGAGTTGCTGTTAGGGGGACATGCAGTGAAACAAAGACAGAGTTCCCAAATTGCATAATTGTGCAACAACAACAGAGCTACCCAATCAGATTGCTGTGCCCCAGTTAATATTTTTCTACTGTATGGTGAAGGGGTAAAGCAAAGCTAGAAGGAAAGATCAATAATCTCACCTCTATGTTCAGAATACCCACAAATCAGGACAATATGATCCATAAGGGAGACAAGAAAGCAGTTGATGATGCAGACAAGGGAGGCGTGCAGTGCTTAACTGAATACTGGAGAACAGGTTTTAATTTCCTTCCTTTATTTATAGCAATAGCTATAGCACTTAGACTTATATACCGCTTTACAGTGCTTTACAGCCCTAAGCTGTTTACAGTCAGCATATTCCCCCCAACAATTTGGTTTCTCATTTTACCCACCTCAAAAGGATAGGAGGCTGAGTCAACCTTCGACTCAGGATGGAAGGCTGAGTCAACAATTTATCTCCTCTTTCTCCTTGTGGCTTAATTTGCAAGCCTGATAGCTGGGTCTTCTCTTTTTGTTAATGATATAAAAGCTTCAGAATATGTCTGAGAAGTGGAATAAAATTATAATCATTAAGTTGATGAAAACATTATTTGCAAGTGTAAATGATATGTCAACTAAATATATTTTATATAATGTTATGTATAAAAGAACCAACTCAAGAAATAAAGGATTGTTTATGAAGAATGGTTGCAGGATTTGGGTTTGGCTAGTGACAGTCTAAAGAAAAGGACTGGGGGACATGATAGCAGTATTCCAGTATTTGAATAGGTGAGGGGAGTTGTCAAATTATTCTACAAAGCACCAGAGGGCAGGACAAGAAACAATGAGTGGAAACTAACTAAGGAAAGAAGCAAGCTGGAATTGTGGAGAAACTTCCTAACAGTGAGGACAATTAAACAGCGGAGCAGCTTGCCTTCAGATGTTGGAGGTGTTTCATCACTGGAGGGTTTTAAGAAGAGACTGGACAGCCACTTGTCTGAAATGGTGTTGGGTCTCCTACTTGAGCAGGGGGCTGGACTAGAAGGCCTTCAAGGCAGGAGTGAAATCCAGCAGGTTCTGGAGAACCGGTAGCGGTAATTTTGAGCAGTTCAGAGAACCAGCAAATACCACCTCTGGCTGGCCCCAGGAGTGGGGAGGGAATGAGGATTTTGCAGTATCCTTCTCCTGGAGTGGGGTGGGAATGGAGATTTTGCAGTATCCTTCCCCTGCCACGCCCAAGATATGCCCACCAAACCACACCATGTCCACCAAGCCATGCCCGCAGAACCGGTAGTAAAAAAATTTGGATTTCACCACTGCTTCAAGGTCCTTTCCAGCTCTGGTTTGATTCTGGTTATTGTATTGTGAACATGCTCTGGTTTCTCCTTAGTACCTTTGAAAGTCAAGCGGTGCAGTTCCATCATCCTAATCTTCAGCAAACCATTTCTTGCCAAGTAGAATGTTGTGATTAAGATATTGGACTAGAATGTGGATCTTCTTCAGCCATGGAAGCTTAGTGGAAGGGTGACTTTTGACCATTGGCGTTATGGGAAGAACAATATAAAGTAATCATTTACTAAATAAGCCACACCTGGTTGTGTTTGCATACTATGAAAAAACCTTAAATCATGAATTACAAAGTCCAATAGCTAGGATTACAAGTTTGAGGCAAAACTTGAAAAGGTGATCATCCCCCCCCCCCAGTTTAGTTACTAACTCTTTCACCTGTCATTGTGAAAGGTTTTTTTTTTCCTAGTAACTAGTTAATTGTTTGACATTTTGATATTTTTCTTTCAAAGGAGAGGCCAAATCCATACCGTTGGCAAATTCAATCATAAGGAGTTTCGGTCGGTATTTATTTAGAGGACCTCATGTCCCCCACTCGCGATAAGACGCATCGCCTTTAAGAATAAAGTTACTAAACGACCCACTCATGGCTTCAAATTCTTGGTTTCACAACAAGCGTCTTACACAATATCTTGATGAGATTCGCTCTTGGTAGAAAAAAAAACAGCGACAGAAGGTCTAAGAAAACCCAGCCGCGTACGAAGAAAAATCTTCCCGCCCGTCCTTCGGGCAACCGTCTCAACCCAACCGTTAAAGACGAAAAGAAAAGGCGAGGTACCATCCCCTCCCCGTCCCGCCAATCGCTTCACTGAATCACGTGACCCGGACAGGCGGCGTTCCCGAGCGTTGGTTGAGTGAGCGGTTGCTAAGGACGCGCAGAATGAGGGGCTGAGTCAATGACGCAAGAGCGGGTTCCGGGGGGCGGGGTCAGACTAGTGAAGCCTGGCGAGGGGCGGGGCTGAAGACGAGGCTTCTCTTTCCCGCGTGGCAAGCGAGAGGGGCGGGGTCTGAGGG
The DNA here is from genome assembly GCA_022577455.1 of Arizona elegans. Taxonomy (NCBI): domain Eukaryota; kingdom Metazoa; phylum Chordata; class Lepidosauria; order Squamata; family Colubridae; genus Arizona; species Arizona elegans. The sequence goes on along the minus strand of JAKOOJ010000008.1, from coordinate 9,397,386 downwards.
ATCGATTTCGATTGTTGCGCCTCTTTTGCTCTGGTTGAAGGTTCTAAATCTAAGCAAGTGTAGGAATCTGAGCGGCCTTGCGAGGCACCAAGGCGCTGTCCCGTCCCACCCGGGCCTGAAATCTGCCCGGCGGTCCCCGCTTTAACTTTCGTCGGACCTGGCCATGCTGCCCAATACGGGGTAAGTCAGAGATCACGGATCGGGGGTGGGGGTCTTTCTTCTTCCTTGAGAACTTGCTTTGCCCAAGAGGTGATCCTCGGGGTTTCCGATGATCTGGGTGAAAGTGATTTCACGGGGCTTGGATTGTAAAAGGATGATAAGTGGCCAACTTGATCTACTTTATGTTACTGACAACGGCTTGATTTTGCTGAAATTCTCTAGAGACACTTTTCGCAACAGTATCGTTGGAACCAACGAAATATGTGTGACATTTCACATTCTCTCGCGCAGGTGGATCCGTGGAAGCTGATGTGATTTGGTTTAAGAGAAATCCAAGAGTTTTGGCTTTGATGCAATAGCCTAGTGTCTTACTCTTTATCTGGAAACCCTTACGAGGGTAGGGAACAAACTTTTCGACGATCCCCATCTCCCGAATGCAAAAAGTTCCAAATGTATATTGTACTGAGTTCCAAATGTATATTGTACTGAGCTACTCAGAATCAAGCAAGATTATGGAGAGCTTGAATTTTGTGGCTGGAAAAGCTTAAGTCACAGCTGAGTTGGGTCAAGGCTGTTTAGACCTTTAGGATGACAACATCTGTTCATTCAAAAACAGTAGATCTTGGACTATTGGCTGTCTAGTTATGTTGGAAACCTGTTACCATTGTAGAGGAACTTTTGATCTGAGCTAGAACTACAGTCATATTCTAATGCACACAAAGGTTTTTTGATTCCAAAAAAACCCAATAACTTAAAGCAAACAGTTAAAATTGTTTGCATATAGGAATACAGTGAATGGTGTAGTTAGTAAGAAGGCCCCCTGATGTGGCTGATTTGCATGGATTAATCAGGAAGATTTTAATTGGGATTGTTATGATATTAGGCTGAATGTAGAATGGAGATCTATAATTGTGTTTGCCCAAATAAGTTTTCTGGGCTTCACAAGGCATTTTAAAGGGTGGCTTTGTGAAATAGGTTTATTGAAGCAAAGCAGTCTTTGATACATTAAAGACTTTGTAATTTCTGGAATGCTCAGAAGGGGGATAGTTCAAAGTCTTTCTTCAGTTGTTTCCACATATGTGCACTTACCCCAACTGCTTTGTTTCACTGGTGATCGCAGGGAACAAGTGGCTTTCAAAGCAGCCATGTCTTCCCTTCTGAAATGCCTTCCTCAAAACATTTTGTACAACGTTAATGATCTTTCTTCAGATCTTTCTATTCAGTGTTTAAAAGATGAGGATGGATGCAGGGTGCACAGTCCTTGAGTCTTTCAGGAGCTGAATGCCTGCATAAGAGTTCTGTTAGTATAAAAATATAGCTTTATTGTTGGCTCTTTACTCCTTGCCAAAAGTCTTTAGTAACTTGGGGGAGGACTCTAAGATAAAGTAGGCCAACCTTTATGAGCTAAGTGCTTATGAATTGTGAGGACATATTGTGGGCGTTCCACATTATATGGAGGACAAAGGTTTCACAAATGGCCATTTTACCAGAAAGAAGAAGATGAAGTTGCTCTCCTCATGAGCTCTAGTCTTTCATATATGTTCTTTATTACTTCAGTTTACTTTCCTTTGGGGAGCTGATAGTATTAAACTTCAGCCAGCCACCTAAGAATCCTTCAGAGGCATTCTTGGGAGTAGAGATATGTAGGAGAGAATTTTGCATAGCAGCATGCTAGCTTCTGTTCAATTTTTAAAAATTAATCTTTAAGGAATTAAAATGTGATGTGGAATGAAGTTTCCTGAGCAGCAAGGAAGATGTTTGTAAATACTTTGACATAGGACACCTCTAAAACCGAAATACTACAGGTTTTTTAAAAAATACTTACATGGCAGACATCATGCTGGCACTTGCAAATTTTCTGGAGCACTTCTGGAATATTCAGTTAAAGGAAGATTGAGAGATTATCCTTCTGTTGTGAATGAAATATGTGAAAGGTAAAAACAATAACTGATTTCCGAACTTTTTCTGTCATTTTCTTTCTCTCTTGTAGCCTATCTAAACTATAATCTCTTAGATATACATTGGAAAAGTACCAAGTAGAGTTGGTTCTTTTTAATTAAGAGCATAACAATTTTCCCTTGGGAAATAGCTTCCTTGAAACATGTTGCATGAGCAGCTGCCCTTGATATATTTTGTCCTCCCACTCCTTGCTGTAATTGAACTCTAATTGTGAGTTTTCAGTATTTCTAAGCATTGTACAAAGTTCATTGTAGATGGGTTGAACACAAAACAAATTGGATCCGACTGTTTCAGCTCTCACAGTAATTATCTCACGGTTTTATTACAATGCAGAGACCATGTGTCAAAGGGCTGCCACTGATCTGACTGCATGCCTTATAGCCATCTTGCCAATTTCATCTGCCACTTTAGACCTGGATAGATCAGCATTGAAGTATTCCTGCCCTTGCTATTTGTGGAGCTGGCAATGATAAGATGTTGTACAAGAGATTTGGGTGGTCTCTGTTTTCTAATTGTTGGTACTTAATATTGAACAACCTGTAACACGATTCCTTCATCCACATCTAATGAAGGAAGGCTACCTTTGCTTGCATTTCTGAAACCTGTCTGGGGATGGAGGGAGAGGTTACTATAACCCTTTGGGTTTCATGTCTGTGAACCCTGGGCTGGCAATATATCCATTGTTATCCACAAGATCCTGGCAGCTTCTAGGGGTGGTGCTCAACAGGTAGCTGGTAGTGAAGTATTGTGAAGTTTTGGCTTCAGGGCTTAGAAGGGACTGTTGATCATCTACCAGCCTTCCTGCTATATGGCAGCCTCCCTACCTGAGCTACTAAGGTTTGTTTGCCACACACATAATGAGTCAACTCGCCAGAGCGAACTTGCCTTGGAACAACTCGCCACGGCCAACTTGCTGCAGGACAATTCAACAATTCAATTTAATTAAAATAATTAAAAATTATTTTAATTTTGGTCATTCACATTTCATTTTGTATCTCCTTTGACATTCTTTCTTTATTGATTCCATGCCACCACTTCTTCGATATTAGTGTAACTCTTGTTCCGCGGCAAATTGTCTTGTGGAAAGTTGGCCATGGAGAATTGGCCATAGAGAGTTGTCTTAGACCTGCCACACATTGTACTTTATTTTTATCTTGGAATAGTGGCTGCATTTGGAGGATATTATTTATCCCTTGTGAAAAAATTGCTTCCCATTGGGCTTGGAGTTTTCTGAGATTGTACACCTCTCCAGAGAGGCTTCCCTATTTGATTTGTCCATGCCAGACATGCTACAAGGTTCCAGAAGAAGCTTAGGGTTATTCCTGGGATGATTGAGGCCTTACTCGCCACTTGGGTGGTATTGCACTTTAAGGATTCTGTGCACATTCATGCTCACCGGAGGAAAACAAACAGCAAAGGTAAGAGTCTTTCTTAGGCAACAAGGGTACCTATAGATAGCTGGTCTGTGATTCTGGTCAAAGTGATCCAGTCACTCCTGGGCAGTGAAAGCTTGGGGGAGAATTTAGGGGCCATTATGAGGATTATTCTAGGTGTCTCTCAGATAAAATCACTTGGATTTGTACAGAATTGGATTGAACTGCCTGAAATGAGGTCTTGCCAGTTATCTGGGAGGAGTTTGAATAGGTTGGTCCCAGGGGTGAAATGCTACTGGTTTGCACCGGTTCAGGCGAACTGGTACCCTATTTTCCTGAAAATAAGACATCTCCTGATAGCATGTGCCCGATCGGACTTTTGAGCACATGCCCTAAAATAAGCTCCCCCCCCCCGAAAATAAGCCCTCCCCGAAAATATTTAAACGCAGAGCTGGAAATCAGGTAAGACGGCAAGAGGAGCCCCATCTTGCTCCACGCGCCCCAAAATAATAAGACCTCCCCGAAAATACAGCCAAGCGCTTATTTCGGGGTTCAAAAAATATAAGACAGGGTCTTATTTTCAGGGAAACACAGTAGTAATAAAAGCTACCAGTTCGGGTGAACCGGTAGTAAAAAAAAACAGCTGTGCTGCGCAATTTATATTTGCTAGAAAACAGGAAATCCTGCTTTCTAGCCAATCTAAATTGTGCGGCACAGCTATTCTGCCCCCCCCTCGCTGTTCTACTTACCCTCAAAAGGCTCCTTTTTCTGCACGAAGCGTGCATTTGGGCAGCGAACTGGTGGCAACCCACAGAGGATTTCACCACTGGTTGGTCCTGATGAAATGGACACCAGGGTAGTCGCGAGTTTGGCTACTAGTGTTTTAGATCCCTGTCTTTTCTTCTTATTTAAAGCCTCATGTAATGGATTATGAAATTAGCCTTAAGGGACAGGAGGAGGAGTTGCAATAGTAAGGCAATGGTCAGATAAAAGAAATGTAAGCCCGAAGCAGAAGTGTAATTTGGAAAAAACCCTCAGATTTGACCTATTCTAGTTGAAGAGAAAGATAAAGGCAGGGAAAGAGGAGACAGATTCAGACTTGGCTGGTTGGATGAAACATTATAAACAAAGGGGGCTGGGGGAGAATCTTTTTTAAGTTTTAAAGAATAAGATATTGCTTCGGAATTCATATCATGCTTTCATCAGGTTGCTGGTATGACTTTCAGATGAAAGTATTGGCAAGAAAATGAGTTGGTGATAGTGCTTTTTTTGGTTGTCCTTGGAATTTGTCATTTTTTTATTTTTCTTTTCAAGGGCTGACTCTATATTTCTTATGAACTTTGCAGTAGCAGTAATAAAAGAGCCATTTCCATTTATTTTGCTCTGGAGCACTGAAAATGAAGTTCCAGAAGCCACTATGGTTTTATATGTTTTGGCTGGTTCTGCCTATATTTTACTTTTTCTGTTGATGTTTTTATTGTTGGGACCTGCCCAGAGTCATAGATGTGAGACATATTACTACACAATTGACACAATAAATAAACATACGTACATTCTGGTAGTGACAAGTTCATCTATTCCATCAAATAAACACTTCTACTATGTTATTGGTGGTACAGTGGTTTAATGCACCCTGTTATTAACACAGCTGACTCAGCCTTCCATCCTTTCTAAGGTAGGTGAAATGAGGACCCAGTTTGTGGGAGCAATAAGCTGACTTTGTATAAAATATACAAAAGAATGAAGGCTATTGCTTAACGCATTGTAAGCCGCCCTGAGTCTCCGGAGAAGGGCGGCATATAAATCAAATTTAAAAAAAAATGCTGTGTGTGTGGGTGTGTACCTTCAAGTCAGTCTTGACTCTGCCAGCTGCCTGGATTAGCTCCTTATCTAGTTCTAAAATTCTTCTCACCTTAGATACAGAGGATAAAGTCACATAGACGAGTCAGCATTTAGAATTAATTAATTAATTAACTTGTAAAAATATGTTTTTACAAGTTTTAAAACTGCTAAATTTTTAATAATGCATCATTTTTATCAGTTGTTTCAGTAAGGGAAATCCCTCCTTCTGTGGGATCATTAGGGATATTGTTCCAACCATAAAACTCAGGCAAACAACTTATTTGGACATTTTGCATGACAATGTTTAAATTACTTTCTTATATGTTTTATCATTGGCCCCCGATAGATGCTTTTGTAGATGGATTGTGTTCTGCTGAAATAAGTTATCCATTTCAATGAAGAAAGGGAGGTTTGTTGCAGAAGCAAATTCTACATTATTTTCATTGTTGCTCTAATCGGCTATTTTTAATGAAAACCTATTTATGCCTGTTCATTGGTGATCTAGAGAGTAAAGGTTTGATGTGGTGAGGGAGAGTATCTTATAGTTCCAGGTCTCTCTCTTTTTTTGGCAGCTTTGATATTTTTCTCATTCAAACAGTGTACATAGACAGTCATCAAACTCCTACATGCCTTCTCCTACATAAAATTAATTAATCTCTACTGGTCTTTATTATCACTCATGATTGGATGTCTTGAGCAAAATGAAACCATAAAAGAATTATTTTTTTAAAAATCTTATTTATCTTGTTATCTTTATTGCAATTTTACTGCAAAGGCTCTAAAATAAAATTACTTTATTTAAGTATATTTAAGTGCTGTTAAAAAGTCTCTAACAAGTCTTATTAAATAAAGAAACTGTTCAAATAGTTGAGAGAAACCCTTCTGAAATCTATGGACAGACAAAATAGGCCCCTTTAAAAAAAAGTGTTATATGGTAAAAATAGTTATTGTTCTGGAAAAATCCTGTGTAATGCACACATGGTCTCTCCAGTATTTTCAAAGATGAGTAGTTCGTACATGCTGTTTCAGGGAATCAGTCACGCTTTGGATTTCTTTGCATTTGTTGGAAGAAATGTCCATCTGGGTTCAGTTCCAAGTGGGGAGAAAGACACTGGAAACATGGAGACTGCTTGAAAAAATGGTTTAATGGTGGACAGGACCACATGGTTTTGAGGTCCTGGGCAAAAAGGCACATGTGTGAGAGAGAAAGAGATTTATACTGTCTGTTGGGCTTTGAATTTGAGCTTGTGTTCTGATTGGTTGTCAGACTTCCATGGGGCCATGCAGGGGTAACTTTGTATTGCTTTTGAGTCCCAAGCTTGGTTGAATCTTGCTGGGTGATGACCAAGATCACCCAGCAAGTGATCTTGGTGAGTTCTGTTGCTGAGTTCTGGTGAATTCTGTTGCTAGATGGGTAAATGCCCTCACCTATCTTGGGTGAGGGCATTTGCTTATGAATAGATATCGCTTAAGTGCTGACATCTGCTGTGGGCTATTGAGAGTGTGGGGATTATTAAAAGTGAGTCTGTTTCTAGCCTAAAAAACATGTTTCTCCATTTCTCATCCAGAGAAATATAATATTCTGCCTTTTTAATATTTCCTAGAATATTTCATTCTTCTAGGAGAAGGGTGGGTGCTAACTTCCTATACATTCATAACTGCAGGTACAGGAGCTTTGACAAATTGATCCCAAGCTACAGCTTATTCTCATAGCCCTCCAATAATTTTACCCTTTGTTTATGAGATTTAATGGAGAACATTGAGATAACATTCCTTTTGAATGTTATGAATGTATTCTGCACATGTTCTGTTTCAGTTTATGCTCATCTCTTCCTTCCATTGATAGGGACTACTTAGTTTCAGTTAAAGTTATAGAGTTAGGTTATTTTTAAGAACTTATTCTTAAGAGTTAGAGTTGCTCTTAATGATGGTTACTTTGAGCTTTACTCTTCGACACATAGCAATAGCAGCAACACTCAGACTTATATATCGCTTCACAGTGCTTTACAGCCCTCTCTAAGCGGCTTACAGAGTCAGCATATTACCCCCAACAATCTGAATCCTCATTTTATAGACTTTGGAAGGATGGAAGGCTGAGCCAACCTTGAGCCAGTCAGGATCGAACTCCTAGCTGTGAGAATGCAGAGTTAGTCTGCAATACTGCATTCTAACCACTGCGCCACCACAGCTCATGGTGTCAAGTTGGTGTCAACTTTTAGTGACCACTCAGATAGTTTTTCTCTATGATTTTATAGAAAACTATATTTTAACTTGCAGTATCTTAAATGTATCCTATAGTGTTGGGATAGTCTTTATTTTTTAAGGAGTAAAAGGGTTATTAACATCCATACTATCCATACCATCCATCTGGCTAACCCTGGGAGAAAGTTAACTCGGGACTTAAAGGCAGAACCTATTTTTGAATAAATGAAGTGTAAGGTTTGATGAGAGCACAGCCCTGATATCTGCCTGTTCAGAAGGTTTCAAGCATCCTATTTACCTTAATCAGTAGAAAGTTAGAAAGTTCCCCCACCCCCACCCCCAAAAAAACACAGATAACTGTGAGCTACTGGTGCATTTGGGTGGGAGGAGCAGAGATGAAAACTAGGCCTACATTTGGTGAAAATAGAAGATACTGGGTGGAGGTGCAAATGAGAAGCAGATTCATATGAAGATTAATTTTCAGTCCTAGAGCTTTTTGGTATTTAGTTTCTCGCAGTGCATATGTGCACTCATGCCCATTATTCTTGGTACTATTTCCTATGTTTCTTGGGTTTAGGATTGAACCAAAGATCTCCTTAAGTATAAGAAGCTGACCATATATTCTGCATGCAAAAGGTCCCAGATCCAATTTTTAATATTGCTAAGTAGGATTGGGAAAAGCCCTATGTAAAAACTAGGAGAGCAGATGTCAGTCAGAGTGCACAGAGCTGAATTAGATGGTCCAGTGACAAAACTATAAGGCAGCTCTAGTTGCGTAAGTACTGTATTGATATAACTTTTTAAAATCTATTGGGATGAGTTTGAATGAGCAGGAAAAGCAGTTCTTGGTGATCTTCCTGTGGCAAAATTAGTGTATTGTCCTGGAAATATTACTGGAAATGACACTATTAGTTTTCTTTGCCATGCAGTTAATGATAAAATCTAAGAAAATATACATATTTACTCAATACATACAATGCATGCATTTATTGGCTGGATTCCCTTCCTGACACCTATGTGGAGTTCGTAGACATACAATACAACATTATTTTTCTAAAATATTCCCGGTTATTGGATTTGAATCTAATTGCAAAATTTAAATTTACAAATATGTATCAACTTGAAACAATTGTGATGTAAGATTCACTATTTTTCTAATGTTTAAATGTATCCTTCTTTCATTCCTGATTTTCTAATTTTCTTTCTTTCATTTTTTTTAGGAAGTTGGCTGGATGCACTCTCTTTATAACAGGTGCAAGTCGTGGCATTGGAAAAGCAATTGCCTTGAAAGCAGCAAAGGATGGGGCAAATGTTGTTATAGCTGCTAAGACGGGAGTACCACAACGCACACTCCCAGGAACAATCTATACTGCTGCAGAAGAAAGTAAGCCTTAAGAAAGAGACATGGGTGATCTGAGTTCTGCTACTTGATATAATCTCTAATCATTTGGGAACTTCATCCTTCAACTGAATTGAACGTTAGACAGATTTGGCCAGCTTGTTTCAATTCTGTTGCTGCCTCAAGAGTCATTTTCACTTTTACTCTTCCGCTTAAATCAACTCAGAGCTGAATGCTTTGATATAACTCAAAGCCATTCTCCCCTCCACTCTATTCTCCTCCATCCTCCCTGCCTAAAATATTCTTAAATTTTAATTTTGCAATGTTTTGTTGATCTACAACAAAGAACAAAGAGTGGATTTATGCTTATGGTGTTGTACTGGGAGTTGTCAGGTGACCAAAGGATAACCAGAGGATGACCTTGAGATTATCTCTATTGGAATTTAATTTTTTTCCTGCTAACTACCATAACTCCCACTTTAGGAAATAGGTACAAATGCTAAATACATTTGATGGACATCAATACATTTAACAAGATAAGCATACAAACAATACAGGTCACTTTATTAAAACTATTAACAGTAGAGAAAAGTGTACAGTAAGAATTTATGCTAGGCATAGAATACTGAAATCTCTTTATCACAAGTAGTTATAAATAAAAGGCATACAGTACAACGCACATTGCAACAACTCATTCAGGCAGGACTAGGAATAATAAACCCCAAAGAAGTTACAAAGGGATGCTTATACAATATCTAGAAAGCATCCCCTACAATAATGGGTAAAGGTTCCACTCGCACATATGTGCTAGTTGTTCCTGACTCTAGGGGGTGGTGTTCATCTCCGTTTCAAAGCCGAAGAGCCAGTGCTGTCCGAAGACATCTCCGTGGTCATGTGGCCAACATGACTAAACTCCAAAGGCGCACAGAACTCTATTACCTTCCTACCAAAAGTAATTCCTATTTTTCTACTTGCATTTTTTACATGCTTTCAAACTGCTAGGTTGGCAGAAGCTGGGACAAGTAAGTCACCCCATTACGCGGCACTAGGGATTCGAACCACTGAACTGCCGACATTTCAATCGACAAGCTCAGCATCTTAGCCACTGAGACACCCCTACACATAACTGAAGACTATAACTTCCCACAGTTTGGCCATATCATGATGATTTATGAGTAAGTTTGTGATTAATTTTAAAGTAATCAGGGTTATTAACGTTGAATACATACAGAAAAAGTGATTCCTTTCCTGATGAACAGAATTTCTGTGGGAAAATTTGGATGAAATGTGTGTGTATATGAGAGAGAGACGCACAGAAAGAAAAAGAAAGAAAGTGAAAGAAAGAAAGGAAAGGAAGGAAGGAAAGAATTAAAGAAAAGAAAAGATAATAAGGACCAGAAGACTGGTGGTGATAATGACAGTGGCATTAGGAAGGGGTATGAGAAGCTGGAGAACTAACTAAAGAAGAAATTCAAGAGGATGTGTAAAGTCAAGGATAAAGTGATCCCAGTGAGGCTAGGAGCACCCAGGGCTATGACTTCTAAACTGGGAGAGTGGCTTCAACAGATCCCACAAATGCCATCAGAGCTCCCTGTCTAGAAAAATGCAGTACTATGAACAGATAAAATACTAACACAGAATCCTCAAACTCCCAGGCTTCGGGTAGAGGACTTGAGATTGGGGAAGAGACATAACACTCATAGCAGTGAGAAGCATTTTTTTTCTTCTAATAAAGAATGAGCAGAGATACTGAATAAAATGCTAATTAAAGAACTCTTGCTGGGTATAAGATAACCTAGAGCATGCATATTTGATAAAATCCAAACAAAATTGGAAGCCTATGTTTAACCTACAGAGTCTTGGAAAGAATGATATCCTAGTCAAGCAAAATGAGAAGTTGCTCTGAGGAGGAGCTTTTAACAGCCAGGTCACAAAACTTGTGTGCCTTCTCTGTTAGGCCTCAGAGCTGCCAAGTACAAGGAATAAGGGAAACCAATGGGGTTTCACAGATCCCCAAATCTGAATCAAAACGAGCTAAAGGGATCAGAGAAAGTAAATATAAGTCAAGCCACAAGAAACAAAAGATCACAAATATTTATGAAGAAAAAAAGATAAAGAGCTCATGCTTTACAAATAAAGGAAGCAGTTAGCAAAGATAGAAGCTTTTAAGATAAGCTAAGAAACTAAACACAAAGCAAGGTCACTGAGCAGCAACAGGACCATCTCAAGATTACATGTTGTCGGGAAGAAAGCAAACGGTGATGTTCATCAATAAGTGGATCATTGCTCAGATTTTGAAAACCAGGAATTTCCAATTTCCAGCTGTGTGTGCATGCGAAACCATCCCCTCTACCCACCCCCCTCCCGCTGGTCCACAAAGCCAGAATCATTGGGGAACTCTGCTATAGGCCAAATACAAAATTGGAAATGCGTTTTTCAAGAAATATTGTGTTGAGCTACATCTAGGGTGATTGAAATCTCCAAACTATCTGCAGTACAGATAGAGTAAGAAGTGTTGATGTTTAAACTCTTGCCTATGTTTTTAACTCTTTAGTCCTAGGAAAGTTTTAAGTACTTTCATTTTTAAGCTACTTTATTGTAAAGCAGAAACCCTATTCTCTATTCAGATTGATGCCAATTCTGAGAATCTTATAACTGCTTCATTAGTGACAAAATAGGTATTAATTTGACAATTTGATAATTGTATACCATCACTGGACTTTAATCACATCAAGGCCCACAAGCAGAGCTTTGGGTTTGAAAATTCCCACTTCATCCAGTGAATCTGTAAATAGATTGGAGTTTACTCTCTTCTTCTACCACCTCCCACCTTTCATCTTGGATTTATTTTATTTGTTTATTATATTTTTAATTTTCTAAAGAAACAGAGTTCTCTGGATAGATTAACAAATAATTTCAAACAGGCGAACATCAGTACATCTATCAATTGCACAAGAAAAAAGCATAATGATACATATAAGCAGGGGTGAAATGCTCCCTGTTCGGACCGGATCGCCTGATCTGGTAGCGATGGCGGCGGGTGGTTCGGAGAACTGGTAGCAAAAATCCCTGTGCCCCCTCCCCCCACCATGCCCAGCTGAGCCGCACAATCATCAGAGGCTTTTTTTTTTTTTTTTTACTTTTAAAAACATTTTTTCTACAACCTCTTCCGATGAAAAAATGCTTTTAAAAGTTAAAAAAAAAGGGGGCTCAGCTGGGATTGTCAGAGCCTTTTCAAAGCATTTTTTTTTCTGCAACCTCTTGGCTGAAGAGGTGGTAAAAAAATGCTTTGAAAAGTCTCTGACAATCCCAGCTGAGTTGCCTGATCGTCAGGCATATTTTAAAAAGCCTCTGACGATCCCAGCTGAGTTGCCTGATCGTCAGAGAGGCTTTTCAAAGCATTTTTTTCTGCAACCTCTTAGCCGAAGAGATGGTAAAAAAAATGCTTTGAAAAGTCTCTGACGATCCCAGCTGAGTTGCCTGATCGTCAGACAGGCTTTTCAAAGCATTTTTTAAAAAGCCTCTCTGACGATCCTGAGTTGCCTGATCGTCAGAGGCTTTTCAAAGCATTAGAAAAAATGCTTTGAAAAGTTTTTTTTTTTTAAAGTTGGCCACGCCCACCCAGTCACATTACAACCCCACTCCCCCAAGCCATGCCCACAGAACCGGTAGTAACTAATTTTACATTTCACCCCTGCATATAAGTATAGATAAGTTGTAGTTCGTGAACTTGTTTCCTGTCGTTGTATATAAAGTTAACTATTGTTTAATATTTGGAACTTGCATTAAACTGTGGATAACCTAAAAAGGAGGAAGTAAAGGAAAAAGCACTGAAATCATGATTTATGACAGTTGAATCTCTTAAGGATTCTGTAATCCCAGAGTTGTATTTTGAATGGTTCCAAATTTGGGGTGTAACATTAAACTCTGGAGAGCTTGAAGACTTTCTTTCTTTCAAAATGCAATTAAATTAGCATTTTTTACAACGGACTTTTTAAAAAGAAAGTTGACTGACTATATATTTATATATATTGATTTTCTTATCAGTTGAAGCAGCTGGAGGAAAGGCTTTACCGTGTATTGTTAATGTAAGGGAAGAAGATCAAATTGCGGATGCTGTGGTCCTGGCTGTTCAGAAATTTGGAGGTAACGGCTTGTGTTCAGTCCTGAAGTATATACTAAACGTACATGTTTATTAAAAGCTATTTAAACAATAAACAGCCCGCCCCAGACAAATTGCTAGATTGAAAGATGAATTTTCAGAAATTAACATGACTTGTTTTTAAAACTAGGAATTGATGTCCTTGTGAACAACGCGAGTGCTATTTCTTTAACGGGCACACTGGAGACACCTACGAAAAAAGTGGACCTTATGATGAGCGCTAACACAAGGGGAACTTACCTTACGTAAGTGATTGCGGACGATGCATTTTTTGAAATATTGAGATTTATGTACCCTTTTTTTTTTTTTTAATCCCCTGCATTTAAATGAGAGACATTACAGATGAAACATGTTTCTGGTTGACTCAGTTGCTCCCTAGAGTCTGTTTCACTTTTTGGTTAGAAAGAATCTGAATTAAATAAAAGGATCGAGAAACTAGGAAGGTCTAGGGAGACAAGACAGGTAGTCCTCGACTTCAACAGTTCATTTAGTGACCGTTCAAAGTTACAGCAGTACTGAAAATAGTGACTTATGACCATTTTTCACACTTAATACAACCATTGAAGCATCTCCATACTCACGTACTGAAAATTCAGATGGCTGGCAACTGGTTCATATTTATGACCATTGCACTGTCCTGGAGTCATGCAATCGCCTTTTGTGACTTCCTGACTAGCAAAGTCAATGTGGAAACCGGATTCACTTAACCATTTTACTAACTTAACAACCACAGTGATTCACTTAACGACAATAGCAAGAAAAGTCATAAAAAAGGGTAAAATTCACTTAACACTGTCTTACTTAGTAACAGAAATTTTGGACTCAATTGTGATCGTAAGTGGAGGACTTCCTGTATCCCACAGTCACAAAATAGCCTTCAAACCATCTTCCAACAGGCAAGTCAATGGGGAAGCTAGCTGGAATTCGCAAATCATGTGACTTTAGGCATAATGATCTGTGATGATTGACTTATTATTGACCAGAGTGGAACTCATATATCAGACATGTCATGTAATGCTTCATTTAATGACCGCATTGCTTTGAGACAGAATTGCCAGTCCCAATTGCTATTGTTAAGTGAGGCTTTGGAATTGGAAGAAATGTCTCTTCTTCCATGTATTTCTATTCGAGCTTTAGAATCTTTAGAGTCCTTATTCCAAATCTCACTGAGGGGCACCAAGTGACTATATAGAGGTAGGATTTTTCAGTGATTTCTCTCCAGCATTACAGTAATTTTCCCCAGAGACATTGATTTAATATTGCCTTTGTTTTGCTTTTTAGAGGCCAGTCAAAGATCTTTTCTTGCTGGGAGCCTTTTATTTTTAATTTTCTGCAATATGGGCTGTTAATCAACTCTCTTATTTCTGGTTAACAGCTGTCAAATTATTGCTTTAATTCATTGTTAATGTTTCTGTATGTATTTTTAGCTAATTTTTGTTCATTACTCTTTGCACTGCGGCTGTGAGATGACTAATATATTTTGGCAGCAAATAAATGAAAACACATTTTGGAGAAACTCTTTCCACACTTCCTTGCTCCACCCCCAGACATGAAATTTAGGCAATTTACAAGTGAAATGGAGGTTTAGTAGAATTGTAGAAACTACCATTTTCAGGTATAATGGTTCTGTTTAGTGACTGGATAAAAGGGCCACCCAGATTGTTAAATCAACTCTGTTAACATTGTGGGGCCTTTTCTTTGTGTGGTAATTTCCTATTCAAATGCTAACTAGGCTCCATCTTTAGCTTTCTTCCTCTTTGGAATGGGACAACTTGCCACAGCCAACTTGCTGCGGCCACCTCACCAGGGCCAATTCTCCATGGCCAACTTGTCGTGGGACTACTTGCCACAGGACAATTTAACAATTCAATTTAATTTTTTTAAAATGAATAAAACATTATTTTAATTTTTGTCATTCACCTTTCATCCTCCCACCCACCCCATTCTGCATCTTTTCTTTAATGATTCTACTCCACGATTTCTTTGTAAATTGCCTGCAGCGAGTTGGCCATGATGAGTTGGCCATCGCAAGTTGGTTGCAGCGAATTGCCAGAGAGCCCTTCTCTTTCTCCTTCCTAGTTCTATCCAGATTTCTAGAAAAGTTATCTCTGCTGATTTTCACCCTCTGTTGCAGCCCATCACCAGTCCACCACTGTCCAAAGTGTTCAGTGCATCTCTTAACTGTTTGGAGTAGATTTTCAGAGAGGAATAAGGGAAGAAAGTATTACAAATCTCGCCAGTGTAACTGCTGTTGGATGCATTTCACAAGCAAGAATATAGGAATCTTTTGTTCATAGAAGGAAGACCTTGGTTTCAGAATGGTGTCTTCAGATATCATTGTTACCTAAGTTTCTAAAAATACTTTATCTTTAATATATTGATGTCTGTGCTCTTTTGTAGCTTAATACATTCACATTGTACAAGGCATATTTTCACAATTCTTATAGGACGTAGTTTCTTTAAAAAAAAAGTGTTGCAAATCTGAAAATAATTGTGTACAAAAGAAATATAAATCGTTGTTAATTGGCCTATCAGTGAGAAAAATAGTGGCTTTACCATGTTGACTACATGTTTCTCCGAATAAATTATCTTGGAAATAAAATAACTTTCCTGTATGAAAAGATTTCAGTTGATACTTTGTTCACACTTTCTGTGCGGGAGGCATTTTTTTGTGTATGTGCTAGTGATACATTCTCCTTGTGGTTGTGTTCAGTCACAAAGAATGCAACACTAGTAAAAAAAAAAGCAGCATGGATAATTTTATTGTGGAATCTTGGATATTAATTTTATTTTAATTTTGCAATATATTAAGTGGGGAAGGGACCTTTTTCCTGCTGAATGAAAACTGCAGAGAGGAGGGAGACTGTGTTAATGTAACTTTATACAGTCCACTAAAATATTCTCAAGCATCTTTAGCACTTTTGCACAATTTTACTCAGATTCCTTTCAGCAATGCAGTTTAGGTAACATGGATGCTGTCCATCTCTTTGTTTGGAAGTTTTTTTGAAAGAAATCTGAAATTGCGTTGGGCTGTCATTTCTGTTCCCTTGAAAAAGGTTTGCAGTATGCTTGCTTGCTTTTCATAGATTTATGGTTTATGCATTGCACTGGACTTTTTCCAACAGTTAGGCCATGCTTTTATTTAATGCTATTATTTCTGCCCCAATGATCTTTCTTGTTTTGTGTTGTTTGTTTAATTTATTTTAATTTAATTTGTTTGTCATGGCCTCCAAAAATGTAAGGTTGAAACCACAATGGATGAGGAAAATTGTTACAGAACCAGAGAAGAGATTTGATTCCCCAAACGAAGCAGGAGATCAGGTCTATATTCATGCGATTATGGGCAGAGAATATTGGGGCAAGGCAAACATTAGACCCATGCCAAATATGTTGCAAAAATTTTATTGTGAAAGGATAGAAAGAAAATTACTTAAAATAACACCCCTTTTACATACAATATTGAAGTTCCCTCCTTACTTAGAAGAGAGATTTCTTACTTAAGATGTTATTGGTGTTCTTTGTTTCTGCTTACACATGGATCCCAGAGGAAAGAAGGAAGTGAGAAACTCTACTGCTATTAAGATATCACAAATGGATTGCTCTCTTGTTTTCATCCTGCTCTCAAATGTTTGTTGTCTGCGGTATTTATTTACTTTCGTGCCTAGAAAGAACTCCTAAAATAATTATTTTTACTATTATTTCCTAATTATTAAACTGTAACAGTTATCATGAATCTGCTTATTTTAATTTTTTTAAAAAAATAAAATTTAAACTCATCCTTCTCCAATCTGGAACAAGAGTAGTAGCAGTGGTAGAAAGGTAAATGTGGTAAAATTTGACTAGAGTTCCAAATCTTTCTTGTGTTTGTTCATATCCTCAGGTCTAAACTGTGCCTTCCTTATTTGAGAAAGAGTAAAATCGGTCATATCCTTAATATCAGCCCACCCATCAATTTAAATCCTATTTGGTTCAAAAATCATTGTGGTAAGTAAATTTTTATTGCTCACTGATAGTCATTTTTTTCTATATGAAGGAAGCAGCTATATACATGGGTGTGAAGTGACAAAGACTCCAAGAAGGCAGCTGTGATTGCATAATTGAAGCTCTTTGTACATATGTTCCCAGAGTTCCCTAGCGAACAAAATCTTTGCTGAGAATCTAGAAGTTGCTGTAAGAAAAGTAATGGTAGAGCCAGGGAGAGAAGTAAAAAAAAAAAAAGGGATCCGTTTAGAGTCATTATGTAACCACAATTGTACTGGGTCCAATCCCCCTTGAGTGCTGTTGACCCTTATCTAATCAGGTACTGTTAATTGACAAGATTCCTCTGCATGGATTTTTAGCAAAGCCCTGGTGGAGCAGTGGTTAGAATGCAGCATTGCAGGTTGACTCTGTCACTGTCAGTAGTTCGATCCTGACCGGTTCAAGGTTGACTCAGCTTTCCATCCTTCTGAGGTGGATAAAATGAGGATCCAGATTGTTGGGGGCAATAGGCTGACTCTGTAAACCGCTTAGAGAGGGCTGTAAAAGCACTATGAAATGCTATGTAAGTTTAAGTGCTATTGCTATTGCTATCAGTAAATTAGTTCAATTAAACCTTCAGGTGTGGCTTTGTTTTTCACACCCGATAATTGCTAAGGTTGGAAGGCAATTGGTACAAATCCCTCTTGTTTTCCGCACTTTGTGTTCACACTTAGCAGCTCCCCCATTTAATCTCAGTTTCAGAACATAAAATTAGGAGGTGGATGAATTTTTCTCTTATCCTTCCTCTCTGCTGCTGATTTTTCCCTTATCCTTTCTCTTTGCTGTTGAAGATCTAATATAATTACACCTTATTTTACTATTTTAGGTTGTATTCGTAATTGGTTTACATACAGGGGTGGGCTTCAAAAATTTTAGCAAGGGGTTCTCTGCCCGGTTGCTGGGTGGGCATGGCCATGGTAGGCATGGCCTAATCGGTCTTCACCACAGCGGTGTTGGGGGGGGTGTTTGCCCTCCCCGGGCTCCAGAGGCTTTCCTTGAGCCTCTGGGAGGTCGAAAACAGCCTCCCCAGGTTCCGGAGGCTCTCTGGAGGCCGGAAATGGGCCTGTTTCCAATCTTCCCGAACTTCCGGTAGGCCCATTTTTCACCCTACTCGAGCCTCCGTACACTCCCTGCACTTACCTGCATCCAAAATGGGCCACATGGGGCCTTCTGGAAGGGAGGTGTTACAATATTTTTGAGGATCATATTTATATCAAAGGGGAGGAGTCAAGGAAGGGGGTGATTATACATGAATACATTAAAGGAGGAGGAATAAATTAACCCTTTATATCCTGTACATATATACATATCTCTTGTTATATAATAAGGCATTTACTTATGACAAATCCCCCTCTAAATGCCGATTCGACATATAACAATGATTGCATTCGGATTCAGAACTATATAGTACTTGTAATTTTGATGTCAAGTATTTGTGTTGTTTAGAAGGTAAAGGTTTAGTTAATATATCAGCTATTTGTTCTGAGGTTTCGCAGTGGATTGCTTTAATGAATCCATCCTGAGATAATTGTCTCACGTGTTTAAATTTGATATCTATATGTCTGGACCTTTGACCAATGGCGTCAGATCTTGATATTTCTATAGCCGCCTTATTATCTTCATGTATGACAAATGGTAGTATTGGATTCTTCCAAATATCAGATAATAAAGCATTAAACCATACTAAATTATTTGAGGCTTTAGATAAACAGACGTATTCTGCCTCTGTTGTGGAAGTCGCTACTAAATCTTGTTTCCCAGTGTACCAGAATATTGGACAATCATTTAAAAATAATACATAACCTGAGGTGCTCTTTCTACATTTGATGTCACCTGCCCAGTCTGCATCAGCGTAACTGGTGATAATAGGTTCTTTAATATTATTGGGTTCTAAGAGTAGGCAGAAATCCATGCTGTGTTTTAGATATCTTAGTATTCATTTAACTGCTTCCCAATGATACATAAGTGGTTTACTTACATGTCTAGATAATAAATTAAGTGGCAGAGCTATATCAGGCCTGGTCCAATTAGATATATACAAGAGAGAACCAATAATTGATCTATATAATGTATTGTTCTCGAACTCAGGTGAAGATTCATCCATATTCCTTAGAAAATCAGTCTGCATAGGAGTATCGCAAGGTTTGGCATCTCTTAAATTGCATTTTTCCAGAAGTTCTATAATTTTATCTCTCTGGGATAATTTGAATCCCTTTCTTGTTTTATTGATTTGAACTCCAAGGTATTTGTTTACCCTTCCTAGCGACTTTAAAGAGAAATGTTCACTTAGCTTGGATACAAATAAGTCTTTCTTTTCTTTATGTTTGCCTATATACAAAATATCATCCACATAGATTAACACAAATTCTAATGATTCACCTTCCTTTCTGACAAAAAAACAATTGTCTGCAGTTGTGGCTTTGAAATCCATATTTTTAAGCACGCTGACTAGACATTCATACCAACGCTTGCCGGATTGTTTTAATCCGTACAAGCTTTTGTTAAGTAACCAGGTCTCATTTCTATTTGTACATTGGCTATGAGGTGCCCTTACATATATCACTTTGTCGAGCTTTGCATGTAAGTATGCAGTCTGCACATCATATTGAAAGACATCAAGACTTTAGCCGCTATGACTAAAGCTGTCTTAACACTTTCGGTTCTTACAGTGGGAGAGTATGTGTCAGTGTAATCCTCAGGATATTTTTGAGCGTAACCTTGTGTGACTAATCTAGCTTTATATAATTTATTACCCTCTTCTAAATCTTTGA
Organism: Arizona elegans; assembly: GCA_022577455.1. NCBI lineage: Eukaryota > Metazoa > Chordata > Lepidosauria > Squamata > Colubridae > Arizona > Arizona elegans. The sequence continues at coordinate 9,377,559 of JAKOOJ010000008.1, read as the reverse complement.
TTTTGAATATCCATCTGGTGCCTATAATTGTCTTGTTCTTAGGGGCAGGGACTGGTGTAAATACATCTAATTCACGCAAGCTGTTCATTTCTTTTGTTATGGCTAATTCCCATTTTTCTCTTTCTTCCATGGGAAGTTTCAACACTTCCTCGTATGTGTTAGGTGTTGGTGTCTTGTCATTCACACACATTATATAATCCTTATACTTATTGGGTAATTGTTTTCTGTTACACCTGATTGTTCTTATTGGAAAGCTCTCATTATCGTGTAGATACCTTGCTTCCTTTTTGGTTAATGAATCTGTTTTTATCCTGGTATGGTTACCTGTCCATGTTTTGTTTTTGTCATCATGTGTGTTATGTTCATGTTTCTCTCTTTCTATTCTGTCTTGTTATTCAATATTTGGTTTTGTATTTTGGATTATCTCGTTAAGATGTATCTTAGACCAGTTGGCCTGTTCATGAAATACTGCTGTTCTTGAGACTATGAATTTGTTATTACTGTCAATGAATCTATATCCTTTTGTGCCTGTTTCGTATCCCATGAATCTGAGCGTTCTGGATACGTTATCTCCCTTACGTCTTAATTGTTTTGGTATGTGTACGTCTGCTGTAACTCCAAATATGTGCATGTGTGATATTTTTGGTTTCCTATTGTACATCACTTCGTATGGTGTTTTATTTAGGATGCTAGACCAGGTCCTATTTTGGGTATAGTTTGAATATAGTAATGCTTCTGACCAGAATTGTTTTCCTAAACCAGCATCTTCTAATGTACATCTAATCATGGTTTGCAGTGTCGAGTTCTTTCGTTCTGCTGTACCATTCTGAAAAGCAGAAAATGGGCTAGTCGTGAAGTGTAGCATTCCTTTGTCTTTTATTCATTGTGAGAATTCTTTTGACATGAATTCGGATCCCCTATCTGTCATGATTTGTTTTATTTTGATATTGTGTTGTGTTTCTACACGTTTGTAAAATTCTTTGAATTTTTGGAAAGTTTCATCTTTGTGTTTTAAAGTATAAACAAATCCATAACGGCTATAGTCGTCTACAATAGTTAGGAAATATCTTTTTTTGTATGTGATGGATGGTGTTAATGGACCAACCAGATCCATATGTACCAGATCAAAAATTTGGTTAGAGGTCCTTGTTGCCCTCTTTGGTTTTGGTTTTGTTCTGAGTTTTGAGGATTTACATACTGAGCATTCCAAATAGTTTTTACAATCCTTTATTTTAACGCCATCAGCATGTTCAATCATTTTTTGTATTACAGGGAAACTTGCATGTCCCAATTTTCTATGCAACATGTGTGCACATTCATCATGAATTGGTTTGCCTATATTGGGTCTTTTGTTATTGTGTGTATCACTAGTGGGTGTGTCTTTGTGATTACAGTGTATATTGGGTTCTTCATTGTCATTGTTGTTACTGTGTTCACTGTCTATGTTGATGTCGTCATCAGTGTTTGTATTAATGTTATGCAACCATTTATCTTCTGTTACAAGGAAGGGTAGGCCCCCTTCGATAACTACACTATTCAATTTAGTCCCATCCTTTTCTAGTATTGTTTTTCCCCCAGAGAAGATTATATTTATGTTGAAATCTTGGCTTAATTTCACTGCACTAAGTATGTTATGTGATATTTCTGGTATCAACAATACCCCCTCTACTTTACCTAAACCAGGTATATTTACATCTCCTTTCCCTATGACTTGAACATTTTCTTGATTGGCTACTCTTATCATAAATTTATCATTTGTGAATGAAGACAGTATTTTCTTGTTATTTGTTGTATGATTAGTCGCCCCTGAATCTATGAGCCAAGTATTGTTTTTTGATTTTTGTGTGATGACATCGTTATGTTTAATCCATTTAATGATCCTGATTTTCTGTCCCTTGAATTATCTCTATCCTTTCTGCGTTCTCTGTAGTTTGGGGAGTCTCTATATCTGTATCTATCAATAGATGATTGCCTGTCTTGATATCTACCCCTATAATCACGGTTTTGTCTTTCCCTATGAAACATGGGGCAATCTCCCTTAGAGTGTTTTCTGGATCCACAATTGTAACATTCAATTGTTTTTTGGTGATTCTCTTGGAAGGTTACCCCTTTTGCCTGTCTGTGTTCTGTGTATGCATTGTATCTACTTTTCCTCAAATTATCTTCAGCTATTAACTTATTTGACAGACTTTCTATGGATAAGTATCCTAGATTGATTGAGTCTAAGTGTGATATGTAGTTATCCCATGATGAATCTAATGAGTTAAGGATAACGCTTTTCATTGTCTGTTCTGATATTATTTCTCCTCTTAGATGTAATTCTGCTCTGGTTTTGTTTAAGGATATTAAATGTTCACTTATGGTGGTTCCAGATCTTAATTTGGCTGAAAAGAAATCTTTAGACATTCTAGTGGTTGTTGCTACACTTTCACTATGAAACAATTTAAACATGCATTGAATTATTTCTGAAACAGTAAGATTATGCTTAATACTGTAGTACATGGCAGGTGATATGCTAGAAATTATTAAATAGAATGCTCTGTGATGTAGGCAGTCTATTTTTAGAGTCCAAGGTCTTTTGGGAGGATTGGTTATAAAAAATAATAAATTTTCTTTCATAAAGACAACCTGAATTTGTTGACACCATTCCTGTAAATTGATGCCATCAATTCTAAGTTTTGGGAAATCACTAGGTAGATTCCCAATATTACTATTCCCACTACTTACAACTGTGGGTAGTCCATGGTCCTGTAGATGTTGAAAATTGCAGAATGGTGTGGGTATTCTGCTGATGAGCTTGAAAGGTTCTCCTTCTTCATAAAGTTCATTGTAGTTCTCTGTGTTCATCTGCGCATGCGCATTGGTCATTTCTCTGCTGAAGCCGCTGGGAGAGGTTCTCTTTGCTGTAGCTCCCTCGTAGTGCTCTCCTTCTGATGATTCGGTCTCCGGCTCGATCTTGGGTGTTCTGCTGGCAGCTGTGGTTCGTCTCTTTTCTTTGGAGCTTTCTTGCTTGGAGTATTTTGTTCTTTGGATCGTTTGTGGTGTGGGGGAAATTTCGCAGGGCCCTCTGGGTTCAGGCGTCGTCATCATTGTTGTCCGGATCGAGTTGTGCAGGCTTTGAGATGTCTGTTTATTTCTTCGTCTCTTTTGTATTTTTGCATTATTGGCTTTTATCGATTCTTTTGAAATTGTTAGACTTGTGCCAAACGTTTTAAATAGTTTTCTCATGGGTGTTTCGATTTCTTGTTCGGTGGATGATTCTTCTGTATCTGTTTCTGACTCTTCAGAAGAATAAATATATTTTTTGCTATTTTTTGTGTTTTTTCGCGCCAGAGTTTTTGAATGGTGCATTCTGATTGGTTCAGCCGTGTTCATTTCTGTGGCCGGTTGAAGAAAAGATGGCTGCCTTTCAAAATTTTGAGCGGGACCTCTGGTCTTGCTTCTGGTTATTTTTTCTTTCGTTGTAGGTTCGCTCACCATTTTTGTATTTTCGGGTTTGGCTTTTTCAATGTCTTTTTCTCTCGCTGCTCCGTTTTCTTCCAAGAAGCCTTGGAGTTCCGCGATGAGTTTGTGGTCATCTTTTTGACTTTTTATTAGCCTCAGTATCTCCGATCTGAGGTCTTTGTCTTTTATTTTGTTCTCTTCTTGGTTGTCGGTTTCATCTGCTGTTTCTTCGATGTCTGTGGTGTTATCTTCAGATTCTTTGATTGTTGTATTTATTGGTTCGTCGATCATTTCTTGATCTGTTTTTGTTTCTTTATCATTTGCCCTGGTATTGGGTCTTTCTTTTTTATTCTTGAGGTTTTCTTTCTTAGGCATGTTGGATTTTATTGAGTCAGTTCAACCATCGACTGCTACCAAATTTGTTACAATATTTTTGAGGATCAGACTCAATGATGAATTCAGAAGCAATTTCTTCAGTTAAAGAAGAGTTTATTCATAATAGGCATTCTACTTATTCTTGTCAGATTTACAGTGAGAAGCAAGCATGAGGTAAAAGCACTCTCTATTTATATCAAAGGGGAGGAGTCAAGGAAGGGGGTGATTATACATGAATACATTAAAGGAGGAGGAATAAATTAACCCTTTATATCCTGTACATATATACATATCTCTTGTTATAGAATAAGGCATTTACTTATGACAGGAGGGCAGGGCAGGGCAGGGCAGGGCAGGGCCAGCCAGGATTGGGATTTCGGGGTTGTCCGAACTGCACGGAATCTTAGCTAGAGGTTCTCCTGAACCCCTGCGAACACACAGCAGCCCACCCCTGCTTACAAGGGAGAGATGGTATACAAAATTCTTTTTTAGATGCACCAAGGTCATAGGCAGCAGTTCCTCTGCAGGTTTTTCTTGACAGTGAATATGTTACATCTTCAGAAGCCTCAGCCACGAAGGCTCTCAAGGGCAAGCTTTTTTCAATTTCAGAACTTGAAGGACATCAGAAGCGCCTGCTATTAGTTCATGACATTCATCTGCCTCTTGGGGCTCCATTTCATGTTGGAATTTGACCTGTTTCACAAAGGAATTTCTCATTTTGTTGGCCTTAACTGAGGAAGTTGTTCTAGCTGCTGCAATTCCAGGTTTTGCTTGAACCTTCCTAACTAGTTTCTTCCTCCTGTATCTCAAGTGACAAGGCTGGGTAAGAAGGCAGTCACACCACTGTTGTATTATGACAATTTCTCATTACCTGTTCAGGTGAACTACCCTCTCTGCAAGAATTTATACCCAGTGCACTTTTATTATAGTTAAAATATTGTATTTGAGATTTATGCTAAATGTACTTTCCAAGGCAGCTTGTAACATTTCAAATATATCATAATATTGCAATATAAAATATGTAACTTGAATCTCTCTCTCTCTCTTATTTACAGTCCTTTGCTATCTAAACACACATATATACAATAATACTTTTTTGGACTCTTACATTATCTCTTATATGTGGGATATTGTTTGCAGAGACTATAAAATCACCAGTGAGATTTAATTTCCTAATCAAAAAGTCAGAAGATGGGGTTTTTTCCCCTGCATGGAACGGCTTGACCATGTACCATGGCACTGCAATTTAGTTCTTATGCTTTTGAGAGAAATACCCAAAGCAATCCAATTAATGGTCTAGGAGGGAGCTCCAGCTGCCTTCCTTTCACTGATAGGATTGGTTAAGCTGTCATGTTAATGTTATTTTCAAAGATAAATGGCAAACCACTTTTAAAGCTGGATTACTTGCTGATGTAATTGCATCAGCAGCAGGCAGCATTATGATATGTGTTTACCGAATTTTCAGAAAGATTACACTAACTAGAATGATATCTAGGCAAGATATGTATCTAGGAGATGTGGATGTGTTTCAGCCTGCATTGACTCCTGGCTACTGCCTGGACAAGTCCCTGAAGTTTTCTTGGCAAGGGTTTTTGACAATTGTTTGCCACTGTGTCGTTCCTAGGGCTGAGAGAGAGTGATTGGCTCAAGGTCACCCAGAAGGGATTTGTGCCTCCCAATCTCATGTTTTCTAGCGCAAATGGAGCACGCGCAAGGGGCGTGGTTTTGTGTGCCACCTGCATCCCATGGATGGGGCCTCGCTTGCTTGCGTGGCCCAGTTTCTGACATGCCGCAGACCAATGCAGGTCTACCTGGCTTAGTGACTGTAACTCTGGTCCCAATTTCCATTGTTAACCAAAGGCTACCTGCAGGCAAAGGAAAAGTAAATGGGTCAAAAGAAAGGGGAAGACCGAGAAAGAGGAAGTCAGTGAAATCTACCAAGCGAGAGAAGATCAAAAGGAAATGCAAAGTAGTGTATAGACATGTTGAAAGCTGGAATGTTTTGCAATGAGAGAAAAGAATAGAACATGGTAGCAAATGGTGTATAAATTAGGTGTAGCTATGTTTCCTTTTTTTCCTTTTTCTTATCCGATACGTTCATTTTGGTGGCTTATTGTTTCTTACTTGTTTATTGTACTTTTCATAATGCTGCTTATCGCAAAAAGGAATTGTGAGTATGTGTGTTTGTGCTGAGTGGTACAGTCATCATCTGCTCCCTAATCCCCTTGGATTTAGTCCCTTTTATTTCCCTATGTGCCATGCAGTCAACTAGCCACCATATTTAGCTTCTAGCTAGTACAGGCAGTCCTCAATTTGTGACCATAATTGAGCCCAAAATTATGAACATAAGCCTTAAGTGAGTCATTGCACGTGCCCAATTTTACTATCTTTTTTGCGGCGGTTAAGCAAAAAGGGTGATTATTAAGTAAACCCATTGTTCAATGTGGGGTTTTTATTAGAAACCAGAAATAAGGGCCAGTTTCTGGCCAAAATGTTGTAAATCACATTTGTGTGATGGGGATTCTGCTGCAAACCACCATAAATGTGGTCCAGTTGCCAAGTGCCCCAAAATGCAATCATGTTGTGTGTAGGGCCCCCCAGCTGTTGGGACTTTGAATTCTGATCATAAGTAGCTTTCCAGTATCCACTGTAACTTTGAATGGTTGCTAAGCAACTGGTCATAAGTTGAGGACTACCTGAAACTGCAGTTACAAAACTGGGTTCCAGTGTCAAGAGTTAAGTTCCCTTTGTAGGCTAGTTGGTAATTTTTTTTGAGACTTGCATATCAAGGAACATTCATTGAGGATCCAGATTGTTGAGGGCCATGTGCTGATACTGTAAACCGCTTAGAGAGGACTATACAGCGCTGTAAAGCGGTATGTAAGTGCTATTGGTATTGCTATTTACGGCAAGGGTCCCCAACCTCTGGAGGTTGGCCACTAGTGGGCTGTGAGCTGTTTGCAACCGGCCTCGGAAACAGCTGGCTTGTGCATGTACACACGTATCCTCACTTATGTGAGTACATGCATGCACACTCCATTTCTGTGAGCGGTGGACATGCATGCATTCTGCTTGCAGAAATGGAGCTGTACATGCCAGCCACTCACGCAGAACCATCCCCTCCCCCTCGCCAGTCCTCCAAGCTGGAAAGGTTGGGGAACTTGTGATTTATGGGATAACATTCTATTTATAGTATTCCAATAAAGTGAAAAAGAAAGCAGTGCAGATAAGATGATCCTTGGTGGATCCTATCAAAAGCGTGTCTGAGCCAGCTTTTTATTTCCCATAACTGCTTCACTTTCTACCTTTCTCTCCCCTCAGAATGGGATTATTTTTTTTTTTTTAATAAAATGCAGTACGCTAAGCCTGTGTATAGAGGAAATTAAACTTTCATCGGTTCTAAAGGACTGAATCTTTGTGTTCTGTTTTAGCCTATACTATTTCTAAATACGGGATGTCCATGTGTGTGCTGGGAATGGCAGAAGAATTTAGAGGAGAAGTTGCTGTTAATGCTTTATGGCCTCAAACAGGTATGAGCCTTTTTTAAAATTATTATGGAAAGGTTAACTGATCGGTTTCTGATTTTTAATGTGCTAAATTTGGATTAGAATCTCATTCCTTCAGTCATTCCATTGCATTTGACTGATAATGACCCGTGGTTACAATGCAGTATTCCAAGCTAACTCTGCCACAGTCGGGGATCCTGACCGGCTCAAAGTTGACTCAGCTTTCCATCCTTCCGAGGTTGGTAAAAGGAGGAGCCAGATTGTTGGGGGCAATATGCCGGCAATAAACTGCTTAGAGCTGTAAAATGGTACTATGAAGTGGTATATAAGTCTAAATGCTATTCTTATTGCTATTGGATATCATTTCTCCAGTCAGTAACTGCTTCTTGTGAGTCCTTGTAAGCTCCTATTTGTGTCATCTATGAATGTATTGGGCGAGTTTATCATCCATCTATCTCTTTTTTTGATTGCCCTCCATTTTTGCAAATATCAGGAGTTTGGTCCAGTTGTTTTTGTTTTCAGAGTGTTATCCTGCCAGTGGATGGATAGAGTCCTGAACGTCTTTACTACATAGTTTCTTTCCAATGTACTGGTGGAGTGGAAAGAATAATCATTATAAAATGGAGGTGCCCAAAATAAGCTTTTCTTGGAATTGGGCCTGGTGAAGAATGGAGCCAGATAAAAGGCTCTTGGGGTGGTTGAGAATGGGCAGGAATTGCAACAGGGGTCTGGGGTGTGAGTGGATATTGTGAGCTGCATCTGAGCATTTGCCCAAAGCTACACTTTCGATATTCCTTTTTTAGAGCAGGCAGAATAACAGAGTTAAAAGAGACCTTGGAGGTCTTGTAGTCCAACCCACTACTCTGGCAGGAAACCCTATACCATTTCAGACAAATGGTTGTCCAATCTCTTCTTAAAAACTTCCAGTGTTGGAGTATTCACAACTTCTGGAGGCAAGTCATTTCACTAATTAATTGTTTTGTCAGGAAATTTCTCCTTAGTTCTAAGTTGCTTCTCCCCTTGATTGGTTTCCATCCATTGCTTCTTGGCCTGCCTTCAAGTGCTTTGGAGAATAGGTTGACTCCCTCTTCTTTGTGGCAGTCCCTTAGATATTGGAACACTGCTATCATGTCACCCCTAATTTTTCTTTTCATCAAACTAGACATACCCAGTTCCAGCAACCGTTCTTCATATGTTTTAGCCTCCAGTCCCTTAATCATCTTTGTTGCTCTTCTCTGCACTCTTTCTAGAGTCTCAACATCTTTTTTACATCATGGTAGCCAAAACTCGATGCAGTAGTCCAAGTGTGGTCTTACCAAGGCATTATAAAGTGGTATTAACACTTCATGTGAACTTGATTCTATCCCTCTGTTAATACAGCCTCAGACTGCATTGGCTTTTTTGGCAGCTGCAAACCCTGCTGGCTCATACTTAAGAGGTTGTCCACTAGAAGTTTAAGATCCCTCTCACAGTTACTACTATTGAGCCAGGTACCACCTATACCAGTGATGGCTAACCTTTTTGCCATTGCGTGCCAAAAGCGGGGGGAGCACGGGGGGGTCGCACGCGAGAGTGCCCACACCCATAATTCTATGCGCCTTGCCCCCCCACGCATGCACGTGCAACTCCCTGCACTCCCCCCGCTTTTGGCATGTGATGGCACAGTTGGCCCGGTAGGGCCGTTTTTTTCACCCTTCCCAGGCTCCAGAGCCTTTCTAGGAGCATGGGGAGGGTGAAAACGGCATTCCCCATCCCCTTAGAGGCCCTCTGGAGGCCGGAAATAGCCTGTTTCCCAACTTCCGGTGGGCCCAGAAGGCCCGAAAATCAGCTGGCCAGCGTGCGCATGTGCGCCGGAGCTGAGTTCAGGTGCCCACTGATATGGCTCCACGTGCCACCTGTGGCACGTGTGCCATAGGTTCACCATCACAGACCTATACTATCAAAAAATCATTATTAAATCAACCCCTTCATTCTTCTGTGTTTTTAGCTATATACACCTCTGCAATGGATATGCTGGGAGGAGCTGGTGTGGAAAAACAATGCAGGAAAACAGACATTTTAGCAGATGCTGCCTATTGTATTTTATCAAAGCCAAAAAGTTTCACCGGGAACTTCATTATTGATGAGGTTTTATTGAAAGAAGAAGGAATTAAGAACTTTGATGTATATGCGGTCGCTCCAGGTAATGTGGATGTAATTTTTAACTCATTTAATTGTGTACTACACCAAAATTACTACAAATTATATGTCAGACCCCTAACTGACACATAATTGCTAACATAAATCACGCTGATTTCAGTTGGTCTACTTTTATGTATTACTAAGTCTGTACCCAGCCCAATATATTTCTAGTTGTGTTACCTTGATTATATCAATATTTTCAATTTACCCCCAAAAAATGACTTTTAATTACAGGTGGTCCTCTACTTATAACAGTTTGCTTAGTAACCGTTCAAAGTTACAACGATAGTGAAAAAAGTGACTTATGACCAAATTTCATACTGCATGGTTCTGCATGGTCACATGATCAAAATTCAGCCGCTTAGAAACTGGCTCATATTTATGACGGTTGCAATGTCCCAGGGTCATGTGATCACATTTTGCAACCTTCTGTCAAGCAAAGTCAATGGGGAAACCAGATTCCCTTTACAATCGTGTTACTAACTTAACAACTGCAGTGATTCACTTAACAGCTGTGGCAGGAAAGGTCATAAAATGATGCAAAACTCACTTAACTGTCTCATTCATCAACGGAAATTTTGGGCCCAATTGTGGGTCGTACATCGAGGACTACCTGTATTTCAGCAATTCCTATGACATAGTCATTTTACTTTGGGAAAAGTGGGAAAATGCTTTGGGAAAAGTGTTTTATGTATGGGTGTGTCTGTATATAAAATCACAAGACCATATGTCCCTCTACAGGTAATCCCCAGGTTACGAGCGTTCCCTTAGCGAACGTTTGAAATTATGCGATAATCACCTCCTAGAGTTTATGAACAAGTCCCAAAACCACGAATCTTGCAGCACCATGGCAGTTGTTCACCCTTACAAACAACCACAGAGGCTCTGCAACATTTGTCCTGCACGTTGCAGGTCGAAATGGAGCTTCCAAGGGGCATATCCGCCCCTCCAACGCTCCTGGCTTCTCTGCCCCCCCCCTCCCCCCCCGGCATGTTGCAGGCTGAAATGGAGCTTCCATGAATCCTCAGGGCAGGCTCCATCCTGGGCAGGCTCCATTATATTCGTAACTTGAGGACTACCTGTACTAGTAACTGAACACTCTTCATTCCAAAGGCCTTGAAAGAAAAGACAGTTTATGACCCTTGTTAAATGCCAGAAAGGGTGGGAATCATCCTAACCCAGTGGGAAGAATACTCAATAGTTGAGGATACTGTGAGTAAGAAGGTAAGTTTATATAAAATCCCGTTGCCTTGATCTTATGAGAGTACTTGCATTGTTGTGACCTAGGCTTACTGAGTCATTACAATACACAATTAGTCCCAAAAAAACCTATTTTATTGTAACAGCTGAGAATTACATTCATTCCCAGCTGAGTCCCAATTAATTGCAAGACCAGTCATTCAGAAGTCCTTCGGGATAATCACTAATCTTTATCTTCTTTGACACCCTGCCAAAGGCCTTACTTGGCAAAGCCCCACGAAGTTGAGAAACAAACAAGAGATGCTGACTGGAAACAGAGTTAGCAACGTTGCTTTCCTGCAAAAGGCCCAAGTGCCTTTATTTCTCTTTTAAGCCTTAGTGGGGAAGGGGCAATCATCTCCTGGCCTTACTCCTGAGTCGTCCTTTTTGGTTTAGCTGCTCTTGCCTTCTGGCAGCTCTGCGCATTCGTGCACTAGGAACAGGCTCCTCCTGTTCCTCTGCCTCTCTGCTGTCCGACTCTGGGGGCTCCGGAGTCCACGCATCACTCCCAGATGGTCCTGGCCTCATCTCTGCCTCCGACTCAGAGCCCTCGTCCAGGCCTTCCCCAGACTCCAGGACTGGCCCATGTTCCTCCCCAGACTCCTCACTGTCCGACTCCGCTGCCAGCTCTGCAGGCTGCTGGCGGACCACAACATGCATTGCTCTATCCTGGCTACATCATGATGGCTGGGAAGATTCTGCCTTGTGAGATGTTGGAAAAGTAATTAGATCCCAAACCATTTTGGAATTTATTGGGGATCATTAATATCTTGAATTGCGTCTGGAAGACTACTAACCACCAATGAAGTTCCTACAAGATAAGTGTCATTCTGTTATACTAGTTAGTACCAGTCACTGAACCATCATGTCCTGTATCAGCTGTGGCTTTTAGAACATAAGAGCAACTAAATGTAGAGCAAAGTGCACTGTTTAATTGAGATGTGGCAAGGGCATGAGTCACTGACCTCGGTATCTCTTAATCCAGGAAGGTTGCTCTACACAAGAGCAAAGTCCCAGAGAACCTCCACCCTGTAAACCTGTTTGGGATGAGCTTTTTGTGAGGTCTCATGATTTGATGGAAGTCAAATTTGAAAATGCATTCTTGATACATTTTAAATTGCTCTACTAACACAAGCAATAGAAAAATTCTGGTATCAATTATATTCTTCAGCAAGGGTTACTTACACTAGGTATGCCATGTTTGGAGTCTCCTCTTCTGTCCATTTCCATTGATAACCAGCAGGAAAGGAATGAAGCACAGCATGAGAGTTAAAATCCGTTGAAAAAAGTGTGTTTTCTTCTATTGAATATTCATACTCCTTAATGCCATAGGTATCCCTCTGTATGATATTGGTTGAATGTATTGGTACATTGCTACATTTCCAAAACCCAACTGGAAAGGGTTCTGATAATCCACTTGATCCAAGATTTGTTTGCTCCAAAATTCTCTGCCCAAGCACTTTCTCAACAGTGTTCTTCCAAAAGGGAAAGTAGAGATTGACATTAACTGTCCAGGATTGAAGTGTCCATCCACAACTTCTTGAGAAGCTTTCAAGGCTGAAGAACCACCCCCTCAAAGAGATGTTGCATGGATCCATCCCATTTCCTGAGCACCTTAATAACCCAGGAGGAAAATCTATCTCATAGACAGATAGTTGAACTTTATAGTGCCAAAGACCTTGTTTAAGACATATGACCATAATGGTGCATGCCTGTATGGATCATAAGTTATGATGGTTGTAAGTCATGTGATGGACTTGATTTTACAATCTTTTTTGCGTTGGCCATTAAGTGAATGCCACAGTCATTAAACCCATGCCAGCGGTCCCCAACCTTTGCAGCTTGGCAGCCCAACTAGGGGGGAGAGGGGAACCAGGCTGTGTGAAGGGTTGCATGCAGTTTGACTGCAAATGGAGCTGCACACACACGCATGTGCACCGGCCTGCCGCTTGTGCAAATAAGCTTGTGTGCTGGCATGCTGCTCGGGCAGCCTGGTTCTGAATAGACTATGGCCTGGTAGTGGGCCTGGTAGTTAGGGACCCCTGCACTATGGCACAGTTTTGCTGAAAAACAAAATTGCCAATTTTCAGCATGTGATTGCAGGATGTGGTCACATGACCGCAGGATGCTGAAAATAGCTGTAAATGCAGTTGTATTGGTGATACCTAGCAAGTTTTCCCCAAACTATTCCATCTCTCCCATGAAATTCTGTGTCCTAGACAATTGGTCCAAAAATTAATTCTGCTGCATTAGTGACTTCCATAGTCTGTATGCATGTTTACGTTTGGAAATCTTAGCCCATTCTGGTTTCTGAAATGGATCTTTGCAAATATTTAAATATGTGTATGCATGTATGGTTGCATTTTGTGTGTTTGCTTTAAATAACACCAATATTTGCCACAGCGAATATAAATTAATAGTTTGATATTATCATATGAAGGGTAAATCTTTTTTTTTAAAAAAAAAAAAACCTTATTATTTCTATTTGCATTTTAGGTTATCCTTTGATACCAGATTTTTTTTTAGATGTGGATCCTGATACGATAGCAATGAAAATGGAAGCACAAGGTAAAGAAACTACTTTGTCTCTATCACTTGCTAGCCCAGGATTGAAGAAGGGGAAGTGGAGGGGAGGGGGGGGCTCTTTCTCTCCCTCATTCTTTCCATCCTTCTCCAGATCAATTCTGGAACGAATTCTGGAATTATGCAAAACATGTAAAATCTGCAAGACTGGGAAGAATGGATCGGTTCTATCAAGACTTTGGTTATTGGACAAACTCATTTGGATACAAGCCAATGGCTGGATTCACGAATCACAATAAACCATAATGTAGCTTGTTTGGTTTTTATATTAGGATATTGTGCTAGCCTGGTTTGTGTGGTGGTGCAGTAGTTAGAATGTAATACTGCAGGTATTCTGCTGACTCCCGATTGCCAGCAGTTCGGTAGTTCAAATCTCACCAGCTCAAGGTTGACTCAGTCTTCCATCCTTCCAAGGTCGGTAAAATTAGGACCCAAATTGTTGGGGGTAAACCGCTTAGAGAGGGCTGTAAAGCACTATGAAGCACTAAATAAGTCTAAGTGTTGTTGCTAATAATGCCACTGGAGATGGTCTTTGCTCCAGCGGTTTGAGTCCTAGCGCTAAGTGGCATGGTGAGCTCCTGTCGCTTGTCTCAGCTTCTGCCCACCTAGCAGTTCTAGATATATAGTAGATATATAGGTACCATTTTGATGGGGAGATGAGCCGGCACTTCGTGCAGATGGTTAGACTCCTGCTGGCAACCTTCCCGGTTGCGATGCCTGTTTGTGAGGTGGCTTTGGTGGAGGGAAAGGGCCTTAGATGACACTGCAGGAAAGCCATTCATCTTCCTTTCTGGTGCAGAGCTAGCTCACCACCCTGTGGCACACCTTGGAAAACGTGTGGGCGTGAACCAAGCATGGCTAGCAGCAGGGGTGAAATGCTCCCGGTTGGGACCGGATCGCCTGATCCGGTAGCTATGGCAATGGGTGGTTTGGAGAACCGGTAGCAAAAATCCCTGCCCCCCACTCCCCATAACCAGCTGAGCCGCGCGATCATCAGAGGCTGTTTTTTTTTACTTTTAAAAGCATTTTTTCTACAACCTCTTCGACTGAAAAAATGCTTTTAGAAGTACAAAAAAAAAAAGCCTCTGATGATCGTGCGGCTCAGCTGGGATCGTCAGAGGATTTTCAAAGCATTTTTTTCTGCAACCCCTTCAGCCGAAGAGGCTGTAGAAAAAAAATGCCTTTAAAAGACTCTGGCAATCCCAGCTGACTTGTCTGATCGTCAGAGGCTTCTAAAAGCATTTTTTTCTGCAATCTTTTAAGGTTGTAGAAAAAATGCTTTGAAAAGTTTAAAACAAAAAAAAGTTGGCCATAGCCACCCAATCACATTACCCCCCCCCCCCCAAGCCACGTCCACAGAACCAGTAGTAAGAAATTTTAGATTTCACCCCTGGCCAGCAGTCAGCCAAACTACTACTGTGAATTAGCCTTGAAGTCTCCTGGCTAATGTAACATCGCCATACACTAAATGAATAAATTAATTACTTTAGGACAAAGCATTTTTTATGGCTCATTTGGTTGGTTAAGTAAAACTGGCATAACTTCATATCTGTTTATTGTAATTGTAAATAAACAAGTGCATTCGTTGTTATCAAGCTATGTTGTATCACCAGACTTTCGCCCTTTAATTTAGTTTGTTCGGTGGGATAGTTTTTTATGATTGCTGATCTTTCTTTCTTTTCTTTTTTTTTTAATTGAAAAAGTTTTCAATTACAAAATTTTCCCCCTTTTCCCCCCCTCCTCCCTAACCCCCCCTCACCACCCCATCCCCCCTGTGACTTCTTCAAAGTAAAAACCTAATACATAACAGATTATAAAATATTTTACCATCCCCTTATTCCCTCCTCCAAATACTGACCCTTACTTCTAATGATATTATTAATATTATTACTTCCCCCTCTTACCATGCACTTCAAAATAACATTCTACTATAACACTGTATAATAACTTCTAATTTAACACAGTAATATTATTATGACTCCCAATTTAGCAATAATCTGCCCTTTTTTCTCCTCCCCCATACTTATGTCTGTATATTAACATTTCAAAACAGCCTTCCACTTTAAAACTATATAATAAATCCTACTTTAACATTTAATCTTTTGTGTATATTAATATAACATTTCAAAGCAGCCTTCCCTGTAAATTCTAATTTTACATTTGTTCTGCTCTATCCATTTCCTCCACTCCCATAAATATATCTCTTAAGCATCCCTTTTCTTAATCTATAGAATCAATACACTAGCCTGTCTCCACCCACTTTCCTACAAAATTACCATACACAACAATTCTTAATATCTTTGTTCTTCTGCCTACCTACTAAAAAAAAATATTCCCTTGTATAGATAAAATCCATGACTTTAAATTTATAATCCATATAATATCTTCTTTGATGTCTTTCCACTGGATTGTTGACTCCAACATCCGTATTAGGGTAACATAACATCCCAGTTGCAACAGGATATTCAAAATCCTCAGTTATCATCTGCCCCCATCAATAATGAATATCTTCATATATATATAAAAAAAAAACCAACCACCCGAGTGACTTTATAATTGTATTCCATATAATATCTGTAATAGTGGCTTTCTTCAGGATTATTAATTGCCATCGTCATAATGGGGTAACAGCCAGATCTTCTGCATGCCCCAGCATAACTCTCTTGCCTTATAGCTCAGCATAGATATAATACATTGATCAATGAAGAGAAAACCAAAATAGATAATTCCAATCCAACAGTTTAAGGCCCTTTTCACATCCCAAAATTACGGCATTGCAGAGGTCTGTCACTCTCCTCAGGATAATATTAACCACTACTTCGCCTCAACCATCTTTTCATATATTCAATCATATATTTTTAAAAATAACTGGCTTCGCTGCTGCTTAATTTAGAAGTTTTTATTTTTGTGAGACCTGTTTCTTTTTTTCCTTTCTTTTTGCGGGTTTGATCTCCATCCTAATTTCCTTTCTGCAAGTTGTATATCAACTGATCTGTTTTCATTCTGATTTATGACTTGATCTTGTTGGTTTTGCTTTTGTGACTCATATTTCTTTTCTATAAGTTGGGTATCAACTAATTGATTTCCATGGTTGTCTGTGAGTTGATGAATCATCACGTTAGAATCCAATGCCACTTCTCTCTTATTTATAAATAATCCAGCTGAGGTGTCTGAAGAATCCAAAGGCAATTCATCTACAGAAGCCTCTGCAACTCGATGTTTTTCCTTTATTTCTAACTCCTTCTGCTTGTCTTGTGTTGTGCATAAAGATGTTAAGTTCATTTTTAAAATAAGTAAAACTGGCATAACTTCATATCTGTTTATTGTAATTGTAAATAAACAAGTGCATTCGTTGTTATCAAGCTATGTTGTATCACCAGACTTTCGCCCTTTAATTTAGTTTGTTCGGTGGGATAGTTTTTTATGATTGCTGATCTTTCTTTCTTTTCAATAGAAATTCTAAAAACACTCTTGAAAATGAGGAGAAAATCTTGGCCCATGATAGAATCAGACCGAATTAAGAATAGGTCTCTCTAGAGATTTTAAATCATCCTTTACTAAAACACAAACACTAATTTTACTTCTTGCTGATGGTCCTATAGGAGCTTCTCCAACCTTCAAAGAAGGAAAAAAACAAGATATTGTGAAAAATGAAGGTCCTGATAAAACAAAAGCCGAAGGACCTGATAGAGACAAACTACATGTACACTTCGCTGCAGATAAACCAGCAGGGCCCGTAGCAGAAACATTTAAACTTATAAAAGGAATGATAAATGAAGATATTGTAAAGGCAACTCAAGGAGTTTATCAGTTTGAATTATCCGGTAAGGATTCTATACCCATTTTAAGACATTGCATTGTACTAGAGGGCCGTCTGGTCTTTGACAGAAAACCACTTAAAGAGACTAGAAGGACTTGAAATGTGGATTTACAGGCGGCTGTTACGTATAAATTGGGTTGACAAAATCAGAAATGAGGAGGTGATAAGCTGCCTGGGAAAGCCAAGGGAAATCATCAAAACCATGAAAAAGTGAAAGTTAGAATATTTTGAATATGTGCTGTGATACCCGGAAAAATACGGCATACTTCACTTAATCCTCCAAGGAAAGATTGAAGGCAAATGAGGTCCAGAAGAACATCATGGCTTCAAAATCTAAGGGACTGGTTTGGACAAAAGCAGTTTTTCATGTGGCTGTTGATAAAAATAGGATCGCCAATGTTCAATGACGGATGTGGCACAAGAAGAAGAAGATGGCCTCATGTAACAAAGAGTTTAGGAATCCACCAGACAATCTCTGTCCTGCTGGGTCATTTCAGAGATATTTCCTTAATTGAACAGGGAAACAAAGACAACAGAAAGACATGTAGGCAAAATGCTGTGGGAGCTGGCATGACTTTTGACTTCCTGCCAGCTTCCCCATTTATTTTGCTTGCGGTACGCTAACAAGGAGAAAGTCAGGGGAAGCCAGCAGGAAGCTGCAGGTTCAAGGCCAAGAGGTCAGGAATTGGGGTGTAATGGGGGTAAATGAGAGGTGCGCAGGTTTAGAAGGGTGTATGGGTGTGTGCAAGAAATGCTGTGTAGGTTGAGGAAGTGGAGCTGTTCAAGAAGGTTGCATGATGGTCATGGGGCTGTGTGAGGGATGCCCCGTGGTTTCAGAGGGTGCAGCTAGGGAAGAGTGCTTAGAGGTGTTTAAGAGTATATGAGTGGGACCAAGCAAGTCAGGGACATTGTATTGGGTGGGGGGGAACAGCGTTGGTTTGGAAGGGTACATGTGTTGTGGCTCCGTTGCCTGAGCCTGGGCTATCGACAGATGCAGACTCTGAAAGTGAGGGAGAGGAGTTGGCAAGGCCTCCCTCTCCAGGACCCTCCTCTCTGGCAATGCCTCCGGAGGACATTGAAGGCCAAAAGATAGGCCCAGAGCCAAGCACGTCCCCGCAGCCACAGATGGACAGCGACGAAGTAGATAAGTGTTGGCTGGACCCTCAGCAGAGGCGCAGAGAGAAGCATGCGCAGCAGAGGGGAAGGCGTGCCAGAGATTAGCTGAGTCACTGGACCACACCCCACAGGGTATAAATGTGGGTGTGGTGGCCAATTCAGTTTGTGACGAGCAAAAACTAGAAATAATCCATGATCTCTGTGTTACTGGACTTCTGCCTGCCTTGTCGGACTGCATTTGGACTAATCCTTGTATTGTTAAACCTTTGCCTGCCTTATTGGAATGCTTGCGTGTGTGGGATGGGGACAGAACATCATGGGGGTAACTAAAAGGTATAACATGGGTCAGGGAAGGCACATTCAGGGCAGCATGGATGGGAAAGAATGTGGGAGGGGGTTGTGCAAGAGAACCATGTGGTTTCGGTAGAGCATGCAGGAGAGAGGTGCAGATCAAGAAGGATGCATGGGGGGTTGCAGCAGTTGCTAAACAAAGCGGTTGCTAAATAAGGACTACCTGTATGGTGAAATCAGTAGCCCTTGACTAATTTATGACTGACTTAGATCCCACTGATGTACGCGCGCACCTGTCCTGCATGACTAAATTTGAATCAAAGTTCATATGACACCAGCTCTTTTAAATAATACTGTTGTTAAGTAGCTGAAAAGCTTATATAACACACCCTGAAACTGAGAGGAGAAGCAGGATACAAATCTAAATTGCAGGGGGAAATCAAAAGATGGAGCTGAAAGTGATTTAAAAGCTATTGAAATCGTTACCAACAGAAGTAGGATCACATACAATTGGCTGTTAGTTGTGCTCTCTTTTTTTTACAGGTATTTCGGTGAAAATTGCCGTTCAAACGTTATACTGAAGTTGTTTAGCTTGTAAATGAAAGAAAGATGCTACTAATTTATCTTCTATACATGGATTATTATTCTTGTTTTAGGTGAAGAAGGCGGAACATGGTACATTGATCTTAAGAACAAAGGCGGCAGTGCAGGAATTGGTGAGGCTCCTGGAAAGGTCGATGTGATTATGAACATGTCTGGCAATGACTTTGTAAAAATGTTTTCAGGTAAGTAGTTTGAAAATGTTTACCCTTGTTTAATCAGATTTTTTCCCCCAATCCTTCATTTGGGTTATTGCTTTTTGAAATGGTTACTATTTTTAGAGACAGCTAGCTATACAGTGGGAAATGGTATTGAATTTTGTGTACAATTGATGGAGGTAATCTGAAGTTGTACTGGGTGGTACTAAACTCAACTTTTAGTTTCTGTTCAAAGCCTACGCTAACATTTCGCAATTAATTAATGAAGTACAGGCGTTCAAATTGAGATTTAATGGGGGCAAAAATACCCGCTTCAAGACACAATGCTGCTTTAGTTACTCAAAAGTGACACCAACTTCCTTTTTTAACGATGTTCTACTTTTGTACTCATCATCCTCTGGGTCAGGGGTCTCCAACCTTGGCAACTTTAAGACTTGTCGACTTGAACTCCCAGAGTTCCTCAGCCAGCAAAGCAAATTCAAGTCCACAGGTTGCCAAGGTTGGAGACCGCTGCTCTGGATCCCAGACAAGACGTAAGGTTTAAAAAAAGTTACCCTCCTTCAGTTGAAGGTAAATTGTTTGAAACCAAGAGATCATAGTTAATCCTTAACAAGAAAGCAGAAACACAGAGAACTTTCCTATATTTGGGAAGACGCCTACTTCAGTCTCTGAATAAATTTCCTAGGGGAGAGAAGTATTTTATAAATTGGGTGTTTTAATCTGTGTTTCGGCCAAAATATTTAATAATTTTAAGGGATTTTTAATATTTGTTTTATCTGTATTTTATCTTGGCTGTTCACCGCCCTGAGTCCTTCGGGAGTAGGGCGGTATAGAAATTTGATTAATAAATAAATAATAAATAAATAAGTAAGCCTTCAGCCTTGACATGCTCAGATTTCCTATCTCAAAGGCCTTAACTTGATGACTGAAACCATCTTCTTAAGGCACTCTGCCCTCACAAAAATCTATTTGTTAACACACTACCCTACTCCATGTTTCAAAGGTGGTGCAGGAGATGAATATAGAGGAAAAATAAGCAAGTTTCTAGAATACTTCATCTTTTGGTCTGGAGGAGGGAAATGAATTGGCATCAAATTACAGAGGCAAGCGGTTGCACCGAGTACTATCCTTCTGAATTGTGGAGGTGCCCGTTACCAAGTCAATCGCAACTTCAGAGATCCTTTTTCTCTTATTAGCAATGAAACTCTTCCCTACCTAGCAGCTAATTCTAGTTCATCGGTTTCTGACAGCACCATATGACTCTACTGTAACATTCTAATATTTGTAAAATATGCTCCCTTTCTTTGTCTATTTTAATTTGCTCTCTGACCGCAATAAAAGCTTACTAATCTGGAATATTTGATGGCATTAATCTCAGCATGGAGGGTAAAGGAACTTCCTGTGGAAAATGTTTTGTGTATCTTCATCAAGGCAGGGTAACCTAAGAATGGATCCCTGCCTGGATCTGAAGATGAGTTCAAGCTGTCAAAGATCATAAGCGATTGGATTACTGAATTGTAATTGGATTATTGGATTTTTGGATTTGTATTCAGTTTTGGCACAGGTTTTAGCTAGTTAACACCATTGTGCTAAGTAGCAAGGTAGTGTATTTAAGTTGGTTTAGCTGTGGCAAACTCGGCCAAGTGTAAGTGTTTATAGATAAACTCTAATTTAACAAAATATTCAAATCAGGTTACTGTATTTTCCTTCACTAAATATGGTTGAAGTTTTGTTTAATTGAAAACACAAAGTACTTGTTTCAGAGCACTTTTACTGAAAAAAAAAATAGAGGGAATAGTTATAGTGTACATCTTCTATGTCCTCTTCATTTGCTATTTGCCTGAGATGTTAAGGAAACTATGATTTTAATAAAAACAATTAGAGCCATGTTGATCCCTACAGGGAGATAGAGAAAATCAATCCAAACTTTATAGTGGTATCTTTATTAAAAGCAACCAAAATGACATAGCAGGGTTGACTTTTCAAGCTTTCAAGGATCTTTGGAGGTCATCTTTAAGCAACATGTTCCCATAAATATAAGAAAGGGAAGAAAAAAGAAACTTTAAAACTTAAACCAGCAGGCTTAATGTCCTGATATTTAGAGTTTCATGCTTCTTGCTTTTTTTTTTTTTTTTGGTGACATCTAGAATTCTTCTGGACAACTTGAAAGACCATATATCCTTTTAGGTCATTTTGCTAGTATCATAGAGATATGGGTTTTGGCCATTTTTAAAATGAAATTAGTAAAGAAAAGAAATTATAGAATCTCATATTCCCCACTGCTGTTTAAAGTAAGGAGATGTATTTACTGAAAAACCATCCAGGTGCTATTATTAAATTCAATAGAAGGGTTCAGGGAGGGAGAGATTTCAAATGTTTATGATGGCTTAATGTATTTCATCCTTTCTTTCCCCCAGGCAAATTAAAGCCAACGATGGCTTTCATGTCTGGAAAGCTGACAATCAGGGGAGATGTTGCCTTAGCAATCAGGTTGGAAAAACTGATGGCTCAATTCAATGCCAAACTTTGAAAATAAATGGGGGAAATTGGTATCACACTGAACTTTCAATAAATATGTAATGCTTTGCTGTTGAAGATAACGTCTCTTATTTAGCATATTTTGATTTATTATGTAATTTTCCAGATGGATAACATTTGCATAATAACTGGACTGTTCCTAACCTGTTTTGCTTGGAATTAAAGACTATTATTGATTAAAGCAAATATTTGCTGTAATCGCAGCACACCTGACAAAGAGTTAACAGATCATCAACGGGCATTAAAAACACTGATTTGTTTTAATTAGACCATTAGTATTTCTATTTTATTCTATTTTAATTTAGAAAACATCACCATTTTTTCCTGAGATTTCTATGTATTTCTAAATTGAAGATGCTATAAGCAATAAGTTTAATACCATGCAGGAAGACTCAGTTGTTCTTAAATATTAAATATTAACTTAAATATTTTTTAAAAGTTTACATGCGTGCAATTTTTAAATAAATAACTGTATTACCTCTGGTGAGGGTTTTTTTTTTTTTTGTTATATTATTAATGCTTGGAAGCACAGGTGCCTTTTAGATTTTTTTTCATATGTTTCAATAATTAAATGTAAGATTTTTGTGGTGCAAAATACTAATAACCAAAAGATGGCAGAGGAAAGTTAATGTTTTCTGTCTCTATCTCTCTCCCTCCTTCCACATATCCGCCATCTAGATTTTTTGCCTCCCAGCTGGGTATCTCTACAATAATAGAATTAGGTATTTTGTTAAGGAGTTTTACCTCTCTGGAAATGCTCAGAGATTAACGATCAAAAGATTTCAATGTCCTGGTAAGGTTGCCTCAGATACGGTAGTATTTTAAGATAACTTTTTTAAAAAATGCTGACTGCTGTCCATACTTGATTTCTGTCAAACTGTAACTATAGAAAGTGGAAATAAAACATGTTCACGTGTGTATGTGTGGTTAAATACGTGGTTGGTATACGATGGTTATGCTTTTTAAATGTGAGAGCCAGTTTGGTGTGGTTATTAAGGCATCACACCAGAAACTGGGAGTTCTGGTCCCTCCTTAGGCATAAAGCCAACTGGGTGACTTTAAGCCAGTCACTTCCTCTCAGCCCTAGGAAGGAGGCAATGGCAAACCACTTTTGAAAAAGCTTGCCAAAAAACCTGCAGGGTCTTCTTTTCCAGGCAGTCCTGAAGAATAGACATGACTGAATGGGAGGACAAAACAACGTTGGAAAGCATTTCACTAAACATTGAGGCTGCAGAATGAGGAAGTGATATTGAAACATTCTAGGATATTTTTTCCCCTCAATATAACTGAAATATCTTATATTGTGTTTATAGCCTAAAGTTAGAACATATAAGAAGCCTAATTTCTGCAGGTGTGGAAAAGGAGACCTGTTTTACTCTGGCACAATCCTTGTAAATCAAATATAAAATCAGATATAATTGAGTACAGGAAATCAGTTGTATCCGAGCATTTTAATACAGTATTAATACAATATATTCATTTGGATCAAAATTTAGCAGAACGATGGTTAGGAAATGTTTCTCCTCCTCTACATTCAAATGTTTTCATCAGCAGCCAACCCCAAACTGCAAAGGCCTGTGGGCCAGAAATTCTCCTCTGCTTGATAGAGCAAAGTGATTGTGTTTGACCTTTGAAATGCCATGACATTCCACTGCTTGTAATGTTGGAGTCTGATAGAAGTGGAAAAGAGGTAATGCTATTTTTTTTCTTCCTTCCAAAGTTCAGTTTATTTGAAAAGCTAATAAAAGAAAGCATAAATGGAACCATAATTAACTATGGAAATACAAATTGAGATTGGGTGTGTAAAATACATTTACAAAGTGATAGGCTAGTTGAATATAGATTCCTGAATAAGCATTTGTAGATTTACAAGATTAGGGCTTAGACTGTATGTCAGGTTGTGTAATTTCCCCATGTTTGTTAGTGTGTGTTTGTGTTCCTCTGGATTACAGTTTCCAATCAAAGTCAGCAGTTTGGAGGCACATTTACACCTAGTCCTCGACTTACAACTATTTGTTTGGTGACTGTTTGAAGTTACAACCACATAAAAAAAGTCACTTACGACCATTTTTGACATTTATTACTTGCAACATACCTACGATCATGTGATCAAAATACGGATACTTGGCTCATATTTATAATGGTTGCACTGTCCCAGGATCATGTGATTAACATTTTGGTGAATTTCTGACAAGCAAAGTCTATGGGGAAGCCAGATTTCACTTTCACAACAGTGTTACTAACTTAACAAACCGAAATGATTCGCTTAACAACTGTGGCAAAATGGGGCAGGACTTACTTAACAACATAGCAACGTAAATTTTGGCTCAATTGAGGTTGTAAGTCAAGGACTTCCTATAAATCTCTTCACGCTACTGATTTTCAGTTCTCAACTGGAGGACCCTCTTAAAGATGAAAAACTAGAAAACGGCATTTCCTTCCTTCCCCCGCTCCCCACTCCCTGCCAAATCTTCAACTTCTACATTATTGAAGGGAGCAAACTTTAAATGTTGGGTCAGCAACCCAAGTGATTGATGCTTTGTTTCATTTAAGCAATGAGTTCCCTGATGCACTAAATCAGTGGCAAAGCCCTTCTCTTTCAGATTGTAGGTGGAAAACCGAGGTAAATTCTAGAAAATTAATGAGGGAAGTACCACCTTTATAGATTCCCTTGGTTTCTAAAAAGAAAGAAAGAAAACAATTCCAATTGCTGAAGTGAAAAGATTGCTTTAGTAAATACATTCAGACTATTCGGAATTCGATAATTTGTATGGTGATTTTTCATACGCAGGACAATATATGAAAATCTGCCCATCAAATTCTATGAGCCAAAAGCAGCCTGCATCTCTCTCTCTCTCTTTTTTTTTTTTTTTGGCTTTGGCAGTGCAAAATCAAACCCAGTCTAAGGCTGGTGTTCTCGGCTTCGTGCTTCTAGGAGCAATGTGACATTGCTCCTAGAAGCACGAAGCCGAGAACACCAGCCTGAAGATGACGAATGAAACTTCATCGAAACGTTGCCAAGAAACCTCCAATTTTACGTGGGAGAAAACCCAAATAACCAAAGACCTACATAGAAACACCCGCGAAAACCTCAGAATATATATATATTTTATAATATATATAAAACTTACATATATATATATATATGTAGAGCTTGCTAGGTGTTAGAAAGGAAAAAAGCCCAGAACCGAGTAGATGAGATTCTACTGAGCTGGAGCTACAAAAAAACCTTGGCTACGTAGGGAAAACCTGGCTAGAAGAAAAACACACATAGACCCTACGAAGAAGTAAGAAAATTGATACTATGCCTTTACAGGGAGGAGGTGGGTGTGGCCTACTGACGACAGCTAACGAGCTAGAAATGGATCTATTTAGGTCTCCCACCTAGCAGTCAGAGCTTGCTAGGTGTTAGAAAGGAAAAAAGCCCAGAACCGAGTAGATGAGATTCTACTGAGCTGGAGCTACAAAAAAACCTTGGCTACGTAGGGAAAACCTGGCTAGAAGAAAAACACACATAGACCCTACGAAGAAGTAAGAAAATTGATACTATGCCTTTACAGGGAGGAGGTGGGTGTGGCCTACTGACGACAGCTAACGAGCTAGAAATGGATCTATTTAGGTCTCCCACCTAGCAGTCAGAGCTTGCTAGGTGTTAGAAAGGAAAAAAGCCCAGAACCGAGTAGATGAGATTCTACTGAGCTGGAGCTACAAAAAAACCTTGGCTACGTAGGGAAAACCTGGCTAGAAGAAAAACATATATATATATATATATATATATATATATATATATATATATATATATATATATATATATATATATATATATATATATATTGTCATAAAGCCAGTCCCGATTCAACCAAGCGTGTGGTGCAAAAGGTGTTTTGATGCAAAAAGCAGCCCCCTGAGCTGCGGCTCAACACAAAGCCCAGCCCCCAATCTGGATGGCAGCCAAGCTGGGCATGCCTTGTCAGCAGCAGGTGCAAGAAGGTAGTGAAGGCCAGTTGGGGTGTTAGGGGTCTCAGACTCCAATGTGGGACTGGGTTGTGGTGGCTTCCTGGGGTGCGACAAGCAGCCATAGAGCCGTGCAGTTCTGGGGCTGTTTGCTGCCCAGAAGGTAGGTTGCAGGGTGGCCAAAAAGGCAGAGAAGCTGGGGGATGATGGGAGAGACAGGTAGAAAAAGTTGGAGGCACTCCCTTACCTTATTGGGACTCAGGGCTGAGAGGGACCAAGCCCAGAATGGCTTGGATTGTGCTGGGGTTCTCCTAACAAGTGGTAAAATTCACTGAACGACCTAAGGCCATGATGGCGAACCTATGGCACATGTAGCCATATCAGTGGGCACGCGAGCTCAGCTCTGGCGCACATGTGTGCACTGGCCAGCTGATTTTCGGGTCTTCTGGGCCCACCAGAAGTAGAGAAACAGGCTGTTTCCTGCCTCCAGAGGGCCTGGGTGGGTGGGGTGGGGAAGGACCGTTTTTCTTTCTCACCTGGCTCCAGGGCCTCTCTAAGAGTCTGGGGAGGGCGAAAACGGCTTCCCCCCCCCCCCCGGAGGTCCTCCGGAGGCCGAAAACAGCCCGTTTAACAACTTCCCACCATTTCCCCCCTCCCCAGACTCCTGGAGAGGCCCTGGAGGCTGGGGATAGCAAAAAACGGGCCTTCCGGTCCCACCGAAAGTTGTTAAATGGGCCATTTTCAGCCTCCAGAGGACCTCCGGGGGTAGGGAAAGCTGTTTTCGCCCTCCCCAGAGTCCCAGAGAGTCCCTGGAGCCAGGTGGGCCAGGAGCAGGGGGTGAGGTGAATAGAATTATGGGTGTGGGCACGCACGCGTGCGACCAACCCTGCCCCCCCTCCTGGCACGCGATGGCAAAAAGGCTAGCCATCACTGACATAAGGGATTGCTCAGATTGAAGTTAAGTTATCTGGTCATGTGACATCTTGCTTTTATGAGTGCATCACCTAGCAACTGAAATGCCAGCCCCAACTGTGGTTGTATTTCAAGGACTGCCTGTATTTCTGTCTCAATTTCTTCATCCCCACTACAAAAAAATAATATTCATCTATATTTCAGATTTATTGTTCACCATTAACATGTGGAGTACAGGTAGTCTTTGACTTACAACAGTTCATTTAGTGACAACAGCACTGAAAAAAGTGACCTATGACCATTTTTCACACTTACAACCATTGTAGCAACCCTATGGCCCTGTGATCAAAATTTGGATGCTTGGCAAGTGGTTCATATTTATGATGGTTGCAATGTCCTGGGGTCCCACAAACAGCTTTTGCAATCTTCTGACAAGCAAAATCAATGGGGAAGCCAGATTTACTTAATAACGGTGCTACTAACTTAAGAACTGCAATGGTTCACTTAACAGCTCTGGCAAGAAAGGTCATAAAATGGAGCAAAGCTCACTTAACAAATGTCTCACTTAACAACATAAAATTTAAACTCAATTGTGGTCGTAAGTCGAGGACTATCTGTATTCTGAAAATTTGAAAGTCCTTACCAAAAATCAGGAATTTTAAAAAGATGGAATAAGAAAGATAGGTACTTCTCTGAAAGATACTTTGTTTCCTTGTGATTTATCCTTCTGTAGAACTACTTTCCCAAAACTTTGATCTGGAAGTTATAAAAGATGAAGGATAAGAGATGTTTGATACATAGTTTAAGTTAAAAGGCTTTTTAAAAAGTTAATAAAACAAGATCAAAGACAAAATGGTAGAAAAGCACATGTCGAGAAAAATTAAATGAAGAGAAGATATTTCAGTCTAGAAAGCAATGTTTGTTCTTACATTTATTCTTCTTTTTATATATATCAGATATATTGTCCCTGTCACTCATCACACTCTACAAAAGGCGACAAAATAAACAAGTAATTCTTCACTGAGGAATTATCTCAAAATAGTAGCAGTGTGCGATGAACAAGCTTTTTTTAAAAAGTTTGTGCATGTGTTGTTTTATGTAGTCAAAATGCTTGTTTGCCAGACTGCCAGTCGTTTATTTAAACAGACACATTTGGAACTGTGTGTTTACAATTCCCTTCCTTCAGGTTTTCCTTTACAATTCTTTTGGAATCTATTAGCGATTGTGATATTGCAACATAAAGTACAACCTGTATGTGTGGTGTGATTTATCTGTTTCAACTCCTACCATTTCCCTGCTTAATGTTGCACTTGGAAACAAAAACGAACAGTTTATACCAGTGTGAATTTAGAAGCAGTGGTAAGCAGCAGGGAAAGAAAAAGGAAGAGAAATAATTAACACCTATAAAAATATAATGAGATTTCCCTTTATTGTCTCCAATTAAATGTATAGATATTCAGAGCTTTATTAGGAGGAACTTTTAAATCTTAACCTCCATTCTTCTCTGTTTTCTTCATAACTGAATGTTAGACTATGTTATTTATGGGGGTAAAGTTCTAGCTGTCAACAATGAAGAAAATAAGCCTATGGGAATTCAAGGGCTGGAGTGCTACAAAATGATTGAAAAATCATCAAAAATACAAGAAAAAGCAAGAGCTGTGAGATAACAACAGCTAAGTAAACGTGAGTCAGTCACTCTAGCACAGCCCTAAGAAGGAGGCAATGGTAAGCCATTTCCAAAAATCTTGATAAGAAAATTGCAGAGACTACTTCATCCAGTCACCAGGAGTCAATGCTCAAAAGCGCTCTCCCTCTCCCTCTCCCTCTCTCTCTCTCAATCATAGGACAGAACAGAACAGAATAGAACTGGAAGGGACCTTGGAGGTCTTCTAATCCAGTCCCCTGCTTAAGCAGGAGAACCTATACCAATGAGGGCTAACCTTTTTGCCGTCGCGTGCCAAAAGCGGGGGTAGTCGGGAGGGGATTGCACATGTGTGTGCCCACACCCATAATTCAATGCGTCCTGTCCTCCCACACATGAGTCCCCCGCTCTCCCCATGCTTTTGGCATGCAATGGCACGGTGAGCACAGTAGGCCCATTTTTTGCCCTCCCCAGGCTCCAGAGCCTTTCTAGGAGCCTGGGGAGGGCAAAAACGGCCTTAACCACCCCCCCAGAGGTCCTCCGGAGGCCCTGAAACAGCTTATTTCCTGACTTCCAGTGGGCCCGGAAGGCCCAAAAATCAGCTGGCCAGCATGCACATGCGTGCTGGACTGAGGTAGGGCAACACTCGCGTGCCCACAGATACGGCTCCGTGTGCCACCTGTGGCATCCATGCCATAGGTTCGCCATCACAGACCTATACAATCTCAGACAAGTTCCATCCTTTCTAAGGTAGGTGAAATGAGGACCCAGTTTGTGGGGGCAATAAGCTGACTTTGTATAAAATATACAAAAGTATGAAGGCTATTGCTTAACGCATTGTAAGCCGCCCTGAGTCTCCGGAGAAGGGCGGCATATAAATCAAATTAAAACAAAAAACAAAACAAACAAGTGACTGTCCAGTCTCTTCTTAAAAACTTCCAGTGATGGACTGGCCACGATTTCTGAAGGCAAGCTGTTCCACTGGTTAATTGTCCTCATTGTTAGGAAGCTTCTCCTTAATTCCTGGCTGCTTCTCTTTTTGATTAGTTTCCAACCATTATTTCTTGTCCTGCCCTCTGGCGCGTTGGAGAATAATTTGACTCCCTCTTCTTTGTGACAGCCTCTCAAATACTGAAATACTGCTATCATGTCACCCCTAATTCTTATTTTCTTTAGACTAGCCAAACCCAAATCCTGCAGCCGTTCTTCATATGGTTTAGTCTCCAGGCCTTTGATAATTTTAGTTGCTCTTCTCTGAACTTTTTCCAAAGTCTCAACATCTTTTTTGTAGTATGGTGACCAAAATTGTTGCAGTATTCCAGGTGTGGTCTTACTAGGATTTTGTAAAGTGGCACTAATCTTTCACGTGACCTTCATTTGTGTGTGTGTGTGTGTGTGTGTGTGTGTGTGTGTCTGTCTGTCTAAGCTGCAGTAAGTCCTACACTGTACCATTTTTATTTAGGGTAAAAAAAATAAGTTTTTCCATTCTCAGACTTGCAACAAAATCAAAAGAAATAATAAGAAACCTTTGTTGGGGATTGCATCCCTCCAATTTTTTTCACCGTTTGGCAGTTAAATAAGACAGAAAGAACAAGCTCCACTGGATAAAAATCTGTAAAGTAGCTGATGGAAGATGAACTTAAGGATTGTAAAGCAGCCTTCAGATGTCTTTTGAACTTGAAGCTACACTATGTTTCCTTAGGCAATTACCAACCTCCTCTTTGTGGAAAGGGCTTGGAAAAATATCTTTTTCTTCCTATCTATGAACAATCAATAGATGAGAATGGACTCTCAGAAGCCCCAGTATTGCAAGAAAACTTTTTTTTTTCATTTTTAATGGTGAGGTTCTAGATCAGCCTTTCTTCACTCACAAATAGTTGTGCAAGAAATCATGACAGAAAACAGTCTGTTTTTTGATGTTTGACGTATCATGACTTGTAGATATGATCATTGTTAAGCAGAGGTTCCCTGAGAGTTGAAATTTACTTTGAGGGTAAAAAGTTTGAGAAAGGCTGATCTACAAAGCAGAACTATGTAAGCTAAGCTAACTAAGCTAATTAAGAGTATTACATCAACTTTGCGTCTATCAATATTGTTTACTTGAGAATTAAAAAAAAAATTCTGTGGATATTTTTATGACAGATAATCCCAATCAGACCCTCTTTGGATGGCTTGGACTACAGTCCCACCTGAATTTAACCCTTTGAAGTTACCTGAACCTGATTTTCATTGCCGTGCTTTGTGGCCAGTGGCTGGGAAGGTGAGGGGGGGAACATTTGGCAGGAAAGTAATGCCTTTTCTTTCTCACAGTTGTTTTATTTGTTAATTGCTCATTGAAGCACTAACGAAACTGCATGAATTAGTTTTCTACGATGAAACAGAAATAGATTTCAGAGTTGTGAGCCTGCACAAATAAACTTGTAACTGGTCAAATAAGAGAAAGTGAAAAGCTACAGTAAGTATAGCCATCAACAATGGAAAACATCATTCATTCCTTGGAAGAGGAAGACAATTGAAGACATCATCGTCAAAGAGGTATCCCTTTGGGTTTTTTTTTTTAAGTTTTAAGAAAAATGTATTTTGAGATGTGGACAATATATACCTTTTATTTTTCTTCTTACCAACTACTTATAATAAAGTGGATAAACATTTACTATTCAGTTTAATGCCTGTGAATTTTTCGCCATTTTATTCTCTCTAGTCGCTTCTCTGTAAGAAGAAATAATGCATTCCCTTGGAGAGATCGCTGCATAAACCCATTGCTAACACCAGATGTCACTGCTAACTCATTCCAGCTATTTGTTAATTTGGACCACTGAAAAAAGTTGCTGTTTAATATCATAGGGAATTAATGAGTGAGAAGAATTCTGAAATGTTAGACATATTATATATTAAATTGTGGGAAAATGGAATAGACATATTTCCATTTTTCCATTAATTTAAAGCAGAAGATACCTTTTCTCCCATCTCCTAGAGAAAAGTGGTTGATCCTATAAGGTAAAATATTGGAAGTTTTCAAGCCTTCTACCCAGAAGTCCTCTGGATTTTAACATCTGGTCCTCTTCTCTGCTTCAGGGTTACTGCTTTGAAGCCTAATAATTCCTTCTGCCTCCACCTGTCTTCCAAATAACACCTCATTTGGCATTTCCCCCCCCCCCAAATTCTGGTCTATGAAAAATATGACTTTCAGTTCTGGTGTTTCACAAGTAGAAAATGTAAGAGAAATGAAGTAATTGGTATAATAATGGAATACCTTGGCAATGTAATTTAAAAGGTGGACAGTTAGAAGTTTCTGTCTTTTCTTGAAAGATCCGACCAATCGCATAAGAAATAAACCAAATCAATGTTTAGGTTTTTTTAAAAAAAAGGTAGATGAAAATAATTTTACTTTAAAAGAAATTTAAAGAAGTACATAGCATGTTCTCACCCAACACAGAATGGTTTGCTTCAAATAAGAATTTATCCAGCAGAATCCTGAAAAACATGCTGCAGGGAGTTCAATTTATTACAGCTGATAAGTTTATAAATAAAATAATGTTGTTATGCTTAACTCGAAGAATAGATTGCAAGGATGAGGACACATCTGCAGTTTTTCTAATTTTGTACAGCACAGTAAGAATTGTAGACTTGATAAATCTCTAGACAGAAAAAGTATAATGAATTTTCTAGCTAGATTTTTTGCTCGCTCTATAAAAAATCTAAAGCAAGAGTTCATGTACTTCATTTTCCTGGACTTTCTTCAGATTTAAGGGGCAGCTCCTGATTACTCATAGGCTGCTAAGGAGATGGAAAGCTGGACGCCCAGGTTTGAAATCCAAATGCCACGCAATGGGAAGAGCTGTTCCTGCTCCAGCTAATGCCCAATTAGCAGTTTAAAACATGCAACTGTGAGTAAATTAATAAGTACCACTTTGGTGGGAAGGTAACAGCGTTCCATGCATCTTTAGTGTATAGCTATGCTGGCCACATGACCACGGAAAATGTCTTCAAACACATTGCTGGCTCCCTTGGCCTAGAAACAGATGAGCACAACATCTTAGCATGACCCTAGAGTCAGACACCACTGATCAGGGAAACCTTTACCAAGTGGTGAAATCCAATTTTTTTAACTACCGGTTCTGTGGGTGTAGCTTGGTGGGCGTGGTGTGGCTTGGTGGGCATGGCAAGGGAAGGATACTGCAAAATCCCCATTCCCACCCCACTCTGGGGCCAGCCAGAGGTGGTATTTGCCAGTTCTCTGAACTACTCAAAATTTCCGCTACCGGTTCTCCAGAACATGTCAGAACCTGCTGGATTTCATCCCTGCCTTTACCTGATATGAACTCTCAATTTTGCCTAGGCTTTTCCCAAGTTCACTCATGCTTTGTTCTTAATAAACTAAATCCTTTGTACAGTGTCTCTGACAAAGGGAAGCACTGGGATATGTGTGAATTTGTCAACAGGCACGTGGGATACAATCACACCACCTCTGTTTAATCTTTAGAATAACTTGGAAAACAGGCTACATTGAGACTCAGATTAGCCCAAGATTTTCCTTTTTGAGCTTCAGTTGAATGGGGAGTCAACTTGAACGTGACTATTTACAGTTCAATATTATACCTTGTCAAATGAACTGAATTGAAATCTTGTAAATTATACCTTATTGACACATTGAACCTACCCAAGGGAGGCTATAATAGTGAGCTCCTGCTGTAGTGGTTCACTTTTCAGGAAATAGGAAACTCCAAAATCAGGGTATGTCATACTCCAAAATCGGAAAATTTAGAAGAGGAGAAAGTCAAATGTGCAGCTGCATTCTGGAAATAATAGTCAATAGATTTAGTAGCTTCTCATAACATATCCAGAAGAAATAATATCTTTCTCTCTCTACAGTAATTATAGATATATGTTCTTGGCAGAGCACTAATAGGCCTTAGTGGAGATATACAGCATGTATTTAAAAAATAATAATATAAACAATGTGGATAAATATAAAACTGTTAAAGTTTGTGTGATTTTCCTATCTTTGAGATAGAAACTGAAATTGATACTGATATGCATGTAACAGCAATCTTACCAACTCTTTATATCCTTCAGCAGAGGGAGGGGACCAAAAACTGTTATACAGTTGATAACATTTAATTAGGAAAGATATATTATGCAAATCTGATGTTGAATTCCTTTGTCCAACCTATGTCTACCCAACATTTACAATTCAACTTTACCTGATATTGCCATTACCCAGGTAGGTGATTTTTTTCTAAGAAATGCTTTTCAAAATCACCTGCAGAAATAAACTAGGAAGGCAGCAAAAATTGTGAATTAAAAAAGAAAAACACAACAGCAAATTTCTTCCCAGTAGATATGCAAAGAATGTGCAGTAAATACCACCAAAGTGCCTCTCTTTCTCTCCTCTCTCCCATCTTTTTCCTTCCTTCCCACTTTTACCCTGAACATAATTTTAAGTATTTAACATTCTGTTTGAGAAGACTGTGACCTGATATGAAACACATTCATCTTGGGGAGGTTTCCCACCCACCCCTGCCTCTTAACATAAATGCCATCCTTCTGAGAGAGAGAAAAAAAATCCATTATATGACCTTGCAAAAGGATGAGGTTTTCTTCATAGCAACCTTCCCCAAATGTGTTGAGTTATAACCCCAATCAATTCTAGCTTGCAGAATAATTGCAATGATGTGTATTAGAGTTGCTGTGAGCAAGTAAGCAGCTATATAAAATTTATAAACAAACAAACAAATAAATTACATCATAATTAAGGACCAGAGGTTTAAGGAGATTCATCTAATGGAGGGACTGGCAACGTGATTTATGCAATCACAATTCCCCTTGTCATGATTTCCAGATTACAGCTGCTAACAATTATGATGGCTTCTTGCCACTGACTCAAAAATTAGAGCCCAAATCCTAAAATAATTTTAAATAGCTTCCCAGTCCTCAGGAAGTCCTGATGGAACTGTTTTATTGCTCTTTTTTTTTTTTTTTTTGCTTTAATTTATATGCCGCCCTTCTCCGGAGACTCAGGGCGGCTTACAATGCATTAAGCAATACCGCTTTGGTGCCTGATGCAGGGGTGAAATTTAAAATTTGTTACTACCAGTTCTGTGGGCGTGGCTTGGTGGTGGGGGTAATGTGACTGGATGGGCATGGCCAACTTGTTTTTTTTAAACTTTTAAAAGCATTTTTTTCTACAACCTTAAGAGGTTGCAGAAAACAATGCTTTTAGAAGCTTCTGACGATCAGGCAAGTCAGCTGGGATCACCAGAAGCTTTTAAAGGCATTTTTTTTCCCTACAGCCTCTTCAGTGGAAAGGGTTGCAGAAAAAAATGCTTTGGAAAGCCTCTGACGATCCCAGCTGAGCCGTACGATCATCAGAGGCTTTTTTTTTACTTTTAAAAGCATTTTTTCGGCCGAAGAGGTTGTACAAAAAATGCTTTTAAAAGTAAAAAAAACAGCCTCTGATGATCGTGCGGCTCAGCTGGGCATGGGGTGGGGCAGGGATTTTTGCTACCGGTTCTCCGAACCTCCCGCCGCCATCGCTACTGGATCGGGTGATCCAGTCCGAACCGAGAGCATTTCACCCCTGGCCTGATGCTAAGTATATAGTTTGCCACTAATCTAAAATTTTCTCCCACAATCAATCATTGGCTGCTATGACACTTTTTTGTGGAAAAAGATTTGTTACTTCCATAACCTCTTCCCTCCCCCTAAAAAATCCTGTATTTGATTCTGACAATGTGGACCTAAGGGAAAATTTGTGTGGAAGATGGGGAAGTTATTTTGTTTTTTAATCATCAATATGTTTCACACAGTCTATCTCAGTATGATAACAGAATATTCTATTACAGTTGTGAACTTGTCCCCTCAGTGGAATAAAAATCCAAATACATGGATGGATAATAGATTTGGGTTAAAACTGAATGAAAAAGATTTATGGAGAGAGCTATTGTCTCACTGTAGGGAAGGCTATTCTAAAGGAATGAACAGATGTTGCTGAGTTACAGCTGTATGTTGAAAAATGCAATAAGAGTTAATCAGTACAAACGAATGTTGCGTAGTTTCAAACATTCCTACATATTTAATACAGTATTCTCAATCCATTAATAATGCTCTCTTGTACATATTTAATAACTTCATTCAACCATCTACATGTCACCAGCTTAGCAAAAAATGAAATTTCAAGTGAGTTTCTTGTTCTTCATGATAATTATTACTAAGCACTCTTATCTACCCTTGACATATTTTTAGGCAACTACTTTCAACCTAAGGTTTTATCAGACAGGTTGATGAGAGTCATCTTGCATGATGGTGGGGAGATCCACTCTCCAAGCTGCTTTCCCACAAAACATTTCCACACAGGCAATTTTTCCAGAAGCTTCTAAGTTTCTTTCTTTCCCATGTTATCTGTTTCTCTCCAGGTTACACGTAATACCTGCTAATTCTCAGAGTTAGCCATCTTCTGCCTGAGGCTAAAAACATGATGATGGTCTTTCTTCTGTACACCTGTAGAAGTCAGTTGGAGTGGAATACAATTTTCAATCATCTCTGATGATTGGATAATGGTCTCTAAATAATGGATTTATTTAAAGGGCTCAAGATGTTCAGTAGTTCACTGAACTCCTGGAGAGTCCATGAAGACATTTCTTGTTTAGGGTTACTGAATGGCCAAGAAAAAGAGAACCTGTCCTCCTCTTTGTCTCATGTCCACCATCCAGTGGACATAGCCTTAAATGCTATATTGTCCAGTTTTATACAGTGTCATTTTTTAATTTTAGACTGTTTTGATAAAAGCAGTTATTTAAATGTTTGTGTCTTGTAAATTGTCTGCTTCTTTCTTTCCTCTCATCCAAATATACACCTGACAGTTTAAATTTACATTGTTTAATTTACTTCCTGATTCTAGCCGTGGGTTTCAATCCAGACCTTCAAATCTATGATCACTGGAGTCTGTAGATCACATGAAAGTGGCATCTTTGGTTTTATATTATCACTAGCATACCTTCTTGAAAATAAAGATTTTTTTGGACAATATTGCGATTGAGAAATCAGTTTTTCTGATGCCAGAAAAATAAGTTCATATATATGTAAGCCTAAGTATATTTTTGCTATTATTTTTTATCATGGATGACAAGAAACTTCAACTGTGTGTGTCTTCCTTTTCCCTCCTTTGGCCTTCCTTTTCAATATTCAGTATTGCCTGGAGTTTTAACTGGTAACCCTATTCTTGCTGGTCTCTAAAACCAGGTCTGAGGATGCTTCTGTCTATCTAAAGACAGGGCCAGCCAGTTTGATCTAGTGGCTAAGGCACCAGGCTAGAAAGTGAGTTCAAATCCTCCCTTAACTATGAAAGCCAGCTGGGTTACCTAGGGTTGTCAGTATGGAGAAAATAGGAAGAGGAAGGAGTATTGTGTATATTCACCGCCTTGAGTTATTTATAAAAATAATAAATAATATTGGATAATAAACAAAGAAAGAAATAATTATTATGTAGGATCATAAAGTAGGTTATTTTATTCCTTCACCTAGAATAATTCTATAAACACATTAATTTTATTTAAGATAAAAAAATTGGGATTTACTCACAAATTCTTACCAAGATTTTTCTCAGGGCCATGGCAAAGGAAGGCTGGTTTTTTCGTCCATGCCTGTTGTGATCCCATGCTTGTTAAATGCTGCTTGGCCCACCCTGTGATGGGATGTCTTTGCCTGCAGGAGTTTTTGTAGAGGAGAAGATTTGAGGGAAAGGAAGTATTTTGTAGATCTAGAAGACTAATAGAATAGAGTTTATTATCCAATCTGTAGATCACTTAAAACAAACTCTCTCTCTCTCTCTCTCTCTCTCTCTCTCTCTCTCTCTCTCTGTGTGTGTGTGTGTGTGTGTGTGTGTGTAAAAGACCTTTGTCCTTTTCTTAAGAACAGAAAATAGCCTCTAGACAAGTAATCTTACAGTTATAGCCAGAATAGTGATTACATGTCCTACTCTTTGCTTCGAAGGATAGAAATAACTTGTGCACACAAGGCTTCTGTTATATAATTGCAGTGCCTTATTTCCAGCATTTTAGGTGAAACCCATATGATACCAAGAAAGTCCAGTTACCTCTTGAAAAAAAAGCACCTTTGGGACAATCATGACCTGGATGACTGAGAATCTCCATAGACATATGATATCAACTTCCATTTCTAATTCTTTCTGCCTTTTTTTACCATCTCTTACATCTCTGCTCTTTCCAAAGAAAACAAAGAAAAAGAGAAATATCTCTGCAATATCTTTTGGTTAATAATACTGTACTTCAAGACCTCCATCTGGAAGTACCAAAGGAAGCTGGGCTTTGGGACTTCAACAGTGGTGTTATGTTAAGGACTCACAATACAACCTTCTTCAGACAGCAAGCGAGAATTGTTTAAATCCAACAAGAATTGCTTTTCAGCGTTGCATCTTCTAAACAATTTCTGTTGGGAATGAAAACTTATCCCAATGGATTCATGAAGATGGAGAGAATATTTAGTGTCTATTTGAATAAGAGTGTCTATTTTGGACATGTGATGCGACACCCAGAAAAATACAGCATCCTTCACTTAATCCTCCAGGGAAAAATTGAAGGCAAACTAGGCCCAGGCAGAAGAAGAACATCATGGCTTCAAAACCTAAGGGACTGGTTTGGACAAAACTCAGCAGCACTTTTTCATATGGCTGTTGACAAAAATAGGATTGCCAACATGATCTCCAACGTCTGATGACAGACATGACACAAGAAGAAGAAGAATTTGAATAAAGGCAAAGGCCCTGCTTTCAGTCTTCTCAAAATTTAAGTAATGGGAAAGTTTTCCAGATGTTTCTAACTTTTTAAATGTTGGTACTAGCACGACTGAACGCTCTATATTTGAGACAGCCCATGAATTTGGACTATGTTTGTAATTCTCACTGAACAAATCATCCAGCATACTGACCCACAAGGAGGCTTTCTTGAGCTTTGATTATGAATCAAGGTATTCACAAAGAAATGTAATACTAGGACAGAGGTTAAGGTGAATGTTTGGAGTCCAGGATAAGGACATTTTCCTGCCTGCAAATGAACAATAAATGATGCTCCCATTTAGTCCAGGCCAAGTACCCAAAGTTTTGGTATTTTAATACATGAAAAAATTTACAAGCAGCTTTGTTCATGTAGTAAAAAATACAATAGGGTGGATAATCGCCTCTCAGGGTAGCCTTATTGCCCACTTAATGATAAAACTTGGATTAATTTAAAAAAAAGTAAAAAATTACTTTCAAAGAAGTGACAAACTCATAGTATTTTTATTTTGTCATACATTTTATATTTTCTTTCCTTACCAAAAATAACCGCTGAGTGGATGATCTCTGAAGTGGCCATAATATAGCCTTAAGTATGCCATAGTTAAAATAGGGATTTCCCCCCCAAGTTCAACACTTCCAAAGACATCCTCAAAGTGTGTAAAATCCATTCAACCTTATCATCTGCCTTAGGGGGAACTCAGGTGACTGAAGAGCACTGAAACAAAGGCAAGAAAAGCAGAGGATGGATCATCAACAGGGACAGCAAACTTTTGGGAAGGGCAGCTGATAATTAAATAGAACCAGGAAAAAGGAGAGAAGCCATTGATAGTCTAGCTAGCTACATGGTAAACTGAGAAGGTAACTGAATAACAGAGTTGGAAGGGACTTTAGAGGTCTTCTAGTCCAACCCCCTGCAGACAACCTTATACCATTCCAGACAAATAGCTATCCAATCTCTTCTTAAAAACCTCCAGGGATGGAGCATCCACAACTTCTGAAGACTTATTGTTTAATGGCAATGATTATTACATACACATCCTGTATTGCTCTCAAAATTCTCTCCATAGAAAACCAGCAGATGCAAATTTTGAATCTATGTCCTTTTTTTCTTCTTCTTGCAACCCAGAAGTTTCTTTGCAACCCAGCAGTTGCAAATTTTGTTAGAAATGCCTGTCCTCTTTTGTCCTCCCCCTTTTGGGTGACCTAGATCCTATTTTTATTTTTCAGTCCAGGCATCAAACTGTACTTTTCTTTCCAAGTGGCATCTTAACATGGGTAGGAGCGAAAGAGATATATTCTTCTGCAATTGCTATTCACTCCAAGAAGCACTGCCTTCTCTTGATGATCTACATACTACAAATAACTAAGCAAAGAGGAAACTACCCCAGATCCCCAGCCTCTTTCCCCTCTGTCCCACTTTTCTAGTTTTCAAACCTGAAAAAATAAAATAAAATAAATATATCTTGTGACCAGAGAAAGATATCCATACTGCGTTCAGAAATATCCCCCTTTTGCTACTCCTGGATACAGATGGCTCCAAAGGGCTGGATTGAAAAGCTTTCCAGCTGCTCTTCCACAGGCGGACATTTGCTTGGCATTGTATTTAATGAGCTGCTGTTATTGCCTCGCCGTTGAATAAGAGACTCCCATCCTCCCTCCGACTCCTCCATCTTTCTCGCCCCCCCCCCCCCTTCTTTCTGCGTTTTCTTGCTGGGCTGGAAAAGCAGGAGAAAAAGCGGCAGAGTCCGTTCGCCACAAAACAATAGGAAGGGTTGCACCGTGACCGTCTTACTAATTTTATTATTTTTTTTAGCTCCAACCTGACGCCAACTGGAGACCCGTGACCGCAGCGCACAGCTGAGATGATATTTCGCTTGGTTATGAATTATCTTTGGGAAAAAGAGAAAGAGCAAAAGAGAGAGAGAGAGGGAGAGAGAGAGAGAGAGAGAGAGAAG
The DNA here is from genome assembly GCA_022577455.1 of Arizona elegans. Lineage (NCBI taxonomy): Eukaryota > Metazoa > Chordata > Lepidosauria > Squamata > Colubridae > Arizona > Arizona elegans. The sequence continues at coordinate 9,337,452 of JAKOOJ010000008.1, read as the reverse complement.
AAAATAATAATAATAAAGGCACCCCATAGGAAACAAATGTCGACGAATGCAAACGGAGAGAGACGCGAGGGGGGTGGGGCGGGGGAGACTATCTGAGGCAGAGGCACTCAGATCCCGGGTTTGATTGAGGTCGCGAACAAAACGCCCAGAAAGGCGCACACGTACACGTTTGTGCGTGAAAGTGATGCTTATTAAAATGACATTGAGGGCACCTCGTTATATTATGCGCTGCTTGCAGAGGGATGTGACTATTTTGAGAGTGTCTCTTTTTTTCCCGATGTAGCGTGAACAATTTAAATACCTTTATTATCTGCATCTTTACCTGGGACCTCAATAGCGGTCTGGATGAAGACAGTCTTAACACCGAAATCTTCAAGGTGTCTTATTAAGAAAAACGCCAGTTGTGAGCGCTTGTAATGGGCTTTTAGTCTCACACTTTCCAGCACTTTTTCCTCCTGTGAATTTCTTTAAAAGCTTTGAAATACCCTCCCTGTCTTCTATCCAAGACTTTTTTCTTTCTTTCTTTTTCTTTCTTTCTTTCCTTCCTTCCTCTAAGACTTTTCTTTCTTTCCTTTCTTTCTTTCTAAGACTTTTCTTTCCTTTTTTCTTTCTTTCTTTCCTTTTTCTTTCTCCTTCCTTCCTTCCTCTTCCTTCCTTCCCTTCCCTCCCCTCCCCTCCCCTCCCCTCCCCTCCCCTCCTTTCCTTTCCTTTCCTTTCCTTTCCTTTCCTTTCCTTTCTTTCTTTCGAGTCATATTGCCGGCTATACCTTTACAGGGGGATATCTCTGTATTACAGATGTTGCATTATATCGTTCTTAAATTATCGGGCATTATCTGACGCGTTCGTACCTCTGCTCTTCCATTGGACCAGGGAACCTTTCCTTAACGTGAATTTGGCACTGGCCCGCCAGGACTATCTCCTAGTGGCGAGGGAGCCTTTTTCGTGTCTGTCTTAATCGCAGGGAGTGCGTGTGTGTGTCTGCGGATCGAGGAGGCGAGGGCACCGGTTGATCCCCAATATGTGTGTGTGTGTGTGTGTGTGTGTTGGGGCGGTGGGAAGTGGCGGCAAAGACTGGCTAAGCAAGTAACAATGGGGGGGGGGAGAGAGATGTGTGAGTGCGTGTGGTACTTCCTGTGGTATATTTATGGCCAGGGTTCGATTTCCGGTAGCTGATACGGGCTCTCTCCCCGGTGTCTCACCCAGCGTTTAATAATATCGCCGAGAAAGGAGGCGGGGAGCTGTCGGCGAACACGCACACAAACACACGGGTGGGGTGGGGGGGAGTGAGGAGGAGGAGGAGGAAGGCGGGGAGCTGCCAATGAGCGGGGATGAAATCCGCGCTCCTCTCGCCCAGACACAACACTCTTTTTCCTCCCAGCCTAAACAACCTCCGATTTATAAGAAGCTGGCCATGCAATATCGCCAATAGACCACGGTCTCTTCTTTCCTCCTCCTCCTCCCCCACTTTCCCGTCCCTCCCTCAAATATCACGCGGGGACACACATCACATTCCTATGGACAGGCACGTGCAGGTAGGTGGATCTCAGTCCTGTGGGGAGCCGGCGGTCGGGGTGGCGAAGGTCTTGGGGAACCCCCGGGTGGGAGACGGGGGAGTGGGCAGCAGCTTGTGGGGACTTAGGACCCCTGGATAAGAAAGCAAATCTGGCTCTCGTGGGGTGGGGGGTGCGTGAGTGGGTGGGAAGGCAGGTTTTGCAAGACGGGATGAAATCGCTTGCGAGTGGAGGCAACTGTTTGTCTTCATCCTTTGGAGACTAGGAAAGGAAGAGAAATAGGGCAGTTATAGAATGGATGGAGGGAACATAGGTAAGAGGCTCCCCCCCTTTTTTGGGGGGGGTAAAAGAACCCCAACACTTTCTCCTACAGAAGGACCAGTGGAAGAAGCTTTCAGAGCTGCACCCCAGACAGTGAATACTTTTTTTTTAACAGAGTTTGTTTTGCTTGTGTGCGTCTCTCTGTGTCCCTGCGTATGTAAGTTTATTAGAGCATGAAAGGAATGAGCTGCAGCCCTTTCCCCTCCCCCTTCTCCCATCCTTCTTTCCTCCCTTCCTTCCTTCCTCTGACTGGATTGGAAGACAAGCTGATTGAAGAAAGGGAGGCATCTTTTGTGGTGGTGCTGATTCAAAGATATGCGGGTTGGTGCCTGTTGAAAAAGAGGGTAGGGTTGAATTTGGACCTGCCCGTCTGCTTGTGGGCGAGGAAATAGAAGGAATGGTGTTTGGGGTCAACTTGGTTGAACGGAGAGGTTGGTATATGCCCAAGAAGGATACATACACTAGTTGCTTCATGTGGGAAATAAGAAAGAGGCTTAGGATGTCTAGGGACAGGTGTACCTGTAACAAGGTGTAAATACAACTAATATAGCGAATAGTGTGTGTCTCAAGCCAAGGCACTATATACATATATGGCACTATACTACTGTATATATGGAGTGGCAGGGCAGGCATTTTAACATTAGTTCCAAAGAGCCCCATCCCACTGACAGTGGCCCACAGAGAGTCCCATTGAGTTTATTGAAACTCTTACCCAGGTAAATGATCTAAGGGCTAAATTTTCTGGATGCCTTCCAGGGCAGATGGAAAAATATTGTATTGTATGCTGGGACAACAAGCAGGAAGATAGTTGGATAGACCTTCTCTCTTTTCTTTCTATGACAGTTTTTGCAATGAAACACAAGACCCTGTGTCTGATTCCTGGAATTTTACTCCGCAAAAAAGTTTTTCTTTAGTTTGACTTTAAAAGGAAAGACAATGAGAGGAAGAAAAAGAATGGGGGGGGGGGGGAAAGAAAGTTACAAGGAAAAGCTTTCTGCTTTGTTAAGTGAAGGATCTGAGTTGTCAGAGTTTAGAAAGGAGGGTAAATTCCTCTAGCTGCTTGCAAATTCTTACACAACAAGTTCAACAATTATTGTTTTTAACCATAGAAAAGAAAAAAAAAGGAGAAGGGGGAAGTATTTATTGTCTGGTAATCTTGTGCACAGGAAGTAATGTCTGGTAGTCATATTCATTCATTACAGCCCTCCAAATTGTTTAAACTGATATTCTATTCATGCTTACTTCAATCCAATTGATTGTATTGAATTCAGTGCCTTTATTTCTGGTGATTCCTATGTAGACAGAGATCCAGAAACTTGAAAAGAAGTTAAATCTTTTACCTGCTTTTCTGGCAACAAAAAGGAAAGGTGCACAGTAGCAGTATTTGCATTCATCCCTCAAGAATGTAGAAATGCTAATTGTTTTTTCAGAATGAATTAAAGGTGAAATTCAAGTCACGGTAAGCATGGAAACCTCTATTACAGAGACGTGATTCCAAAATAGGATTCTTTATCCCAAAATTCTTGTTCCTTTTTTTCCCCCTACTGTTAATAAAGACTTGCAGAACAGCAGTTTGTATAATGGCAATTGCATTGTCTTCAGTAGGATAGTTTAGATTCCCATACGGTTTATTAAGAGAGCCTATGAGCAGAATTTTCATTATTTCATATTCAGGATCTGCATATTCCAGTCACATTCATTAACTCTGAAGTCATCTTTTTTCTTCCACACTGCATTGAGCATCCATCATACATTCTATTAAGTGAAGCTATTACTGTGTTGATGAATTAATTATAATAAGGTGTGTCAGCTAATGTTTCCATTTTTTTATTGATATTTATATAAATTATGGTATCTGGGTTAAATATTGCTATAAATATAATACCTTATTAAAAAGTAAAAAAAACATTCTTATTTACATCTCGGTGGTAGTTCTGTTGGGTCTATTGGATTACAATCCCATGTGCTCTTTAATGCTTGTTCATAGGTTTCACATAAACCTATATTAGTAGGTTTACGGGCCTGGATGGGGAGGAACAGGCTCAGACTCAACCCATCCAAGACCGAGTGGCTGTGGTTGCCGGCGTCCCGATATAGTCAGCAGACGCCATCGCTGACTATTGGGGGTGAATCCTTGCCCCCCACAGAGAGGGCTCGCAATCTGGGTGTCCTCCTGGACGCACGGCTGTCTTTAGAAGAGCACTTGACGGCCGTGGCCAGGGGGGCCTTCTATCAGGTTCGCCTGATCTGCCAGTTGCAGCCCTTTCTGGACCGGGACGCCTTGCGCACAGTCACTCATGCCCTTGTCACCTCCCGGCTGGACTATTGTAATGCTCTCTACATGGGGCTCCCCTTGAAGAGCACTCGGAGGCTCCAACTGGTCCAGAATGCGGCCGCGCGGGTGGTTATGGGCGCAACCCGTTGTGCCCGCGTGACACCCCTCCTGCGCAAGCTGCACTGGCTCCCAGTGGTCTTCCGGGTGCGATTCAAGGTGTTGGTTACCACCTTTAAAGCGCTCCATGGCATAGGACCCGGGTACCTTTGAGACCGTCTCCTGCCACCAATAGCCTCCCACCGACCAGTCCGTTCCCACAGAGAGGGTCTCCTCAGGGTGCCATCAGCCAAGTTATGTCGGCTGGTGACACCCAGGGGGAGGGCCTTCTCTGTGGGAGCCCCAGCCCTGTGGAATGAACTGCCCCCGGAAATACGCAAGATCTCCAACCTCCGGGTGTTCCGCTGCGCATTGAAGACCTTGTTGTTCCGCCAGGCAGGGCTGTCAATATAATCATTTTAAATTGGGGTATTTTAATTTTTAGAGTTTTAAATCAGCCAATTCTATTTAATTATTTTAATTTTTAATTATTGTTGTGTCTTGTATTTTTAAACTGGCTGTACACCGCCCTGAGTCCTTCGGGAGATGGGCGGTATAGAAATAAAATTATTATTATTATTATTAATAATATAAGATTCATGCTGAATCAAACCAAATGTGCATCTATAACAATGGTTTGTGTTTAGCAATCATCCACATACCTACAGTAAGCCCAAAAGCTGGACAAGAGTTCAGTTACAACTTCCAGCCCATACAGGTAGTCATTGACTTAAAGCTCAATTGAGCCCAAAATGTATGTTACTGAGTGAGACAGTAGTTAAGTGAATTTTGCCCCATTTTACACTTTTTGTGCCACATTTGTTAAGTGAATTACTTTTCGTTATTAAGGTAGTAACACAATCTGGCTTCCCCATTGGCCTTGCTTGTCAGAAACTTGCAAAAAGTGATCACATGATCACTTGAAATGTCATAAATATGTACCAGTTGCCAAGGATCCAAATCTTAATCACTTGACCATGGGGATGCTGCAATGGTCATAAGTGTGAAAAATGGTCATAAGTCACTTTTTTCAGTGATATTGTAACTTAGAACAGTCACTAAATGAACTGTTGTAAATTGAGGATTACTTGTATTATTACTCAGTTGTTGATTACTCAACAATTGAGAAACCCCGAGGCATATTAAATATAGCTTTTGTGTATAGCAATTTTTAATAGCCCATGAATCAATATATTTTCCAGTCTATGTATGGCCATTAGCAAATACTTTGATCTGAATTTCACATTCAGCTTTACCAAGTGAGTCCAGATGTTCATATTATAGAAATAGCCTTTTTACTTTCTTCCATACCAAGTTTAATTTATAGACATCTTTTCACTCCTATACATTATATATTTGTGATAACCACTCAATAAATATTTCATTTTTTCTTACAGAACATTGTACTATCATTGTATTTTAGGGTTATCAATTTTCTATCCACTTTTTCTCAGATCTTCAGTATTCTCATTTGAGGCATAACTGGACCTGTATACAGTATTTTGTGTGTGGCGATACCTAGCTTACACCCTATCTGTTCATAGGGTACTTACATTTCATTCATTTGCCATTTTAATGGTTCTTTCCCAATATAGCATAGTTAAAGTAAAGCTCTTGTTATAGTTTTTATTTCATCTACTCTAAAAAATTTGGTGTCATCCGCACATGTGGTTCTGTCAATGTTCATCAGTTATTTCAGATCATTTGAGAAAACTTTTCCTGATAGGTCCTTGGCAGATCCCATTGTTTATGCCCTTTCAATGAAACAGTTTATCGGGAGATTTTTTTTTTTTTAATGGATCCCTGCTTCCTGTTCTAAAACTCAGCAGTAACAACTTCTTCTCTTATCCAAAGATTGCTAACTTTGCTGAAAAAGTTTTGGTAAGGGAGTTTCTCAAAATCATCTAAAAGTTTGTTTGTCAACCACACTTGTTTGCTGACACCCTGAAATATTATCTTAGATGATTTACACTTTGCTTTTCACTGACTGACAAAATAAAATACCGAAAGCAATATAAAAAGTTAAAAAACATTAGAATTAATTAGCTAATCAACTAATAGTTAAAAGTCAACTAAATGCCTATGTGCAGATTTTATAAATATTAAGAAAGCAGAGGCTAAATGAGTTCCAGTAAGGTCAATTGCATAATCTGGAAGCAACATGCAGGATAAGACTTTCTTCCATATACCAGAAAGACAAGGTTTTGACAACCAGTGGACACCATGAAAAGGATCTTGCCTCCGAATATTAATAGTTTCATTCAGAAAAGACAATAACCTAGATCAGTGTTGGCAAACCTTTTTGGCACCAAGTGCTGAAACTGGAGCGTGTGCACATGTGTGTGCCGGAAACCAGAAGAGCAGCTACCCGGGCGCATGTACGCGCTGGAAAGACGATCTTCCGGTTTCTGGCACATGCATGCACACCAGCCAGCTGGTCTTCATATGCACCAGAAACCGGAACACCAGGTGGCCGCATGCACATTCCGAAAACCAGAAGAGCACCGGGCGGCTGGTCTTCCGTTTCTGGCACTCCCACGCACATGAAGACCAGCTGGCCGGCACCCCGGAACCCGGAAGAGCAATGGTTTGCATGCCCTGAGAGATGGCTCTGCGTGCCACTTCCGGCACACGTGCCATAGGTTTGCCATCACGTGTTCTGTTCCCCCTTCCCTACACAGGCAAGCACACAACCAGGCACGCCTACCAAGGTTTTATTATGCAATCAGACTAGAATCCCTTGCAGATAAGAGTTTTGGCAGTAAACTGCGAAATGCCTGCCAAGTCAATTTTCACTCACAGTAAGCGAGAGAGAGTTTATCCTCAGTCTGGTCCAGTAGCAAAAAAGTAATCCACGAAGCAAGAGTTAGCCAAGGTCCAATCCAAATATGTACAAGCCAGATTTCAGGTAACGCGATATGACTCTCAGGTTTTTAACTTTGACCGTCACAAAGCCTGAAGAGCAATCACACCCACTTTTATTCCTTGTGGGGTGTGGCTCAGTGACTCAGCTCAATCTCTGGCCCTCCCACACCTCTTTCGTTGCTGCGCACGCTTCTCCCTCCGACGCTGCCTGGGATCAAGCCAGGATTCATCATCCTCACTCCCTATCTGTTGTTGTTCCGATATGCTTTCCTCCTGGCATATCCCAGGCTGTTCCTCTTGGCCTTTGGATGGAACCTGAGGCATTGCCAGAGAGGAGGGTCCTGGAGAGGGAGGGCCTTGTCAGTTCCTCCCATCACCTTCTGAGTGCTCTTCCTCTGTTAGGACAGGCTCGGGAGTCAGAGTCACAACATCACGGTCCTAGATAGATAAACCCTACATCGTTTGAGATTTTAAAAATTTGTACCAACAGCTTAAATTATGGCTGGTAATCAATTAGCAAAGCAGTGAAGATCTGAAGATTGGGTTCACAAATTTCAGTAAATGATTTGTTTTAACAACGTTACACGATTTAATCTAGAAAGTTTTAGAAACTTTCCACAGAAGAAATTCTTGTCATTACCCAGATCTTGCTGTGGCACTAGTAAGACTGCTGGTATCAACGTTACTGTTCAGACTCTCTTTACTATTTTATGACTAGCTAATGTTTCTCAGCATGGATAACAGGATAAAATTGCATGAATTATAGCCTGGAACAAAGCCAAGAAGATGGGGACAAGGAGTAAATTGTCAGGCCCTTCTAGTGATGCTAAAAAAAACAACCCTGAATAAGCCTCCAGGTAAAAGGAGAGTTAGCCTTAATGAATCCATTGGCTCTTTTTCAGTAAGATCTGTCCTTCTTTATGTTTAATGATGTTATCTTTTATACTGCTTTATAATGATTTACCCAGAAGAGATGCTGAACTAACTAGGTCTGATAAGTTCCTGAATCCCTCTGCATCTTTATTGGCCAGTTTCCAAGTCTTTAATACAGAGGTGTGCCTTAATAAAATCTGCAAAACTATTCCTCATTGAATGTTAGTTTATAGCAAAAAGGCCTATGTTCCAATTCTCATAAAATTAATTAGATGATCTTGGACAGTTACTATATCTCAGATTTACCAACCTTAGACAATTTTCTGTATTAAACATGACCTTCTATTGATCCATGGTGGCAGAGTGGTTAGAATGCGGTATTGCAGGCTAACTCTGCCCATAGCCAGGAGTTTGATCCTGACAGGCTCAAGGTTGACTCAGCCTTCCATCCTTCTGAGGTTGGTAAAATGAGAACCCAGATTGTTGGGGCAATATACTGACTCTATAAACCACTTAGAGAGGGCTGTAAAGCATGATGAAGTGGTATATAAGTCTAAGTGATATTGCGGTTGCTACTGAACTTCATATAGGAAGGACAGGATAATAGTATAAAACTACTTGAAAATGTTCTTCAAGTTCATGCAGTATGAGATTGGAAGAATTGGGGGCAGCTATTCTAGTGCTGATAATATCTCAGTGAGATTCTATGTACCAGACATACATTCTATTTCTATATTTTCTATTTGAAACCCTACTTACTACACTATAGTTCTACCCTATCGACAGGCTTATTTCCCAAACAAATGTAGGATATAAGATACTGATTTTGATTATATCATTGACCAATACAAAGATTTGCAGAGCTTTTCATTTCACAAAACGTTTCATCAATCAAAAGAAGTTAGATTAGTTCTTGAGTTATATTAAATAGTTTATGAGACTTTCATAGTTAAGATTTAAAAATAAGTAAAAAGTGCATTAATTCTCACTTAATTTGGGGTGGCTGTCTTACATCCTTTAAATTACTATTCAGGTTTTTGTCATAAGTGCATGTTTGCTTGTATAAGCACTTTGGGTCATTTTAACATCATTATGTGTACAACATTGCTTTTAAATACATTGCCATGTGTTATTGAAAGGATTATTTGGCTTTGCTTCCATTTTATTTGTGGTTACGATCAAACGTATTTTGTTAAGGTTTGCTATAAAATTCCTCTTGATGTTACTTTAATTGGATTCTTCAAAGGAGTAATGCAATGAATCTTAATTAAGTGATAGAAATCTGATGCCTTAGCATATCTTTTTTAACCATAGTAGTCTAAGACAGAATACAGTTTTTGACAGTTGTTTTATTCATCACACAGCAATAAAACTGAATTTATTACATGAAGGCTCTCCTATTATGTGGCTAAATCTGTCCTACTTTCCTCCCTGAAGTGTGCCTGTAGTATCTGTGTTTGCAAATTTGCATCGACATATTCACATTTGGTTTTATTTGTTCAGTATTCTGCAAAAATAGTGGGCATAATGGTACCATTATGGGGGTGGCACAGTGATTAGAATGCTGTATTACAGGCTAACTCTGCCCACTGCCAGCAGTTTGATCCTGATCAGCTCAAAGTTGACTCAGACTTCCGTCCTTCCAAGGACAGTAAAATGAGGACACAGATTGTTGGGGGCAATATGCTTTCTCTGTAAACCACTTAGAGAGGGCTGTAAAGGACTGTGAAGCGGTATATAAATCTAACTGCAATTGCTATTGCTAGATGGAATCCCATTTCTGATACAAATATTTTTTATTTTGAGGTTTGCAATAGTTTAGCTGTTGCAGATAACTGGGCAATACAGTGTATTGCCTATGTTCCTTGTGTACATGTTGAAAGGTTGCCTAGCTAATCTCCATTGATATTAGCCCTATTAATGTTAGCGCTACCACTATTTCTCTAATGCCCTTTCCTTTAAAACCATTACCTACATTACCTATTATTCCAACAAGTGAGTTGCAGGGACAGATTAAAGGGGCAAAGTAGTAACACTAAGTTTTCTAGATAGATTATTGTTATTAAACACATGCAGAGATCCCAAAGGTGCTTTTTCAAGAGGCAACTAGACTTTCTGGTTTTTCTTTGAAGACATTTCACTTGTTATCCAAGAAGCTTCTTCAGTTCTGACTGGGTGGTGGATAATGAAAGGATTTATACCCTTGCAGACAGCTGGTCATTTGCATTTTTTAGCGTCCAGTTGCCTCTTGAAAAAGCACCTTCGGGACAACCATTACCTGGATGACTGAAAATCTCCCTTAGATACAGAGATATGTATTTAAGGGAGATATTAATTGGTTGTAGCATCTTTCCATACTGTTTGAATTTATTAAATATACAAACACATAAACTCAAGCAAAATAGTCATAGGATTTAGTATACAGTAGTTGTTCCCTTCCCTTTGCAAACTGTTATTAAATTGACACTTCTAAAGATCTAGGACAGGGCTTTCCAAAGGACAGTGCCAAATATACAAAAATTATAGATTCACCTCAACCAAAGTTAAACTTTTTAACCAGCCTTTTAGTTTAATCACAAAAAGCAAACATTATTGTATTAGTCCATGGGAAGAATATTTTAAAGCTATGCTGGCTGGAGAATTCTGGGAGTTGAAGTCCACAAGTCTTAAAGCTGCCAAGTTTGAAGACCTCTGGTCTTAGCCATGAAAACCCGCTGGATGACTTTGGGCCAGTTATTCTCTCTCAGCCCAACTTACCTCATGAGGCTGTTGTTGCGGGGAAATTTGTTAGAGGGAGGTATATTGAATATGTTTGCCTCCTTGAGTTATTTGTAAAAATAATAAAGGTGGGATACAAATAAATAAAATCAAAATAAATAAAAATTGCCTTTGAAGTATATTGCCTATTTTCAGAGAAAATCTGAACGTTTTTACACTTTTAGTTAGGCCTAATAGATACTGCGTATAGCTAGCTATTGATATCAGTGGGACTTTAAGGGCTTTACATTAAATGGAAACCTTTCCAAAACTGAAGTCTGTAACCATCCAATTTGTTATAAAAGTTCCTTATCTGAGAATTGTAGTCCTAACATATCCGTAAGATATCATGTTAGTAAAGCTGCTAATTAGGTAGACTACACTCAGTTGTTTATTTAAAATACTTTTTTAGTGTCAATTAAAAAAAACTTTGGAGCAACAACTGCTTATAATTGCCTTGATCCTTTTTTTTAAAATGCATCTGTGTATGTAGGAGGCTAGTATATGAAAATCAGCATTACTTAATAAACTCATTTGTACGTCAACAATCATACTGTATTTGTTACCTTGGTAACAAATATACTACACTGACTCCTTAATAAGATTCTTAATCTGCTAGCAACTTTGTATATTGTCTTCTTTAATAATTGTATCTTGAACGGCATATTAGGTCTGGTTATATGACTGTTCATCCATATGCTGTTAAAGATAATTCAAAGAGAAATTATTTTTGAAAAATGAGAACCTTTCACAGATGAGAATACTTGGATACTGAGAGGCACACTGAATGAGAGTATTGTATGGAATACTCCTCACTGAAAGGCATTAATCCAGAAGGCATTAAAGAGTTGTCTGTTCCTGTAAGCATTGGCTAAAGTGAGACTGGAACCTGGTCAATGTAAAAGTTCATGTGGAGGGAAGTCTTGTTTTGAATTGCTAAGAACTGTTTTAATATTATGTTTTATTGTCCCCCACCCAGGCTTATTGTATATTAGAGAAGTGACCATATAACTCCATTGAAATAAAAAAAATAAATATTAAAGTAATATAAAATGTGCAATCTATTTTAGAATCGGTAGATGAGTGGGCTGAGCTGGAAGGCGAGGTTAAACGTGTCATAAGTTCGGAGTCATTGTGCAGCCACAGGACACCCAATTCTAGCTGCTTGTGAATTTCATTGACTCCAGGCTTTGACTGCTAGTTGACCAAATTCTTGTCAAGAGATTATTATCACAATTATCTTACGATAATAAACACTTCTGTGCTTTGAACTCAAAAAATGCTTCTGGTCATTTGCAGCTGGCAATATTTCATATAAAGGTACAAACATATACACTACATTTTGTCCATTCATGTATTTTAATTTTATGCTACTGGATCTAAAAACCATAGCCCCTTAGTACTGCTGCTGCATGTGGCATCACAGTGTGTCATAGACATTAGGAACCTTATTATAACCTGAACTATTCTTCTGGAAAGTAAAACATAAAATGGAAATAATGAAATAATATCTATAATCCAATCTCCTAACCTTATAGGATAAAGGCATTTGAATGATGGTTCCAATATTCCCTCTTCCTTTTGAAAGAGAAATCAATCTCTTAAGAAATAAATAAAATCAAATTTTAATAAACAGAAATACATAGAATAGTGAACATATTAATTTATTAAGGATGTTAAAAAATGAACAGCCCATATCATCTGCCTAAGTAACCAGTCTTTTTACATAATGTTGACAGCCAAATTAATAAAAAATTCTGAGCTGTCCAATAAACATGAAAATATAGTTTGTTAAATCAATCTTATTTTAAAATAATAAGAATATTTATGAACCTTAATCATTGATTTATTAGTGTAAGATATGATAGCTGTAATTTGATTGTAAAGAAAACCTAGTTGATTGTCCTTACCGTAAACATTTCCTTAATTACTTATCAATAAATAATGGGCAATTTCAGAGTCAGGAGTAAAACTCTTCTAATTGAAAATCAGTAAAGTGGAAAAACTCTGGATTAAGTAAAAAAAAAAAGCAAATGGGGAAATCTACCAACTTCAGAAAGAATCCAAAAGCTACATTCTCACTGGGCTTCAGTCTGGCAACCTTTTCTCTGTTTAGCAAATATATTTTTTGTTAGCTTTTTGCTGTTTATTTATAAAAATAATTTAATAAATAAATTACTGCTATGGGGCGAGATAATAATTCTTTTTTAAAAGCCGGTTATATCTCCATTTTCATGCTTTTACTTTGTAAATAATGTTTACTATTTGTATATACATTTGAATATGTGTGTGTGTGTGTGTATGTATGTATATTGTCAAGTGTTGGGAAAATCAGGAGATTCAGGCAGTTCAAATGAGTATAAAGACGTATTGCAAGCTTAAGCTCTCCACAAGAATCTGAACTACTAATAATCAAGGGAAAATAGCAGGAGATAAGAGTAGAAGGAATTCAAGGTGGACTGGACTTAGATCTTTTGTGGACATCCAGGGACTCATGACTGATGATGCCTTTGACCCTTGAGCTCAGCCTGATCATATCCTACATCTATATATGTATATATGTATGTATGCAAGTGCATATATATCTGTGTATGTAGGTCTAGAAAGACTCATCCATAGGAAGAAAAATGACTGGTGGTACAGAAAGATAAAGGGCACAGCAGCAAAGAAATCATCCAATAGGAGGTCATGATAGCTTGTACTTTAGACTGAATAGACAGTTTAAAATACTTAAATGGAATCTGCATAGGCATTTCTCTCAATCTATTGTCTCTCTTGCAATATTCATTTTTTAACCACATTGATTGCTCCCCACAAATTTAAGGTTAGTTTTGTCTTGGTAAAGTAATATAATGGAAGTGTTCTTATTGAATAGTCAGGATATTTTCCTCATGGTAATAATTTCTAGGAATTAATAAATTTTGAACAATAAAACCCCCTAAATTTTTATTTACTTCAATTGGATCCTTGTTACTAATAGGTATAATATTAGAGTTATTCCAAAGTATGGTTTACCAAGAGTGTTTCCATATAACTGTACAATTTCTACAAGTTTGCTAGAGATCTTTGATAGTAACTAAAGAATCCAAAAGTGTTGCTTTCGTACAGCATCAATTTATATTCAAATTCATATGCATATAAAGAAATAGCAACACTGACCATTCATTCCTTAAAGACTCTCCAGAATGTCCCTGTATTTAACAATTTCTGGAAGGCCAAAAATGAGGGGGCTGATCTGATCCAAACAGGGAGGGTCTTTCACAACATGGGGGCTTCAACAGAAAAGCATTGCTTATGATGCTCAACAGATCTGAAGTTTTCTGTATCTTCCCTATCCCCCTTTTTGAAGATAGGGATGATGACATCTGCTCTTATCTAGACTATTAGGAGTTTAGTCCTCCAGAGTTGTGGGGTCTTTGGTGCCCTTTGAACTTGGTCATTTTCTTACAGATGTTTCATTACCAAACTAGGTAACATCATCATTGCACTGATGATGTTACCTAATTTGGTAATGAAACGTCTGTAAGAAAATGACCAAGCTCAGAGGATACCAAGGAGCCCACAATTCAACCCTGAGCTACAAATATTCTCTTCCACCTCCAGGAGTTCTCAAAGATTACTGAGAGCAGTTCAACAATAATCTATGCTAGTTGGGATGAAAGCCATCTGACTCTGAATTAACTAAGTTCTCTCTTACCTTCTCCTTGTCTATCTCAAGCTACAGTCCCCTCATTTCTTCAGTAGCATAATACCATATTTTCCGGCGTATAAGACGACTTTTTAACACAGGAAAATCACCTCAAAAGTCGGGGGTCGTCTTATACGCCGGGTACCCGAATCTGAGTTGCTGGCGCTGACCGATGACACTTTGGGAGCGCCGGCAACATTGAGGGGAAGCTGTACTCCAAATTAGTTCCAACCTACAAGAGGTGCCAGGCAGTGCGCGGCCCACGAGAAAGGACTCTATCCCAGAAATCGGGTCACCTTCCTTCCTTTCTTTCCCAGCAGTCCACGGTGAAAGCGGCACTGCGGTCGACCTGGGCCAGCACCTTGCACGCCTGGCTCTGCGTCTCCATTATGAGAAGCTCCATGCGACTTCGCATGTCTCCGCCCCAGTCGCGCAGCTCTCGCAATCCGCTCACCGGAGGAGCCATGAAGTGCTCGCACCGCCTTGCCAGATCTTCCTCATCCTCCTTTCCCCATGGCTTTTCCGGTTGTAATTGCTGCTGCTGCCGCCACCGAGGCTCCTCCTTCATCTCCACCCGCCGCACCAGACCCAGCCCGGCCAGCACCACCGTGGCTCCCGCAGTCCAAGCGGATCGGCACACGGGCTCGCAGGTGAAGGGTGGGAGTGCGCAGCGCACTTTCCTGGCTTGGCGCCGATCCAGATGGCTGCAGAAGGAACTGGGCACCGGCTGTCATGTCTTTTCTGCTGTGCGGGATTCGGCACCTGGGCTCCCGGGGTTTAAGCCTCCGGGCCGGCCCGCGCTGCTCCAGGATGTTCACTTCGGGCTCCTTGGAATCGCTGCCGGGCGGTTCTTCCCGTTGGGGCGATGGTGGGTGGCAGCGATCGGCGTTGCTTGGACTGCGGGAGCCACGGCGACTCCTTCCCCACGAGGTATTGCTCTGCATTTCACCACCTCTTCCAGGCTCGCAGCCACCCACCATCGCCCCAACGGGAAGAACCGCCCGGCAGCGATTCCAAGGAGTCTGAAGCGAACATCCTGGAGCAGCACTAAGTTACCTTCCGGGGTGGAGGGGTGAGTGTGGAAAAATAGGTGAAGCTAAAACGGCTTTCTCGTTCATCCCGGTGTCGGGAGAAGCGGCTTGAGGGGCGCCCGAGCTTTTAAGATTTTAACCTGGGCTAATCGGGCGGGGGAAAGAAGTGCTCTAGTCTGCTTGTTCCAATGCCTTCGCGATAAGCCGGCAGAATCAAAACTCTTTTTTTTCTTTCTTTCCCTCTCTCTCTCTCTCTCTCTCTCTCTCTCTCTCGGCGGCTTTGAACCCGTGGAATTGGGTGGGGGAGAGGGGGAATGTTATCAGCAACAAACAACAACAAAAAGTGTGTGTTTGTGGAGAGGGGAAGTAGTGGTAAAGGCGGCAGACCGGTTTTTTTTTCCCCAAGCCAATCTCTTTCGCGACGTATCCAGCCCGACCCCATTCAGAAGAAAGGCTGCAGCCGCAAAGAAACGGGGGGGGGGGGGGGGAGACATCTGCACCTTTTGTTACATACAAACACACACGAAACCCACAGTTTTCTGGCCTCTCGCGCAGATCTGTTGTGGGGTGGGGTGGGTGGGAGCCACATAATTCCGGGAGGCGAAAAGGGGCGCAGGGATATTTCCAGAAATGAGCGAAATAATGCAATCCACGCAGCGACGCCCATATTCTCCCGTTCAGATTCTACCTCTGGCTGAGAGAAAACTGCCTTGAAAGTTCCTCTGCCCCCCCACCCTTTAAACCCAAGACCCTGCCTCGTTTGCAGACTAGAGCACTTCTTTCCCCCGCCCGATTAGCCCAGGTTAAAATCTTAAAAGCTCGGGCGCCCCTCAAGCCGCTTCTCCCGACACCAGGATGAACGAGAAAGCCGTTTTAGCTTCACCTATTCTTCCACACACATCCCTCCACCCCGGAAGGTAACTTAGCGCTGCTCCAGGATGTTCGCTTCGGGCTCCTTGGAATCGCTGCCGGGCGGTTCTTCCCGTTGGGGCGATGGTGGGTGGCTGCGAGCCTGGAAGAGGTGGTGAAATGCAGAGCAATACCTCGTGGGGAAGGAGTTCGCCGAGGCTCCCGCAGTCCAAGCGACGCCGATCGCTGCCACCCACCATCGCCCCAACGGGAAGAACCGCCCGGCAGCGATTCCAAGGAGGCCGAAGCGAACATCCTGGAGCAGCGCGGGCCGGGCCAGAGGCTTAAACCCCGGGAGCCCAGGTGCTGAATCCCGCACAGCAGAAAAGACATGACAGCCGGTGCCCAGTTCCTTCTGCAGCCATCCGGATCGGCGCCAAGCCAGGAAAGTGCGCTGCGCACTCCCACCCTTCACCTGTGAGCCCAGGTGCCGATCCGCTTGGACTGCGGGAGCCACGGCGGCGCTGGCTGGGCTGGGTCTGGTGCGGCAGGCGGAGATGAAGGAGCTGCCTCGGTGGCGGCAGCAGCAGCAATTACAACCGGAAAAGCCATGGGGAAAGGAGGATGAGGAAGATCTGGCAAGGCAGTGCGAGCACTTCATGGCTCCTCCGGTGAGCGGATTGCGAGAGCTGCGCGTCTGGGGCGGAGACATGCGAAGTTGCATGGAGCTTCTCATAATGGAGACGCAGAGCCAGGTGTGCAAGGTGCTGGCCCAGGTTGACCGCGGCGCCGCTTTCACCGTGGACCTCCTTGGAATCGCCTTGGAATGCTGGAACCAGCTGGTTGCTGTGCGGAGCTTCCCCCAGGCATCCAGGGAGAGATTACCGACGCTCTGACTTCCCCAGACCGGTGGAGCTCGCCATCAGTGGGGGTCAGCTGGGGAAGTCGGAGCATCGGTAATACCCCCCTAGATGCCTGGGAGAAGCTCTGCTCAGCAGCCAGCTGGTTCCAGCATTCAGCAGCATGCAGCCTTGACTAGATCGGCACAGCTTTCTGTCAATGTTGTCGGCGCTCCCCTAGCGTCATCAGTCAGTGCCAGCAACTCAGATTCATGAAGCTGTGCGGATCTCGACAAGGCTGCATGGGTGAAGGAAAAAAACCTGGTACAAAATAGCCCTCTTGCCACTACACGTAGCGTAGCCCATTATCTTTCTCTACAGTACAGCAACAGTACATACAGTATAGTATACAAATATAACAGTCAAGACCCCATCATGGCTCCACCAGCAAGAAGAAAGAAATATGAAGCCAGTTTTAAACTTAAAGTTGTAAACTTTGCCATGGAACATAATAACTGTGCTGCTGCAAGACAATATGGAGTAACAGAAAAGATGGTTCGGGACTGGAAAGCAAATGTAAAAGCGTTAAAGAGTATGCCAAGGGGTAAGTGTGCATTAAGAAGAGGCACCCCACATTGGCCAGAACTCGAAAAACATGTAGCAGACATGGTGAATGAGCATCACCAAAACGGTTATGTAGTGACACGAAATAAAATACGTTTGTTTGCACTTCAGTGGGCCAAATCTAACCCAGATCACAGCAACAGATTTAAGGCCACTGTATCCTGGTGTACTAGATTCTTGGAAAGGCATAAGCATTTGAATTAAAATTACCATATTGAAATCAAATCTGATGTTTTTTAATTTTTATTTGGTGTGCGTTGGAAGAGGGGTAGTCTTATACGGCGAGTATAGCCCAAACCCTATATTTTAACAGGAAAAGTAGGGGGTCGTCTTATGCCCCCAGTCGTCTTATACGCCGGAAAATACAGTAATTACCAGTTAGAGCTCTATTTTCCTTCAGAGAGAGAACCAAGCAAAATAGAAGTTTGGAAATTCTGTTTTTCTATGTCACTCATGATTGCTTCACTGCTTTCTCCTTACACCTCACCTACTCTAGCTTTCCTTTTATTTCTAATGTACCTAAAGAACCGTTTTTCATTGTTTTTGGTAGCTCACAAACTTAATTCATCCCGAGCTATAGCCTCTTTATCACAGTTCTTACAATTTCTGACGATTACCTTTAATTCTTCTTTCATCCTGTTCTTTCTTTTGCTTGCTGTGCATATCCCTTCTTCTCTTCAGTACTCTAGATTTCTCACATTTTTCCTTGTGGCGGGGTTGTTTGAGATTGTGCATTCAATATCTCATTGTATAGGATTTCTCCTCCTCCTCCTCAAATATTTTTCTCCATTGGGTCTGATCTCTCTTTGCCTCAATCAAAATTAGCCCCAGTGTGCAGGACTAATTCTTCGGTGTTGCTCCGTCCTCTTTATGTCATGGATTCAGTCATTACATGATCAGTTACTTTAAATTCTGCAACTGATTATTCTCTGTGGTGAGGTTTGATCCTAAATAACAGCCCCCCTTGTTTTGTTTTTCCCCCTACCTTCTGACAAATGAAGTTGTCAGTATCAGCACAGAAGGATTTGTTGGACCTTTGACTTTTGGCAGAGTTAGATTCCCAGCAGATGTCAAGATAATTGAAATCTCCTATTATCACTATTGCATGCCTGTTTGAAAGACTAATGTAGAAAGGCCCCATCTGTATCTTTGGCTGTCCAAGTGATCTATAATAAAGGCTGACAACTGTATATCCCTTCTGTCTTTCTCCTTTTATTCTTACACACATATTTTCAACAGGATTTCCATCTTTTGATTACTGAATTTCTGTACAAATGTGTTTTTTTCTTTACATACAGTGCAAGCCCCCTCTCCCTCCTTTCTCCTGGTCTATTCCTTTTGTAAATCAATTGTAACCTTCCAGTGCTGTATGGCAGTCAATTAATAGTTTTAGTTCTATCATATTTGTTTCTTAATCCAGGACAGTTTCAGTTGTCCTTCCATAATTGCTTATTAGTTAGCGGCAATATTTTTTCTGTCTACTAATTAGGAACTTAAAATATTTCAAGGAAGGTCTGCCATTCCCAAAAAGGTTGGTATACCAACAGGGTCTCTTTCCATTTAACTCATCATAGTTAATGATGATAAAACCACATATGTGTTTTTCTATTTTGCCTTTTTCTTGGATTAAAAAAAAATATTTTGGTTTTTCATAATTTGCTCGCTTCTGGAAATATCAGCCAGTCTTTGCCACAAATGTAACATGCTACCTCTGCATTATTTTGCTTATGAATTTATTCTGACCTTTCTGTGTTTTAACAAAAAAAGAGTTTTTTTTCCCTTTGTTTTACACAGATCTTTCAAATCAAACTGAATAGTAATCCTTTTTTTATTTTTATTTATATGAAAAGTATTAACTACCTTTTTATAGAATTACTTTGAGGTAACATGGACAGCCTATCAATTTTATAAAATAAAATAAATAATATAAATATTTCAATATAGTGCTTATTAAGTATCCCAACTGCTCTCGTTTCTGTGTCTGCCTCTCTATTTTTTATATTTTATTTATTTTTATCTTTAGAGTAGAGAGTAATTGAAAATGAACTTGATCCAAATGTATTGTTTTTATTAATATATAAACTATATTAATGGCCCCATCTAAGCATTCTTTTAATAGTTTTACTAGGTACAAAATGACTTTCTTGGTTTGGGCCAGAAGTGGTATTCAGCAAGTTCTGACCTGGAGAACCGGTAGCGGAAATTTTGAGTAGTTCGGAGAACTGGTAAATACCACTTCTGACTGGCCCCGCCCCCATCAATTCTCTGCCTCCCGAGTCCTAGCTGATCGGGAGGAAATGGGAATTTTGCAGTATGCTTCCCCTGGAGTGGGGTGGGAATGGAGATTTTACAGTATCCTTCCCCTGCCATGTCCACCAAGCCACATCCACCAAGCCGTGCTATGCCCACAGAACCAGTAGTAAATTTTTTTTACTGGTTTGGAATACATTTTCCTGAAAAATAAATTGCTCCACTTAAAAACCTTTATGTACTGTTCGTCTAAAAACATTATATAAAACAGCGGCCCAGTGTTTCTCAACCTTGGTAACTTTAAGATGTCTGGGCTTCAACTCTCAGAATTCCCCAGAAATGGCTGAAACAGCCTATTCTTCAGAAAGATCATCACAGATCTCACAAGATACTTTCACTCAGTTTGCAATGATTTCATGAACAATTGTTCTCTCAATGTCCATTATTTACCAATTATTTCAAAAACTGACACAAAAAGCGTGTTGAGCTTTCTCAGGGACATAGGTGGCAAAAGTTCTGGCAATAGTTATGCAAACTTTAAAACTACAGCATTTTCTTTTTATGCTGATGTTGAATAAATTCAGCTCCAGTTTGTCTGAAACTGTATCTGTTTTTCTTCAGTCTCCTGAGCCTACATTGTTCCTTTGAAATCTGTAAATATTCAATATTTGGCTGATGTTGGCGTTTCATTTTTGTTTCTGTATGTTTCTGCTTTAGGAACTCTTGTTTAATCAATAATAGCTTCTCAATTTAGTTTCTTTCTAATGAATACAGGTAGGCCTCTAGTTACGACCACAATTGAGCCCAACATTTATGTTGCTAAGTGAAACATTTGTTAAGTGAATTTGTCCCATTTTACGACTTTTCTTGCCATAGTTGTTAAGTGAATCACTGCAGTTGTTAAGTTAGTCATATGGTTGTTAAGTGAATCTGTCTTCCCTATTGTCTTTGCTTGTCAGAAGGTCGCAGAAGGTGATCACGTGACCCTGGGACACAGCAACCGTCACAAATACAAGTCAGTTGCAAAGTGTCTGAATTTTGATCACGTGACCATGGGGATGTTGCAATGATTGTAAGTGTGAAAAATGGTCATAAGTCACTCTTTTCATTGCCCTTTTAACTTTGAACAGTCACTAAATGAACTGTTGTAAATCGAGAACTACCTGTACTCTGTCCTTCACATTCCATTATTAAGGTAGACTTGTTTAAAGTTCAGAATCTAGCAGCCATTTCTGTTTATTTTAATACTTTTTTTAAAAAGCTACTTATCTTTTAAGTACTTATCTGCTCTTTTTAAGTTTCTCTAGACCTTGTAAAAGGGTCTGTATTCTCCTCAATCTTTCTTAGTGTTTCTAAATTATGCTTTGTTTTTCTTTTAGCTTTCCAGTCAAGAAAATCCTTACTTCTTGAAATCATAGTCTACCACTCTGCTATTTTTCATAAATCAGGATTCATGTGGTTGAAAGTGTCCCAATTTTGTCCTTGATTTATTTTGGGAATAAGTATACTTTCAAATTTCACCACGTCTGCCCCAAGGTAATAAATTTTCTTCACTGTTAAATTAAAATACTATGCACCCGTACTTGAGCAGACAGACTACACCAGAGTGAAATTTCCTGCTTCTCTTAATATTTTCTATTTTTCCCTATTTCATCTATTCCAAGCCACTCCTGAATGGGGTTTTCCTGCTGATTTGTGTGCAGCACACAAGAAGCAATATGAATACTGTCCCCCCCACCCCAGGAGATGGGGGGTGGGGGAATTGTCAACATAATGCAGCCATAGGAATGGGGCGGGTTTGGCTGGAAAAGTTTTTCTCCCATTATTATCTTCCTTCTATGCCTCAATCTGTCATAACTTGAGCTGTATCAAGTTTTTTTTTCAAAACTCAAATTGAGTGAACAAGTTGCAAGCAGTACTTTAAGGTAGGGCTTCTTTTCTTATTTTGTTTTTATAGCAACAATTGTTAATTTTCAGATTCCTCTTGTTCTGTTTGGAGGGCAGAAGCTATTTCAGCCTAGAGTAAATTGCTAACTACTGCAAAATTAAAGCATTCACAGTATGGTTCGCCAGTTACGCCCCTTTCTAGATCTGGACTCCTTATGCATGGTCACTCATGCCCTCGTTACTTCCTGCCTGGACTACTGTAATGCTCTCTACATGGGGCTCCCCTTGAGGAGCACCCGGAGGCTCCAACTGGTTCAGAATGTAGCCGCGCAGGTGATTATGGGGGCGACATGGCGCTCCCATGTAACACCTCCCCTGCGCGAGCTGCACTGGCTTCCGGTGCACTTCAAAGTTTTGGTTCTCACCTTTAAAGTGCTCCATGGCTTAGGCCCTGGATATCTACAAGACCAACTTCTGCCACCGATAACCTCCCACCGGCCAATCCGCTCCCACAGAGAGGGTCTCCTCAGGGTGCCATCGGTCAAGCAATGTCAACTGGCGACCCCCAGGGGGAGAGCCTTCTCTGTGGGGGCACCCGCCCTCTGGAACGAGCTACCCCCAGGGATACGACTGATCCCGGACCTCCGTACTTTCTGCTAGGCTCTGAAAACTTTCTTGTTTCAGCGAGCCGAGCTGGTTTAAGATTTTAATTGATTAATTTTATGGGTAAGGGGTTTTAAAATTGGGAAGCCACATTGGATTTAATTATTTTTTAAATTATTTTAATTTTCATACTGTATGTATTTTACCCCTGGCTGTTCACCGCCCTGAGTCCTTTGGGAGAAGGGCGGTATAAAAATTTAATAAATAAATAAATAAAAATGGTGGGGTGAGCAATCTAATGCTATCATGCAGATCTGATATGTTACTAGCGATTCAATAGAGATCAGTAGTAATCAGAACTGAAGTGGCCAAGAGTGTTCCAAATTCAGTCTGGTCACCCTCCCTCTATATGTCCACTGCTCCTTTAAGGAGCTAAACACTTCCAGGTCTTGCATGATAGCTAAGCATGGTCAGGAAGATGTATGTTTGAGTTAAGGAGGCATTGTGGAAATCTGCAAAATGTGGTTTGCTTGAAGCTTAGCGTATTTTGCAAACCGAAGGTCAATCAAATCCAGCCTAATTGTGTTTTATTCATATAATAAATTATATAATATGTATAAACCATAACATAATGTGATGCTTCAGCTCATCAGGTTCAGTAATGGAAGTAGCAAAATCTCTGGATTGTTTCCGGTTCCAAACACTTTCTACAAACATTTAATACTGATTATATTCTAAAATACTTGGCAAAGGTGATATTGTATTGTTGCAGTTTTATGCACTGGCACATTTTGTACAGTGTAGTATGGACTGACTTGGT
This sequence comes from Arizona elegans, assembly GCA_022577455.1. Lineage (NCBI taxonomy): Eukaryota > Metazoa > Chordata > Lepidosauria > Squamata > Colubridae > Arizona > Arizona elegans. The sequence goes on along the minus strand of JAKOOJ010000008.1, from coordinate 9,314,163 downwards.
TCTGAATTGGACATTGAATGGAACTGGGTTCACCAAATGCCTTCCAATCTCCAGGCAGAATTCATGCATGCTAGATCTACAGCTTGTCCTGAATCAAATTGGATAACAAACATCCTGTTTGCCAAGAGTTAACTCTATAGTTTTTAGGAAATGAAGTTGGTGGAAATCATATTTGTTCATGTATCCATACCAATTCAGAAAAAGTGTGGCTTCTGAACACCAATACACTTGGTACCTTCTTCAAACCAGAAACATAATTTGTTGTATCTTGTGCATGAAACATGTGCATGTTTCTAATTTTAAGCTGATTAAAAGATGCCCATGAGTCATGTTGCATTTCCTTCCTGTCAAAAATCTGTAAGCAATTTCCAACTCATCCAAATATTTTGCAGCCGAGTATCTTATTAAGTAAGCAATTGAAGCATCCTAATATGCTAATCTGCTGAAAATTAAGATTGGTCACCTTCTGGATATAATCAGAAAGAACTGTCTGGCATAGAAGTATATGAAAATGAGATTCCACTGGCATGAAAAATACTCCATTATGCCAAACGTGAGGTTTTTGAATTATTTACCGGTATGTATGGAAGAAGTATAGTGTTACTGTGCACAGAAATAGATAATTTATAGACAAGGTTGTTATTAAACATAACCTTAATTTACACGAAATGTGTTACTCTTTAATTGGTCCTTTTAAGCAAGCTGCACCTGCTTTAATAAGTACATCATGTTGTTTGCAAGTATTGTACGTAGGTTTTTTTTTAGAATGCATAAAATCTGTTTTCTTTGGTTTCTGATTAAAACAAAAAGAAACTTTATATAATAATATAAAGAGTGTGTTATAGCTTCTGTGTGATTATCCTTTATTAAGCAGATTGCTTGTTTAAGAAGTCAGTAATAGTTGGTATTGTTCTCTGATTGGTATGTAATGCCTAGAGCTGTGATGGCGAACCTATAGCACGCATGCCGGAAGTGGCACGCAGAGCCGTCGCCCGTTGCTCTTCCGGGTTCCGGCGTGCGGGCCAGCTGGTCTTCCCAGCTGGCTGTGTTTGCCTGTCTACTTCCATTAACTGAAAAGTCGGACTTCATATAGACCGGTGAAAAAAAACCCTACGGAAGTGTTGGTGAACCTTTTAGGCACCGAGTGCCGAAACAGGAGCGTGTGCATGCACATGCTGGAGACCGGAAGGGCAGCCACCTAGTGCGCATGTGCACCGGGCGGCTGCTCTTCCGGTTTCTGGCATGCACATGCACACCGGCCAGCTGGTCTTCACGTGTGCATGTGTGTCAGACCAGAAGACCAGACTTTTCAGTTAATGGGAGTAGACAGGCAAATAGGGTTATTAAAACCATTCTGAAATCCGTGTCCTTTTTTTTTAATGACAGAACCCTTCCATTCCTAACCCACTAAATCCATTATTTAGATTTGCTTACCAGTCGCTCTGACAGCATGTAGGCACACTAATTGGGTTAAAAGTTACTATTTGGAAAATGTGGAGTCCTTGCTCGGAAAGTGCCTAATTTGGGGGCTAGGGGAGTAATGGTGAGCTTCCCTAGGGCTACCAGAATAAACTGAGTGAGATAGAAGAGAGAAGAAAATTAGATAGAAGAAAAAGAGACAGTTTTGTCTAGTGGTCAAGGCACCAGATTAGAGAATGGGAGACCATGAGTTCAAGTCCTACCTTAGCCATGAAAGCCAGCTGTGTAACCATGGGCCAGTGACTCTCTCTCTCTCTCTCAGCCCAACCCACTTCACAGGATTGTTGCTGTGAGGAAAATAGGAGGAGAAAGATATGTTCATCACCGTGACTTATTTGTGAAAATAATAAAGGCAGGATAAAAATAAAGCAGAAAAAGACATAGCAAACTTTTGGCTGTCATTTTTTTGTCATTCGGGTTCCTGCAGCCCTGAACTTCCTTTGATAGGTAGAAAGGAAACAAAGGCAAAAGATTGGACAGTTATTTGTCCTAGATGCAATGGAGTCTCCTGTCATGGGCAGAGGGTTGGATTAGATTAGAAGACTCCAAAGTCCCTTCCAGCCCTGTGATTCTAAAATTTTGTATCTCTAACTAGCCGGCAGCCACTCACTGAAAATATTTACTTGAGTTACTAACTCATTTTGGATTGAGGAATTTGGTGAAAACTTTCTCCATTCTCTGTATTTTTTATTGTACAATGATAGTTTCTGTTTACTGGAGTTTAGAATTGGCTTTTAAATACAGTTTTGACTATGGCATTCTTGAATTTCTTGCTAAAAGTTTGAAGTGATATAGGGTTACAATTTCTAGCCAGCATGGCTATTGCCAATAACATCAATCTGGGAAGACTTGTGTGTGTGTGTGTGTGCACACGCGTGTAGTGTGTTTCTTTCTGTTATTTTATATTCTTCCTTATTGCTAAAATGAGAGATTCAGAAATTTTAATGTTCCCATAATTTGGGGCAAAATATCTCCTTTGGAACTGAAACTTAACATGTGAGCATCTGAGTTTTTAGATTGCTCATATTTGTTTCCATATTTCTCCTACAGGCAGGCCTTGATTTTTGTCCATTCATTTAACAACGGTTCATAGTTACGATGGTGGTGAAACATCTTGCAGTCAAATGATCACAATTTGTGACTTTTCCAGCTGGCTTTTAACATGGAAAGTCAATGGGGAAAGCCAGATTTGCTTAAGAGCCACGCGATTCACTTAATGACTGTGGGAAAAATGGTCATAAAATTGGATCTGGTCACATGACGACTCACTTCACAATTGACTTGCTTAGCAACTGAAATTCTGATCCAAATTGTGGTTGTAAATGAAAGACCCTCAGGACATATTTTGGGCTTTTAGCATACTTAATTAGAAGACTTCAACTTGATCTTTTTGTCAATTTATACTCTAAAGTAAATACAGGTAGTCCTCAACTTATGACCACAATTGACCCCAAAATTTATGTTGCTAAATGAGACATTTATTAATTGAGTTTTGCCCCATTTTACGGCTTTTCTTGTCACATTTGTTAAGTGAATCACTGCCGTTGTTAAATTAGTAACACGGTTGTTAAGTGAATCTGGTTTCCCCATTGACTTTGCTTGTCAGAAGGTTGCAAAAGGGGTATCACGTTACCCTGGGGCACTGCCACCATCATAAACGTGAATCAGTTGCCAAGCACCCGAATGTAAATCACACAACCATGAGAATGCTGCAATCATCATAAGTGTGAATAATGGTCATAAATCACTTTTTTCAGTAATGTAACTTCGAATGGTCACTAAATGAACTGTTGTAAGTCGAGGACTACCTGTACATGGGACCCTCTTTTGGAAGAGGGCTACTAAATGGAAAACATGGAAATTGAAATCTAATTCTGTAGCATCTTCTGTTCTAAAAAGACTCCTCCTTGTTGTGACCCAGGCCCACATAATTGATATTAAATGCAAACAGTTCCAAAAAACAAACAGAATTAACTAATTTTCAGCATATTCTAAATGAAATAAAAACAAAGTCCTTAAAACACCAGTCTTTAGTTTATCTCGGACCTTGGGATAATTAGGCAAACTGCCAAAGGCTTTCTTGGCAACAATTCAGGAACAGAAGAAATAACTACAGCCAAACAAGAAGCAATTCTTTCAACAGTTATTTTCCGGCAAAGAGGCCAAGAGCCGTTGCTGGTCTTTTAAGCCTTATGGAAGGGGCCAATCATCTCTTGGCCCTACACCTGAGTTGTCCTCTCTGCTTTAGCTGCTCCTGCCTTCTGGCAGCTCTTCTCATACATGCACTAGGAACAGGCTCCTCCTGTTCCTCTGCCTCTCTTCTGGCAGCCTCTGGAGGCTCTGAAGTCCACACATCACTCCCCAATGGCCCTGGCCCATTTCTGCCTCTGAGCCCTCATCCGGGCCTTCCCTAGCCTCCAGGACTGGCCCATGCTCTTCCTCAGCCTCATCACTGTCTGACTCTGCTGCCAGCTCCGCAGGCTGCTGGCGGACCACAACACTCCTATATGTGCGTATCTGTTGGCATTCCTGGAAGCATTTTCTTCTTCCTTTTCAGAGCACTTAATTTGGGAAATGATGTTCTTATGTACAATGACTTTACTTCACCAGAAAAAAGTGAGAATCACCCCTAATAATTATGATGATACACAGTTTGGCCTTTAGTTTGGGAAAAAAAGAGATGATTGGTAGAAGGGAATAAAAGGCATGTATGTATTTTATGTATCATGGAAGAAACATACATAAAAAAGCTTTTATCACCTCTGTTTTAATACTGGAATTGAGATCATATAACGAAGGTAAATGTTCAGAGATAGAGAGAAAAATGCATTATGCATAATTCCCTGCCAGAAGATATAATAGCTTCTAATTTACAAGGCTTTAAAAGGAAATTAGCTGAACTTTGGAAATATATACTATTCCCCAGAATTTAAAACAGCGTGTCTTTGAATACTAATTGCTGGAAACAACCGCAGACGAGAGTTACTGCCATTATGTCTTATTTGTGAGACTCCGTTTGGTTTCTGTTGGAAATAATCTCAGGGAAGAAAGGAATTGTAATCCAACACATCTCAGCAAGCCTCTTCTTATGTCCATATAATGTACTGATTGTAAGATTTAAATGCTAGTGTAACAGGCTTTATGCTTGGATAATTGAACTTACATTTTCAAACTGGTCTGAATGATCATTAACACAATGCTCAACTCGTTCCAGAAATAGGATGAGTGTTATCTTGTCATGTGGCATTTTATTCAAGTGTGGCTCTACTCTGTCCTTAATTATGCATTCAAGCCGTGAAAATGTACAGTAAATTCTGAAAGCAGTTGCAACAATATCATTTCCTCCACATTCATAATTGCACTGCGCAGAGTTTCACATGGTGTCAAAGCAACAGAAATCCCGCTATGATATATATTAATAGAGAAATAGGCTTTGGGTAGGATTTTCAGGAGATTTGAAAAGATAAACACTGGGCTAATTTCCATATACAGTCGTCTGATCCAACCCCTGGGTTTACTGGAAGATATTTGAATAGATGGCATATTCTGTTGCTTTTACATTGTCCAGATATTTAGAGGAAAGGAAACTAAAGAGGCTCTTCCAGATAAACAGTCATCACATTTAATTGCATTACTCCTGAGAAATTTAATTCACTCTTCAGTTATGTTTAGGTAAATCAATTCCATGCAGCTCGAGATACAGTGTTACATGTACTTTAAGCCTCAAGTAAACAGCTATAGATATGGCTATTTTCATAGATTGGTTATCTATTATTTATTGTATTGTTGTATCTATGGTATCCTGTAACACTATGATCTGCATGCAACCAGATATTCTCTATCTTGATGTCAGAAGCAGAAAAGATGTAACAGGGAGTCCTCTCAATCTCAATTGTGAGCAGCCGACCTAACCAGTGTGGTTGTTAAGTGAAACGTCACATGACTGTGCTGGACTTACAAAATGATTCTGCTTCAGTCATTAAGCAAATACCTGTTGGTCGTTAAGTGCAACATTATATGACCATGGCTTTCCAATTGATGTTGCTTGTTGGAAGCCAGTTGTGACGGTGATCATATGACTCTGGAATTCTGTGGCCATCATAAATGCACACCGGTTTTGAAGCACCCAAATCATGATTTGGTGACCGAGGGAGATGCTGCGATAGCCACAAGTTCTAGGACTGGTCATAAGCCTACTTTTTCAGCACTGTTGCAGCTCTGAATGGTTGCTGAGCAAGGCAATGGGTAAGTGAGGGCTACCTGTTTTCTAAATTGTATACCAGGCCTATACAACTTGTTGAGGAGAAAAGGCCATATTGATAAATTAATTTTTTATGTGGGCCGCAATTATGAGAAGTGCCAATCCACTTGTTCTGTGGATACTGGAGTGGTGGAAGTAGTGACAATTCTGTCTCTAAATTTACTACTTTTTAAAAAATGGTGAGCCATACAAAGCTGCTTGGAAGTCCATGTGTTGTGCGGATCTGTGCTATACAAAGGCAGAATTTAAGCTCCTATTGCTTTATTCTATTTCTTAAACCTGAATGGATCATTCTGGATACAATTGAACTTCTCAGTCAATCCATCAAAATTTATTAAGTGCTGGCTGGGGAATTCTAGGAGTTGAAGTCCAGAAGTCTAAAGTTGCTACGGTTGGAGATCCCTGGTCTAATATCAAACAAAAGAAAAAGGGCAGTAATTCAATAATTATAAAAAGGAATCTAAAAAAATATGAGAAAATTCTAAATCATTTAATGACTAACACTAATATCAGAGGAGCAATTAAAGCTTCTAATAGTTTTAATTTTTAATTTAAAAAAATCTTTGTAACCTTCTTAGAGGTTTCTGAGGAGGAATTATCCAGAAGAACTATAATAGCTTCCTGGTCACAATTACAATTAAGAGTGATTAACAACTGGAAGTATCATATTTGATCGTCATTGGGTGTACAGTGGACATTAATACTATAGGTAAGACACCATTTCCCAGTCTGAAAAAAAATTAAATAGTACATTTTAATTGGGGGAAAAAATTATTTTTTGCCAAAGGCAGAAAAATAAACAGCATTTGGGGAAGTCTATATATGCTTAGAATTTAGTTCCCCTAGATTTGTTCTCACAGTGCACATGAATGCTTAAAATGGAAGGTTAGTCTGTTGTAGAAACACAAAAAACGAATTACTGTAGTTAACAGTAAGATTAATTTTACCTCAAAGTTTGGAAGGTTAAGTTTATCTCAAAGCAGACCGGGTCACTCACTAGACCAGTGAGGTCTAATTTTTTTCTCGTCATGTGCCGAAAGCACATGTGCGCAACAGCATCCACATGTGCCGGCACCCATAATGCAATGTGCCCCCTGCGCATGACCCCCCACGCTGCCCTCGCCACCACGCAAATGCATACATGACCCCCCGCCCTCCATTTTGGGCCTAGCAGGCCTCCCTGCCGCCTCCTGGACCCAAAAATGGGCCATGGAGGGTGCGCCATCCCCCCGCGCTCCCCCTGCTCCCAGCGCATGTGTGTGTGACCCCCATGCATGTGCACACATCTCCCGCATGCAGGGCCCCCCCGCGCATCCCAAAAATCAGCTGGCTGGTGGGAGGCACGTGTGCGCATGTGCGGTGTAGCTGAGCTGGGCGACGGCTCGCATGCCCGCAGAGAGGGCTCTACGTGCTAGTTGTGGCACGCATGCCATAAGTTCGCCATCACAGCACTAGACTAAAGAAAATCCATTCAACCCTTTTTTGATAGAAACACTTGTTACTAAGCTATTCCCAAGAACAAAACAATGTGGGGTTTTTTGACACAGTTAGTATAACCATATGTGTTGCCAGAAACATTGCTAAGGAGAGCGATGTTGGTGGCTGATAGGGACAGATGTTCCAGAAGCAGAGCTATTGAATCGGCAGCTTTAATTTTCTTGTAGCCTGTTTAAAAGGAGGAAATATTCATATTATACACTCATCTTATTGTTACACTCGAGGTAGGATCTGTAGATAACTGTATAATTATTGGAAACTTGCAAAACCCATTTTACTGAAAGAAAACTGGAATGAGAGAAGTGAATGCAATGTATGAAGTTTCTTTGAAAGCAGTGCCAATCTCAGATTTTTTTCAAGTATTTAATTTAGCCAGGCCTATAAAAAACTGTTATTTTGGTTAACCTTTTTGCATTCCCTTAATAGGAGCATTCCATTTTCATTCCAATAGGAGCCTTGGTAGTACAGTGGTTTAATGCACCCTGTTATTAACACAACTGCCTGCAATTTCTGCAGGTTCGAATCTTACCAGGCTCAAGGTCAACTCAGCCTTCCGTCCTTTCTAAGGTAGGTTAAATGAGGACCCAGTTTGTGGGGGCAATAAGATGACTTTGTATAAATATACAAAAGTATGAAGGCTATTGCTTAACGCACTGTAAGCCGCCCTGAGTCTCCGGAGAAGGGCGGCATATAAATCAAAATTAAAAAAAAAAATACACAATACACAACCATACTACATACAGTTGCAGATGCAATCTGTGTGGCTAAATTACCATTCTGTTCAGATTCTACAAGTGGACAGGTTCCCAAGATTTTTCTACCATATACTATTACCAGTGAGTGATGGCCTTTCTTGCCAGTATGTTCCCCGCCCTTTTTTTTACTTTTTGTTCCGTTTCATAGAAGTTAAAAGCATGTACTTGAACTTAATTTTCACCCCAACCACTGAAGTACAGAGACATCACCTTGCTGACTCTGAATAGTCAAAGTTATAGTTTTCCCAGGAGTAATGTATGGGCTGTGAGAGAGTGGCATGGTGGCTCAGAGGTGAAGACACTGGCTTCCCACTTGGAAGGTTGAAAGTCAGCCTTGTAGACAGGGGCAGATGTTTCTCTATCAGGGCGTAAACAGAAAATATCTGCTGTGAACTCCATGGAGGCATCAGGAAAGGCCAATAAACACTCAGTTCCATTCAGTCACCCTGACTCCATCCCAAATAAAAGAATTAAAGGGTTGTAAAAAGAAAAAAATCATATAGCAGTGAGAGTTGAACTGTAAGGAACACTGAGCACCAAAGAAATGATGCCTTCAAATTGTGATGTTGGAGAAGACACTTGACAGTCTCTTGGATGGCGAGGAGATCAAATCAGTCAGTCCTAAAGGAAATCAACCTTGATTGTTCTTTGGAAGGAGAGATACTGAACTTGAAGCTCAAATACTTTGGCCACCAAATGGGAAGAGAGGACTCTTTGGAAAAACCCTTGATGTTGGAAAAGGTAGAAAGCAAAAGGAGAATGGGATGGCAATGAATGAGATGGTTTGATAGTGTCATCGTAGTGGTGAAAAGCTACTGGTTCCTACGAACTGATATTTTTGACGATCAGCTGGGCCGCGCAATTTAAAATCACTAGAAAGCAGGAAATCCTGCTTTCTAATGAATCTAAATCACACCACAGCTGTTTTCCCACCCCTCGCTGTTCTATTTACCTTCCCAAGCCTCCTTTTTCTGTGTGAAGGATATGTTTGGTGCATACTGGGCATGCACGTGCACACAGCATGTGTTTGGCGTGCACCACGCGTGCACAGCCAGCAAACAAGTGGCAAACTGGTTCAGATTTCAGCACTGTGTCATCGACACAATGAACATGAATTAGGGCAAACTCTGTGAGATGGTATAGGACAGGAAGGCCTGGCAATCTGTGGTCTATGGGGTCACAAAGTCAGACACAATTTAGTGACTGAACAACAATTGAAGTATGGTCTGTGGCTTGTCATGTTAAGGTCAACTATGTCCCTTAGCCTGAAAAATTTATATACTCCAGTCTTGATATGTGACACTCATGGGAATGGGGATGGACATGTGTGTACCAGCCAGCCACTCACGCAGTCCCGTTTTGAATAGGCAAATAGGCTACGGACCAATAGTTTGCCGTAGCCCATAGGTTGGGGACCTCTGTGCTAAAAGATATGAACAAAAAAAATGTAACTCAAGACTGTGCAGATATTCTTGGGGCTTCATCAGTATGAATTGACTGTTTTGCTGCTTCTAGATTGCAAAGAATCAGATTTCTGATCTGATTCATTGCTATCATTAAAAGCTTTAGTGACCTCTGTTGTCTTTTATCAGGCTCACATAATATATTAGTAGCTGATTCCTTTGGATGGAGTCACCTGGTTGAAATTACGGACACTCTGATAACATTTCATTTAGATTATTATAATCACATGTTTGCAGTACTGCTCTAATATCAGTTTGCTATTGATTCAAACTATGGCCAACAGATTACAAATGTTGGTTCCCTGTGTGTAATTGAGTCCAGTTTAAAATGTTGGTTTTTAATCTTAAAAGTCCTAAATTGCTTAGTACTAGTTTGTCTGAAAGCTGTCTATATTTCTGTATTTTATTTATTGTGTTTATTGCCTGATTCGATAAAAACAGTTTCCTGGAAGTTTTAGTATAAAAATAATAAAATACATAAAAACCAATAAACAAAGACCCAGAGTATAATAGTGCCAATTCATATCTATCTATCTGAACATTATGGGCATTTTTCCAGAGGCCCCACCTCATGATTATTATTCAATGAAATTACATGGGAGGGGGGGCTTTTTCATTAATTGTACTCATGGAACAGCCTACTCACTCAGCAAAATACCTCAAATGTGATCCCTGGACAGCAGGAAACGTTCACCCACACTTTTTAAATAAATTAAATAATTCACTTGAGATCTCTCAGTTTTCAAGTTATTCTGCGGTTGCTGTGAGTTTTTATTTTTGTTGCATTAATCTTGTTTTTGATTCCGCACAGCTTTTTGTATTAAATTGGTTTTCTGTTTACTTATTGTAATCTTTCCCCAAAGCTTCATCTTACATGGTGCTATACAAATGTCATAAATATTTAAAATAAATAACGTTTGGACAATCTTTTCTTCCTTTTCCTTTTGTAAATATTTTTTCTTCAAATTAAAAATGCTAGTGATAAGAATGGTAATTTTTAAGAATTAGTAATTGTGCTTTGAACTTTGAGCGTAAACCTTCCCACAGGGAGTAGATTAGCACTGAGAATCTTTTGAGCTAAAGAAAGGAATAAAAATATGTTAAATAAATAAATACTGCATGGATTAATACCATTATCCCAAGGCACTTTTTAACTGTTACTGAATAAACCATTGGAATGGTTCATATAATACACTGTCATAAATCATGGCTTACAAATTACATTGGCTATGTTTGTACAATGTCCTAAACTAAAAATAAACTGCATTGTGATTAATATGATATATGATCTTAGCAGTAGCTGTGTTTGCACAATACACTTAGTTAAATGCCATCACGTAGAACTTGTCTCCTGATGACTGCATTGGTAAATGCTTGACAGCTTGACATATCCTAAGCAACAACCCTACCTCTTCTTTGAATTCATCATCCATCTCATCCATTGTCGCCCTTTAATTTTCTTTCCTTAGCTTTGCCAAACATCGTTTTTCTTTTCCAGTCTCTCAACTTTTCATATCACGTGCCCAAAAGATTGTGCTTGACTGATCATCACTTCAAGGAAACAGTCAATTCCTTTAATCCGGGGCTGATTAATTGGGTTCTTGAAATCTATGACCTTTTAGTGACCGTCTCCAAATCTGTAATTTGAAGGAGCCTATCTTGTTCGCTTTGTTCTTTTTAAATGTCTGGGTTTTAGAGCCATACATTAATATGTCATTACTTTCAATATTGTTATAGAAATATCTCCTTTTTAAAATGAACTTGCTTAAGTGTGTCATAGATTCATTCCCTAGGATTAATCTTTTTGCTCATGTAGTATTATTTTCCTGTTTAGCTATTCTTAAACTCAAAGGGGGAAGCCACCCTCAGTTTTTCACTTTTAGGCGTAAATTTACTATGCATATTACTTAATTCTGTCTTTGCTTTTAATCTGACATGTGTTTTCTTTCTACGTCGCCCAATAACCAACCTGCAGCACCATATTTATGCAAAGCATTCCATAATTCATATGTATTTACTTTGTCATGTACTATGCAATAACTTTTTTTATCATATTCATATACTTCTTAATGATCTAAAATGGGAGGAGGTGGAAATGGTCTACACACCCAACATAAAATCATAACATCCCCAAATCGGCTTGTTGTTATTACTACCTTAATATGTTTGCAACTATCTTTTTCCCCCATATGCACTGCAGAATGTCTTTTGGTTTTTAAATTAGTGTAAACGTAGGTAAACAAAAATGGCAGATCTCTTCCAAAAATAATATCAAAATAAAGAACAATATACGAATTAAAATAGTGTGAATAGACCTATAGGCACTTTATTAAAATTGAAGGGGTTGGAGTTTACTGTAGGCAAGCGATGGCCTAAGAGAATTCTAAACATTTGAGGTTATAAATGTCCTTGATTTCCTGATTGTGCAAGCAAGAATCACTAACAGTCAGTAATAATGTTTGAATTAGCATCTCTAAAAAAAACTAGTGATCTAATGATTAAGGTACCAGCTAGAAACAGGAGACTGTGAGTTCTAGGCCTCCCTTAGGCATGAAAGCTGGTTGGGAGACTTAGGGGCAGTCACACACTCTCGGCCCAACTCACCTCACTGGTTGTTTTTGTGGGGAAAATAAAAGAAATAAGGAGTATTAGGTGTATTTGCCACCTTTACTTACTTATAAAAAAATATTAAAGGCAGAGTAAAAAAAAAACCCTTTCTGATTGTGCATACAAGTAGAAACTGTTTTACCAAGCAATGCAGCAAACAACACCTTTTGGCCTATGTGTTGTTTCTTATGGAAATACAGATATCCTTTTATGATATCAAAAATAGATTTTTCACAACCAATAGATATCAAAATGTATGTGGGATTAATAATCTTACACCATTTCTTTTATTCCTCTCTCTTTTTTCTTTAGATAGATAAATGGCTGGCCTTGTGGATAAAACTCTTGTTTACACCTGAACATGTCCAAGTTCAGACCCCCAATCAACTTTAGCTTTTCTGCCTATATTTTGGTAAGTTTTCTCCTTGTGCATCTTTGTAACTTCACAGTATATCTTTTAAAATAATGTTTATCTTTACAAATTTAACATTTCATTCTCTTTCCTGGTACTACATTTGACTATCTAGGCGCACAGTTTGAACTAGGAAAATTATTCTTGTGATTAGTGTGGTAGTGGTAATATTAAAGGAATGGGCAAGCAATAGGTAGTTCATACTTACTTCCCCTTCTCCTAATATTTAATGATACATAGCTTTAGCTGTGAAAAAGTTCAATTATTGTATACATACCACTATCTGCTACTATCATAGTTCCACAACTGAAATTTTAGGAGTATTTATTTAGAAAATAAATACCATGCCATCTGAATCCAGAGTACTGTAGAATTATAGCAATAACAATAGCATTTAGACTTATATGCCGCTTCACAGTACTTTATCAGCCCTCTCTAAGTGGTTTACAGAGTCAGCATATTGCCCCCAACAATTTGGCTCCTCATTTTACCCACCTCGGAAGGATGGAAGACTGAGTCAAGTCTTCGTCTTGAGCCTGGCGAGATTCGATCTGCCAAATTGCAGGCAGCCAGCAGTCAGCAGAAGTAGCCTGCAGTACTGCATTCTAACCACTGCTCCATTGCGGCTCATAGAATTATGATAATGTTTTGGGGTCATACAGAATGTGAAATTGTGCTTTTCATGTCTTTTTTTTATATAAAAAGATGAAATTTATTATTTGCAATTATATGTTAACCAGACTGACAAATAACTATATAATGTATCTCATCCTGAAGTACACATGAAATCAAAATTGCTTGAATAATATTTCTAAGAAATGACATATCAGAACTAAATACTAAAGTATTTCAATTAATGAAGTGAAAGAAAAATAACTGGAAATAGAAAATAATTCAAAAGATGGAACACAATAACAAGGATGATGTTTAGATGGCTTCACACAACCATCAGTTTCTGCATATTAGAGCGACTAATAAATATCTTCCAGTAATGCACAATATTTGGGGATAAATGTTGTTACAGAGAACTTCTTTTAACGATATAGTCTATAGCGATTATATCGCTTGTACAAGAATTTAATCCTCTTATTCAGATTATGGTAATCGTCAACAAACATTTGGTCACCCACCATCTTCTTTTGGCGAATGCATCTCTGCAGCTCATTTCCCCTCCATCCACGTACCCATACCGGCCCCACAATCAGGTCTTTGGGGTGGGCCTTGAAATCCCCCAGAATTCCAATATTATCATAGACACCAAAGAGTGCTCGTTTCTCATTCCATCTGTCAACCACTTTTGGAGGAGGAGGCTCTTTCACCAGAAATGATTTAGAAGCTTCTGTACTGAACAGCCGACGAGCTGTAGAGATGAGAAGGCTGCCGCTGCCCATCCATAAGCGTGGTGGGGCCATCATCAGCCACCACGCTGCTTCCATTGAGCTTCCCTCCGACTCTTTGTCTAGAGAAGGCAGCGCAAAGCCTCCTCGCAAGGCAGCCACCTGGGATGCTTCGTGCTTTTCATATCTTAATGTAAGGAATAATTTGGCCAAAAACATGGATATAGCCATAGATAATTGCACACAGGTCCAGCGTCTGGCAGAGTTTAGGGTACATGGCCTCAACTGCAATGGAACTCTTCTGGGGATAAGGGCAGTCAGAAGAAATGGCTTTTATCATTTTTGATCAATCCAATAGTTTCATATTTTTACCAGTTTATCTAAGAGATGTTGGTATGTACAGTTAGTCCTCGATTTGCAACAGTTTATTTAGTGACCATTCAAAGTTACAATGGCACTGAAAAAAAGTGACTTATGACCATTTTTCACAGTTATGACCTTTGCAGCATCCCCCTGGTCACATGATAAAAATTCAGATGCTTGGCAACTGCTTCATGTGTATGATCATTGCTGTGCCCTGGGGTCATGTGATCATCTTTTGCAACCTTCTGACAAGCAAAGTCAATGCGGAAGCCAAATTCACTTAAAAACCATGTTACTAACTTAACAGCTGCAGCGATTCACTTAACAACTGTGCCAAAAAAGATCGTAAAATGGGACAAAGCTAACTTAACAAATGTCTCACTTAACAACAGAAATTTTGGGCTCAATTGTGGTCATAAGTCAAAAGACTATCTGTACTAAAGTTCTTTACTTGAAAGGAATTTTAAGGTTTGAGGATTATACATTCTCCTTCGTTAGATCCTGAGAATAAAAATAGTCATAGACTAGGATAGAATTACTTGGAGAAATTCCTAAAATACTGGAATTTTAATTTTAACATAAATATGAACCAGTTGCCAAGCATCTAAAATACTAGGTAAATCATTGTGATATCTTTGTGAAGGATAAGATAAAAGTGGAGGCATTCATAAAAGAAATCTAGTTGAGTTTCTGCACAATTGTCATGGATATTTATGGTTTGTTTACTTTGCTTCTTTTGCTGATGAAAAATAGTTTAGTGGTAGCAGTCATTCCATCTGAAATCTATTTTTGCCCACTGCATTTCTCATGAAAAGCATACGCAAATAATTTTTAATCACATTAGATACAACTTATATATAGTTTTTAATGTACTAATATTGTGATACCATAGTGCCTTTCATTGCTTTAGTTAAGTATCTAAGTATATTCTTCCCAACTTAAAGGCCAATGTATATGAAGCCAGAATGAACTTAATCCAGAAAGGTTCAACAATAATGAACCTCTGCAGTTTAAAGTTACAAGTTTTTGTTATGCTTACATTGTTTCTAATTAGATATAAATGTTTAAGTTATAGATAGTCCTTGATTTATGACTTGTTGCTTAGTGACCATTTGAAGTTAGCACAGGCCTCCTTTGCGGTTATTTGCAAAATGGTTTTGAAGTTTCAACAGCATATGGAACAAGTTACAATGCCCCATAAGCTCCATGACCACATGTTGGGCACTTGGCAACCGACCTGCATTTACAGCTGTTTGTAGTATCTCACAATCAGGTGATTACGTTTTATTATAGGTTTGCTGAAAACCAGCATTTATCGTCAGTTGTCATCAAAACTGGCCCATAGTGAACCATTGTTTCACTCAACAACTGCAACATTTGCTTAATGAGTGCCGCAGAAGAGATAAAATTGGGTCAGTAATGCGGGTGACCTGATTTACTATCCTCACGACTTATGACTATGTTGGGCTGGTTCCATTAGAGTTGTAAATCAAAGACGACCTGTGCCAACTACTTTCTGTGTGTATTCCATGCTTAAAAATGTATCTGCTGATTAGCCCTAGTGTAACCTAATTCTGCATCTGTATAAATGGCTCCTTTTATTTGTTAGTTAGTTGGTAAAAAAATCTCAGAAATATGTGGACTATCGTTTTCACACTTAAAGATAAATGTGACTTCAACAGAGATGGTTGTGATATAGGGTAGCAGCCTCCAAACTTTTGGGCGCTAGGGACCAGTTCCATGGAGAGAAAGGTTTTTCCATGGACCAGAGGGGGTATAGTTTTGTATGCCGCCTGCATCCCGTGGATGGGGCTTCACTTGTTTGCGTGGCCTGGTTTCTGGCATGCTGCAGACCAGGGGTTGGGGATCCCTGATATAGGGGACTTCATGATGTGTTGGCTTCAGTGGTGGGATTCAAATTTTTTTACTACTGCTTCTGTGGGCGTGGCTTGGTGGGCATGGCATGGCTTGGTGGGTGTGGCTTGGTGGGTGTGGTAGGGGAAGGATACTGTAAAATCTCCATTTCCCCCTCACTTCAGCGGAAGGATACTGTAAAATCTCCATTTCCATCCCACTCCAGCGGAAGGTTACTGCAAAATCCCAATTTCCTCCCGATCAGCTGGGACTCGGGAGGCAGAGAATAGATGGTGGGAGGGGCAGTCAGAGGTGGTATTTACCAATTCTCCGAACTACTCAAAATTTCCGCTACCGATTCTCCAGAACTGGTCAGAACCTGCTGAATTCCACCTTTGATTGGCTTGTCCTTTTGAGGCAGTACAACAGGTAAAGAGACCTCATGCTGCTACAAGCAGTCGCCTTTGTGCTTGATTCAAGAAATTCTTCGGTCAGTCCATTAAATCATGGGACTGAATCCTAGGAGATAAAAGAATGCAATTTGTTTAGTTTTGTTTTTCAGTCCAGCCATTAGCTAACACATTTATTTTACTGCAAGATTGTTAATATGCACCAACAGAGGATCTGACTGAGTACATGGGAGATGGTCCTAGCAGAGAATTATAAAGCATCTGTATTTGTATCTATCCATGGTCCAGCACTGAACTAATACATTTTCAGAGAAAATGTGTTTTGTGGTGCCCCAGATAGCGGAAGGCGTTTAATCAGCCAATCTGTTTGCAGTCTGTTCAGCACCTGTTCTGCAGGCAGTCATAGCTGAAGTATGCCATTTCATACTTGGCAAAGCAGACTTCTCCTGAACATTTGCCAGCTCTAGCAGAATAATGGTAGAAAAAAAATGTGGCACCATGCTAAGGATTAAGCAAATGAAAACTCCAGGCCTTAATTAAAATAATAGTCAAGAAAGGAAACATTGTTCACTATTTATTAGATTAACTGCTGGTGAAACTATATTCCTAAAGAATTTCTTAATAAGAGTCCTAGAAATAGAAAGTTTCTTTCTGAGAATGCATTTGAATGCAATTTAAAACAACCATTGTTTTTTAAAACACTAATCTGCAATGTTGGGTTGTACAGGTAGTTTTCGACTTACAGCAGTTCATTTAGTGTCTGTTCAAAGTTACAATGGCACTGAAAAAAGTGACTTATGACTGTTTTTCATCTTTATGACTGTTTCGGGAGCCCCATGGTCATGTGATCAACTAACCATGGCAATTGAGCAAAATTCAGTTAACAAATGTTTCTCTTAGCAACAGATATTTTGGGCTCAGTTATGGTCATAAATTGAGGACTTATAAATACAAACAAAGCAGGTATGGATAAAGCAAATAGTTCTTACTCTGTATACATAGTCAATACAGATGAACAGGAAGAAGAATGAATTTTCACAGGATCAGAGTATATTAAATAATATGCAGCCAGGAGTCTGGCAAATGGAAAAGGGGAGCTTCAATAGAGACTATTTCAGCAAGCTAATAATGATAAATGTCTGAAGCTGCATTATAATAAATCAGTTTATTAGTCCATCTAGCTCAGTATATGAATAATGACCAGTAGAAATAGCTCTTAGGAGTTTTTCATTAGGAGTTACAAGAGATCGATCCCACAGATTTCTAGACACGTTGTGCTAATGGACTATGACATTCCTACAAACCAAAGTGATTATCTTTTTTTTAATGAGCTTATCTTATTATGCAGGGTGTATGTGAAAAAAGGAGATTTGTGTATGGTTAAGATTCCTGTGGAGGTCACAGGGTTTGCACTACAGCCATCTGGGAAATTTCTTTCAGTTGAGGTTGAATGGTTCAGTCTTTGGGACATGTTTTATATATCTATACTAGCTGGACGCCCGTGGTTTGCTATGAAACTATGTGTTCGGGCTTGATAAATTGACACTTACAGCCTGAAACCTAATGTAGAATGTACTCCATAGCATCAGAGTGTGTTAATATAATGCAACTGAACAGAGGGGGAGGGGGAGTAGAATGTCCCAGCCCGCAGCATCCATCAGTATTCATCTGGCTAGCATCCTATCAGTGTGTGAAAAATTTGAGGGGTGTATGGAAACTCAAACAGTATTTGCTGTGTGAGCAAGAAGACGATAGGAAGGAGGCTGGGCGTGGCTTAGCTCAACTGTTCTGTAGTAAAGCTGCTTGCTGCTGTGAAAGTAAAACTGAAAGTGAAACTCCTGTCCTCTGGTTGTGTTTTGCATTTGGAACAGATTTCTTTTGAGTTGGGGAGGGGGAGTAGAACTCCTTGGCATCAGAACGTGGAACAGATTTCTTTTCAGTTGGAGAGGGGGAGTAGAACTCCTTAGCATCACAGCGTGTTAATCATAATATAGGAAATACTAATGCTCTGATGGTCCTTTTGAAAAATCCTTTATTAGTGAGCAGCTAGAAGCCAAGAGGAACATATGTGGCAAATATCAAGTTTGTAGGCTTTACGGTTCTGGAGATTTTGTGATTACGGCGTGAGTGGTTTCGCTTTTATATATATATAGATTTGCTAACAATAAGTTAAAACAATCTAAAGCAAATATACTGAAATGCAAAAAATATTTTTAAAAGGAGTATACCTTTTAAGTAATGAAACTCACTAAGATAAAACTTCTGATAAGATCTACATCTCTTGCGGGAAGAATGATTTCCTCTATAACAGCGGTCCTCAACCATGGACTGGCAGCAGCAACAGCACGAGGTGGGGGGAGAGGGGATGGTTTCACACCCGCGACATAATCCCGTGCATACACAAATAAAGCTTTGCACGTTCTCCCACCACTTGCATGGCCTGGTTCCCAACAGGCCACGGACTGGGACCGGTCTGCGGCCTAGGCATTGGGGATTCCTGCACTATAAGATGTACAATATGCACACTTCCTGTTTCAGCTGCTCCTGTCCTATGCTTATCCTGCCTTGAATGTTTGTCAAAATACTGTCTGGATTGAGACGTTTTCATAGAGACAGCTTTGTGTCTGTGAGAGAGAGGGGGAGGGGGAGGGAAGAGAGAGAGCACATGTGGGTATGCATAGACAGCTAATTCTTACTGTTGTTAAACATTACCAGCCCAAATCAATCCACTGCAGGGTAAAAGCCTCTTTATTAAAATATGCAGCTTTAGCAAAATTTTGTTTCTTTCTGATATTTTTTGGAACTACTTTAGCTGTGAGTGCTATAATAGCACAAACGTTATAACTGTTGCCATATAAATAGAAGCTTCTGGCAGTGGAGTTCCTCAGGCCTCCCTTTGCTTGATCCTAAGTTGTAAGTGGTTCAGAACAGTGGTGAAAACTAAAATTTGTTACTACCGGTTCTGTGGGCGTGGCTTGGGGGGGTAATGTGACTGGGTGGGCATGGCCAATTTTTTTTTTTACTTTTAAAACCATTTTTTACATGTAAAACCATTTTAAAAAATGCTTTCAAAAGGCTCTGACGACCCCAGCTGAGTTGCCTGATTGGTAGGCAACTCAGCTGGGATTGTCAAAGCTTGGATCGTCAGAGGCATTTAAAAGAAAAAAAGCCTCTGATGATCGCGTGGCTCAGCTGGGCATGGGGGGCGGGGGCAGGGATTTTTGCTACCGGTTCTCCGAACTGCCTGCTGCCATCGCTACCTACTCGCCCACGCCGGTCCGAACCGGGAGCATTTTACCCCTGGTTCAGGAGTTCATGACCATCATGGCAAACATTTCAGATTCCTGGAGGCCCAAATTGCCTGGGAGAGGTGGAGCAGGGGAGAGATGACACACTAGATCTGGTTTGTCTTGAAGCAGTGATTAACATGATTTAAAGTTGGGGGATGTTGACCTCAACCCATTGCCATGGATAGATGGTCCCCTGCTTTGGAGTTCTCCAGGGCTGCTCTCCAATGCAAAGAAGGGGATATATTGGACTGGTCTATCCCAGGCATGTGATGGACCCAGTGGGATCCACAGGAAACCTAGGTAGTTTCTGAAGTTTTAGTGCATAGTTTGACCGAGTCCTTAATCGTTGCTTGGAACAAATAAGCAATGATGTCTTTGGATTAGTTTGTACCTATGTGGATTCTCTATGCGTGAGGGTTTTAGAAGGCCCCTTGGTTTTCAGAAAAACACCAGGAAATGAAGTAGCATAAGAAACACCTAAAGGAGGAAAATGAAGAGCAAGTCCAACTGACACAGGTAAGAACCTATATTAAGGACTTCCTTTTGGTGATAAGGATAGTAAAATGTACATATTTCTCTGCCTTTTTTGCATCCATGAACAATGTCTGGCAACTTTCTTTCAGGTAATGCAGGGCCTTCGGTAAGGAGAGATTGGATGAATAATTGCAGAGTCATTGTGAGAATTTTGTTGAATATCTGTTAGATAAAATCTTTTGGATTCATTCAGAGTTGACCTTAACAGTGCTGATCCACTGTAGGTGATTGAGGCCCAGTTTTGCCAATTATGTGGACTGAGTTCAATCTTGTGACTCCCAAGCAAGTTGACAGAGTCCTTGGGACTCTGACTTCTACCATCTGTTTGTTAGGTTTATGTCCATCCCATTGGTCAGGTCCTCCTAAGAAGTGATATGTAACTGGATTCAAGAAATGATGCATGGTGTTTTAGCCTGCCTTGAAGGAATTGATGGTTTCCCTTTCCTCAGCTGATATTCCATTAACTCAACGCTACTGGACAACTTATGTCCAGCATTCACTTGCTGAGGTTAAGATTATTGAAAAGGTGGTAGGTTTGCAGCTTTAATGGGTTCCAGAGGCAGTGGATAGCGGGGGCCATTGCAGTCAGGTTTCAGGCTAGAATATAGTAGCCACATGGCACTGATCATGCTTATGGATTAACTCTTCAGTCTCCATTTCTGTTGTGGTCCTCCTTGATCTCTTGGGAGTCTTTCAATATAATCAGTCATCATATCCTTCTGGCTCCGCTGAGAGTATTGGAATTGGGAAGAAGCACGGTTCCTTAATAATTCTTCTTTTCTTTCTGGGGTCAGGTCCAGGCAGTATTGATGGGGGGGGGGAGTCTAGCTCTAGCCCCCAAAGTTCACCTTTGTTTCTGATTCTCTTTAACATCTAAATGAAACTATTTGACAAAGGCATCTGGCAGGACAGGTTTAAATATCCCCAGTATACTGATAATATTTAGGTATTCATTTCTCCCTGAGGCTGCGCTTGTGATGCCATCAAGGTGTTTTTCTAGTGCTTGGCAGCTATGTGAGTCTGAGTAGGGCTTATCTCTGAAAAGACTCAGTAGTTCCAGGTTTTAGGGCCTCCACCAGGCTAAGCCCAAGAACGACATGTAACAATTCATCCAGAGTTCAGTTCTTTGTTTGTTTATCCATAGCAGACAGAATCTTGCCAGGATAAACCCTTATTATTCCCAGCCTAACTAATATACTCTGGGAGATTCTAGTTATTCTTGCTCTTTTCTTCTGTCTCCTATCCTGATCCAGACTATGCTACCTTGTGTCCCTTCTCTTTTTTGGAATTTGCTCCTTCCTTCCTGGGAATCTGCCTTTTCACTGTAGTTTACCACCCCAATTTCCCTTCTATAGCTACATCTCTCACATCCCCTGAATCCCCAGATTTTACATTATTAAGTCTGGATGAAGCAACTCTCTCCCAGGCATTATTATTGTGCAGACTTGAAGTCCTTCTGTACTCATGGCTACTGCTCAAGAAGCAAGTGGAAGCTGTAGCCATGAAGACCTTTTCACAACTAAATCTTGTACAATAGTTGCATTCATTCCAATATCAGGAGAAACTGCTTACAACCAGGGTGGATAAAAATCAATGATTTTTTTAAAAAAAATTTAAAAAAAATCAGATTTTTTTTATTTAAATCGGATTTTTTTATTTAAATCGGATTTTTTTAAATAAAATGCTTTTTGAGGAAAATATATTACTATCCAAAGGTTATTCCATCATGAAATAAAGATTAGTTTTTTAATTATGTAGAATAAGGCTGTATATGTTTACTTTTTTTTTTTTGGTAAATAAATTCCATTAATCCATTCACAATGTCATGCTCTTCCAGAGGTTTTTGTAAGATTATTGGGCAGTTTCTCTGCCTACAAGATATTATCACAGATGCTTGGTTTACTTTTGCAGTTTTCAAAACTGAATTTGACTCAGCAGACATCACATGCCTCTTCTTCACAGCAAAAATGTTATAACATGAACAGAGTTGAGAAAAAGACCTTAATCCTATTGTTCTACAAATCTATGAATACAGAATCAACCCCTTCAGTGCTAAGTTTCAAGAAGTTCAGTGAATAGAATAGAAACAATATTTTTCTGATTGTTTGGAGTGGAATAGATCTGCACAAGAAGAAAGTGAAACTAAGTGTGAGGAGGAAGGGGCAAGCAGACAAGCAGTACAAAATGAAAGTGAAACTTTCTGAGCACAATACTGCACAGCCACAGACAGACAAGTCTTTGGATCTTTTTGTGTGTATGACCTGAGGTTTATCACATTCTTTCCTTGGAGGAAAAAAACCTATAATGGCAGCAGGCCGTAAAAGAGACCCAGTTTGGCAATATTTTAATGAAGTTCCTTTACCTATCGGTAAGGCAGGCATGCGTGCAAACTACAAACATTGCAACAAAGAAATGCAAGGCCTTGTGGCCCGAATGAGGCAACATCATGAGAAGTGCTGTGATGAAGATGACCAAAGAAACACATTTGAACAGGCAGGTTCTTCAGGTTGGTAAACATTTTTATTGAATCATATTTCTAAAGACTGCCTTGAACTGTCATGTTTGAGCAAAATTATATTTCTTATTATTACTGCATGTTACTGTCATTTGGTACACTTATGAAGAAAAGCAAATATTCCTTTTGGGGCAGTGCTGTGTACAATAAGCAGAAATTGTATAAACAATAAAATAACAGCATTGACTTTTTTGTTTAGAGGAATTCATGGATTCTGGAAACTATCCACCTTCAAGATCACCATCCTCCTGTTCTACAGTTTCAGAGTTATCCATCCAGGATAGTGCTTCATTAGCATCATCATCATCAGACACCCACAGCCACATATCACTATCACCCAAAAGAAAGAAAAAACCCTTCCCTCCTGGAACCACCATAGATAAATTTGTGATAAAAATTAGCAGATTAGAAAAAGAGTTAATTGATGAAAAAATTGCCCAGTTTGTTTATGCAACGAACTCTTCTTTCCGTCTGACTGAGAACCCACATTTCATTAATATGGTTCAGTCACTGAGACCAGGATACAGTCCACCCAGCAGAGCAGATGTTGCAGGGAAACTGCTGGATAAAGTGTATGACAGAGAAATGGAGCAATGTGCAACAGCTCTGGAGGGTAGAATTGTTAACCTAAGTATTGATGGGTGGAGTAATGTCCACAATGATCCTATTGTATGTGCTTGTATAACAACAGAAGAAGGGAAAGTCTTCCTTGCACAAACAATTGATATGTCAGGAAATGCACACACAGCAGAATACTTACAAGAAGTGGCAGTAAAAGCTATAATAACATGTGAACAAAAATTCAAATGTCTAGTACGCAGTTTGGTCACAGACAATGCTGCAAATGTATCCAAGATGAGAAGAAATTTAGAAGAGCAGGAAGGGAATACAAAGCTAATAACATATGGTTGCAGTGCTCATTTGCTGCACCTCTTAGCCAAAGACTTAAGTGTTCCAGAAATAAAGACTAATGTTGTTGAAATTGCTAAATACTTCCGTAACAATCATTTTGCTGCAGCAGAATCCTCTGAAAAGGATGGGTGGAACCAAGCTAACGCTCCCACAAGATGTTAGATGGAATTCTGTGGTGGACTGTTTTGAGCACTATATCAAGAACTGGCCTATTCTGATGACAGTTTGTGAAGAAAATCGAGATAAAATAGATGGCACTGTCACGGCCAAAATCCTCAACATTGGGCTTAAGAGAAATGTTGAACATATGCTGAGCATCCTGAAACCCATCTCTGAAGCTTTAAACAAAATATAGAAAAATAGCTGTTTTATTGCTGATGCTGTTGAAATTTGGAAGGAACTGAGTAAACACTTAAAAACAGAACTACACATGGACAGAATTAAATTACAAGCATTAAAAAAAATGACTGGGACAAGTACTGTCTCCAGCTCATTTTTTGGCAAATATTGTCAATATCCAGTATCAGGGTCAAAACTTAAGTGCTGAGGAAGAGGAGTTAGCTATGGCATGGGTATCCAGCAATCATCCATCTGTAATGCCAACTATAATAAACTTCAAAGCTAAGGTGGAACCATTCAAGAAATATATGTTTGCTGAAGATATTTTAAAGAAAGTCACACCAGTGAACTGGTGGAAGTCACTTAAGCACTTGGATTTAGAGACTGTTCAAGTAATGATTTCACTTTTAACAGCAGTAGCTTCTTCTGCAGGCGTTGAAAGAATATTCTCTTCCTTTGGACTCATTCATTCTAAATTGAGAAATCGTTTGGGACCCGATAAAGCAGGAAAGCTTGTTTTTCTTTTCCAGATTATGAACAAAGAAGAAGATGAAGATGATGAGTGAGCTACAGAGGACAGTATTTAAGTTTTTCATGTGTAGGCTGGGCTGACATCTAAGTTTCTTAATATATATATATTTTGTTTAACCAAATTAGTTAACAAACATGGATGTTTGTTTAAGCAAATAACATATGCTGTAATGTTATTGTTTCAGTTGAATAAATCTATTTAAATTGTTATTACTAAGGTAATGATTATTTTTCTCCTTCCTAAGTACAACAGAAAAGTTGTCCAAATATGAATGATTAACCTATTAAACTGGGGATAAAAAAACTAATATGAAAAGTTGTCATACTAAAAATCTTCATCTACTTGCATATTAAAGTTATACCAGCAAGAATTAGTCTTTATGTAGAAAACTATGATTTAAATCAAGCCTTACTGACTAGTGATTTAAATCGTGATTTAAATCGTAATTTAAATCAGTTTGATTTAAATCAAATCCACCCTGCTTACAACTACTCATGCCTCACCTCCTGACCGAACTATTGCTAATGTGTAATGTGCCTGTTTAGCAGAGCATTTAGAAGCTTTATTTGATCCAGAAAATAATAGCATGTGCATTATTAGACGCTTTAGTCCAGAGGTGGGAAACTATACCCCAGGAGTGAAATTCAGCAAGTTCTGATAGGTTCTGGAGAACTGGTAGCGGAAATTTTGAGTAGTTTGGAGAACCGGCAAGTGCCAGGCTGGCCGGCCCCAGAGTGGGGTGGGAATGGAGATTTTGCAATATCCTTTCCCCAGGAGTGGGGAGGGAATGGGGATTTTGCAGTATCCTTCCCTTGCCACATCCACCAAGCCACATCCACCAAGCCACACCTACCAAGCCACGTCCACAGAACCAGTAGTAAAAAAATTGAATTTCACCACTGTTATACCCCTTTATGACTGGTGGACTTCAGCTCCCAGAATTCTTCAGCCAGTATGACTGAGTCAAGAATTCTGGGAGTTGAAGTCTACCATTCATAAAGGGCCATAGTTCCCCACCCTTGCTTTACTGTATGCCCACATGAGATTGCTGTTATGTGAATTGAACTGGCTCTTGGTAGATTATAAGTGAAATTCAAAGTACCGATTCTCATTTTTAAAGCCCTACAAACCATGGGATTGGTTACTTGTGGGGTAGGTGACTTTTCACCAATGGTTTCTGAATGTCACACCAGATTAGATGGAGTGAGTTTGCCCTTGGCTCTATTGGCCCTAAGAAAAATGCCTTATCTGTCATGACATTTGCCTTCTGGAAGAGCCTTTCCCTGAGATACAGACAACTCTTTTTGGCTTTCCAGAAGGCCATGAAGATCTGGTTATTCCTCTATGCTTTGGGGCCAGTATGGTAATGGGGCTCTGACATGGGTGTGGATGAGTTTGACTGGTTGCTATTCTGATTTGGTTGTAAGTTTTCTTTTAGTTGTTGGTGAATTAGGTGTTTCTTCTTCTCTTCTTTACTCACCAGAGCTTGTTTGATAGATGGGCAAATAATTTGTTTAATATTAATGTATTTTTCTGGTCACCTGACATGGTAGGGATTCATTCCTAGCAAACAAATAGCCCTTATGTTACTGGGTTTATTTGGGACCTGACTGGGAAAAGAGTGCGCTACTGGTCTTTTTTCTTTTTTTTTTTAAAGCTCAGAGAACATTTGGGCTTAGAAAGAAAAATAATAACCAGAATCATTAAAAAAAATTCTGGTAGGTTTTGAACTAGTAATCTTTTGGTTTTTAAAGCAAGATGTCAGCTTTGGAAGCCATATTAGGCTGGAAGCTCCAATGCTGCCACCTTCTCATGTGTGGGAAAGTAGGAGGGGGGATTTAGGAGAGGGGTTAGTAGACATAATAGGATTCTTCCTGTCAGGGCGATCCAGCATCTGGAGAAGGAGTGGTCAGGGGGCTGGATCGGGATGGAATGGATGTTGATTGGAGCATATGACTGACTGGGTGGAAAAGGGGATGGTTTTGGGAGCTTTGACATACTGAAGGAAAACCCGGGCTTTTCAGATTCGGGTTTCCCCAGATGTGCCAGTTTTCCTATTCTAGTAAAGAGAACTTTGGAAAATGCTTGCTTCTGAGTCTTTACTTGGAGTTGGGTTTTTTTCTGGAACGCTGACACAAGAGGTGTAACCTTTTTGCTGTTACAACATCTGGGATGAGAATGTGACTTCATGTGAAATTCATTTCTTTCCTCCAGAAACAGTGCAGTTTCTAGTCAGTTACAGTGCAGATAAGCTCTAAGAAATTCTTAAAATTATCAGAGAAACCTCTGGCTTACTGTCCTAAGGCAGAGAGTGCCCAACAATTGAGGTGCAGCTATAACAAAACCTTGCCTCCATCAATCAGATCTCCATCTCAGTTATGGCATGAAAAAGGATTAGTCTGGCAGATATTAGGATGCTTTTTCTACACTCTCCCTCCATATAAGTGATTATTATTTTGATTCTTCATTCATTCTGTTCTTTTCAGTCATGCAAAAACAACAAAAAAGCTAAGTTACTAGACATACAATAGTTCCCCCCTTTCAAAAGAACTAATGATAGCATTCTTCTTTTTTTTTTCTTTTGGGTTTTTTAATGACCCTGTAATCCCTTGCATGGGGTGGAGTTGGGGCAACTGAATGGAGCTGAGTGTTTACTGGCCAGATGCCCTTCCTGTCGCCAATGCAGAGTTCACTGCAGATATTTTCTCATTGTGCCCAGAGAGAGAAATATCTGCTACTACCTAGGATTGAACTCACAGCCTCCAGATTGTGAGGCGAGAGCTCCACCTCTAGGCCTCTGCACCACTCCAATGATAGCATTCTTATGTGACAACAATTAAGAAGATTATATATTTGTTACTTCAAAATGTTCTATAGTCTAAAACTGATCTTCTATAATCTCTGTGAACTAGGTTGAAATGATTGGTTATTTATTTATCATTTTGTCTTTGCTTGTGTTATGCAGGGAATGTAGGAAAATATCTTCTATTGATTAAATTATTCATAAAGGTAGTCCTTGACTTATGACCACAATTGAGGCCAAAATTTCTTTTGCTAAGTGAAACATTTGTTAAGTGAGTTTTGCCCCATTTTACGACCTTTCTTGCCACAGTTGTTAACTGAATCACTACAGTTAAGGTAGTAACATGATTGTTAAGTGAATCTGGCTTCCCCATTGATTTTGCTTGTCAGAAGATGAGAAAAGGTGATCGCATGACCCCGGGACACTACAACCGTCATAAATATGAGTCAGTTGCCAAGCGCCTGAATTTTGATCACGTGACCATGGGGAGGTTGCAATGATCGTAAGTGTGAAAAATGGTCATAATTCACTTTTTCAGTTCCATCTAACTTCAAACTTACAATGAACTGTTGTAAGTCAAGGACTACCCGTATTTTGTGGAATATGTATTCTAGTTTAAGTACAGACTTTGGTTCTAATGCATTTTTTCCCCCTTTTTTCTTTTCAAGGAACAAAGTTATTGAGTGATGCACCATGGAAGACTGTCTCCATACATCTTCCGAAAACCTTTCCAAGCTCGTCAGTTGGGCCCACAGTCATGGTACTATTTGCAGCCTCATTCCCAATTTAAAACACCTACTTTCAGAGGGTTCCCATGGCAACCTGACAGCTATGTGGGGCTGTAGTGCAGGCCATGCCTATCACTGGCCACTGACAGCTACTTGTAGGGCTGGCTCACAGGAAAGAGTTTGTTTCCAGGATAACAGAAGTTTCAACTCCGATAGCCCCAGCATAATCGGCATGCCTTCAGACCCCCAAGCCAGCCCAGTGGAACGCTATCCAGGGAGGTCAGGAAAAGCAAAGTTGGACTGTAACAGAACCAGAGATTCCTGCGATTTCTCCTACTGCAGTGAGCCTTCTGAACTGGACGAAACAGTGGAGGAATACGAAGATGAATCTAATCTTTTTGACATGGTCTGTGAGTCCTCGGTGACCGATGAAGATAGCGATTTTGAACCTCATCGTCAAAGATCTCAGATAAATTCCCTTAAAAGGCCTGGCCCATCTTCTTCACTACATTTGGACTCTCAGTCTCAGGTCATTGATGGAAGCAGCAATGATGTTTTAGCCAAAAAAATAAAGCAAGAACTCCCCGAGGATTATTACATCGTGGCGAATGCTGAAATCACTGGTGGCATTGATGGCCCTGCATTGTCCTTGACGCACATGTCAAAACCTAAAGGTGGAACCTCCTATCCTGTGGCATCTAAACTAACTTCTCACTCATCTCCTTCCCTCAGTGCTGACTTTGATTTACAGAACGTTTCAGCTTCTTCACAAGTTACATCAAGGCCAGTGACCCAGAAACCTCCCAAACTCAATCTGCCTTCCTCAAGCAGAAGGCCTGGTAACATCCCAACCGTAAATCCTCAGGTGGCCCTCCAGGTGCCTGCCAGCACCTCTAATTCTGGCAAACCTATCAGCATTCCTTTATCAGCCTTGCAGCTCCCTGGGCAAGAAGAGCTATCAGCCTCTGAAGATCTTCTCCAGCCTGGCCCAAATCAAGTTTCCAATGATGCAGCATTGTCTCCTTCTGTTAGCACGGAGCCGGAGGTTAGCTCTAGCCAACAACAGCCAAGCACTGCTCCCAGCACAGTCACTGAGCCGGTGGCACAGACAATAGCAGGTATCAACATTTCAAATGTTTCTAATGATTATTTGCTTGATGCATTTTTTAAAAAATCATGATATTCTTTCCAGAAGTTAATTTTTTTTATTCAATGTGTACAACCGTGAATTGGTTACTGGTGGTGACGGTAGTAGTAGGAATACCATTCCTATTGAAAACTTGAGACCATAAAGAAACAATAACTTATCAAGAATCAGTGTGATTTGGAGGCAAATTAAATAGTCACATAGCAATAGCACTTAGACTTGTAGACTACTTCATAGTGCTTTACAGCCCTCTCTAAGCTGTTCACAGAGTCAGCATATTGGCCCCAATAATCTCAAGATCCTCATTTTACCGACCTTGGAAGGATGGAAGGCTAAGTCAACTTTGAGCCAGTTAGGATTGAACTCCTGGCAGTGGCCAGAATTAGCCTGCAATACAGAGGTGGGTTTCAGCAGGTTCTGACCAGTTCGGGAGAACCGGTAGCAGAAATTTTGAGTAGTTGGGAGAACCAGTAAATACCATCTCTGAATGGCCCGACGCCCATCTATTCTCTGCCTCCCGAGTCGCAGCTGATCGGGAGGAAATGGGGATTTTGTAGTAATCTTACCCTGGTGTGGGGGGGGGAATGGAGATTTTACATTATCCTTCCCCTGCCACACCCACCAAGCCATGCCACACCCACCAAGCCGCATCCACAGAACCGGTAGTAAAATTTTTTGAAACCCACCACTTTATCACTTTTGTCATAAAATTCTGTCAATGAATGATACTAAATCTCACCTGGTAGCGTAATACGTTTCTTTTTTCTTGGTGGGCTTTCTTGGAAGTTAAAAACAAGAATGTTGATGGGAAGTTTTCCACCAGCAGAGAAGGGTAAGCAGATCGACATACTACTTAATGTACTTAATGTACTCTAGCTTCCACAGGGCAGTCTTCTACCTGAAGTGGTCAAATTCAAATTCTGGGTAGTTCATGTTTGATCCATTGATAAGAACCACACAAAAGGAGAACAGCAAGAGTTGTTGATCACCACTCAGGAGATGCAAAACGAGCCAGGAAAATATTCAATGTCTATCTCACTAAGAAACAGTGGCATTTCTGTTCAAGATAACAGCAGCCATTTCTGCATTTGCATCATCCAAAATATACAAGTTATCCAAGTTAAAATATAATTTCGGTGGAGGCTTTTTAGGTTTTTTGTGGGGGAGTGCGGTTGATTTAGATGTGATTAGCCTGCCCTGCTCCCTTACTTTTTAAACCTTGCATTGCCTGTTCTAGAGCAGCTTGGCCTGAGCAAAATACCTTGCACAAATTTAACTTTCTTTGAAGTTTAGAGTAGATAACAAATTCCTACTCTAATAACTATTTCAGGGGTCTTTAAGTTAGAAAAAATATCACATGAACATTTTATTTATTTTTATCCCACCTTTATTTTATTTTTTTTATGAATAATTCAAGGCAGTAAATATACTCCTTTCTCTTCTATTTTCCCGACAACCACAACCCTGTGACATGGGTTGGGTGGAGACAAGAGTAACTAGCCCAAAGTTGGCTTTCATGACTAAGGCAGGACTTGAACTCACAGTCTCCTGCTTTCTTGCCTGGTGCTTTAACCATTAGGTCAAACTGGCGTTTACTATTCAAGAGGTGGCAAGCCTCTTCTGATAGGACAAAAAATAAATGGTGACTGAAAGCCAAACAAATGATAGAATGATAATGAAATGGTGGCAGGGGGCAGGGAGTGGGAGAAGTGAGAAGGTTAAATGAGCAGATGAATATACTGTATATGCATGAATGGATAGCTATACATGTGAAATCATTCTGATTCTCCCTCTATCTTTTGGGAGATGTTTACAAGGAAAAGAAGTAGTGTGGTATCATAAATATGACAAAAAGAGCACATTCAGTCCCCTCAGAGAAGGGCATTCCTCAATTATTCTGCAGTTCTGAATAAGAAACCCTTTGCTGAAAGCAAAACCTATGAAAGAAGCAGTGGGAAAAGAAGTTACAAATGGAAAGCGACACGGAACTCTTTGGAAAGACCCAGCAAAGATAGCAAATTAAATGGCGGGAGTTCTACATGCATTCCAGAAAGACTGCTGTAATTGCATTGGATAAAGATGCTTTTCCAAGTTATAGCAAATATAGCTAAAAGAGGGGTAGTTGCCCTGTTCTGAAAGAACCAGTCCTCCACTCCTTCCTCATTCAGTCCCTGCCCCTATTTCTCTCCCTCCCTCCCTCCCTCCTCCCTATCCCTCTCCCTCCCTCTCTCTCACACACACATATACACACCCACCCACCTATGGTTTAGTGGATTTATTGTTATTCCCCCATAACTCCCTTCACCACAAACCCAAAACTGTCCCAATTAAGTCCAGCCACAAGCAGACCAATGCTAGTCCACAGAGCACTTGAAAGTTTCCCAATCAAAATAAACCCATCAGGCAAAATTCAAGGAACGGTATCAATCCAAAGCAAGACAAGAATTGCAACGACCAGAAAATACACAGCTAGAAAATGAACATGTTGTTCCCAGCATCGCCTCCGTCTGTCTGCTGTGCTAAAGAGCCAGCTTCTGGTGCAGCTCATCAAGAAGGGCAAGGCTTTGTCCTCACAAATAATCTGGCTGACCTTCTCTGCTCCTGCCTTTTCTCTGCCCTACGTGTTCTTGGATCAGGTGCAGAAGGCAGTTCCTCTTCCTCATCACCGACTGGCTGCAGCTGTATGCTTTCCTCACCTGAAGCCTCAGGGCTGTCCTGCTGCAATTGTGTTTGAACCAAATCCCTCTCATACAGCTGCTTGGATCCATTGACCAACTCCCCTCCAGACTAAGGTGACCAGATTTTAACATTGGTAAAGAGGGACATTGTGGGTGTGGCTTATTTTGTGGGCGTGGCTAGCTGGTCATGTGACTGGGTGGGCGTGGCTAGCTGGTCATGTGACCGGGTGGCCATGGCTATGTGTATAGGGTAAGGTGAACAGATTTTAACATTGGTAAGAGGGACACCATTGTGGGCGTGGCTTATTGTGTGGGCGTGGCTTGGAGGCCATGTGACTGGGTGGGCATGGCTAACTGGTCATGTGACCGGGTGGCCATGGCTGTGTGTATAGGGACTACTCAGAGGGCTGAAAAGTCATTTTTGACAGGTCCTCACACTTTTGACTGGTCCTCACACTTATGACCATCCTCACATTTATGCCTGTGCAGCATTCTTAACAACCATGTTACTCATTTCACAACTGCTTCTCTTCACCATGGTGACAAGATAGGGCAAAAAACGTAAAATGTGAGGACAGTCGTAAGTTCGAGGACTGGTCAAAAGTGCGAGGACCAGTCAAAAATAACTTTTTCAGCCCTCTGAGTAGTCCATATGCACAAAAGGACTAACCAGAGGGCTGAAAAAAGTCATTTCTGACAGGTCCTCACACTTTTGACTGGTCCTCACACTTATGACCATCCTCACATTTATGCCCGTGCAGCATTCTTAACAACCATGTCACTCATTTCACAACCGCTTCTCTTCACCATGATGACAAGATAGGGCAAAAAACGTAAAATGTGAGGACAGTCGTAAGTTCGAGGACTGGTCAAAAGTGCGAGGACCAGTCAAAAATAACTTTTTCAGCCCTCTGAGTAGTCCATATGCACAAAAGGACTAACCAGAGGGCTGAAAAAAGTCATTTCTGACAGGTCCTCACACTTTTGACTGGTCCTCACACTTATGACCATCCTCACATTTATGCCCGTGCAGCATTCTTAACAACCATGTCACTCATTTCACAACTGCTTCTCTTCACCATGATGACAAGATAGGGCAAAAATGTAAAATGTGAGGACAGTCGTAAGTTCGAGGACTGGTCAAAAGTGCGAGGACCAGTCAAAAATAACTTTTTCAGCCCTCTGAGTAGTCCATATGCATAAAAGGATACAGTAATAGAGAGGGATGAAGGAAGGGAAGGGAAATTAGAGTAGGAGTGACGGTTAAGAGAGGGAGGAAGAGAGGAGGAGAAGGAGAAAGGAAGAGGAAGTAGGGAGGAGAAGAAGAGGGGGAGAAGAGAAAGTAAGAAGGAAAGAAAAGAGAGGTGGTAGGTTTGAGGAGAAAGATTGCTGTACAATAAAAAAGATGAAAGGGAAGAAAGCCAACCCCAAACAAATATAAAGATATTAAGATAAAGAATGAATTGTTAAACTTTAAAGAATAAAAGAGAACAAATATGAATAAATAGCAATAATTAGAAACACACATACATACAATGTATTTTCTTTGAACAGAATATTTGGCTGGTTCACAAATTTAAACAGTGTTTAGTCATTTCAATTAAATTTACAATTTCTATATTTCCTTTTTGCCATATTTATTCCTCATCTATTTTTTTAAAAAAACAATTTTACCCTTCATCCTCATCTCTAATCTTAATCAAATTCAATTTTTCCCTTCTATTCTATTTTATACCCCTTCCCATTGTCATCTATTTTTATATCCATCCTCACATTGGTTAATTATGTAATTATGTAATACAGTTGTTTAATACAAATTCAACATTTTAATATAAATCAATTAGTTATATAACTATCTTTTTTGTATATTAATCAATATGAACATGAATATTCCAATTATTTCCATGCAATCCAATTTCTTACAAATCAATTAATTATACTTACCAATAATAATAAACCAAATAATTTCCCCCATATATTCCTCCAAACCACAACTTAACCATTTCTGCTTTCAACACAGTATACAATTAATAATATCTCAATTATTACAATTCCCTAGTTAAAAAGAGCTTTTTTTTCTTTTGTGTTTTAAAATCTTGAACTCTCCTCTTTTGCCCTAAATAATTTTCCATTGTTTGCACTTACCTTTTTTGGTGAGGAAAAGGAAAATAAATCTGCTGCCTAATTTTTCAACGTTGCAAGCAAACCGCAAAGCCAACAGCCTGTTTTACTTTCAGTTTCGTTTTGAGCTTGGTTTGCACAAAGAGGAAAAAAACACTGAGCAATTTAGCAAGAGCAGAGCCCTGTGCAAATCAGCTGAGAGGGGGAAGCCGAGCTAATTAACGTAGGGCGGCCCTTTGAAGCCCCGCGGCAAGAGTTTAAACAGGTTTTTTCCCTCTAGCCATCAGCGGGGATTCAGGAGGCAGCCGGGAACCAGGAGGCAGAATGAAAAATCGGGACTTTTTTAAAACGCCGCGGGACGCGGGACAAATTGCTCAAAAGCGGGACTGTCCCGCCAAAAGCGGGACGTCTGGTCACCTTACTCCAGACGTGCCTGGAACTGGTTCATCTTCGTCTGAGCTGACATCTGGAGAGATAACTGGGGAAGCATCCTGGGGAGTCATTACACTATTCTGGAATGTTATAGAGAAGGTGATTGGCCTCCATGTCCTAAGCAAACAGATTATCCGAATCCTTCCAATCAGATTTCAGACCAGAATATAGTATTGAGACAGCTTTGGTCACATACTGATGACCTCTAGTGGGGTTGGGATGAGGTGATACATCCACCCTAACTTTTCTTGACCACTCTTGGCCTTTAATACTGTTGAGTACAATATCCTTCTGGTTTAGTCTATCAAGGATTGGCAGCTTTACACTGTTCTCCATTGTTCTAGTTAGTGTTGGGGGTGAGTGACCTGGTCTGAAGACCTTTGCTTTGCCTTAGGACTCCAGTTTCTTCCTTCTTCTTTTTCATATCTTCATGAAGCCATTGGGAGAAGTTATCTGTCAGCACAAGATGTAGTATCAATAGTAGGATACTATTAATACTTTGTGATAATCTGTAATGAATCTCTTTTTCCTAGATTCTTATTGTTTTGATTTTATTATGAGGGTCAGAGAGTAGAAACTGGTGGAGGTTTTTATTTTAGCATTGCAATCTGACTCATTTGAATTTTTTAAAGTTTAATATTTATTTTAAATTGGTATATTTAAAAACTGAATCTTATAAGTGGGGCCCTTGTCACATAGAAACCATTAGTTGTAAAATGTAAAATCCCTGTGGACAATAACCATTTTAATTATTTATAAAACAGAATCTTCACTTAAAGTTTTTGCTTTGGATACCTCCAACTCAAACATTGAGAAACTGTTGAAGAAAATGTAATCCATTGAAAACATTGAATGTTTACTTTTTATGTAGCATTTGGAATCCTTCAGTGGAACAAGAAAATTTGTCTAAAATAAAAGTTCAGGTAGCCAACATCCATTAAAAACCTTTTAATGCTGGAAATAAAAATTCACTATTGGTTTTATAACTTTAATTATCTCAGTAGACATAAAAATACACATAAAATATCTATTAAACTTCAATATACTGTATATTTAAAATTTGTTCCTAGTGGGTTTTTTTTTTATAAATGTCAAGGAAATAAATACACTTCTAGTTTTTGAGCTTTATGTTTTTTATTAACCAGAGGCAGCGAATAGTACAAAAATTGGTATCTTTCAAAAGGCTTGCCTCTTAGATGTATTAAGTTAATTTATGAAGAAAGCTATATCTGCAAAAATTATTATACACAATTTTACTCTTTGTACATAGGTCTGGTTTTTTAAAAATATCCCATATAATAAACATAACTGATGAATTAGCCAGAGATTTAGGTAATTCTAAGTTCTACCAATTCTCAGATAACTTTAAACTCAATTGAAATTTAGAGATGAAAATGTGTATTACTTAAATGGGTTGTTTTGAAGGAATTCTTTCAATGGCAAAATGCAATATTTCAATATATCTTTAGCAAAGCATGCTGGGTTACTCTGAGAGGGTCTTCTGCCATCAGATTTTATCCTGTTTGTATGTACTTGTTTTGTCATATTTGGGATATTTGTAGGTGTGATTGCACAAGAATAAAAGTTACATCTACTGACATTTTTTTTATTCTGTACATGAATAAAGGTGCAAGAGCTTTGTTTTCTACTGCATACAAATCATCTATTTGCATCAGGCATAATACAAGTGGTCCTCATTTAGTAATCACAGTCAGGACCAGCAACTCAGTCATTAAGTGATGGGGTCACTAAGTGAAACCACAACGGTGCTTCCAATCTTACTTCAGGTTTACAGACCTGTAATATTCATAAATGTGAGATCGGTTGTAAAGTCACCTTTTTTTATGGTTGCAATGGCTGTCTGAGGTAGTTGCAAAATGAGGTTTACCTGTATTTAGATTTATAATTCAGGTATTACTGAATTGCTCTTCCTGACATTTTTCACAATTGGTTATCTGACTAGAGCTGCTTTGAGGTGGCCATATCTTGAGACTCACAGATTCCTCACATATACGCTGTTAAAACAGGTCCATTTATAAATCATATGTATTATGAAGGGTTGCTTCGTTCTTTTGGGTATCAGTAATTTATTTATTTATTTGAAATAAAAAGTGGATTATTGATCTGGAGCATTTGGGAACAGGACAGGCTATAAATCTTAAATTAAGTAGCACAGAAGTCCCTCCCCTAAATATAATATTTAATATTGTAAGCTGCCCAAAATTGTCTGTGACAAGATAGGCAGCAAACAAATTTAATAAATAAATTTAATAACTAACTAACTAACTAACTAACTAACTAACTAACTAATCTAAATTATTCTGGATGTAATTATGCAGGTTGATCTAACATGTAAGAGTTATTTTACTTTATATAAGATTGTCTGGAAACTCTTTCTTTAAAAAAATGAAAATCCTTAGTTCTTTGCTAAACCAGGTTTTGGAGGGATCCCCAATGTCATACCTAGAGAGATGTGTTCAAATGAACAATTAAACTGTTTTGAATGAATCACGTTTGCACTGAGTCTCTCTTGTGTATGTAATAACAAGTTTAGAGAACTGGCAGTCATTCAGCCTAGCTCTTCTGGTGAGCCAAATTTAATATGATTATACTGTTTGGAATGGAGAAGAGAGATTGATTTTTTTTTCTTTTTGGTAATAAAGAGAAAATTAGTGTTCAGGCAAATAACAAGAAATAATGAGAAAAAAAATCAAATTAAACCTTTATTTGAAATGCACTCTAGGCTGACAGAAAAGATTAGGCTGCCTGTATAGTGTTACAAGTTGCAGTACAATAAAACCTGAAATATATTATAGCCTGTTCTCCTTCTCTGTGTTACAGAATATTTGGCAGCCAACAGTTCCTATTTCTTGAAGGTTGCATCAGACTGAAAAGTATATTTCCAGGAAGCCAAATCATGGAGTAGCTTAGAGAGCAAACACATCATGTTGTTGTATTATGTAACATGCTCCAACAAAGTTCTTTCTCTCTCTTTGCTATCTCTTACTCTTCATTCAGGGCTTGCTGATTTCCTCCACCTTCCAAGGCTGAATACTGAAGTCCTGTAAGAATAGCTAGAAATATATTCGTTTTCCTAAAAATCATGCTTGTTGACAGATCAATGCTAAAACATAACTGTAGCTTTTCAAAAGGAAAAAAAATTGATCCCAGAGTCATTTTGTGATAAAGGAACATCTGTATGACCTGCTGCAGGGTGAGGAAGTACTCTGCAGAATATATGAAATGTTGCATTATTCCTCCCCATCCAGAGCAATAAAATTTGTAGCCATCAAATCAATCAAAAGTTTGCTATACACCTATTGGAAGAACCAGTGGTCAACTCAATTCTGAGATGCGATGATGTTCTCGGAGATCAATAGACCCGTGTTTCAAATATAGGAATTTAACACAGTAGTTCTGTAAAACAGGTAGTAGGGGCTTAATCAGCATATTGACTTCTGTTGCAATGTATGCAATTGCCCAGGAAATCAATATTCCCATTAGAAAACAAAACAAAATCAGGAGAGAGCTTGGAAGCCAGATGCATATTCTCTTGGGCAGCCAAGTCAAAATGGCAACAGTGTCACATTGTCCAGCAACCAGATGGGAGAAAGAATGTGCCCCTAACAGACTTAGGTGATCAGTAGCACCTGGGCAGTTCACTGTCCCTGACAGCATCATCCTTGGATGAGTCATTGAGATTTAGTAGCGTGTTCATACCATAAAACATGAATTAAGAGAAGAGGCAAAATATAATTTAGAACTCTGAACATCTGCTGCAAGCTATCTCAACAATGAATTGGGGATGAGATGGAGGTGACATCCCTTAAAAAAAGATTCACAAGACAATAAGCAAATCTTGAAGATGAACCTTTGATACAGTGGAAGATTCAAGCTTCTCATGCTTCTAAAGCATACAGTATTGTCCCAATTATTCCATAAATTAATTCTGAATGCTTCTGGACATTTCTAAAAGTGAACTGTTAATAATTAATTAACATCCCAAACAACCACCATTATTGCTATGACATTTCCTAATTTGACTCCTTGGCAAGGGATGGACTACAGTACAGATCAAGTTAATCAATAACAATGATTTCCTAAGTAACAGACAGAGTTAAAAATAATAAAGTTATTTGCAAGGTAATAGTTAGAGGGGTACTGGCTCTGTTTTGTGAGATTATAATGACTGACATTAAGAGATACACTTTGGATATGAAAGTAGTGAAATTCTTTACAGAACAGATAGAAGCATTTTTTGCAGTTGTGTTCCAGGTTACATATTGTTGGGTGTTTTTTCTTTTTGCAATAAATAGTATTTCTCACATTCCCACTTTGAAAAACCAATTAAAAATCCATTCAATTTTAGCTTTATGTTCTATCAGATATTGTCGCCTGTTTCTCCTCCATTCCCACTGTGTACTTATTTATGTTGCTGTTAGTAAACCCTGAATAACAACAGTATGTATTGAGAAAGAAAATATGTGTTAGGATTTCCATATTGTACATCAGGGCTGTCAAACACAAGGCTTGGGGCCCGGATGCGGCCTGCAGGGTCCTTAGATCTGGCCTGCGAGCCCACCCTGGAAACAGCGAAGGACTGGCCCACGGTGCCTCTGCCAGCAAAAACAGAGCCATAGTGGGCCGCACGTGGCCTCTCCGAGCTCTGTTTTTGCTGGCAGAGGGCTGCAGGAGGTTGTCAGGGCAGAAAACAGAGTCTTGATGAGTGACATAGAGCTGGTAATGCCCACCCCCCCAGGTCAAACACAACCCTGATCTGGCCCTCAATGAAATTGAGTTTGACACCCCTGTTGTACATGGATGAATATATGTTCTGCTGTCTTTTAAAGTTTTGTGAATTACCTTAAGTTCCTCACAAAGTAGAAACAGAGACAGAACACTTTATTGATATTGTTTCTCAAATATGTAAATTAAATCCTTCCCTTGTCTCATAGTTTAGGATATTGTTGCTAGACATGTTTCTCTGCAAATGTCTCTGGAGATTTTCAGTCATCCAGATCATGGCTGCCACAAAGGTGCTTTTTCAAAAGGCAACTGGAGTTCCTTTGTTTTTTTCCCATGAAAACATTTTGCTTCGCTTCTCATCCAACCCCAATCTTCAGTTGGGTTTCTGTGCAAACTTTCTATTTCCTTTTGCTCCTGTAATGCAGATAATCATCCTGTTTCCCAACCTTTTTTTCTCTGTGGGATTTTCCTGTATAACTCACTTAATTTGATTCAAGCTTTGGGGAAATACATTAAGAGTCCCAATTTTGCTCATTAACTAAAATATGAATGTGCATCGCTTTGTATCAAAAGATGGCAAATCATAG
The DNA here is from genome assembly GCA_022577455.1 of Arizona elegans. NCBI lineage: Eukaryota > Metazoa > Chordata > Lepidosauria > Squamata > Colubridae > Arizona > Arizona elegans. The sequence goes on along the minus strand of JAKOOJ010000008.1, from coordinate 9,274,361 downwards.
GCAAACCAGACTACTTACCGTATTTTTCAGACTATAAGATGCACCGGTGTATAAGATGCACCAAGATTTCGAAGAGGTAAGCATGAAAAAAATTTTGCCCTCCCCAGCCCCCAGGAACACTCTGTAGGCCTCCCAAAGCTTCTGCGTGCCCTGTTTTTGCAAAAAACGGGAAGCGAGGGGCGGGGCTTCGGGAGGCCAAAAATGGCTGTATTCAGTGTATAAGATGCACCAACATTTCCACCCTCTTTTAGGGGGCGGGGAAGTGTGTCTTATACTCCGAAAAGTACGGTATATAATAAGGTTTTAATTTATTTTCTTCAGTTCAAAGAAATACATGAAAAATATCAGCAGGATTTTGTTGTTGTAGCAGTCCTAGAACTAATAGCTTAGCACTTCAGCTAGAGAGCTCTTCAAATAGATGCTTTTTCCTCTGCACAGATTACACTCCATAGTGGCAGCATTCAATTGAAGAGTCAGAAATTAACCCAATGGTTTATTTCTATACATGCACTTTATGATTTTGATTGTGAGCTGCCTTGAGGTGTTAGAAGGCAAAGCAAGATAGATTTGCATAAATAAAGGAAGAATATACTGGATTGATCTTCAGCAGTATTTCTCAGTTCTGGCAACTTTAAGACATGTGGACTTCAACTCCCAGAATTCTGAGAATCCAAGAATTCTGAGAGTCGAAGTCCACATGTCTTCAAGTTGCCAAGATTGAGAAACACTGGTCTGCCTTCTTCTATGATCCAACGTTCTGTCCAACATTTGAGAAACTTATCAATGCAACATGAATGGAATGGAATCATTCCCCATCTGGAATGATTCTCAAATTTTTCTCAGATTCCATCTCAGTTCCAATAGTTTATTTTAGAGCATTGGCACCCAACCTTTTGGGCTCCAGGGACCAGTTCCATGGAGAAAGGTTTTTCTGTGGATCGCAGGGACTGTTGTGACCTAGGAAGACCTGTGGTTTTCCATGCTGCCTGCATCCTGTTGATGGGGCTTCGCTTGTTTGTGTGGCCCGGTTGCTGGCAGGCTGCAGACTGGTGCCGGTTCACAGATTGGGAATTGGGGATTGGGGACCCCTGTTTTAGAGGATCAGGGTCCACATTCTTTAATAGAACACTCTTTGTTATGTTTTTCTGTTCCTACTGCACTTTCTAAGCCTTAAATAATCTTAGATAATTGTGTTGAAGAGAAAGGCAATGCATTGAAAAGCCAGTGATTTGATCTGATAAAATAGCATAAATGGGGGGGAACGGGGGACGGATGGACGGACACAAATTCAATAATAGCAATGTTTTGTAGCTTTTATCTTCTCTAAGAGGTGAGAATTGAAGTTCCCTGGGAAGTTCATACGGTATTCTGTGCACTGTGAGAAGCTGGCAGCAATAGCTCACTGCACATTATATATTTATATTCCTGTGGATATAACAGATAAATTAGAAAAGGGCATCTGTGATTTATTGCATTTGGCAATACGATCTTTTTTTTTTTTTTAAAGTATTTACAGTCTAAGGACTGTATACGTCTTTCTTAATAAGTAATATATCATCTGAGTCCTGTCAAGTTCCATAGAAAACTTCAGAATGTGATTTACTGGGTTAATTACTGCCTTGCAGCTTCATGCTGCTAAGCCTAAAATTACAATTGCATTCTAAAGTTGATTTAAGATTATTCACCAGTTAGACTACAGCACAACTTATTATGATTAATGTAATAAAATATTTATTGCATATGATGTTTCATTTCTTTGTTTTTCTGTTTGCCTCCAATGACAACGTGCAAAAGCCGAGATGTTGCAATTGGAATCAAACTAGATGTGATAGTTCAGGGTTGTCAAACTCTGTTTTGCCCCAGCTATGGACCCCAAAGAACGCAGCACACACAAAGTCTGTTCAAACCTTAATTTACTGAATAAACCAGTCTTTTACAACAACGGCTGTTAATTAATTGCATTAACAGCCGCCAAGAATTCAAAGAATAATAACTGAAAACTTACTATGGTTGGCAGAATGCCCAGAAGCAATTTGCAGAAAGCTGATAAGCAAGACAAGACACAAAGATATGTGAACTAAGTTGTTCCCTGCAAATTGCTTCAGTCGGCATTCCTCCTTAAATAGGCTAAGGGAGTGGCCAATTAGCCCCAAGCCTTACTCTTGAGGAGACCTCCTGAGGAGCCACTCCTGCCTTTGGCAGCTCTGCGCGCCCGTGCATCGAGAAGAAGCTCTTCCTCTTCATCCTCTTCACTTAAGGGAGCTTCTGGAGTTTCTGAAGGCCCTGTCTGAATCCCCGCCTCTGGCACCACATCTTCTCCAGCCTCCTCATTGTCCGACTCAAGTGCCAGCTGCACAGGCTGCTGGCGCAGCACCACACTAACCTCCTCGCTGTCTGAATCAGCTACTAGCTGTACAGGCCATGTACGGGCCACAACAAACTCAAAGCCCGTGGGCCTCATCCGGCCCACAGGGTGCTTAGATCTGGCTCACGGTGCCGCCCTGGAAACAGCGAAGGACCGGCCCGCAGTGCCTCTGCCAGTGAAAACAACGCTCGGGAGGGCCACAGGTGGCCCTCCCGAGTGCCGTTTTCCTGGCAATGGGTTGCAGGAGGCCATCGCAGCCAAAAACAGAGCTCGGGAGCCTATTTATGCTGGCAGAGCACTCGGGCCACCACAGGCACCACCAATATGAATGATGTTGAGCTGGCCATGCCCACTCTTGCCTCCCCAAGGTGAAACACCATCCTGATGCGGCCCTCAATGAAATTGAGTTTGACACCCTCCATATCAGAGGTCAGTGCTCGCATACATCTCCGTTTACAATACAGGTAGTCCTTGACTTAACAACAATCTCTTCAGTGACTGTTCAAAGTTCCAATAGCACTGAAAAAAGGGACTTACGACCATTTTTCACATTTACGACCATTGCAGGATGCCTGTGGTCACATAATCAAAATTCCAAGGCTTGGCAACTGACTCACATTTATGATAGTTGCAGTATCCCTGGGTCATGTGATCACCTTTTGGGACCATCTGATGAGCAAAGTCAATGGGGAAACCAGATTCACTTAAAAATTGTGTTACTAAGTGAACAGCAGCAGTGATTCACTTAACAACCATGCAAGAAAGGTTGTAAAACGGAGCAAAACTCATTTAAGAAATTTCTCATTTAGCTATAGAAATTTGGTTGTAAATTTGGTTGTAATCTGGGAAGGCTTTGTTCATGAGAGATTAATGATGCCCTTGAATTTAATGTAGGGTCATTCAATCATTGCCCAGGTCATCTCTCATATTAGAAATGATTCTAATATGGGTTTGGGCAAGGGGAACTCATTTTGTCATAAATCAATGGAAAGTGAGGTCATGTTAATTTCCTTTTTCTTTGTTCTCCCCCAATTTCTTTACTTGTTTTTGTTTGTTTGCATTCATAAAATAAAGGTTTGGAGACAAAACCTGCTGCTGCTTTGTGGTAGGAAGACGTTTTTTTATGTTGCTGTTTTTCCATAAAACTTCTCTTCTTCTACTTTTGCTCTTAGAAGTGGAAAATGAGGTGGGTCAGAGAAGTATTTCAGTGAAAATAAAAGCAAGACAAAAATGATTAAAAAGCTCCTTCCTTCAGTCTAGCTCTTCCTAACCAAATTAACTTCTTTTGTTGCATAAACAACCGCAATAAAGCTCTCTACCAATACAGGTAGTCCTCAACTTACAACAGTTCATTTAGTGACCGTTCGAAGTTACAAGAGCACTGAAAAAAGTGACTTATGACCATTTTTCACACTTATGACCGTTGCAGCATCCCCATGGTCACATAACTTATATTTGGATGCTTGACAACTGACTCACATTTATGACAGTTGCAGTGTCCTGCAACCTTTTGAGAAGCAAAGTCAATGGGAAAGACAGATTCATTTAACAACCATGTTACTAACTTATCAACTGCAGTGATCAGTTTACCAATATGCCAGAAAAGTCATAAAATGGAGCAAAACTCACTTAACAAATTTCTCACTTAGCAACATAAATTTTAGGCTCAATTGTGATTGTAAGTCGAGGATTGCCTATTCATTGTTGAAGGAATTTGACATAATCCATTTTTCGGTTGTAGTTTTACCTTAATCCTGCTTCTAATTATCAATGTATTTAGAAATCTTTATTTTAAGCTCTATTTCTATTTTCCATTCTATTCTATTTTTAAAAAAATATTCTATTATCTTCTCATCTTTCTTACTACCTCCTTGTATTGGTATCTTATGATTTATCACTTGTTTTTTTGTATTTTATGATTTATGATTGTAATTTATGATTTATAATCTATGATTTATCACTTTGTTGTTTATATGTACACTGAGAGTTTATGCACTAGAGACAAACTCCTTGTGTGTCCAATCACACTTCGCCAATAAAGAATATTCCATTCCATTCATGTCAGGGTTCTTACAATAAACCAGAACTACCATATTTTTCCCAAAATAAGACTGGGTCTTATATTATTTTTGCTCCAAAAGATGCATTAGGGCTTATTTTCTGGTTAGGTCTTATTTTCAAGGAAATACAGTACTAAATGCGTTTATCTGGCTGACAATCTTTATTTATTTTTTTATTGAAAAGTTTTTACAAACATTTTAACCAAGTTTTGAGCCCCACCTCCCTCCCCATTACCCCCCCTTCCCCCCCCCCAACTTCCCAGAGCGAAATACAGGGTATTTCATTTAGCAGTCTTAATCTAACATATGCTAACTATCTATAAACTCTTTTCATCCCTTTTTCACTTTAACTCCCTATTTACGTAGCTAAGTAATAACATATCTTCTTAAATCCAAATATTCATTCATATACTATTTGAAACTTTTTAGTCCCATATTTGTTTTGAATATAATCAATCCATCTTCTCCAGTCCACAATATATCTTTCTTGTGATTAGTCTTTCAAATATGCTGAGATTATCGCCATTTTTACTAAATTCGATACTTTTAATGTCCATTCTTCTATAGTAGGTAAATCTTTCTTCCAATATTGTGCCACTAACAGTCTTGCTGCCATTATTAAATTTAACATCAAGTTAGTTTCAATAACAGTACAGTCTGAGATAATACCCAACAAAAATAACTTTGGGGTGAAACTTATCTTTTTCTTAAAAATCTTCTGAATAATCCACCATATTTTTATCCAGAAAGCTTTAACTTTTTTACACGTCCACCATATATGATAATAAGTTGAATCATCACAATCACATCTCCAACACTTAGGTTGTTGGTTCAGATACATACATGCTAGTTTTTTAGGATCTAGATGCCATCTATAAAGCATTTTATACAAATTTTCTCTCAAGTTTTGTGCTTGTGTAAATTTCACATTTCTAACCCAAATTTTTTCCCAAGTTTCCATCATTATTGGTTCCTGGATATTCTGTGCTCATTTTATCATACAATCTTTAACTAATTCAGTTTCTGAATCTATTTATCAATGCATTATATAACCTTTTTATATGCGATTGACCTTGATCTCTAATTTGTTTTACCAAATTTTCATCAGTTTTTATTATACCAATTTTCTGATCCTCTTTCCATCTCGCATGTAACTGTCCGAACTGAAACCAAGTCTGAGCTATCTTTTCTTCTCTTAATACATTTAAAGACTTTAATTGCAATATATTCCCTTCCATTATAAGAAGTTCCTTATATGTAGTCCTATCTTGTTTCTGTTCCACACTTATATTTTCTATCGCATGTCTGGGTATTGCCCATATAGATATCTTATGATTTAATTTATATTGATATTTTCTCCAGACACGCAACAGAGCATTCCTTAATATGTAAGTCTTAAAAACATTATCCGCCTTTTTATCATAGAACAGATACGCATGCCATCCATATAATAAATCATATCCCTCAATATTCAATATTCTATCTTCCGTTAGATTAAACCAGTCACTAATTGTTGATAAAACAGCTGCATCATAATATAATCTCAAATTAGGCATTTTAAGACCTCCTCTTTCATGTACATCTTGCATTATTTTAAGCTTTACTCTTGGTCTTTTCCCTGCCCAAATAAATTTATTAATACCTTTTGCCATTCGTTCAAGTTCGCATCTTTCTTAAGTATTGGTATCATTTGAAACAAGAATTTGAAACAAAAATTTTGGCAGGATATTCATTTTCACCGCTGCAATTATTCCCAACAGGGACAACTGTAATTTATTCCATCTTTCAATCTCTTTTTGTACCTTTTGCCACAACAATTCATAATTATTTTTATATAATTTCACATTTGAAGCTGTGATACATACTCCCAAATATTTAACCTTTTAAACTATTTCAAATCCCGTTAATCTTTCTAGCACTTCTTTTTGTCTTGTAGTCATATTTTTACTATTAGTTTAGTTTCATCTGGCTGATAATCTTAACTGGGGCTTATTTTTGGGGTAGGGCTTATATTACGAGCAGCCTGAAAAATTCTATTATAGAAATTCTATTATATTATTATAAGCCATTCTAGGGCTTATGTTAGGTCTATTTAACCACATGGACTCCCAATATTATAAAATAAAACAATTAAAATCCATTAAAATAAAACAAAAAGGGTAAATAAAATTTAATTGCTTTATGAAACAGCAGATGTGTGTAAGAAAGGATCCATTGAGGTCAGGGTGGATAAAAATCAATGATTTAAAAAAAAAATCAAAAAAATCATATTTTTTTTATTTAAATCGGATTTTTTTGATTTAAATCGGATTTTTTTGATTTAAAACGGATTTTTTTGATTTAAATCGGATTTTTTTGATTTTTATCGAATTTATTTTAATAAAAAAATTTTGGGGTAAAAATCTATCGTAAGATAGTTTCCTATTTAAGATACATAAATAATTTAGTTTATGCAGCATGAAATGGAGCTTAGTTATGTAGCATGAGGCTGTATATTCTGCAACACTGGAACTATCGGTGAGCCAACAGTGGGTCAAAGGAGTAGCAGAGATGACAGTTGCTCTTTAAAAATTATGATTTAAATCGAGTTGATTTAAATCAAACCTTTTTACTAGTGATTTAAATCATGATTTAAATCGTGATTTAAATCAACTCGATTTAAATCAAATCCACCCTGATTGAGGTAAAACGATATTTATTATGTGGCAAAATTCAGCTGAATAGTTGTAATCTGTATAGTCATTGGGAAGGTCGGTCCTTGTTGTAGACTGTATAGGAAAGTTGACCTTAGTTGAATCCTGACAAAAACTTCAAGAAATTGGAACATTTTTAACTGACATAAGCAATTATTCTTCCTAGTTTTTTTATCCTGCTACAATGCCTCTTGAGAAAAATGCTGCACTCCCATGACATTCACAGAGCTTGGGCTTATGAGATGGTTTGTGTGACTCAGTTTTGCCAATTCAGTAACTTTTTAAAATAAATTATTTAGATTAAAAAAAACAAAAACCAGCCCCCTCACAAATTTATAAATTTAGTAACTGAAATAATTACCCCTTCTTATGTCTTCGTAAAACTTCTAATATGAGAGTAGAAGGAAATCACGGTATTCTTCTACTCAACCAAGTTCCTCCTCAAGAGCCTTTTTGTCAGGGCTTTCAGATCCTAGATGTGTTTGGAGAGGAGCCATATAATCTCAATTATCCATAATAATTCAGCATTACCATCTCAGTGCTGAAGACCAAGATAATGCTTCATTTATCTATCTATGGAGATTCTCAGTCATCCTGATCATAGTTGTCCCTAAAGTGCTTTTTTCAAAACTGGACTTCCTTTATTTTTCTTTGAAAACGTTTCACTTCTCATCCAAGCAGCTTCTTCAGCTTCTTCAGTTCACTTCATAACGTCTTCAAGAAGTGAAACGTCTTGAAAGGAAAACAAAGTCCAATTGCCTTTGGAAAAAGCACCTTTGGATTTCATTTATCTGATTTATCCCTTTGTTGTTGGTGAGTGTTTGCCCATTCACAGCAGATAGCCCATTTATGATGCATGGAGACCAATTAAAACTGTAACTTTTTCACAGTGGTCATCTGTGCATTCATAAAAATCCGCACATCTTTATTTTGTAAGAATTTTGAAGTAGGAAACTGAAAGAAAAAAAAATGGAGCATCTTAGAAGCATGCGCTTCTTGACAAAAAATCGGTCTTAACTCTTCAAGATTTAAAAATGTGTCTCTATGCAGGTGCATTACCTGAAGAACTGAAGTTCCTGATAAACAACCTGGGTTTTTTTGCAAGAAGATTCAATGGTTTCCTAGTTACAAGAGATCTTTAATTCATAAAAGATATAATATCCTCACTGCAGATGCGTCATTCATCTTTATTAAACAAGAATAAGAAGATATAACATTTGATTTATGTTGTGACAAGCCTTTCTATAAAGATGTGATAACTGTTTAGCACATTTCACACTAATGTCTAAACAGGACCCTGTTTGGAATGGTACATTGTCAGTCAAAATTCTGATGATGTGAACAGCTACAAAATAATTGCTGGATGTGTATAAAATACTCTGATGTACTGACATTCTGGAGGCCTAGGTGCTGAAGCACAAAATTATATTCACTCAAATGATACGGTGCAATTATGTTTGTATTGACCAAATTTGTAGGCTATGCTTCTTTGTGTGAGCAAATGTTTCCTTAAAATTAAAACATATTGATTTTACAAATGATTACATAGTATATTGCATACTATATTGGACAATTTTGGACATGCTATGGTATGCCCATAACACTACTGTTCCATTAGCTACACTGGCTTTTGGTGAGCTTCCAGATACAATTTATGGTGCTGGTTATTAGCTAGAAAGCTCTTCATGACATAGGACCTGGCTACTTATGGGACAGTCTGTCTGAATTGTTTTTTCACATGATGGACATGCTTTATTTTATCCATTTTAAATTACATTTATATACCTCCCATTTCCTGTTGAAACAGCTCCAGGGAGCTTACAAAATGATAAAAGAATAAATATAAGGTGACCAACTGTTTTACAATAAGAAGGAGGACACAAATAAATTGAAGAAAAAAAATCGTAAATAAAAGAAACATTTTATTCATTGCAACAATGAGTCTAATGCGTGTGTGTGTGCCGTGTCGTGTTTTGGTAAGAAGTAAACAAAACCACTTGCACGTGGCACACTCTTGCACGTGGCACACTCTATCAAAACAATTCTCCTGTGCGGAGCGCATGCGTCTCATAATCGCATCTTGCCGCATTGTACCGAGCCGTGGTGAATCATCATGTCAAATACAAATACATCACATCACACGCAACGGATTGGCTCAGCATTGATCAAATATGGAGATTTACAGATTAGTTTTCAAATATCAAAAAGGAGGACGTGTAGGAGGACACTTTTCGAGAGAGGACAGAACTTACAAAATATGGACTGTCCTCCCTAAAGGAGGATGATTGGTCACCTTAATAAATACAATTAAAATTAATAGGAGTTAAGTAGAGACTAAAAACCAAGAGGACGAACAATATGGGAGTAGGATCTAGATTTAGGCTCCTTTTAAGAAGCAGTGTTATCTAGCGGAAACCAAAAGTCAGCCAGCTCTGTCATGGTGCCCACCATATATAAGGAACATTCCACCTATGACTTACATAGCCCCAATCCTGTTGGCCTTCGGTAAAAATCTTAAAAGTCCTGGCTGTTTATACAAGCCTAAATCCAGAATGTGTAATGAGCTTGATATATATGACGGTTTGTATATTTTTGAGTTCTGAATCAATCCTTGGCATACTATTGAATTCATAATTTTTGTTATTTCATTTATTTGTGTGAATGTTCTTGTTTAAAATTGTTGTTAGATGCCTAGAATCATGTGCTGAGATTGGTGGCTATATACTGTAAGTAGACTAAGTAAAGAAACTCATGTTAGTATCAACCCATATGAGGTTTTTCAATTTGTTTAAGTCATATTTGCAAGTGATCATGAACAACTCATTGTACATGATAATCATGTTGCTATATAAATAGTTCTCCATCTCTTATGCAGCAAGAATGATATTACCTGAAGAAACGTGTAATACTATGCACATATCTCAGGAGTTTAGTTCAATAGGACTTATATCTTTATGTAAATATATAGTATTGCAATATAATGTGCATTGCTAGTTAGCTATTATTCCTGAATGAAGTACAGGGAAAGATACTTTTAATTAGCAGGCTTATTATTTTCTGTATTAATTTATTCTAATTGTATTGGCTGTAGAAATATTTCTATGGTTGCTTACTTGGTAGTTAGTCCTTTCAGCGAACTTTAATCACTTTCCAACTTTTAAGTTACTAACTTAAATTGTAGTGATTCACTTAATAAGCGTGGCAAGAAGGATGTCGTAAAATGGGGCAAAACTCACTTAATGACTGTCTCGCTTGGCAAGAGAAATTGTGGGCTCCATTGTGGTCATAAGTCAAGGACTATCTGTATTCAGACTATAATAGGATTCCTTTGCAAGTAAACACATAGTAATTTTCTCTATGTTTATACTAAGCCCTGTAGCTCTGTGTGCATCTCCACCCAAACGCAGAAAAGATGCATTCTCATGGAGGATACTATTTCGAACACAGATGTGGCTTAAGAAAAGTCAGCGTGTAAAACCGGAACCCATAACGGTACTGAGAGCTTGTTTTAGAGTGAATATAGGATAAACTCCTAAAGCTATTTTAGTCATACCCCCGGATAATAATGCATTGCGCTGGCTGACTTTATTTGAGAAAACATTTAATCCTTGTCACAGTGATCAACATTACATCTGATGTCTAGTCAAAACAGATGAGACGTAAATTGCACCCCTGTCAACATTTCACAAAGAGAAGGAAGTTAACTGCAATAGAGCAGAGAAAAGAACTTTTTTTTCCTTTTGACCTACTTGCCTTGCATTCCACAATTTTATGTGTATCCCTCATCTTCCTGCTGTCAGTCAAGTGAGAGAATCAGACTGCCAGAAGAAACCACTGTAATGGCTCTGCCTAGTTTCGAATGCAATAACTAGATTTGCATATGCAGGAACATTAATGTGCTTAGTTTAATAGTCGTTTGGGGTATGGCCCAACCCCAGGAAAGAAACCATATCTAATCTGGTTATAAATCACAGGTGAACATGTAAAACTTGTTTAGGAATCGTGGCTTGTTTTTAATCCTGGCTTGCTGTTATTTGGAATTTCAGATGCTATGTCATAATGTGATGTATTACTATTTACAAACAAGCCGTTGCCATGTATAAATCAGGTTTTACATTGTGTCGACTTATTGACTGTGGCTATCCAAAAGACAAAATTATAACCATGATTTGGCATGATATATAAAGCAATTCATAATGTTCTCACTCTTTGCCTTGATATTGTAGAAGCATTGGTGAAAACAAAAATATAACTAATATATAGCTAATTTGACAATCAGCAAGTGTGACTAGCTTAGGTAAAAGTCTAAAATTAAAATAAATAATGAGTTCTTTGAAATGCTTCTATGCAGCGGTGAAATCCTTCCGGTTCTATCTGGCTCGCCAAACCAGTAGCGCTGGCAGTGGGATGCTCCGCCCACCCACCGGGATGTCATTACATCCCTTTTTTTTTAACCATCTGAGCAGGGGATTTCACCGCTGCTTCTATGGTTATATATCAGTGCTGTTGTTATTGCCAGAATAGCATATGCTGATTAATTTTTAATGGAGGAAAATTGATTGATGATTGAAAAAAATTGAAAAATTAATTCATTATTTATTCGACAGCAGCAATGAACTAGTGTTTGTTCCTATCTAATGCTCATCAGGATTTTCGCAGCCCAGATATGAAAGCCTTAAGAAAAGAAATAAAAAAGGAGGAGGTGAAGGAGAAATTAGTTTAAGAAAAACAAACTTGGAACTAGAAGTAGTTTATATATTTTCATAAATAGTTTAAAAGCAAGTTTTTAAGCTGTTTTATCAGCCAGTTGTATTAAATGTTAATACATTAATCGTTAATATATTAATAGTTCATTAATTAATGGTCAATTAATATTAGTTAATAGAGCCAGTTTGGGCTAGTGGTTAAGGCAACAGGCTATGGTGGAGTTCAAATCCTGCCTTAGACATGAAAGCCAGCTGGGTGATTTCGGGCCAGTCATTCTCTCTCAGCTCAGCTCACCTCACAGGGTTGTTGTTGTGTGGAAAATAAGAGACGGAAAGTGTGTTGCATATGTTCACTGCCTTGAATTATTTGTAAAAATAGTAAAGGTGGAATACAAATAAATATAAATATAAAAAGCTGTGTTAACTATAATTGTATTCTTCTTCATCCAGTTTATCACTGACATCACACATTGTTTTAAGACTTGAATACTTTCTTTAATGGCAACCACTGGGGATTGATGCCACAGTGGATAAGTCCTAGGTCTATCCTTTTGAAAAGGGAAAAATGTAATATTCCAGGTTTTTAAAGTCAGGCCTGTCCATCTTGGGAAATCTGTTCCCCAAGCTGTTATTCAGGAAAAATACTAGAAATAATAGTAGAGTTATCTGACATTACCACCCTTTTGAAAATTAAATGAAGAACAACTCAATAAATCTGAGTCCCAGCAAAAACACTTACAGTCCTAAGATTATTGATCCAGTTTAGATTCAAATATACTTGTCTGTGTGAGATGTGAATACAAAGACATCACAATAGTATCTCAAAGCCAGCTCTTCCTGGCCTAGCATTGTTTAGATAAATTGTTCTAACAGTGCCTAGAATTCCCCTCTATAAAATATTGGTTAAAATAGGGCATAAATCATCTGATTACATGGAAGAGAGGGGGGAAAAAAGAGACACTTTTATGGGGATACAATGACTGTTCCTCTTTTAAATTTTAAAAAGAACTGAATTATCTGGCAGATGAGGAAAGAAGCTGCCTCCTACATTCTGAAATTGGCAATAGTATTCATTGAGGTTTCTGTCTATAAACTAATAGCTTGTCAGTCCTTTAAGAGAACCGAGGTCAAGAAACTGAAGCAGCAGAGATTGTAAGAATACCCCCCGCCTTTTTTTTTGCTGCAAAGTAGAAGAACTGAATCTAAAAAGCCTGCCAGAATTTCTCTCTGTCCCATCTTATAGCAAATTTCTCTCTGTCCCATCTTATAGCTAAATTTAAGTCAGGATTATTTTGAGTTTCTTTCTTATGCATTCTACTTTCTGAATCATCTTTCTCTCCCCCCTCCCTCCCCCCCATTTAATGTTTCATTGCTCCCTTCCTCCTTTTCAAGGCTAGGTATGCATTTTTTTCACACTGTAACTTTCAGGAATCAAACGGGAAAAAAATTGAAAGAAGAATAGAATCATAGGGCTGGAAGGGACCTTGGAGGTCTTCTAGTCCAACCCCTACCCAGGGTTGGAGTCCTTATTCCATCAACACCCACAACTCCAGGAGGCAAGCTGTTCAGTTCTCCTCCTCCTCCTCTGTTGGCGCATCTTGATCTCTGTCCATATCTGTAGGCATAGAACTATTTAATTTTGTTTAATTGTACTCCTATAATTAATGTATCTGGCAATAGGCACAGAAACTCTATGAATCAGTTGGCTGATGAAGAGATGCTTAACTAAACAGGAAAACTGAGGAGCGCATTTTTTTAAAATTACGATAAATAGGTCTGCTTATTTGTTTTGATATTGATATTGATTAATTGTTTGCTATTTTATCTTAAACCAATGAAAGGTAGAATGGAATATGAATGAATAACTGATAAGCCCCTAGTTTCCCTGAAAATTGATTCCTTAACTTGCTAATGGCAGCCATATGTGACAGTGCACTTAACTAGTATTTGGAGAGTCCATATATCTCATTTAAGGATATTAAAATCAATAGATAAAAACATCTTTTCTCACAGAGATGAATATGGTCAATTACTCTGAACTAGTAAATGCTTTGGGATCTTTTGCAGTGTTTATTAGAATATGAACACAAATCTGATCTATGTGGGCAGCCTTCAAACAGTTTTTCTAGGACTCTAAAGAGAAAGATATCACATCTTTTTAAATTTTCAGTCTTCAAAGCGACTTCTTATTTGTAAATTGTTTGTTATCAGACAGAAAGCTTTTCTCAATAGATCATGAGTCAAGAGCACCCAACATGGCAACTCAGTCTCTGAGGAGATGAATTGCTTACAGTTTTGTTCTTTGTACAAACTGTGCATTGTCTTAGACTTGCTTAAAGAATGTGAGTTGCTTGTAAATTAATACATTACATTAATATGTTTTAATACCCAAACGATCAGCTTATTTAGCATGTTATAAAGTGTTTAATTATAAATATATAATAATTATAAAAGTATATAAACATGGAACCAGTACAGCCTCTGATTTCACAAATGAAATTATTCAGTATTGTTTTCTTAATTGGACCTTTCCATTCAACAGTGGAATCGATGTAAAATATTTTCTATTTTCTAGATTCTTCCAAAATGTAGACCAATCTAAATCTCAGGTTTTTCTCCCTACAAATATCTGTAAATTAAATGTGTGCCAGTGAGTTGAAGAATATATATATATTAAGTTTTTTTTCATATCTTTAGTAACATCATTTGTGAAACAGAAGTTGGCTGTCCGTGCTTGACAGGTATGTAATGAATAACACCTTTGCGATCTTTGTGAACATTAATTGATTTTCATTTTGTTTTAAGGAAAAACATAATTTGAGAAACATTATGTATCCCATGAGTTTGTTCTCACATATTACTTCTTTTGCTTCTCCCAGACCAAGATGAGAGAGCTGCCGAACTTAGAGAGCAAAATGAGAAAACTATTCGCAGTACCCAGACAGCTCTCCGAAACTTCAGAGAGTTTCTCATCTCTAAATATCCTTCAGAAACCAGGGAGATCTACATTATTCCTTGCAAAGAACTAGATGCTTACCTAGCATCCTTTTTTGTCGATGCTCGGCAGAAGGATGGTTCAGAATATGAGCCAAACAGCTTGGCCAACTACCAATGTGGGCTGGAGCGGTATCTCAAAGAGCATCGATATGGATACAGCATCACCCGAGACAAGGAATTCAAGAGGTCCCAAGAAGCACTGAAGCAGAAGCAGATGGAACTGAGGTGCAAAGGCAAAGGCAACAAGCCCCACAAATCAATGAAGCTTACTTTTGCCGATGAGCTGATTCTCCGCAAAAGGGGCCTGCTAAGCCGATATAATCCCGAGGGGTTGCTGAACCTTGTCTGGCTCAACAACACAAAGGCCTTTGGCCATTGTACTGGCTTCCACGGGTCAACTCTCAAATGGGGGGACATTAGACTTCGGGTGACAGAGACCAGCTTAGAATACTTGGAATGGATGGGCCAAGATGGCAGTGATGGGAATGCCAAGATTAAGAGGACAGGCACAGATTCCAGAGTGTATGCAACTCAGCACGCTCCACAGACTTGCCCCGTGCAAGATTACAAGGAATATGCGCAAAGGCGTCCCCCCGCGATGCGGTACGAGGATGCCCCTTTCTACTTATCCATTAAGCCAGTTGTTAATCTAGCTGCATTACACTGGTACAATTGTCAGGCCCTAGGTAAGAACAAATTAGCCAAGATGGTCAAGACTATGTGTGAGAAAGGGAATATTCCCGGAAGGAAGACCAACTTCAGTGTGTACCAGAGCTGCAGCACCCTCTCAGAAGCCCAGAGTAACCAGTTGGTGCTAATCTGCAACAATCTAAGCCAACAGGCTGCTCAGTCTGTAGCAAGCCATTCTAGCACTGGCAACTTCATAGTGTCTGCATCTTATGACTCTTCTTCGGATACAGCTTGAAAGGACGCTCAGTGTGACCATGAGGTGCTTGAAGCTTTGGTGTCCGTTAACATGCATTGTCTGTGATCCTACAATTCTCATCGGACTCGCCTTTCTCCAGTATCAAAACCCATTATCAAAACATTTATATATACTTATTACATATATAAATATATATATATATATTTCTTTTTATGAATATGTGAATAGAAATAGCTTAGTCTAATTTATATAGTATTTCTTAATGCTGATGGTGAATAAAGAAGCATATTTATGGGGTGCTAATTTAATGGCTGATTATAAAACTGGAAAATAATTTTCAGGCCATCCCGAATTTTAGCATTACCCACATTTTAAACTTTAGTCAGTGTGAAATTTGATTAACTGTCACTTCTTTCCGAAGCAAGATGCAAATTATAATGTAAGACAATATTGATAATTCTTTATTAAAAGCCCCAAAAAACCCTCCCTATGACTGAATAGATATGGAGACGATTAAAAGTTATGATGTTGATATGTTATGTGAAGTTCTTTGAAGGCATCATGAATAAGGGCAAATTTTTGGAATTGCCTCTATACCGTTCGGCAATGTTTTCAGGCATTTGCTTTCATTGCCTTTGAAAAGTGCCCCATCTTCATTTTTAAAAGTAGAATCATCCTCAAATTCTCAAGCCTTTTAAAAGTGTGGCATGAATTTGGTTTGTGAGAGAATGAAGGCAGGAATATTTTTCTACTTTGTTTAGTTCTTTTTGTAGTTAAGCTAGATTTTTTTTAAAAAAAAATTGTGTTGATGAGGCTATGGAGAAGGAAAGGAATAAAAAAAGTTGCTATTTATTGCAGTGTTTTCTGTTTATGATTTAGGTCCCTGTATGTCAGTTATGCCAGCTAAGGAAAAGAAAAATGCTAACAAAATAGCAGTTGTTTAAAAATAAAAATACTATTAATTAATACGCAAAAGAAATATCATGGCAAGTAGGAAGACTGTTAATTTTGGAAGGCTTGTCTTTTAGTATTTTCTGTTTAGCCACTTCATTTCTGTGGGTTTTAAACATGTTTTTGAACATTGGACTACATTTTAATTTGCTGCATTGAATAACTACAAACCAAAACAGTCTGACTCGGGCTGATTTAAGATTGCTTAACTCTACTGGATTGTGACCCCTCCACAATGGTGGAGCTCCACAATTGGGATAATTCCACAATTAATTATCAATAACTGCAATATCCATACTTCATGTGTACATTGTGTAATTGTGGATCGGATGGCAAGGTAGCTGTGCAGGAGAATAGGTAAGAAATTGCAGAGCAGCTGTCTCAAGGCTCTGTCTCAAGGAAAGGAAAAATCTGGAAGATCAGTAGTTGTACTAATGGACGTGGATTGCAAACATCCAGACAATTACTAGATGGCAGCCAAAAGAAAGATTAGAATTGATGAATCTTTGATGCAAAAGAAAAGAAACAGCTTGTCTAATCTTTGCCCTTTTGTTTCTCAAAGAGGGCTATAGAAATATGCCATATTGTCAGGGTTCCACAGTGGGTCACCATGAAACATTTCTTGATAGAGGCAAGAGAAAAGCACTTACTGATTTGTTTATAAAAATATGGACTTGTAATATAATTGTATCATAGAGAATTGGGGCAATACTTTAAAGCCAGGGAGCAGGTAAAACTCTTGTAGATTTCCTCCCACCCATCCATTTTAGGCATTAAAGTAGAAGAAGAGTTGCGGATATTAAACACTTGATTAGTGGTTTGCTGGGAACTGGCATTTGCTGCCTATTTTATGCAATAAAATATGTTAAACAGGTTCTGGGGACAAGTGAATGTCATCTGTCCACTCTTCATAAGAGAATAATGTATTAAATTCAAAGTGTTGCTTTCGCTTAGACAAACTGGGAGGATGTGTCTTGTTCTGCCTATGAATCCTCTTTCACGGTGATAAACAAATCTTATTTCAAATTATGCATTCCTAATTTCTGCTAGCATTTATCTGACAAGAAATGAATCTTCCTGTAGCAGCTCCTTCCTTGCACACTAACCTTCCCTTTCTTCTCCTGTAAAGTAATTACTTATTCACAGCAATTTATACTTGTCTTCAGCCAGAAAGGCATCTAAAGTGACTTACATATTATTAATTTTAAAAAGGCATCATCCCCATTAAATTACATACATCGGACAAAAGTGATGGGAATGAAAGAAAAGAAGCTAACTTAGCTACGGATCTCTTGAAGTTAGCTGGAGAAGATGGAGCTGTTCCAGCAGCTGTGCCACAAGTCTGATTCCGTCAGGTTTTTCTTCTCCCTGACTTGTTTTCATTCCTGTTGACCGTTGTAGTTTAATGGTCATGCTTGCTGATGATTGAATAACTAGCTGGAATGAAAAGTACGGGGAAGGAAGAGGAAGCTGATGGAAGTGGCCTGGAATGGTGCTGATAGAATGGCTCTTTAAATAATTTAGGAACCAATTGCTAAATGCTAGAATAACGACTTCATGAAGTTGGTAGAGTCATGGTTTAAAGATGCTCTTCTGTCTCAGTACCTGGATGACTTAGCATTATTGAAGGAAGCATGAATTGTGCTTTCGATCACTGAAAAATATACCATAAGTCTATCTCTCCATCGTCTGAAGCACATCAACATCTTCCAGTAAGATAATGATCCTAAACATATCAGCAAGTCTACAAGAGAATGGATGAAGAAAAAAAATCAGTACTTTGGAAAGGTCCCCCGAGTGAGGCAGGTTTAAATAATCTTTTGCTACATTGCAGTTAATCTTCCCTTCTATTCCAACAAAGTCCAAGGAGAATTTAGCTGTGGGTTGTGGTTGCTTTATTTTGGAAGGAAGTCAGGTCACTATGACTGTAAACAGATGCAACTGGACCTGCAAATTTCGTGTCGGTTGAGTTTGGGGTTTTTTTACAGGATGGCTGGGTAGCACTTCAGCTCAGCAATGTAGAAAAAAACTGTGATTGTACATTTTGGTCAGTTGTCCTTTAAAATGTGAGTCTCATATTTCTTAATGACCCTCTATCCCTTAAGTAGTGGTTTCACTAAAGAAGTGGGAAGCTTATGAATATAGGTAGTTCTCAGCTAACAATGGTGATTGAACTAGGGATCTCCATCACTAAGGGATGCAGTAGTAAATTGTGATGTTGCATGACTGCGCTGATCTATGACATAGTTTTGGCACTTCTAGTTGCAGTCACTAGGCAAATCCCTGCAGTGTGACATCACATGCACATTCACAACTTCCTGCTGGTTTCCCCATTCATTTCACTTGTCAGAAGCTGGTAATGAAAGTCATAAATCATGATCACGTGACTGCAGGGCACTGTGGCCATTGTAATTACAATCTGGATGTAGTGTCTGCAAAGACACAGTGGATGGACAGGGAATGGATGCAAGTTCAAGGACCAGTTGTAAGTCTCTTCCTCCAGCATTGTTGTAAATTCAAATGGTCGCTGAATGAATAGCTGTTAACTGAAGACTACCTGTACTAGCTAAAAGAGTATTAATTAAAATGTCCATGAACAGTTGTATATCACCTTTCTAGCTTTTTTTTGAAAAAAAATCAGAAGGCACAAGATAGAATCAAACCATTCTAAATTGTTTATAGACTATAATAGGGACCAGACTGAGAATTTAACCTTTGCTTAAAACTTGCTAGTCAATTACTAACTCCTGATCCAGTGAGCAGCCTCTTTCCTTTAATTGTCCCCACATCATGCCTTGCTGACAAGTGTAATTGCTTGGCCTTATTCGTTTGTGACACCACCTTATGTATTGCTTAACATTGAGGTTAATTGAAGGATGTTGGCAAGACTGACAAATGGCAGGATTTCTACTGAATCTTGTAGATAAAAGCAAATGAACATAGGTGGCTTTATACTGGTCAGTACCTTTCTGACAGTATTCTCTGTGGGGGCACCCACTATCTGGAATGAGCTCCCCCCAGAGATACGGAGGATCCCGGATCTGCACACCTTCCGCCGTGCTCTTAAGACCCTCTTATTCCAGCAAGCCGACCTGGCCTAATTTTTCTGCCCTTTCTTTTAAATTTTAAATTGAAATTTTAATTTGTTTTAAATTTATTGGGATTTTAATTGTCGTGGGCCAATATTATTTAATTTGGTTTTAAATTGTTTTTAACTTTTGTATTTCTGTATTTTATCTTGTGCCTGTTCACTGCCCTGAGTCCTTCGGGAGTAGGGCGGTATACAAATTTAATAAAACTAAACTAAACTAAACTACCTGAAATAGCTTAGAAATTCACAAATGGAAAATCTTGAACTGCTTTTATGCATTTAAGTATTGTATTGCTGGCCTTAGAGAATCATCAGAAGAGGTATCGCGCAGTGTAAGAGCAAACATTATTATCTAGTAACATCTATACATCCAACTGCTAGGAAAAAGGCACAGCTTTCAGGAGAGGTTAAAAAGCCTGCAAACCTATTAACATTTTTTGGTGGGAATTTCTAAGTGCTCTATTTAACAGTACTTAGATGCAGCCTACGTAAATTTGTGATGACAAAAACATCTAGCAATGAAAGATAGGCAAATATAAAGAGTACAGTATCTTTTATAGGCTGCAGAAGTCCAAAAAACCACTAGATGACAGGAAAGAGATACTCAAAGTTTAGTGGATATCTGGGGGCATCAAGTAATCATGTAGAATTTTTTTAAAAAATTGGCCTCCTTTATACAAAACTGGAACCTCTGTAGATATTCATCTATGTATGTTGGATCCTCCTGCTTTGTGAACATCAGAACTTTTAGGAAATAACCATAGTTCTTAATTACAGATTAATTTTGCATCAGACAATACAAATGCTCCTTTAATAAATTAGTTCTAAAACTGAGTTAATACATTGTATTGTTGTATTTTCTTATCCAAGGACAGGCAGCTAGTTGTTTAGGGAACAAATCTATGCACCAAAGCCATTTATCTATTTGTGACCATACCAAAATTCAATCAAGGGTATTAGATTTTTTCCCCCCTGTATTTCTATTCATGTTAACAGAAAAACGTCTGATTATAAAAAGTATTCTGCACGGATATTAATTTACTTTGGGTAATTAAAGTATTATCCCAGCTCTGCCTAAATAAATTATTTCAAAGCAATTTATTATGGAGACAATGTAAGGGCATTTTTAACCCTATGGATCACTGGAAAACGTGTGAGCATTAAAAATACGGGAGTTAGCTGGTCCAGTTCTTCCTAGCAGTTCTCTGCTCTAAAGATATCTTCAACATTTTTTTTAAAAAAAGCAGTGACATTTTGAGAGAAGGGAATATTAACAATAACAATTCTATGCATTGCATAATCCAGTGGTGTTCCTGTTAAATATGCATGCTTCATAGGTGCATTTGTGATATTTGTAGGATGGATCATTAACCATTGCTGCTATACACATCTATTGTAACTTTAGTGGAGGAAGGTGGGTGGGAATAGTGTTGTTTACTGGGAGGTTGTGGAAATTCACAGTTCCACAAAATTAATATTTTAATGCCCATATGAGTGCCTCTTTAGAAGGAAAATAATATGTTATATTAGACACATTGTGCCAAACCTTTAGGGTGTGCT
Source organism: Arizona elegans (assembly GCA_022577455.1). Taxonomy (NCBI): domain Eukaryota; kingdom Metazoa; phylum Chordata; class Lepidosauria; order Squamata; family Colubridae; genus Arizona; species Arizona elegans. The sequence continues at coordinate 9,253,052 of JAKOOJ010000008.1, read as the reverse complement.
GCCCAACACAGGCAGTCAAAGAGCATGAAGTATGTATAATTACTATTCTGGACACAAATGCTTATTTTTCCTACAAATAATTGAAGTAACACTTTTGCAGTACAATCTTATGTATATTTACCGTGCCACTCTAACCTTCCTATAAAATGGAACAGAGATATTAAGAGGAGTAGAAGAATTTCTTGTGCTATGGCAGATGCTTGGGTTTATGAAGAGAAAGACCTACTAATGTAGATGCTTTATCAGTGACGTACTCTTGATATGTCAAGAAACCACAGTGGCATTCCATTTGCTGCAATATGGTGGAGATGGGTGATCAGTGTGGAGAAGAATCTTTTAGAATTTTTAGGACCCCTAATTTCTCCCGTGTACCCGACTTTGGCTGTTCCACCCCATAGTTAATGGTGGAAGAAAAGAGAGAGAAAGAGGTATCTCTACTCCCCACTCTTTATACAGTAACATGGCAGATGGTTAATATGTTGGTGGTTTGAGTCAATCATGCAAAGTTAGCTTTAAATTCATAGCCTATTTTGTTTTACAGAACCCAGAAAATAAATGATAAGTATTTAATTTGGAAGAAAGTGCTGTAGAGAATATTTAGCTCCTCAGAAAAATACAATTTTAATGGAATCTTAATCAGGAGATACTCCCAAGAGTGTACTTTGCAATAACAGTTCCTAATGTTTCGCTAAACTATTTTCTCAACGTATTATTATAGGGTACCTTTATGCTAGGGATCGGTAGCACTGTACGCCAAGAATGCCGCTTTGTCAAACCAAATTGCTATGATCAAGCTCACTGTTTAGGACCCTGCAGAGATACATAATGTATTGTCATTTAGAACAAACTAAACTGAGTAGGATGGACAATGGCAGACTTGCTAGAAGACAGGAAGATTTGGAAGTACTTAACAGCTTCAGAATTATAACATTGCTAGTGAAGAACAGTAAGCTTAATGGATTTTGCTGCCACTTGTGTGGTTATGCAAAATGGGAGCAGCCTAAATTAAAACACACAAACACAGGGAGGGAGGGAGGGAGGGAGGGGGAGAGAGAGAGAGAGAGAGAGAGAGAGAGAGAGAGAGAGGGAGAACAGTCACCCAATACATGGTTAAAGAACAGAACCTCATGAAATGTCAGTCTTTGTTGATATAGTGGCCATTTTTAAATTGTTACAGGTATAGCACAGAAGGTTTGGGAAAACATATTTTTTGGGGAATTACCAGGTGTTTACTGGCAATTACCAGTTGTAAATATTATAATTAATCACATTTTGATCATTAAGAGCTTTCTCAAGTTGGCAGGCTCCAGATTTTTTGGACTTCAGCCTTCCCATCAGGAGAATATAAAGCGGGGAAATTGCATTTTAACCTACTAGCCTACTGTGGGAAGTTGTGATTTAATTATAGCTCCCTAATGTGAGTATAGCACATATTCTTAAAAAAAAAGTATGCACAGCCGCTCACAATTTCCTTTGTTAATTTCCTACTGCTAAACTAATCGGGGTCGTTAGATTGGGACTGAATGGCAATTTGCTAGTCTTGCAAAAAATAAAAGCAAGAAGACTGGAAAGAGCAACAAAATAAATCTTCACACACTAAAGAAAATGTTTGCCATGTTTGCTTTGGGGGATTTCCTTCCCTCATGTACCTGCACCTCTTGGACACCCCAATACAAAGTGTGTGCAATTTATTAAAAAAACAGGGAAGAGCTGTATTCCATGAAATGATTTTAAAACGTGTATCAATCTTTATACAGACAATGATGTGATTCTTGTAAGCAAAATGTAGCTTGTATGTTTGAATATTTTGTAAGACATTTTTATTTTGTATTGGCTAATGATGACTTTTTTTTCCAACTCATTTTTTTTTCTCCCATGGTTCTATTAAAAAATGATGGACATAATATTTTTTTTGAAGTGATTGATTTCTCTGGATGTACAATGTTGACAGCTGTTGTGTGTTACTGATTGTTTCAAGGTACCATATGTAAGCAGTCTTATGTTGGATAAATTTGCACCTTAATCTTCATTTTCATTTCATTTCATTTATTAAATTTTTATACCGCCCTTCTCCCGAAGGACTCAGGGCGGTGAACAGCCAGGGTTAAAATACATACAGTATGAAAATTAAAATAATTTAAAAATAATTAAATCCAATTTGGCTTCCCAATTTTAAAACCCCTTACCCATAAAATTAATCAATTAAAATCTTAAGCCAGCCCGGCTCGCTGAAACAAGAAAGTCTTCAGAGCCCGGCGGAAAGTACGGAGTTCTGGGATCAGTTGTATCCCTGGGGGTAGCTCGTTCCAGAGGGCGGGTGCCCCCACAGGGAAGGCTCTCCCCCTGGGGGTCGCCAGTTGACATTGCTTGACCGACGGCACCCTGAGGAGACCCTCTCTGTGGAAGCGTATTGGCCGGTGGGAGGTCATCAGTGGCAGAAGGTGGTCTCGTAGATACCTAGGCCCTAAGCCATGGAGTGCTTTAAAGATGAGAATTGAAGCGCATCCGGAAGACCACCGGAAGCCAGTGCAGCTCGCGCAGGAGAGGTGTTACATGGGAGCGCAATGTCGCCCTCATAATCACCCGCGCGGCTGCGTTCTGGACCAGTTGGAGCCTCCGGGTGCTCCTCAAGGGGAGCCCCAAGGGGTGCTCCTCAAGGGGAACATTATAGTAGTCCAGGCGGGAAGTAACGAGGGCATGAGTGACCGTGCATAAGGTCCGTGCATCTTGAGCTCATTTGTATCTAACAAAAATTCCTTCAAATGAATCCAACCTAAATAATGTGACAAAAACCTGAGATTCATAGATCTGTGCAGAATATTAAATAATCATGTAGTGAACAAAGGGCATTAAAAAACCTCATTGATTCATCAGGGCCCCTAAGAGAATATTTAGGTCAATGCAAAGCCATCAAAACGCACAAAAATGGTTGATGTCTTAGCACAAGAAAATGCTAAATCAAATTAAAGATAGAAGAAATAAACAAGCCATCTTTACATCTTGAACTGATAAAATACTTTAAAATCGGACTCCCAAATAAAAATCGAGAAACCATAACTGCTAGAACTCTCTTCCTCCATTTAGGTAAAAGTGGATTGCACTACTGTATCAAAATGATATTACAATTCCTCCCCTTGAGACTGCGGCCACTCCCGGCTTCCACCCGCACTCCTGCATTTCCAATTTCTGCAAAGGAGATTCATGATGAAAACATCACAAAGGACCGTGTCATGGATTTTATACCTAGGCAAGGTCCACAAAAAGTATTTCCCATTTCTGAATATTTAACAACAGTAAACAACAATGTGGATGCGTTAAAAAAAACTTGCAAGGTATTTCCCCCAAAATACACTATATAACTCTAGAAATTATTGAGGAAGCACAAAATATTTATGTTAAGAAAAAGCAGGCTAAACCTGGTCTAGACAAACGCTTAAATTCCAAGTCCCATAAGTATACCACAGAGAGGAATATATACCACATAGAACAGGGATCACCAATCTGTGGTCCGCAGCTTACTACCGGGCTACAGGCTACTCGCCACTGGGCCGCATGAGACAGCTGGAGCACATGCCTCTGCACTCTCACACAGCCCCTCTCACACAGCCCCTCTCACATGAGTGGGAGCTCGCGGCCCCACTCACGGGACCCTTGTTGTGGGCTCTCGCAGCCCCACTTGCACACATGCGTTTGCCCCTCCCACATAATCATCCCCTCTTTCTTCCCTGCCCCCCTTTCTGGGCCACCAACCCGGAAAGGTTGGGGAACCCTGATGTAGAAAATCTTCATTGTTGTGAAGTAAAAAAGATAGAGGGAAATCAAGAACGAGAGCCTTCAAAGTAACAAGGCCTCTTTATGGATGATTACAAATTAGAGTTATTAGAATACTGACAGGGCCATTATTCTTTCTCTAAGTCAAGTTCTCAGGATCAGTATCAACTTCTTGATTACCTGGTGAAATAGAGAATTCTGTTGACATTCCAGAATTGCTGGTACCCCGCTCAAAAGGAACCATCCTTGGGGTATTTTCCAAATCATATTATGGAGCGCAAAACCTGCTGATTTTTCAACTTACACATTCAAACTGAAGTGATGATTCTGTTATGTAAATAGATTTGTTTGACGGGAAGTTCGAATTAACTGACCCTCAGCTGATTGGCTGACCACCACAGCTGCAAGGTATATAAAGGGAGCTGGCTCCCCAGGTCAGTTGCTGGAGTCTCACCCTACAATAAAGAGCTGTTGTCACTTACTACTCTGGCTTGCTGCGTCCTCATTCACCCAACGTAACATTGGCGACGAGGATGGGATTTTGAGGCCAGAAGCAGAGGAGAGCTGAAGCCACACGCAAAAGAGCTGAAGCTACACTCAAAGGGGCTGAAGCCACGTTCAGAGAAGGGGACCCGAGACCGCATCTGAATCCAGCCAGGCGAGCGAGCGGAACACAGGAGAATCCCGAAACGATGTCTGCCTACACCCCGCCAGCGCCTTTCGACCCCAAGGAAGAGAAGTGGGGATCCTACATGTCCCGGTTCGAGTGCTTCATGGTGGCAAACGACATGCAAGGGCTACCGGACGTTCGGAAGAAAGCCCTGTTCCTGAGTCACTGCGGGCCAAGGGTCTTCGACACAGCCGAGGCATTGTCGGAGCCGAATTCGGTCCACAACATCTCCTGGTCGACGCTGCAGACCCTGCTGAAAGACCACTATGCGCCAACGCCATCGAAGTACGTCCAGCACTACGACTTCAGGCAACGGCTACAGCAGGAGGGCGAATCGATCAGCGAGTACGTCGCCGCCCTGCGTAAGGCCGCAACCCAATGTGAGTACCGAGACCTGGATGAGATGCTCCTAGAGCAACTAATTTGCGGAGTGAGAGATAGCCGGCTCCAGAGAAGACTGCTTGCGAGGTCAAACCTGACCCTACACATCGCGCTAGACGAGGCCAGGGCGCAAGAGTCGTCAGTAAAGGCCGCAGAGAAACTAAAGAGCTCCCGCCTCACCAGAACAACGCAGAAGACGGCGCCTGTGCACCGAGAGGCCGTAAGCACCGCCAGCGAGGGGGAGTCTGAAGAAGAGGTCTACCGCACCGAGCAGCCCCGCACAGCCCGCAGAGAGCCCAGAGACGGATGCGCCAGCTGCGGAGGGTCCCACTCACGACAAAACTGTAAGTTCAGGGACGCCGTTTGCCGTTCCTGTGAGAAGAGGGGCCACATCGCTAGAGTCTGTAGGTCGAAAACACACCAGAGCTACAGACCACGTGGCCAAACGGCCCAATCCGAGACGGCGCCACACCGAAGGCCCAACAGGGATGGCGGAAACCAGAAGAGCGCGAAATTTGAAGACGCTGGGGCCTACACCATTCGCATCGCATGGACCTGCACCTCGCCCGGAGAAAAGACCTACACCACGGTCGAGATCGAGGGACGGGAGTGCCAGATGGAGATCGACACGGGATCGCCGATATCCATCATGTCTTGGGAAACCCTAAAGAGAGTCATCCCCAGCGCACACAAGCGACAGCTCCAGCCACAGCTTCGCAGACTGAAGGATTACCAAGAGAACCGCATACCCGTCGAAGGCAGAGGCGAGTTCCAAGTCCAGTACGGGGAGTTTACCGAGAAACTGCCCCTCACCATCGTCAGAGACAACCTTCCCAGCCTACTGGGCATGGACTGGTTTAGAGCCCTAGGCATGGGATTCACTGGGGTAAGGAACGTTCGAAGCACCCTGAAGGAAGACCTGATGCAGGAGTTCCAGGACGTGTTCGACGAGAGGCTTGGCAAGTATGTGGGGACCCCGATTTCATTTAATCTAGACCCCAACATCGCACCCATCCGCTTAAAGCCCAGGCATGTACCATTTGCCCTGAAGCCCAAAATAGACATTGAGCTGGATAAATTGATCAAACAAGGGGTGCTCGTTCCAGTCGACCACGCCAAATGGGAGACCCCAATTGTGACACCAGTCAAGCCGGACGGATCAGTGCGCATATGCGCTGATTATAAATGCACAATTAATAAGGCCCTGCAGCAGAGCGCCTATCCAGTGCCAGTCGTTCACCACTTATTGCATTCCCTGGGCCCCGGCAAGATATTCGCAAAACTCGATCTTGCGCAGGCGTACCAGCAGCTGCCAGTAGATGGCGCTACCGCAGAGGCACAGACTATTGTAACCCACAGAGGGGCCTTCAAGTGCACCCGTTTGCAATTCGGAGTAAGCGTGGCCCCCGGACTGTTCCAAAGTACCATGGAGCGGCTTCTACAAGGGATCCCCGGGGTGGTGCCCTATTTTGATGACATGCTCATCACCGCGGACAATGAGCAGCAGCTAAGAGAAAGGCTGAGGGAGGTCCTAAGGAAATTCCGGGATGCGGGACTCAGAGTAAAACGCAATAAATGCATGATCGCAGTCCCCTCAGTCGAATTCCTGGGATACAGGGTAGATGGCACCGGCATACACCCCACAGAGAGCAAGATCAGGGCAATCAGAGAAGCACCCACCCCCAAGGACAAGGCAGAGTTACAGGCCTTCCTGGGACTATTAAATTTTTACGCCATCTTCCTCAAAGACAAGGCAACAGTGGCAGAACCCCTACATAGACTGTTAACCAAGAAAGCCATTTGGAAATGGGGGAAGGCTGAAGACAGGGCATTTGCCGGCATTAAAAAACTACTATCAGCTGAAAGCTTCTTAATTCAATACAACGCAACGCTCCCCCTTGTCCTAGCATGTGACGCGTCCCAGTTCGGGGTGGGAGCCGTCCTGAGCCATAGACTCCCGAATGGCCTGGAAGCGCCCATCGCATATTACTCCCGAACTCTATCAAGTGCCGAGCGAAATTACAGCCAGCTCGACAAGGAGGCCCTCGCCGCCGTTTCGGGAGTAAAGAAATTCCACGAGTACTTGTTCGGGAGGGATTTTGAGCTAATCACAGACCATCGACCACTCCTGGGTCTCCTCGCGGGAGATCGACCAACCCTGGCAGCACTGTCGCCCAGGATGACACGCTGGGCCATCTTCCTCGCAGCATACTCCTATCGCCTGGTACATCGACCAGGGGCGAACATGGGCAACGCGGATGCACTCAGCCGATGCCCACTACCCGACAGCCTAGAAGACCCCACACCCGGCATCCCCATCCTGCTGATAGACGTTTTGGACTCTGGGCCCATAACATCAGCCGAGGTTGCAAGAGCCTCAACCAAGGACCACGTGATCCGGACAGTCGCAAGTTGGGTCATGAGGGGGTGGCCGGAAAAGATTGGGAGCGGGGAATTTAAACTGTTCGCAGGAAAACGAGACGAATTGACAATGCAAGGGGGTTGTTTACTATGGGGCGATCGGGTTGTTATTCCCTCACGCTTAAGGGAAAAAGTTTTAACGTTGTTGCATGAGGGGCACCCTGGGATTGTGAGAATGAAGGGGCTAGCCAGGAGCTACGTCTGGTGGCCCAGCATGGATGCAGACATTACAGAGTGGGTGGGGAGATGTCAGCCCTGCCAAGAGTCCAGATCAGACCCGCCAACGGCACCCGTGAGGGAGTGGGAAAGGCCCCAGGGACCCTGGTCCAGAATACATATTGACTTTGCAGGCCCATTCCATGGACAGACCTTCATGGTCGTCGTAGACGCATTCTCCAAATGGCTGGAGATCAAGCTAATGAAGGCCACTACCACCGACGCAACCATCAGAGAGCTAAGACAATTATTCGCCACACATGGGTTACCGGACATCCTAGTGTCAGATAACGGGCCACAGTTCACCGCAACACAGTTCGAGGGGTACTTAGCGGGACTTGGGATCAGACATGTCCTTTCTGCCCCATTTCACCCGGCTAGTAACGGACAGGCGGAGAGATTTGTGAGGTCAGCAAAGGAGGCCCTCTCACGCTTAAGCCCCGGAGACTGGCAGGAAAGGGTAGACAAATTCTTAATAGCCCAGCACTCCACACCCTGTACAGCCACAGGCCGAAGTCCGGCCGAACTACTAATGGGGCGGAAACTCCGGGGAATACGAGACAGACTAAACCCCAACTACTCCCCAGAGGTCTTCAAGGGGGGGGAGAGGAAACTTAGAGAGTTCACCATAGGAACACCGGTACACGCTAGAAACTATGGACAGGGCCCACTCTGGGAGGCCGGAACAATCACAGAAATCACAGGCCCCAAGTCATACAGGGTAGACATGGGGGACGGGAGAGTTTGGCGCAGGCACATTGACCAATTAAGAAAAAGAGTAACCACAGACACCGAAGACACACCAGACGACCCCATCTCCGACCACGACTACCAACCAGAAGCACAAACCACTAGCCTGAGTAGAGCGGAGGACTTAGCTGAGGACTCTGGTATCCAGTGCCGCCCCGTCGAGGTAGTCCCAACAGCAGGAGAAGTCGCCGCCCACGAGGAGGTCCCGGAGGCCTCATTGGCGGAGCAGGGAGAAACAGAAAGTCCCTCCGACCTGCTCAACGCCGCCCCTCCGACTGAACTGCGCAGGTCAGCTAGGACTCGCACACGCCCTAGTCACCTGAGAGACTTTGTATGCAAATAACACCCCAAGTGACTTCTGGGAGGGGAGGAGTGTTATGTAAATAGATTTGTTTGGCGGGAAGTTCGAATTAACTGACCCTCAGCTGATTGGCTGACCACCACAGCTGCAAGGTATATAAAGGGAGCTGGCTCCCCAGGTCAGTTGCTGGAGTCTCACCCTACAATAAAGAGCTGTTGTCACTTACTACTCTGGCTTGCTGCGTCCTCATTCACCCAACGTAACAGATTCCTTTAAGCCACAAAAGTAAAATGTTGAATCAAATCATCGCAGAGACCTCAGCCCTGCCCTTGACAAAGAGTAGTTTAAATGAACACCTGAGATAACCACGAGAGAAAAATTATGTATGAAGGTCAGGAAGCAGGTCTGATTAACTCCTCTGAAGCACTGCCAAATTGTGAACGAGATGAAATATTGAGAAAATTAAAGAATCCAAAGCAGACACTGTTAATAACACTGCAGTAGAATCTTTGACAGACTGTAAACGTGGGGAGAGAGGAGCAACAATTATAATAGAGAAAATATACCCTTGATATATTTTGAGCCAACCTATGACATAGAGCAGAAAAGAAAACAGAAGAAATTTTATATGATTTATTTGTTTGTTAAATTTCTATGCTGTTCATCTTTCCAGTAAAGCAGCTTTGGGGACTGGGGGAAGGGGGGGGGGGGCTTTCAGACCATAACAATATAAATAGAAAAGCAATTAAAATGTTAAAATTATGCAAATTTAAAATGTAAAACTATACAAATGCCAGTTTTCATGGCTGAAGAGTGGCAGATTCTGTAGTACCAAAGCACTGTAGCCTCTGGTGATTCCCATTTCATTTGTTGCAAGATCTAGAACATTGCACTTTGACGTCCAGCTTTTAAACCTAGTTACAGCCCTATCCAGTTTGTTGCAAGTTTCCATGATGCAACAGAAAGAAGCTCCTCTGCATCGAATACTCAATTCAACTGAGATGTCTCTGCAATTTTTCTTTCCTACCAAAATACAAGGAAATATCAAGGCCATTCAGAACTTTAGAGTTCTGAAAATGATTTTACTAGACTGGCTTTCATGTTTTACCCTGTGCTGTGATGGTTTTGGGTTACACTCAAAACTTTCTCAGGAATCTCTAATTTAATAAATATACTTTTAAAAAAAAATTGCAAGGCAAAATATAATCTGATTTCTGTCAACACACTCCACTCCTTGAAGGAGATGAACCATCTAGAACAGGGATGTCAAACTCAAGGCCCGAGGGTCCGATCTGGCCCACAGGGTACTTAGTTCTGGTCCAAGGGGCCAGCCTGGAAACAACAAAGGACTGGCCCGCAGTGCTTCAGCTAGTGAAAATGGAGCTCCGGTGGACCGCATGTTTTTCCTGGCGTAGGGCTATCAAAACAAACTAAAAACAAAACAAAAGGAGAAATGTTTCCCCTTTTGCATTTGAGCATCCAAGAAGGGACAGGAAAGGAGAAAGGGAAAGAGGAAAGACAGAAAAAGAAGGAAAGAGGGGGAAGGAAGAAAAAAAGGAAAGAAGAGGGAAAGAAAAAGAAGAGAAGAGAAGGAAGGAAGGAAAGAAGGAAGGAGGGAGGGAAGGAAGGATGGAAGGGAGGAAGGAAGGAGATTATAATGAGAGTGAGGAGGGTCTCAGGAAAGTTCTGCCTTAGCACTTGGTCACCACAGGTGCACCCAACATGAGTTCCATGTCACACCCACCATGGCCATACCCACGCCCCACGTTCCCCACTGGCCCTCAGAGGTCACAACCCTAATGCAGCCCTCAATGAAATCGAGTTTGACACCTCTGACTTTGAAACATGAAGTTTAAATAAACAAGCAAATTAATAACGTTGTAGAATGTAATGTTAAAAACCTTTAACTTCCATTTACATTTTCTCTCTTCATTTTTTTGTCTTCTGTAATGCCTTGCCAAAATCAGAGATCTGTTTAATTTGTACTTATTTGAATCTTGTATTTTAAATTTTATGTTGTACAGTATGTGATGCTTCAGTCACGAATAAACAAACAAATAAGATTTTGCAATCTCCAAAGTTTCATATTTGCTAGATATGATAAATACAGTGGTAGTTCAGTATTCAACATTAACTGGTTCCAGAAGGCGCGATGAGTACCAAAAACAATGAGTACCAAATAATTTTTTTCTGAGAAGGAATTATATAGTGGGTCACAAGGCAGCCAACATCAACAAGTTTTAGCTTGTGTGTTGAGTACCAAACAACCAAAGAATACCCTGTTTTCCCCAAAATAAGACATCCCCTCATAATAAGCCCAATCGGGCTTTTGAGCGCATGGCAATAAGGCCAAGTGCTTATTTCAGGGTTCAAAAAAATATAAGACAGGGTCTTATTTTTGGGGAAACACGGTACTAGGACAAAATTTTCAAGTCAAAATGCATTGAGTATCAAATTCGACGAGTTTCAAAGCAGTTAAGTACCAAGGTACCACTGTACCTAATAAACATAACAATGTTTATCAGCTATGGCAAATATTTTCAAAATATCCTTCACACTCCATATAGAAAGACATTTACATTCATGAATAAATAACTTACCCTCAATAGTGATAATAGAAAATTACATAATATCTCTTAGCAGGACTTCTTTTGCATTTAAATATTGAAGCTGTATCTGTGATTCATGCTATTAAACTGCCCTTTATCATATATCTGACACCTTAAGTTCCTTGTGCCATTGTCAGCAAATTTTCAAATCAATCCCAACCAGCAATTATAGATCAGCTATTGCAAGATTAATTTATAAAAATATCTAGGAAAGTTGTGAATTGTGTAGTTGTTGCTATTACTAGTAGAAGCCACTGAATATATCCTACGTCTCGATTATATTTTGTACTTACCTTTATGAACCGTGCTATTCTTGTCTTATTTTTTCTTGTTATATGATTTGTTTCACTGTAATTTTCACTAGAAGATGCTGGGCCAATTCATTTATAGTTATGATTCCATGCTATGTAATTCATTTTTTAAAGGAGACACAGATTTGCATAAAATGTGTATAGCTTGATTTATGTTTATAGATTCAAATACAGAAATTATTCTCATTATAATTTCACCAGAAATACACATATATCTCCGTATAGCAGGGCTGACTAATAATAGGTAAACTGTGTGCATGATGAATTTGCTCACCAGGGCTCTAAGAATCACTTTCAAGCTCTCTATTCTCTTTTTAAAAATTATTTGTAATCATTTTACGTGGAAATCCAATTGAAAGCCCTTTAAATAACCTTGGTGAAAAAGACAGAAGAGTAGGATGAACTATAGATGGTGCTTAGTTCTCTCCTTCATAAATTTAGAGTAGAAAGATGATTGGATAAGCAGGGCCAAAAGTGAGAATGAAAGGTCAGGCAGCAGCAATGATATTCCAGCTTTCAATTTTAATACTGGAGCTTTCAACAGATGGTAGGTGACACTTGCATCTCCATTTCACAAAATATTGCATGAAACTTAGACTTAAAATTGGCAATTGTTGACATATCAAGATATCTTGGAATCCTTCATGGACTAAGCAAGCACTGAGTTCAAAAGAACGACAAACTGTAAAATTGGGTGTGGACCCTTCTATATTGCTAACTGGCCAAGTATCTTGGCTGCTATATACTATATTTTTCGGAGTATAAGACAAACTAGAGTATAAGACGCAGCTTAGTTTTTGGGGAGGAAAATAGGTAAAAAAATCTGCCTACCAGGTATTAATCTGGCTAGCATCCTTAGTCTGATCAGCTTCAGCACATTAGTTTGCTGGTTTTGAGTGCGCATGTGCTTTTAATTCCCTGCTTGGGGATAAAAAACAGCTTCTAAAGCACAGCTGAGAGTCGGAGAGAACAGGCAAAGCATGGAGATCTTTGCTTCACTCGCTAGTGCCTCATTAGGGCTGAAAAAAAGCTTCAAAAAAGCTACATTCGGAGTACAAGACACACCCAAATTTTCAGCCTGTTTGGGGGGGGGGAAGGTGTGTTCTATAGTCCAAAAAATACGGTATATTTATTTTGGATGTTTTTATTGTTTGCAAACGTTTTTAATATTTTGATTACAATATTTTTTTAAAAAAATTGCAAGCTGCCCAGAGTCATTGAGTGAGATGGGAGACTATAGAAATTGAATGAATGAATGAATGAATGAATGAGCCAATGTTAGCTGGTATACTGCTACATAAGGTATGCTTTGTGCTGTCTGGCTCTCTCTCAGCTAACCTTGTAATAATTCATTGATCAATAAAATCCACTGGCTTTTTGTAGTCTCCAGTGTACTGATGATTTTATGAGAATTTGTAATAAAAACCAAGAATAAGTTCTTAATTTTTTTAAAAAAATAATAATGACAAAGACCCCTGAAATGCTGTCTTGATCATTAAATAGAAAGACTAACATCCTGGTTACTGCAATTCAAGCAATACCTTCTTCATTGCTCTCTCCCTACTGACCAAGAAAGCAATTTTCTAAGAGTCCTTCCATGGTACCCCTCCTGATACAAATCAGAATCAAAGCACTGCAGAAATCCACATTGTGTCACTTGAGCCTGCATTTCAAAAAAATCTGTTTGAATCTAGGTTGATGAACCCAGATTTCTTGGGAGCTCAAGTCTGGGAGAAAAAAAAAAGCTATTGACAATCATGCTTCATTTTAACCACAAAGATAGCGGTAAGGGATCTGTTATTCTTGTGGATTTGTTATCCAAATGCATAGCAGGTGCGTATGACGTTCCCAAAGACTTTCTCTGCTTCTAACGCTCACCCTAGGGATGCATAAAGCATGCTTAATGAACAATGCAACACAATAAGCTGCTTTCCCTAAGTATTCTTGGTGTAGCTAGAGAAGTACCTTCTTAGCTAAAAGGTGACAGAACATAACAACACATATACAATAGAATTAGTGTTACAAGTAGAATACACATCAAGGGACTTTCTTGTTTGAAACCGATACTTTTGCTGGATCCAATATTACTTTCCAGTCTTATCTGCACATTGCAATATTACTTTCTTTTATTCATTTTTTTATCTCTCCCCCACCCACACATTGTGATGGTGAGTCAATGATCAGGCACCTGCAGTTTTGGGATTTGAGCATGTTTAAATGTCAGCTTGAAACAAGTCCAGAAAGTAGGAATTATGAGGGAAGAATGTTCCTTCCCTTTTTGTTCCCCCTTCGGTCCAGTTTTTGAAGTGCTATCGTGGACTCTATGGTGATCTCTGAACTTGGTGATTTTCTTGCAGACATTTCATTGCTAAAATAGGTAACATCATCAGCGCTATATTGCTATAATTAGAGAAGTCAAGTTGATGGCTGCCGGTTCCCTTAAAGCCAATGTACTGTTTTCTAACCAGTATGAGCATCAATGTACAGTATATTGACAAGCAGAGATGAATATTTAGAGGCACACAGAATATATTCTTGTCAGTGTACTGTATATTGATACATACATAATGTGCACCCATATAAGTAAATGTGGGCACAGCTATCAACCCAGGGAATAGTGGGTGTTGATGGTAAAGCTGTTTATTAATTATGTGCCTGGATCTATTCAATTGTTCACCATGTAGGGAACAAATATTTATCTGAGCTGATCTGGCTAAAGAAACCAGATTCCGCACAATTTGCCTTTATCAAGTTACAACAAGACCTACCACTTGTTTCTCCTAGTGTTGCCATCAACTTGTCCTACAGAATGAATTACCTAGCAAAACAGATGCCCCTCACTAATCATGTAGGTTCACTAACTCTTGGAGGGAGGGTTCCTCTCTGAAATAGGAAAAAAAAAGATATGTGCACATGCATATAGTTGGCAGGAAATAATATCTGATACATGGACCCATGGTTTACAGATGTATTTTGTTAAAATATATTTTCGTCTAGCTTTTTAATACAAAAAGATAACGGTAAATTTCCCCTCAAGGTAAGCTCAGCTCTGTCAACTGCGTGGACAGATGTCGATGCAGTTTTCTTGGCAATAACAAAGTTTGTGTCATTGCTTTCTTCTTCTTGTAATGTCCTGATCTACCAAACACGCTAGGATTTTTTAGGGGTGACTTATCCAATTATTATCTAGGTTCTATCCTGCTTAGTTTTTTTGAGATCAGCTAAAATTAGCTACATAGTACCTGCTGAGGAAAAATGGAATTTTCAGCTAATTTTTAAAGCATACACGTTCCAGCCTTTTTTGCTTCTACAGGTTGAGGTAATTGGTAAAACAGTAAACTCTGAATTGCAGCACCTCAACCTTGGAGCATCTCTAACTTCTTCCTCTGAGAATTCTTCCCAAAAGATAATCATGCACAGGAATTTGTATATCTATTAATGCATAGAATAATCTTTAAGGAACCAGAGTTTCTCCAGCACCTGGGCATCTGAACAAAGAGAGCCTTGCTCTAATTTGGGCTCTAGGACAACTCATCATGGCCAACTCACCATGGCCAACTCACCATGGCCAATTTGCCATGGCCAACTTGCCATAGGACAACTTGCCATGGGACAAGAGTCACAGTAATATTGAAAAAAGGGTGGAATAGAATCATTAAAGAAAGGATGCCAAAAGAGGGACAAAATGAAATGTGAATGACAAAAAATTAAAATATTTGAAAAAATATTTTAAATAATTGAATTGTTGAATTGTCCTGCGGCGAGTTGTCCCATGGCGAGTTGCCCGCAGTGAGTTGGCTACAGCTAGTTAGCTATAGTGAGTTGGCCATGGCGAATTGGCTGCAACAAGTTGTCCCATTCTGATAATTTTGGAGTGGCTCAGCAGCAGTGGTTGCCAAAATCACAATCCTATATAGTACATTGATAACTGATGATTATGTCCCACCAAGTAGTTAACTCCTAACAACCAGATTGCCATGACAATCTGTCCCTAACCTGTTCTTTCAGGTCTTCCAACAGTGCATTCCTCACTATTGTAACTGAGTCCATCCACTTTGTTGCTGGTTCTTCTCTTTCCTTCTCCCTTTCCCAGCATTATATCCTTTCTCAGAGAGGTTGGCCTTAGCATAATGTGTCTGAAGTAGGATGATTGAAGCCTAGTTATTTGTGACTTGAGTGAGAACTTCTGGCTTGATGTGTTTGATTATCCATTGATTTGTTTTCTCAGCTGTCCACAATATTCTCAGGAATCCAACACCAAAGTTCAAAGGTATCAAAGGTCTTCCTATCATGATTCTTCAAAGTGCAAAAGTTGCTTCCATAGAGCATCACAGGGAATACTATGGCTTGCACAATACTTTAGAGTACATTGCTGTAGGGATGTTCTAATAAGACAAATGTTAAATGTTAAAAATAAATAGCCAATGTATTTTTAGTTTGGTTATAGATTCCCTCCCCTGCCTTCAGGCTGCAATGCAATGAATTAGCATGTTATTTTACCTGTAAAGATTGTCGTGCCTGGAATTTTACATCTTGTCATTATGACGGTCTCAATATGACCTGCACTAATACATTAAATGTTTGTTTAATTGAGGGTGAGATTCCTGCTTTGGCTCCTGGAGGATGCAAATCTGCTCCTTTAAAATTAACAGGAGTTTTGTTTATTTGCTTGCTTGCTAGTTTGTTTATGATTGATTTCACCAGGGACTTGATTACTCCTAAATTATAAGCATGTGTCTTTTATTCTTGCCAGAACAGGTGTAATTAGACCGATAACTGAAGTAATGGACATGAATTTCAAACTGCATTTTCTCTTGTTTTCCAGCCTATTCAACAAAGCTGAATAAATTCCCCATCTTCAATTTTTACGATGACCTGAAGTACCTTTGTATCAGTGCTGCAAGCCCAAATACAACTAAAGCGACTTTGTATGCTCTGAATGGGTGGCGATATTGGTGCATGACAAAAGGCCTGAAAGATTACATGGACATTACAAAGGTGAGGGCCATGATTAAGATTACCTGGATTTTAAGATTACCTTGGCGGAATGGCTAGGTTAAGGTCAGGTAGTAAAAATATTATTCCAGTGTTGTAACAACTGTGTTAGGATATGGTTTGAGCCTAACTAGTTGTCCAGGCAATATATGTGTTCTGTGCCTTTAATATGAATATCTATTGTGTATCTTTAAGGCTTTAATGCTGAGTCATGCTTTAATTAGGTAATGACTGGTTGTGAGAGTATTTAAGCAAGGTATTGTAATGTATTCAGTTGCTGCTATGATATGCTGCCATTGTGTATGGAGCTGATATGATAAGCTACCATTGAGAGGAGTTGCTAACATTCTGCTAATCATCATTTGATGGATCTGCAACCATTGTGGTTTGTGAACCAGAGTGAGCTTGTTATTCTAACCAACTACTGTTTGTTGGGTAAGTAGATTCTGTAACTACTGGACTGATTTACTGGCAAAGACCTGGAATTTGTTTAAAGACATTGAGACTGTTTTTCTGCTATAAAGTAAGCTTTTGATAAACCAGTTTGCATAACTCTTATTCATTGCTCTCAGCAACGTTTCCTTGTGCATTTACTCTGCTGGTTGGTAACACAACACCAATATCCTTAACAAACTGTATTCATTTCCAGTGTGTTTCTGAGATCAGTTTAAAGTGGTGATCTTAATCATCTAAACCAGAGGTGGAAAACTATGGCCCCTTTATAACTAGTAGACTTCAACTCCCAGAATTCTTGAGCCAGCATGGCTGCCTCAAGAATACTGGAAGTTGAAGTTTATGTCATAAAAGGGCCATAGTTTCTCACCCCAATCTAAAAGGAGTCTTAGGCTACGTTTTTTCTCATCCTACAGATTTCAGAATGTTGGATTTTGGCTTCTGTAACTCTGAGCTAACATAATCATTGGTCATGTTCAATAGAAATTCAGAGTATGTTTGGTTTGTGTGGGGGTGAGATCTCCTGGTTACAGAAGATTAATCCAGGTAAAGCCCAGTATATTTTAATGATTTTCTAATCTAATCCAGGTAGGGATGTGGTGGCTCAGTGGCTAAAATGCTGAGCTTGTCGATCGAAAGGTCAGCAGTTCAGAATCCCTAGTGCCATGTAATGGGGTGAGCTCCTGTTACTTGTCCCAGCAGCCAACCTAGCAGTTCGAAAGCACGTAAAAAATGCAAATAGAAAAATAGAGACCATCTTTGGTGGGAAGGTAACAGTGTTCCGTGTGCCTTTGGCGTTTAGCATGCCAGCCACATGACCATAGAGACGTCTTTGGACAGCACTGGCTCTTCGGCTTTGAAAGGGAGATGAGCACCGCCCCCTAGTGTTGGGAACGACTAGCACATATGTGCGAGGAGAACCTTTACCTTTATCTTTACTAATTTATTCACCTAGTCTGTTCGATATTTAGAATTTTTTTCTAGAAGATTGTTTGACACATCTCAAAATGATATTTTCTGTACTCAAGCCAGTCATAGCTGTTATTGTAGGAGATAACAAATGAAGTTATTATTTCACCCACATTACTTCAACTTTATTAAGTCAAAGGAACAGGTGAAAATTAGAGATAGAGATAAAGAGTAAAAGAAAAATAAAGGATAAAGAGACATACACAAGAAAATATTTTTTTAAAAAAAATTGTGAAACTGAATAATCTGTCATAGATATGTTGAATATACATATGAAACAGTGGTGAGTTTCAAAATTTTTTACTACTGGTTCTGTGGGTGTGGCTTGGCGGGCGTGGCATGACTTGGTGGGTGTGGCTTGGTGGATGTGGCAGGGGAAGGATACTGTAAAATCTCTATTCCCTCCCGATCAGCTGAGACTTGGGAGGTAGAGAATAGATGGGGGCAGGGCCAGTCAGAATTTTTACTACCGGTTCTCCGAACTGCTCAAAGTTTCTGCTACCAGTTCTCCAGAACTGGTCAGAACCTGCTGAAACCCACCTCTGATATGAAATCTGTAGAGTCCTTGGTAGTTCCTGAGCTTGATTGTTTGCTTGCAGACATTTCAATAGCCAACTAGGTAACATCATAAGTGCAGTTAAGCATGGGATTTGCTCATTATTTATATACAGTAGCTTGTCCTGCTAGTGTTAGTGCTGGTGTGGTTTTATTGGGGTATTATTTTCTGCTTGATTATTTGTCTGGTGTTAATCCCTGCATATCTAGGTGTTGGCTGCTGAAGAGTACCAAGGACTCGAGTTCAACCCTGACCTTTATGTATTCTCCTATTATAAAATATAATTTGTATACGAATAGAAATACTGATTTTAAATGTAATGTAATGTAATGTAATGTAATGTAATGTAATGTAATGTAATGTAATGTAATGTAATGTAATGTAATGTAATAATATAATATAATATAATATAATATAATATAATATAATATAATATAATATAATATAATATAATATAATATAATATAATATAATATAATATAATATATTTTCGTCTTCTCCTTCCTGTCCTTTCAGGACAGTTTTGAGTTGGGGACTTTGGGAGCTGCTCGGAGAGATGGAGAGTCAAAACTTTCGATGCAGCCACGAAAGTGAGTGTGGAGTTATCACACTTTTCCAGAAAACAACCTATTTATTTATCCAATTTATATGGCTGCCCATCTCATGGAAAAGGACTCTGAGCAGCATAACCATCTCTAACCATCTATTAAACCTATTTATAATAAAGCTGCCGCAGCCTCTTTTACTGTTGCATGCATGATGCTTTAAGCTCTACACATTTCTCTTATAGTTACGAAGAGGTATGTGATGCTACACGTGTTAGAAATAAATCACTGGATGTCCTCAAAATAGCAACCAAATTATGGTAAACATCAACACATCTATTTCAGAAATGTAAAGGATTGATTAAAAACTTCGCCTCAGAACCTGTCGGCATTCTGCAAAATGTGTGCTTTGTTCCAATCATCAAATAATCTTACCAGAGGATTTTAACGTTTCAAACTACTGCTATTCAGATCTGTCTCTCCGACTCCCCTTAGATCCTTTTGTCACAATATGTCTGGCACTGAGCCCGTGTCTCCTTGCAACTTAATAAAGTCTGATGTGCAGATGTGAGAGAAGATAGCTGAAATTAATCTTGCGATGAAGGGGTCGCAAAGAAAAGGTCCCTAGCAACTTTCTCTGTATCAAAGGCAGTGTCATTTAAGCTTTCCTCCCGGCTTTGCCAGTCCTTCATTGTAACCTGTTTAGAATTTTAATTTTAATTATGAGTTTTACAGCGGCTGTAAGATGATCCAAGTAGAAAGGCAGGAAAATTGGTTTCTGCACTGGATGTGTGATATGCAACCATCACAATATAAAGTCCATGCAAGTATGTATGTATGTATATCTGTGGTATATGTGTGCTTGTGTGTGTGTGCTTTCCAAACCAAGTCACATAATACATGAGATCAAGTACACTTGCAAGTTTACAAGTGACATGTGAGTCTGTGAAAATACAAATAACATCAGCTGCACGGTTACATAATATTTATGCAATAAGCTAATAATTATCAGGTTACAGCAGGTGTCAAGAGGATGCATAATCCTTTCCTGACTCAGACAGAAAATAAAATTCCTCCTTGAATATGATATTTGAACGAGCACAGAGGGGAACTTTTCTTAAAGACCATTGCAAGCTTTAGAATTTTTCTGAGATCCAGAAAGAGCAGAATTAAGTTCCTCATTTGTCCTGCTGAGGATCTTCTCACACAATTCCTGCCATTATTACATTTTAAAGAAATAGCCAATTTAATGCATACCTTGTGCCTGTTTGGTGCTCTGGGTACCACAAAGAAGCTAGTGTGCTGGAGAAAAAAATGCAGAACAAAGATGACTTAGGCCACTGTTGTTGATGAATGATTTTATTTTATTTTTAACAATCACATTGAATTTGTTGGTATTACATCAAGAGAATTTTGGTGTAAGAGGAAGAAGAAAAGTAATTTAAATAAAGAGAAATGAAGCAATATAAATATAGAAAAATCTATGGTAACAAGAGGGATGGTGGTTGAAAAATAGAAGAATCCTATGTATCAAATATATAATAATTGAAGTAGAGGTCTATGTGCCTCAGTATTTGGTTGTCTATCAAACTGAAAACTGCCCATCAGTGTGAGAGCCTGGTAATGGCTTGCTAAAAATCACACATTTTTGCTGTTTGAGAATGCAAAAGCAGACAAAATGGAAACGCATTCTGTAGGAACTAGACATGTTATCTTGAGTTCAGATTTGAGTGAACATGTACCAATCCAAATGTAATAGGCTTGCAAGTGTAGGAGTACAGCTAGCCCCATTTTTAGAGGGGAAAAAGATAGCAAAAGCATTTAGACTTATATACCGCTTTACAGCCCTCTCTTAGCGATTTACAGACTCAGCATATTGTCCCCAACAATCTAGCCACTTGAATCAACAAATAAGATTTTGTATTTTATGTGAGTGACATAGCTAGCACATCCTCCATTATGGTAACGAAAGACATTTCCTGTAACCATTGCAGAATGAAAGATGATACCATTACAGGTAATCCTCAACTTACAACAGTTCACTTAGTGACCATTTGAAGTTACAACAGCCCTGAAAAAAAAGTGATTCATGATTGTTTTTCACACATATGACGGTTGCAGCATCCCCATGGTCATGTGATTTACATTTGTATGCTTGACAACTGACTCACATTTATGACAGGTGCAATGTGCCAGGGTTATGGGATTGTCTTTTCAATCTTCTGACAAGCAAAATCAATGGAGAAGCCAGATTCACTTAACAACCATTTTACTAATTTAACCATTGCAGTGATACACTTAACAAATGTGGTAAGAACAGTCATAAAATGAGGCAAAATTGACTTAACCCATTTCTCAATTAGCAATATAAACTTTGGACTCAATTGTGTATCCTTTGCTTAAAACAATGAACAGTCTTAGATTTGCCCCAAAGTTCAGGAGAAGGAGAAGCAAGTAACTGGCTCATTTGTCAGAAGCATAATATATTTGTGGAAGTTTCAATCCAATCCAAAATGAGTACCTCAAACAAAATTATAGGGAAGGAAATAACCCGTGAAATTTAATTTATATCTTCTCAATTCTTATGACCCAGATTCCAGCGGTGAAACTCAATGAACTCCTGGAGGATTTCTATGTCACAGTGAAGAAAACAGATGGTTCTGATTTTCTGGCCACATCGCTTCATGCCATCCGTCGGGGATTAGACTGGATACTGAAGAACGCTGGCATTGGTTTCTCCATCACAAGTGGAAGCTTCAACTCATCTACCAAGAAGCTCAAAGAGAAGCTGAGGGTGCTAAGCAAGGCTGGGATGTCAGGCGCTCGTTCTCGCAACATCGTCTACTTCTCCCTTTACGATGAAGAAGAAACGTGGAGGATTGGGTGCTTGGGGGATGGAAGTCCACTAGCTTTACTATCCACTGTTGTAAAATATAACAGCCAGTACCTGAATATGAGAACGTTGCAGGAACATGCTGACTTAATGTATGGTGGCATTGAGCTCCTGAAGGATACACAGAATCGGCCCTTTTTCGCACGGACAGATAATGCGAAACGAGAGAAAGGAATGGGCTTGAGTCAAGTGTGTCACGGCCAGATATACCACGAGCATGCCAAAGGCCAGAAGCTGTGTCCCTACTGCCTCTTATACAAGTACATGTATATCCACCGTCCCCTGTCCCAGATGGAAACCAGGTCTCCTTTCTACCTGACTGCTCGGAAGGACACCGTAGCTGCGGACAATATTTGGTATGAAGAACGGAGGATGGGGTTGCGCTTGCTAAGAGGGATTGTCACCAAACTAGCCAAAAAGATCAGGCTTGATCAGTGTGAAAACTTCACTTTTGTCTCCTTCACTCAGGTCTCCCACAAGCTTGGTTCGCTTCACTCTAACCAGTGATGATTGAACTAACTTACGAGCTAAATTATGGTTAAGAGCCATAGTGGCACAGTGGTTTCACCACAGGTTAGAACCAGTGGTGAAATCCAAATTTTTTACTACCAGTTCTGTGGGCATGGCGGGCGTGGTGGGTGTGTCTTGATGGGTGTGGCAAGGGAAGAATACTGCAAAATCTCCATTCCCACCCCACTCCAGGGGAAGGATACTGCAAAATCTCTATTCCCTCCACACTCTGGGGCCAGTCAGAGGTGGCATTTGCCGGTTCTCTGAACTACTCAAAATTTCTGCTACCAGTTCTCCAGAACCTGTCAGAACCTGCTGGATTTCACCCCTGGTTAGAATGCAATATTGTAGGCTAATTCTGCCAACTGCAAGCAGTTTGATTCTCACCTGCTCAAAGTTTACTCAACCTTCTATCTTTCTAAGGTCGGTAAAATGAGGACCCAGATTGTTGGGGACAATATGCTGACTTGGGAAACCACTTAGAGAGGTCTGTAAAGCACTGTGAAGCGATATATAAGCCTAAGTGCTATTGTTATTCCTAAATATGGGTTTCATGACAATAATGCATAGCATTTCCACATGCTGGGTGGTTATGACTAATCCCTGTGAGTCAGGGGTGGGTTCTACTTACATTTACTACCAGTTCACAATGGGATTGCATGTGCAGATTGCTTCTGATGACATTAGAGTCAGTGGGTAGAGCCTCCCGCCGGTTTTACTACCTGTTCTATACAACCGGTCAGAACCGGGGGCAACCCACCACTGCTGTGAGTACTTCAGTGGGGAGGAGAACTGAACCTTTCCCTCATTTTGATCCAAATAAAGATCACCCTGGAGCCACCTTTTCTATACCATAGGAAGACACCCCCTCCCAGAGGGTACAGCAAAGACTTTCCTCTTCATATAAATAGGATGAAGATTACAACAGAAATAATGTCTTACAGGTAGTCCTCAACTTATGAGCCAGTCCATCATGGTCATAAATTGTGATGATCATAAAACGGGTCACCCACATGACTGACCTGATCCTACAAACTTTTTTCTAGCGGTTGTTAAGCAACCACTGCAGTAATTAAATGAACCAATGGTTTCACTATGGACCAGTTTTGCTGAAAATGAGAAATAAATGCTAGTTTTCAGCAAAAATGTTGTAAAACATGGTCATGTGAACATGGGATGCTGCAAATGTGGGCCAGTTGTCAAGTGCCTGAAATGCGATCACATGAGGTGGGGAGGGAGTGGCCATAAGAACTCCGGAACTGGGTTGTAGGTGGCCCTGAAGAAATCTGTTGTAACTTCAAATGCTCACTAAGTGATCTATCGTAAGTCGAGGACTACTTGTATATACTTTTCCTACTTATGCCCTTCATTCTGTTCAATTCCTGCCCATAACTCTGATTTATCATAAGAAAAATATGACCATATTAATTGTATCTACTCAATTAACATCACTTCTGGCTTGGTCCAAAGCCTTCTATTCTTTATGTCTGAATCTATAACACCAGTTGTACAGAGTGGAAAAAAGAGGATATTTCCATTTATATGCTGAAATTCTATATATCCAACTGGCAATTAGAAATAGTACAGTTGCTGATTTTTCCTTTAATATGTTTGTTGAACATTGTTTAACATCCTTGTTTAACATCAATGGAGAAGCCTTCGCTTAAGTATATTATTTATAAGTAAATCACTAACCTGTGATATATAGTAAAAACACTCCAACAACTAAGATCATCAGTACTTTTGAGAACTTCTTTAGCCACCAGTCATAAGTCATCAAAATCTCAATAGTCAGAAACGTTGATATATCAGTATCAATTACATTTGCAGTTAAATTATGGAAAACATTATGATAGGAGAACATGAGTATTGGAAGTATAATCTAAGATCTTTATCTGCCCCTTCCTTTTCCACACAAATATGTCTTTTTAGCTCTGTTCGATATACAGTAACATGAAGTCTTTGCTAGAATTAGACTGATAAATTCACTTTGAAGACAGAGTTTTGTTAGGGATTGCAAAATGAATTCAGGCATGTATTAAAGAACATACTAAGAATTCATAGTCATTGTTTTAATGAAGATTTTATATTATACACAGCTATTTTAAACTATTTTGACACTAGGTTAATGTCAGACCAGGGCTGCATGTTAAATTCCAATTAAACTGATCCGTTGCACATGCCTATGCACAGGTCAACTAACAGCTAACAGTTAGTATTATTTTGATCTCAGATAAGGGTTAATGGAATTCAAGAGGGGTTGGATTTAGACTGCTTGTGAGACTATAGAGACTCTAGGCTGATTCCTCTTTTGACTCCTCCCCCAGGCTCTGCCATTCCTCCTACAGTTAAGCAGTTTTCAACCAGTCAGTTTCCATCATATTTGGAAAATGATTTTACAGATTCATCTAAACTGGAATTAATACCAGTTACATCCATATAAATCAAGATCTAGATACAGATACACATTAGGCTTAAATGAGACCAGAGTGTGTTGAGGGCTTTAAGGCGTTTGCAGAGATGTAATATTTTCTAATTAAGTAAGTGATCTTTCATTAATTTGCAACCTACAGAAGATCCAACTTAATCCCAGCTCTCCTTTCATTTGTAGTGTTCTGTGGAGAATAGGCAATAGTCCTGTTCAAATTTTTTCTCTATTGTTTTACTTTATGAAGCAATTCTGGGAAGCTAGAATAATGTGGCGGATAGACCAAGCATTAACCTAAGAACTACATTTTCTACAAAATATAGACTGTGGTACTTTTTTAATTAAAAGTGATTATCTCTTAAAACAGAAGTGTCTTTTTTCTTTTTGCAGACTACATTTTAAAAGCAGGGTTCCTGTGAATCATAAATGCTTCTGTCTGTTCAGTCTTATACTGTAAAATGCAAATAGGTTTCTAACACATTCAAGAGCTGTAATTGCTACTAGAGATAATTACTTGAATTATCAAAATAAGCAAGAATTGATCAGCTATTTTTAGTTCACTAAGTTTCAAGCAATTAGGACAGATTTTTTTAAAAAAGAAAGTCTAACACTTTAAATATTGATTCTTCAAATCTAGCACATGGAACACAAGTCTTGAAAATGAATTTGCTATACATTGCAGTTGAGTTAATGTGGGCTAATCAGTTTATGCTTGTATGAAACTAGAGCAAGGACATCTCAACTTTCTCCTTCAGAGACTCTTTTTCCATATTCAGAATATTTTCCTGCTTGTCTACTATGCATCATTGCAATATATGTAGCCCTCAACTTATGACCATTTGTTTAATGACTGTTCAAAGTTGCAATTGTGCTGGAAAAAGTGACTTACAACTGGGCCTTGCACTTATCACACTTGCAGCATCCTTGCGGTCACATGATCAGAATTGAGGTGCTTGGCAACCAACATGCATTTATGAAAGATGCTGTGACCCAGGGTCATGTGATCACATTTACGACCTTCCCAGGGGACTTTTGACAAGCTAATCAATGGGGAAGCTGGACTTTCCTAACGATTATGGAGGTTTGCTTAACAGCTGTAGCAAACTAGTTTGTAAAATCAGGCACAACTCACTTAACAAATGCATCACTTAGTAACAAAATTTCCAGTATCAATTGTGGTCATATGTTGAGGACTATCTGTAAACCCCACATACATAGTCTGGCAAAGAAAGTGGCTATGCCTACGATACCCATCTCTTTTTTGAGGATCTCACCAATTCCGTCCAAGTATGACTTTCCCATTCTTCCAATTCATCACTCTTCCCTCTCGTTCTTTCTTCATGCTTTTTTTAGCTGTACTGGTCAGTGACTTTTGTATTTAATCTGCATTGATTAAACATCCATGTTCTCTTTATCTTATGTTTTCTGTTTCTACTACATACATTTCTTGAGTACCCCATCCCCGTTGCACTCAGTTTACTTTTTATGTTTCTCCTGACATACCAATACTTACGAGCGCAGGGGCTCACATGGTTAGAACTCTGTGTTGGAAGTTAGCAAGCCTGCATTCGAGACCCAAGTGCTACTGCGTGGCAGGGTAAGCTCCCGTCATTCTCTCCAGCTCTTTGACAGGGATATGAAAGGAGCTCCCTGAGCATCCCCCAGGCAATGGTGATGACACCAGCTAATTCTTTCAACCCGGTACTTTAAATAGTGCCTTGGACAGAAACAGGACAGTGGGGGATACCAACGTTTTACTCCTCTATAACAAAGTGAGCAGAGGATATTCTTCTTTCCCAAATTGGTGCAGTGGACCAATTTGGAGCCTTGGTGGTGCAGCGGACTAAAGTGCTGTTAAGTAGCACTTAGCTGCCAGCTGCCTGCAATTACTGCAAGTTCAAATCTCACCAGGCTCAAGGTTGACTCAGTCTTTCATCCTTCCAAGGTAGGTAAAATGAGGACCCGGATTGTGGAGGCAATAAGCTGACTTTGTATTAAAAAAAAAAGAACACCGCTTGGGGGGGTCGAAAGCCCTACTAAGCAGGTATATACAAAAGTATGAAGGCTATTGCTTAACGCATTGTAAGCCACCCTGAGTCTCCGGAGAAGGGCGGCATATAAATCGAACCAATAAAATAAATAAAATAAATTTAGCAAGCTGTCACCATCATATCCATTCTAGTCTTTTTCCTAGTCATTCATTCCTATCATCCAAAAATTTCCCCCCTGGATATCTGCGGTTCATGTGTGTTATATCACCATTCATCAGGGTGCAACATGCAATAATCCACATCTTATTAATTCCCAATGTTCACAACCAAAGGCAAGGGACTCAGAGTTTCTGCTTTTCAATTATTCCTCTAGCCTAAGAGGCAGGAGAGAAGAATCTGGCCTGGGCAGCAAAGCCAGGGCAATATAGCTGGATGTCAGCTGGGCTGCTGCAACCACCAATGCCCTGGGCAGTCATATAGTTTGACCGAGCACTCCTCCACATCCTGATGACATCTGCCAAAGCCGACTTGTCTGTCTCATTATCACTTGCAGCAGGAGGTTTAACAGTAACAGAGTTGGAAGGGACCTTGGAGGTCATCTAGTCCAACCCCCTACTCGCGCAGGAGACCTGTACTAGGGATTCGAACCGCCGAACTGCCAACCTTTCTGATCGACAAGCTCAGTGTCTTACCTCATCGCCTCCTTCGTGCCTTGATCCAGTTCAGAGAAGATGGCAGTTGCTGACTTGGGAAGGATCTGAATGGACCCGGCATACGGGAACGAAGGACTTTTCTGTGGGTCGGGAGAGAGGAGAAACGAAGGGGTGGGGAACACCCCTACTTGGGGTGACCCTTTTCTAAAGCTGAATATGCTGCAGTCCCTTTAAATCTTGACACCAGTCCTTCTTCAAAACTGTTTGTGGCCAGTGTGCTTTTGAAATAGATAAGGGTTTATATAACTGCAACGTGCGTGGAATTCAGATGTTCTAAAAGGAAAAAAAAAGTTTAAAAAAAAATTTCGCTGAGCAAATACACTCCTCTTCTGGCAGGCAAGAAATTTTGGAACCAAGTCCTAGAGTTGTTTAATTTTGAACAGCTCTGTTACTCATCATGATTTATACATAGCATTATTTCTTCTGAGTAGTGATTGTGTATCGCGTGGACTGATAAAAGAGATCCGCAATCTCTCATGACACTTTCTCTCTCTCTCTCCCTCCCTCCCTCTCTCCCTCTCTCTCTCTCTCTCACTCACACTCACTCACTCACACACACACACATACACACACATACACTTGAAATGATGTGTGCATAATCTCAGTAGAATTTATTCAATTTTAAATATAATCAAAAAGACCCTCAAGCTATTTAACAAGTAAAAGATAGGAAAAATATTTCATTTTTTTAAAAATCTAAAGTCTCTCACTTTGTTGCTTCTATGTACACTGAGAGCTTATGCACAGGAGACAAGACTGTGTGTCCAATCACACTTGGCCAATAAAGATTCCTATCCTATCCTATCATGTCCTGTTCTGTCCTATCGTATCCTTTGTTTCTTATTCCTGTTTTGCCTACCAAAAGGCTTTTTGACTGCCAGTGAATTTCGCTTATTTTAACCTCTTTACTCTCTTTTTTCTCCCGCTCAAATGGGTTAGGGTTGTTGAAGATGGTTGCCATTACCTGTGGAAATTTTATGTAAAAATCACAGCAAGATATCACACTAATCAATTATATTTGACAAAAGTTTTCGGACATGAGATTTTAAACTAGTGGCAAGCAAAAAAGGAACAAGGGCCAGATTAATATCTCAAAACCATAAACTTCCTCATTTCAGCTGAGGGTGAGATACATGTGAAATCAGTCTTTCAGTGTGCATCTGTAATTTTTGTAATTATTTAGTTTGGTTCCACAACTGATAATATGGATGCACAGCCCATAAAAACTTTGGAAACTCATGGATCAGCTATTCAGCAAGGAGAATTGGAGAGGGTACAAAATTTCATTTTCTTACTCGGTAGTTCAGCTGACTAAGAATCTTTCTTGTAAGGAGACATCATATCGATCCATCTACGTGTTGCTCATTTTAAATGGCAACAGCTTTGGGTGGTTTTGTAGAAACCTCTTTCTTGAGGGCCTTATGTGCTGATTCCTGATTGTCTCACGGGACGGAGTCTCAGTGGAAATCTCGCATGAGCAATCATGTTTGGTTCACACATATAAGCAACTAAATTTATCCACACTACCCCACAATTTGCATAATCATGAATTGCTGAATAAATACAATTGGTTGAGTTTACAGGAGATACAGCAAACTAATTAAATTGAAGTTAAATTAATGTTTGAGCAGCATGGGTGAGTCCAGACTGCGGGAAGACGTCCATCTACATGTGTTATACTTCTGAACTCTGTCCAGACAACTGATCCAGTCCTGAAGTCTGAAAAGACTGCTTATTCATGCTCAGTAGAACAAATTTCCTATCCTCCCTGCATAGAAAGTTGGGGAAGCCATATTTTTGAAGAGAAAGGGGAACTGAAAATCCTACTTTGCAACTGGAAGCATGCTTGCAAAAATTTAGTGTAGTCTGTAGGCTGCAATTTATAAGAAAATGTGTGGATTTTTATTCTGGCTCTTAAAGGAAGTCATTGTATCATCTACAATTAGATTAGTTGAAAATGCATTATTGCTAGTGGGAAACATATGGATTCAATTGTATGCCAGATTTTTTTCAGCTGGAATTCAATATCTTTTTGCCCCTCTCACGTTTTGGAGGAGGGAATCATTCTTTTGACCTAAGTCGTATTTTCCAAAGGACATCAATCCAGTCTGGCTATAAATTACTCCATATCTGAAAATGCCAGAGACCATGACAGATAAAAAATATTGCTGTGTTTAAAATTTTACTGAGAGCTATGAAATATTCCCCCAGTGTAATTTGTTTCTGTGACCTTTAAAATCAGTCACTAACCACCTGATTGATCTGAACCTAGTTGGGCCTTATTTGGACTCTTTAGGTAAAAATAGGCAAAAACCATTCTTAAAATCTCTTCCCTCTCTCCTCTCCTCTCCTCCCTCCCTCCCTCCCTTCCTTCCCTCCTTCCTCAAAAAGCAGTTTGGGGCAGCTTTCAACTAACTAGTAACAGAAAGTAAGTAATAAAAGAAAGCACAATGAACATTTAGAACCAGAATAATTAAATAAAAGGATAACTCTAAGCCAAACTCTATAATCCAATCAAGAGGTTCATTTGATATTCTATCCCAGTGCTAGGAAAATGAATCTGGTATTCAAGGCTGTGTGATAGGCCAGTAGGATCTGGACACTGAAACCACCTCAGGGAATTATGTTCCATAGAACAGATGGTGTGACAGAGAATGCATACCTCCTGGGCTCCAGCAGGTAACATTATTTGGAGAAAGGGCCTATAGAATGGCCACTCTAACAGATTTGTACCAGAGGTGATATTCAGCAGGTTCTGACCAGTTCTGGAGAACCAGTAGCGGAAATTTTGAGTTGTTCGGAGAACCGATAAATACCACCTCTGACTCCACCCGCCGCCATCTATTCTCTGCCTCCCGAATCCCAGCTGATCGGGAAGAAATGGGCATTTTGCAGTAACTTTCCCCTGGAGTGGGGAAGGAATGGAGATTTTACAGTATCCTTCCCCTACCACACCCACCAAGCCATGCCTACCAAGCCATGCCACATCCACCAAGCCACGCCCACAGAACTGGTAGTAAAAAAATTTGAACCCCACCATTGATTTGTACGGAGGGGCACATGGCATGGATTTGAGCACAGTGGTTAAAATGCATTATTGCAGGCTAATTTTGCCAACTGCCAGCAGTTTGATTCTCACCGGCTCCAGGTTGACTCAGCCTTCCATCCTTCTGAGGTCAGTTAAAATGAGGACCCAGATTGTTGGGGGCAATATGCTAACTGTAAACTGCTTAGAGAGGACTGTAAAACAGTATGAAGCAGTATATACCGTGTTTTCCAGAAAATAAGACCCTGTCTTATATTTTTTTGAACCCTGAAATAAACGCTTGGCCTTTTTGCCATGCATTCAAAAGCCTGATTGGGCTTATTATCAGGGGATGTCTTATTTTGGGGGAAACGGGGTAAGTCTAAGCACTATTACTATTTGTAATATTATTAACTAACATAGTTAACTTTGTATTTTAATTAGACTTATTAATAGTGATAACTGTTTATCAAATCATCATAGACTGGAATGTAGGAAAACTTTTTATTCTATTGCTGTATGAACTGGTTGATATCTTTTCTGGACAATATCTCCTGGTAAGAGAGAGAGCTCGCTAGTGCTAATTGGCATCTTGTTTGTCTCCTGAATTCCAGACAACATTTTCCTTATTAACCTCCTAAAATGTATGCCCCTTCTGTTGCCACATTTCATTTTAATGAACACGTGAGGTAATATGGGATGCAAATATGTAACATATTAGACTCCATGTAACTGATTGCCTATGCAAAGGGGAATGTCCTGTCCAATCACCTTTTCTCTTGCATTTTTTTTTTTGATGTCTTAACTATAAAAGGGAATGTCTATGGAGATTCTCAGTCATCCAGCTCATGGTTGTCGCAAAGGTGCCTCTCAATGATCAGAGTTGTTTGTCAACACACCTGCAGAGCAACAGATTGAGAAAGATTACTTTCCCGCCTTTTCTTAACTAAAATACTCTCAAGTCAATCTCAGTTCCTGGTGGCTGCAACCCAGTGGTGGGATTCAATTGTTTTTTCTGCTGGCTATGTGGGCGTGGCTTGGTGGGTGTGGCATGCTTGGTGGGCATGGCAGGGGAAGGATACTGTAAAATCTCCATTCCCTCCCCACTCCAGGGGAAGGTTACTGCAAAAGGTTACTACAAAATCCCCATTTCCTGCCAATCAGCTGGGAGACAGAGAATAGATAGGGACAGGGACAGTCAGAGGTGATATTTACCAGTTCTCCGAACTACTCAAAATTTACGCTACCAGTTCTCCAGAACTGGTCAGAACCTGCTGAATACCACATCTGCTGCACCCACCCACATATCTTCACACTGTTACAGATGTGGCTTACCATTGCCTTCTTCCAGGGTGTTTTTTTTTTTCACTTCAACAATTTAACCCACAACTCCAGTATTCCCTACCAGTCCCCCATACCATTACTAACTATGGCTGACCCTGCTTAGCTTCGGAGATTAATTGAACTGGTGAAATGTTGCTACCTGTTGAGAGGATAGGCAAGACTTCAAAGGGACAACATTACATTTCTGCATCAAAACAGTTCTTGGATAGTTCAAAAAGATAGTGTTAGCTAGTAAATAATGAATTATATCCCAGCTAGGTGAAAGCTGGCAGTGAATCAAAATGCAGGCTCCATTCCTTGTAAAAGCTTTTTCCCTGTTTTGAAAGCTGACATATTTATGATAGGGTGGCAGGATGCAGTTTGTAATTCACTGTTAATAATTATTTACAGGAGCTGTCATTTGGGGGATTCTGAAAGCAGGCAAGCTGTCAAACAGGAAGATCGCACAATTTACACTAAGCAGTGTGTATTATGCAAACCCAGGAGTATATTAACTCTGACTGCCTGAAACCAATATGACAGCAAATAGATCAGAAGAAGGAAAACAGCATCAGTGAAAAGGAAGAAGAAAAAATCAAAGAACCGTGTTCGAAAACAATTTTAAAATGAATAAATTAATGCTTACTGGAGCAGTAACATTTCTGTGGTGTTGAAGAAACTGTACTTTAGACCTCAGTGAATTTTGTACCGAAATAGTCTAATTCTGAAATATTTCTACAATGGCTCTGCAAGATGTCTGGATTTGCTTCAGCAAAGGTTGTATGACACAGAGGCAAAACATTTCTCTTCCGTGAGGCAACCAAGCATGGGATTTATGCTTGTGAAGTGCTTCACAATGCTTCAGAGGTTTGACCTTCAGTTGCAGTTAACACAAAAGAGCTTCTGCACATGTGCTGCTCATACACAGAAGCATTTTCTGGCTGCCAAAATTGCCAGCAGTGGTGTGGTAGAAGTGGGCAGCTAACAGGAAGAAATGCAGCTTTCAAGAACTGCTTCATAGGAAAATTGCTAAAATTCAGCAATATATCAAAGCTTGCACAGAACACACTGTCATCTTGGTAACAACCATAAGAATTCTCTAGACACTTGAGAGACTCACTTTTTTTTCTAACATGAAAGCTCAAATGCCTACAAAAACTGAAGTCACACCTGCCTCGTGATGCTGTGTGTCAGTTGCCACCTTATGTCTGCAAAAAAAGAAAGAAAAGAAAGAAAGAAAGAAAGAAAGAAAGAAAGAAAGGCAAAGTAAAATCAGGTTGATATTGTGACCATCCCATGTTATGACCATTATAACTTATTGACATAATGGGCAGGCTCAATTATGTTGTAAGTCAAGGAGTACCTGTATGGTTCTGAGGCTGATGGGCCCATTTCAAATGCTGATATTAATCTCTAAAACTGAAATGAGTTGGGAAGAGTGTAGCAGAAAGTCCATCTTCTCCTATATGTATCTTCCTACCTTTTGCATATGGTGCCTGTTGAATGAAACTGAGTGAAATAGCTAATGACCTTTCAGATAGCCATAGTCCACTAATGGCACAATTTTGCCAGAGAACATGGCATCAGGGGATAATTGCTCTCTTGAGCAGCGCTTTAAATGTTTGCTTTTAGGCTCTATATATTCATCTGATGCTATGGTGTGCTCTGTTTTGTTATGCATTGCACTGTTTGCCTTAAGCAGATTCTACATTGTAAATTAAAATATTGTAATGATTTTTTTTTGGTAAGCGATGTAGACACCTTCCTTTTAATGGGGCATGAATACATTCAAATAAAATGTATGCAGTAAACATCTGAAAAATGAACCCAGTAAGATCAACTGTACCTTTTGTCACCACAAAAGACTGCATTTTTTCAATTGTTTATAGGAGTATTTTAAAAGCATTTTCTTTCCTTAGGCTGGTACTTATGCCAAGAAAATTTTCTCAGAAGATTCGAATGTAAATAAATTACTTTGTTGCTAAGAGCAAAGTTTTTAGTTTTAAGATAGGTAGGCTACAAAAACTGATAAAAGAAGCCTGGAGGAACTGTATAGAAAAGTAGTGTTGGAAATGACCTTAGAGTTAATCTGGTCCAGTGTTGGCAAACCAATGACACATATGTCACATGCCATGTCAATTTTCAGTGACATGCCAAGCATACATACCAGTGGTGAGTTGCTCCCGGTTCGCACCGGTTCTATAGAACTGGTAGTAAAACTGGCGGGAGGCTCCGCCCACTGACCATGATGTCATCAAAACGCTTCTGCGCATGCGCAGATGAGCACTCGCTTTGCTCTTGCGCGCGTGCAGCCCCATTGCAAACTGGTAGTAAAGGTAAGTAGAACCCACCCCTGATACAGACCCGCTGGTAGTCACAGACCCTCTGGTAGTCACGAGAGAGGGCCCTGCTCTTATACAGTGTCTGGCTCCTGCGAGAATGCGGGGTACTTCCTCCCTTTTTTTCAGAGATTGCAAGGCCTTGCAAGAACATTTTCTGAATTTTCCAGGCTTCATGCAACCTGGAGCTGCCTTGGCTAGACATTACGAAAAATATTCACAATTATATAAGTACTTATTTATTAAATAATAAATTATCACTCTTTCATACGGATTGCTTCTCTTTTGTCTGGTGTATGTGTGTGTTATGGGGGGGCAGGGAGGGAGGGAACGGGAGAGGGGGGAGAGAGGGGGAGATGCCAGAAGAGTTAAGGAAGGCATTTTCTGAATTTTTGACATGCCAAGCCCAAAACCTTTACTATCAGTGATCTATTTGAAGCCTCTGCACCAAGTGCCTGCTCAGT
This sequence comes from Arizona elegans, assembly GCA_022577455.1. Taxonomy (NCBI): domain Eukaryota; kingdom Metazoa; phylum Chordata; class Lepidosauria; order Squamata; family Colubridae; genus Arizona; species Arizona elegans. The sequence continues at coordinate 9,218,418 of JAKOOJ010000008.1, read as the reverse complement.
GCAGAATCTACCACAGCATTTCTGAGAGATGACCATCCAGTCTTCATTTAAATACTTCTAATAAATGAGAACTCGCCACTCTGAAGGTCCTCCTGTTCCCCTGGCTGATAGCTCATAGTCAGAAAGCTCCTCCAGTGACTTGCCTTATTCTTAAGAACTGACTTGTATTTTTAACTTGTTGGCTCTTGTTTTACTCTCTGGGGCAAAAGAGAATCAGTCTGCTCCCCTTTCTTTGTGACAAGACTTGATATTTGAAGATTGTTATCATATCTCTCCGTAGAACTCCCTTCTTTAGGCTGAATTTGTTCAGATTCTTTAATGTTTAATTGTTCTTCATGGGACTTGGTTTCACTATGCATCTCCTCAACCAAGCACAGCGCTCAGCGCAGAGCAGTGAAGCCCCACAGATAGATGTTCCATTCCAAACTGTCATCTGTCATCTGCAACTCCATAACTGTCTGGTTTGGCTCTGCAACCAAACAGGACAAACACAGACTTCAACAGATAATTAGAACTGCAGAAAAAACAATTGCTACCAACCTGCCTTCCATTGAGGACCTGTACTGTCTATTGCACGAGTCAAAAAGAGGGCTGTGAAAATATCTACAGACCCCTCACATCCTGGACATAAATTGTTTCAACTTCTACCCTCAAAACGATGCTATAAGGCACTGCACACCAGAACAACTAGACACAAGGACAGTTTTTTCCTGAATGCCATCACTCTGCTTAACAACTAATTCCCACAACACTATCAAATAATTTACTAAGCCTGTATTATTATTATTATTCTCTTCCTTACTAGTATCTATCTCTTCCCACTTATTAGTATAAACATATTGCTTGTATCTTTCACTTTATATTGTTTTTATTTGTTTCCTAGTACCATTTGATCGCTTATTAGTAACCTTGACTATCACTAAGTGTTGTATCTTTTTATTCTTGATTAATGTATTTTATTCTCCTTATGTACACTGAGAGCATATACACCAAAGACAAATTCCTTGTGTGTCCAATCACACTTGGCCAATAAAAAATTCTATTCTGTTCCGTTCCGTTCCGTTCCATTCCACTCCATTCTATTCCATTCCATTCCATTCCATTCCATTCCATTCTATTCTAAACTGGAGCTATTAACAAGCACTTTTGGAGTTTGGTCATTAAACCAGCTGTGAGTTCATGTAGTCAAAGCTGTACTACATGAGTTATTACATCCTTTTAGGATACAGCCTCTCATATATAAAACTAAAAATGTTAGATGCATCCAAATCTCATTACAGATGGAAACATATCATGTAAGGCCCAGTAGAACAAATTCATTCAATTAACAAACAACTGAACGTGTGCTCATCTTCTCAATTAAAAGCAACATAGAACGGTAAGACTTTCATCGCTTCTTTAAAACTTAGCAGTAAGGAATCCAATATACAGGTAGCCCTCAACTAAGACCACATCTGAGCCCACAATTTATGTTGCTAAGTGAAAAAATTGTTGTGAGTTTTGCCCCCTTTTACGACCTTTCTTGCCACAGCTGTTAAGTTAGTAAGTGAATCACTGAAGTTGTTAAGTGAATCTGGTTTCCCCATTGACTTTGCTGGTCAGAAGTTTGCAAAAGGGGATCACATGACTCCAGGATACGGCAACTGTCATAAATACGAGTTAGTTGCTAAGCATCCAAATGTAAATCACGTGATCACAGGTGTAATGTATTGAGTCTTCTCCAGGAGCCGGTCCCCTAGTGGAAAGAGAAGTAACGTTCTGTTTCATGATTGGTTAGCCGTTTGACAGCTAGTATATAAGGGCTGTCAAGCTGAGGTTTTCGTTGTTATTATGCCTGTCAGTTGAATCGTTGCATGTACATTAAACGTTACCTGTGGAACGCAATTCGCCTCAGTAATTGTGATTCCGATGACCTGGTCAATACTCACCAACAGGGATGCTGCAATGGTTGTAAGCGTGGCAAACAGTCATAAATCACTTTTTTTAGTGCCGTTGTAACTTTGAACGATCACTAAGCAAACTGTTGTAAATTGAGGACTACTTATATTTTATATCTCTTGGAATAAGTGATCACTCTCAAAGAAGCCCCCAAAGTGGTAATCACCAAGATGAAAGGGATGCACAATTTGGATCAATACGAAGCAGTTGGATAGACAATGCTATAATCTTTCTGTTTACTTTCTACACCACTTTATTGTCTCTCCTCTCCACTTCTGTGCTCTTTCCGTGCCAGTTTAGCGAAGGAGGAAAAAAAGTTGCGATATGTCATGTGACAACGCTGTGATGCGAGTTTAACACCCTTGGTCTAAGACTATAATAAATTGACTCACTGACTACAGCTCCTTCATACTTTTATTTGTAAAAGTAGCTGAGTTACATAGAGAAATTGAGGCTAGCTAGCACTTGCCTAAACATTGTATTAACTTCCCTTTGATTTATTCATTCTTTAATTTTTTAAAAAAATAATCAGGTAATTCCTCCAGTTTTGCAGGGCCCAATAGAGGTGTCTTTAATAGAATCATTTTCTATTAAAGTAGAAAATGTGTGTTGTCTTTTTTCAAGGATTGTACATCTCACCCATCTATTTTCAGCCTATAATGAAGCTGTTCAGTATATTGACATGTCATTAAGTGTTTTTTTCTGCTCAGCATCTGCTAAGATTTCCCCAAAGAAATAGTGTATTTTCAATCTACTACTGTATGTGATGGAAAGACTGGGAGCTTTTGTTGTTGTTGTTATTGATCAAAATTACTCCGGTGGATTGATTATCTGATTATTTCACAAGCACAGAAAGCAGAGTAAAAAGAGAAAGATAAGGTCAAAATACCAGGGAGATGGAAAAGGAACTAAGAGATTTAGATTTGTTCTTATCCAATTGTTGAAAATTATGAGACGATGTCTACAATAAGAGTTCCAAATTCTTGAGGATACGTGGCTTCCAAGTAAGAAGCAACACTTTTATCTTGGGTTGTGTGTGTGTGTGTGTGTGTGTGTGTATGTGTTTTGAGGTACCTTCCACCTTGAACTGGGCACCCAGCAAATGGAAGGACAGATACTCCTCCCCAAAAAACAGAAATAGAATAGAATAATAGAATAGGAATAGGAATAGGAATAGGAATAGGAATAGGAATAGGAATAGGAATAGGATAGAATAGAATAGAATAGAATAGAATAGAATAGAATAGAATAGAATAGGATAGGATAGGATAGGAATAAAATAGGAATAGAATTCTTTATTGGTCAAGCGTGGACACAAAGAATTTATCTTCGGTACATAAACTCTCAGGGTACAAAGAAAGATGGGTGATACATAAAAAGTCTTTCCTCCATTTATTTTATTTTAAACTTGCAAGACAACTATCAGAAGGAACGTGATTAAAAGATTAATAGAAAATGGAAAAGAGGAGCAGAGCAAATTAAAAGCTGAGTAAAGGTTTAACATTTATCATTTAAAAACAGCTCACAGACTCAGGAGCAGAATGCCTGGGGAAATGAGATAGTTGAAGAGAATATTCAATAAGCAGGTTACAGTCATCAAAGTGGATCTCTGGGATCAGCCAATCTTAGATGGAGGGAACTTTTTTTCAATGAAAAAAAGAGCATTTAAATTGGTTTACAGGTAGTCCTCGATTTACAGTTCATTTAGTGACCATTCAAAGTTACAACGGCACTGCTTTTCACACCATTGCATCACCCGCATGGTCACATGATCAAAATCCAGATGCTTGGCAACTGACTCATATTTATGACGGTTGCAGTATCCTGGGGTCACGTGATTACCTTTTGCAATCTTCTGACAAGCAAAGTCAATGGGGAAGCCAGATTCACTTAACAACCATGTTACTAACAACTGCAGTGATTCATTAATAACCGTGGCAAGGAATGTTGTAAAATGGGATAAAACTCATTTAACAACTGTCTCGTTTAGCAACAGTAATGTTGGGTGTAAGTCAAGGGCTACCTGTATTTAATTATATTTCATATTTCTTAATCACCCATCTTCCTCGGATAAAAGTGGTGAATCTTTAAGAATTATTTCTCCTGAGAAAGTCACATTCTAGAAGAGCTGCCAGCTAGCCAAGAATTTCCCTTCACCCAAAGTGAGTTATTTTTTTGCCTTTAACGTATCAGTGCTTTTTACAGTACAGATTTGGCCTTCTAGTAATTTTGCATTCCAAGGAACATCCATTCAGCTGCAAATTTTCCCATCAGTTTCCTACCTAAAATTCTGTGCCTGGATATGCATTTTTACTGCAATTTTCCCACCTTAAATATTTCAGTTTGTTTTTCCATTGAATTGTACAGCTTATATTGTACAGCTACTTTCCCACACATGAAAAGATAGCAGCTTGGAAGCTTCCGACCTAATATGGCTTCCAAAGCTGACAGGCATCCCCCCCTGGAGAAAAAAACACACTTTGGAAAAAAGGTAGAAACAATTCTGAAGTGATTTATTTTGGTCTGATTTTTTTACATCTCAAAAACCTGGCATTTTAACAAAGGTGTAGACTTTCTATATCCACTTTATGTACTAACTTGTAATAAACATTGACTGGATCACTTTTACAAATAGTACGATTATTATTGAAATCTGGCATTTTAAAAGGCGCGTTTGGCCTTTTATAGCCACTGTAATACTGCGTAGTCATTCATTCATTGAACTGTATGCTGCCTCAGTCAGAGTGATTTTAGGTGGCTACATCTAGGCACACTTTAGGCAGTTTTGTCCATCATCTGCAGTAACAAGAAACATCAAGAACCATGCAATAATTTGGGGAAGGAAACGTCATAAATTATAATTGGGACTGTCCTTACTCAAGAGTACTGAAATATTTGGTATTAGAAAACTCAAGAACAGGAAGTATAAATGCTCTCAACAAATTACAATGGGATTTCTTAGGAACAGACTTTCGTCAAAATTCCCATGCCAAAGAATGATAAAATTCTGTCAAATTCTTAGTCTGGCTGGCTTATTCTGTGAAACTGGTGAGGTTTCCGAGATATTATTAACTACCCAGTTTGTACATCAGGGTTTCCCAAACTGTAAATTGCACCTTTCTTGGGGAGATGCAGACTCCAAGGCAGGTGTGAAGAACTTTCTAGTTACATTGTTACAATAAGCCCACCTTTCCCAACATTTCATTGTATTGTTTTCCTTGTTGATTTGGAGGTGTGTATATAAAGATTACACTAAAGGGAGAGGTGATGGCAAAACATTTAGGAATCCTTGGTGTACAAATGTATGCTACTAGCCTAAGAACGGTCACACATTCCCCTGAGGGTGCCTGTTAATCAACATTTTTGGTAGCGGTTGTTTCTGCTTATAGCTGAGGAAACAGAAGGCGCTTCAATAATAGCACATCTGTCCCTTGTCTCCCATGAATCTACTTCTGATCGCTGTTGTCCATTGCTGGCAGCACATCCAGAAGAGGAGATGCTGAAAAGCCAAGAAGCTGGATAAGATAAATGTAGTCCTAACTTTGTGTATAATAAACAAATGTTCATGATAAAACAGATGTGAGAAAACTACACCAGAATGACGCCATTTGTCTCCAGTGTATGCTTTAGTGTTTTTTTTTTTTCTTAAGAGCTACACGATAAGCGGGAATTCAGCAGGTAGCATTTGCTCCAACTGCTAAGACCATCTGTCCGCTTGGAAGTCTCAGTCTTGTTTGTGCATGAAGTTTTCCTTTGTGGAAGAAAAAGAAAGGAGACAAATGCCAGATTCTGGCTATGAGACTCGCACAAATGAGACACTGCCAACCACCAGTTACATACAATTAGATGAATCTTGTCTTAAAATATATACTTTCAATTTAATCTTTTGGAAAGTCCCTGGCGATCACAGTATCAAAACCTCATGAAATGAAATCATCTTGGTTTGGGGAATCGTATATCCTTTTTGCACCTGTCTTTCTGTTGTGATTGTTTATTTTTCCAGGTGATTCTGTCTTATGATGGAAGCCTTTGAAAAGAATTCAACTAACCAGTTATGTTAAATATTAAATTTATTTGATACATTTGTCCCATGCATATGGTTATTTCTCATTGAATTTGTAAACCCCAACATTCTACTCTTTACGGTATTAAGAACTATTCTCACCAGTAAAATGTATGCATAATCGATTTAACAAATGGGTAGTAAGAGTTATAGATCTTTCTGTTATGGAGACACTGTAATTCCCTCCCTCCTCAATTTTCTGATTTAAAGCCTTATTCATGTGTGTTAGAAAATGAAAACAAGTTCTTTATAAATGCCAATACATATGTAATAGGAAAATAAAAGCAGGGAATTTCCAGAATACATTTTATGTTGTCTCTCAAAAACAAAATACCAGGAATTCAAAATCAAAACCGTTTTGAACAGTTTTCAGTTCTTCTCACAAATGATTGCCTGAAAGTTGAAAAAGCAGCTTAGATGAATCCAGGTGTTTTCTGTTTCATGAATTTCCTCTTACTCTACATCTAGCCGTGGTAATACAGGAAGAATAAGATTCCCAAAGGCTGAGTCTTGTGTTATAAAATATCCTGAAGAATGTGCATGAGCGTGCTGAAAAAGGAATAGATAACCTGTTTGAAAATTATACACGAGGCAAATAAAAGCAAATCCCATCACCATTGCCATCCCAGCTAAAGATGCCCACTAAACAGTTTCAAAATGATTCAGCTATAAACTTCAGTGCCCAAAAGCTTTCACACACAATTTTATATCATTTTGATATAAAAGTCAGCCAAGGCCTAGTAAAAGTCAGAATTGGACATTTAAATCTGACAGGGATTTTCGTCAAAGGCCGTTTGTCTACTTGCTAATGAAATTCTTTAGGAGCATTTGGACTGAGACAGGCTCCCAATATACTGTAGCTTGAATTCCAGCTGATCTCCAGCAGATACACATGTGCTCATCTAAAATAAAAAAAATAGCGTGACACAGAATGAGCAGACATAATCCCGCCTCTTATTTCAGCACCAAAATCGTATCAGAGCATTCATTTTGTATTTAAGCAGTTTTCAAGCCACGATTGTCCAACTTTTGGTTTGCCTGGGCCGCACTGAATGAAGAGTCATTTTCTTGGGCTACATATAAAATATATAATATAGTTAATGTATATAAACAACAAACTTTCTTTCTTAAATCTTTTTATTATCTTGTGGGCTCACATTACTCCCTGTCCAGGTCCACAATGTGGCTTGTCACCCGTGGATTGGACTTGCCTGCTTTAAGCTTTTGTGAGGAACATTAATTTTTATTCCTAAAAATAATTCAATTGTGCCCATTTTCCCTTATCTTCCTCTCTGAAATCTGCTGTGGAAGATTAACTTTTTGCAGTTCTGTGGTGCACATAACAGGACTGTGAGAGAGAGAAGGGGAATTTTTGATTCACAATCAGAAATGCATCATGAAATATTGAATGTAGCCCATACTTTCCAAGGCACAGGATGAGCAGAGTGTGATTTTATTCTTAAACTCATGTGGATTCTACCACAACTGTTTTGGCCTATTTGTTTCTTCTGGATGGGCACAGGCAAGTGCACACACCTGAGCTGAGCATTATTTCTATGGCTGGAGCATTGCCAAGGACATTGTGCCCAAATACAGACACAGCACTTAGACTAAATACTGGTATACCATTTTTAAAAATATGATCACACAATCATTTCAGAGAAACTGAAACAGGAATTGCAATAAATGTCTGAAGGTCGGCTGGGTGCAAAAGACTGAAAAGTGAATATGAACCTCAGAAGATTGGGGTTAACATCCCAAATTGGTTACAGGTCTTGTTAGACAGCCTCCAGTAATTCCCAATGGAAGAAGAATCTCAATAGAAGAGACTATCATTAAGAGAAATGTAGGAATATTTCCCCCCTAAATTTTCTCTGTCCTTCACCACCAAAACCACTGACCTCTATGAAGCTGTGCAAGCCTTTAGCTCAGCACTGACCAGGAGAACATACCTGTAAAGCAGCTTTCTGCTGCGCTGCTATGTGCTGCTGCTCGGCGTGATCCCGAAAATCCTTGTTAAGGGAGGACCTGGCCAAAGAGATGCTGTAAATAACAGAAGGGGGGAAAGAGCCACATCACACCAAGGCAGTGGAGATGAGAAAGAGCACAGGATCAATGCAAAGGTTTGTGGTAGGTATCCCAGAGTCAAAACTTTCATGGATGTTCCTTTTTTAAAAAGAGAAGATTTGAAGAGAAATCTAACGTGCTCAGAACCACAAAGTCAAATGGGATGGTCTGTTCTGCTCTGGAAAGACTTGCTCCGCTAATGGCATTCAAGCTCAAACACAAAGAAGAACCATGTCTGGCTATAAATCAAAAACAAGTCAGCTAGAAGACATGTGGGAGAATAGATCCTACCCTCTCCTCTCCCCTATGTTGCATGTTTTTCCTTTCTCACAGTGCCACCCAGTGCCTTGCCTGAATAAAGTACCTGAATAAAACAACGGCATTAACCAGCAGCCCATGGACTTCATGTTGGGGAATTCATATATTTGGTAGAGTGGCTGCAGAACTACAGGAAAAGATTTTCCCCTTGAGATAGGGTCCCAGCAAGGCCTCTTTGTAATATATCTTGTTGGTATGTTTCAGAGCAGAAACATGCAACTATAGTAACAATCCTATTAAATTTTAGTTTTACTTTAGTTTAGACATGCCATAAAGGAAGACAAACTATTTAAGTGTTGCTTTTTGTTTCCCCTCTGAGCCACTTAATATTATCATGATAAAGTTCAACACCACAGAGAGTAAGCAAAGAAAGGCTATACCATTTTTTCTCGAATATTATTTTTTTTATGGGAAAAGGTCCAGAGAAAGACTACTTACACCAACTCTGTGGGAACCTGAGACAAGGCAAATACAACCCAAAGTACTTGTGTTCACTAAGGACAATTAACAGAATAACCAGATTGCAGACTAACAACTCCGCTCCACTTATTCTGAAAATTGGATAGTTAACCAAGATTTTTTTTAAAAAATAAAAAATCTTTCAATTTTGAGCTACTTTTGTAGTTAGTCCTCTGAGAAACAGAATATATTTGGGTCAAAATTCAAAGTTCACAAATCCAATCCAATGCAGCATGTTTCATCAAGACATTAAACACATTACACAAGAAAAAGGAAGATTTTTTTTTTTAAACTGTTTTACAACAACTTCATTTTTTCCTACTTTGTAAGAACAGTTCCCAATTTGGATTTTGTCCTTATGAGAAGCATTAGACAAAAACAGACACCATATAACTAAAGAAGATAGTTCTGACAGGTCCTAGATCAGTGATGGCTAACCTTTTTGCCGTCGCGTGCCAAAAGTGGGGGAAAGTGCAGGAGTCGCGCGTGTGCGTGCCCACACCCATAATTCAATGCACCCCAACCCCGTGCATGCATGCATGATCCCCCCTGTGCTCCTCCCGCTTTTGGCACGCAATGGCACAATGGGCCCAGTAGGCCTGCTTTTTGCCCTCCCCGGGCTCCAGAGGCTTTCTAGGAGCCTGAGGAGAGCAAAAACAGCCTCCCCTCCCCCCCGGAGGCCCTCCAGAGGTCGGAAATGGCCCGTTTCCTGACATCCGGTGGGCCTGAAAGGCCCATAAATCAACTGTCCGGCACACACATGTGTGCTGGAGCTGAGCTAGGGCAACGCTCGCGTGCCCACAGATATGGCACGTGTGCCATAGGTTCACCATCATAATCCTAGATTAACAATATTGAGGTTCTTTCATAAAAGTTTGATAAACTGGTGCTCCAAACCCTCAGTTTTTACTTATGTTGTCATGTGTATAAGTAATGTCAGGAAAATGTGGAGCCATTATAAAAAAGAAAAAAGGATAACTCAATTCTACAAATGTAGAAAGACAGAAACTGAAAACAACTCCTCCTTGATTGGGTTAGGTACAGGTAATCCTCTATTTACAACAATTCATTTATTGACGGTTTGAAGTTACAACAGCACTGAAAAATTTACAACAGAATCTCACACTTATGATCGTTGCAGCACCCCTAAAGTTCACATAATCAAATTTTGAGTGCTCTGGCAACCAGCACATATTTATGAAAGCTGATTTGCAAGCGTCCTGGGGTTATGGGATTGCCATTTGCTACTTTCTTAGCTGGCTTCTGACAAGCAAAATCAAAGGAAGAAGCTGGATTCACTAAATGACTACCATATTTTTCGGAGTATAAGACGCACCTACCTTTTTTGGTGAAGAAAAAAAGAAAAAAAAATCTCCCTCTGTCTCTGAGCAATTTTGCCTCGTTGCAGCAAACAGCAAACAGCCTGCTTTACTTTCATTTTTGTTTTCAGCATAGCTTGATTTGCACAAGGAAAAAAAAATCTGCTCCAGCAATTTACCTCTTTGCAACAAGCAGCAGAGCCCTGCGCAAAACAGCTGAGAGTCGGGAGACAGATACAATCAACTTGTGCTAATTAGACTGTGCTGAAGCTGAAAGGAGCTGTTTTTTCTTGCTGTTTGCTTGCAAGGAGGTAACTGCTGGGAGGCAGAGGCCAAAGGGTGGGGGCCAGTGGGTGGGCAGGGCTATATTCGGTGTATAAGATAAACCTAAATTTTCACCCCCTTTTAGCGGAAAAAGGTGGGTCTTATACTCTGAAAAATACGGTATGTGATTCACTTAAACAACCATGACAAAAAAGGTAGAAAAATTGGGTGTGACTAACGTTAACAACTATCTTGCTTAGCAACAGAAATTCTGATCCCAATTATGGTTGCCTACTTGTATAAGTTAAAGCTGAGAGAATTGACAGGCTTTCAAAATTTGGTTACAATACCTGAACCTCCTTAATGTACTTCAAGGCCCCTAGCAACTCCTGTTCCCTAGCTACTTCCAAGTAGATCCTACTTACTTTTCAATCTGGGGAAAATTTGCATATAAAGTACTTGACATACTTTGCAATCTTGGTTTGAAAAGATATATGTAAGACTTTTAAATGCAAATTTTCTGCCACAAAACATATCCAAGATGTACTTTAATCATTATTTAAGAGTTTAATGCATAGGTTATTTCTGATCACTTCTGTGAAGTGAAACTGGGTGTTTTGTAAATTGTGTATGTATATATCTTTGTGTATATATACACGTGTGTGTGTGTGTGTGTGTGTGTGTGTGTGTGTGTATGCACTCAAATACAAAAACTGAAATTTCAAAATGTTTCAAATATTTTCCTCCTCTGTTGGAAAGGACAAAGATGAGAATCGGAATATACAGGTGGTCCTCAACTTCGGAGCACAATGGAGCCCAAAATTTATGTTGCTAAATGAGAAATTGGTTAAGTGAGTTTTGTCCCATTTTATGACTATCCTTGCCATATTTGTTAAGTGAATCACTGCAGTTATTGAATTATTAACCTGGTTGTTAAGTGAATCTGGTTTCCTGATTGACTTTGTTTCTCAGAAGGTTGCAAAAGGTGATCACATGATCCCGGGATACTGCAACCGTTATCAATGTGAGCCAGTTGTCAAGCATCCGAATGTAAATCAGGTGACCATGGGGATGCTGTAATGGTCATAAATCATTTTTTTTCAGTGCCGTTGTAACTTCAGTCACTAAGCGAACTGTTGTGAGTCGAGAACTACATGTACAAGCCAAGTATACATTTAGAGGCTTGCAAGAAGCAGTCTGCTCCCAATTGTTACAGTGCGGTATATATGTGTGTGTCAGGGGAGGGTTCTAAATTTTTTTACTACCGGTTCTGTGGGCATGGCTTATTTTGTGGGCATGGCTTGGTGGGGGTAATGTGGGTAGGGTGGGTGGACGTGGCCAACTTTTTTTTTTTTTACTTTTAAAAGCATTTTTTCAGCGGAAGAGGTTGTAGAAAAAATGCTTTTAAAAGTAAAAAAATAAAAACCCTCTGATGAGGTGGGTGGGGTAAGCGAGTGGCAACCGGGCTGGGGACCGGTTCAGGGGCATGGCCAGCCAATGTTATTACCGGTTCTCCGAACTACTACAAATTTTTACTACCTGTTCTTGCGAACCGGTGTGAACCGGGCAACCAACCACTGGTGTGTGTGTGTGTGTGTGTGTGTGTGTGTGTGTGTGTGGTTATTTGTCCCTATTTACTGCTATGATCAGAACCTATGAGCATGTGGTCCAGAGACAAGATTTTGAGCATAACCTACTTGGCTCCAGGGTGATTAGTAGAAGACTGGTTTTGCATCAGAAGTTTTCTCTTCTCCTTGTCTAGCTCAGCCAAGATTGCAACCCTGTTTTTATTCTGAAAGCCTGGGGGGAAAAAATAGAGGAATGTAAATGTCAAAATGGTATGGTATCAATTAACTTCGCTGTCTTAAAACTTTTCCAAAGTGATCTTTCAGAAAGAAAAATGAAGATATTCCTCTTGAAAGCAAACATCCACAATACTTACCGGTAGTCCTAGATTGAGCCCAGAGTTTAGGTTGCTAAGTGAGACATTTGTTAAGTGAGTTTTGCCCGATTTTATGACTTTTCTTGCCACTTTTGTTAAGTGAATCACTGCAGTTATTAAGTTAGTAACCTGGTTGTTAAATGAACCTCGCTTCCCCATTGAATTTGCTTGTCAGAATGTCACAAAAGGTGATCACATGAACCTGGGACACAGCAACGGTCATAAGTACGAACCAGTTGCCATGCATTTGAATTTTTGTCACATGATCACGGGGATGCTGGAAAGGTTGAAACTGTGAAAAACGGTCATAAGTCACTTTTTTCCTTGCCACTGTAACTTCAAACAGTCACTAAATGAACTGTTGTCAGTTGAGGACTACCTGTATTTATTACAGGCAGTCCTTGACTTATGACTACAATTGGGACCAGAACATCCATCACTAAGCGATGCGTTTAAGTGGGTTGTGACTGATTTTACACCATTTTTGCCATGGTCGTTAAGGGAATCACACAGTCATTAAATGAATCCAGCTTTCCTCATTGGCTTTGCTTGTCAGAAGGCCCCTGGAAAGGTCCCAAAAAATGATCACCTGATCCCAAGAGTCTGCAAATGTTGTAAATACATGGAGGTTACCAAGTGCCCAAATTTTGATCACATGATTTTGGGGATGCTGTGATGTTTGTCTGTGGAAAGTAGGATCATAAGTCACTTTTTTTCAGCACCATTAACAGTAACCTTCAACGGTAGTTACATGAATGGTCATAAGTGGAGGACTACCTGTATCTAACCCAATTAAGGAGTACAGGTAGTCCTCTACTTACGACCACAATTGAACCCAGAATTTCTGTCGCCAAGTGAGACATTTGTCAAGTGAGTTTTGCCCCATTTTACCACCTTTCTTGCCAGAGTTGTTAAGTGAATCACTGCACTTGCTAAGATAGTAACTTAGTTGTTAACTGAATCTGGCTTTCCCCATTGATTTTACTTGTCAGAACGTTAACAAAGGTGATCACGTGACTTTGGGACACTGCAACCATCATAAATATGAACCATTTGCCAAGCACCTGAATTTTGATCATGTGACAATGGGGATACCGCAGAGATCGTAACTGTGAAAAATGGTCGTAAGTCACATTTTTCAGTGCTGTTGTAACTTTGAACGTTCACTGAATGAACTGTCGTAAGTTTAGAACTGCCTGTAACAATTTTCAGTTTCTCTTTCTTTGGATTTCTACATTTCCTAGGGCTGAGATATTTTTTTTTTATGTTCTCATGACAAATGTCACTTTGAATGGTCCTTAAGCGATTGGTCATAAGTCAAGGACTACCTGTTACCCCTTTTCTCCTCTCCTTACTTATACCATTAAAGTAAGGAGTGTTTCCCCGAAAATAAGACCCTGTCTTATATTTGTTTCTGAACCCTGAAATAAGCGCTTGGCCTTATTGCCATGCGCTCAAAAGCCCGATTGGGCTTATTATCAGGGGAGGTCTTATTATCAGGGTAGCTTCTTAATAAAACGAAACACAAAAGAAGTTTGAGTTTGGTTGCTCTTAGGAATCATTTTCAGAATGGTATCTGCACTACAACATTATGTCTCTCTGCTGTGAACACCTGAGCACGGAGTTTCTCAGCAATGCAACCCTAGAGAGAGACTATACCTTTTATAATGGTTTAATTGTGCTTTTTAAAATTGCAATCAACAAGCCAATTATCTTTCACTTTCTATGGACATATTGTCCCATAATGTTCGGTAATAATTAAGGAAAATTCATTTTACTCATTAAAGTTCTTTTGAATTATTAAAATACAGTATTTTACTTGCCTTTAACAATGACAGTGGCATAGAGAGAAGCATGTGATACAGTGATTTATAAATAGGGAGTCTTTGGAGAAATCCATACTTATAGACTAATGGATGCCCTTTGGTTTTTTAAGGCTTTGGAACAGTGATTTAAATGATAAATAAAACTGTGTCTGAAAACTTTCCCCAAGAGAACTATCTCTTCATAAAGACCAATTTGAAAGCTCTGTAATAAGGTCGGATAACTTAATGAGTCAATTTTAAAGGACATTGTACAAAAAAATTTAGAAAAAAAATGTGCTGCTATATAATTTTGTTGCAGCAGAAACTGCCTATAAATCATTCCAATAAAAAACCCTACGTATAATATATTCAATGCATAATAAAGAAAATTAACTTCTTCTAATTTACAACAGCGAACATGAAAGATAAAAGTCAATTCATATGTTCAGAAAATTTGTAAGAAAATAGTTCTAGGACTGTAGGATTTTCTTATCAAATTAAATAACACTTTCTTACCAGAGCAAGAAGGAGCACTGTCTTTATATAGGATAATTGGATAAATAGGATAAGTAAGTAAAAGTTTATAACTTAAGGTGGTGGGTGAAGGTTATATTATTTTGGCAATCTAAAGCTGCAGGGTGGTGATGTCATACAAATGTGTAGACTAGTTTTTCCCAATTTGTTTTAGATAATTATTTTTTTCTGGAGTTGGGTAGAGGGTCTATTTTTAAGGCTCCTTTTTTCCGATTTCAGAAAATCAGAAAGCTTTTGCACAACTCCATATGGTATATCATCTGGTATACTAGCCCTTCAGTCACTCATGCTCTCGTTACCTCATATATTGACTATTGCAACATGCTATATGTGAGGCTGCCCTTGAGGACCACTTAGAACAGGGGTGTCAATCTCAAGACCCGGGGACTGGATCTGGCCTGCGGGGTGCTTAGATCTGGCCTGCGGGGCTGCCCTGAAAACAGCAAAGGACCAGCCCGCAGTGCCTCTGCCAATGAAAACAAAGCTTGAGAGGGCTGCATGCGGCCCTCCCAAGCTCCGTTTTCACTGGCAGAAGGTTGCAGGAGGCCATTGCAGCCACGGTCACTCACGCCCTTGTTACCTCTAGGTTGGACTACTGTAACACCCTCTACATGGGGCTGCCCTTGGGATGTGTCCGGAGGCTTCAGCTAGTCCAAAATGCAGCTGCGCAGGTAGTTACGGAGGCGTCTAGATACTCCCGTGTAACACCTCTTCTGCGTGAGCTGCACTGGCTACTGGTGGCACTCCGGATACGTTTCAAGGTGCTGGTGCTCACCTATAAAGCCCTTCAGGGCTTAGGCCCGGGGTACTTGCAGGGCCATCTCCAGCCGTTCTCCCATCGTCCTATGCGCTCTCACAGAGTCGGCCTCCTCAGAGTGCCGTCGGCCAAACAATGTCGGTTGACGACCCCCAGGGGGAGGGCGTTCTCTGTGGGAGCCTTGACCCTCTGGAATGGGTTGCCCACTGAGCTCAGGACAGCCCCCGACCTTCTTTCCTTCCATCGCGAGCTGAAAACGTGGCTCTTCCGCCAATTAAACTGATCCGTTTGGGGGTACACTGATATAATTTTAAATCGTTTTTTAATTGGGTTACTGATTTTAATTTGGTATTGTATTGTGATTTGTATTGAAGTTGTCATTTTGTAAGCCGCCTTGAGTCCCTAGGGAGAAAGGCGGCATATAAATCGCAATAAATAAATAAATAAATAAATAAATAAATAAATAAATAAGGAACTCAGGAGCCCATTTTTGCTGGCAGAACGCTCGGGCCACCACAGACGCCCCCAATACAAGTGACGTTGAGCTGGCCACACCCACCCTGGCCATACCCACCCCAGCCCCCCAAGGTCAAACACAACCCTGATGCGGCCCTCAATGAAATCGAGTTTGACACCCCTGACATAGAAGCTTGAAATGGACAAGAATGCAGACATGAGGGCAGTATTGGGCATACCTCAAAGGCATAGGGCTGTTATTTGACAGACCATTTATTGCCAGTAATGCCTAGTCAGTAAGAACTGACATGAGTCGATGCAGTTTGGGTCCTTCAATTTAAAAGTGACATCTTTTGGGATGCAAGGAGTATGGTTTCCTTATGGCGATGCCAGGGGTGGAAATACTCTCGGTTCGGACCGGATCACCCGATCTGGTAGCAATGGAGGTGGGTGGTTCGGAGAACCGGTAGCAAAAATCCCTGCCTCCCCCATGCCCAGTGAGCCACGCAATCATCAGAGGATTTTTTTTTTTTAGTTTTTAAAAGCATTTTTCTACCTCTTCGGCTTGAAAAATGCTTTTAAAAGTAAAAAAAAAAAAGCCTCTGATGATCGTGTGGCTCAGCTGGGAACATTTTTTCCCAGAAAAATGTTTTTCTGAAAACATTTTTTCTACAACCTCTTCAGAGGTTGTAGAAAAAATGCTTTTAAGAGCCTCTGAAGATCCAAGCTGAGTTGCCTGATCGTCAGAGGTTTTTTTTCTTTTAAAAACCTCTGACGATCCCAGCTGAGTTGCCTGATCGTCAGAGGCATTTAAAAGAAAAAAGCCTCTGCTGATCTGGCAACTCAGCTGGGATCATCAGAGCCTTTTGAAAGCATATTTTTACAACCTCTTTACTGAAGAGGTTGTAGAAAAAATGGTTTTAAAAGTTAAAAAAAAAATGGCCATGCCCACCCAGTCACATTACCCCCCACTAAGCGGTAGTAACAAATTTTCACCACTGGGCGATGCCTGTGTTAGGGTGCTGTTCTGAAGGGCTTCAGAGACTGGATGTTCTCCCAGATCCTAACTAAGGTGGTTGGGACCCCTTCTTGAATAAGGCTGTATGAGTTTTGATGTTTTGACCAGAGTTGCTATCTTGTTCTCTAACTTTTCTATTTTCTATTGTATTTTTATTCAGTTTTGTTTATGTTGTGAGCCACTCAGTCAGCCTGGAGTCTAAATCAAATCACTAAAATCATGTATTAATTTTTGGTGTAATTTAAGCGGGAGTGATCCTAGGGATCTCAAAGAAAGGGACTCCAAGAAATTCCTACTAATTGTCCATTCCTATCACAGTACAGCTTGTTCTCAACTTACGACCACAACTGAGCCCAAAATTTATGTTGGTGAGAAATTTGTTAAGTGAGTGTTGCCATTTTATGATTTTTCCTGCCACATTTGTTAAGTGAATCATTGCAGTTATTAAATTAGCAACATGGTTGTTAAGTGAATCTGGTTTTCCCATTGACTTTGCTTGTCAGAAGGTTGCAAAAGGTTATGAACTGTATCTCTGGTTCAAATAAAAAAAAATTAAATGAAATGTAAACACACACACACACACACACACACACACACACACACACACACACTATTCCAGGCCAAAGATTCACTCATGACCACAGGATATTGCAACCGTCATAAATGTGAGTCAGTTGTCAAGTGCCCAAATGTAAATCAGGTGACCATGGGGATGCTGCAACGGTCATAACTGTGAAAAATGGTCATAAGTCATTTTTTTCAGTGCCATTGTAACTTCAAAAAGTCATTAAATAACTGTTATAAATCAAGGACTACCTGTATATTAATGCTGCATATATAGTTTTGGTATGAAGCTGAATGTTTGTTTGTTTGAATATTAATCCACACAGAACCTCAGGGAAAAAACATCCTGTCTGTAATAGCCACAGAGAAATAAGACATTATTTTAAGAATTAACTTTTACCTTGTCCAGAAGGGTTTGATGTCATCTTCTTTGTTTCCCCCTTAAATTTCTGAAAAGCAGCTACAATTTGTATTTACACCAAGATCTATAACAATGGACACAAATTTATATTTAATCACGAAGGCATGCAACTCTATAATTATTAATATGCCATAATACAGAAATTTGCTTTCTTAGAAAGTTCCTGGTTTCGAAGAATATTTTGAAAAACATCACTTCTATAGCATACATACACCGTGATTTCCTATTATATTAAGGCAAAAGTAAATGGCTAAAATAAACTCAGGGTTTGTTTTCAGATAAGGTCTGTGATTAATGATGTATAATCCAGAAAAAAATAAACAAATGTTGGAATTAGTAAACTGAGCACACATTTAGTCTTAAATAAATCATGGGCATGAGTTTTATATTTGCTTGAAGAGACATAAGAAATTAGTTCATTGAGTTTACAAACTTCAACTGCAATGAAGAAAATCTGAATTTCTTAATAAATTTGTCCTGGGTAATGGACTCACTGTTTATTGAATTAGTTTGGACATTTATTCATACATAAAGTAACAGCCAGGTTTAATAGATATCTCTCCTCCCTTCAGATTGGGCATGTGTTCTATTTGGAATGCATTCATACTAATAATTATATCTGTACTTTTAATAAATAAAATTCCAGTAGCTTTGCCACATTTTTCTTAGCTGAATGTAAATATTTTCACTGATTGTTAAAGAGTAATGGGTTATGAGAAGAACCTTGGGATACAGAAGGAAGAGCCAGAGCCGAGGTCAGTGGTCCTCAACCTTTCTGGCTTGATGGCCTATTGGGGGAGAGGGGATAATTCCCTGCGAGTGGCGGACGTGCACGCACACCGCTCGTATGGAAGGAGCTTCATCTGCGAGTGCAAGTAGCCACCACTCATGCGAGGGGAGCTTCGTGCACAGGCACAAGTGGCCACCATTCATGCAAGAGTAATTTTGTGTGCACGCACACGTTCACCCGCAACTTGCGCAACCCAATTCCAAACAGGCCGTGGCCTGGTAGTGGGCTGCGGTCCAGAGGTTGGGGACCTCTGGCCTAGAGAACACCATGATAAAAAAAATCTGAATCCAAAGTAGTAATGTTTCTATGGAACATAAGGGTAGAGAAGGGAAGATCCACTTTCAGACATGCAAGATTCTGTTACTCTAACTTTACAATAAAAATAGAATTCTTGATTTTGATTTCCTGGTGTGGACTACTTTGAGGGCTGACATTAAGCCACTTGGAGCTCCAAATATCCAGGCTTAGTAGTTTGTCATCTATTTTATAAGAAACACGGAACTTGACCAGTCATGTCTATTGGGCCAAATCAGATGTTGTGTGAAATTACAAATATAATAAACATATAATTAACTATATGTTAGCATTAAGTCTATACATTCATCAATGGGTCATTCTATAACTGAGAAAGAGTTCTCAGCAAGATGGCACAAACATGGACCCACCAATTTTCCATTTGGATAATCAAGCCTTCATTCCACATTTAATATTGCTAACACTAATCTTCATCCTATTTTTTTGAGTTTCATATATTGTATTGCTGGTTTCACTTTGAAGAATCTCTTAAGAGATAAAATTCCAGGTAGCCCTGACACTGCTACATATTTCTTAACTGTATACACTGCCAAGGAGATGCTAAAGGTAAATCATATCAGAAGGTAGACTCTATTAAAATAACGACTATGAATCAATTGATTTAAACTATTGATCCCTCTGGGGTCAGGCATTCCCCACATTCCCCTTCAAATTAGGATTATTCCGCAATATTAATGTCTCATGGCCTGATTTCAAAATAAGACAGAGGCATTTATCAAAGATTCATGATGCCTCAAATTGTAGAAGCTAGCTACATTTAAGTGTTGCACGAAGAAAATTAGATATTAATTTGATTTTTATTCCTTTATCTCATGGGCTTACAGGGGCTTTCTTTTTAAATTAGTCATGAACCAACATTTACTTACATGTTAAACACGGGAATATGTAGGTGGCAATATGTAATAGCAAAAGTGGTAAATCATGATCATAATCATAAATACAATCATCATAAATCATAAGATGCAACACTCAGTGATAGTCATAGGATACTAAATAAACTAGATATGCTGCGAACCCAAAGGTCTGAGACAGAACATTATTCTTTATTTATGCTAAAGTATCACACTGATACCACAGCATTCAAAAGATAAATATATGGTCCCTTTCACTCAATGGATGAGAATATTTGTAGCTCAGGGTTGAACTGTGGGGTCCTTGGTGCTCTCTGGGCTTGGTTTTTTTTTTTTTTTTAATTTGATTTATATGCCGCCCTTCTCCGGAGACTCAGGGTGGCTTACAATGTGCTCAGCAATAGCCTTCATCCTTTTTGTATATTTATACAAAGTCAGCTTATTGCCCCCACAACTGGGTCCTCAATTTACCTACCTTAGAAAGGATGGAAGGCTGAGCCAACCTTGAGCCTTGGTGAGATTCGAACCTGCACTAATTGCAGGCAGCTGGTCTTAATAACCAGCTTAATAACAGGGTGCCTTAGACCACTGTACTACCAAGGCTCTTTTCTCACAGATGTTCATTACCAAAGTAGACCTGATTGTACTTGCCCCCTATGGATAGACTGCCTATAGCTGTGATGGCGAACCTATGGCACGTGTGCCACAGGTGGCACGCGGAGCCATATCTGTGGGCACGCGAGTGTTGCCCTAGCTCAGCTCCAGCATGCATGCGTGCGCCGGACAGCTGATTTATGGGCCTTTCAGGCCCACCGGAAGTCGGGAAACGGGCCATTTCCGGCCTGTGGGGGTGGGGTGGGGTGGGGAAGGCTGTTTTCGCCCTCCCCAGGCTCCTAGAAAGCCTCTGGAGCCTGGGGAGGGCAAAAATCAGGCCGTGGGTCCATTTATACAAAATCCATATCTATAGGCCAGTGATGACTTTTTGCCATTGCATGCCAAAAGTGGGAGGAGCACAGGGGGGGGTCATGTGTGCATGCACAGGGGCGGGGCGCATTTATTTATTTTTATTATTTATTAATTAAATTTGTATACCACCCTACTCCTGAAGGACTCAGGGCGGTGAACAGCCATAAAATAAAACATATAGATACAAAATTTAAAATAGAGATAAAACAAATTAAATACATTTGGCTGAACCATTTTAAAACCCCAATAATTTAAAACCAAATTTAAAATTCCCATTTAAAAGAGGAAAATTTAGGTCAGGCCAGCTTGATGAAATAGGAACGTTTTAAGCGCGCGACGGAAGGTACGCAGATCCGGGATCCTCCGTATCTCCGGGGGGAGCTCATTCCAGATAGTAGGTGCCCCCACAGAGAAGGCTCTCCCCCTGGGGGCTGCCAGTCGACATTGTTTGGCCGCCAGCACCCGGAGGAGCCCCTCTCTATGGGAGCGTACTGAATTATGAATTATGGGTGTGGGCACGCACGCGTTCAACCCTTTTGGCACGCGACGGCAAAAAGTCATCACTGGCCTATAGATATGAATTTTGTATAGATAAATATAATGAAACATGGGACTCACTTATGCAAAATACATTAAGTTAAAAAATTCTACTTATATAAATGTATTAGAAACATGTATGTCTTGAATAATAATAGCTTTAGATGAGTATATATAGAATTGCAATTATTTAGTGTTAAAATGATATACATTTTCCTTTGCTGTATTTTTCAATTTTTAAAGCATTTCTTTGACAATGTACGCTATTTTATCATAATTATCTTTGTGTTTTGTTTTGCTTTTTTTCGTTATTCTAAAAGAAATAAAAATAAATACAATTAAGCTAAACAATAGTAAACAAAGGCACAGTTCAGAAATGGCAGTTTGTTATAAAATCTTCAAATCAAAGGTATTACCAGCGTATTTACAAGTCAATAAAAAGCCATCAGGATTTTTTTTCTTTTTCATTCTGTCACTCGGGGATTCAATAACTCAGAAGCCTACCTAGGAATCCTATTTGAATACAGGTAGTCCTCGACTTACAACAGTTCATTTAGTGACCATTCAAACTTACAATGGCACTGCAAAAAGTGACTTATGACCGTTTTTTCACATTTATGACCATTGCAGGATCCCTATGGTCACATGATCAAAATTCAGACACTTGGCAAATGTTTCGTATTTATGACGGTTGCAATGTCCCGAGATCATGCAACCCCCCTTGAGTCCTTCTGACAAGCAAAATCAATGTGGAAACCAGATTTACTTAACAACTGCAGTGATTCACTTAACAACTATGGCAAGAAATGTTGTAAAACGGAGCAAAACTCATTTAATTAAAGTTTCACTTAGCAACAGAAATTTTGGGCTCAATTGTGGTCGAAAGTCAAGGACTATCTGTACATCTCAGTCAATGCGTGCATAAGCGCACCAACATGCCTTCTGTCCCTGTCCTAATATTTCTTTTTACTCTTACTCTTTTCATGTATTCAAATTATGTTTTTACTTTTACCTGTTATCTTATATATGATAGATAGATAGATAGATAGATAGATAGATAGATGGATGCTGAAAAAGGAAGGGAAAGAAACGGCTCCATTTATTAGAATAACAAAACAAATTAATTTTTAAAAAATTATTATTTTTATTATTCCAATTTATTTGAGAATGATAAAAACTATTCGTTAATTTTTTTAAATCAAAAAGGACGCTTGCCATCTTTTGCAGAAGCAGAATCCCAGATTCCTTTAAGGGTGCAACATCAATCTGCAAGGGTTTTCAAAGCGCTTGATCTAAATTAATCTATTCCTCCGTGGCTGGCATTTTTTGCAAATGCCAGCCCTCTTTTCTCCTTTTTTTAAAAAAACACCCCAAACCCTCCATCTTCTATGCCCTGGAGCAGAGGTGACTGGGTCTTCCTTTCCTTTTAGCCCGATGGGCTTTTAAAAATACCCAAATAAAGATGTGGGGGGGGAGGGAGGAGATAATGAAAAATAATACAAATGCCAGTTTAGTAAAAATACATGACGGCTACAATGCCCATCCTCACCGTCTATGCTGCTGAGCCATTGTCCACTTCTCACTTCGTGGTAGATTCTCTCCCCCCCCTCCACCTGCCCAGATGGACTCTCCTGCCGTCTCCCCGTTTAGAATCTTCCCTCCGGACCGGATTTCCCAATGAGTGCGCGAGCATCTCGCTTTCTTGTGGCGTCATACGAGTGCGCCGCGTGCCGTCTCTTCCTATTGGTCTCAAGAAAGCTGATGATAAAAATAGGGAGCGTGACGCCCGAAGGGCTTCGTTTGTGGAGTTGAATCATGTGGGGAATTCTGGGAGTTGAAGTCCAGGCGTCTTAAAGCTGTTGAGGTTGAGCATCACCGGCCTGTAGTGTTAATATTAAGAATTTAAATATATTTTAGTGTTTTAACTTTATAATGCTGTGTTAGCGATTCTAACTTTTAATTACCTTGGGTAAGTTTCAGTGGAATTGTTGAAATGGATGTAGTTTTCGTTCGTTGTTTTTATGCAGTCTCTTTCCATGCAGAGATTGGACTACATTAAACTAAGTTAAAATGTGATATATATATTTTTTGCTTATGATTTACGTTACATGGATATTTGAACCTAGTCAATATATTTTTCGTGAGGAATAGTGCTGCCAACCTGCTACTGTTTTACTAATATAGTCACTGTGTTTAGATTTAAATCCATTTACAATTGTGGGATTAAATCGGATGAATCTAAAGAATTGGCTTTATTGTTGAATTTTAAACCCATGGGAAAGGTCTTTTCTAGATTTCTACTGTTACATCTGCTATCTGTATCTATTGCCCAATGAAGATGCCTGAAACACTATTAAGAATAACTGGCTGGGAACTTGAAATGTCAGACAATGACTAGTTTCTGTTCTGTTTTAAAGGAAATAGTCTTGAAAAGGAAAACAAAAATGACCTTCATTGATATAGCATTTTTGAAAACTGCAAAAGACAGAAAGTTTAATTCAGCTTTCTTTGGTGTTCCCCTGATGTCCCACAGTATTGTGACTATATTGAGAGGGAAGGAATTGAAGACTTAATACATTAAAATCATTCTTAGTTTCGAAGAAAACAACCAAGAAGAAAAACAGACACATTGAAGAACACTGCTTCTGAGGGAGTGGTATTTTTCAGTG
Organism: Arizona elegans; assembly: GCA_022577455.1. Lineage (NCBI taxonomy): Eukaryota > Metazoa > Chordata > Lepidosauria > Squamata > Colubridae > Arizona > Arizona elegans. The sequence goes on along the minus strand of JAKOOJ010000008.1, from coordinate 9,194,365 downwards.
GTAGAAAAATGAAGGAGCCACGGCCAGAAAACAATACACATGAACAATGCCTTTGAAAATAAAAATAAACTGGAAAAATATAAGGAAAGATTAAACCTTTCCCAATCCTTTGCACTCTCCTTTGTTTAAAAAAAAAAAAAAAGGGGGGGGGGGGAGCAGGGCTTCCACATACTTTCAGAGTCAAGTCAAACTAGGCAGTTTGTGCTTTGTTTCCCATTTCTCCAGACTTGCCATCTATTATTATGGTGTTGCTATTTTCATACTTACCAGGGACTCAAACTAAATCTTATGTTGAAAACACAGGTTAGGATCACAATGGCTTTAAAATAATAATGAACTGTAAGGACTTCTTGTTCAAAACATGGGACTGGCATGGTTCACATCTGTTTCTAAGAATAACAATTTGAGAGCACATAGTGAATTCTTCAAAAAATTAATGAGAGTAATTGACAAAAGAATTAGATTAAGGAGCTATTTTCGACACATACTTTATCCCCTAAACAGTTATCAAAAGTTTTGTGCATTTCTGTTTTATTATTAGGCGATTTATTTGCTCCAGAAAAAAACGTATACTTCCTGCCTAAGTCTGGATCATGTTGTTTCTCAAGGCTGTCACAATTTCTGTATCAATACTTCTTATGATTAGAAATACAGCTTGTGCTGTTACAGATAGTGAGTCATAGTGAATTAGTTACCTTAAGGATTAAGAGCTGTCTCCTTAAGAGATTGCATTGTGGGAGATGTAGAGAGAGATTACATTATGGGAAATGTAGTCCATGACGTGACCATATCTGTATGTCTGATTGGCCACTGAGGCTTTCTGCCTGGGTGCAGAACAAAGACCCGGCCATTTTGAATTACCACAGAAGAGAGAAGCATGCTTTCTGAACAGGGGGACAGAACTACCATCATTTTACACTAGGAAATGGGGTAGATTGTGAAATACTTGGATGAACCTCACCTTGACTCACCATGATTGTAAGTCTATGGTTTCTGAAGGATTCCCAAATAAATATAATCTGCATGAAAACCTGTTCGCTAGAGTTTATCTGCCTGTTCCCAGTGGAGCCAGAGGCCTGGGGAACAGAACACAGCTGTAGGATGGGAACACCACCAAGGCAGTGCCAGATCAGTATAAACGTATAAAACTCCATAGTAATTAGAATGCAGGATCAACTCAGAAGAATAAAACTATGCATATGTTTAGAAAAACAACCTTCCCAAAATTGAAACACAGGAACATCAGGGCTATTAGAAACAAAAGAGAACTCACAAAGACAGTGCAAAGACCAGGACATGCCAGGAAGGAAACTATTGAAACAGGGATAACAAATAAAAGGGATAATCAGTTCAGGGCAAAGAACGAGGATTTAATCAGTTGCCCAAACAATCTGATAAGAGCTAAGCCGGGCGTGAGGGCTTAAATTGATAACAACATGATTAGCTTAGAGTGAAAGAGAGCAATAAGACACAGGAAGGACAGGAACACACGCCCAGATAACGCTTGAACTGAAACCTCACCCAGCATTAAGTAAATCAAGAAAACCAGAATAAGAAAACAGAAGACGATCAGCGAGCACGCACACAAAAGGGACGCACACAAAAGAACAAAAGAAAACAAAGAACTTCCATTGTAAAATAGAGTATAAAAATGTATGCTTACCTCATATCGATATCGGCTCACCCAGGAATGCTGGTCCTCGCCATGGCTAGATTGGACTTTCTGCAAAATAAAGAAACCTCGCTTTCCCCACCGCTTGCTTCCATCTCAATTTCTTTCGCTATGCGGATAACGCTCCACTATGTAAGCAACGCTCTCCCAGCTGGGAAATTCGAACCTGAAGGAGAAGCCTTGGAAAAATCCAACACAGCCTTGCAAAAGTTTCATGAATATCTCTTACAAATTCTGAAAGTGGTAATTGAAAACTAGAGTAGTAATAGTAATAACAATAACTTAGAAAAATGTAATTAAAATAGGCTGCACCCATCAAGCAGAACCTCGGTAGTCTGTTCAATTAGGGGGATTTTAGCCATTCTACTCAGGATTTTTTCTTTCAGACCAGCTTTAGGAACATAATGTGGTGTTACAGGTAAAAGGTCAACCAAGTTGCCAATGTTTTGCTGGGAGCCCAGTGTACACTGTTTTATTCTTTGCATGCTAATAAAATTATGTTATATCTTCAAAATGGTTTGGTTGCTGTAAGTGGGCCAGGTGTTGGCCACAACAATTGAAAAGAAAGTGCATTGGATTTCCCTGCCCCAACCTTAGTTGTACATCACTTAACAAACCTGAAGTCTGACTCAACCTGAGAGTTAGTCTGTCATGCAGTTTTCTATGCAGAAATGTTTTTATGAGATATTGCTTTGTTAAATCAAAGTGAACCAATTCAATACATATAAAGACTTCATTGGAAAAGTAAAATATTAGAGGGGAGGAGGGGAGAGAAATCAGCAGACATAGATATTCAATAAAAATCATGATGACAGAAAAATGATAAAACACAAGTTGTTTCAATAGAACCTCAGTTTTTCATACTTAACCCTGTATTGAATTTAAGTATGGTTTTTACCATATTTCACCATTGCTTCTTTCTTGCAGATATTTAGGTCGAGATGTGTAGAATTCTAAAAACTAATACTGTTATCCTATCTAAACAAGTACCTATACTTATTTGAATGAGATTTTGGGTTCTCAGAACATATTCAAGATTCATTACAGAGAGAATGCTTAGAGAGAGATTAACTGGGTTTTCTGTTTTGACTTAGATACAATCTCCTTGTTCTTTCCTCTTGGTTTTGCAGAATATGGAGGATCGTTAAAAGTCAGCTTATTTAGCAGGAATCCCTGCAGTTCTGCCAGAAATATTACTTAATCAGAATATCTGTTAGCTAAATGTACCATTTTAGTAACTTCTAAAGGCACGCTGCATTTTCTACCAGTTACGTCATGGTATAAATAGGATTATCTTGGAGTATCTTTTGTAGGAAATTAAAAGTGCATTTTATTTATTCATTCCTCTGAGCACGAGGTCAGTTTACCAGGTGCTTTTATGATAATTAAGGAGTATGGGTTTGTGACAATTTTAGTTGTCTAGATGCCCCAAAGCAAGATTACTGCTTAAAACTAGTAGTGGAGAATCCTTTTTAAGTTTAGATGGGGCCAGCTGATCCATAGTTTATCAAAGAAGAGATGTCAGCTCCAGCCCTGCGATGGTACTTAGGGCTGCCATTCGTGTGGGGATCGCTGTTCCGCTGCTGCACGCTTTTGCCGACCCTGTGTGCCTACTCTGCTGGGTCGTCAGCCCCGAGGTATGCCTCTCACTTCGACTCCCCAGCCGCATGCTAGATGACTTCAGGGGCATGCACTGAAGCAGTTATCAACCTTATCACTTTAAGACGGAGCAGCCGGAACAACTGAAGTGGCTTGCGATGGATTGGGGAGGGAGAGGGAGGATATGGGTTAATCGGATAATTTGAGTGATTGCACTGGGGTGGAGCTGTATGCTGCTTAAAGGGTGATGGGGAGCACAGAGCGTCAGCTCCAACAAAGATTCTTTTCTGTAACACTTTAAGGTGGTCAGTTAGTAACAATATCAGGATAAACAAACTTGGTTCCTGCTTTTGCATGCTGAGGGTTTTCCCCCCATGCTTTACGGAATCTGACAAAGAGACCTCTGAACTACCCAAAATGATAAAATCATAGACAAAATGATCACCAACAATTATGTTGCGAAGAACATAAGCCATCTCTCGGCCTCCGGTGGCCCGTACTCACCAATAAGCCAACAACACAAAGGATCTGTCCATAAAACGTGGTTTACTGAGAGTTAACAGCACAGCCAGGAGGCGGAATGCACAGCAAAGTAAAGACGCGGCTATCAATGGTCGCTGGCAGCATCTATTTGTAGCGCAAGCAAATGCTGGGCAGCTGGGCGCAGTTAAAAGTCCCGCCGCATACTTCCGGGCGCGCGCCAGTGATGTCATCACCGCCAGCCTGGTCTCGTCGGTCGCCCTCCGCTGGCATCGTTGCAGCTCGCTCGCTGGTCACGGCGCCGGTTGGGTTATTTACCCGCGAGCCCCGCTACTTCAACCCCCCGTGCACCCCAAACGCCTAGTCGCACCTCACAACCCCATCACCATCACCCCGTGCCTTCCGCGCCTCCCACACCCGCGCCACACCCCCCCCTGGGCGACTGCTGTCTTTCATTGCTGGGCGTGGTGTCGAGTGCTGCTGAACGCTCGACAGGCAGCTCCCCTTACCAGGTGTCCGTCTAGGGGAGATAGAAAAACACATTATTATCGATTACGTTTTGGTTTTGGTTGTGGTTTCTGGGGGTTCTTTTTATGGTATTGTCGTAACAGCTTTGGGGCATTTATATCGATTAGTGGAACCCAGGATGCTTCCGACTCGGGGTACCCTGTCCATCTGACTAAATACTGCAGCTGTCCTCTATGATATCTGGAGTTAACGATATCATTCATCTCATAATGCGAACCCTCTATTGGTCCAGGGAGGTCTTGAGGTACATAGGGGTTGCCAACTGGTTTAAGTAAACTGGAATGGAACACTGGATGGATTTTCCCTAACGAAGGTGGTAATTTTAATTTAACTGTCACTGGATTTATGATCTGTGATACAGGAAATGGACCTATGTATTTGGGACCTAGCTTTCGACTTGGTAATCGTAATCGTATGTATTTAGTGGAAAGGTACACCTGATCCCCTATTTTAAAGGATGGACAGACAGCACGTTTTTTATTTGCTTGTTGTTTATATTCTTGTGACGCCTTATCAAGGGCTTCTTTTACCCGTGGCCATATATTCTGTACCTTATGGGACCAATCCTGGGGAGTCATCTCCACGGGGTTGTGGAATTCCAGCTCTGGAATGGCTGTGAATTCCCGTCCCATAACGATATGGAAGGGGGTATACCCCGTGCTGCGATGTACTGAGTTATTATAGGCCACCTCAGCAAAAGGCAACAAGTCTACCCAGTCAGTTTGTTGATAGGACACATAGGAGCGTAAATATCGCTCTACCATGGCGTTAGCTCTTTCGGTGGCCCCGTTCGTACTAGGATGGTAAGCAGAGCTTAGTCCCTGAGTGGCTCCAATGTCATGGAGAAACCCCTTCCAAAATCGAGCCGTAAATTGCATCCCCCTGTCTGATATAATCCGCCTGGGTATCCCATGTAAACGGTAAATATGGTGTAAAAACAATTTCACTAATTGTCGTGCTGATGGTAACCCTTTACAGGGGACAAAATGTGCTTGTTTTGAGAACAGATCCAGTACCGTCCATATCACGGTATAACCTTTACTATTCGGAAGATCTACAATGAAATCCATTGAGATTTCTTCCCAAGGTCGAGTGGGTTCCGCTACAGTTTGGAGCAATCCCAGGTCGTGGTTTGGAACAAGCACGAACATGACACTTTTGAACATATTCCTCGACTTCCCTCCGCATTCTAGGCCACCAAAACTGTCGCCTAGCCAATGTTTTTAGGAACCCAAAATGCCCTGCGGACTTTACATCATGGCACTGTTTTAGGACTTGTTGTCTCAATGTAGCGGGGATGTACAGTTTAGTTCCCCACCACGCTACGCCGTTTCGGTGAGTCAGTACCGACCAATTGCTACGTAGCCAATCATCGGAGGTTGATGCATCTTGTAACATGTGTAGCCACCCATCAGTATGTCAAGTTCCAACGGCACATGTTTCAGTGTGTACAGACGGTATCAAAGCTTGGAAGGAACTAGTTCGTTTGCTTCCATACTGCGACATTCGAGATAGAGCATCAGCTAAAAACATCTTCCCTGCCGGTTTATATTTCAGTGAAAAACAAAACTGTTGGAAATACTATGCCCACCTCACCTGTTTCGGGGATAACTTTCGTGGCACCTGGAGGGCCTCTAAGTTTTTATGATCTGTCCATACCTCGAACGGATGCTTACCACCCTCCAATACATGTCGCCAAGTCTGCAATGCCCATTTTACGGCAAATGCCTCCTTTTCCCAAATAGCCCAGTTCCGTTCCGACGTTGTAAACTTACGCGATGTATATGCACAGGACCTCAGATTACCAGATGTGTCCTTCTGTAAGAGGACTGCCCCGACGGCTACGTCGCTAGCGTCAGCCTGTACGACAAAAGGTAATGACGGGTCTGGATGTTTTAAGATAGGCTCCTTGGAAAACAGGCTCTTAAGATCTTCAAACGCCTTTTGGCATGCAGAGGTCCAGGGTAACACACGCCCTAGTTTGGATTTTACCCCGGGTGGTAACAGCCTCTTTGTACGTAATAAGTTCGTTAATGGTAAAGCTGTCTTCGCGAATGAAGGAATAAAACGTCAATAAAAGTTTGCGAACCCTAGGAAACTTTGTAATTGCTTCTGTGTCCGTGGGGCCTGCCAAGCTAATACCGCCTCCACCTTCTTCGGGTCCCTCTGTATACCTGTGTTTGTAATCCTAAACCCAAGGTAGTCTATTTCTGTACGGTGAAACTCGCACTTCGAGAGCTTCACAAACAACCGTGCCTTCAATAACCTGGTAAGTACTTGTCTCACTAGCTGGACGTGTTCTTCCAGGGAGTTTGAATAAATAAGAATATCGTCCAAATAAACTAACACCCCACGATATAGAAAATCATGCAATATCCCATTGATTAATTGCATAAAAACTGCTGGGGGCCCCTGTAATCCGAATGGCATCACCAGGAAATGATAACTTCCGAGGGGACTGTTAAAGGTGGTCTTCCATTCATCACCAGAACGGATACGTACCCGATAGTACGCCTCACGAAGATCTAATTTGGTAAAGATCTTCCCGGTGGATAACGTTGTTAACAGGTCAGTTATTAAAGGTAGAGGGTATAACGGTTCAACACAAACAGCGTTTAATTCCCGGTAATCCACACATAAGCGTAACCCTCCGTCCTTCTTTTCCCGGAAAAGCACTGGAGCAGCCAAACGTGATCGACTGGGGTGTATGAAACCCCAGGCCAAGTTTTTGTCGATATACTTTCTTAACTCTTCCAACTCCCTTGGTGTTATTGAATACATCCGAGGCTTTGGCAATTTCGCCCCGGGAACCAGGTCAATGCCACAGTCCGTGTCACGATGTGGTAGTATATCGCATTCATCCTCACTGAATACTCGGGCAAGATCATTATATAGTTGGGGGTATGCCTGAGCATCCGCCACCCCATGTTGTACTTTTGCACAAGGCTCCACTATCACCGGCAGCCGTAACTTATGGAAACCCCCTTCCCACCAAATGGTTGGCTCCCATTTATCCAACCATGCAAGCCCGAGGATTACAGGCTCTACCATTTGTGGGACAACTATGAACCGGATAAGCTCGCGATGTTCCCCCACCTCTAAAACAACCGGTTCAGTTATATGAGCAGTTGGCTTACCACCAAGAATAGTCCCATCCATTTGTTCAAACCTAATGGGAGTGCGTAAAGTGGATATCTTAAGTCCTAACTCCTCTGCCACAACACAGCGGATTAGGCATCTGGTACACCCAGAATCAATTAGGGCCATCTGTTTACACTCCCGTGTCGTCTTTGGATGGCGTAAAATGATTGGTATCAAAAACGGACGTACAGGTTCACTTACCATGGGGTCCTGGATATCTCCATCATCCTCACTAATCCCCGTGGTTTCAGGAACACGAGCCGTCCCAGAAGAATCGCTCACGCTTGATCGTAGCGTCATCTCTGCCAGGGAATCGTGGATTGCTGCTCTAGACCGCTCCAATGTACGGCCCGGCCTCTCCGTGGATGCGGTGTTCAGTCCCTGCGGTCTCAGGGTAGACATTCGCGGTGGCGGTACAAGGCATTCAGCTGCCCTATGCCCCTCCTGATTGCACCGGAAACAGAGGAATGGGCGTCTGCCTGTCTCACCGGTAAACGGGGTTGGTTGGGCGAGGGCTTTCTCATTTGACTGCTCGCTGAATCCCGGCTTTTGTTGAACCTGATTAACACCCCTAGGCCTGAATTCCCTAAGGCCAATGTCTAAAGCCACAGCTGCCTTATACCATTCTGACAGGCGAGGTCCTAAACCACGGTACACACATGTTTGACGTATCTCCTGATCCAACCCGGATTGGAATTGATGGATAAGAAGGCGTTCTGGCCATGAGCGTAACTTCCCTGCTAAACTGCAAAATTCCTTAACGTAGTCTTTAGCAGGCCGATCACGTTGTCTCAGTCCTACAAGCTCCCCCTCAACCACCTGGGTCCGAGTCTCATCTTCAAACCGAGCTCATAAGGCCTCCAGGAATAGGCCGAGGTCTGTCAATTCACGAGCATGTTCACTGTGGAGATCAGCGACCCAGTCCACGGCCTCACCTGTGAGCACTGCTGTTACAACTACTACCATGGACCATTGTGATGGATATAACCGGCCATATAAATCCATATGACTAATCACCTGACTAAGGAATAACGCTACCTTCTCTGATGTCCCATCAAACGTAGCCTGTACCGGAGGTAGGCCCCAATAGTTCTGTGGGGCCCATAACCTGGGGCCCCATTGTAGTAATGGATCTATTTGGCGAGGCTGAGGGGTTGGTGGTCTAACCCCCCGCCCCCTTGGGGGTCGTTGCCTATCCATATCTGCTCCCCCTCTCTCCCTACTGGGTCGAGCAGCCGACCTTGGTGGAACACGGACACCATCCCCAGCAAAAGACAACCCGGTACCGGTATTTGCTGGGAGGTGTTCACCACTGGCACGGCTCGTCCTCCGTTCCAACTTGAACTTCGGGCTGGCAATACGAAACTTGCTTTCGGCCCCGATCCCTTGCCACATCCCAGTCGACTCTATACTAGGCGCCCAGGGCTGCCAGGAAGGCGCATCTCGAAAACTAGCCTCCCCAAACCTATCTCGCAGCACATCCATTGTAGTTGCTCCAGGGCCGGTGGAATAACTCCATTCTCCATCCTCCTTGTCGACCCATTGACGTTCCCTCCATCCCTGTAATTGGGCTCCAGTATATGGGGGGGGTCTGTACCCGTGTACCGGTCAAGGCCGAACTATGCCACCAGGTCTTGGCCCCAACAGGGGCTACCACCCCACAGCCGTGCGTATCCTCGAGTCCCGTTGCCCCCCGGGGCTAGGTGATTACCTCCTTCAGGGAGTCCCGCTGTTTTGGCTGCACCACAGGCTGCACGCCCGGATCAGACACTTCGATAACCGTGTCCTCCGCAGCCTCCTCCTCCGTCTCCTCTGGCGGCACATCCGCTGAAACTCCCTCTGCCATAACGCTTGTCCGGCGTGCCTACCAAACAGTGAAGACGGATTGAGAGCCGCGTCTTTCTCTCGGCCTCCGGTGGCCCGTACTTACCAATAAGCCAATAACACAAAGGATCTGTCCATAAAACGTGGTTTACTGAGAGTTAACAGCACAGCCAGGAGGCCGGAATGCACAGCAAAGTAAAGACGTGGCTATCAATGGTCGCTGGCAGCATCTATTTGTAGCGCAGGCAAATGCTGGGCAGCTGGGCACAGTTAAAAGTCCCGCCACATACTTCCGGGCGCGCGCCAGTGACGTCATCACCGCCAGCCTGGTCTCGTCGGTCGCCCTCCGCCGGCATCGTTGCAGCTCGCTCGCTGGTCACTGCGCCGGTTGGGTTATCTACCCGCGAGCCCCGCTACGTCAACCCCCCCCGTGCACCCCAAATGCCTAGTTGCACCTCACAACCCCATCACCATCACCCCGTGCCTTCCGCGCCTCCCACACCCGCGCCAACCCCCCCCACCCCGGGCGACTGCTGTCTTTCATTGCTGGGCGTGGTGTCGAGTGCTGCTGAGCGTTCGACACCATCCTTTTAGACTCACCCAGTAATAGGATAGGTGTCATACATTTTGAGCAACGTCTAGAAATGACTAAGTCAAGACTTATGTTTTTAGATTATATCCATTTAGCTACAACATAATCCTTTATTTAAAGTAAACCAAATTAAAGATATTTTTGATAAGCAGTATATCAGAAATATATCTGACCAAGAAGCAAAATTAAAATATGTTGCTCGCTGTCCACTTAAGAAAGAACCTGTCAGGGTTCCAAGTAGCACTCCCAACCAAGAAAGACTCTGAGGCAGGCACTTCCTCAAAGTTCCATTTTATTGAAGATGTCATATTGGCACATCTGGAGTCTCCCAGGTTTTCCCCACTCAAAGGAAAGTCAAAGCCCCTTCCCCTGCACCCACATGTCCATCACATGGTCTAATCAGGTCACCATCCTAACTGGAGTAGTTTCCCAGTCACTAGGTGCAGGTTGAACGTCCTTGACTTCCAGTGAAAGAATGTTGTTGTTATTATGGATATACATCTCATCCCGTTACCATCCAACCACCCTCCCAGTTCCCACAGCATGTCCATCAGGGGTGAAATCCTCTGAAGTCGGCTACCAGGTCTCTGAAGTCTCTGGTAGTCTGCTACCAGTTCTGTGAGTCTGCTACTGAGCCTGAGGCAGCTAAAAAAGGAACATTTTGAAGCCTTCCGAGTCTGCAAAGGTAAGTAGAACAGCGAGGGGGGGGGAATCTGCTGTGCCATGTGATTTAGATTAGCTAGAAAGCAGGAAATCCGATGATTCTAGCTAATATAAATCACACACCACAGTTGATCGTCACCCAGCTGATCGTCGGAAATACCGGTTTGCCCGAACTAGTAGTACTTTTTACTACTGGTTTGCCTGAACCGTTCCGAACCTGTAGCATTTCACCCCTGATGCCCATTCTCCAAGTATGGCAGCCCTGAAGATCCAAAGAAAAAAATGGCCTCCGGGGCTGACAAACCTATGGTTTGGGATAATATTCTGAAGGAAAAACAACTTACATTGAATCTCCAGTAAACTAAATTCTACAGCTCAGCATTTGCTGGAGTCGTCAAACTGGGGCTCTGCTAGAGTGTAGTATTTTTGTTTATCCAAACATATTTATTTAGGATCACTTTCAAGAGTGAGCTACAGATAGATAGTTTGGGAACTCTGCAGAAGTTGTGATGGTAATCACTAGGAATTACTGATTGCCCCATTATTTTTCTTGTGATGTGGATTCAACTTGCTCAATGACCTCAGACATTTATGGTTTTTCAATAAGTAACTCCTTGTTTTATTAATCTATTTTTGGAGCCTCTTAAGGGTAATGGAATTCCCCTGAAGGAGTTTTCCATGTTTTGGTATGTGTCTACAGTACTTCCTTAAAGATCAGTTTATTTGGCTGTTCTAATGAGGAAATAAGTAAAAGCTTTTGATGTTCCAGTGAAAAATTAGATTTTGATCATGAAATAAGCACACTGAATTATGTGGTTTTAGGATAGAACATTGTATAAAATGTCTTGATTTATGTTTGCCTCTGACAATTCAAATAGCAAATAACTATGCCAGTTGCTTGCCCACCATTTTGTTTTTAATGAATGAGAGGCCAGGTTTGTATACCATCTGCAACTCTCTTATGCTTATGGCTTGCAGTAAGGAAAATTTCTATCAAGATTTTAAAACAGTATTTCTCAAAGTTGGCAACTTCAAGACCTGTGGACTTCATCTCCTATAATTGCCCAGCCAAGCATGTCGATTAGGGAATTCTGAGAGTTGAAGTCTACGTGTCTTAAAGTTGCCAGCTTTGAGAAATACTATTTTAAAGGATTGAATTCCCTCAGTTAGGACAATCTTGCTTGCTAGATGGAGAAATCTTTTACCGGGCTCATATATAAACTGATTATGATCCAATCTAATCAGCTTCATACTCAAGGAGGAACATATAGTCACCCAACTCCCATATAGTGACTCTAGGCAGCTATGTAAATTTTCAATTGATAGAATTTGTGAGAATGTTTCACACTTGCAACATTTGAGGAAATGTTAAACTTGATCAAATGCTATCTAATGACAATATTTTAAAAAATTAGCTGTGAACTAAAACATTACATTAAAATATAGACAATATTTTGTTGGTCTTTCATTTGTCCCCAACAGTAATTGGGGGAGTGGGGGAGGTAATCATAAATGAAACAATCTCTTAACAACCTTTATAGATTCCAGTCAGAGTTTCACAGCTACTCCTTAAAACATATATTGAAGGCCTTTCCTCACAAGCACCTCAATGGATAACCAATATGTCTGCTAAAATGGGGAGAGGGGAATTGGCTATCTTTCCATGACATTGTCTTCAAAACATTCATAGACCATGAGTGAAAAAGTCTTAAATCATTCTTAGCTGGGACTTTCACTTTTAATCCAATAATGTCAAACAAGTCCTATAATAAGGCTATTAATTATTTCTCATTGCTTTAGAGCAGGGGTGGGGAACTATGGCCCTTTTATATTGGCTCAAGAATTCTGGGAGTTGAAGTCCACAAATCATAAAGGGGTCATAATTCCCTACCTCTGCTTCAGAGGAAAAGGAGGCCCACCTCATCTCACACACACCTTAAAGAAAAGATGCCTCTAATCATTTTCAGAGGACAAAGCTGGGCATGCACCATGCTGAGAGCTTAAACCTTTACATTTCTCTCTGTGACTCTTAATTTTCAGCTAACAATGAAAAGTAATCTATGGGCAATTGATTATGGGCTGTGGGCAAATACTGCAGACTATAAATATTTAGAACAGCCAGAAGTTGTTTGCAGAAATTCCTTTGCTCATATTAATAGATGCCAAGGGTAACAGAAACGAGAGCAATTTAAATAGAAGAGCAGCGGAAAGCAGTTCTGTGTTTTTGCAGCTGGCTGGTAATGTAGGAGTCACATTGTACTTGTTATGACCTCTTTCTGGGTGACTGCATCCTTGTAATACCTTCTCAATCTATAAGTAAAAAGGATTTATGAAATGCCATGAACCCTGGAATCTTTGTCTCCAGGAGTTGATTCAAAAGTAAGGGTAAGAAATAAGTAAGGGTAAGATCTCACATAAACATAAACCTTCACAAAAATATATACAGTAATTTAATCAGAAATCACCTTGCTTGCTTAATGAAATAATAATAATAATACAAAGAAATTTGGTTGTGGCCCTTGGAGTCACTGAACGATGCACCAATATAGTGTGCATCATTCACTGCTCCCCTGGTGACACCATATCTAGACATAAGCTGCCTGGTGCTTTTAAGTGCCAGTTATATTGAATGCTACTCTGTGATTCAGCACAAAATTAGTTCTGGATGCAAACAATCTATAGGTTCTTCAAGGGTCCTAGGGAGAAAAAAATGGCTTCTCACTATTCGGGATGGGAGGAGGAAACAAGTTAAACTACAACAGGAAACAGTTGAAACCAGACTGAAAATCTTTCTCTCCTGCTATTCTTGTCCTCCTTTCTTAAGTGTTTCATTCTTTCAGTCCTCAGGAGTATGGCACCTGAATTAAAAAAAAAGAAGGGGAACTTATTCAGGTTAGATAAATTATACATAGGGAACATTACTGCATGGATGTTAAATATAAAGGTGGCATTTAGAAGAAATTAAACTCTATCAGAAAGAACTGCTTTTATCGTATTGGTAAAATCAACAAATGATCATGTCCTTCTGACGGTTAATAATTGAATACCAGCCTTCTACAAGCTGTGGCTCAATATTTTGACACTATAGTTGCTAGAATTTCTAATTAGTATAGGAAGTGACTTGGAAAAGGAAGAAGGAGATGAGCTATAGCTTATTCATCATCATCTATTTCTTCTTCTTCTTCTTCTTCTTCTTCTTCTTCTTCTTCTTCTTCTTCTTCTTCTTCTTCTTCTTCTTCTTCTTCTTCTCCTTCTTCTCCTTCTCCTTCTCCTTCTTCTCCTTCTTCTTCTCCTCCTCCTCCTCCTCCTCCCTCTCCCCCCCTTAGTGATGGAAATTGTGGTCCAAACTGAGAAAGGTAGAAAACAACTATTATTAGATCTCCATGCTTCATGAGATTGACTGGCAGTAGCCCATATCTGAATAAGATAGTGATATGAGAAATCAAGCCTTGTAAATAGCGCCTTTGAGAATAAATATCAACATTATTTAGTTATTGGGATTATTATTGGGACCAATTTCATATCAGTATTAAAGCAGGGGTGTCCAATCTTGTCAGCTTTATGACCTGTGGACTTCAACTCCCAGAATTCCCCAGCCAGTCATTTAAAGTCCACAAGTCTTAAAAGTTGCCAAGGTTGGATTTCCCTGGATTACAGGCTGTTCAGTAAGAAGAGAATAAAGACAGTCAACCCAACAGAACTCAGAAGGTAACATCACTGTGCTAAATATTCAGGTACTCTTGAAAACTTCCAATTAAAGACTAGGACACTTCTAAGAATTAGTAACTGTTGCTGGATCATATATCTGTCACCTAATTAGCCTGCTTCTCTCTATGCTAAACTAACAGATAGAGTGTTATAATTTATTAAACATAATACATCATCTCTTGTAGAGATCATGAACCACTTTTTTTGCAACCTTCAAGAAAGGAAACTGTATTACGTAATTCACAACAAAAACAATGAAAAATTACTGAGGTTTTTAAATCTTCCAAGAGACTGCAAATAGTCAAGAATTGACCAAAGAAACAGAAGACATAGTTACATCTCATGACTGGTCCATAGATCCTACTCCTTTGAAGGCACTTTCTCTCCAGCAAAATGAATGAATGAATGAAAGAAAGAAAGAAAGAAAGAAAGAAAGAAAGAAAGAAAGAAAGAAAGAAAGAAAGAAACTGGTGTGAATTGCTTGCTTTTCTTGAGAGTCAAGAACTCAACTACAAATTTACCTTCAGAAAATATAGAAGTGATGGTTGAGAACAAATAAAAGATATTTATCTTTTACAATGTATACTCGTTAACCAGTTTTAGTACTATGACTTTGCAGCAGACAACCTAATCCTCCCCCACCTCAGGGGTCCCCAATTCCCAGACTGCGGCCAGGGCATGGTCTGTTTGAAACAGGGCTGCGGGAGAAATGGACAAGCCTGTGTGCAAAGCTTCACTTGCACAAGCGGTGAGCAAGCACACATACATGCAAAGCTCCATTCACATGAATGGAGCTTCGTGTGTGAACGCAAGCGCCCTCTGCTTGCAGAAGTGGAGCTTCGCACTTGAGCGGAGCTTCACGTGTGAGTGCAAGCACCCTCCACTTGCGTGTGAAGCTCCATTTGTGTGACTGGAGGGCGCTTGCACACTGCTCACACAAACAGAGCTCTGCACACTTGCATGTGCCTGCCACTCACATGCCCTCCCCGCACCAGGCTGGGCTGCCAAGCCGCTGTTATAGAGTAACAGCAGCACTCTATTAATAAGTAATAAAATAAGATAATTATGGAAGGGAATGTAGAAGTTCTCTGAGTCAAAATCCTTTAAACTGAGTGCAAAATGATTTAATATATCAATAAAGAGGAGTGAATCCAGACCTTTCCTGTCTAACTCTGGTGGGATCTTCTTCTGCTCAAAAAGCTTATGCCATAGTCCTGCCATTTGCCCAGCAGCCTTACCTTAATTTGGGAGAAAGTTTTGCAATGCTTCGGGCACCTCTCGGAGAATCCGAAGCTGGTGAAGTTGCTTGTAGATCTCCTTCTCCACGTCTTCTGCCTGGAGATGCGGGGAGCGGAAGCCCAACCCCAAAACAAAGGATCAGACATTGTGGGACAAGGACGGGTGTCATGACTTCACTTTTCCCCCTATGCTTTCATTGGCTATAATAATACATATGCATTTGTATATACTTGCACAGAATCTCTGTATCTAGAGAGAGCGAGCAAGGATTCTTGATGAAGTGCTGGACTCTCTGGCCTGCCCCACCCTAGCCCCAAGTTTCTTGCACATTTAACTGCGCCTTTTTTATTGAATCATTGCTGCTAACAT
The DNA here is from genome assembly GCA_022577455.1 of Arizona elegans. Classification (NCBI taxonomy): domain Eukaryota; kingdom Metazoa; phylum Chordata; class Lepidosauria; order Squamata; family Colubridae; genus Arizona; species Arizona elegans. The sequence continues at coordinate 9,178,550 of JAKOOJ010000008.1, read as the reverse complement.
TTTCCACAATTACTATGAAATCTTCTCATCTGCACTTCCTTTTTAAAATAATTAGCAGTACAGCTGGCTCCAGGTGTGCTCGTTTAAAAAACATTGGTTTTGCTCTGTTTGTCATACTAGAAAATATTGGTACAGAAGAAATGTTGCCCTTTTCTGAGAGGACTGAGAGGAGCCTAAGAGTAACAGCCAATTTTATATTTTCATAAATATTTTCATTTTTAGTAGTGAAGAAAGTTAACACCCACCCCTCTTAGAATAATGACATATTCTAGAAAATATTAAGAAGACAGAATATTATATTTCCCTGGATGAGAAAAGGAGAAACTTGCTTTAAAGACAAAACAGCCCCCTGACACCCCCCCCACCTTCAGCTCCAGGGTGATGGGATTAAGACATGGCCCTCAGGACATGATAGGATTAGCCCACTACCCATCTAACAGCAGGGCTCACTGCATTGCAAAATCACCTAGGGACATTACATCAAAGAAGTTCAACCAGACTTCTCTCAGACAAACTCCTAGGATTTGCACATGACTCCTACAGCAACCAATGAGATACCTGCCCTTACACAGGAACAGGAAGCTCTAAGGCCCAAGAAAGGGTATAAATATATATATCTCCTCCATGTGTTCAGCTACCTAGGACTTCAAACCCATGTGGTCCTGTTCACCATTAAACCATCCTTCCAAGCAGTCTCCATGTTTCCAATGTCTTTCTCCCCACTTGGAATTGAACCCAGATGGACATTTCTTCCAGCAGTAGGAATAGTGACATTATTGGGGACTATAGTGTAATATCTAGCAGTGGTTAAATCCTTCCTTCCTTCCTTCCTTCCTTCCTTCCTTCCTTCCTTCCTTCCTTCCTTCCTTCCTTCCTTCCTTCCTTCCTTTCTTCTGTCCTTCCTTCCTTCCCATTTCTATATTGGCAGAAACACCTCTCATGGTTTCCTCTTACAAGTTCCTTAAAAATAAGATTCTTGTTTTAGATTGCAACTCCTTTTATCCTTAACCAAGGCCCTGCTGACTAATGAGAATTGTAGTACAGCCAGAGGTGGGTTTCAGCAGGTTCTGACCATTTCTGGAGAACTGGTAGCGGAAATTTTGAGTAGTTCGGAGAACTGGTAGTAAAAATGCTGACTGGCCCTGCCCCCATCTATTCTCTTGCCTCCCAAGTCCCAGCTGATCGGGAGGAAATGGGGATTTTGCAGTAACCTTCCCCTGCCATGCCCATCAAGCCATACCCACAAAGCAATGCCACACCCACAAAGCCACGCCCATAGAACCGGTAGTAAAAATTTTTGAAACCCATCACTGACTACAGCCCAATGTTATCTGGAAGGCATCAGGTTACCTCTTCTTAGGGGGCTGAAAGTCTGCCTAGTTTCAGTATCAACCAATAGTACTTTCCTTCCCTTTATTCAGTTTTCCACTTGATTAAGAGTTCTGGATAATTCAAAAAGTTTGTGTGCTGTTTTGTTGCCCTTTGTTTGGCCTACTGAATGTACTGCCCTTATATGAATATATTTGGTTATTTTATTGGCCTGTACGTGCTTCAGACTCCTTAGGTGAATGGTGCTGATGAAACCTAAAATATTTGCAATGCTACTACTTGACTTCTGTAGAGACTCTCATCGTCCTTTTCCGCTCCACCAAGACTGATTTCATTCAATGCCTATTTGTACTGGGGTGAGGAATGAGGCCCTGTGACTTCCTCAAGTATAAATCAAATCAAGTAGCTTACCGATTCTCGCATTAATTCTGCTGTCTTCCCCAAGAGGGAATAGACGAGAAGGATTCCAGCCTGACTTATCCTCATCAAGGGATCATACATGGCTAGCAAGGAGGTCTGCAGAAAAGCTCTCGCCTGACCCTCTGTGAAGATGTTCCTGAATATCTGGAACCAACACGTGGTCATGTTACTATCCAAGCATGGTAGGAATGTTATTCAATGGATTTGTTTTAAAAAGTCTAATGGAGATTTAAAACAATGCAAACTATTTCGGACTGGTGTGCATAACTTCCCTTTGCCCAAGTGCCATAAGTTTGGGGGTTGCAGTACAAATGGGCGGGCCACATAACATGATTTAAAAGCTTTTAATTAGTTAACGATGATATTTTAGCACCTAAAGTTAATTGTGATGCCTATTTCTCTTCCATATAACTTAGAATTAAAACTAAAGCCAAACAGAGAATTTTAAATTTTTCTTTCCCAACCACCCGAAAGTATTTGCCATTTTTTCTCTATAAAACCAAATTTTTCAGAGTCAATTGATATCCTCAAATCTGGACTTCTATAGCCAGTGTTGTCTTGGGACATAGCAATGGTCATAAGTATGAACCAGTTGCCAGACATCTGAATTTTTATCACATGATCATGGGGAATGCTACAAAGATGGTAACTGTGAAAAATGGCCATAACTCACTTTGTTCAGTGCTGTTCTAACTTTGAACAGTCACTAAATGAACTGTTGTAAGTCGAAGACTACCTGTAATGAGTAGCAGGATTGCTGTTCTACAAACAGGGTCTCCAACCTTGGCAACTTTAAGACTTGTGGACTTCAACTCCCAGAGTTCCTTAGCCAGCTTTGCTGAAGTCCACACATTTTAAAGTTGCCAAGGTTGGAGATCCCTGTTACAAAGGATGTGCATGATCCTTCTTGGCCTATTGGCATATTTCACATCCCCAAAGAAAGCTGGTCTTACCTCACCCACCCTGCAGGCATCAAGATAAGCCAGCATCTTCTTGTCTTCTGTTTCCTGGCACCATAACTCTCCGGCCTCCATTGTGCTGAATCCTAAAAAGGAGACAACAGAGGCCTACTTCCCATTCCACCCTGCATGATGAGCCTTTGCAATTGTACAGCTGGCTAGCTTTCTGGATCTTTTTGTATCACGCATGGACTTGCAAGTGAATTTTTCTTCCAAGGGGACCTTCTCTGAAACATTTCCATCTAATTCTGGCTATAATATGAAGCCAGAGTTGTGAAACAATTCTGCAAGAGGGTTGAGGGGAATATTTCCTATTTCTTATTTATGTAAAAGTTAGACCTAATATGTTGAGGATGCTTCATGCTGAAGGGACGTGCATTTTAAAATAAAAAGAAAGAGAGAGACAGAGACAGAGAGACAGAGGAAAGAAAGGAAGAAAGGAAGAGAAGGAAGGAAGGAAGGAAGGAAGAGAAAGAAAGAAGAAAGAAAGAAAGAAAGAAAGAAAGAAAGAAAGAAAGAAAGAAAGAAAGAAAGAAAGAGATAATACTACGCAATGGCAGCTTTCAATTGGCTGCTGATTCTTTGCTAACTGAGCCACTTTTCTGGAAGAAAAATGAATATGAAAGATATGAAGTACTATAAGTGCTGACCATAGGGTGCTTGCTATCTGGGATCCATACAAATAAAGCCAAAAACAGAATGAGAGTCACTCACTCCTCCAGCCAAGGAGGAGAAAATGTGACTGATGAACTGGATTTCAGCATTAGCATCAGAGTTTCTAAAAATGCAGCTGTGGTAAGATAAGAAACATTTGTCCTCTCGCCCCACATAGAATGCAGATAGATCGGGCCAGTAGAGTTCAGATGATCCATAGCTACTCCTGCAATCTCTAAAAACACACTTTGAAAAATGCTTTGAAATAGGGACCATCAGATTGTGGTCCTTCAGCTGTTGCTGGAGTAAAATTGGAGCATCGCTCACCACTGTCATTCCCAAATTTTCCTTATACCTCCCTTTGCCACCCTTTTCAGGATATCTGCTAAATCCACACACTGTTTTGAAGGTACAAAAAAATAGGACATCTTCCACCACCATCTTCCGTGTAGTCCACTATGTATCTTCCTATCAGCCTTGCCGCAGCCCCAGTCTTCCAGCTATACCCCACCAAGATTGGTAGCCCTTTTTTTCTTCCTTTTCATCATCCCCCACACCTCAAATGATTTTTCCTAGTCCATTAGATCTTCATAGTATCGTTTGGTGTTTGGTTTTTTAAAATCCTGTGATTTCTTTAAAGGTTTCACACCCTCATGCCCCCCCTGAAAGTTTTTTCATGCTCCTCGCTCCCAGTTTGGGAGCTTCTGCTCTCTAAAAAGGTATACATGAGCTCTTTGGGATCACCCATTGTCTGCTAAGCAGGCTTCACTTACCCATATCATTCAGGACAAGCTGGTAAAGGCAGTTAATGGCATCTCGGGCTTGGTAGCTCACCTCTTCCACTGAATCTGTGATACAAACTGCAAATTGTGCTACCTGATGTCCCAAACCAGGTAGTTTCCCAGATTTCTAGGTAGGAAGGAAGGAAAAGAGAAGGAGTCTTCTCTTTATGTTTTGTGTTAGCTCTTCATTGCATTAAAAAAAAAAACAACTCTCCTTTAAATGATCTACAGCTAAGGAAGGACCTCTGCATCAGTGTGAAGTAGTCCCCTGATTTCTGGAATGAGAAACTATCCAAAAGGATACTGTATTTTGGAGGGGATGATGGATGTAAGACTTAAATAGGCTTTAGATACTGTACAGGTAGCCCTCGACTTACAACAGTTCACTTAGTGAGTATTCGCACTTACAAGGGCACTGAAAAAAGTAACTTACAACCATTTTTCACACTGACGACGTAGTAAGACCTAAATAGCCAGAAATCCACACTACCCCATCACTTACATCTTGAAAGAAAGTGAAAACTCCCAAGATCTTGTGCAAAAGCACGAACACCTTGGAAGCTTTCACTGCACTTATGCATGATTGTGCAAATCCGGCTGAAAATACTGATTCTCTTCAAGAGTGGCAGTGCAAAGCAATTTACTGTTCAGCCTGAAAGAGAGATCTAGTTTAAGGAAGAGAATCAGATTGGTATAGTATAGATGTTGTCTTAGAAACTAGGAGACTGTGAGTTCTAGTCCTGCCTTAGGCATGAGAGCCAACTGGTGACTTTGGGCAGTCACTCTCTCAGTCTAACTCACTTCATGAGATTGCTATGGAGAAAAGAGGGGACAGGAGGATTAGGTATGCCTCTAATAGTAATAAAAAAATATTTCAAAAGAATTATTCAGTTGGGAATATCAGCATTCAGTGGAGAAGTAGATAAAAAAATATATGAAAAGGTCTATCTTCCATTATAATTTTCTTGGAATACTGCAATGTTACATAGAACAGCTTCTTTCAAACTGGTGGTTCTCATAAGAGTTGAATTTCAACTCTTAAAACTCCAAACTGATACGATCACCTAATGCAGGGGTCGGCAACCTTAAACACTCAGAGAGCCATTTGGACCCATTTCCCACAGAAAAGAAAACACCAGGAGCCACAAAATTCTTCCTGTGCCTGACTATTTCCTGAGGAACCACAAAACTAGCATATATAGTTGAATTAAAGATTCTGTTTTCTTCTGAAAATTTTCTTTTCTTGGATTTATCCATGATTGAGTCGGTGGGTGTCGCACATTGGCAGTTGTGATGCATATTTTGAGCGACAGGGAGCTATAGCAAGGGATGAAAGAGCCACATGTGGCTCCAGAGCCACAGGTTGCTGACTCCTGACCTAATGCCATAGAAAAATCTCCTTTCAATTTGAGGCTCTTCTTTTCCCACCAATGGGAAAACTATTTTTTTCTGAAGGGAAGTTCCCAGTGAGTTTTAATTTTAGTTAGGATCAAAGTTTTATAAATAGGAAATGGGAGATTGGTGCATTCTTTTAATATGCTTAGTATCTCAAAGTCCAAATCATTACCTACCTCAAAATTTGATTGCTGGTTCACATGGCGAAGCAAGGAGATGCTGCAATTAATGGCTCTGAACCTCTCTTGGGGGTCTTGTGAACGAATCCAGAAATTGACGTGCTGTGGAAGGAAATAGGAAGTCAGAAAAAGATTGGCCTATCATATCTTGATCCAGATAATATCCAACTTTTATCGATATCTATGGCCACACAAGAGTCTTGACCCTTGTAGCTCCATTTCTTGAACTTGACCATTTTTTTAAAAATTATTTTTGCTACTGGGTACTGACTGCTTTAGATTAGGCCAGTGATGTTACAATTGTCAAAAGTGGACAGGATAGAAATTCAAAGATGGGACAATCAAAACCTTTAAAGTAGGGGGAAAAAACAGCTCAAAATAAGGAGTGGGCTTGTTGAGGGTTTATGGGGTGAAAAGACTCGAGACATCTTTTTCATTCCTGAGAATTTGTTTGCAGCTCTGAAACAATATATTCGAAATGTTAACTTACCATTTTAAATATCTAGAGGTCATTGAAGAAATTTCGGGGAACAGGAAGAAACCTACAAGCTTCAGGTTATATGGGTTAGTTAAGAGATGTGAAGTTCCATTTCAACCTTTCCCACTCATACTAACCTCGAGAGAATCCCACCACCATCTTCTCTTTAGCCTCTCACCTCTAATATAAATAGGAGATGGCTGATGGTAGGTGCCTCAGACAGCAGGCCCTTCAGCATCATGTCCATGGTATCAAAGGATGATCTGTAGAGCGCCTGTAAAGGAAGAAAATTCTGCAGGTTGATCTCTCAAGGTGGAATTCTCTAACTTCATTATAAACCAGCTGTCTAAAGAAGAGTACATTTATTACAACATAAGTTCTCATCTCCATTTCATTGGATACACGAAGTATTATCAGGGGTGAAATCCAGTAGATTCTGACAGGTTCTGGAGAACCAGTAGCAGAAATTTTGAGTAATTTGGAGAACCGGCAAACATCACCTCTGGCTGGCCCCATAGTGGGGTGGGAATAGAGATTTTGCACTATCCTTCCCCTGGAGTGGGGTGGGAATGGAGATTTTGCAGTATCCTTCTCCTGCCACCCCCACCAAGCCACCCCATGCCACGCCACGCCACGCTACCCCACACCACACCATGCCCACCAAGCCACGCCCACAGAACCAGTAGTAAAAAAATTTGGATTTCACCACTGATTATTATCCATTGGCTTATGTGTTTTATGCACTCACATGAATGCGAGTGCCTGAATATCTATTATGTGAATTTGTGATAATAATGTGAATTATAATATGTGAATTTAGAAAAAGAAGATAGCATCTACTCCTCCCTTACTGACTTCTGGGACATACATTTCTACAGCACAGTCTTCAGTATGGAATACCACTTAATGACATGAGCTTAAAAAGCACACCATATTTGCCCCCAAACCAGCAAAATTTAATCCCAATTTACCACACTATGAGGGTCGGTTGTTTGCGTTTCCATGCTGAATATACCGTGAAGAGCCAGTCGTAAAATACCTGTTTCTAGCTCAGAAGCAAGCGGGGGCTTCATTTTGCTGGTAAAATAAAGAGAGAAGGCATTCATTATGTAATGGGAAACAGGGTTTGGATGCCTTATTTAATGGAAATAGACAATCTCCCCCCTCCATGTATGTCTGTGTCTGTAAAGCAAGAGCTACTGTAGATCAGGATATAAAAAGGAAAGGAAGGGGAATCATTCTAAGACTTCCTGTTTGTAAAGGAGAACCAAAAGCAGGTTATTGTTACTGGGCAGCTATCAATGACTTCGATTTAATGCATTTTAACTATAACATTTGTCATCAGAAAAAGCGACAGTGTGACAATTAATGTACAAGTAAAAAAATGAAGGTGAAAATATCTGAGTGTCATCAACCTCTAAGTGGCAGAATCAACCAAAGAAGTCCTTATATTTGCTAGCAGAGCAAAGATTGAGGGTTTAGAGAGCACAGATAGAAATGGGAGGCGAAGAAGAGACCAAGGTGGTAGGAGGTAGGGAGAGAGATAGTTTATGCAGTATTGAAGAGAAGAAAAGCATGCAGTGGAATATGTATGTTTGACATTGAGCATCCAAGTTTGTTCCTACCACTTTCCCCTAATTTGGCTTTATAAAGAAACAAACCCCCAGCTGTAGAACTAGCACAAAAGCAATTTGTTGGTAGGTAGCAGCTACCTCAGGTTGTAGACAGCAAGCATAGAACAGGAGAGAATGAAAGACGGGACGGAGTGGCTAGGCAGTGTCTCCATCACCATCTGAAAGAGATGGAGGAAAAATGTCAAGGGAGGAAGAATATTTGCATGCTGCTCGGTCAGGCTTCTTGTCCTCTGATAGTCTTGTAGTCTAGGTTTGAGGCTAAAGGAGCTCATTTACTTTCGCCCTTTAGCGTCAGAGTGGGGAATGAGGGGCCCTCTTTGAGTAATAGTTTTCAGTATCAAGAAGGACTTTTGATTAATCCCAAAGGTGCTTTTTCAAGAGGCAACTGGATCCAAGAACCTTCTTCGGCTCTGACCGGATGGTGGGGGATGGAAGGATTTATACTCCTGCTTATACACCATCCAAGCTTCTTGGATCCAATTGCCTCTTGAAAAAAACACTTTTGGGACAACCATGACCTGTACGACTGAGAATCTCCATAGACACTTTTGATCAATGTTTCTAGTAGTAAGCAAATTTCCCATGTGGAATATGGATGTTGATAAAAACCGGGTTCAGATTAGCCAGATGCAAAGCCTGTGCAAAAAACTGAACTTTAATAACCTGAAAACTCATTATAATGTGGCAAACACCCCTTCTGTATGTGCAATTAGGCATGAACAAGATCATGCTAAGATTATCAAGGGATGCTATGAACTGTTCCATGGTACATGTATAGCCACTGAACAGGCTCACTAGAGGCTTGATGACTCGAATGTTATCAAGCCAATTGAAGAACACAAATATGTTTGAACTGGGTATAGAGTGATTATTTCCCTTTTAAAGCGCATCCCACCTTATATCTGTGAAGACCTTTTTTTTACTTATGCATAAATAAATAGTTATTAATCTACCTGTCCAGCTTGGATCCTATTTTGCCAAAGGCATAACCGGTCTAAGAACCTTGCCATGATTTATGGCTAATTAGTTGCCTCCATTTTTCTCTTCTGTTTACTTCTACCGTTCCTTGATTAGAACAGCCAGGAAAACTTGAGCTGTTTCTCTTAGATCTTGATTTGGGGGCACACATCTGAATTCCGCAAACAGGATTCAGCTGCTTCCCCCTGTTAATTCTGCCTTGAAAATCCAAGGCTTACTTTCCACTATTTGGTAGCCACTTTCCCACTGGCTCTGGTTGGGGTCAGCTCTCACTCACCACTAGTGCCTCAGTCAACTGATTTTTTGTATATGGAAGATCCAGTGTGTCTTGGCCACATTTCTGTGCAGCTACGCAACTTGCAGAAATGGCACGGAGGAAACTGATGTTTTCTTCGTGGTTATCCAGGAACTGCTGCAATTGTTAATAATTAAAGTTATTAACACAAGTATCATTTCACTGTTTGATTGTTATTAATCATCAGTGGGATTTTAAAAATAGTATGCAGGCGAACAAATGTGTTAGATCGGCGCAGGAAAGGAAGACGTGACCAGCTCGTTACATTAGTAACCTTTATTGAGTACAAGAAACAGTAGCAAGACTGTCTGTGCGCTGCCGGGGCTCTCCTTATATTCGCTCCGGCAGACGCACCGCCCCCTGACAGGGATTCAAATCTTCCCGCCCGGTGGCTGGCAGCCAATCCGGGCGGATGTCCTTATAAGGACATAACACTCCTCCCCCCTAGTCCAAAGAAAAAAAACAGTTCAGCGTTCGTCAATGAACGTGACGTAGTCCCGCAGGTACGTAGGACGCCTAGGCACCCTACTTGACCTGCGCAGTCTCATTTCTTCCGCGTCCCCACCCTGGACGGACGGGGTTCCTGTGGCTCCTGGCTCCTTCCCCGGAACCGGGCTCGGTTCGGCTGGCGAGTGTGCGGGGTCACCCTCAGCGCCTCCGGCCGGACCGCAGACCTTGGATGGCTGGTTCTGGTGGTCTTCCTCCTGGCCTGTGGATCTTTCGCCTCGGCGGTGCTGTTCGGTCTCGACCCGGGAAGAGCGTCTGAGTCTCGGTAAGACCCCGGCTGTCACTTGCTCTTCCTGGGTCTCCCGGTGGCTGCAGTTCTGCTGCGGCCCGGTTCGTTGTGGTCCGGAGGGTGGTTCGGGCCGGTACCCTTGGGTCCGGTCTGCTCGCTGTGGGTGGTGTTGGTTCGGGTAGCGGTGTCCGACCTTGCAGGGGTGGCGCAGGTGTCCTTTGCCGGGCTGGCGCTGGCCTTCCCCGTCGGGTTGGTGGTGGTTGACCTGGTCGGGGTGTCGTTGTGGGGCTTCCTCCTCGGGCTGGTGGAGGTCTCCCCTGCCGGGGTGGCGCAGGCCTCCCTGGCCGGGTTGTTGTCGGCTTTCCCTTCCCCCTAGTCCCTGGTCTACCGCCAGTTGGTGGTTGGGGTCGTCTGGGTTGGGTTGTTGTTGCCGGGTTGTTTCTTGCGTTGGGCGGGGGTCCCCCTCGCCGGGGAGTCGTGTGCCACCCTCGCCCATGTGCTGTGGTGTGCCCATCTGCGACGGTCCCCGGTCTACTCGCCTTGCGTTGAGGTCTCCCTGGTAGGGCTGCCGTGGGTTGCCTTCACTGGTAGGGTGCGGTGCTCCCCTTCTGGGCAGGTCCCGGTCTACCTGCGGGCTGGGTCGGGGGTCCCTGGCCCTGCTGTGCCGGGTGTCCACCTGGTCGGGTTGGTGTTGCCATCCCCCGTGTGGTTGGCCCCGGTCTACCTCGCTGCACTGCCGACGTGACAGTGCCTGGTAGTGTGCTGGGCCGACCTCGTCGGGATGGCGTTGCTCTGCCTCGCCGGGGTGTGGTAGGCCTACCTCGTCTGGGTGTTGTAGGCCTACCTCGCCGGGGTGTTGCAGGCCTACCTCGTCTGGGTGTTGTAGGCCTACCTCGTCAGGCTGGTTTTCGTGTGCTCCCCCCCACCTTTTCCGGAGTTGGTCGATGTGACGTCTCACGACCTGTCCATCTTCCAACTCGACGGTGTAGGATTTGGGGCCGGTTGTGCTGGCAATCTTCCCCTTCAGCCACTTAGGAGAGCCGTTGAAATTCAGCGCGAAAACTGAATTTCCTTTGCTGAAGGCGCGAAGCGGGCGGCTGGCGGTTGCGGTCACTTCCGGGCTGTATTGGGGGTGCAGCCGGTCCAAGGGTGACCTCAACCTTCTGCCCATCAGGAGTTCGGCCGGGCTCTTGTGGGTGGTGGCATGCGGCGTGATGTGCTGGGTGAGGAGGAAGTTGTCGATGCGTTCTTGCCAGTCTCCCGGGCCCATCTTGGTGAGGGCTTCTTTTGTGAGCCGGACCATCCGTTCCGCTTGTCCGTTTCCGGCCGGCCTGTACGGAGCGGAGAGGGCATGGCGGATGCCCAGTCCTGCCAGGAAGGACTCCATGGCCAGGGATGTGAGCTGGGGGCCGTTGTCCGAGACCAGCATGTCCGGTAGTCCGTGGGTGGCAAACAGGCGGCGCAGGGCTCGGATCGTCGCTTTTGTTGTGGTAGATGCCATGGGTACCACCTCGAGCCACTTGGAGAAGGCATCTACCACGATGAGGAGGTGCCGCCCTTGCATCGGGCCCGCGAAGTCGATGTGGACCCTCGACCATGGGTTGCTGGGGGTCTCCCAGTTCGTGACTTCGGATTGTGGCGGTGCTGGGCGGACTTCTTGGCACGGGTCACATCTGGAGACCCATTGTTCAATGTCTCTGTCCAGTGAGGGCCACCAGACGTAACTCCGTGCCAGGGCCTTCATGCGGACGATGCCTGGGTGCCCGTTGTGCAGTGTCTCTAGCGTCCGCCGTTGCAGAGTGCTTGGGATCAGCACCCTGTCTCCCCATAGCAGACAGCCCTTTATGGTGGACAGCTCCGTCTGTTTCCTGGTGAACGGGCTGAACCTCTCTTCCGTCTGTTTCGCTGGCCACCCCCTGAGGATCCAGGACCTTACTTGGCGGAGGGTGGGGTCCCTCTGGGTGTGCGCGGCCACATCTGCAGAGGATACTGGACAGTTGGCGTCGTCATCTATGTGGAATAGATGGAGCGTGGGGGCTGGGTCTTCCACCGGGTTCTTCGATGGGCATCTGCTGAGTGCGTCGGCGTTTCCTATGGCTGTGCCTGGCTGGTGCACGAGCCTATAGGAGTAGCCGGCCAGGAAGATGGCCCATCTCGTCATCCGTGGGGACATGAAGGTCGGGGTGGGTTGGTCGCCTGTGAGGAGTCCCAGGAGTGGCTTGTGATCGGTGACTATGGTGAAGCGCCTTCCATAGAGGTATTCGTGGAAGCGCTTCACTCCTGCCACGATGGCCAGGGCTTCTTTGTCCAGCTGACTGTAGTTCCGCTCTGCGCCGGACATGGTTTTCGAGAAGTAGGTGATGGGGGCCTCCGTGCCGTTGGGCAGCTCGTGGCTGAGGACTGCCCCCACCCCGTATGGCGACGCGTCGCAGGTCAGCTTGATGGGGAGCGTCTCGCTGTATTGGATGAGGACGCTTTTGGACGTCAGTAGTCCCTTGATGGCCCGGAACGCTGCTTCCTCTTCCTGGCCCCACTTCCAGGAAGCCGATTTCCCCAGCAGGCGGTGGAGTGGCTCAGCAACTGTGGCTTTCTGTTTTAAGAAAATGGCGTAGAAGTTGAGCAACCCAAGGAAAGCCTGAAGCTCCGTTTTGTTTTTTGGGCTTGGAGCTTCATGGATTGCTTCCACTTTTGATTTGGTGGGGTGGATGCCTGTGCTATCAATGAGGTAGCCCAGGAACTCGACTTCCTGTACTCCTATGATGCACTTGTCCCGCCTGACCCTCAAGCCCTTGGCCTTGAATCGCTGCAGGACAAGCCTGAGCCTTTCAAGGAGTTGAGCTCTTGAGTCACCGGAGACGAGCACATCGTCGAAGTAAGGCACCACCCCTGGAACGCCTTGGAGGAGGCGTTCCATCATGGATTGGAAGATGCCGGGGGCGGCGCTGACTCCAAATTGGAGCCGGTTGCATTTGAATGCCCCCCTGTGCGTGACAATTGTTTGAGCCTCCGCCGTTTTTTCATCCACTGGCAGTTGCTGGTAAGCCTGGGCCAGGTCCAGTTTCGCAAAAATTGATCCAGATCCCAGGGAATGCAGCAGGTGTTGCACCACTGGGACTGGGTATGCGCTCTGTGCCAACGCCTTGTTGATGGTACAACGGTAGTCGGCGCAGATGCGCACAGACCCATCATGCTTCAGTGGGGTCACAATGGGGGTCTCCCATGAAGCATGATCGGTCGGTTCCAGGACGCCCTGGGCGATCAGCTTATCCAGCTGCTCATCTACTTTGGGCCGCAGGGCAAACGGAACTCGGCGGGGCTTGAGCCTAATTGGGGTGATTCCCTTGTCCAGATTGAAGGAGATTGGCCTCCCCACAAATTTCCCCAGCTTACCATCGAAGACTTCCTTGAACTCTTCGATGAGGTAGTCGAGTTCGTCCCTGCCAATTTGGTTGATGCCCTCGATGGAGAGCCCCAGCGGCTTGAACCACTCCACTCCTAGCAGGTTCGGTCGGCTGTCCCTTACGACGGTGATGGGGAGCTTGCCTTCGAACTGCTTGTAGGTGACCTGGATGTTGGCTCTTCCTAGCACTCCGATGGGGTTTCCCCCGAAGTCGACGAGCTTGGAGTGTAGTGGCTTCAGCTCTCGCTTGGTGATACTGGGTTGCAGGCGCTTCAACTGCTGCCAGTCCATGATGGAGTAGACCGAGCCGGAGTCTACCTCCATTTTGCAGGGTGCTCCTTCCACGTGGATGGTCACATGGAACTTGGTGGCACTGTCTGACGTCGTGTGAGCGATGGTCGTCTGGTGGACCGCTCCGCTCCGGGGAAATTCGTCGTCTCTGCGTCTGGAAGGACCAGAGGACCGTTTGGATGACCTCTGGTAATCCTTCCGATTCTCGCGGGGACGGTGGCTGGAGGGCTCTGGGGCTGGTTCCTCAGCTCTGCAAGCTTCGGCGATGTGACCCCTTCTGTTGCAGCGTCGGCAGGTCGCATCTCTCCACTTGCAGGTTGCTCTGGCATGGTCCCCTCTGCAGCTGGCGCAGCGCTCCCCTTTGTAGTTCCGTTGGGCGGTTTCCCGCCTTGGGGGTCTGGATACCTTGTGGACGGTGGACTCTCCCTCCGACTCGGATCCAGCCGTGGAATCCTCTGTTGAAGATTGCTCTGTGGAGCGAATCTTGTGGATTCCCTTGGCTCTGCTTACTGCGGCAGCTGCTTTCTCCGAGATTTCGGATGCGGTGGCTTCCTCCACCACATCCTTGAGCACGAGCTTCTTCCTGCTCAGGAATTTCTTTTGCAGGCCTCTGTCCCTCATGCCGAAGACCACGCGGTCAGCGATGGCATTGTCCACGTGGTCGAACTCACAGCTGGCTGCGATCTGGCGTAGGGCGGCCACGAATTCCTTGATCGTCTCACCCTCCTTCTGGTCCCGTTGGTGGAAGGTGAAACGGTTCGCCACCGGTGTTCCTGTTGGGGCATAGTGGTCCTCCAGGATCTGCAGCAGGTCTGTCCATGGCACTTCTTCGATGTCTCGTGGTGCTACGAGATCGATTGCCATGTCGAGGACCTCGGAGCCGCAGTTGGCCAGGAAGATGCCCTTCTTCCGGTCATCATCGGCATCCCTGATGTTGTTGCCTCTCAGGTATTGCCGGAATTTCACTACGTAGGATTTCCACTTGTCCTTCCCTGGGCGGAAAGGAGCAAGGGCTGGCAAAGTGACTTCAGCGGATGCCATGCCTTTGGAAATGCCTACTGTAGTTCCCGGTGCCGGAGTCTTGTCTTGTTGGCTTGGTGCCGCGAGGTTCGTTCTTCTCTCAGTCCTTCGTCGCCAGTGTTAGATCGGCGCAGGAAAGGAAGACGTGACCAGCTCGTTACATTAGTAACCTTTATTGAGTACAAGAAACAGTAGCAAGACTGTCTGTGCGCTGCCGGGGCTCTCCTTATATTCGCTCCGGCAGACGCACCGCCCCCTGACAGGGATTCAAATCTTCCCGCCCGGTGGCTGGCAGCCAATCCGGGCGGATGTCCTTATAAGGACATAACAAAATGAATCAAACGCCAAAGTAGACTCTATTCTCAGGCTTACAGTTTAAAAAGTAGCACAAAAGGAAAATAAGACTTTTGAGAGAATGGGGTTTTTTCACTGGCTCTTTAATTTATTTCATAAAACGTTTCTGAAACTTCCAACCAGAGAGGTTTCAGTTGGAGGACTAAATAAAGAACATTTGGTCATTTCCTTTGATTCCAGATTGTGATTGTAATATTCTACCAGTTTCCTCTTATGGGAGGGACAAGTTACCACAGGAAAAATGAAGCTTAGCTGATGCAGAGCAGATGTGTCCAATTTTGGCAACTAAGACTTGTGGATTTCAACTGGCTGGCTAAGGAATTCTGGGAGTTGAAGTCCACTGGTCTTAAAAGTTGCCAAGGTTGGACATCTCTGATGTTGATGAATCTTTCCCCCCCCCACCACTCTACATGGGGAAATATTATACTGAATTTCCCCACAAGGAAAAGAAAGGAGGGTGGCTGAGTCTTCCCTTTCACATTAGATTATCTAGTGCAGTGATGGCTAACCTTCTCGTTGTGTGCCGGAAGCAAGCAAATGCGTGCGTGACAGTATACATGCGTGCCGGCAACAATAATGCAATGCATCCACCCTGCGCATGTGGGCATAACCCCCCTGCTCCCCCCGCACATGCGTGTGACCCCCCTACAGCCTCCTGGGCCTAAAAATGGGCTGTAGGGGGTGTGCTCTGCCCCCTTCCCCCTGTTTTGGGCCTAGCAGGCCTCCCTGCAGCCTCTTGGGCCCAAAAATGGGCTGTGGGGGGCAGCACCACCCCCATGCATGCATGCACGACCCCCCTTGCACATGCACACATGTCTCCCACATGTGCCCCGCGCATCTCAAAAATCAGCTGGGAGGCAAATGCGCGATGGAGCTGAACTGGGCGACGGCTCACGTGCCCGCAGAAAGGGCTCGGTGTGCCAGCTGTGGCATGCGTACCATAGGTTCACCATCACGGATCTAGTGTTTAATGTGCTTTGGGGGAGGGATCCATTTTTTTATTTGTTTGGGCTAGGATGCATAATAACTATGGTATATACAGACATTTATACCATCACAACCATACTTTTAAGATAGGGAAATATATGCTGAATACAGAAAAAACTAAGGATCGTGAGTTAAGAAAAAGAAGGTTAATGAAAACATAGTTATTAATAGAAGATATTTAATTAAGATTAATTGACATTGATTGGAGTGTGGAAATTAATTAGTTTGCCTTCTATGTAATTTCATTTCTAGTTTGTTTTTAAAGTGCATGCGTTTGTTTGTGTAATATCACACAGATATGATTAACATATGAATAAATATCCAAATAACCTAATAGCTATACAGCATCCTTTTCTCATTTACTAAGAAAAACATCATACATACACTCCACTCCAAGTCTTGTGCAAAAGCACAGCCTTTTAGTTTTAACTAGTTCTCCAAATAACTTCAAAGCATCCATCCTAGCTTTGCAGGAGAGAGAGGGAAGAGGAGCTGTTCCAAAGAAAAGGAATCATTCCATAGAAACCCCCTCCATTGTATCACTTTGTGGACAGGATCCCAGAATATGTCTTAGACCAAATCAGACAGGTAGAATCTACCTGGAGCAGACCGTCTCACAGATTCCTGGATTTTAAACTGTATGAGACTTTAGAGGTGATACCTAGCACCTTAGGTTGCACCTGGAAGCCAAGTGACAGCCACAGTACATGTAGCTGTCAAGATTTCTTCTTTAAAGATTGGTTGCTTCCCTCAGGAGCAATACCGAAGCTATACCTTGTCTTCTCTGTGAGCATATTCCATGAGGGTTACAATAGCTTCCACATCCAACAGATGGCTGGGTTGCTCCGATTCAGCTGATATGAAGGATAGGCATGTGGAATCCACAGTGTCTGCTGTTGAAACTGTGGAAAAGATACAGCAAGAGAATCGGGCGATGGCTCAGCAAGGAAATTGTGGCATTTGGAAGACAAAATCTTAGCTCTTAGTTTTTACCTTGCCTCTCTTTAAATGGTTATGCAATTTGTTTTGTTATGACGTTGGCAGAAGTTGGTTAACCTCTGGTAGACACCCAAAGGTACTTTTCCAAGAGATAACTGGACTCTCTTTCTTTGAAGATGTTTCACTTCTCATCCAAGAAGCTTGTTCAGCTCTGGCTGGATAGTGGGGAATGGAAGGATTTATATTTCTTGCAGACAGCTGGTCATTTGCATTCTTTTAGAGAGTCATTAAGACCACTAGGAGGTTTATCTGTGTCCTCAGAGTTACCTGAGTAGTGCAAATGGGTGTGGAGTAGCTGAAAGGATGGTGTTATAGACTGCAGATAGATGATGCCATATCCCAGCAAAGATGGGGAGAAAAAGAACTAAAACACAACAAGAAAGCCCTCAGAACGTGTGACTATCCCAACCAGGCCTTCATCAAATCCTAAAAGAGACTCAGCTGGAGCTTGATCATAACACAAGAGAACAATAAATGAAACAATATTGTCATTCCATACGTTGCAAGAATATTTGAAAAGCTCAGGAGATTCTTCATACAACAGGAGGTGGACATACAACATATGTACACACTTTAAACCAAAGAATACACTAAGGCAGAAGCTTGTCCATCCCAAAGATGAAATACCCAGACACAAATTGAGCAACGTGGTATATAGTATATACAGTACAATGCAGTGAGACATATGCAAATTTGTACATTGGGGAAACAAAACAACCATAAATGCATGGCACAACATAGGAGAACAAACCCATCATGACAAGATTCAGCAGTCCATTGCATTTGAAAGACAAAGATCACACTTTTGAAGACAGCAAAGTCCACAATTTGGACAGAGAGGACCGCTGGTTTAAAAGAAGGGTCAAAGAGGCCATCTATGTCAAAATTGAACAGCTCTTTCTCAACAGAGGGGGAAGGATACGACATCATCTATCTCCAGTCTACAACACAGTCCTTTCAGAAGTTTCAAGAAGGCTCCACACCCATTTCGCTACTCAGGTGACCCTGAGGGCACCGATAAATCTCAAAGTGGCCTCAATGACTCCTTGAAAGAATGCAAATGACCAGCTGTCTGCAAGAAATATAAATCCTTACATTCCCCACTATCCAGTCAGAGCTGAAGAAGCTTCTTGGATGAGAAATGAAATGTCTCCAAAGAAAAACAAGAAAGTCCAGTTGCCTCTAGAAAAAAAGCACCTTTGAGACAACCATGACCTGGATGACTGAGAATCTCCATAGACATTCTAGTAGACACTAACTTAAAAAAAAAAAAAGACAGTATAGTTATAAGAGGAGAATATCAGTAATGCAAGGTTGAAATGAAGGGTCCTTGGTGCTCTCTGAGCTTGGTTGTTTTCTACTAAACTAGGTAACATGTGCTGGTGATGTCCAGAGCCCCAAGGACCCTTCAAGACAATATAACAATAAAGTAGGCCTAATTTTGTCCTTGCCTCAACATCTGCTAACTAGCTGACTAGTAGTGTGTCGCCCACCCCGTTCTCAGAGGTGGTCTCTAAAATTCCATTTACTTGAGCCAATAGAAATTGGGAAAATTTAGGATTGTCTTCATTTTCCCAAATAAGCTTTGGGTTCAGCTCTCTTTACCTACTGTTCGCTTTCCCCCTTATACCTTAGGCTCCCCTTACTTGTGGTATCAGATCGCCTCGTATTTGTGCTCTCTGTGGCGACGCTGATCGCGAATGAGTTGGCTTGCTTGGAATAATTCTCCATCCGGTCACTTTTGGGACACGGTTTGATTTGTTGCTTTTCTGCCTGCGGTTTGAAACCCTGGGGACTGATTTTACAATTACTGCAGCAGGTCCAGAATGTTCTAACTTTTTCCCCATCACTGATTGAATTGTCCCTGCTTGCTCGACAAAAGTGAAACGCCCGGGATCTTGCTGGTGATTTCTCGAGGCCTCTTGTTGGTGACCTCTGCCGGCTTCCCATGGGTTGGCCACCTTGAGAGGCGGAAACTGAAGAAGTGGTGGTCCGTCGGTCTGGGCTGCAGTTGTTCCCCTCTTCTGTGGCTTCCACATTGGCATTCTTATTTTGAATGAGGATCCGAAGCCTTTCTAGCCTGAGCAGATAATGAGAAAGGGAGGTTTTAGCAATGCCCTCTTGGACGTGCTATCAGCAGTCTGAACTATCTCAAACTCTCATGGGCCTCTTGCGCGTTGCAATTTATTAAAGAACTTCTATTTCTCTTGGACAAAAATTCTCCAATCTATCCTTTCTATACTCTGCTCCAAAATCACTATTTCTTACCCAGCTGTTAATATGATCAGAAATTGAGCTCATTCAGCATGCAAGCATTGGGGGTTTGATTCAGTTGTTTTATTGAGGGGGGGGGGTTTGATTCAATGACTGTGGTGGCACAGTGGTTAGAATGCAGTACTGCAGGCTACCTCTGCTAACTCCCAGCAGTTCAATTCTCACCGGCTCAAGGGGTTGACTGAGTCATCCATTTTTCCGAGGTCATAAAATGAGGACCCAGATTGTTGGGGCAATATGCTGATTCTGTAAACCGCCAAGACAAGGATGTGAAACGGTGTATAAGTCTAAGTGCTATTGCTAATATTTCAAATGAAATAAAATTTCATTTTGTTTTAAGAACTTGCTTTGTTAGGGTTTATCCCAGTGGTGGGTTGCTCCCGGTTCGCACCGTTTCCCAAGAGCCGGTAGCAGTGACGATATGACATCACCGAACCGGTTCTCCCCCCGCCCCTCCACCCCCCATCCTTAACCCTAACCCTCAAACCTACCTCTCTCTTTTCTTTCCTTCTTACTTTCTCTTCCCCCCTCTTCTTCTCCTCCGTACTTCCTCTTCCTTTCTCCTTCTCCTCCTTTCTTCCTCCCTCTCTTACCCTCACTCCTAATCTAATTTTCCTTTCCTTCCTTCTTCCCTTCTCTTCCTTCCCTCTCCTCTCCTTCCTTCATCCCTCTCTATTGTTGTATCCTTTTGTGCATATGGATTACTCAGAGGGCTGAAAAAGTTATTTTTGTCTGGTCCTTGCACTTTTGACCAGTCCTTGAACTTACAACTGTCCTCACATTTTACGTTTTTTGCCCTATCTTGTCACCATGGTGAAGAGAAGCAGTTGTGAAATGAGTGACATGGTTGTTAAGAATGCTACAATGGGCATAAATGATGACCAGTCATAAGTGCGAGGACCGGTCAAAAGTGCAAAGACCTGTCAGAAATCACTTTTTTCAGCACTCTGGGTAGTCCTTTTTTGCATATGGACTACTCAGAGGGCTGAAAAAATTATTTTTCTCTGGTCCTTGCACTTTTGACCAGTCCTTGAACTTACGACTGTCCTTACATTTTACATTTTTTGCCCTATCTTGTCACCATGGTGAAGAGAAGCAGTTGTGAAATGAGTGACATGATTGTTAAGAATGCTGCACGGGCATAAATGTGAGGATGGTCATAAGTGTGAGGACCAGTCAAAAGTGTGAGGACCTGTCAGAAATGATTTTTTTCAGCCCTCTGAGTAGTCCCTATACACATAGCCATGGCCACCCGGTCACATGACCTCCAAGCCACGCCCACAAAATAAGCCACGCCCACAGAACCAGTAGTAAAAAATTTTAGAACCCACCCCTGGTTTATCCTTTTGAAATACCAATTTATCAACGATTGTTGATAAATGGATTGTTATGCTACAATTGAGATGGATTGTTATGCTACAATTGTTATGGGAACTGTTGGGGTTACCCTACTTGCCATTCCGTATATGTTTATTGCTATTGTCTTTTGTGATCGCTAGTGGCTTGTTCTTTATGGCTCTTTGAATTTTATATGTGAGCCAGGTTGCGAGATGGGCAGCCATGTAAATGGATTAAACAAGTAACTAGGTAAAATAAATACAGTTTCAAACAGTATTGTTACTTCTGGACTGAAATCCCACCTCCCCACCTTCCAAATTTCATACCTCATTGTCACTCAACGACTCAGGAAAAAAAAAGCTGCAATCTGTTTTGATACAAAAACTGGTGGCATCTTTGTGGCCCTTCTCCATGTTATATCTGGGCTGCATAGCTCAACGTGACTGCTAGATGACTATGAATAAATGCTAATTATTTGCTGCAATCTAGAAGTTGATTTTTGGCAACCCAGAGGGGAGCAACTCCCTTGTTTATGCAGAATCACCCAATTAATTATATTTATGATCAGTAGCATTTTTCCAGGGGCCACAAGACTTTGTGGACTTTGCTGTAAGAAACCAATGTCTGTAGGAGGGGTGTATTTACTATTCACGTCACTGCTGCAATAAGATGGAATGGAAGAAGGTGATTTGAAATTCACTTTGTTGATATTGTGTATATTCTGGCAGAGGACAGCCATTATTCAATACTAGTCAGTTCGCAGTACAGTTAGTTTTCAACATACGACAACAACTGACCCTCCCCCCTCAAATTTATGTTGCTAAGTGGTTCATGCTTCTAAATTTTGATGGGAAAATTCAACCCTTTTTCTTCCATTTTTGTTTATCACTGGCTTTGTATCAGGGATGGTATTCACTTACCTTCGCTACCAGTTCGCAAATGTGAGCGCGCGCACACACTCACTTCACTCGCAAGCGCCTCTTCCGTGCATGCGCAGGACCTTTCGTGCATGCGCAGTGGATCAAAAATGGGACATGATGACGTTTGGGTGAGTGTGCAGAGCCTCCTGCTGCTGCTACCGGTTTGCCCGAACCAGATGGAACCGGCTAAATGCCACCATTGCTTTATACCTGATAACTTGTCAAATGGAAGTCTCTCTTTTGTACAAGAGGCTAGATGGTCACACATACCATGAGATATACACACAGAACGTTAAAATATTGTACTTACATTTCTGAATGTTAGGGTTTATTCTTCTTTCCCTTCAAGAAGTGGTCTAGGAGAAAGAAGTATTGTTCTTTGGTCCTAGTACAAATCAGGAGAAAATAAAATAAAATCATCCACCAAGCAATGTAACACAAAAGTGTGTGCGCACAGAAACACACGACATCCCAGTATCAGACTCTGTGAATATTACCCCAAATGACTTAGATTTGATATTTTTCTCTCTACTTTACCCTCTGCCTCTCCCACAAATGCACTTTTTTAATTGAGAACAGGATTTTTTTAAAAAAAAAGAGTTTAAGGGCTAGTTGGTGATTATGGCTTCTGTATTTTTCATAGAGCTTTTCAAAGCTGTATCACCTGTTTGCCATAGTAATATCTTCTCTCCTCTAAATACAAACAGTTCTTTACCCAAAACAGAGCAAATATGAGTGCCGCCAACAAAACAGGAAAGAAATGCAGCCGTCTCACAACTCACAAAAGGCCTCCAGTTAATAAATGAACCAGCAAAGGCAGGTGTCACAATGGAAGTCATGTCACCGTTACCTTAGCAACCTGGGAATTATTCCTTTTCTTATTACCTTGGGATTTTTTTTAAAAAAGTTCATAAATATTGTTTAGTTAATATAGTTGCTTTTTGAGTAAAGTAAAGAGTAAAGAGCTAAAGGGTCTTTCTTCCCCACTTATATCTTAACAATAGTATGAAGATGCCTCAGTAAGTGATGTATCTGCTGGGCCCTCAGTGTTGCTTTCATATTTCTTAACTTTATTTTCCTTCTCTTTTTTCATTTCTTGCACTTTTTCTTTCTTTCCTTTTGTCTTTTGTCTTTTATTCTGTGAAAAAATAAATGTAAATTAAAAAAATAATATTTTTTTTGCTGGCCCATGGCTGGGAAGAGGTATGAAAAAGTGACTCAAATAATTTAGCTCCACGTTTATTCTTACAAGGATAAGGCATTTCTGCCTGGATATCCTCCAGTCCTGAGTTCAAATTACTGCTTCTAAAACATTTAGTGGTTTTGTTTTGTTTATTTGTGTTTGTATAAACACTGTTTGTATAAACACTGTTTGTTACAAGTGTTTGTATAAGCAATCAACATTTCTTGATCAGTTTAAAGTCCACCTTCATCTACATCTATTTTATTTTTATCCTCGATTAAAGTTTGGAAAATTTGGATGGTGGCAAGATATAAACTTAATGTATAAATAAGGATAGATTAGTCATTAAATTGCTTCTTTATTAGCCATTACATAAGAAGCATATACAGTTCTTATGCTTTGGAAATTATAGATGCACCTTTCAGAGGAAGACATGGTGGACTGAAGGTTGCTTCATAGAAAACAGAGTCGATGAACACAGCAAAGGATGAAGAGCCAGTAAATAGATTGGCTCTTTGAATCTCTCTGGACAAAGAGAGGATGGGAGATTGCCCACAAGTGTTCCAGATATTTGCTTCTCGTGAGGGGAACACACATTAGCAATCTCCAGCAGCTTTAGAGCTCTGAAAATGAGAGAATGGCCACCTTACTCAAACCATTATTATATAACTATTCTTTTTAACTTACTGTACAAATGAGCTCCATATTTGATTATACGTATCCTTAGAAAATCTATAGGCAATATGTTCATAGGTGGCAAGTGTAATAGCTTTTTAATTTATTGAATGAACGGGGCCATGTAGGTAGACCTTGATTTATGACTTGCCCAATGTTATGAGCAACCTGAAAAAGAGGACTTACAACTGAAATTCAAAGTTCCAACGGTTGGGGCCCCTCTACAGTCACATGACCAAATTTCAGGTGCTCAGCAACATGGCTGCATTAACGGTCGTTTGCAGCATCCCACAACCATGTGGCTATGTTTTATGATGGTTTTGTTGAAAAGCGGCACTTCCAGTTTTTGGCAAAACTGCACCCATAGGAAATAACTGGTTATCAGTTGTGGTGTTCCCTTACCTACAGTTTAACAACTGTGGTTTGCTTTACAGCTTTACATTCACTTAACAAGTGTAGCAAAAAGGATTATGAAATCATGTCAGTTACATGACATGACCGCTACAATATATGACTATAATGGGCATGCTCCATTGAGATCATGACTACCTGTACATTTATCTTTGCAATGTTGCAAAATCAGTCTTTTAACCATAGTAAGGCCATAAAAAATCCATGTACATTGTTAGGTTCCATGTACTAGGTATATAGTTCAAGACAATTTTAGTTTTTGCTGTACAGTCATATTTGTACAGTCCACTACTTTCTCCCAAAACATGTTAAGTATAGAACATAGTAAAAACATGTTTTAAAGAAACATTATCTTTATTACATCTCCAACAAAATGATGTCTTAGACATTGCTTTTTAAAAATATAAATGTAACAAAGTCTAATTCTAAATATTATTTTTGTGATGATGATGATGATGATGATATCCATTCAGTCATGTCCAACTATTGACGATTCTATGGGCCAAGAGATGGTTTTCTTTTGTATTGGATCCAGCAGAAAGAACATAGGAAAAATGCCAAGGAACTATTGTTATCTGGAAGGAAGAAAAGGTGTGTTTCCACAGTAGTAAATGGGGATCAGTAGTGGGCAATCAGTCTTTTCACTTGCCCTCCCTCCAAGGATTTCTCTGTGAAACAACACCCCCAAATTTCTCAAAACTATTTTTTAGCACAGACCTGCAAGAGGCAAATGATACCTTTAAAAAATCAACATCTCTGTTTAATCAATCCACAAGCTCTTCTGTGGAGGTTTAATCAGAAATAAGACAAATGGTATTTAGCAAAGTTCACTCCTGAGCAAATAGATATAGATTGAGATGGTCTGACATGCTGAAATCCCAGGAATTTGACTTTAGGCTTGCTCCCAGTAAGTAGCCAGGAGACTGGGAGTTCTAATCTCACTTTAGGCATAGAAGCTGGCTGGGTGATTTGGGGCCAGTCACTCTCTCTCGGCTCAACCCACCTCACAGGCTGCTGCTGCTGCCGTGCTGGGCGCAGAGCTGCTGGTGCTGCTGCCCCCATGCTGGATGTGGAGCTGCCACCAATGCCACCGTGTAGGGCTCGATGTCCGGTGTAGCGGCAACAACAGCAGCTTCACTTCCAGGTGTGGGCAGGGGCAGCAGCGGGAGTGGCAGGGTGTGAAAATGGAAAGTCCCTGGTCATCACTGCCTCGCTGCCAAACATCTTGATGTGCTTTGTGCTCTGCCCATTTACTCACTCCCTCTCCCACCTGGCTCTCCAGCTGCCCACAGTGAGTTGTCCCCATGATGAGTTGGCTGTGTGGAGTTAGCAGCAACTTAGCAGTGGTTAGTTGGCAATGGTGAGTTGGCATGGCGAGATGGCTGTGGGTGAGCTAGCCGCAGCGAGTTATCCTAGACCCCCCCCCCTCAGCGTGCTATGTTTCATCCAACTTTTCTTGTCTGAGTAGGAGTGCACATGTCCAAACAAATGGCTGGATTGCAGTTGCTCACCATTTTTCTTTTCAGCAAATACTTAGAAGAGGTCCAGAGGCTGCCTTATAGCTAAAGATGCTTCTAAAGATTGTCACTTAGTTATGCAATATGCAAACTTCCCATTCATTTATTATTATGTTAAAAATAACAAAATAACGTCTAGTGGTGTATGGATCTTGGTGTGTGATTAAACAGGTGTTGAGGGTTCTGCCCTAAGTATTACATTGTCTATCTCATGCTTTATTTCATTTCTTAGCTAGGAAATCTGCTCATTGTCTTTCTAGCTTCACTGTCTTGTTTTGAAGACATGAGCCTTTGAGGTAACCACCAGGAGCACTGAAACACTGGAGTGCAAATGTCATTGATTATAGCCTTCTAACCTATCACCCCAAAATTGGATATTGCACTGAGATTTAAGGAACAAGGATCCTGTGAGTTGGGAGGCCATCTAGTCCAACTACGGGGAAAATCAGACTAAATATGGGGAATGGGTGTTTCTGAGGATTCCCAGGGAAGGATATTTTGCTTTAAAACCTGAATAAGGAGATTATTTGCTGGAAGGATTGTAGATGGAAACGGGGTAGGTGAACAAACATATCCTGATTGTAGAATAGGGAGATTGCTATGAAATGTGGTTCCAAAGCAGCATCACTCAGAAACCACATGCCTCCTATTCCATACATGGTTTTCAGTTGCTTTCCTTATGCTGTTTCAACAGCCTATTTGTACATGAAAGAGTACAGGAAACTAGTTCCTAAACTAAATGTCCCTAATGGCATAATTAGTAACAAGGCTGTCTTTCATGTAGTCAGTCTGTCTGGTTGCTCCAACTTGTTCCGTATATCTGCTTCTGAAGTCGATGGTTGTTTTCGGTTGGCTAATCTCTCTGCTAAATCAGATTGTGTCCATTGCTTGTAGGCTACAAAACTGCAAGGGGTAGAAAAGGAAATTAGATGGAGAAAGTGAATTAACTTCCATGGTTGAACGGCCTCACCTACATTTCTGAAATACCCAACATTTTACTTCCTTGAAGTTGGACAATCCTCTTTTTTGGCAGCTGACCCAAGGCTACCTCAAGTTGTTTTGCTCCTGGAGAAGGAAAAAAAAAACCCCTGCCTTCTCAAAGGTATTTTTCCAGAAGCCAACTGGACTTTCTTCGGGGTTTTTTTTCTTGAAAAAGATTTGCGTCTCATCCAAAAGCTTCTTTAGCTCTTATCTTGGATGAGAAGTGAAATGTTTTCAAGAAGAAAAAAATAAAGGAAGTCCAGTTGTCTTTTTTGAAAAAGCACCTTTGAGACAATCATGACCTGGATGATTGAGAATCTCCACAGACCCGCTTTCTCAAAATCAATCTTGTATCACCAGTATTTCAGTAAAATGTCTGAGGTACAAAACTTCACAAGTAAAGCACAACCTACCAGAAACAAATACATCAAAAAAGGGGCTAACTTTTGTGGACATTCCTAAAGAAAAGTAGTTTTTGTGCAAAGGTTAGTCTGATGGTTCCTCGGGCCATACTTCAACCTGATTTCAGTAAGAGCATTAGCAGTATGGAGTCCAGAATAACACAAATATTGCCATCCTCTTGAACATATATGGAAATCTGGAGAGATGGCAACTCGGGGTTCTCAGCTCTTAGATAACACGTGAATTTTGCTCAGCTCTTCTTCCTCTGCAAGGGTTCTATAATTCATAATTTAAAAAATACAGGAGCAGTAAGTTATGAT
Source organism: Arizona elegans (assembly GCA_022577455.1). Taxonomy (NCBI): domain Eukaryota; kingdom Metazoa; phylum Chordata; class Lepidosauria; order Squamata; family Colubridae; genus Arizona; species Arizona elegans. The sequence continues at coordinate 9,151,639 of JAKOOJ010000008.1, read as the reverse complement.
CTCCTAGGAGGCATGGTCGTGGGTTCATCATAATGTAATGCCAGCCTCCTGCTTCAGGAATTTGAAAAATCTTTGACTTGGACCTAGATCCTTGAACAAATCTTAGGAATCTAGGGATATACAGATAAGGAAAATCAGGTTTATCTTTGAAAAGTTCACTTTGCCCTCAGTTTACTTTACCTGATAGGAATAAGACTTAGACAACCAATGGCACATGACAGAAGGAAGCAGAATCCACTGAACCAGTCCAGGGTGTGTTGGTAAATTTTATTATAGGCTGTTGATGTCACAACTCCAGTGATCACCAGTGACAGCTGCAGAAGGACAAACACTTTTCCTAGGGGAAAAAAGAAAGCAGATGTAAGATTGAATGAAAAAGAACATAGGGCATATTTCTATCAGAATCCAGATCACTTACAATTTACGTAACTAATCTGTTTTTTTTTAAAAAAATGTAATTACAATGTAGTAACGGCTTGAGAACAACGTTTTAATTTCAACTTGTGAAAAGTTAAAGGGCACCTGCTGGATTGCTTCGGTTACAGAGAAGTAGATGAAATCCAGCATTTATTGCATAATCGCCTTATATAATCATTTCTGAAGTTCTTGAACCAGTTTTAATGTTTGTCATTCTGTAAACAGGCTGTTGCTGCCAGAATGTTGTGGTTGCTTACTATTAATAGGACAAGCAACAGCAGATTAGTGCTAGAAACTAATTCTGTAGGCAATTATAATGTAGGCAATAATTATGTTGATTTCAAGAGTGAATATTACATAATGGAAGAGCCTAGCAAGTGGAACCTCCTTTGAATTGGAACCTGGAGCTATAACAGGTTTAAAATTCTGATGTAGGATTAATGGGTGTATAGCACTATCTCAGACAGCATTCTGCTCCCTTTTATGGCATTTGGAAAGTCATTACTTTCTGACTTTTGAAATGTGATGTTAATATACTATAAACAAAACTCTGGAGGACAATTTGGGCTAAGAGTTACTGATAGAGGGTGGGGAGAGGCTTAGCAACTCTTGTCCAATCCTTGCTGTCTCCATTTCAACCCCCTGTCCCTCAAAGCAGTACTTTTCCTTGATTCTCAGATCTAGGTTGTGAAGTCAAAAAAGTGAGATAGCCCTTTCTTCTAGGTTGGTTCAACCTGACTCAGTGAGTTTAAATAACTTCAAATAACTTTAAATAATTAAAGATATTGTGGCTTTATTTCGGAGATGATTTCTGGATTCATCAAAAATACCAGAGCTTTGAATGACCAACTAACTGTAGCCCAAACCCAAGTTGGTTATATATTTCCATGGGTTATTCTTCTGGAAAAAGATTGCCCTATAGGCTATTTCTCCAACGTCTTGTTTCTATCATGTATAGGCAAATGAGATGCTTCCAGAAAGTCTAGACTGGTGGCAGTGGGTCACTGTTGGACTCCCAACAGTCTGGCAGAATCCAAAATTGGTGCATGTACTAGAATTTTTGTGCTGGGCAGCTACAAGCTGTATTTTAACATATCCCTTCAGTGGCCCAGAAGATCGAATGGCATTGTGTGAAATTTAAAATGGAAGCTTAAAGTTACGGCTGCTACTTTTCATTTTATTTATTTTATTTTATTTTATTTCGAATTTATATACCGCACCTTCTCCCGAGGGACTCAGGGCGGTGTACAGCCAGATAAAAACATACAATTCAAACATTAAGAACAATTAAAAGAATATATATTAATTTGGCCCCAGTTTAAAATGACAAACCAATTAAAAATATTTAAAAAATATGGTAAGCCAGCCTGGCTTGCTGAAAAAAGAAAGTTTTAAGGGCACGGCGGAAGGCACCGAGGTCTTGGATTCTCCTTATCTCTGGGGGCAGCTGGTTCCATAGAGTAGGTGCCCCCACAGAGAAGGCCCTCCCCCTGGGGGTCACCAGCCTACATTGTTTGGCTGATGGCACCCCGAGGAGGCCCTCTCTGTGGGAGCGCACGGGTCGATGGGAGGTCATCGGTAGCAGCAGGCGGTCTCAAAGATAACTAGGTCCTATGCCATGGATAGCTTTAAAGGTGGTAACCAACACCTTGAAGCACACTCGGAAGACCACTGGGAGCCAGTGCAGCTCACGCAGGAGCGGTGTTATATGGGAGCGCCTTCATAAGTCTCTGTCCGAAAAAGGCCTTTTTCTAAGGGTGCTTTCAAATCAGCCCTCCTTGTAAATCAGACAATGTGGAATCACCCACGACATTTTTTCTAAACTATGGAAGGAAAGTATGTGCCTCCGACACCTGAAAGCTTTAATCAAAGCCTAAGGCATTGATACTCATAGAATAGTCTTACAGGTAAGTGTAAGAATTTGGTTCTGACTCATCTGACTGTGGTTACTGCATATTTCTATTACATCAACTCAACTGATAGGAATGAACTCAAGTCAGCTTATTCTGAAAGTTAATGTTTTCCAAAGACATAAACACAGAACTGTTTCTTACCGTAGGTTGAGGCTTCAACGTGTTTGGATAACAAAGATCTGATGGTTGGCAAGGGAATGAGGGCAAAGAGCATCACAGCACGAGCTGAAACAGAGAAGAATGCAGAATGGTCAGGTCAAAGGCCCAGCCTTTTTAAGGAAAATCAGGGTGTAGCTGTTTTTAAAAGGACAAATGGGAAGCCTCAGCTTCATGTTTTGGCATGGCTGGCAACTAAGGCTGTTTTCCTCAACTTCGTCTTGTTTGTTGGACAAATGATGAGGAGAGTTGCATTCTTAAGACAGTGAGAAATCAATTTGTCAGATAAGCCTGAACATAGGACTCTAAAAGCCAACCTCTCTGAAGTATATTATAATCTCCAGGTGTAATGCAGGTGAAGAGTAACAATAACAGCTATAATAACAATGATTTAGCTTTAGCCTATGAAATGAGAAGCAATAGATGTTCTCCACTAGGATTCCCAACCTTTTCTATATCCCGCACTCTTGGAACGCTTCTGATTTATTCTCGCACCCCTTACAAAAATAAATAATTATATGCATATAATTATGCACACACACTATAATTTGGAAACTTCTAAACCCAAGTTTTCGCACCCCCTGGAATATTGAGTACCCTCGGTTGGGAACCCTCTAGTGACTAGACGATGCTCTATGAAATATCAAAGGCAGTGCTTATGTTCTGGAAAGGGGTTTGAAAACTGCTGTCAGAGAGCAGCACCAAGCATCTGAGTGAGCCAGAGAGAAAGATCTGCCCTTGCATCCCCCATTCTATCAGGGATTTAAGCAGTGGTGGAATTCAAATTTTTTTACTATCGGTTCTGTGGGCATGGCTTGGTGGGCGTGGTGTGGCTTGGTGGGCATGGCTTGGTGGGCGTGGCAGGGGAAGGATACTGCAAAATCTCCATTCCTACTCCAGTCCAGGGGAAGGATATTTCAAAATCCCCATTCCCTCCCTCTGGGGCCAGAGGTGGTATTTGCCGGTTCTCCGAACTACTCAAAATTTCTGCTACCGGTTCTCCAGAACCTGTCAGAACCTGCTGAATTTCACCCCTGGATTTAAGTGACAGCAGAGATGGACAAAGTCTCCGTGTTCTGGAGGAGTCAGAGGAAGGAGAGAGCGGCAATGGATTGCCTAATATTACAAACAGGATGCTGCCATACCATTTAAGCTCGATGGAATTAAGAAGATCTATTAATTCTGGCTTTTAGAGACACATGCACACACATTTAAACACATACATGTAGGCACCTTGCAGGGATTTTATTTTTAAATGTGCAGATTCAAAACTAGACAAATTGATTTAAAGGTAGTCCTCGGTTTACGACCACAATTAAGCCTAAAATCTCCATTGCTAAGCAAGACAGTTCTTAAGTGGGTTTTGCCTCCTTTTGCGACCTTTCTTGCCACAGTTGTTAAGTGGATCACTGCAGTTGTTCAATTAGTCACACAGTTGTTAAGTGAATTTGGCTTCCCCATTGACGTTGCTTGTCAGAAGGTGGCAAGGGACACTGCAACCGTCATAAATATGAGTTAGTTGCCAAGCGTCCAGATTTTGAACTCGTGACTGTGCGAATGCTACAATCGTAAGTGTGAAAAATGGTCATAAGTCACTTTCTTTCAGTGCGACTGTAATTTTAAATGGTCACTAAACTAATGATTGTAACTCGAGGACTATCCGTAGTATATTTTATTCTGTCCTCTGAAGCCCTTCTAATGTGCGATTCCTATTCTGAGAGTTAAAGCATCTGTCAATTTTGTCTTTCACCCCTTTCAACTGCATAGCCAGGCGGCTTTGGGAACGCTGAGGTTATGCAGAATATGGTCTTCAGGAGAGAATTTAGCTTTTTGAAAAATTTAATTTTCATCTGAGGAGAGAACAACCTTCCACAGGTTTTGTGATCTTGCATTGTTACAAAAATAGGCTTGGAAGGGTGCAGACATTGTGTGGTTAAAAAAGCCACAGAAAAGGCTAAGAGCATAGAGAACCGACAATTATGAAAGATGAGGTTTCAGAGATCTGTGACCCTTCCCTCTCCTAAGGTTTAGGAGAAGTTAAATAAATTATGCAGCGTAGCACCCTATGCAATTGCATAATGTATTATAAATATCAGAGGAATGGTTTTGATTGCTGAAGAATTTGATATTTGTGCATCTATAGAGCATTTATAGGGACGCGGTGGCTCAATGTCTAAGACACTGAGCTTGTCGATCAAAAGGTTGGCAGTCCAGCAGTTCGAATCCCTAGTGCCGCGTAATGGGGTGAGCTCCTGTTACTTGTCTCAGCTTCTGCCAACCTAGCAGTTTGAAAGCACGTAAAAAATGCAAGTAGAAAAACAGGGACCACCTTTGGTGGGAAGGTAACAGTGTTCCGTGCGCCTTTGGCGTTTTGTCATGCCGGCCACATGACCACAGAGATGTCTTCGGACAGTGCTGGCTCTTCGGCTTTGAAACGGAGATGAGCACCGCCCCCTAGAGTCAGGAACGATTAGAACATATGTGCGAGGGGAACTTTTACCTTCACTTTAGAGCAGGGGTGGGCAAATGTGGCTCTTTTAAAACCTATGGACTTCAACTCCCAGAATTCCTTAGACAGCCAAGCTGGCTCAGGAATTCTGGGAGTTGAAGTCCACAGGTTGTAAAAGAGCCACATTTACCCACCCCTGCTTTAGAGCATTTATAAAGCTGCTTCAGTTGATGACCTTACAGATCCCATGTGGAAGTGCAATGGGAGTCACAACTGTGCAGCCTTATAGAGCAGCAATTCCCAAACTTTCCAGCTCTTGGGACCAGCAGCGGCAGTGGAGGGTGGCAGTAGTGGGGAGGGGATAGTTTCATGTGTGCAACTTAATCCCACAAATGTGCATATTGAGCTTTGTTCCCTCTCACGCCACTTGCACGGCCTGGTTTCCAACAGGCCACAGACTGGTAGCTGTCCGCGGACCGGGGGTTGGGGACAGTAGTGAAGTTCAAATTTTTTTTCCACCGGTTCTGTGGGAGTGGCTTGGTGGGCGTGGTGTGGCTTGGTGGGCGTGGCAGGGGAAGGATACTGCAAAATCCCCTTTCCCTCCCCACTCCTGGGGGAAGGATACTGCAAAATCTCCATTCCCACTCCACTCTGGGGCCAGCCAGAAGTGATATTTGCCCATTCTCCAAACTACTCAAAATTTCTGCTACCGGTTCTCCAGAACCTGTCAGAACCTGCTTGATTTCACCCCTGGTTGGGGACCCCTGTTATAGAGATCTATTCAAAAGCAAGGTGTATTGGGTTTACTTCCACATAAATTAGAATAAGGTTACAGCTTAAATTTACTAAAGGTCAGTATAAAAGAAGAGTAATAAATCTTTCATGAAATGAAATAAAAGAATGTTGCTTGAATGAATGCAAGGTGCATGAAAAGGCTCTGACTCACCAATGTAAAAGAGGAATGTCCATCGCACAAAGGCCATAATAAGGATGCCAGCTGAGTAGGACACAATCCCAATCATGATCATGGTGGTGTCTCTTAGAAACTTGGAAAACACAAAGACTCCTAGGAAGCTGGTAATGAAGATCAAATGGCCAGCAGCATTGGCATAGCCAACATATTCTGGTCCCCAGCTCAGCGGCTTCTTCAGGAAGAAGAGTGACAGCACATTCATTGATCCAACTACAGCCAAGTCATATAGGATGGCCCCCACAAAGAGCAGGGCAATAATGGATTTGGCAGGTCCCAGATGGGAGGAACTCTCGGATCTATGGAACAGTAAATTCTCATCATCAGCCAAATTGCTGTCAGGCTGGACCACATGGGTGGAAGTGGCTGGGTCACAAACTCCAGGTTTGGGGACTTGGAGGACAAATAGACCGTAGATGACACACAAGGCATATAAGGCAACACTACAGGAAATTAGCACTATGCCATGCTGATAACGGAGATGGAAGGTAACAAAGAGGTGTCCCGAAGCAATGCTTCCCACAAAACCAGCAATGCCATAGATGAGCTCAATGCGGATGAGACGCAGGGATCTTCTGCTCTTAGATGAGCCCTGGGAGGCCATGGCCATGATGCTGGCCCAATACGTGGTGAATCCTCCAGTCAAGCCGTGCAACACAGCAGCCCCATACATCACCTCAATTGGCCAAGCCAACAAGATCAAAAGGAGCAGAAGGCAGCGGGAGAGTAAGTAGCCAGACAAAGGCACGCAAATGCTGATCTTCCGATTTATCCGGTCCCCCAGCCGAGCCAGGCCATAAGCTGATAACAGCGGGGTTAACCCATCAACAAGATGGTAGATGATGTAAAAGTCAGAGATCGCTTTTTGCTGAGCCTCCTCGCTGGAATGCGCTGAAGAAGAATTGGTCTGGTTGTAGTAGTTCTTCACCACCAGCAACAGTCCTGTGTCATAGAAAGCGCTGGCAAGCTGAGCACCAGCAACAAGAGGTTCAATCCAGGTCATTGTGTCAGCAGTTGTGGTCACTGGGAGACAGTGGCTTAATTTCTCTGAGGAAAAGGAGAGAAGGAGGCTGGGAGCCAACCCAGTCCTTCTAACCTGAAAATAAAAGCTTGCTTACAACATTGAAGGCAAAAGCAAAGAAGGGATTTCCTCTCTCTGCCTCTTCAAACAGGTTTCTTTGTTTCTTCTTCCCTCCCTCTTTCTATCAAGCTCCGATTGTCTTAGCAGGCACTGGGAACAGGCAGCGTGCCCCAATGAGCTGACTCTTCCGTGTGCCTTCAAGAAATCACATGATCTGAGTTGAGAAATTTCTCAAAACTGATTTTAGGAAGTGAAAGAAGTTTGGCCAGTGTGTTCGAGTGACCCAAAATATTACACTAGACTGAAGTTTTTGTTGGTGTGCTCATGCGGGCGTGTATGTCTATAAATACTCTCTCTCCCTGCCCCCCCCCCAGCTAATAGAAGTTCAGCTTTCTATTCAGAGCATTGGCAAGAGACAATTCTGACAGTTTTGAGGCTGCCATCTTTTTCAATCTTTTTCTTGACAATACTTCTCAAACTCTGAGGGAGAAGGGAGGTGTAATAAGGTGAATTTTATGGTGTTGGTAAGAGTTGTGGAAGGCATGCAAAGCAGCATGTGAATTTGACAGTGTGTGTTGTCAAAAAAGACAGACTATACTATATTTACTTATTTAGTCTATCAATCAATATCTATCTATCTATCTATCTATCTATCTATCTATCTATCTATCTATCTATCTATCTATCATCTATCTATTTATCTATCTATCATCTATCTACAGTTGTGCTCATAAGTTTACATACCCTGGCAGAATTTATGATTTATTGGCCATTTTTCAGAAAATATGAATGATAACATGAAACCTTTTCTTTCACTCATGGTTAGTGTTTGGCTGAAGCCATTTATTATCAATCAATCGTGTTTACTCTTTTTCAATCATAATGACAACAGAAACTACCCAAATGACCCTGATCACACGTTTTCATACCTCAGTTCTTAATACGGTGTATTGCCTCCTTTAACATCAATGACAGCTTGATGACAGGTATGTGTGGATGAGGCTCTTTATCTTCTCAGATGATAAAGCTGCCCATTCTTCCTGTAAATTCTTGGGCTGTCTTGCATGAACTGCACGTCTGAGATCTCCCCAGAGTGGCTCAATGATATTGAGGTCAGGAGACTGAGATGGCCACTCCAGAACCTTCACTTTATTCTGCTGTAGCCAATGAGAGGTGGACTTGGTCTTGTGTTTAGGATCATTGCCATGTTGGAATGTCCAAGTACATCCCATGCGCAGCTGCTGGGCTGATGAATGCAAATTGTACTCCAGTACCTTTTGATAACATACTGCATTCATCGTACCATCAATTCCGACCAAATTTCCTGTGCCTTTGTAGCTCACACATCCCAAAACATCAGCGATCCACCTCCATGTTTCACAGTAGGAATGGTGTACTTTTTATCATAGGCCTTGTTGACTCCTCTCCAAATGTAGCGTTTATGGCTGTGGCCAAAAAGTTCAATTTTGGTCTCATCACTCCAAATGACTTTGTGCCAGAAGGTTTGAGGCTTGTCTCTGTGCTGTTTGGCATATTGTAAGCGGGATACTTTGTGGCATTTGCGTAGTAATGGCTTTCTTCTGGCGACTCAACCATGCAGCCCATCTTTCTTCAAGTGCCTCCTTATTGTGCATCTTGCAACAGCCACACCACATGTTTTCAGAGAGCCTTGTATTTCACCTGAGGTTATTTGTGGGTTTTTCTTTGCATCCTGAACAATTTTCCTGGCAGTTGTGCCTGAAAGTTTAGTTGGTCTACCTGACCATGGTTTGGTTTCAACAGAACCCCTCATTTTCCACTTCTTGATTAGAGTTTGAACACTGCTGATTGACATTCTCAATTCCTTTCCTGTTTTATACAGTTCAACTACCTTTTCCTGCAGATCCTTTGACAATTCTTTTGCTTTCCCAGAATCCAGAAACGTCAGTGCAGCACTGGATGAAGGATGCAAAGGTCTATCAGGAGGCCAGAAACTCATTGACCTTTTATACATACACACTAATTACAGGCAAACAGATCACAAGTGAGGATGGTTACCTTTAATAGCCATTCATACCCCTTTGTGTCAACCTGTGTGCATGTTATCAGGCCACAATCACCAGGGTATGTAAACCTTTGATCAGGATTGTTTGGGTAGTTTCTGTTGTCATTATGATTGAAAAAGAATAAACACAGTTGATTGATAATAAATGGCTTCAGCCAAACACTAACCATAAGTGAAAGAAAGGTTTTCGTGTTATCATTCACATTCTCTGAAAAATGGCCAGGAAATAATAAATTCCTGCCAGGGTATGTAAATTTATGAGCACAACTGTATCTATCTATCCTATCTATCTACCCTGTTTCCCCCAAAATAAGATATCCCCTGATAATAAACCCAATCGGGCTTTTGAGTGCATGGCAATAAGGCCAAGGGCTTATTTCAGGGTTCAAAAAAAAAAAGCAGGGTCTTGTTTTCGGGGAAACAGGGTATCTATCCAATTTATCATCTGTCATCTCTCTATCTACCTATCTCTAACAAACTTGCCCATGACAATTATGTGTCTCTGGATGGTTTATGATAAAACAGTAAAGTGATATAAAAACTCTAGTTAAAAACAAGTTAAAAACCAGATGAAAACAAAGCTAAAAGGAACAACTGAAAATTTAAAAGACAGCAGGAGCCTCTTAATCCCAGCCACCCAGCATGGCACTCTTAGTGTGAAAGATGGTGTGTAAAAGGGTTGATGGGTAGGCTAGCTAAGTAAATATTAGTCCTTTTCTATGTCTGAGAAAGAAAACAGGTCAATAAACAGAAGGCCTCAGTGATGGGTTAAAAAATGTTCCCTGCCAGTTTTACTACCGAAACTGTTCACAGGTAGATCAGCAAAACAAGGCTTCTGCCACACCTTGTTACAATGAGTAACCATTTTTTTGTCTCAGTTTATCACCATAATGTAAGTAGTCCTTGACTTACGCCACAATTGAGGGCCAAAATTTTTGTTGCCAAGCGAGACATTTGTGAAGTGAATTTTGCCCTATTTTATAACCTTTCTTGCCACCGTTGTCAAGTGAATCACTGCAGTTGTTAAGTTAGTAACATGATTGTTAAGTGAATCTGGTTTTCCCATTGACTTTGCTTGTCAGGTCGTAAAATGGGATCATATGATCCTGGGACTCTGCAACCACCATAAATATGAACCAGTTGCCAAGTGACTTAATTATGATGATGTGTCCACGGGAATGCTGCAATGGTTGTAAGTGTGAAAAACGATCACAGGTCACTTTTTTCCTGTAAAGTGCAAATTTCTTTAACAGTGCAAATTTGACCCTCTGACGGAACATTTCAAAGGTGGCAGACAGATGAGGGGGCTATAGAAATCACAAATCATCAGACCTGTACATACTTGGTTTCGGCTGCAATCTTGCACAACCATTCACCTCCCTGTACAGAAAAGGCCATATGAGAACTCTCTTCTCTAAATTGGACACCGTTCAGTATATAGGATTAAGTGGGAACAGCATGACAGTCTAGTTCCGTGATGGCGAACCTATGGCACCCGTGCCAGAGGTGGCACGCAGAGCCCTCTCTGCTGGCATGTGCGCCACTGCCCCAGGTCAGATCTCCGTGGCGTTTCTTTCGTGAGCTTGTTTCCCTGCAAATGAAGAAATAGAAGCTCACGAAAAAAAAAGAACTTACCTCTTGCAGCACTGCCGGTGTTGGGATGACCCGCCTCCTACCGGCCAGCTGGTCTTCGGGTCTCTGCTGCTCATGCGTACGTTTCAGTTTCAGCATGCACACGTGCGCAGTTTGGGCACTCGGTGTCTAAAAGGTTCGCCATCACTGGTCTAGTTCAGTGTTTTCTCTGGATCAGAGGACTTTGGGTTTCTGTGCTTTCAGTCAGAAAAACCGGCATTATATTTCATCAAAGTTGTTTCCTGGAAAAGGTAGTGATTTCTTTTTCTCGAGATCGGGAACACTGCAACTGGTAGGGGATTTTTCATCTCTGTTTAGAGAACTGATGCTTTTTAGTGTTTCTTTTAAACGCCATTTTCAATTCTGCTTCCTTAAAATATTTAAAGCTCTTGCCAAATCAGCAATAGGGAAGGGAAAACCCCAGACCAACATTTCAATGATACTTTCTTTGCCGATTAACGTCTTCCTTTCAAGCAGCTGTGCTTTCAACCCATATTTGGTTTTGCAATCAGAACAAAGGCTGTGGATTAGAGAAATCTATTACAACCTACATATGTTGATAGAGAAGCGGTTCCCAAATCACATTTGGGAATGAACTTTACCAGAAGGGTGAGTAAAAGGATTTTGAATCCCAAAATAGTGTGTGTTACAAGAGAGCTGTTGTGCATTCCAGAATACAATGAAATATTATTAATTACTTGAGCGCTCACAGGGAAATTTTCAGATATTTCGCATCTTTAGAGGACAGACAGATCCTTTTTTTAAAAAAAAAAAAATAGTTTCCAGTAACCTTGGTTTAAATCAAGCAAATATGTTTGCCAAGCACATTGTGTAAGCCTATTCACAGTCTAGTCTAGACTCAGGTGGCTTTTTAGAGTTATAAAATAAAACCTAAATCAAGTTACAACTGACAGCATTTATTAGAGAATCAAGAACAGAAGTTCAGAAAGGATCAGATACTTCTTAAAATAAGTTGCCTAATTAAACATTCACGGGGGTGAAAGTGCTTTTTGCCTAGAACTGCAACTTGTCATTGGGCTATTTCTGACCAAAATGCCCTGGAACCAGATGGCTTCCACCTGCTTCAACCCAAGCCCTTCCTCCCCACCTGTGACGTGTCAGTCAGGCTACCAAGGATGGAAAAATGTGCAGGGTAAAGAAGGAAGTAATCAATCCTCTTCTGGTTCAGTCCTTGGCCACTGTTGCAGAAGAATGGCAGTGCGGATAGCAAAGGATTGCGGGTATCGGCACACAGAAGTAGTCCATGGGGTAGGCCAGGGGAGTCAAACTCGATTTCATTGAGGCCCACATCAGGGTTATGTTTGACCTTGGGGGGCTGGAGCAGGCATGGCCAGGGTGGTCCAAGTGCTCTGCCAGCGAAAATGGGCTCCCGAGCCTTGAGTTTGACACCCCTGGGGCAGGCAAAATGGGATCACTGCTACAACAGGATTAAAAATGGTAGAGAACAGCCACATGAATCCTCTTCTTGGCAGAAGCAGGAGAAAACCTGTAATGCATACCATGGTGACTGAACCAGCAGCACACAACTGGCAAAACCTGTCTTTCTTTCCTAGTTCAAGTTGACTTTCTGTGCAGCTTTTTTTCGGTATTGTAAAAAAAGCAGATCTTTTGAAAGACAGCTACTGTATGCCCATGTATTTAAGGAACCTACGCAAGGACTAACCAGGAGGATGAGCCTATATCAATAAAACCCTCCTTTTTTACAACCTTGTAATCCCTTAATTCAGGGTATCAAATGGGGAGGAATAATGGCTGGATCCATTTAAAAAAAAAATCTCTTCTGTGAAGAATCTCACCAAGAAAACACAAATTATGGCTAACAAGACACATTATCAGTGTATGATGTCGTTGTTTGGTCCTCTATATATCTCATTGTGCAATGTGTCTTTCTGAAGGGAAGAGATCCTTGGAATAGTTTCAAATTAATTTTTAAAAATACCGTTGAACCTCTTTATATGTCTCTTCTACATCTCATATTTCTGATAGTTGATAGTCTTCCATTCCCAGTCAGGAGCAAGAACTGCAGTGTTCAGAAATCATACAGAAATCTAATGAATCAAATGGAATTCCTGATCACTCCTATTTTGGTGTGTGTAAGGAGATGAGGCACCTCTCAGTTTGCCCATCTACCACTTTGAGAGTTGCACTGGTTGCCAGTTGGTTTTCAGGTGTAATTTAAGGTTCTGCTTGTCTTTTATGAAGCCTGTCATGGCTCAAGTGTGGGGATCTGCAGAGCCATCTTCTTCCAGAACTATCTGGCCACTCAGTAAGATCTAGTAGAGAAGTCTTGCTCTGTATTACTTCTTTCAGGGACGGCCGCATGCGGGGAATCATGCAGGCACTGTCCCAATAAGGAACAGCATTCCCCCAAATAGCTGAATGCCCCCACCTCGCACATCCTGATTTTTAGGACATCTGTCAGACTATGGAATGGGATGATCTGCTCCATCAACCAAGAGAAGCTTGTTCTCCTTGATGTTGGTTGAAAGGATTAGAATCTTTGGCTCTACATTGTTGTGCCTCATTAATTTTTATGAATGGAGGGTACTGTTTTATTGTAAAGTTTATTGCTTTTAATCTAATTTACAGTGGTTGGCATGCACACTACTCAGAACTTTGAGTGGTTTATAAAGCCAGTTGTTTATTTAAAATATTTATACAGCCACCCATTTTATAACAAACTCTGGATTGCTCCCAATCAGTTAAAGAAACAAAGAAAAAGCCTCAAAGGAATCTGTCCAGATTGTTTTCATTTCTGATTAAAAGAAGGCAAGGACAATGAGTAAATCATTTTGTGCCTTCTTGACTGAATGTCCAGATTAAAATTAAAGCTAGAGAGCAAAATTATTGTTTCCAGAAGAGATAGATGACCAAGTCCAGATAGGAACACGGACTCAGACAGAAACTGTTTAGACAGGATCTTTCATTAGCATGTATGCTGGCTCACTTTATATTTCTAAAAGAAATCCAAATAAATCCAAAACAGAAACACTGACTGTTCTTAAAGGCTACACAAGATGACAGTAATAGAGTATTATCAAGCCATTTGAAATTACTCTTTTCACCAAATCTCTGTGAACAGGAGCAAAGGATTATCCTCCAGGAGCGTTATTCTTTTTCTACTTCTGCTTTTGTAATTTCATTTCCGAATGACTATTGAAATATGCTGCCCTTACAGGCACATTATGTTTACATGCCTCATTTATTCAAAAAGCAGCAGATTAAAGCTTTGGATTTAGGCATTTGGAACCCAATAATATTTTAAAAGTCATACTTACATCACTGAAGGAGGTGGTTCATTTCCTCATTTCACACTTCCAAGTCAAAATAAAGAGTAAAGTTCATTGAATTTAATTGCTAATTAACAGTGCTTAAATTGCACTTTGAGTTGGTCAAGTAGCCACCCAAAAAAAAAAAAAAGTATGGCTTGCAAGGTCCTTATAAATTAAGCTTGCAGATCAGCTCTGGCAGACTGAGGCCAGGTATCTTTTGGGGCTGTTTAGATTTTGAGCAAGTGGCATTATTACCTTGCAACAATAAATTCCAACGTAACAGAGAGTGTGTTGGTGCATAATTTTTGACTTTTATCCAAACCATAGAGAGTGGAAGAACTTGAGAGAACTTGTTTTTGTTTCTTGTTAATTCTTCATGCTTCATGCATAACTCTTCATAAAGAAGTTTCTTTTTTTTCCAACTGAAAATGGCACAAAACTGAAAATTCTTGGTGAAAGTATACCAGGTATGAAGAGATGGATGAAATGGCTCTGTCTGAGGGCTGATTTCATTTGGCTCATGAACTATTAATTGACCGTGACAAACAATTCCACCAAGACTTCATTGCAATTACTTTGTTTTCAGCATGTTAAGAAACTGGTTTAATTTTTTACTTGTATGTTTACATTGTGGGTTGAAAGTTATTATTAAACAGACCTAGAGTAGAACAATGAATTAGTTACCATCTACCAGAAACTATGAATTTTCAACAGGGTGGCTACTTTTGCAATAACAAAAGGAAATACGTGTGGCATTTTTTAAAATTTAAGCTTTTTAAGAGTTTGAGGAAACAACTTCCAATTTAAAACAAGCAAAAATATTCTAGACCCAATAACAAATAATGCATTAATATTTTAAACCAGTTCATCAATATACTGTTGCAAAATGTTATCTCTTTCTATATGAAAACAAAGCCAAGTGCAATGAAGCTTTTTGTTGTTTTATGTATAATGTATTTCTATATATATATTAGCATGAATTAGGGCATATTTATAAATTTATATAGTCTAAGCCAGGGGTCTCCAACCTTGGCAACTTTAAGACTTGTGGATTTCAAAGCTGGCTGAGGAATTCTGGGAGTTGAAGTCCACAAGTCTTAAAGTTGCCAAGGTTGGAGACCCCTAATCTAAGCAATGGTAGCAATAATGAAGATATGAGTCAGCTGTTACAATGTGAAAAGATTGTGATATATTTTCCTGAAAATGGCATAGAAATTCCCTAAATCTTTGAAAAAGGGCATGCCCGCTCACAGCAGTTCAGAATTGTAAGTTATCAGAACTAAAATCTAAAGAAACAGCATAGTAAGTCTCTTTTTTCTCCTCTTACCAAGTCTCCCCCTCCCTCCAATGCCAGATGCTGAATTCACTGTGGCTGTTGCAAAGGGAAAAAGAAACTGAGACAACTGAAAGACACTTGTGAAGTCATTTTTATTTATATATGTAGAAAATGGGGATTTCCTGAACAACTCTTTTGTCCTTCATGCTAAGTTGACAACAAACCAAAAAAAAAGGGGGGGGGGCAACTTACTCAGTTCCAAGCAAATAATTGTCTTTGGTTTTATTTTTTTCACTATAAAACCACACTTTTGCAAAAGAGTTGTAATGAAGTAGAGGTGGTTACGTTTATTCTCCTCGTTCGTTTTTGATCTTAACAGAGCGTATTGCATGTCTAGGACAAATAATTCTTCATAAACCTGAGAATGTTCACCTCATTTTAAAGAATATATACTTCAGGAGTTAAAACACATACACACACATACAAGTCAGCTCGACTGTATAGGCAGTTTGTGCTCAGGGCTCAAAAACAAAATACTGAAGATATTAATGGGCCTTTGCTGGCCAGTGTTTTGATTCGGACAGCCTCCTACTCTTTCGTTTTCTTGGTTACTGTGCCCGCCTCTTTTCTTCACATACCTATTTCAACTCATATATATGCCTTGAATTATTCTTTCCTATGCTTCATTATAAACTCTTATCTTGCTTAGCAAATAAGATGGATAAATTAAGTACATTTAAATCCCAAGTGCTCCTATGGAAATCAATGGGAATGCTAAAATCTGGCCAGAATGCATCCCAAACTTTTAGAAAATTTTAAACAGAATCAAATGGGAATTATTTATGTAAAACATATTCCAACTGTAGAATTGGTATTTGGAGTTACAAAATCTGCAGATACTACCGTAGATCCGTTACATCTGCCCATGGATTTATAGTAAATTGAGTAAGATGCTAACTTAGTTTGTAAGCTAGCAATGGAAGATATGCATGCAAATAAAAATCTCTCCTGTTTCAGCTATGGCAGATGAAAGCAATTATTACATACATGCAAGTCCAAATGTTATTGCTGGCCATAGAAGATCAAAACACATGGCTGAGAGATTTGGATTAGAAATTCTGAAGATTGTGGTACATTTAAGCAGGATCACTTGATCTCTCAACCTTTCTACATTTTTTTTTTGTGCCCAACAAAGACAAGATTCTCTCCAAGGCTGTGTGATCACCCTAATTTATATGTACCTCTAATAGTTGGGAAAAAATTTAAGTATGTTCCTTGTCTTCTAAATTCAAATACCAGAAATATACAAAAATTCTGCTCACAATATGAAACATTTGGAAAGTGAAATGTATACATGACTGCTTGTTGGTTTTTCCTTTAAAAATAGGCAATGGTAATTTTATTTTTAAGATTCATATAACATTCTTTCCAATGCCTAAAATATTATCTACTCTAGTTTAGAAATTATGGATTTCCAATACTCCACTGCATTCCCTGAACAAAGAATATTCTGGCAGCTCTTAATACTCTGGCAAGAATAAATACCATTTTTCTTTTCTAAATATCAGATTATAAAACTGTTCAATACGTTTTGAAATAGTAACTCATGCAAATACCATATTGGGTCAGCTTTGTTATTACAAATACTGCAGTGGATTAGTGCCATATTAGATCCCTTTCATAAAAAAAGAAAAAAAAAATGTTAATACCCCTAGAGCTGACAAACAGCTTTGGAGAAAATAAATCTGTACAACCAAATCTCTACGATCCTGTTTTTCCAATTTACACATACAGAAATTGCGCTCACACATCTCTGATTCCTTTGTTGTGAGTTCGCAATCTACACTTCAACTAAAGATGCTCCATTATTTTTTAGTTTTGAAAACACAATTGGAACAGCAAAAATAATCCTTTGGCCCCAATCTTCGTCTCTGATTCCTCTCTCTACTACCTTCTACAACTTTCACTTTCTGGAAATGCAAAACATTCCTCCTCATGCTTTAATAATACTAAGATAAGACATTTATATAGTATAAATATAGTTAAAGATATAACTATTTTTCTTTCATATTCTTCTATTTATCAATCTGCTGAATATCAATTATTGCTTTAGTAAAAAATACTCAAAACATTTTCAAATCTCTGATTACCTTCCTAACTCAATGTGATTGTTCCTTATTGATTTTATTATATATTCCCTCTTTCGGTATCTAATACTTGTAGCCTATTAAGCACAAATGATAATACAAATACACATTGAGGTCAACCTCATAACTGCAAGCATACAAACCACTAGAATTAAGATATTCTGGTTTGGCATTTCTTTCTAGATCTTCTAACCTATCTATAGAATGTGCAGCAATATTAAAGAATTGTATGAAGCATACTGATTATGGAAAAAAAAAACAACAACAACAGGATGGCAAGTTTGCAACAACACCCAATAACACATACAAGAAAAACATAAACCGTTTGCCATCTCTCCATACTTTCCAAAGTATTAGTAAAAACAATACATTGCATTTATGGCTAAATATATGGATTGTACATTCACATTTGCAAATTAACAGCCTCTTTAAAAAGAAACAGTTATGTAGACTCCAAGAACCTCTATTCTTTCAAAATAGCAAAAATCAAAGCCCCCCCCTCCATGTTATACCTAGGATATAACAGAATAATAGGCCCCTTAGAAATGCCACTTATGTGTTGTAAAACCCAAGCTCGAAGAAAGTTGAAATTGTTCATATCCAGAAGTGCCATCTTGTGGTCAAAAGGTATATAATCCAGATTCTTCCTATTCCAAACATAAGTGAAGCAGACATTGTGAAGGACACATGTTTCAATTCTACTCACTCGGAAATATATTCACTTGGCTGATCCCTGCTGCAGTTTCTTCTAACTAGTGATGACGACAACTCCACAACTATTGTCTGCTTCTTCAGTTTCTTCAGAGAGGACAGCAGATGCATGTCTTATTACAATTCTGCGTTGTGTTTGTGCATGTATGCATGTAATATATATGAACTGATCCTGCTCTAATATGTATTGCAGAGACTTGTATGTTTGTAATAAATACCAAATTAAAATGCTGTAGCTTTTTTAAAAAATTAAAACTCCCCCCTCCCTCTTATTTGGTTTTCTGGTCTCTGCAATAAAAAAAATGTTCTGAGATTTTGCCAAAAAGTCTATTCATTTTCTTCCCGGTTAGCATATATGCCAGCTTCCCACCGCAATGCTAGCGCACTCTTCCGACGATTAACTCTAGTAGCCTCAAGGACCTGGGGAGGGAGAGGAGGAAAAGAAAGAAAACATCATTTATTGTGTTGCCCTCGTCCATTATAGACAAACTAAAAAGACAGCCAATGAAAAGTTATATGCAATTCAAATGTTTCCAATGGCATACCTCACCACCTTTTGCATTTTTTCCACTCATAGAGAGAGAGAAAAAAATCAGCATAGCTGCAGCCAAAACAAAATTAAACGCTTAACTGAAACAGTGCTTGCAAAACATCCAGCTGTGATGCTTAAGTTTAAGCACATCAATGAAAACATCACATGCAAAGAAAACATAAAAATAGCTGGTGAAGCATAATCTGAGCAGAAAAGACATGTGGCAGTACAGTTGCTATGGCCTGTTCAATAGAAAACTACATCCAAAAATCTAACCAATGCTATGGACTTTTCCACTTATTTTCTTCTCTCTGAGCCACTCATTCCAAGCCTCCCAAGTGCTTATGTAAATCAATTTTGCAAACAATGGCAATAATCACATTCAATAGCTGCGGAGAAAGACTGAATTAACTATGATACCTGTGTGCACTTTAGATGAGAGATGAAAATTTCCTAGTGCTATTAATCTCCACCTTTCTGCTGTATATCTCAAGCAGAGTTGCATTACAGAAGTGACTTGGGTATTTAGTGTATACTTTTGGCACATGTACTGTATCTTATAACACAGAATCTCCATCTCTGTATGACTGACATGGATAGGATTGAGAGGGCCACTTCAGGAAGACTGTTTATTAAGTTGCAAGAGAGTTTAAACCAGAATTATTGAAAAAAATTGCCAAAGAATTTATTCAATTAATCCAAGGAACAGGTTAGAGCCTCTGAAATGTTTGTGTGGGTTTAGGATACAGTTGAAAAATTATGACAGGTTGGTGGTACAAAATGACTTGCATTGCACAAGGATTGATAAAATATGTTTCACCAAAGGAAGGTAAACTTGTTCAGATTTAAACTAAATCCTATGTAGAAATCGCAGACAAAAATCATTTTAGACAGGTTAAATATATTCACAGCTACATGAGAACTCAAGGGAGTAACTTAGTCACATTGTTGAGTGCACTTGGGGGTGGGTGGGTAAAATAAGTAGAAAAATAATAACACTGCTACTGATGTCTCACACTGAATTTCCAACTGAGGAGGAGAAGTAGTAAAAGTAATGCACAGATACATCATAGAAGGGAGTGAATGAAGCAGAATATTTTGATCATGAATTCCTGGTGAGGAAATTCACTTGCAGGTATATGCTCTCAGTGCTGTCAGTCCAAAGGGCACTGCAACTGTGAGGTCCCTGGGTCTCTCTGAGCTTGGTGGTTTTCTTGCAGAAGGCACTGATGATGTTACCAAGTTTGGTAATGAAACAGCTACAAGAAATATTGTATGAAACAGTTACTAATATTCTTTTCTATCAGCACTGTGACCGCACTGCATTTTTCCTATGTTTTTCCCCTAGAAAAATGAAGCAGGAGGGAAAGAGTGGCAAAACTCTTAAAATGTAGGCAAGAACAATTTTTTTCTGTGAAGGTCTCTAGAATTCTGGAACTATAAAGAGAGTGAGCTGGTTACATGAATTCATAGAGAAGTTTCGGCCAGTTCTTCAACCCTGTTTTTTATACAGTGTGTTGTACACTGACTGACTTTGTAATATTGCTGGTAAGACAGCAAATTTTGGAACAAGCTAAAGGAATATCAGCACTACTAAGCACTTTTACATAGACACATATTTGATTGGTCTATACACAACCTCTATTGCCTTTCTTTAAATGTATTGGGCTGTTTCTTACTCTTTCATCATTGATACTCTCTTTATACAGAATCAAACAGAGAAACAGTGGGATGAGGATGTTATCTTATGAACTCCCAAGTAAAAATATACGTACATGAGAGAGTACAGTCATTATTTCCTAGTTAGCCCAACACAGGAAACCTGGGTTGTTGCCATGAGAGAGAAAAAAAGAGTACACTAAATATGCTATTTTATGTTCTCAGGAGAATGTTGATCTGTAAGCCTAATTTATTATCCTGAGATAAAATGGGTTGCTCTTTGGCGTGTGTGTGTGTGTTTGTGTGTGTGTGTGTGTGTGTGTGTTGGATTTCCAATCCCCCTTCCCTTTAAATGTCTTTTACAGTACTTATATAGCAAAGGTTAACAAGATATTTCAAGCTCTAATTCTGAGCCTCATTTGCAGGCAGTAAACCCAACTCCAACCTATGGGATTTATTTTGGAGTAGATATGTACAGTATAAACTACAACATACAGGTGTTCAGTTAATATGGCACAGCTGCTGTTTCCTATTCTATGCCATCTAGCTTATCATGTCTCCAATCTTCTCTGAACCAGATCTACATCTTTTGCTAGACCTTGAAGCAGAAGAGCACATAGAACTGTGATCAAGAACATTGCTGGCAAAACTTTTTGTTGCAATCAACTCTCATAGAAAATCAATACCCCTCTCCGTGATCTTAGAAGTTCCATCTAGTATAACACATACAATGAGTCAACATGTATGTTGATAATGATCCTACCTGCTGTTTGAGACTTCTATATTTACACACTCAAAATAATGTCCTCTTCCACAAAGTGCAATGCTTGCTGGCTCCCTTGTTTTTTTTTTTTTTTAAATCATTAAAGGTTGTCTATAATTTTTTTAAAAAAATTGGGCTTCCTTCTAATTTTCCTCTCTATCTTCTAAGCCACAAAGTCACATGCAGGCATTTATTTGGCAAAAAAAAAGCACAGAGGATCCTGGTACGCTGAGGACATCTAACATGAAAACGTAAGATTTTTGTTGAAATCAGCTGCCAGGGAAGGCAGATTGAGGGGAAAAAATGCTATAGTGGGCCTAATTAAGATAATGAATCAATAATGTGATATTTCAGTTATAGAATAGGATTGTGTCTTTCAGGTGTATTGGGATTGAAATCCCTGAATCGCCGTTAGCCACACTGCTTGGAGATTCAGGAAATTGCTGTTCCAACACATCCAGAATGATAAATTAGGGAGGTGCCATTAGTTAGCATGATACCTACAGCAGGGCTTGAACTCAGGTTTCAGGACTGTTTGCCAAGAAGCATAACTCTTTAATAACATCATTGGGGATTATGGGCTGATCATAGGGAAGACATCCATGTTACAAAATCAATCTGTAAATCAAGTCCGGAAAGTGATTCTATAAACAGGTAGTCCTCGACTTACAACAGTTTGTTTAGTGACCATTCAATGTTGTAACAGCACTGAATGAAGTGATTTATGACCATTTTTCACACTTACAACTGTTACAGCATCCGCACAGTCATGTGATCAAAGCTCAGATGCTTGGCAACTGATTCATATTTATGAAGGTTGCAGTGTCTTGGGGTCATGTGATCCCCTTTTGCGACCTTCTGACAAGCAAAGCCAATGGGGAAGCCAGATTCGCTTAACAACCGTGTTACTAACTTAAGAACTGCAGTGACTCACTTAACTGTGGCAAGAAAGGTCGTAAAATGGGGGCAAAACTCACTTAACAAATGTCTCACTTAGCAACAGAAATTTTAGGCTCAATTGTGGTCGTAAATTGAGGACTACCTGTACAATCCTCTCTTTTTGTGCTCCCTTAAGAAGGAACTCTAAAATGGCAGATAGATACCATTTCTCACGAAAGTTTTGTGAAAAGTCTGATTTTGATTCTTTTCAAATTCCATTCCATTGTTGGAATATAATTTCGAGAGATTTAATCTTACTTATTTAATTGGTGTATAAATCAACGCAACTATGAATTTAGGAAATTTGCAAAGGATAGATAATAAAGTTAAAACAACACCAACAAAGACAAAGCAACCAGATAACAATACAATGGCTGTAAGATGTCAGAGAAACCACAAAAACCTGTTAGATTTTAGAGGAATGCAGTTCCTGAACAGCAATGGAAAAGGGCCGTCAGATGGCACCGTTTTACGGGTTGGACCTGAAGCATATCAGCCGTGCCCAAACTTACCAGGTGGGCAGAAGCAACTGGAGAAAGATAATCTGGTGGCTATCCAAGGTGTAAGCCTATGGATTTAGCGGGAATTCCCAAAAGCAGTGTGAGGTGTCATCCAACTGATAGTCTAGGTGTAGGGAAATCAGGGGGAAAAAATGATGGCTTCTAATTTCAAATATTCCTCCAACAAATAGCAGCGGGAAGCAAACTATAGCAGCATGCAAAAACTCTCAAAAGTCTCATGCAAAAGAAGAAGAAAAATAATAAATAAATAAATGTATAAACAAAGTGCTTAAAAGGGCAAACATTTGAAAAGTACCTCAGAAGTAACCTTGTTAGACAGTAATTTATAGTTGTACTAGCAGAAAGAGAAAAGACTCTCATTAGTGCGCAAAGAACAGAGAAAGAGAATGATGCTTATAAATGAACTGAAAATGGGTACCTATCTCTGAATTTTGTCATTAAGGCAGTTTTTAACCTGTTAACTTGCTAAGCAAAATAGGCAATTTAAGAACAGCAGCATAAGCTGCGTGTTATTTGCAACTCTGTCTACTTATCTATATAATACTTCTATTACAAATTAAGGATTTCCCAAATCTTACGATGTTAAGACTTTACTGGTTCTCTTAGATAACAAAAATCTTTCCCTTTAACAAATGGAGATATTTGAAATGGACAGTACTTTGCCAATAAAAAAGAACTGGTTACTTACCTTTAATTAAAGACCACTGAAGTGGTCCTCTGTGAATTTATACATATGAGTTTTGTGCCTGCACAGAGCCCCCATTTAGAATTTTCTATAGCTTAGACAAATGTTGGCTCTCTCCATGAATCACGTATGATCACTGCTCGAGTCCCTCTCCAAGGGAGATGAGCCATTAAGAAATATGAAATATGAATACATATAAATAAATCTGTCTTACTCATCTCTTTTTCTTTACAATACAGGCAGTCCTTGGGTTACAATCACTCATGTAGGTGCTGTTTAAATTTGTGATGGCGCTGAATGAGAGGGTCCCAATTGCTGTCATAACCCGAGGTCTACTTGTATAGCAAAGTTTTGAGAAGTAGCCTGATGTCATGAGAAACCAAATATCAAGTTGTGTGAATTCACAAATGGCCACCAGAAAAATTACAGTGTTTCTCCAAAAATAAGACCCTGTCTTATATTTTTTTTGAACCCCGAAATAAGCACTTGGTCTTATTTTTGGGGAGGTCTTATTATTTTGGGGCGCGTGGAGCAAAATGGGGCTCCTCTTGCCGTCTTACCTGATTTCCAGCTCTGTGTTTAAATATTTTCGGGGAGGGCTTATTTTCAGGGGAGGCTTATTTGAGTGCATGTGCTCAAAAGCCCGATTAGGCTTATTATCACGGGATGTCTTATTTTTGGGGAAACAGGGTAAGAGTGTAACTAATTTCCTCTTTGCCCTGGTTGCTGTGACTTATACATATTGAAGAGTTTCTTGCTTATAACGTACAGATGAGATTGGTGTTTGTGGATTGACAGGACAGAGGATCATTCTTTCTTGAGTCATAATCTCAAAATGGAAGAGTAGATCCATAACCTCAGCTGTCATTCAGCAAAGAACGATAGGAAAGCAAGCTCTTGGTGGTGACCTAGCATGGATTTTGCTTCTAAGGTGTACTTCAAATCTTCAGCAGGGGTCAAAGGACACTTAATGGTTTAGCTCAGAGAGGCTATAGAGGAATCAATGTGTAATTGTCTAATAGAGAAAAAGGACCCATGATGGCAGGTGGGGTTTTTTAAGAAGGTTTTTATCTACTTATTAGATCATTGCCCTTATACCAATGATAACAAAGTACTCTAAGGATTATATCAGTAAGAGATGAGGATTCTGAATAGAATTAGACAATAAAATGTCTGGGTCCAGAGTGTTTCTAAACATGGTAAGAACCTTAGAAAAACAAAGGGACATAAATAGAGGAGCTGTAGTAGCCTTAGAACTGGCTTCCTCAGGACTCACTTCAGCCTCATTTGCAAACGAGTGATTACAAGGAACATGGCAGTATGAGGCTCTCTCTCTCTCTCTCTCTCTCTCTCTCTCTCTCTCTCTCTCTCTCTCTCTCTCTCTCTCTCTCTCTCTCACTCTCTCTCTCTCTCTCACGCCCTGGTTACCTCCCAAATGGGTTACTGTAAAATTCTCTACATGGGCCTGTTGTTGAGGAGTACTTAGAAGCTACAGCTGGTGCAAAATGTAGTTATGCGAGTTTTTACATCTCTGCTCTGCATGCTGCACTGGCTATCAGGATGCTTCAAAGTGCAATTAAAGATGTTAGTAAAAAGGTAAAGATAAAGGTTCCCCTTGCACATGTGCTAGTCATTCCCGACTCTAGGGGGTGGTGCTCATTTCCATTTCAAAGCCGAAGAGCCAGTGCTGCCGAAGATGTCTCCGTGGTCATGTGGACGGCATGACTAAACGCCAAAAGCACACAGAATACTCTTACCTTCCCACCAAAGGTGGTCCCTATTTTTCTACTTGCATTTTTCGAACTGCAAGGTTGGTAGAAGCTGGGACAAGTAACGGGAGCTCACCCCGTTATGCGGCACTAGGGATTCGAACCACTGAACTGCCAACCTTTTGATCGATAAGCTCAGCGTCTTAGCCACTGAGCCACCGAGTCCCTTCAAGATTTTAGTAATGACCTACAAAATCCTACATGGCATGGGCCTGGGATATTTGTGGACCACCTCTGTTCAAATACATCTACCCAGCTAATCAGATTCAGAAGGCAAGGCATCCTACTGGCTATTAAGGATTGTCATCTGACAAGACCTAGGTAGAAGGCCTTTTGTGACGGGATGCCTTCCCTTTGGAATTTTATTCCCCTGGGACTTAGATTAACATTGGCCCTCCAATTTTTAGGGAAGGCTAAATTGATTGTGTTAGAATTAGGCATTTTTCCCCTCAAAAAGCTTTATGGAAAAACTCATTTCCAGATATATTTCCCATTACTGCTAGCTTGGTAAGTCTATAGTTTCTGATTGTACCAAATATTTTCCAGCCTTCCTTAATCTCAGTTAAAGAAATGTTCACAAGAGAAAGAGAGATCAAAGTTTTCACAATGCAGCTCCATACATCTACATCTATCCAGTATCCACCCAATCCATGGGAAACAAAACTCATTTTGGAGTCGATGTTTCTACAAGTATGGACTTCCACCTCTTACTCTTCACTGCCTTTCCCCATCAATGTCTCCCTCACCATTTGTAGAGAGTTGCTACAGAAAGGATGTTCTGTTTGCTTCTGGTATTCTGCTCTTAGCAATCTGGGCAGTCTCGTATGCAAAACCCACACACGCGCCCTTTAAAAGGAACTGATTCCCCCCCTTCAATTTTCCTCCACTCTTTTTGCTTATTGCCTTTGTGCACCGAATTCTCCGAAGGCAATTTATAAAAAGTTTAAGGATTGTTTCCTCCTTAAGTGTTATATGTGGAAGAAATGGCAAGGGAGAAACGGAATATGCTTACACTGTTCTCATCCATCCTCTCCCGCCTTTTGGTTTTGTGACTTTCATAGTCTTCCATAAGCGTCTGCATCAGGTTCTTGGCTCTTTGGGATCCTCCAGATTCATCTGATGCGGAGCTGGGATGCGAGGGGGGACCTTCACCAGTTGGAGATGGAGGTGGTTTGATCTTCTCTATTTTACCTGTAAAGACCCAATCAAAATTTCCTTCTCTAGGCAACAGATTTGAAAAGAGAGTCTGAAAGCATATGCCTAACTTCCCAAACAAAGGAGCATTTAAGCAGGGTAGGCTACAGAGGTTAATACGGATAAGAAAGCTTGATGCATCTTAAAAAGGATCAAGTTAAAAAAAAAAAAATTGCCTACAGATTTTCAAACTGGAGCCAGTAATTATAGCAACTAAAAAAAGGATGTACATGTGTATATGAATGTATGAGTATACACACATCTGTTCTTTCAAGGGAATTACTGCAGGGATGTTTTTAGACCCGACTACAGATAAGTCCTTGACTTATAATCACTGTTTAGTGATCAACAGCACTGGAAAAAAAGGGACTTACAACCAATTCTTACACTTACAACTATTGCATGATCAAAATTCTGGCACTTGGTTGATCAGGCCGGTATTCATGACAGTTGCAGCATCCTGGGGTCATGGTGATTGCCATTTGCAACCTTCCCACCTGGCTTCCGATAAACAAAATCAATGGGAAAAGCCGGATTCGCTTAATAACCATGTGATTCACTTTACAACTGTAGTGATTTGCTTAACAACCATGGCAGAAAGGTCACAAACTCATATAACAACGGCCTTGCTTAACAATGGAAATTCTGAACCCAATTGTGGCCATAAGTTGAGGACTACCTGTATAGTATAGATTCAGGGTTGCATTTCTGTTCTCCTTTAAGATGCTTCACTGCTTCCTGATTTTAGTAGACTAAAAGCAAAAGAGCAGAAGGCGCGTAAGAAGAAGTCACTCTATAGTTTGCTACTCTCTCATACATACTGATTTTTTAAAAAATCCTATTGATAAGGTTGTCCATATTAATCATATCCTCTGAGAAACACCGGTGAAGGTAAGTCTTCTCAAATTACAATTTGATGCATGTTACACAGAGTCAAACCTGGGCAGCATTTGAGTGAAAGACCAGCAAATTCCAGGGCTATAGGCTAGACTGGTAAAAAAATAAATCCCACTAAAAGGCAAAGGCAGGCCACTTGCACACTGTTGCCAAGAAAGCTACATGTATATTTCCATACAATCAGCAATTGTTTGACATCCAAGAAGTCTTTACCTTTAATTCTATAGAAACAGTGCCAGTTTAAGGCATTAACAAGTAGAAGTAAATTCAAAAGCTCATCAGCCAAACAATTAACTATACAAAGAAAAAATGAGCAACTTTTCTGACTAAATCCTTAACTTCAACAATAAGTTTATCTAAATGCACTTTCTCACTATCTTATCTAATGTGCTATTGAAGTGATGGTACATAAAGGCTTCCCTCAAATGAAGATAGTTTCATGCAGAACAAAGTAATCTTGTCAAAAGAGTTTGATCCAATAGTCACAATCAGCACTTTGATTTACGCCCCCAAATAGATTAGTAGCCAATGAAGCTGTTGTAACCAGGGAGTCACATTTTTCCATATAAATGGTTCAGGAAATAATAGTAGTAGCACTTAGACTTATATACTGCTTCTGTGCTCCATAACGCTTTACAGCACTCTCTGGGTTGTTTACAATGTCAGCATATTGCCCCCAACAATCTGGGTCCTCATCTTATCCACCTTGGAAGACTGGAAAATTGAATCAACCTTGAGCCGATCAGGATCGAACTCCAGACTGTGGGCAGAGTGAGCCTGCAATACTGCATTCTAACTACTGCGCCACCCCCCTGTCATCTGAATTAATATTTGGATCAAGGAATCTGAATGCCTTTGCTAGGCTTAGAGTGTCCCAGTAGGTCAAAACTAAATACCTGTATCTACATATTAAAGGTAAACTGAAATCTGATCATCAATGCATCTGATTTCTTCATCTGATACCAACACTATAAAACTCGAAATTACATTATTTCAAGGCTCAAATATATTTCTTTGTTTGATTAAACTGTCAAACATAAAAAATCATCCCAACATATATTTAAAATAATAATAATTCTGATTAATGTTTAATTCTGAAATACAGGAGGAAAGACATGTTCTCCTTTCCTACTTTTCTAAGTGATGATCTCTTTAATTATCATCAACAAGAAAATACATAACTATATTTCTATATTCCCATAAAAACAGCTATGGACATAAACTGTTTTGTGTTAAAATCATTAAAACAATGTCCTTTGCAAAAAAAAAACCTGGACATTTCAGTCATGGAACAAAAATTACTATTACCACTAGAGGTCAGAGATGTAGCAGCTCTACTCAGAATAAGTAGGCAATTTATTCTGAAAACAAAATATTTGACATGGCTTTAGCTAATTTATTGCTTTTCTGAGCCAAATAGAAAAGTCACATTATCACGATGTAAAGTTTTACACTCTATGGATGAAACTTACTAAACATTATTAAAAACTGATAACTGGTCCTGATTTGTATAGCAAAAACTAACCAGGAATCAGGTAGCACACATTTTGTGGAGAACAATTATAGCCATACTCCTCTGGCTTCTATATAGGATGAACAGATTTTATATGAAAGAATTAATGGACATTTGGAATCAAATGCAGGACCAAATTCCAATAATCAAACAGCTGCAGCTGTTATTTATTCAGTGTATACTGGAGGAATTTCCCTTCAGAAAATAGTGGGAAGAATGCCTACCGACAGAAGAATGTAGTCATATTTATTAATTCTAAGAAAGGAGGAGAAAATGATAATCATGCCTAGGTAATAGATGATATAAGCAAGAATATTCAAAATTAGCAAGCCTTAAGTTATCCCCCTGCCATCTGTGGTTACTATCCTCAAGAAAATTATTGTTCTGCCCCAGCTCCGGATTTCCGAGGATATTGACACACACCAATGGTCTTTATCCAATTAATTAAGTAACAAGAATAAACAAGACCGGCAACCAGCCCAGAAAACAAGATATGATAAACCAAAATACTCTGATAATAATACAAGTTGTTTCCAGCAAGAACTCACTATTTGCATGCGACTTAAATAGGCTAAGGAAGTGGCCAATTATCCTCAAGCCCTACTCTCGAGTAGACCTCCTCCTCCTGAGTAGCCACTCCTGCCTTTTGGCAGCCCTGCGTGCCCGAGCATTGAGGAGAGGCTCCTCCACTTCGCTCTCTCCACTGGAAGGAACCTCTGGAGGTTCTGAAGGCCCTGGTTGAGTCTCTGCCTCTGGCATCACATCCTCTTCAGCCTCCTCGCTGTCTGACGCGAGCGCTGGCTGTGCAGGCTGCTGGCGCGACATCACACCAGCCTCCTCTTCATCGGGATCAGCCATGATCCGCGCAGGCTGCTGGCAGGCCACAACAGTTATTGTCTTAATAAAAAGAAACATATTGGTTGTATTGCCGTAGCAGTTTTCATAAAATGTACTAAGAAAGGAGAGTGTCGAGGCTGCCCCTTGCATTCCTTCTATGTTTCTATTTTACCAACATGTTCTCACTCCTCCAACAACTTGTTTTCCTCACAATTCTCCTCCCTTTTGACTTCTTGGAGGACAAAATCTGTATGTGAAAGGACAGAATTTAGCCTTACACTCTTCTGGAAACAATTACTGAAAAGCCCCAATGGCAGCCAGAAGAGCTAGAAAATCTACATCCAGATTTTGCAACCAACCTGTAGCCACAAAGTAAGCCAATTTCATAGATTATTGAGGTTTGTTTTGTAGCTCATTTTGCCCGATCCCTTACATCTTGCACACTGTAGTGGTTTTACTTTCAAGGAATTGTCAGTTAGGTTAAAACAACACAAACCAGAAAATTCCCCACAGCCATGGGCTATTCTGAATAGCATCACTTCTTTTGACAGTGATTTCTCACAATATATCACATACTAATGCCTTTCTACTACTATTTGCAGGTTATAACCTTTCTTAGCCCATTTTCCTTTCTTTAGTAAATATTCAACTAATACTCCTGGAGCAAATCTATTTATGTGGTCAGTTAAGAATCGACACTGATTTGATGGCACATAATCAATCAGTTAGTCAGTCAGCCAATATTCTACTAAAGCAGAAAAATATATATACTAGCTCTAGTTGTGTGTGTGTGTGTGTGTGTATATAATATATACACACACACACATACATATCGCAATTGCATGAGTCCATTTTTAATGACTATCTTTCACAGTTACAACCACATGATCATGTGATCAAAATTAAGAGTTTGGCAAATGGTTCATACTTATGACCATGTGTTCCAAGGTCATGTGATCCCCTTTTGCAACCTTTTGACAAGCAAAGTCAATGGGGAAGCCAAATTCACTTAACAACCAAGTTACTAACTTAACAACTGCAGTGATTCACTTACCAACTGTGGCAAGAAAGGTTGTAAAATGGGGCAAAACTCGCTTAACAAATGTCTCACTTAGAGAGAAATTTTGGGCTCAATTGTGGTCGTAAATTGAAGACTACCTGTACTATGGGCATGCGTGGAGTAAAACTTAGTTTTCACTGTACTTGCAGAAACCCTGGGCAAAATCTATAGATTGAATTGGGATGAGAGGTACCAAAAAGATTTTTTTCAGTGCTGTGGTAATTTTGAACAGTCACGAAATGAACTGTTGTAAGTCGAAGATTACCTGTATTCATACTGTTGAAACCACACTCTTTAATTTAGGAATCACTTTCCATACCAATATACTGTTGCCTGCACTAAACCAACCAGGAGGTATATATAGTTACTGAGACACATAAATGCAGGGGTCAGCTACTCCTGCAAGATTATCAGAACCTGCATTCACAGATGGATGAATAGTTTGGTTAATAGACATGTGTCCAACAACTGATCCCTTAATACCTGAGATATATTGTACCTTTTGAAAAGCAGAAATGAGACGGCTTTGATCTTAATTTTTTAAAAACTAGAATGTCACCATTAAATAATTAATCATTGTCCTTTAAAAGTAAAATGTACAATTCAGACATCTTTACAGTATAAGAAGAAATTTAAGATTAAAAAAAAAAACTTGTGACTAGCTAGTATTTACTGCAAGAATTCCAATGGGGGTTTTCGCTGGTCAATATTCAATTATAAAAAATGCAAGACTAGGGGACTTATGTCTGACTGAGCAAGTTCTTACAAATGCTAAAGCTGCATTATCTGAATATAGATTTAGCTGTGTCATAATTTGTAGAGATCCTCGATTCCATTCTAATTTTACAAAATAAAACAGAAAACTATAGAGCAGGGCTGTCAACATCCCAGCTTGCAGGCCGGATGCGTCACGTGCTGGCCACGCCCACGCCCTGTTTAAAGGGAAAAAAGTCCCAATATGTCACATGATGCTGCCGTGATGACATGAGTTTGAAACCCCTGCTATAGAGGAAGTAATAATGAAAAACAGGTTGCTTCCAAGTTATTAAATACTAAATGCCTTTAATCCATAGCCATGTTACAAAATCCACAATGCAAATACAGTGTATTGTATATTGAAAATGCAATGGTATTTTCTGCTTGAAATCAAGGACGTTGGTTCTGAGATTACTGATACAGGTAGTCCTAGACTTACAACAGTTCATTTAGTGACCATTCAGAGTTACAACTGCACTGAAAAAGTGATTTATGACCATTTCTCACACTTATGACCTTTATACCATCCCCATGGTTACATAATCAAATGTCAGAGGTTTGGCAACTGACTCATATTTATGACTGTTACTGTGTCCTGGGGTCACGTGATTACATTTTGCAACCTTCTGACAAGCAAAGTCAATGGGGAAGCCAGATTCACTTAACAATCATATTACTAACTTTACTGCAGTGTATTGTGTCAACTGCAGTAAGAAAGGTAGTAATTCCAAATTCACTTAACAAATGTCTCACTTAGCAACAGAAATTTTGGGTTCAATTGTGGTTGTAAATCGAGGACTACTTGTTCACTGTTCTTAATTTGAGAAGAAATAGAAAAGTGACGTGCCTAGGAAAATAAAGGGGTCCCGGATCTGGGTTGCATAAATCTGGATCATTATGCGGCAGCAAAGTTTTCTACTAGATATCTGGATTGTTTGAGATCTGATCTGGTAGTCCTGGTAAAACAAGAATCCATATTTGCTCATTGCTTTAACATGCTTAATATGGAATAGGCATCTTACACCAACATAGAAGCACAATGTATAGTAAAAAAAGAATTGCCTTACATGCCTAGCCCAACCACTGGATGGAGCAAGGCACCTATGAAATGTCTGAAATATTTCGCCTATGAAAGTGACATATCAATTGACATAACTTGTTTTTCAGATTTAATCAATCCTTCATTATAAGTATTTCTTCATCAATTTTCATTTTTTAAAATTTTTTTGAACCACATTAAAGAATTCTAAAATAATTTCAGTTTTTTTCTAGCCAAAGATCATTTTCAATATTCAATGCAGATTTCTTAAAAAGTTGATGTTTTAATTAAATTAGATATACATATCCCATATATACTCATCAATGAGCTCATCTCCAAATGAGCAGACCCTTGAATTTTGAAACAAAATATCGTGAAAAATGCAGGTAAGCCAACCCTTGAAATTTTTGTATGTTTTAATTTTCACAATTGGCTTGCCTGCAGGTAGCGTATTTAAAAAAATACTATTGTATATACTTGTGGATAAGCCCATGTAAGCCAAACTAATATTTGGATACCTAAAATTCTTAGAGATACTGTAATTGTATCACCTAAAATAAATATATTTCCAAATTATATATTTTTTAAAAAATGCTCTTGCATAGTATCTATTTATTTAGCTTACTATTCTAGGTTTGATTTCAATCCATTATTGATCCCAATTTTAATACAGGTTTTAACTGAAAAGAAGTAGAAACAGAAAAAAAAATAAGTAAAAATTAAATTTAGAATAAATCATATCTCATAATTGCTAAAATATCTGAGAAACAGGTCCCTGCGCACACTTGGGGTCTCAGTTCCGGACACAGAGCTCCAGGTCTTTTAAGAACTTATGAAATGCCAGCAGGGTCAGAGCCATCCTGATCTCCAGAGGAAACAGGAGAAATTCATATTTGTGTTACTTGTTTGTTTTTTTTTAATCCAGATTTTTATATCACTCTATTCAAGTGGGATTTGAAATGGCAGCTAACTTTATTTAACAAAATAACTTTGTAGGAATCTGAGCAAGCAAAGTAAAATAGTTTTAAGCTAGAATGGGAGTGAATTGGCTTATTTTCTGTTATTATTATTATTATTATTATTATTATTATTATTATTATTATTATTATTATTATTATTATTATATGCCGCCCTTCTCCGGAGACTCAGGGCGGCTTACAATGCGTTAAGCAATAGCCTTCATACTTTTGTATATTTTTTATACAAAGTCAGCTTATTGTCCCCACAAACGGGATCCTCATTTTACCCACCTTAGAAAGGATGGAAGGCTGAGTCAACCTTGAGCCTAGTGAGAATTGAACTCGCAGTAATTGCAGGCAGCTGGATGTTAAATGCTGCCTTAGTAGGAGGCATTAGCCTCCTACGCCACTCAGGCTAATATATGATGTTACCTGTGACAAACTGAATTAATTAAAAAACTTTTTTTTTTTTTTGCAAAACCCTTTACAATCACTACATTTTAATTTTCTCATTTAATTGTCTCCAGTTGACAACCATGTAAAATGTTTGTCCAGGGATTCCTTATTTTGATTTCTTTCTTCTCTTCCTCCTTTTATGGAATTTATAAGAATTAAAATTTATGTGATAAACTTATAAAAAGTTTTATACAGTATATACTGTACCTGGAATGTCGTAATAGGAATAACCTATAATATATGCAATATATGGTTTCTGTGTCTACAAACACATACCATATGAATTCTGATGGGCTTCTGCAGAAGCAGTTCAACTATTTGAAATTCCAAGCAGCAATTCATATCATTTGCTTTTTAACTTCTATTTAACTTTTAAATACAAAATTGTCTTGGCATGTAGGCTGGAGTGGGTAGTTGTAAAAATACTGCAGAGGAAAACAGTGGTAAACCACATTCACTCTGTTGCCAAGAAAACCACATGGGTATGTCCACAAAATTATATGACATTTTGTCAGGAAGTAATTCAGGGCGTGTATTCTATTTCCCCCCCTAATTTGGAGGAATTCTCATTGCGTTCAAGGGCATAAGGGTCTTGCCTCAGAGACAGTGATCACAACACAGGGACACACACACACACACACACACACACACACACACACACGCCTGAGCAAAAGCAAAAGCAAAAGAGAAAGCAGCAACCTGCTTTCTGTCTTTCTGAAGCAACTGCTTATTCATTAATATTAACAGTGTCATAAAAGCAGGATGAGAGAAAGCTGCAGCTGCCATGAAGCATCAGTCATATCCTGTAAGAAACTTCCTAGTGTTCACAGATGAGACATCTGGTACAGATGGAGGGCTTTATACCTCACTGAAAATTGTGGAAAGACCTGCGCAGAACAAAGTACTGCTCTCTTAAACGCAAACATTAAGTGGCAAGGATATGTGGCTGTGATAGCATGAAGAGTATAATATAAATCTGTGATCCAACAGGACACTGATGCTCAAGCATTGGGAAATTAAAAAAAAGTAAACAAAATTGTCAAGTATTGATGTAAAAATGAGTCTAAAATATCCAATATGTTTGAGCTACATATTGTTCTTCATCAGGCAGTCCTGCTTACCACTAATGTCAAAGTTTGAAATTCAGAGTTCCTCTTGAAACGGGATTCTAGAAATGTTTAGTGAAACTGATACGTACACATTCCCGTTCACTGTTTTTATAGCAGGCTTGATACTTGATGTTACTCTTGGTGATTCTATGGGCCAGGTCTTTCCACATCTTTTGAAATAATGCAAGACTGAAAGATGTGGAGACACCTGGCCCTCAGCTGATACTCAATTTTGTTTATGTCAAGTTCTAGCTAACTAGAATTGGCCCAGTTTAAGATAAAATCTACTATTAGATTTCTCATGGACACATTTAAACTTCTGTAAAAATATTATGATCGACATCAGAAGTGGACAAGCATGCAACTGGCTTACATAAAGGTAACTGGGATGAGTACTAAAAAGTTAGTATCTTATTAGTTATCTACAGATATTAAATTCCTATTAATTAGGCAAAACTAATTTATTTCAATTAGTTTAGACACACAGAGATATTACTTTTCCCCATCCTTTTCAAAAATTGATTTATTTCTCCCCATAAAGATGGGGAGTACATGTTTATAAACCAAGGAACTAGAAAAGATACTTTTCATAGCAGCTTCATATAAACCTTAAAGAGAATTTCAGTGATGGCATAAAAGTCAAGAAAGGAAATCACAGGAAGACCAGTTGTAAGGGAAGATGGCCTGAATAAGATTTGCACTATGAGTCCAGGAAAGTTTTTGGGGTGGTGGACAAGAGAGAACTAAAAAGACTCTAGGCTTAAAGAGAGAAAGTTAATCTTTCCCAGCCTCATTTCCAGATCAACATTCTCATTCCCCCACACTTGTATTATTGCTATAAATGGGCTATTAGTATAAACAATGTCTTTACTGCTTGTAACTTTGAAGAAAAGCTTCTGCTTATAATAAGATTATAAATTCACAGTTCAGTAAGGTAAATACAGCTTGACATGACTTTAAATAAAACATGATTGGCTATAACGCTTGATTTAGTTCTAGTGGGAAGTGGTAGATACTGAACATACAATTCTTTAAAAAAAGGGGAAAAGTGACAATTCTCTGGTTGCTTCCAGATGGTCTTTTAGCATAAAATTAGTCTTGTTTATTATGGGACTTTCATGGAAAATTCAGAGTTGTTATCAACCTTCTCATATCAGACCTTATCTCTATTTTGCCTGTTTTTCTTTGAATGTTTCTGTCTAAATGAAATAAATCAAATCAGAAGGGCTGATTTTGAAATATATTATCTGCTCGGTAGACTTATGTTTCCCAAATATTAAAGGAGAGCCTAGTTTCAGTGAGAAGTCAATAATCTATTGTTAAATATATTTAGATTTCCAGGTTCAGGTCTCTGAATAAGAATGTCAAAGAAATTTGTAAACAGGCTACATATCAGGAGTCATTTGGCCTCTAACACATATATACATCTTATAGAAGCAATGCAGGATCCTTTCTTTTTTCTATAAACTCTCCCAACAGAGAGCTTTGTGGTTATAACACATAAATGCAACATCATCATCATATTTCTTCATTGTTTTCCTTTTTTATGTCATATTTTACGTAGACCGCTGTGATCTTCCTGTATCTGGGTGTATGAACAATCCAAACTTCCTTTCTAATTGTGTATTAATATTTATCAGCATCCACCCTTAAAGTGCAGTTTTTCAGGATGTCCAAAAATCATCTATGCAGTAAAATCCTCTTGTAAATTGGGAAATACTGACTCAGCTACACATTCAAATCCTAGCAAAGTAATATAAAAATGTCCCCTTGTTTAATCTACTGATAAATAAAAATGTGGTAATTTATTAACCAACGTTCTGGGTTTTCCCCCTCAGATTTTGTGAGACACACTGAGAATATTTATTTGTTCTATGGAACAATAGTAGCACAAGCTTAGTGAAGATGAATCCAGCTGCTTTCCCAGAACTGCTGTGATTAAAATGCAGCCAATTTATTTGGAACCGGAACTGAGATTGTTTGCAAAGCAAATACTTGCAGTTCCTGTTTCTGAAGAATTCTTCTAGCAGATGATATTAGCTTCAAAATCATGTAATTAGGGAACTTCCCATGCCTCATAGCTGATGGTCATGGAGCCATATCACTACTTTTCTGTTTCATTTATTATGTGTTGCATGGGAAAGAAATAAAATTAAGATTAAATACATTCAAATCTCACTAGTGTCAACAAAATTGAGCAATACCTTGGAATAGAAAGTAAAAATATATGCAAAGTCAGACAATTACTTACGTCCCATAAATAGTGTGCATTTATATGTTCTACCCTACTGTGTCTCCTTACTTGTAGCATAAGACTGCCAGATAAGACTGTTTGCAATTTCGTCATTCCTATTGGCTAACTATCTAGCTACACACTATAAGTAGTCCTCAATTTACAACCATAATTGAGCCCAAAATTTATGTTGCTAAATGAGAAATTTGTTAAATGAGTATCTGATTTCCCCATTGACTTTGCTTATCAGATGATTGCACAAGGTGATGACCTGACCCTGGGACACCACAACCGTCATAAATGTGAGTCAGTTGTCAGGCATATGAATATAAATCATGTGACCATGGGGATGCTGCAACGGTCTTAAGTGTGAACAATGGTCATAAGTCATTTTTTTCAGTGCTGTTGTAACTTCAAACAGTCACTAAATGAATTGTTGTAAACCGGTACAGAAGGCTGACTCTCTAAAATTCCTTTCTTGGGGAGCTCAGGGAGGTTGCCTTGAGATCACTTGGGACACTGTGAGTTTAAGACAGTTTTTGGACTCAGAGTGTAATGCTTATGAAAAGCATAATCTTCAATGCGCAAAGGTCACTTTTACGGAATATAAAACCTCGTTCATTTTAGGCATTTCAAAAATCACTCAAGATGTGTTTTATATTTTGGTTGCAATAGACAGCTGTGCCCCGCCCATTCCCCATAACCACTGACTGTCTCTAACCTACTTGACTGCAGGCTTCATACTGAATATGAATATTAATAGGCTTGACATTTAACATTTCTCCAGTTACACATTAAAACTTACATTCTACGTTTTTTGATGTGCAGCATTTTGCTAGAACAAATTTCCATTGTCTCCTAGTCCCACAAATCTATCATTGTGCTGCCAACTGCTCTACTTTTTACCATAAATGTATTATCATTCGTATGTGAAGTACATTGTATGACATACGTAACAACAATAAAATGGACATACGTGTACACATCCACATACTATTCGATATATTCTACTGAACAAACCTACATTCAGACTTCAATGAGACTGAAGATGGATGGTAATTCTGTAAAAACAAATCTCAAAATGTAAAATATGCTAATTTTGTTTTTGTTTTGCTATAAAATTTGATCTATCAATAAATATTGCCTTAGTTCCAATGAAAATTCCCATTTCTTTTTGTAGCTGTCAATAAAATTTATTTCCAAAATAGCTATTCTTGTGAGGGCTTTCACAATGGCTCTATTTAGTTAAAGTTTGAATAATGTAGGACATTCTATATTTGAACTTTCGAAGCATTTTTGTAAAATCCACATACAGATTCAGAGTCATTTAATAAAACTGGTTTTATTAGGGCAATAATGACTTTTAATAAAACTGGTTTTATTAGGGCAATAATGACTTTTATTAGAGTCATTTAATAAAACTGGTTTTATTAGGGCAAGCAATACCCTCCCACCTCAATTTCTCTAAAATGCCACAAGAAGCACAAAAGTGGTCTGATAACAAAACTATTATTAGTCACAATAAATAAATGGCATCTACAAGGTCAGACACAGAATACCGTAGAATATACACACATAAGTACAGACTTCAACGATAGTTAGGGCTGCAGAAAAAAAAATTGCAACCAGCTTGCATTCCATTGAGGATCTGTATACTTTATGAACCAGAAAAAGAGCTGAGAAAATATCTATGGACCCCTCACATCCTGGACATAAACTGTTTCAACTTGTCCCCTCAGGAAATTGCTATAGGACATTGCATGCCAAAATATGCAAGGATATTTTTCCCCTGTGCCATCACTCTGCTGAACACACACCTAATTCTCACAGCAGTGTCTTAGGTCTAAAGATGTAGTAGGCTATATTGCTATTATCCTTCTCATTGTCTCATCTTTCTCATCTTCTCATTTCTCATCTTTTCTTATCTTCCCTATTGGTATCTTATGATTTATCACTTGTTGTTTGTATCTTATGATTAATGATAGTAACTATGATTTATGATCTATGACCTATCCCTTTGTTGTTTGTATGTACACAGACAGTTTATTCACCAGAGACAAATTCATTGTGTGTCCAATCACACTTGGCCAATAAAGAATTCTAATTTTAATTCTAATTCTAAATTAGATGCTGGAGATTACATCAGTTGTTTTCATGCCCAGCTGATGAACATTATGGACAAGGGTGCTACTATCAATCTGATCCAATACGTCATTTATTAATACTTTTTAAAGAGGTTCTGAAACAACAGGATTTGTACCCGAATAATCTAAAAGCAACTATCTCTTTGCCTAAGAAAACATTCAGTGCCAAGTTCTTACCTGGTGCAGTTTTGTAAGATGCAGATCGGGTGGATGGTGGAGGCACACTCTTTATGACAGGGTTCTGTGTTAGATGCATATCTTGTCTTTGTCTTTTTAGTTCCTCCTCTCTCTGTTGGGCTGCACGTATTTCTTCTTCTATCATGGACAAAGTCCTCTGCTTTTTTGATCTTAATTTAAAAGGCCCTACTGTCACCTCTGTTTCTTGCATAGCCAGAATGGAAGCTGTGCTTCTAAGCTCAGCTGCTTCTGAATATTTGCTAAAATAGCTGACTTCTGGCTTGACTTCTTCCACACTGATGACTTGGGTGGTGTAAGCAACAGGAGATGGCTGCTTTTCCCTGAGTGCAGAATCTTGAGCTGAAGTTGTCTTTGGTGTTGTATCACGTTTCTCTTGCATAGGAGATGACACCTGAGGTGGCTGAAACGTTGAACCATGCCGGTTCTCAGAATATGGTGCCCTGTTCAGCTCTTCTTGTTCCTGCCCATTAGATTGGCCCATGATATCCTTTGC
The DNA here is from genome assembly GCA_022577455.1 of Arizona elegans. Classification (NCBI taxonomy): domain Eukaryota; kingdom Metazoa; phylum Chordata; class Lepidosauria; order Squamata; family Colubridae; genus Arizona; species Arizona elegans. The sequence continues at coordinate 9,111,794 of JAKOOJ010000008.1, read as the reverse complement.
TTGCTGATAATTCATTTTATTAGCCTGCTCAGTGATGGCTTGTTGAATAGCAGTTTGAACCAGGAGATCAGCCTGATATTCCAACTGCTCTTCAGTGAGCGCAGAGTTGACTAGTGGTGAAGAAGGAGAATAAAAACCGTGCTCAGTAAGTGACTTTGGAACATCTTGACATTCAGAAGGTGTGTTAGCTTGTGGAGTCTGGGGCAAGGAGAAATCAGTGAGGGAATTTTCTTGAAGGGGATTCATTGTTTCATTAGAGGCACCACTGTCACTGATATTGTCCATGCTAAAATCATTGGAAAGAGTTTCCAAAACAGTTGTATCCTGTGATCTGACAGACAATTCATCTAAACCAGAGTCTAGTTCTTCTGGAGGAGAAGAAACACTGATTGATTTTGAGAACTGATCTAATACACTCTGTTCATCATCCTTTACCACTGTAAGGACTGCTTTGGCACTTGTGAATTCATCATCATCTGACCATATCTTGATGGCCTGAACACACTTTGTAGAGTCGCCATAAGGAGTCGGTCCTGTAGGACCACCAGAGATATTCTGACTAATGCTGTCGTCTGAGATGAAGGACAGCTTCTCAGTATTTGTAGTAGCTACCTCATTATTACCAGCTTGTCCATATACAGTCACAGGTTTTGTAACAGAGGTTGTTCGCCGCTCCATTTGGGATGGACCTATTGGTTTATAGAATGGTTGGATAGTGAACATTTTAGGGGTCCCTGATCGCTTCGGAGCAGCTGGATTGTTTTGCTGATCTGAATTTTCCATTAACTGAAATTGTTTCCGAGCAGCTGAAAAATCTATTTGTTCTGTGACAATATCAAGTTTTTGATTTTTATCAGCTGAATCTGACGGTGCATAGGAATAGGAGGCATGCTTTACAGGCATTGATGGTGGTGGTTGCTGTTGCTGTTGTTTCTGTTTGCGTTCTTTGTACTTCTTGTGAGACGCCAAGTGTTCTTCAGCCAGCTGTTCCTCTAATGTTTTCTCTTGGGGTGGATTCCACCACTTTGCAGCTATTTCTGGATTTTTCTTGACAGCCTGGCTTCGGATGAGCTCTCGTCTCTCCTTTTCCAATTCTATTATTTCATCGGAAGGCCTCACTTTACGCACTCTGTAATTCTCTCCTGGATCGTCTTCCTCAAAAAGCTTAGATGGCTTTTTGTCTTCCTGAAATGCTCTAAGTTCAAACTTGGCTTCTTTCTTAATGGTAGCTAATGTTAACTCTCCATCCTTGGAAGACCTTGAACTTGTGGAAGAGCATGGGCTCACTGGCACTTTCAAAGTGTCGCAGGGTTCCTCTTGCAATATCTCTACAAAATGGCCATTTGGTTTTAGCTTCCCAGATGCTGTATTATTAATTCCACTGTGCTCAAGGGTTGGAAGTGTTTGTCCTCCGACTTTAACGCCATTATGCTCATCACTGGGTGCTGGGAAATCATTAGTAATATGAACAGATGGACTAGAACCATCCACAGCAACAAATACGCTTCTCTCAGGAGAAGAGGAAGTCATCCCATTAAAGGGGTTATCAGGAGCAGAATCACAATTTGCTTCTAGCACCTCATCAAGATATCTGATCTCTTTAGCAACCTCACTGTCCAAAGATTCATGCCGTTCTTTCAGTCCATTGTGACTGGCAATTGTTGAAAGTAAGTGACTTTGATTGTCTGTTGCACATGTTGAGGTCCCGACTATGCTGTCTCTATGTTCTGAAACAAGGGCTTCGATTTCCATTTTGTCTTGTTCTGTTGTGCAATTACTAGCAGACTCCAAAAAATTGGCACTATAGTGGTCTTTTTCTTCTCTTAACTTTATGTCATCTCCATAGCATGTATCGGATTTCTGAAATGGAAACAGAAGAACAGAAATCAATCATTGGAACCTGTGTAAACAATTTTTTCTAATACATGATACCAAAAATATTTCTACATCATATGAAAAAACAAATTTTATCTAACACTTTTTTTTCATGTGACAAATAAAGCCTCATTTTAATGATTGGGACTGCCACAACAGAAACTCAGCAAATTAATCACCACTCTAAGTATCTCCTATCTATGCTCATTCTGATAACTAGTAATTGTAATTTGCAGTTGCTTGTTTTCTCACCAAAACTTTCATGTATATGTAGTGACTGTCGTTTGCATTTAATTAAGAACTGAAAAAGCAATCTACATTTATCTGAAGATTTCATACTCAAGCAGAATCTTCCTTAAATTGATGCCTTCTGCAAATGTTGGGGCTGGTTAGAAATTTTGAGAGATGTAATTCCAACACATATAGAGGATATCAGGTTCAGAATGTTGGAGTCAAACATATTCAGTGGAACAGACAATACATCTCCACATCAATACACATCACTCCCTAACACACACTATACACACATTATTTTTTTCCTTCTTTCTGTAATTCAAAACTACCCTGCACTGTGGAACAAGGAAGACATTTGTCCAGAAACATAAATCTTAAAAACTTTTTAATGTGGTTTTCATTGCCTCAGTTTCGTGTTAATTCACCAATATTAAATTTTCATTTATTTCCAAGATAAGCTCTAATGACTGATATGCTGCTCTTTTTATAAGCGTTTATATTCTTTCAAATCCAGAGGAACGTTGGAAATAAGTTATGTACAGGTAAGTGGTATTCTTTGTAGATTTGAGAAATAATGCTCCAAAAATTGAACAGAGTGAGAAAAATTCCACACGGGGAGAGAAACCAGCAAAAGAAAGTTTGGGTGTGAAAATGGGCCAAATCAGGCCAGTAGTTGCAAAGATAAGAATTCCACAACATTTCCCCCAATGTATTCCAGTAGAAGCAGTAATGGTTTGAAATGTTGTTCACCACGCTATTTTTATTTCCCTCCTTACTCACATGAACCAGAGAGAAGCTGCTGTTAAAAATGCAGGACAGAATTCCAGAAACCATGCTCTGCAGTTTTTCCCTATCTGTTAGCACCTCCCCCCACCAAACCAAGAAAGATACATGGTGATCCTTCAAACTAGATTTATTTTTTGTTTCACACCTATAGACAGAATCTTGCCAAGTTGAAGCACTCTACTACCTACATCAAGTATATACTCTGAGAACTATCATGGCGGGACTGTCTTCATCCTCTTTCTCTTACACAAACTATTTCACCTGAGAGCCTTTTGTTCCTCTGGAATGCACACCCTCTCGCCCAAGAATCTGGCCCACAACATTCATCACACTATCTCTCCAGAACAGTAGGTAGCTTCTGCCTTTTAAGATCAACCATCAACAATAAAGGAACAAGCAGTCAAGAGAAATACTTTTGAAATAAATCCCCTGGTTTCAAGAAGATGCTTAAGGAGATTAAGATATTCAAGTTACTCTCCTGGCCTAGAACAGGAACCATGGTTTCTTTACAGTAATTGTGGGGAAGATTCCATGTTAACATTGTTAACATCTACTAGCCTCTCCTGGAGTGCAATGTTTTCTTGCTCAATGTTTTCTTGCTCAATGTTTTCTTGCTCACAGACCAATTCTTTCAACAATAGTGGGGAAAGTCTACCCTAAAGCATTTTGATTTTGATTTTGCATTTCTGATTGAATATATGCTGTCAAAAATTAAAGGAGTTAGGCCTTGCAATATAAGTAGTCCTCAGTTTATGACAATTGAGCCCAAAATTTATGTTGTTAAGTGAAAAACTTAAGTGAGTTTTGCCCCATTTTAAGAATTTTCTTGCCACATTTGTTAAGTGAATCACTGTAATTGTTAAATTAGTAATACAGTTGTTAAGTGAACCTAGCTTCCCCATTGACTTTGCTTGTGAGAAGGTCGCAAAAAAATGGTCACATGACTCTGAGATACTACAACCATTGCCAAGTATCCGAATTTTATTCATATGACCATGGGGATGCTACATCGGTCATAAGTATGAAAAACAGTCACTTTTTTCACTGCCGTCGTAACTTCAAATGGTCACTAAATGAACTGTTGTAAGTCGAGAACTACCTGTAAAAGAAGTCATCTTCAATCACAAGCTGATTAGAGCTTTGATCTGCTTCTTTATAAAGGACTAGCAGGGGGAAAAAATCTTAAAGATTTGACTGGACTACAATGAGAATAATTAGAAATATTTCTATAGATCATTAAATATATTGAATGCTAATTGACTAATATAATAGATATTTATTACTAGATGCTGGTAATTTTAAATTAAAAAATAGGCCTATAAAATGTTTTCTTGATGCTGATTTACAGAAGTAGTATTTATTTTTGTCCATTAACTTAGTTACAGTTCCTTTGATTGCTTTTACAGAACATAAAGCAAAGTTTCAAAGCTGAAAGTTCCTGCTTCTTAGTGTTAGCATTTGTGATTTGAAAGTATAACTCTTAACAGCTAATTCAGTATTTATGGTATATAACTGCAAGCCTCTGCCATTTAAATAATGCTTACTATTAAACCCCACATTTGTGCCACCAAGCAATTGTATATCATGGGGAATACAAGTTCATATTCTTAACAAATGCGTCCATATTTCTGATATTCAATGGCAGCATTTCAAAACATGTAATACTCCCCTTAATACCCTTGCTAACATTTCCTGAATATGTACTGTAGTACTGCAAATTTGCTTTCATTTAAACATTCACATCTCTTATATATCCGTATAGATTTTGAAACATCAGTTCAGTCTCCAGGCAATAATGCCATCAGACTGTTGTTTATGCAGAGTTAAACATCACTCCAATTTAAGACAAGAACAAGTTGCAAGCTGGGGGGGTGAGGAGGGGGGGAAGGAGGCAGGTGGAATATATTATAGCAAAAGTTAACGGAGAGATCTAAAAATTGTTTGATTATGGAATTACTGTCTAAAATTACTCTCTACATTTCTTCTCAAATATCTTTCTGATTGATATAGGTAATTTCATAAAAATGAGTTCTGCTTTTGATCACATATACTTCAATTTCAAAATTATTTATTGTGCAAGTTAAAACATAAAAATGAATAGTATAGTATAATTGATTATGAAGGCTATGCCTTCAAGAAATTCATGAACAGGTAGACTCCGGAATCCATCAACTAATATACTGCATGGACTGATCACTCACCACATACCAGAGGAGAAGCAGCTGAAAGAAATAGACAGGCAATTATTAGGCACACATTATTAGTTTGTGAGGACTCACTGATGTATGTCAATCATCTGACAAACCCTGTCTCCTGTTGTAGCTAAACAGATCTAATAATAGTTATTATATTTCATTCAGCATTAATGCGCGCATAAGAAAAAAGCCTTTGCATGTTCATCTTCCATGCAAGCCAAGCCATTATAGTTTCCAGGAACTCTGTATCATTTGAGTTATATCTGAGGAGATAAGGCATAATGAACAAAGTTACGGTTAATTAGAATTTTGTCCTAAATATAGTTTACAACCCCCTTTCAAAATTTGCTTTCAAATAATGGACGAAGACTGGGTTGGCAATTCTCAGATAATAAAAATTTCAGAAAATCTGGCAGTTTTACCCAGAGGTTTTGTGGAAACACGTCATGAGATTAGGCAAGCTAAAAAGTTACTGGCAATTGTTAAAGTAATTCTTAACATTATTTTAAACTGGGTCACAACGCTGCTCTGCCAATGTCTGGTTTACGGGAAAACCTATTTGAGGTCATGCATGCCTAGATGATTGTTAATCCAGAAGAAGCTGGAAGAAATTTTTATATAAAAAATTCGAGAAAGATGCCAGATAATTCTATAATTTAGTCCCCCCCCCCCTCCTCTAATTGTATCCAACCCAAACTGTTACTGGAATCCGAACATAGGCTTGTAAATGTCTGCATATTGGAAGGCCATAATATTTGAATAAATGAAACTATGAACAAGTATTTAATTTTTGTTCACAAAATTATTAATTTCTAAAATTAATTTTCAGTAGTGTAGACTCTCCTGAAGGCAGGGAAAACAAAACACTTCCTAAGCATAGAGAAAATACAATCCACATCATTATCATAGTTTCAGCATAAAATGACCTACTAGAGAACAGCAGATGTTGCTACCTAACCTTGTTTATTGATATGATTGATTTTATTTGCTTATTAAAATCTGATGTCAGTTTTTTTCACAATTTCTATTTTCAGCACACAAAGGGCAAAGGCTTCAAAAGTAACGATGGAAAGCTGCTACCAAAGAAAATCACAGATAACATGCTCATGATATATATCTCATATATAGTCCTAATTACCTACAATCGGGGCATGCAGTATGACATTACATAATTGCTGAAATGTATGCCATTATTAGCATTATAACAGTCCTTGTAATTAAACATATGTTTTCACGAGATGTACAAGAAGCTAATGAAAATAATTGCTGAAACTCTGGTGCTTTCTTTTTACCAAAATATGGCTGGGAGAGAGGAAGAAAAATGAAACTGAAGAAATCCAGAAAATAAAGAACAGATATTTCAAAAATATATTTAGTACAGCACTGAATAAAGGGACTTATGACCGCTCCCTGATTCACGGCCCTTACACTCTTCCCAAAAATGACCAAAATTTGGGCATTTGGCAGCCTGCCACACTCAGCACCATAGGAATGCTTCAACTCCCTTGACCTGTCTATCCTCCCATCATCTATGCTCTTATCTCAGATAAGGCTTCTAGGAATGATTGCAGCTTCATGCTGTAGCTCAAGAGCTATGGTGTGCCAAGACCTCCTGAATTGCTGTGTGGCAAGCAGCCCCCAAGTTCTGTAGTCTGGGGAGCTTGTGACCCGCAAGACATGACACAGGATGGCCAAAAGGAAAGAGATGGGGAGCGGGGAGGGAAATAGCCAGAGGAAGTTGAAGAAGAGGCAGTTGCTAACTTTACTGAGATTTGGTGTTGGGAGAGACCAAACCCAGAATGGCTTGGATTGAGGTGATCTTCGTCTAACTAATAGCCGAATTATGTCAACAATGACAGCGGGGAATGTTGGATAATTGTCACTAAGCAATGTGGTCAAGTGACATCGTGCTTTATGACTGCATCACTTAGTGATGGAAATTCTGGCCCCAATTGTGGTTGTAAGTCAAGAACTACTTGTTAAGTTGCATTATGCAACCATTTTAACAATATCAAATATTTGTGCATTTGATTATTATAGGGAGTTTACATTTGTACTGATGGATTGCGTCATATTTATATGGATAAAATAAGGATGTGGAAGATGAAAGGATTAAACAGCTGTGTGGGCTAATATTTTTAATGGATAGTCATAAATCAACTGCAACTGAAATTCAGTAAGGCAGAATTGCTAGTGTTTGGTAGAAAGAAGTATAATAAAAAATAAAGTAGTATAAAGTTAACTTATAACCAAAACAAAAATAGTTGGTAAAGTTTAAACCAGTAATAAAAATAAAAGAGCACAACAGAATAGTGATGGTAAATAATCATGTCCTCAAAGTGCTCTGGAAAATTCAACCCTTAACAGGTTTTCATAAAGCCACTACCTAGCCTCATTCTAAATATCAATAAAATAAGAGTATATCTATTGTGAGTGAAAAGAAATACCTTGGTCTCAGAAATTACTCCATGCATGTCAAAGGATTTACATGTGACCAGTGGGATTACTACTTTTCTTTCTGAATTTTTTTTTAAAAATGGTACAACTCATATCAGTACTCTTTGAATATCACCACAGTTTTCAAATTTTTTGACAATGTGGGTGGTGGGCTGTTGACAAGTCAGAATAAGTTATGAGTCTCTTTAAATCCCAACTTGTGTTGTTCAGTCCAATAGATGATAGAAACTAGTTCATAAGGGAAATTACATTTTCTTCTTTCAAGTAATGTAAGGATGCTGGCAATTTTTTTGGCATGCTATTGGCATATATGGGCTACACTATATGACAAATATACAAGATCAATTAGCATTATAAATTATGGGTGATTCACAATGCTTTCTCATTATATAGCTTAACAATTAGCTATCCATTTTCCTCACCATTCAATTTAGTGGAGGCATTATTAAGTAACTATTCCTCCCATCCTTGGATGGGTAAAATGAATGAAAGGAATTCTAATGAATAAGGCGTTCCCTTCTTCTGTCTAACCCGTTCCTTTATTTTCCCACAAATACTCATGGATTTTCCATTTCCTGTTGAAAAAGCTACCAGTGAAGCTCTATACACATATTTGGAGTATGAGGTTATTTAGCTGATGAACATTTTTTATCAATGTTGTCTCAGATGGAAAAGATTTTGGTAAATGACAAAGACACAATAACAACCCAAAACACAACTCTTTTAAAAACTTGATAAGTTAGTTTGAAACCCACTTAATAGCACAACTTGAAATCAGGATTTTTTCCCCCTGCACTTATTCCCTATGGCCAACTACGAAGTCTTCAGCATAGGAAAGCAAAGAAAGACTGGATAATTTTAATGAAATACAAACCACTTCAGCAAAATAATGCACAAAGACAATATTATTCTAGTTAAAACAATTAGATTAGACGGAGTCCCATACAGAGATATTTACTAAGCACAGTTAGAAATGCTCATATCTAGACCATGGTAAGAAACAACTCAAGATAATTGTTGCTTATGTATAAAAATGCTACAAGACAAAAGAAGGGACTTATTGCATTTAACTTGTTAAATCAACAGCTGGTTAAAAAGGAGACTGTTTTAAATAGCACAGTAGGGCAACAAAGTGTGGGGAAACATATAAAGAAATGGCTGCGAAAACTAAGTGGTTAAGCTTACACAAGGAATTTCAAGCAAACATAGATGCTTTTGTTTTACGTCTTTTGAAAAGACAGAAAAAGCCACATGGTTCTATAGTTAACTTGAAGCATATTATGCTGCATTGCAGCAAAAGAATGAGGTTCTTGTAGGATGTTCAGGAACAGAACTGTAACCATTTAGGGGATAAACCTTAAAAAAAACATACTATGCTCTATACTGTGCTGATGTGGTATATTTTCTTCACTTGTGACATGTCACTTAAGAGTGATTTTGAGGAAGCTCAGGGGAAAATTCTGTAAGAAGTTAAATTGTTTAAAAAAATCATTAAAGTTTCCACACACTAAGCACAATTTGCAACAGAGAAGACACAAATTCTACGAAACTTCACTCTTCCCGTTTTGATTTTAATAAAATTCCTTGAAGAAGAGGAAAAGAGCTTATCTTATTTCTCATTTAATCTTTGAAGCAGAGGTATGTATCCCTTTCCCACTACAAAAGCTTCTTTTTTTAGTCCATCAAAATCAAATTCCTACCCTGCTTCCTTATGGGATGGTGATGTCAGTAGGCTGGTTTATCAAAAGGGCACGAAAGCAAATGAGCAGAAGCTTTCTCCCCACTCTCAACCCATTCATACAATGGGATATTAGAAAGCAAATGTCAGCTACGTCTATAGTGCAGCACAGTGGGAATGTTTAGCCTGAACCACTGTGACACCGCCATTATTTTATGCATCTCATGTGGGACACTATTGCTGCTATGTGAAGCAACATAACCTTTCCACTTGGTAACCACAAAAAAAGAAACAAAAGTACCAAAAAAACTTAAATGTTAAGGTTCTGAAAGGGCAAAGCTGCAAGATCAATGATACACACACACACATACTTCTAGGCTTATTGTTTATGCTTTTGGGTAGAGTATCATTAATCCATATAACTTTAAAATATGTAAAATTATGTCTAGAAGTCAATACAGTGAAGACCAATTCTTCATTGGAGTAGTTTATAAATTGTGAAATGACACTCATCACATATGATTAATATACATAATCTCCAGATAACTAATTACACTAAAATAAAATTTACACTAAAACAAACAAAAAATGAACATCAATCTTTCGTATTACTTAAGAATACTTACAAATAAATATTAAGTATTACTTAAGAATAATTTTATGATTACTCCTATAACTTAATACATCTTTTTTAAAAAGGACTTAACTGCACAATTAATTTTATATTTGCATTTGCCTTTCCATATTGCCACTTTCTGATTGTGTTAAACCATTTTGTTGAGTATCTATATGTCCTAAATGATGACATGACGGCATTTTGCAAACAACACTAAGTTTCACAACATTTTAGTTTCTAAAATAAAGTATCAGATGAGATCAGAGAACAATAAAAAAAAAAATTAACTGGGTGGGGATCCATTTTTAATCAAAACCATACTGAGTATAATTTTCATGCCCTACATAATCATTATTATTTGTCCATTGGGGTTAAATTAAAATAAAAATCAAAATATTCATTTTAGAGCCAATGAGTTTCTCCCACCAAAATGTTAATTGCTACAATGACCGTGGGAGGGAGCAGAGAGTTGTCTATTGAATACAGCTTTTCCACAAATAATTCATTTATTTCTGGTCTCCAAGTTTCTGCCTTCTCTTCTCTGTTTCCTTTAGAGCTGGGCTTCATTGCTGCTCTTTTGTCACATGTATAGAGGGGCAAATCTACATACATGTATTATATTTTGCATTGTTTAAGGTTGCTTGCAATGTTAGCATTATCAAAGCAAGCCCCATACAATTTAATTTCACCTTCTCAACTTAGTGCCTTCCAAGATTGTCAGACTATCATAAATTACATCACTCAGAACCCTGAAGCCTTCTGCCAATATGTGTTGTCTTGATGAATGATGGACCTGAAATGCACATTAGAGCCACTCATCAGGCTGAAGACTGGTCTAAGCATATTAATTTATATTGGTTCTCAGTTCTTAATTTTTAGATCTGCGTTCTCCATCTTGATTGCCTCATGGTCTCCTGATACAGTTGATGACAATACCATAATCACATCTGAAAGGAATGGTCATAAAACCAACGCATGGATCACTATGAGTTGGTTTCCCCAAACCCCCACCCCCCAAATAAATGCCAGGCTTTGGCAAAATCATTGTAAAATGCAATCATGTGACTGTGGGACGCTGCAAATGAGGTCAGTTGCTGAACATCCAAAGTGCAATCGTGTGACCTCAAAGGGTGGCGAACTTTGTATCTGGGTTGTGAGTATCCTAGGTAGGTGCATAAGATCTTTGAACAGTTGCTAAGCTACCAGTATTAAGTTGAGGACTACCTGTATAATCAAGTCCTTAACTCTTTCATTGCCACACTCAATTTTAATAGAGTTTTGTGTTATCCTTATCTGCCATATTCAACTTTAATCCGCATTGTTAAAAAAATGCTTTTGTATAGTGAGTGACTATACTTTAAAAGTCTGGTTTGAAGATGTCAGATATCACTTTTGTTTCCATCTCATGGCTTGAGACTTTCACTTCCATTGAAGGACATCATTGTTAGGTTGTGTTTAGGGTATTAGTGGGTCTTAATCTGGCTCTGTTCGTAAGTAACCATGCCCTTTTCATCTCTCCAATTATTATAACTGGTTTTAGTAGTAGGTTTCAGGACTCAAGACAAGGTACTAGCAGTTATCAAGCTTTTGGTAGTTGATTCAGCTGTCAACAAGATTCTCAGAGTTTCCTTTAACCAGATCTTTTGAAAGAGAGTGGGGTATGGTTACAGTAATTCTGTAATGGATTATTTTCCCTTCAGAATCCAATTTATCTTTTGTTACTAACTGTGTTTCTGTGAATTGGTGATCTGGCTGTTCTTTTCCCAGGCTAGCTGAGGAATTTACAGATGCCTGTTGTTTCCCCAAATATCTCCTAAACATCAGGCTGTGAATTCCCTTTGTATAGAAAACAAACTGTGACCCCTTAATAGCTTTCTGTAGGTCAGCTGAAGAGCTCATTTATAAACTGGTGGGGAGAGAGATCTGTCTCCAGTGCAATGTGGGAAAGCTTTGCGTACATTGGTGTTTGCTTTACCATCCAATGATCAGTATCTTTACCTAAACACTGAAAAAACAAGGAAAAAGTTTATTGCCATCTATAAGAAATATATTTCCTTCATTAGGAGACAAATTATGGTCAAAGCAGTAATCTTGAAAAATGTAGCAAAAATAAAGGTAAAAAGCATTTTCAATTGTTTCATAAAGACAGGAAGTAGTTAGGATGTTTAACATGTAGAAATGTATGAAACTGTTATCAGCTGGAAAGACTGTTCTCAAAACTATGTTTCATATATAAAAGGTGAGAGACTTCTATGCTGATGCTCAATTTAGGGATCTTTTGCAAGGTCAGGCTAAAATGGTTGTTTGGCACAAAACAAATCTGCCTACTTTATTGCCTTTTGAATTGCTTTTGAATTGCACTCTTCAGTTTTTATTGTATTTTAAGATAGGGCCTCTTCGTAATATTCTTTTGTGCACAATTCTGCTGGATACAGGACAATTACATTTCTTTTAACCAATTTGGTTGCTGCTACTGTTGAACGTAGAGAGTATGGCTTAATAAGAAGCTGACGGAACATACAAAGATCCAGGTCTATAGAGCATACTCTTGTATTGCAGTGAGTCTTGGACCCTCTACACACAGCAGGAGAGAAAGTTGAATACCTTTCATATGCGCTGTCTCCGACAAATTCTTGGCATCACCTGGCAGGACAAAGTTCCAAATAGCGCAATCTTGGAACATGCTGGAATTTCTAGCATGTATACACTATTGAAACAGCGACGTCTATGCTGGCTGGGATATGTCATGAGAATGGCTGATGGTCAGATTCCGAAAGATCTCCTGTATGGAGAATTAGTGCAGGGAAAGCACCTCAGAGGGAGACCACAGCTGCGATATAAGGATATCTGCAAGAGGGACCTAAAGGCCCTGGGAATGGACATTAACAACTGGAAAGTCTTGACCTCCTATTGTTCACCTTGGAGGCTAAAGATGCAACATGGCCTTCTCCAATTCGAAGAGACACTTGTTCGGCAGGCTGAGGCAAAGAGGCAGTCCTGGAACCAGCGAAATCTGGGGGCTGGGCAGGGGACAGAATGTATCTGCCCTCAGTGTGGAAAGGATTGCCACTCTGGAATTGGCCTTTTTAGTCACACTAGATGCTGTTTTAGGACCTCTTTCCAGAGCACAATACCATAGTTTCTTGAGACTGAAAGATGCCAATGAACTGTTGAATGTAATCATTACATAACTAGACATGTATATTCTTTTGTTTGCCTTCTAATATTTGCATGGGTGACCATATTAACATGTTGGCTCTTAATGTTTTGGGATAAACAAAGGGACAGATCAGTACTTATAGATTACAAATAAGTCTATAACTACTATTTTCAAATACTCTGCTGAAATTACAAATTTATTTAGGATATGGCATATCATATATGGACTAACAATATGTATTAAAATTTCATCTAAATTAGTAAAAACACAATAAAATATAAATGTTAAAAAGGTCTATGTTCAAATAGCAATGTCTAGGCCATCTAACATAGCATATTTTATATTTTTTTAAAAAAAACAGATACTGGACTGGTATATGCCCTTAATTTACAACCGGCCACGAAATAATGAAAAAACAACAGGACAGGAAAAGTACAACACCTACAACACATGCTCTCTCTCAGCCCATCTCATCTCATCTTGTTATTATGGGGAAAATAAGAGGAAGAAAGAGTATTAGGTATGTTTGCCACCTTGAATTATTTATAAAAATAATGCAGGCAGGCAGGAAAGAAACAAACAATTTGTATAAACAGGAAAAGGAAAAACCTCATAATTGCCCTTGTAAAATAAAAGGAAGGAAAAAAAGAGGTCAAATGTTCAATAAATAAGATAACTGAAATTAAATTTTATTATGGAAACTATATTTTAATGACATAGAAAAACTATCCAACTAGATTTTTCTTTGATTGGTTTACTAGAAATACATATAACAACAAAGAAAGTTCTAAAACTGTGTGCCTATAATCTGATTTTATAAACTAAAACAAATGTTTCTGGTCTCAAAAGATGCCAAGTGTTTACCATGTAGCTAACCCACTGAATTATGCAATGATAGAAATATGCCAAATTCCTTTCCTTAAAATATAGATCAGGGTGTTTTTAAAATCACTGCAGCAAAACCTGCTTAGTTTATTAACAAAACGGCTACAAATAAATGTGCTATTCACTCCCATAATTATTTGTTTAAAAAAAAGAATAGTGTAAAAGAAACATTCTAAAATAAGAGGGAAGAATCTTCAAAAGAGTAGCTTATTGTTTCTTTAAAGAAGGTGCTTAAAGAAACTATAACTGAAGGCCAGACAATGGTGAAAATGATATGGTATTTCCCTTATTATATTAATTATATCAATAGAGACATACAGAACTGATTCTCTGATTCAATAGATACATATAGAATCTGATTCTCTGATTCTCTCTGTATATATTTTGCACATCTATGTTTATTAACTGGGCTGAAATTCATTCATCAAGAAGCTTAAGAGACAAATGGTTTTGTGTGTGTGTGTGTGTGTGTGATTAAGTAAATTTGTAAGGTACTGTATGTTGTGCTGTGCAAACTCTAACAATACATTAACATACAGGTAGTCCCCAGGTTAAGAACAGCATCCATTCCTAAATCTGTCTTTATCTCAGATTTGTATGTTAAAACAGAACAGATTATTTAGTCAAATGTTAGACTTCATATATAGCATTAATTTCACCTTTCTGTGCATTTAAATATGCAGAACATTTCAGCTTATACATTAGCTCTTGACAAAGCATGCTCTTCCCGTTCCTCTTCCCTCAACCCCCATCCTTCAGAGTGCTTCTTGCTTTTCTCCTTGGCCCATAATCCGTACCAATATTTGGTTTCAACAGCCCTCTTCATTCTATTCAAAATCAACCAGCAGCTATATGAGGTTCCTGTCTCTTTGATTATTTCAGACCGGAGTTGGCTGCAGTAGGAGGAAAAGAACATGGATGTGCTAGCCACAGAGAACACCGCTAGAAAAAAACCCCAAAGGAACGAGAATGGTTTGCTTTCTTAAAAGCCACTATGTGAAGTTCAAGAATAGTGCAAATCTTCAAATGGGTATCCAATAACAATTGCAGGGCAGAGAATATCTTCAAAACTCTTTGTGAATATGGCCTTCTTGCTTTTAAGACAGGAATGACTGTATTGCTTTATCTTTCTCAGTAGTTCCAGTAACTAGAAAAAGTTTCTCTGTGCATACTCAGAAGTTGCTTTATTACTTCAAGTACAAATCTAGGACTGGAGTATGATATACAACACATCCTGCCAAAGTAAGTAGCATACTATCATCTTGATGAAGGAAGCTACATCTCCTTTGTAAACTGAAGCTCTTCCTTGCAGAGAATCCAACCTGGTTTTAGCAGGTTCACACATCATATCAAGCTATGGTTTAATCATGGTTTATTTAATAAAGGAATAGGAAATCATATTAAGATATAAACCATGGTTATAATCCAAAAAAAGCTGGGTTTATTTAATATGATAACCTAAAAACAAAAACATCATTGTTTAGTGCAATGGGTAAACCCAACATCTCCCTCAATGTAGCCTAAGCCTTAAAATGGTGGCTCAGGATACTTTTTCACAAGATCCATGTCTACAGCCAGCACCTGCATAGAGTGATCTCCATTCTTTCCTCATCCAAAACAGTGTTTTAGAGAAGCAGCAGAGCAAGAAATTGATAAAAGTAATGAATTAAATGGCTGCTGCCTCCTTCCTTTCTAAAAAGCTAAAAGAAAAAGAGCAGGAACTTGTATATGAGCCAATGCATGAGATGGCGGATGCAAAATAAACATGAGGAAAATATATCAAGATGAAGAATCGGGATGAGCAATATTCTGGGGAGAATTTGATTTTCAACTATATTCAAGCTATGTATCCATTTGGAAGACAATAGATTTATCAAAAGAATGGAAGGATGAGTCAGCTAAACAAAGAAAATGAATAATGGATGAATGCTATATATGCACTTGTTTATGTGCGAAGATCAATGGATGAGTTTATAAAGATAAATAGGTGGATGGTGCTTGCCTGCTTGTATACCCAAGAAACAAGATTACTATATATAAAGAGAGGGTGGGGAGGGGGAGAGAGAGAGAGAAGAATGTGTCTATAAGGGAGAAAACACATGTGAAGTGACTCTGGGCCTTCTGAATGCTGGCACTGATCCTGTTCACAACCCATTTCAACCTTGCTCACTTATTGGTATGTTGTTCACAAAAGATTAAGCGAGTGTGCTTATTTTGGGAGAACAAGCTTCTGGCCTTTGTGAACCAATGACAAAACTCTGAATGGATTGGGTACAGATTGAATGGGGTGAAGTTATGCAAACCAGAGGAGGAGTTAGATTCTCAGTGGTCATGCTAGAATAAAATAACAATAAATTTGAGGATGCAGTTAATCTGATGCTTAGCTCTCAATTGCAATGCACAGGTGTCCAATATTCAGATGTGCTACTACACAATTCCTCCCTTTTTTTCATTTATTTCTTTTGAAATTGAAAGGAACAATTTCACATCTACACATGTATTTTCAAGTTTAAAATAAGTACGTCTGCAGTTATTTTAATTATTTTATTTTCATTTGTTTATTTTATGTATTTTATTTATATTTGTTCATTTATATTTTATTTATTTTACATCTAAAACTGTCTAATATAGAAGCACATAGGAAAAAATTGTTTCCATCGAACCAATTTTTTAAAACCGCTACCCCCAAAAGTTACATGTCAACATTTCAAATTAATCTTAAACAAACAAACAGACAAACAAGACTAAGAGAAAATTAACATCTTACCCTTAAATCTCGTTCCACTGCCAGACAGAGAATTTGCCATGGTGTTGTGTATCTAAACATCTTTGGCAATTTTACTAGGTATAACAAATGATGAAAGACATACAAAATCCCTGCTTTGTAGATGACTGTGAATACTATTCATGGGATAAATTTTGAAGTTATGTTTCTCTACAGCCTCTTGTGCCTCAGTTACAAGCAGGAGTAACAAGCATCACATTTACACTCAGAGGCACTGAATAAATAATTCACTAAGAGGCTTTTTTCTGGGATGAGCTTAGCTCAAATTCAATTACTGAAAAATAGGATGAGAACCCTTCACACTCCGGTTTCCTGACGCTGTGGTTTTGATGGCGAACAATATGGCTAGTTTCAGTGTTGCAATAAGCCATCATTTGTGCAGCAAATGTCTGACTTGCGTATTCATCTTTCTCTCTACCATTCTGGCATGGTAAGGTTAAGCAAATAAATTTCCATTATATTTTTTTTAACTTAGCCAAGTTAACTAAATCAACTGTGATCTGTCTCACGCTGCCCAGTTTTCATGCATTAAATAGTTTCCCTCAACAAACTTTAATAAAGGATCCAATCTTTCTAGTCTTAAAAGTAAAATTTATAAGGCGGTATAAATCTCTAGCTAATAAAAACTAGAAGATAAACCTTGGTAGTAATGTAGGAAAAGAGAGGCAGTGTAGTCTAAGAATGGTAAGCTTATTGGAACACCCAAATGTTGAGTGTCTTTATTTGACAGGGCAATCTCAACATTTAAAAAAAAAAACAATTACTGAGGTTAAAAACAATCTTCAGGAAGCAATATAACAGGTTTTTAAAATCCAATTTACATTATTCATTTATTCTCAGAGAGCATACAGACATAAACATTATTATCACTGGTGATCTCAAACTATTTTCTCTGAAGAATCTTTATAAATGAGTCTCCCCAGTCTTCACACCAATTTAACTGTACTACGGAGTACCCACTGTGAATACTCTTAAAATATTTATTAACGGACTTATTATTAAATAGGATATATGTATGCAGCAACAATAGTTTTCATAGAGCTTTATATTAATCCCAGTTAATGCTAAATCAGAGGAAATGTTTGATCAGATGAAGGAGGAAATTAAATATTTAGAAGAGGAAATTATTGTAGACTCCAAGAAAAGGAACTCTGCTGTTTTCCCTCAACTCAAGAAAGAATATCTAAAGCAACAACTATTTTTACTGCATGCAGGAAGAAAAAGTTATGTGTTCTAGTCTAGCAGCATAAAACTGCATATAGGTGGTTTAATGTATTGATACTGCTCAAGCAATCAGAGCTCAGGAGTGGGTTGAGACCATGCAGAATTAGTGCCTCAAAATCTTATATAAATAAACACATGCAAGTATTTATAATTATTTTATCCTACCGTCCTTTCAGTGCTACAGGTAAGACTGGACCATATGGCTAAAGTCCAAGAATCTGTAGCACATGAGGACTCAGAGGTGAACATACAAAGTGACAGACAATGGAAGCAGCAACAAGGCCCACCATAACATTTGGGCTGAAGAAAAGGCATCAGTTTCTCACTCTATGCCTGCCAGAGTTTTTTGAGCGTACGATAGCTATGTGATCATGTTCAGTTTTGGCAAGTAAATCAAATAATGATCCAGTTAGTACTTTCTCTCAACATCAGAGTGCAAAAATATAATTCAATCTGTGTTCTATCCTCTGAATTATAACAACTTTTGATCTTAGAATGACAAAAATCTTCTGGCCCATGCTTCATATTATGGCAATGAGAATGGGCAAAGACCGCCTCCCTTGCCTTCACATTTTTAATTAATACTGTATGCTTTTGCTTGAATATTTCTAATAATTCTGAGATGATATCAGATGTTAAGAGATTCAATACATGTATACGTTTGTAGAGGCTTACTTTAGTCAAGAGAGTGGTGTGAGTAAAGAGTTTGATGTACATTCATTATATAGAGAAGATATCAAAGCAGGCAGGCAATTTTCTTTGAGAGGTCCTTGGTGCTTTCTGAACTTGGTTGTTTTCTTGCAGACATTTCATTACCCAAACTAGGTAACATCATCAGTGCAAGTAGGGAGTGGGGTTTTCTCTCAAATTTATCTTCTAGTGGCTGGCCCAGCCAGTGTTGGTGGAGGTGGTCTTAGTGGTTCTTTGATTGGGCTGTTTACTGTTAGCTTGTATGGCAGTTCCTTGATTGGAGTATTGTTGTTGATTGTTGGTTGATCTTGGTGTTGATTGATGTTGATCTTGGTCTTAATTAACATCTGGATGTTTATTGCTGGTGGGGATATGTTTGGTCTTTTTGTTCCCTTTTTGGTTTTTGATTGTCTCATTTACACAGTATGTAGATATTGTTTATGTCTGTGTGTCTATTGTTGGTTGATTTGTATCAGGCTTCTAGAAATTCCCTAATGTTTTTAGACTTGGCTTGGTCTAGGACAGGGGTCCTCAAACTTTTTGAACAGGGGGCCACTTCAGGGTCCCTCGGGGGAGGGCGGACTGGCTAGGTGGGCATTGCTGGGTGGCCATGTGACTGGGTGGACGTGGCTTGGTGGGCATGGCCAATTTAGCAGTCCATTTTGCCAATTAACAGACCATTAAATAATACACACACATTAAACTTTAATTTGTTTTCCTCCTGGGAGTGTTTTATTCCATTCCATTCCATTCTCTAGCTCTCTCTCATCTCTCTGTCAGGAAAGAAAAGTCTCCTAGAAGAGCAAATGCGGGTGGCGAAGAGAAACCTTGCTGAATTCCATTTCATTCGCATCGCAGCAGTCTCCATCTGCTTTTCGAATCTCACTGGCCAGAGCTTCCTCCGTACGTGCCAAACCCGCA
Organism: Arizona elegans; assembly: GCA_022577455.1. Lineage (NCBI taxonomy): Eukaryota > Metazoa > Chordata > Lepidosauria > Squamata > Colubridae > Arizona > Arizona elegans. The sequence continues at coordinate 9,092,288 of JAKOOJ010000008.1, read as the reverse complement.
CATCTGATCGGGCAGGGATTGTTTGGAGTGGATGTGGTGAGAGAGCCCCAAGTTGGGGGCTCAGCAGCACTGATCTACTGGACAGCCAGCCCTTGCCGCCTCCCTCTCCAGTGGCGGAGATGGCTGTTCTTCTTCAGGAGCGGGCAGCTGAGTGGGAGAAGGACGGGCAGCAAGTGGCAAGGAGAGAAGGCAGCAGCTGTTGCTGGGCCCACTCCCTAGCTCGCTCACGTGTCACCAGCCCCACTTTGCCAACAGGTGCACGAGCTTGGAATGCAGGTGCGGTGGGGGGGGGGCTGCAAGGCAGAAGGCTGCCTTCAGTCAAGGGAATAGACTGCAGCCTCGGGGCTCCGTCTGAAGAAACTGAGTCACTCAGGCAGTGCCCCGAAAGTGCTATGGAGCTGCTGCCTCGCAGGACAGGGCGGGGTTCTGCTCTCCCTGCCGAACAGCCCTGGTGAAGGAGGCACATCATCGGAGGGTCTCCAACCCTTGAAGCTCCTGGGTGGCAACTCCATCGCCACTTGGCAGACCTGTGCAGCGCGAAAGAGGCAAAGAGGCCAGTTAGAAAGGCACGTTCCTCTCACGCACCACCGAGGCTGTCAGCAGCTTGCGCAGGTCCATTAGGCTGTGGTCACCACGAGTATGGAAAGCCAGATCTCCATCGGAGCCTAGGCCCAGCAGAGATGGGGGTGAGGAATGCAATCCCAACTGGACTTGGGCGGCCATAGCGCTGATGGGGATCGAGGTTTCCCCGCTCGCAGGGGCCACCTTTTGCCTGCTGGAAATGGCCATGTTTTTACCACTTCTAATCAGCCTTTCTAGCTGGCAACTTTGCCTTGGTGATGGCAGTGGACCTCCACTAATGGACCTCCTAATGGACCTCCACAGCGCTTTTGGCATGGTGCCTGAGTGATGCAGCTCCTCCTGCAGTCCCTCCTCCTCCTGGACTGAAGGCAGCCTTCTGCCTTGCAGCCACCCCACCGCATCTCCGTTCTGAGCTCATGTGCCTGTTGGCAAAGTGGGACTGGTGAGACGCAAGCGAGGTAGGGAGTGAGTGCTGCAACAGCCGCTGCCTTCTCCCTGCCTTCATCCGCTCGGCTTCTCCTAGCTGCCCGTCCTTCTGCTTGGCTGCCCGCTCCTGAAGGAGGACAGCTGTCTCCGCCCCTGGAGAGGGAGGGTTGCAGCCAAATTCCGGGAAGGCATAGTTCATGAGTAGCCAGGCTTCCTTCCACGCAAGCGGGTGAGTAGGCAGGGTGCTACCCAAACTGGTGGCTGGGGCTCAAGGGCCCTCTTCTTCCAGCCTTGGGGTGGGCACCGCTTCCTACCCTGCATTTTGATGACGTCGGGGTCAGTGGGCAGAGCCTCCCGCCAGTTTTACTACTGGTTCTATAGAACCTGTGCGAACCAGGAGCAACCCACCACTGATACATACACACTTGACAGAAGTCCAGCCAGGCGCTGTGTGTTGGGTCTGGTAGCAGATGGGGAAATGCCGCACTTTCCCCCATTTCCTGCAGGCAAAGCGCTCCTCTCGTGCACCCACTGCTGCAGTTGGGTGCACGAGGGGAACACCCTTCATGCACAGGCCAAGGACAAGACTCACGAGGGGGCCAAGGAGGTGACCAGCAGTGACCTGATCTCCAACCGCAAGCCAAAAGAGATGGGAGGGAGTAGGCAACAGCAGCTCCACACCCTCCTCACCTTGTCTTCACCCGCAGTGAGAGCAGTAGCCAAAGACAGAGAACAGGGGAGAGGAATGCCGTCCCGCGGGCTGGATGTGTCGGGCAACCACATGCCTTGTCTCAGCCACATGGGATGGAGCAGGCGCGTGATCCACATCACGTGCCTCACCCACTTCCGCCCCTCTGCCTGCTGCCGATGCAAGTGTTGCCGCCACCATGACTATTTCTTGGAGGGCCAGCTGCGGAGTCCCTGCTGCCAGTCCCTGGCCATCCCCCACACCCTCTGGCAGCCTCAGCAGGAGAGGCATCTCTTCCCCAGGCCCACATCAGCCAAGAAAAGCCAGCCATGCGAGGAGTGAATGGGAGTGGCGGGGGGATGGGGCAGGGCTGAATCCCACCACTGAGTGGACCAGATACATTGTGTCAGCGGGCCGTATCCGGCCCACGGGCCATAGTTTGAGGATGCCTGGTCTAGGATGTCACAGTTTTCCAGTTGAAACTATGGTTAAGTCTGTCCATATGTTGTGAAATTAAAATTTTTCATCATGTTTTTTGGGTACTAGTTGGTGTTCATGGGTATGTTCTGCTAGTCTTCTGCCTGTTTGTCCTACATAGTGGCTGTTGCAGTCTTTACACTGTACATTGTAGATGATTCCTGTTTTTTCTTCTAATAAGTTTGATATGTTTGTCCATCAAATGTATGTGATTAGGCAGAGGTTAATAAGATGCATAATTCTGGATGTTTCAATCTCTGTGTATTTGATTAAGGCAGGTGTGCAGTGGAACAATGTTGCCATAGATTCTTTAGCTAATTTTGGCTCTATGAAAATATTTCAAAGATTTTCTTTGAAAAGTGAAGCCGATTGGAAATTTAATATTAAGGTTAGGCTGCCTGTGAAATTTGCTAAACAGCTTTGAATTCAGGTTTCGAACTGTTAGGTGGGCAGGAGATGAGGCAAGAGTGGGAGCTCACTCTATCACATGATACTTGGGTCTCAAACTGCCAACCTTCCAGTTGACAAGCCCAATGTCTTAACCGCTATGCAACCAAAATAATTACATCCAAAACTAGCCATGTAGCTGAGATTCTACAGTTTAGGGGACTGGAAAACAGGACAGGACAAAACATACCATATTTTTCGGAGTATAAGACGCACCTCCCCCCCCCCGCTAAAATGGGGTGAAAATTTAGATGTGTCTTATACACTAAATGTAGCCCCGCCCACCCACTGGCCCCCCACCCTTTGGCCTCTGCCTTGCAGCAGTTACCTCCTTGCAAGCAAACAGCAAGAAAAAACAGCTCCTTTCAGCCTCAGCACAGCCTAATTAGCACAACTTAATTGGATCGGCCTCCTGACTCTCAGCTGATTTGCTCTCAGCTGTTTTGCGCAGGGCTCTGCTGCTTGCTGCAAAGAGGTACATTGCTGGAGCAGATTTTTTTTTCCTTGTGCTAATCAAGCTATGCTGAAAATGAAAGTAAGGCAGGCTGTTTGCTGTAACGAGGCAAAATTAGGCAGAGGGAGATTTCTTTTTCTTCTTTTCCTCACCAAAAAAGGTAGGTGCTTCTTATACTCTGGTGCGTCTTATACTCCAAAAAATATGGTAAGTTACATGTACAGCTTTATATATTTTTCAGAAATAACTCACTCAGAATTCAATGGTTATTGTTCCCAACCATCTTTGCACTCTAAACCTTCTGTGAACAGGAATGTTTGGTCATAATAGAAAGTATCTGCAACTGGATAAATTTCCTGAACTTGCCAAAAGTAAACAAACATTATTCTTGTTATTTATATCCTGCCCTTCAAGAAAATTTTCCCAGAGCAACTTTACAATAAAAATAGAAGTACAGTAATAGAAGAAAAATAAAGTGTACAATAAAACCACCACTAAAAATAACACCTAACATAATTCTGGCAAAAGCCAGAACTATATTTTTGCTCGGCAGTCAAACCAATTATAGAATAACATCAGAAAGCCTCCTTAAATATATTGCGAAGGGCCTAAATAGTTCCTAATATGATTCCTAATACTGTATTGCAAGCACAAATGCTACACACACATAATTCTTGTTCAGCCTTGCTTAAAAACGGCTGCTCAGCTCACAGCAAATTCATGTGATACTTGTTTGCTCCATGCTTTCTTAATGTATACCAAGCATCAGCTGAAATAACAAAGTGCAAGTTTGCTTTTCCAAAGATGATTTTGTAACGAAATAATTTGATAAGCTAGCAATATCCACTGATATGGCCTTAAGCTTAAAGAATACTTTATGTTAATTTGTGCATCTGCCACCTTCTAAAGAATTTTTGCATGAATGGCAAAATGCTGCAATTAATTATATTTTTTTCTTCATGAGTTCTATGACTACATGGCTGCAATGTCAACTTAAAGCGATGACTAGGCAATAAGCAACTTCATGGATCAGAAACATACTGATTACAGCAAAGGTACAAAGCTGTGTGTCTTTCCCTTTAAAAATGGCCAAAAAGCTGTCCAAAGATACAGTACCTTACACTGTGGGTCACCTAGTTATGCTTTACTGAGATGAAGTGGAAGCTTACATAAGTACTGATGGTAGGAAAAATTCTCTGACTTTGCTGGCCATTTCCATCTGCAAGCATTGTTATGCATGGAATGAAGAGTCTGAAATGCTTCCCATTTTTGTTATTCATCCAAAGGAACATGCAGCTGTTGCAATATCTTGACTCACCCACCCTCTTTTTTAAGGCAAAAGGAAATCATTATCTCTACATGCATGCCACAAACCATAGTAATATTAAGAAAAGGATGCTAAATAGAAGTAAGCTAAGTCACCTTTCTGTCATCTGGCATGCTTCATATGTTGGGACTTCATTCTCCCCAAATTTCCAGCGAACAAAACCAACATATAATGTGAGAATGACAAGCTCAACACATCAAAGGTATTTAGAAAACTGGATTCAGCTAATCTAATTTAATTGTCTAACCTAACCTAATTGCCTGCCAAATAATTACTGAATTACAAAGTCAATGAGTGCAAATATAAAAGGTGCACTGTAAAATATAAGTAGTCCTTGACTTATGATCACAATTGAGCCGACAATTTCTGTTGTTAAGTGAGTCTTGCCTCATTTTATAACTTTACTTGCTACAGTTGTTAATTGAATCACTGCAGTTGTTAAGTTAGTAATACAGTTGTTAGCTGGCTTCCCCACTGACTTTGCTTGTCAGAAGGTTGCAAAGTGATCACATGGCCCCAGGACACTGCAACCGTCATAAATATGAGGCAGTGCCAAGGCATCCAAATTTTAATCAGGTGACCATGGGGATGCTTGCAATGGTCGTAAGTATGAAAAATAGTCATAAGTCAGTTTTTTCAGTACTGTTGTATCTTGGAAGAGTCACTAAAGTTTGAGGACTACCTGTAAAAACTCATGAGTTCATAAGAAAATTCCAATCCAAAAGGCAGTCTTATGACACTACAAATTTCTATTATGTAATCTAATGCCTTTCATCACTCCTAGTATACACTTAAAAGCTTTTTTATGTAGCCTGAAAGCTCATGAGTTTATTGTCCATTCTTCTACCTTATTAATCATAATTAGGTTACCATTATATTAGCACTGTTCTTAAATAATTTATTTAAAAAGTTTTCAATTTGAATGCCAAATTGTGTTATATAGGCAAATCATAGCTAAAATGGAGCAAACATAACTATTCATACCATTGAATCTGGTTTGATGAACAGAAAGATAAACAAACATATATATTCATACAGTTCACTTCTTTCTTTTCAACTTCACAGAACCCAGGAGATTAACTAAATCCTCCCGTTATGTGTCTCATTACAGAAAACTGCAAATAATGATTCTGAATAAATTAGAATATAAAAAGAAGGAAAGGTAGACTTCAAAATGTGGCTCTTCACATACTGTTTTTTTTTTTAATTGCATTTTCCTGAGGATTTGCTGATCTTGAATGCTACCATCACAAGACAAACAATTTAGGAATGCAGAAACAGCTGTAAGGAAACTATATCAATTTATAATGTTCCATGTGGGGTATATATAAAATTGTTTATATGACATTCCTAAACTACTCCTATTTATATTCATAACTTGCCACTACAAAAGAAGCAAGTATTTTTAATTTCATTGGAAATAAGCAATGTTATATAACGCTAAATTCATGAAAATATATATTATTAGTGTTTTGTTCTGATGTAGGAAAGAAAATTCACAAGATTCTGACAAGCAAAACAGTACATGATTGTATCAATCCATTTAGACTTCTTTACAAGAAGCTTTAACCATCCATATAATTGACTTTACCTATTCCCGTCTCATCTTTAAAATATAATTATCTTAAAAATATAAGCACAGTTAATTCAAACATAGTTCAAATTCATTTATATCCAGCTTTCAAAAAAAATCCCAATAATAAATGAAATTACAATAAAAAACCCATGTGAAGAAAAAGTAAAATAATTTTATATAGAAAAACTTCTATAAACACTATATAGAAAAAATTATATAAATACTAATGAACTTTATATAGAAAAAAACCTTCTATACACACTATATAGAAAAAATTATATAAATACTAATTAGAACTTCTCAGGCACATGAGCATCCAGCCTTGTTTTAAAAAAAGAGGAAAGGAAGGGCAATTCGCCAAACAATCTTCACAACAGCTGTGTACAAGGGTAGCTCTTTCAACCTCATTTCTCTGAAGGAATGTATGAAGTCATACAGAACAAGACCTTATCAACAACTGGGTAGTTCACTAAGGCAGAGCCTTTCCCTTTCCACTTCCTGTCTTAAGCTACAAACAACTGATGTTAAAAGGGAAAATGCACATTTTTATTATTTATATTTCACATGATGTTGTTTTACTTATAATTCCTTTTTAAATGAGAATTTACAACTCACCAGACAAATCTAGTAATTTAGAAAACAGGATGTGAGCAAACTGAGTTCGTCTTAGTCTTGATATAAAAATTCAGCGGTGCCAGAGAGTTATTAAAATACTAGGAAATTGATCGATACCCCCTCCTAAAATAATAATCTTTCAAAACTACTTTTTATTTATGTATCTATTAATTAGACCACCGATATTAAAGTTAGAATTTGCTTTAAAAACACATTTTAAAACACTTTTCTAGGGTGTTTTTCCAATGTTGTAGTATTACAACATTTTTTAATCTTTGTTAAAACCAAACAAACCACCTTTAATCTATGTATTGTGTGAGCCCAGATATATACGGTTGTTTCAGCTTTAAAATGTGAAAGTCTATTGGTCTTACCTGACCAATAGTTAACTGTTGGAATTGCCTTAGTTTTCATCAATTTATTATTTCCTTTTGTTTATAAGTACTAGATCAGATTTTATTTCACCTGGACAATCCCAGTACCTCAGGAAACAAGTATAAACAATCTTTAAATACAGGAATTCTGTAATGAAACCACCTGGAATACAACAATGTATGATGATGCTATAATAAAAAAGAATGATCTAGATATTGGATAAAGCATTTTTAAAAATACTCAGCAAATTTCTTTGACTTCCAACAAGTTGCAGCATCTAGCCAACTCTACATGTCAAAAAGTTAACTGGGATCAGACCTGGTTAGTTACTTGGATTGGGACCTGGAAATCCTAAAATTATATGCTAAACTGAGAAGTAAAAACAAACCCTAAAAAAGGCAATAGCAGATCACTTCTGTATTATTGCTAAAAAGATTGCATGGAGCCATCTATATAATCACCAGATGACCAGTTTAGTTCAAGGGAATTTTACCCCTATTATCATTATGAAAATAGGAGCAACCATTTCACACTGCACTAGCTCAAGAAACATTAAACACAGCATAATTATCTTTTATGGTCCAACATGGTTTACAGAACATCATTCACAGTAACATTGTCACTGTATATTTGCTCCCTGTAATGGACAATAGATCCTGTCATACTCAGTGGCAGTGCTAAACGGAATGAGTTAGGTTATAAGAAGCAGAGTACTCACAATGCAGATGACCACAAGGTAGGTGGGAAATTACACTGTATAATAATGAGAGGCTTCGAATGTTTTAGCTATGAATGAACCAGAGAGTTGGAAACCTCTGAGTGCAATGTTCATTGTGTCTTATCCTGGCAGAGCTAAAACATAGTTTTATTATTAACAGCCATTGTGAATGAAAACGAAGAGGGAAAAAACATGTTGGATTCCTTAGAAAAAACGAAGTGATGTAGCTTTGTCCATTTTCCTTTTAGGATCAAAGAAAAGAATTAGCTGCCTTCAGAATATACTGGAGAAAAGTATAATATGAAGAAGCCTATTAAAAATATTCAGCTCTAAAGAACACATTTTTTTCCAGTTTGTAATTTAACTTTTCTGGACCAATATTTTCAGTACTCTATTTCCCTCTCCCGAGGCTTATCCTTATAAAAATGTTTTAAAGAGCAGCAACAACTACAATTTGTATAAGAGACCTCTGGGAGAAGTATTCAACAGGATAAAAACTTGGAATTCCTATGGAGTATTTCTACAGTCATCAAACTATTGCCCAAGAGCTGGTGTCCTCAGGCCAAATTTTACCTTCAAAGGTTTCCTTAGCTTCCAGATTGATAAAGAAGCAAAAACAAAATTTAAAACCTCAAATGCAGGTGCAGTAGGACTGAAACTAGACAGTGAAAGGAACTTTTGGAATTTTAGCCTTTAGTTCAAAATAGCCAACCAGGAAAACCAGCTGCTGACCAGGAAAGCAACAAATTGTTTTCACTGCTAACCCAAAATTTATGCAAATGTGCTGGAAGCAAAAACTGGCCCCGAAGAGAGTAGGAGGAGCTCTAACCTACCATTCTGCCTTATTCACCTTAATACAATATGGGAACCATATTCTTGTAACTATTATATGACCTTACACACATGAAACTACAATGGGCTTTAAACAAACCTTATATAAAACCAAGCATTTTACATAGACTGTGAAGAGGCACATAGTGTTTACTCACTACACGAGTAGAAATGGCAGTATTTAAGAATCATTTCCCCCCACACTATATTAGTATGTCTGTATGGATGAAACATCTGAAGACTACTGTGTCTGAAATCTCTGAACAGAAGACATATACCCAGACCTTTAACACAGTTAAAAGTTTTGACACAGTCATTGTAGCAGCATTCCAGCAGAAAGCCAAAGACAAGAAAAATTAAAGTTTATATCGAGAACTCATTTTTCAGCCATGCCATAATAAACACTTATTATAGACAGCACAATGAACATGGCTATAATTGTAGATGGGACTTTGTTTTGCCAATTAATTATCTATATGTTTAAAAACATCAATTGTTAAAAGTAAATTGTAGGAAATCAAAAACTATAACTTCCATGCTGAGAGTAAAACAGCTGCCAGAGTTTCAGTTCTAAGTAGACATGATAAATTCAAGAAAGACAGATTACCCTTGTCCAATTCATCTTCAGTGTGGTCCATTGAGACAGAGTGACACCATTTCTTGCCATTTGTCTTTCAGGCACAATAACCTTAGCACTAATAAATGAATGATTAAGCACCAGCTTGTGCTACTGTGTGACCTGGATAGAGTTACCAGTTTCTCTGGGTTGAACTAAATACCTGCAGCCCACTTTTTAAAGCAAGTAGCAGTGCAAGAAAAAAAGAAGGGCAATTCTGTTTATTCATTTTCAAAATTCCAGACTGACTAAAAGTTAAACCAGATCTAAACTCTTATGATGTATATAAAATATGATCAGGGAGAGTTTCCTATGTTTCTCTTAGCACACTTAAAATACAGGTATTTTTACACTTTATCATCTCCATATTTGTAAGTTAAAAGCTAAAAAGTATGTTTCATAATGTTCACAGAAACACTCATAAGAATATTGGGAAATTTTTAACTACAGCTCTCTTAGTTTATGAGCAGGTAATTTATTTTACATTACCTCTTTCAAGGTTCACTTATATCACAGCAGCTATATACTAGTTTTCTCAATATAGTATCTTGCAGGTATGCTCAGGACTCCCAGCATCCACAGCCACTTGTTCATGAAGAATGGCAGTTGCTGTAATGTGTTTTTAACAAGCACTTAAGCAGAGGCAAATGGTGTAAAATTTTCCCAGTGATACTTCAGCCTGTAGCAAACAGCCGTTGCAAGCACTAATAACAAAGAGGAGGGGGTGGTGCCTTTGAGTCAGTGGCTTGACTGGACAAGTCCCTGCAATTTTCTTGGGAAGTTTTTTGGGAAGTGGTTTGCCATTGCCTCCTTCTTGGGGTTGAGAGGTTGATTGGCCCAAAGTCACCCAATTGGCTTTGGACCTAAGGCAGGATTAGAATTCATGGTCTTCCAGTTTCTATCCTAATCCCTTAGTCACTACACCAAACTGGGTCTCTTAAGAAAAATTAACTTTAGTTAAAACAACAACATTCATTATAATTAAAGTTGTTATGGTGTAAGATGCAGAGTTGTGCATACAGAAAACAAAACTGTATTAGGGACAGGCAACATCCTCAGGCTAGAAATTATGCAGGAATCAGGAATATGTTGTAGGATGCCAGAGAGGAGACTGTAACTTTAAATCACGTTTCCAAGCATTGCAGCCATGCAAATCTTTTGGTCCTGCTCTGCCAGCAATCTCAATTAGGGCTGACAACAGCTGCTGCTGCAGCCAAAGATTGTGATTTAAGATAAGGAATCTTTTCATGGATAGGAGTATTACAGGGATTAACTGGGAATCCAGGAATGGAATAATTTCCCTAACAGCTTCATAGTTAGGTAGGCATTTGTTACATCTTGGGAGGGGTGGACCATGGGAGGCAGACACAGTTATTATAATAATTGCTCTATTAGAGTCCTTCCAGCCATGTGGCAATTAAATCAGGGCCTTCACAACCCATTGTAATGGCCCAATCAGACACAGAAGGCCATTCCCTTTATGGTCATTTAACTTCCAAAAATCCAAGGATTTAAAGTGAAACATGAGATGTCATTTCTTCCCTGCTTCTCTGCAGTAACTTTGCACGTGGCAGCAAATCCTGGTGTCTAGTTTCCACAATATGCTTGCTTGCTATATTCACAATTTAAGTTTTAAAATGCTGATTTGCAGCCCTTAAGAAATCATCTATTACTTATCAGATGAATTTTACTGCAAATGAAATAGATGTGAAAAGTTGTAGATGAATGTTTTATAAATGTGTTCTCAAATTATATAGATTAAATGTCTTATTCACTTTTTATATTCAGTTCAAAAATTTGACAAAAATCCCATTATTTGGTCAAAATACCATTGAACCAAAGTAAATCTATAAGGTGCATACAGTTGCAACTCCAACAAGGGAAGCTTTCTTTAGGTAGCATCCTTTTACTTATAAATCGTGACACGCTTTTAGACTCTTAAATATACATGTTCTAAAGGACCTTTATAGGATCAATTCCAAAGTATTACACATCTTATAAGCTTTTGGGGGGGGAGGCACAATAAATCTCACCCGATATAAGATTGAAATCATGCTATGATCCTGATCATACTTACATGAAACAAGAGCACATGATTTGCATGAAGGAAGTCTCAAGTGAGGTCTCTGGCATTTCTAGAGTATATAAAAGGTCTAGACTCTAGATAGAAAGAAGGTGATTTGGAAAGCTAAGCTTCCTATATATCTAAAGATTATAGAAAATGGCATGATTGCAGCCAGGTGTTTATATTACTTTTATTTTGTTTTGTAAAGCAGCAAACCTAAGATGTAACATTCACTTCTGCAACTATTTATTTCAAGAGCAATTCAATTTCCAGGGAGAGAAAGAGAGAGTGTGTCCTCCCAACATCACAGAAGCTACTGTATAATTATTCAGACTAGTAGTTATTCTAGCTTAAGGCTTTTGTTATACTGTCAGCAGTATTCTAAAACTTGACAAAAAAACAATGCTTTCTAAATGTTCCATTAGAATCTTCCTAGCAGAGTATGGGAAATTCACACCTGGCACACTACATTCTGAAGCTAAGAAGGCTACAATAAATCATTTTGGTATAGATTCAAGGAAAGCTGGGGTGGTGTTACTAATTCAACCAGTTTAACAGCAACAAATCAAAACTTTAAAAGAATGAGAAACCCAGTTGCATTTTAATCTCCCGTACAGGAAAGGAAACAGCATTTCCTAGATATACTCTCTCATGACCCTTTCCTGCAGTAGAAATTAAAGGCTGTACCACACAAAAGAACTTTAAGAATGTCCAGATCAAACAACAGGAGCTGAAGTTGAAGGCTGCATAAAGACAATATGATGTTACAGAGTTCCATGCTATAAACTACCAGTAGTCCCCATTTAAAGTGTTGCTGCTCCAAATTTTGGTTGTGTTTGCACAGCAAATTTAACTGGATCAAAAGGGAAGGTTAATGTGTTATTCAAGTCTGAGAAGAAAGGAGGATTAGTTTCAGGGCTAAGCAACCCCAAGCTTGAGGCTAAACTAACTTAAGTCAGCCATATCACACAAACAGGAAGAGAATTGATCTTCCCTTCCTCTTACCAGCACAAAGAAATGCAGCCTCTCCAAAAGAAGCTCTTCTTGGAATGCAGTTTCCCCTTTCCTTTTACTTTTTATCCCCTTTGGCTACATGGGGAGTGGAAGAAAGGAATGAAGATGGATTAGCATCCTCCCAACAATGTCCATAAATGTCCACAATGGTTTGAATAGGTTTAAAAAAAGAAAAGTAGCAAGTGACAGCCTCCGAGTCATCTTTGTGGGAACTGGGGGTGGGAGGGAGTATCATATCCCATTTGACCAGAGAGTTTACGATTGCACATTGCTAGGCCACATAGTTATTTCTCCTGGGATGGTTCACTATCTGAGTCAACCCTGTCATCAAATCAGAGTCATAGAATTTAAGTTGATGATTCATTTCATTCAAAGACTAACTTTTCAGTAGCAAAAAATTGGATCTTCTATACCATGGGTTTCAAACTCGATGCATCACGTTGATGTCACGTGACGTATCATGACGTTTTTGCTTTCGCTGGGGTGGGCGTGGCCTGCGGGTGACGCATCTGGCCTGTGGGCTGCCAGTTTGACACTCCTATCTACAGAATCTAAAGTCAATTGTAGAACATGTGACCCTGCATTCAGAGAATGCCTAGACCAATTAAAAACATTCATGGTGAGTCTGTAAAAGAACTACCTTTTCTGGGAGGACACAGCAATGTTTGCTTAGAATAAATTATAAATGAAACAAAATGTTAAGTTATATTTATGTAGTTACCGTACTTACCAAGCACATCTAAATTATATTAAAGTAACCAAAATATCTTTACAATCCCCAAGGCATGTCACAACTTTTGAGCACCCCCCCACCACAATGTTTGGAAATTGAAAGTTGAAAAATTTGACACGCCCTATAACATGTGCACCATCTTAGATTAGGTTAGATATACTGTACCAAATGGTAGAACTGTGCTGAAGCTGCTATAAAAATATTTAACATGAATTTAACTATTTTGTACAGAAAATTGTGAACTTCCATTACTCAGATTTCCACAAAACCAACCAGCCAACCTGGTTTTGAATATTATGTGAACTTAATCCTTATAACTTATTCATTAAAGCAGTTAAAACAAACCATGGCTTGATATAATAACATGTAAACAGAACAGTGAATAAATAGTTGTTTTTCTCTTAATGTCAGATTTAGAATAGCAGTGCTGTTGTAATATAAAATGTTTTCAAACTTTCCTGCAAGGATCTGTGTCAAAGAGGTTACATGAGGCACTCCAGCCATTTAAAACAACAGTTTCCTGTCATCATTATCCAGGACACTCTAAGGAAATTCTAACATTTCCTTTAATTTGGTTCCTTCCCTCTACCACCCAAAAAAATTCATTAATGCTGCATCCGTAAAGGTTATCCCACCCAAACTAAGGAAGTATAGGTTTAATATGTCACACATTCCCACATCTGAACAAAACCATGCTGCACTGTTTATTTTAATAAGTTAGGAACGGAATCTTTTAATTGTATTCCCTTGTGGTTATGACTTGTTTTTTTCTTTATGTCCGGGGGCTGTGAGATTTAATTATAGCCAAGTGATTTTTCCATTAAGAAGACTTAAGGGATTAGTAACCTATATTGAAAAGAAAAACTCTCCTTACTGCCACTATTTCTTACTGCAATAAGAGAAGCAGAAATATGAATGCAATGAGTTCAACTGATTTGAAGGTTACAGAGCTCTGATGTGATATCTGATGTGTCAACGTAATTTCAAGACTTGACACAGAAGCAGATGTAATACAGCTTTACAACTTTATAAACTTTAGCTGGTTTATCATCTCAGGAATGAGAACACAACCACAATTTTCTATAGGATAGCCTGATTGCATAATACAGTTAAATTAATTTGCCTTTCTTAACAGCTAAACATAAAAATCTTTACTACTAGAAGAGAATATACATAGTTTGGTCAAATTATGGAGTCCTTAGTGCTCTTTGAGCTTGGTTGTTTTCTTGCAAATGTTCCGTTACACAAAGTAACATCTGGTGATCATATGAACAGAATTTGGGTAAATTCACATTTACGAACCCTTGCACGCATTATGCCCTCCTTTCCCCTTTTGCTCACATGCACCCTGTACTCTTCTTCCCAGCCACCCTGGGCTTGCACACATGCTTGCACGGACCCACATTCTTTCTTCGGCCTTCTTGCACTCATACATATGTACATACCCACTAGTGATCTCCTTCCTGGGCCTCCTTGTGCTTACACACTTCTTGCTCTTCCCCCGGCCTTCCTGACACTTGTGCCACTTGTACCACATTGCAGCATCCCCCACCCCAAATTTGCACACAGCCTGTGCTGGGTCTGCTACACAATCCTGCTGCAACGCTATACTCCTTACCTGGCACTCCATCCACTTCCTGCTTAATGAGCCGTATACACTTACATATCCATATCCATATTCATTTATTGACCATTTGGTGTTACGACACTGAAAAAAGTGACATGGCCATTTTCACACTTATGACCATTGCACCATTGCCATGATCATATGTTCAAAATTCAGATGCCAGGCAACTGTTTCATATTTATGACGGTTGCTGTCTCCCGGGTCATGTGATCACCTTTTGTGACCTTCTGACAAGCAAAATCAATAGGAAAGCCAGATTCACTTAACAACCGTGGTTCTAACTTAACAACTGCAGTGATTCATTTAACAACTGTGGCAAGAAAGGTCATAAAATGGGGCAAAACTCGCTTAACAACTGTCTCACTTAGCAAAAGAAATATTGGACTCAATTGTGGTTGTAAGTCAAGGACTAACTGTATTTTGAATTATGATAACTGGAACTGTCTGGGTTGTTATCGTTAAATGTTGCAGTCATGTGATGTCATTGCTTAGTGATGACAATCCTGAGCCAACTACATTTGTAACCAGAGGACTACCAATCTATTTATATAAAAGCAAAATACCACTCACAAAATCTCCAGAACCGTAAAGCCCACAAACTTGAAATTTGCCACGTATGTTCCTCTTGGCTTCTAGGTGCTCAGTAAGAAACGATTTTTCGAAATGATCATCAGAGCATTGATATTTCCTATATTATAATTAACATGCTCTGATGCTAAGGAGTTCTACTCCCCCTCCCCACCTGAAAAGAAATCTGTTCCTAATGTAAAAATAAGCAGAGGAGAGGAATTTGAGTTTGAGTTTTAATTTCACAGCAGCAAGCAGGGGATAGGATAGGGGAGGCTTCTGTGGGGCAAGGGTGAGGGAGAGAAGGGGGATAGGATAGTCTTCTGTGGGGCAAGGCTGATTGAGAGAAGGGGAGAGGAGAAGCCGATAGTAACTACTCATTAATTTTCAAGCTATAGGTGTTGATTTATCAAGCCCGATCACATAGTTTCGTAGCGGAGCACAGGTATTCAGCTAGTACTTGATGATAATGGTAAGACTGATATCCTGATTTGTAGCTAGAGATTAATCCAAAAGTTTTCAGTAGGGATGGGAAAGAAGCACAATACTCATGGTTAGTCAAATAATGCTATGTCAATGAAATATATCATGATTTGTTCGAAACAACTATATGGCAATTACAGTTCTTCTAATTATATGTTACACAATGGTAAATTACAAATGACATATCAGAATATTACCCAATCTAATAATAATAGCAAAACGTATGCCTATCTTTTGATCTGAATGCTGTATTGAGCTCTTAAAGGAAAGGCAAGATATATATTTCAGTACTCAAGTTCATCGTATATTATAATAGCTACAGGTTCAGATATTCTTCTTTATGCTAATGTGATGCATATGTAGAACCAGACATTTTAGGCAACTTTATTTTTGTACACAGATATGCAATCTTTTTGTAGCATGTTAACAATGCATTAGCTAACTTGTCCTAACAAGCCATAAGTATTCTATAAGACATGTACCTACAGCCTAAGGATTACAAATCAAATATTGACAAATTGCTTTATTTATTTATATGTATCACCTGCCTTTATTATTTAAAGGTAATATAGTAGGAAACAAACTTAGCCCAGCTAAAATTGCTTTAAAATGCCATGAGAAACTACATGGAACAGTCATAGAAAATATCAAACAATATTCAAAAAATTTTATGTATAGATTGTATCTCAAACTGATACTGTTAGGTAGTACTTACAGCAATATCTCACCAATGTGTTGGCAGGAATGCGGAAAAACTGGATGATATTTCCATGTGTGGTAGAGGGGAGAAATTCTGGACACACCTCTATAACAAATGCAGCAGTCAAATCTGCAAGTCAAATCTGCATCTGCTATTTTTAAGAGCAGATAAGGATGTCCTACTTAAGGAAGCTTTCAGTTGAATACAAGATAAAGACGCCTTTGAGTCTGGTGACCAAATGGGTATGTCTACATACTTTTCTTGGCAACAATAAGGAAATAATTTCTCTTCATATTTTCACGTTTACAATACTTTTCTCTTAGGTTCCCAAACTTGTCAACGTAGCCACATCAATGTATTGACTATATTTTGAGATTACTGCTTTGGTTGCTGGAGGGCTCCTATGTCCAGTTAAAAGCATACGGTATCATTCAGAAGTTTTACATGAAATTTTGGACAATCACATGAGATTTCATATTTGCATTAATTTTTATTCCCCCATATGGTGAACCAATGCTTCTGGTATCTCTTTTGAGATGTAGCTTTTTATGGACATATGAGTGAACTGCAATTTTAACTGGCACTGAACCATGAAATAAGTGACCAAACACTCTAAAATTGCTTGGAAGACTCTAAAATTCACAGCACTAAATGCTCAAGTAATTCAATCCCTGGCCTAGTCCCCTATGCCCTTCCCTTCATTCAAATAGCTTTTCCATCAGCTGTGACACTTTGGTAAGACCTGTTGCCTTAAAGACCTTCAGAATGAGCACACAAAGTACATTCTGAGGATAAATGCAACCTCTCTATTGACTCCTCCCTTCCGCCTTTCCAGCAATATTAGATTACAATTTAGCAACAGCAAGGGTGGAGGAGGAAATTCCTTTCTTCTCACCTTCCCAAACAGCTTTGATTTTTTTACACATTGCTGTACAATGCATATTTATTATTGTTTTGGGGACTTATAGCAACACTACCCCTCTCTTACTAATTTGTTTTCTAGAATGTTTTTGACTGTGTAAAGAAAGAAGAGTCCTATGCATAGGAAAATTAAACTAAGAATTATATATTCTACAACAGCAAACACCTATAAGTAGTAGTTTCTAGAACTGCTTTCCCTCCTACTGCTCCTGTCTCTCTCTCAAAAAATTACGCATAGAAACAGTAGTAACAAAATATATCCTCCATTGCTCTGTTTGGTGCCTATATATGAACGAATAGGAATATGTGTGTGTGTGTGTGTGTGTGTGTGTGTGTGTATTTTCTTTCCTTTTCGTAGGCTTTATGTGTATTTCTCTTTAGCCAGGTTCTTCCTACGTAAACCAAGATTTTTATGCAGCCCTAGTTCAGTGAAATCACAATCCACTAGTTTCTAGGCTTTTTTTTTCTGGCAGCCAGCAAGCACTCTGCTACCTATTGGGAGACTGTGCCCATCGTTACAACACGAAAGACTAATGGGCACACATCAAGGACCTCACCCACACAGGATGTTATGAAACAGCCAACTAATCTGCAAACATCAACTCCACCAACCAATCAAGATGTAACAACACAGGCAACCAACCCGCTCACAGCAACAAAGCCAGCACCCCACACCTCCCCACCAGTATTTATAGAGACGGCAGCTCCAATCACGCTTTGCTCACACAGGCACGAGGCCGAAGGCACCAGCCTGAAGATGACGAGTGGGACCTCGTCGAAATGCCGCCAAGATACCCTCAATCTTACATGGGAAAAGGCCCGAATACGCCAAGACTTGCACACACACACACACACACACACACACACACACACAATGTTTTCTTTTCTTTCGGACTATTTATCTAATTCGGACTTATAAGCCCTCATCAATTAGCCACACCTTCATCCCATGTATCCTCCCTGTAAAGGTACAGTATTTATTTTCTTTTCTTTTCGTAGATCTTTATGTGTATTTCTCTTTAGCCAGGTTCTTCCTACGTAAACCAAGAAAACAAATACTGTACCTTTGCAGGGAGGATACATGGGATGAAGGTGTGGTTAACTGATGAGGGTTTATAAGTCCGAAATAGATCTATTTTAGTCTCCTTAGTCTCACAATGGGCAGCAGGGAGCTTGCTGCCTGAAGAAAAAAAGCCTAGGAACTAGTGGATTGGGATTTCACTGAACTAGGGCTGGAGAAAAACCTTGGTTACGTAGGAAAAACCTGGCTAGAGGAAAAACACACATAAATCCTACGAAGAAGTAAGAAAATAGATATTGTACCTTTACAGGGAGGATACATGAGATGTGGGTGTGGCTTACTGATGATGGCTAACGAGCCAGAAATAGATCTATATAAGTCTCTCATCTGGCAGCAAGAACTTGCTGGCTGCCAGAAAGAAAAAAGCCCAGAATCGAGTGGATGTGATTCCACTGAGCTAGGGCTGCAGAAAAACCTTGGTTACGCAGGAAAAACCTGGCTAGAGGAAAAACAAATATATATATATATAAATATATAAATATATATATATATATATATATATATATATATATATATATATATATATATATATATATATATATACACACACACACACACACACACACACACACTATCTATCTATCTATCTATCTATCTATCTATCTATCTATCTATCTATCTATCTATCTATCTATCTATGATACACTACTGTTCATATATAGATACCACACACACACTTTCTCTCTCTTTCTCTCTGCTTTCTTTCTTTTTTCTGTAAAAATGAATAAAGAAGCCTATACATATAGGAATGTAGAGGTTTAAGCTGTAGCAACCACAGAGTTTATTCTGAAAATACAGAATGATAGCATTTTTGCATGCATCAATTCTGCATCCTTAAACAGCAATTGTTTGGAAATGATCTGAACTTTTATGAATGTAAAGTTTGAAAATGGAACGTGTTCTTACTTTATATAGTCACAAAGACTTGGCTCAGTTAATCTTTATTATATAGTATCTGGGATCTTTGTCCTCCTGCAGGTGGTAAATTGCAATGATCAAACAATTTGTGCTTTTGTAAGACAATCCCACTTCACATAGACTATCATCTACTTGGTGACAGAAGAGATATGTTATGCCAACACTATCTTGAGAGCCAGTGTATAATTGTGAAAATTATTATGTTGTGGTCTGTTCAGTATCTCACCCTGGACCCTTTTTCCCTACTGATCTCAGTAGGAATTTCAGAAAAACTTTAATTTTACTGTATTATATAGTGAAGAAATGAACAGATAACTATTTTAAACAAATTGTTTTTAAAAAATGATACCGTATCATTTTCATGATACTGTGCGTATGCACGCGTCTTCCGCCGGCCAGCTGGTCTTCGGGTCTCTGCCGTGCGTGCGGGTGAGGGGCGGGTGTGGGTGAGGGGCATGTGGGAGGCACGTGCGCATGCGCAGGGGGGCAGGGCACATGCAGGGGGCCATCTGCACATGCATGGGGGGCAGGGTGCATACGCGGGGCCAGCACATGCATTGCATTTTGGGAGTTGGGGCGCGTGCGTGCACACGTGCATACATGCCCACTTTGGGCACTTGGTCTGGAAAAGGTTAGCCATCACTAGTCTAGGTTAATGAAAAAAAGGACTAGGGGTGACATGATAACAGTTTTCCAATGTCTAAGGGGCTGCCACAAAGAAGAGGGGGTCAAGCTATTCTCCAAAGCACCTGAAGGCAGGACAAAAAGCAATGGATGGAAACTAATCAAGGAGAGAAGCAACCTAGAACTAAGGAGGAATTTCTTGACAGAACAATTAATCAGTGGAACAACTTGCCTCCAGAAGTTGTGAATGCTTTTAACACTGGAAGTTTTAAAGAAGAGATTGGACAACCATTTGTCTGAAATAGTGAAGGGGTCCCTGCCTAAGCAGGGGGTTGAACTAGAAGACCTCCATGGTCCCTTCCAACTTTGTTGATCTGTTCTGTTCTGTTCTGTTGTTCTCCTCTCCTCTCCTCTCCTCTCCTCTATTCTATTTCAATTACATCCAAGATTGTACAGTATGATTAAAGCTGTTTTGTAAACTTAGCTTAAACTCTGATGCCAGGTTCTATGAAGGAATGATCAGGAACAGCATGTCAAGTTCAGAACCGACATTAAGATTTTTACTAACACCCCTCCCCTCTCTTTCTCTCTCTCTCTCTCATTTTTTCCCCTTTGTTCTTCTCTTTCTACCCCTTAAGTTCTTGGAGAAACACAAGTGATTCTTGCTTTGTAACTTGCATAAGTGGCTACAGAAATCAAGGAGAGTGCAGATTATTTACTCTGCAGCAACTTTAGAACATATGAAGTTTCCTGTATTCTTTCTTCTCAGTAAAAATTATCATGCCATCCTTTCTTATCCTTTCTATCCATGTAAGCTAGTTGGTTCAGATTCCTTGATTTGTATTTGTTTATCTTCACATAGTACTCAACACTTTCTATCAGTTCACCTTACCCCCACCCCAGTACCATATACCAGAAGGAAGCCATAATCAAGACATACTAATTTTATCTTCAATTGCATTCAAAATTACATGCTTGAAAGTGAAATAGTTCATACTTGCTGAAGCCTATGAACTTGTAGAGCTTATACCTGCTATTTAATATGCCAAGCCATATATGTGGTTAATTTTCTTAAAAGTACCTGACTGGTTTAAAAGAACAATCAGAAAGATGCTTAAAATATAGCACAAAGCTAAACCTACAGTAAGAGAAATGTATTTTCAGCTAAGTCCTGTGTATTCAAATTAATTTTAAAAACATAAAAATAATGTTTTATGTTGTTCCTCACCATCCCTCTAATTTTACTGTTTTGTTTCCATATTTGTTTGTTGTTTATAGTGAAGGAGACCTTCCCCCATTAACATATGCAGTAGTGCTCGTTTGGGCACATGACAGGGCAACAATTTTTCAATCAACATACCTCAACTGGGATACCCACATAATGCATTTAAACTCCAGGGCCCATGACTCCAGTAGGACTGACATTTGGCAAAGTTATTGCTACTTCACTGCTACAGCTATGAGTGTCATTTCCAATGTTCCCTGCCAGATTCCCATAAGAAAAGTCAATGGGGAAGCTGGCTAGGAAATCAGAAGTCACTCCTGTTCCTAGCACTCTTTTGTCTATCTGTGGTCATTTTTCTCTATTTTGGTAAGGAAAGATCTCTGAAATGATGACCCAATGGATCACAGGTTTTCTAATTATATACCGTAAAGAAAACTCTGCTTTTTCTTTCAGACTATTAGAATCCTAATCTTACATCATTCAATTATAGATTTGCAGGTTTAAGTGCAGGTCATTCTAGCACAGAGCTCAAAGCTTGCATAATATCACTGGTTCTGTCCTGAGCCATTATTTTACACCTGCTTCTTTTGGAATTTTTTAAAAAAATACTTCACCAGCAAATTAGGAAGTGTAAAATATGGAAACGGAATACTTTCTTAATTGTGATATATTTCTTTCTTCATGAGAACAATATAAGAAATTGGCATAATTTGATATATCATTATAGTTATAGTCACATTATTGCAATAGGAATTACAAAGCAAAAATACTGGTGCCAGATCTTACTATGTTTACTCAGAAGAAAGTCCTACCAGGTTCTATGGAATTTACATTTATCCATCCACAAGAGGAAAATATCAACAATGCTACACGATCAGTCATTCTAAAATATTCAGTTCTATTTGCCCATGATGCTTTCCGATCAGCCAGTAATATTTATTGTTACATTTATAACCTGGATTACATCTAGAAGCTCAAAACGATATATGCTGAGATCTTCTTCAATTACTATGTGAGACAGGCTGGGCTAAGCACCACTGTCAAGTGAAGATAAATTTCGGCCTTGCTGACCAAAATTAATCAAAACTGGCATATGGGTCATATCTCACCAGAACTATATTGATTCCCACTCTATTGGTGAATACAGATCAAAGTTATGGTTCTCTCTTTGAAAACATTAATCAACCAATGATTATACTAACTGAAGATTAAGGGGAACCAAAGTCTAACCTAGATGGGAGGAAAAATGTCCTAAAAACCCTAAAAGTATCCTAAAATTCTACAAGGATTACCTTTGTTCATATTAATTGGCCTTCTCATAGGCCCTGCTTTGGGTTTTCCCATTACCACTTAAGCAAAAGTAGCTACTAAAGTAGAAGAGGATTGCCTTACCTGTTCCCTTTCAATTTTTCCAATATCAATGTTTTAGAGAGTCACATGAAGCCATTTTCATTCAAACAGGCTTTTAAAATCATTATCCTTCCTGGCACGGGAGCAGGTTACCTAAGGAACTGTCTTCTCCCAATTACATCAATCCATCCCACCCAGCCAAGAAGGGGAGATATGCTGTGGATCCCACCAGTTAAAGAATTTTGACCGGCATAATCTAGGAAGAGCTTTCTCTGACATTGCCCCTGCCCCTTTGTAACATCATACCCCCAGAGATGTGGTAGGCCCCCACTCTTCTGGTCTTCCAATGGCATGCGGGTCTAGGAGTGAAATGCAATCCTGGGGATGATTGGTGGCTTGAGGGTGCTCCCTCCACTTCTTTAGCTTCTAACGTGTTAATTTTTAACTTTGCTTTAATTCTGTTTTAAACTCTCTTTTTAAATTATGAATTATGTTTTTTACACCACTGTATATTTTTTGTTGTAAGGTACACAGATTCACTCAGGTGAGATGGATGGTGATTAAATTAGATAGATAGATAGATAGATAGATAGATAGATAGATAGATAGATAGATAGATAGATAGAGGTTTATAGTATTTGTCCCATGCATTACATTTTATTGCAACTTCTGCTTTTTAAAAAAAAATATACATTATAAATAAAAACAAAGTAATGTTTTCAATAAGATTTAGGTTTGTTATGGTTTACTAATCACATTTTTAAAACTATATTTTAAATATTGTAACCAGCCCAGTATTTATTTATTTTTTTTGAGTCAGGCAGACTAGAAAAGAATCCTAAATAAATAATAATGAAATAAATAATATTTTTTTCAGGATAAAATAAGCAGGATAACCTCCTGAAGTTTAATTGTCTCTAAAGCCTCAACAGTACAGTTAACACTCAGTTTGATAACTTTGAGTGCAAGTAGTAAATTACCTGTCAGGTTTATTACATAAATAATTTATTCATGTCTCCAAAAATAATAACAGCTTCTTATTTATAATAAGGAATGTGAAAAATCTAAGA
The DNA here is from genome assembly GCA_022577455.1 of Arizona elegans. NCBI lineage: Eukaryota > Metazoa > Chordata > Lepidosauria > Squamata > Colubridae > Arizona > Arizona elegans. Next base: position 9,068,778 of record JAKOOJ010000008.1, on the reverse strand, counting down.
GTGTTGAAAGAAAGGACACATTTATGGTAAACTGCTGTTTTCTCAATTTTTTTCTTTCTTTGGCTAAAGGCATCCTAACTACTCTCATAAAATATTGTCCTAAGTATATACTATTTTTCTGAATATCAAAATTCAGTAAAATCCTGAGAAAGTGCAAAAAATAATAATATGCTGACTTGCTTTCAGGGTATATTATAGAATGACATCATCAATGCAGCAGCAATTTAGTTTTACGAGACCAATTTAACATTTTGAAGACTATGCTGCTGCCCCCAAACAGATTCGCTGAGCAACAAAGCAAATGCTTCTGTAGAATTAGCATTGTATAGTCAGTACAATACAGTGTGAAAGTGAAATAAACAGCACAGAAAAGCCTCTGTAGAACATTCACCAGGGATGAATACCAACCCATATGACCAATCACTGAGATAATGCTAGAGTCCTGATTGTATTGTATCACAATGTCAAACGCTAAACAAATTTTCCAATATAGAAGCAACAATCTCTTATCCTACCATTGAACAATCTTTTATATATCCATTCATTCCCTTCTCACTATGAAGCCATTTCTGCCTAAACTTCTGGAAGTACAATTATTCAATTAAGTGTATCATTAAAAAAACCATTGACACCCTTGGTATCTTGTTGTGATAGGGAGTATCTTTAAAAAAAAGCCAGTCAGATATCAGCGCATGACCACTGTGAATATATTTTGCTCTCTCCAACACTCATACCGCAAAATTTAAGCACCTATTTAAATTTCTTAACTCAATTCCCTGAGGTTACAAAGTTGACACTTTTGATTTTTGTGAATTATTACACTTACAATACTCTACCCACATACGTGACCTGAAGAGGTTTACAGATAATTCTCGATTTACTGACCCAACAAATAGGGTCAGAATTTTCATTGCTAAGCAAGGCGATTGTTAAGTGAGTTGTGCCCAATTTTGCGACTTTTTTTTTTGCCTTGGTTATTAAGTGAATCACACACTCATTAAAGCAAATCTGGGTTTCCTCATTGAATTTGCTTTTTGGAAGCTTGCTGAGGTGGTGACAAAACTGTGTCCACCTGACCCTAGGATGCTGCAACCATGATAAACACACGGTGGTTGCTTAAGATCCAAATTTTGATCATGTGACTATGGAGATGCTGTGATGGTGGTAAGTGAAAGGACCAGTCACTTTTTTCAGTGTTGTTGCAACTTCGAACAGTTGCTAAATGAATGGTTCTAAGTCAAGGACCACCCGTAAGAAGTACACATATTACATGGCAGAATTCAATGGCAACAAAGCAAAAATGAAAAGCTTTACATTTTTGTAAAGCTGAATTCGTTAGCAACAAGAATTTTCAAAGTCTGGTAGAATTTGTTGTACAGAAATATATGAAAGTTATAATAAAATCATTTTTGGATTTGCCAGATATGCATTCAAACAATAGAATTTGGAGATATCTGTGAGGCTTCCCATTTGGTCGGCAGTTAATATGCTTTCTAAAACCCAAGAACAAAACATATTGAGAAAAAGGCTTGATAACTATGCTGTGAAATGAAAGCCCTGTTTGTTTCCTTAATGAAGCAATGGTTCAGAGTAAAAAATTGGGTACATCCATTATCTTTCTCCCTTTCTCTCTCCCATTTCTAGGCTTCAGATGACCTTCCTATTGATTCCCCCCTTCTAAGGGTTTGAAATATTTGCGTATGGAAAATACTGTTTGGGGAAAAAGACAATTTCTAAAAAGCAAAACCTGAGAAGAGAAGATGTAATGTATCTTCTGCTTCTCCATTCTCAAGAATTACCCTCAACGTAGGATGCAGGTACCCATATGTAACAAGTCTCACCTGCAATTTTTTCTATCTTTTTGAAATGAATATAAAAGGAAAACTGACTTTCTTAACAATTTGAACTCTGTTAACAATATTTAACAGGGTTGTACTGGAAGAACAGAGGTTGTGTGTTATATTTTGCTTAAAGAAATAAGAAATGACGATGTTAAGAAATGAAAACCATGTAACCATGCAAGATAAAAAACCCTGGAAAAATAACTTTCCAATGTTTAATAATACCTTTCCATTTTAATCCCTGCATAACTTATTATGAACTTATTCATATTTTCTCACCCAAATATACTAGTATCGGTTCAAATATCAGAAGGCAATGGTTCCTTCTTTCTGTTTCTGTCCTTCATTTAGCTTTCTCCTTCACATGCAGAGAGATGACCTATTGCGCTTACAACTCTTTTGATATTCCTGCAGCATTCTCTCTTCCAAACTCTAAGGCTGAAGACCAATTCAATTTTCGCTCTTTGCTTCTCATATCAAAATTCTACCATTCGCTCACCTTCCTAAGACTCCAAAACACACACACACACAGCCTTCCATTATGGGCCATTCTGTATGAACTGGGCAAATCCGCATTTACTGGAAAAGGCTGTATTACTAATACAGCGGATTAGCCACATCTTTACACTTGTTTGATTCACAGCTTTACAGTCCCATCTAACACCGAATTATCTCTACCGATCTCCTCACCCCATATCTGAGCCTAAATCCTCCGCAAAAAGCCCACTAGAAGGCTCCCACACGCAGTTTAAAGCCACTTTTTCAGACATTCAAGGTTAACGCGGGGTAGGAGGGAGAGAGCCTGTTCCTAATATTTATACCGGTTTGCTGTTTTGTATTCCATTTACCTTTACATCATCCAGCCAAGTAACATGGCCCCTTTACTTTCCTTATCACAGGCAAAGCTTAGGGCCATGCATTTTTTTATTTTTTTTTGGATGGCGATTATTCCAAGCAAAGCATCTTGGATTCTTGGGCACGCAAAGCCAGCCTTGTTTTGTTTTTTAAGCTACAACCCTCCACACAATCCCTCGGAAATCAGTCCCACTGACTGGACCCGAAAGCGGAGGGAGTTCCTTCCGAGTAGGTCTACATAGAATGACCGCATTCAAATACACACGTTATAATCAGACAGGCTGGGCACATAACCGGGCAGGGAAAAGATCCTGCGGCGCGCTTGCAATCGGGACCGGCGGATAAAACACCCCCTTCTTCGAGACACTCCGAAACACGCCTCGAGCAGCTCCCCACCCCCCACCCCCAAGAAAAGAAGCCCACTCCGAAACGCTTTTCCTTTTGACGTAAAGCTGCGAAGGAAGGAGGGAAGGGACGGCCATAAAAAGCAGATGTGGGAGAATAGCCCTCTGCTTCCCCCCCCCCCCCACTATCCCCCAGCGGCGGCTTCCCTCTCTTTCTTTCTCGGCAAAGCAACCCTCTCGCACCCGCGACACACACACACACACACACACACACACAAGAACAGCGCCTACCGCCGCCCCGCATTAGAAGATGGGGGCAACGGTGCGAGACAAACGCCCCCTCTCGCCCCGCAACTATAGTCCGTCCTATAAAGGAAGAGAGAAACGGTGCCCTTGGCGCCAAGGTTGGAGTAAGGAAGGGGAGGGGGGGAGTGGAGGTGTGTGTGTGTGAGGGGAGGGGGAGAAGATTAGCTACCTCGGTCTCCGCCTTTGGTATCTCCAGCCGCCGCCACTCTCCCGCTTTCCCCTTTGGGTTCTCAGCCGGACGGCGCGGTTCCTTTCTCCGCTCTCTCTAGCTCTGCGTCAAGGCGCGGGAAGGGGGCGGAGAGCGCGAAACAGCAGCAGGAGCAGCCGGCGCTCGCCTTCGCTTCCTCCTCCTCCTCCTCCTTCTCCTCCTCCTTTCGTGGCGGGCTGCTTCCAAGTCTGGAAATCTGCTTTGGGAAGTGGTGGTGCAGCGCGGCAGTTCACCCCTGTCTGCGAGGGGAAGGAGGCGGTGGGTCGGGATTGACGCGCCACACCGAAAGCCGGCTGGAAAGCTTGCTTTTATTTTATTGTAATTTTTTTTGCTTTTCTTTTTTTCCCCCCCTTTTCGGCTCGCTTGCGACGTTGCTGCCGCTCCTCGGCTCCTTTTCCTGCCGCCCCAGAAGGCTCGCGCCTCTTGCTGCCGTTTGAACACAAAATAAAAGAGCGGAGAGGAACGGGGCGCCGCTTTTGCTGTCCGCGTCCCTGTCGCCGCCCGGCAGGACGCGTTTAAAAAGGGGGCGGGGGAGTTGAAAAGAGGCTGCCTCTTCGGGTTACCTCAACATCCATTCCAGAGCCACTAAAAGAGCGGCTGTTTGGCCCGCCCATTAGGGAACGGGCACAAAAAAATGGGCCCTTGGTGGCCCAGGTTTCATCCTAGCCCCATTGACTGGTCCCTTTGACTCGATGGGATTTAGCTGACGGGATTGTTAAACAGCGCGCGCACCTTTCTTCTGGGGAGAGAGGTCACCCTAATAAATTCTGGGAGGTGTTTTCAAGGAAACATATGGGTTCACCTTCTGCCCACAAGAAATGTAGGGAAATCCCATCATTCCCAGCCTCCTCAGCACCCTGGCATAGGATGACAGAAGTTGCATTTCAAAGCCTTTGGAAATCTCCAGTTTGGAAAAAGCTAAATTATGTAGGACTATTCAGCTACAATTTTGTGTTTAAGTTTTGTCTTTTGAAACAAGATAGATAGATAGATAGATAGATAGATGATTTAACAGATTAACAGAGTTGGAAGGGACCTTGCAGGTCATTGAGTCCAACCCCCTGTCCAAGCAGGAGACGCTACATCTGCCTCTACCTAGGATCGAACTCATAACCTCCTGATTGTGAGATGAGAGATAGATAGATAGATAGATAGATAGATAGATAGACAGACAACAGACAATAGATAGACAATAGATATAGATTATAGATGATAGACAATAGAAAGAAAGGAAAGAGAAAGAAAGAAAGAAGGAAGGAAAGAAAGAAAGAAAGAAAGAAAGAAAGAAAGAAAGAAAGAAAGAACAGAATAACAGAATTGGAAGGGACTTTGGAGGTCATCTAGTCTAACCCCCTGCTTAGGCAGGAAACCTTATACCACTTCAAACAAATGGGTATCCAATATCTTCTTAAAAATTTCCAGTGTTGGAGCATTCACAACTTCTGGAGGCAAGTTGTTCCACTGATTAATTGTTCCAACTGTCAGGAAATTTCTCCTTAGTTCTAGGTTGCTTCTCTCCTTGATTAGTTTCCACCCATTGCTTCTTGTCCTGCCCTCAGGTCCTTTGGAGAATAACTTGACTCCCTCTTCTTTGTGGCAACCCCTGAGATATTGGAACACTGCTATCAGGTCACCCCTAGTCTTTGTTTTCATTAAACTAGACATACCCAGCTCCTGCAGCCATTCTTCATATGTTTTAGCCTCCAGTCCCATAATCATCTTTGTTGCTCTTCTCTGCACTCTTTCTAGAGTCTCAATATCTTTTTTACATCGTGGTGACCAAAACTGGATGCAGTATTCCAAGTGTGGCCTTACCAAGACATTATAAAGTGGTATTTTCACATGATCTTGATTCTACCCCTCTGTTTATGCGGCCTAGAACTGTGATAGATAGATAGATAGATAGATAGATGATAGATGGATAGATAGTTAGATAGATAGATCATAGATTATTTTGAAAACCACAAATGGGACAGAGAAAACAGGAATTAGTATACAATATAAGGTAATGCTTATGTCTTAAGGGACAACTTTATTTTTTAATTGGTTTCCCCCCAGCTATTACAAGAAATGTTTTAGTAAAGTTCATATATTGCCAGCTCAGTTGTTACTGCAGTTGTAGACTAACCAATCTAAGATCACCAGATTGGAAGGCTATTCCTGAACCTCACTGTTGGGCCAGCCCAGAATATTTTGCTATTGAACATGAACAATCCAATGGCACTTCTATTTATTTAATTAAATGATGCAATTGAAATGAATGGGAGCTGAGGAAGAATCAGAACTGAACTTTGACATATCAGAGTGAATCTGGTTTGATTGTAAGAGCTCTTGCTAGGAAAACTTCCCAATGGATTATGCGTCATGGACATCCTGCCTCACATATCTATTATCAGTTTTAGGAGCATTAATCCCAACATATCTATAATAACAATAATGCAAGTTGATCAATAAAAAACTTAGCTCCTTTAAACCAACAATCTTGATCAATCTGGAAATACTTTAAAATGAAAGGAGGAAAAAGTTTCTTACCCTCCAGCCGAATTCTTTATAAGATAGGAAGGGAAGCCTTGAGAGGCATTAGCTCTGTGTGGGTGTCATTATTGAGAACATCTGACTGATAGACATACAGTATTCAGTCTTTATCCTAGTTTGGTATAAGCAGTATTGAGTCAAAAGAGAAGAATTTGGGTTACAAATATTTCTGGGAGTGGGAAGAGACTATTGCAAAACTGCCATTCTTTAGAAAAAAAAATGAAAATATGATAGTGAAGGGTATTCTGACCACAAAAACATTCAGACAAAACAACAAAAAGTTGATTCAATCTTTTCATGTCCTTCCAAGTCATTAACTCTGCTTTTAGTCTTTATTGCACATGGATTGAAGTGACTCATATAAATCTCTTCATACCAAAACAATTTTCCTAAGAACGTTCTCAAAATATTTTAGTTCACAGCTAATTTTATTTTGTAGGCTATATTGAGACATTGCCCTAATATTCCTCAATGGCAATCACGGGAGTCATTGTGTCCAATTTTTCTTCTGCAAGTGATAATTCTGAGTTGGGTTTTACATGTCCTTTAGTAATGGGATTCTCATGTGTTGTTAAAATGAAGAAATTACAAAATTGTTATTGCAAATGCCTTCATTTCAAGCTTAATTGCATTAATCTCTGACCCTGTCCTAAACATTTATATGGAGAACTCTGGGTCTGAAATTTTAAGTTCTTGTTTGGAACCCCATCATTGATCAAAGGGATTCTTATCCTTTTATTGCAGAAAATTGCAATAAAAGATTGCAATAGATTGCATTCAGACTTTTGTACTCCTTATTGTTAAACCCATTCACTGAAGTTTATAGATGACAAATGTATAAAAGACCATTACGCTGAATGTAACATGACTTTTGTTAATGCAATGTCTCCATATGTGGCAGCATCTGGCTATCCTTTTCTGGATTTGAAAGTTAAACAAGATCAGGCCTGCTTAGACATCCAAGGAAAACTAATGCAATAGAGCAGACTGAGAATTAAAAAAAGAACAATCCAGAGAGAAGCAATGCAAACCACTTTTATATTGTTGCCAAAAAACTGTGTGGATGGGTCAAGGAGGTCAGAGGAACTGAGGCCAACTGGAAGGAATCTTTGCATGTTATAGAATAGTACTCTTTTTTAAAACCAGGAACAGCAGCTTAATTACATAGATGAATATTAAAAGGGAGCTGCTTAACTGTTGCAAATTTAATAGTTACTTCTCTTTCCATTAATATATGGATAAGGCTATTTTTGGTGCATACAGCATAACATTTTGGTATTCCAATTTTCCTATTTCCTATATTTAGGATGCATTCAATTAATATTAATTAGACGGGAAACTATTAATAAACCACCAAGGAAATCAAGCGTTACATATTAATGCAATCTGTACGTTGCCTGTACTGTAACTCGCATTTTAAAATAACCGCAATAGTGCAACAAAAGTGGTCTGAAGCACCTGTTAGGTTTTTAGTGTCATACCTCCTGCTTTCAGAAACTAAAGTGGCTAAAACACAAGGAAAAGACTGCTTCAACTAGCCTTAAATCAATGCAATGATTGACAATCTCTTTACTACAGATTCATATCCGAAGAACATGTACCCCCAAGTTAGAAGGCAAACACCGAGATGCTGAGATATAAACATTTTGACTGGTTTCCGACTGATTATGTCAAATCATGACTCATTTAGTCATGGTTTATTAAATAAGCTATGACTTGCCAAAAGCAAAGACATTAAGGCTTGGGCTTAGGTTCTCTTGCTGATACATTGAGCTAACTAGTGGCACAAACCAGAAAATTGCTTTTATAATCGAGATTTAGATTAGAGCTTCCTATTGCTTTTCCTGATTTAACCCTCTTCTTAATAAATTTTACTAGCCAGAGCTTTGACAGGCTTGCTCTTTGGATTAACTGCTTCCAATCCAGATTTATTACCAGACGTTTGATAGAAATGTGATACAGAGCCTGTTCACATGATATGCCTGGTACAAACGTTAATTAGTGTGCATGGAACCAACCTTTACCTGCATGGCTGTTTAATGAGATGTTAACTTTTCTGTGGTTTTTCAAATTCAAAATAGCTGCCATATTAGAAACCTGACAACTATATAACTTTCATATAACTTAAAGGTGTCTAACCAAAAATGAAATAATTAAACCTTCATTACAGCCCACCCAGTGTTAAACCTCAGTGGATCATATGCAAACACAGTGCTGGTTACTATAGTTAACATGCTTCCTTTATGATTAGCCAATTAATGAAAGTTATAGAATAATACAGCTATATGTCAGTTAGTGAAATTCCATATGCAGAAATGCCATCTGTTTTGAATCCAAGGAGCATGCAAGTTCCTTTATATTTATATTATACTGTGAGCTTCTTCATATATCTGAACCTGACTGATCCAGGAAAACAACTACATTAATAAACTACTTCTTTAAACTTTTATTTCTCAAGGAGAATGGATGCCTTTTAACCTAGATGTTTCATTTATTAACTTGCAATGGAAAATGGAAGTTCTCCCTCCTTTTAGTCTTTTCTTCTGAAATAGTTCTCAGCTGGGAATTTACAAAAAGGAACACTAGGATTTGCAGAAATATATTAGTCATTCATTCTTTGTGTGCTCCATGAAATTCTAATGAATCTGTCACACAGTAGAGCTAAAGAAAATGTGAAGTTCACAATTCACATTTACATTATAATGCAGTAATATACAATATTAGAGGCAGACTATAGATATGGTAATAGAGAAAGAACAAACTAATTCTATAAGTAGGCTAAATAGGTTCTGTAGAAACTTTTGGGTTTTCTATAGGGAATGTTTACTTGCCACCCATAATATTTACCGTGCTGTCCTAAAGGTAATCCTGCTAGGTTTAGTTGAAAAGAAGTATGCATAGAGTAGCAATTTTACAAAGAAAATTAAACTGTTCTAGAGTATCGGTAAAGGACTTCACATTTTTACAGTGACCCCTTGTCCTTTTTTAAAAATACCTTTCTTTTTAATCCATAATTAGCAGATCAATAAAAACTCTAGATTTGTATTTCTTCTAGTGGATTTATTTTCATGTGTATGGGTTAAAAAAACATATATAAAGAGGGGAATATACACATACTACAGTATCTTCTACCTGTAGGCCAAAGTAGTACAACTAGCGAGTGATACAGAACACAATGAAGGGCTTTTAATCATACAACTTGCCTATTTATTTCCACTTTATGTTGCTTGTCTCTGCCTTGTAAGAATAAGTAAGGATAATAACAATTCCACTTGTTACAAATCCACGTGTCCCCAAACTATAAGGAAAAAGAAACAGCCCTTTCCAAAATGGGTGAACAGGTGGTATCCTTTCTGCCATGTGCCTCCGTTGGGCAGCTGGTCCCTCTAGAAGCCACTGGAGGCAAAAGAGCAGCTGGTGTTTATAATAATAGGGGTGACCAAGGACTGGCCCCTTTCCTCTGTTGCTGATATTTTGTTAAGCCAAAGCATTCATGTTTCTTCTTTAAAATTATCAAGTCAAAGGCAGCTCTATCCTGTGGATTTCCTCCTAAATGGTTTTGAACTCAATTATATTGAATTCTATCTGCCATCCATATTACATGGATGGTTTACAAAAATGGCAAATGAACTTCAGTATAAGGAAGAACAGAATGATACGTACTGGAGCAAACCCTCAAATGTTTTAGAATTCTTTTGGTATGCCAAACTGATATAATAACAACTGTCTCCAAAACAAAAGTTATAAGACTGAGGGTTCAAGAAAAAGTCAACCAAAGGAACCTGAAAGTAAACGTATCTTCCCTACAACAACAACAAAACTAAAATAATTTGACCCCATTATACTAGAAATTGGTATCCCATGGTCTCGAGAAGAAAAAAAATTGAAATAGACATTTAAATAAGTTTGCGATTGAGATGTATACATACACAGAAAACATCAGGGAATAAACATTGTTTTCTTTCCCCAAAATAATGGGAAAAGATTTATTTTGGATTTCTGCAGATGATTTTTCAGTGAATGTTGGGAAAGTTCAAAGTAAAGAGAGGATAACAACTAGCAGCAAGGTGAGTGGACTTAATTACAGCCCTGACAAGGATCAGATTGGGACAGATCCTCCTGGAGAAAATGTTTTATAATTATTGTGCAGGAACAACTGAAAAAAACTGTTGTCTTTAGCAGTACTTGGGAATCATAAACATCCATTTTCCACCGTGAGAAACATGATGTTATTGATTGTATAGCTTTTCAGTGACTCAACAAGGTTCTTCTTATATTTTTATGTTCGCTAGAATTCAAATATTTAAATATTCATTTTATAGAGAAATGTGTAAGAGCCATGGTGGTGCTGTGGTTAAAATGCAGTATTGCAGGCAAACTCTGCCTTACACCTTGGAGTTCAATTCTGACTGGCTCAAGGTTCACTCAGCCTTCCATCTTTCCGAGGTTGGTAAAATGAGGACCCAGATAATTGGAGGCAATATGCAAATACTTCTACATTATAAGGCCCCCACAGAGTGCTGTAAAGTGCTATAGGGCAGTATATAAGCCTAAATGCTAAACACTATTGCTATCTGTTCCATGCAAGGACCAAAGCAATTGCAATTATGTTATTGGTACCTATCTGGAAAAAATAATTTGGCAGTTGCTCATTTGTAGATGTCAATTGATGAAACATGTTTTCTTTTGCAATGCATAATAGTAATATGAACACATATAATGAATGAACCAAAAGCAATTGGGCAGAAAGGTGGATTGATACTATAAGGGTTTGGAAGCAAACATTATATGGTTATTTGATAATGTACCTTAAAAGACTAGTACAGATATTTCTACAGATAGCTTCAGAGAGCTATCTGACGGAATAAAACTGAGGCTTCAGTTTTCACTAGCCATCATTTTTCTGCCATGGTTTGATCAGTTATGGCTGAGTAAATTATATCTTGGCCTAGCTAGATGTATGAAAACTGTGATGATGAAATTATCTGATGAAATCAATTGGTGCTGGGAATACAGCTGTTTCCAAAAGAACATCTGCCTAAAGGCAGTGATACTAAGAAATGCATAATGTGTCACCGGCCTTGGTTGATTGTATTTATATTCTACCTTTTTAAGACCTCAGAGTTCCAAATTAGGATCTCCAAATTTTATCGCCCATCTAGCTCCTTCATGAAATTGCTTGGACTGAGAAAAAAAGACTGACCAATAATTACTTTGGGTGCTCAATTCAGTACTTTAACCACTATACTAGTATAGGCTATGGTGAATGTAGAATACAAAATAATATACATTGCACATATGACATGGCATGGTTCAGCTTAGATAAATCATACATTTTCATTGTCAGAAGTGGTTCAATACTTTACATGACTGCAAAGGAAATCCTGCTGAGTCAATGGAGCGTAAGTTCACAAAATTACATACAGGACTGCAGCCTATTTTTGAAAGGAAGAAATCTACATTCTTACACTCAATAAAAAAGGAGTTACGGTATTTAGTAGTCTTTTGTATATATTCCCTTAAGGGAAAGCCAACATACAGTATAAAATACAATCATATTTCACTTACTAGTTTTTGAAGGAGAAAAATCCACTGGGCATTAAGAGAATTTCAAGCAACAGCTGTGAAAGCTTAAGTCAGTTATGGTTTATAGCATGTCCTCTTTAGCTATAACATGATCAGTGTCTTAGACTTCAATCAAAAATACATATTTGAACATTTTCACTGTGGCATACTAGAGTGCATGAACTGAGTGAAACCCCTTTCACCAAAGGCTATTCAGAAGAAAGACAGGGAACTGGATGCCTCTGTCACAATGCTTTCCTTAAAGCATCAATAAAAATTTAAAAAAGAAAAGAAAACCTTCTCATTTTTCAGTGTTTAAGACTTGGCCCCTAGCATGAATTTAAATACTTATTTTATGAAGACCTGTCTTTTTGATTGAGGGAGTGGTGCTGTTACAAATCTATTTAAATTACGTTTTATCTTTGAAATAAATCTATTTGAATTTAAGGACTTCAGGACTGGGTATTTCAGGGCAGATGACAGCAAGGCCTTGCCTATCTTAAAAAACCATGCTGGAGGCCACACAATAAGCCTTCTTATCAGTCCTCAATATCACACAATAGATATGACTGACAACTCCCTGGTGAGACTTGAACTATTAGTGTTCCTGATGTCTCCTGACTTGTTTCATTGCCTGGAGCTCTCCCAGGAACCAGAGAGAAGCTTAGGCTCTTCAGTGTTAGTATGGCACTTGGAGTGATTGTGACATGGCTGTTCTGCTTCCCCATTCCAAAAATTCATCAAGATATTCATTTGGCTGCCATTCTTATGTTGCTCACGAAATTACTGAAGACCTGGTTGATCTTTCAGGCTGTGGGGACACGGTGATTGTGGATGCTCCTTTTGGTTTTGCTTTGTTATGGTCTGATTGTTTTTGGTTTGGTATTTTACTCTTTCAATCAGTTGTATTTTGGGCATCAGGTGGCCTATTTATTAAATAAACAAATACTCTTTGAATTCTGCCAAAGTATCAAGCATTCATAAGTCTTCAGAAAAAATATATATCATAATGGGTCCTCCATACCTGCAGAAGCTAGATGATGCTTTGAGAGCATGTTTCATCAGATGCTGAGTTACCATGACATCAAGATAATAGTACCTCATCTCAGTATCTGAACCTCCTTCTTATATCCCAAGGAAAAACTAAATTAAAGTATTTTCTTCCCTATGCATTGGTCTGATGGCATCCTGACCTGGCAAACTGATAGGTTGGCTTCTTCATTCTTGATCAAATCATTGGTGTCATATATTTGAGGGAGGAGAGACTAGATAGGAAAATAGCCTGCAAATATATATGCCCTTTCAGATATCTTCTCTTAATCTCTTGCTATTCCTGACCATTAATCATCTGGATTTAGGCATTTTCATTCCCCTACCTTCCCCAGTAGAGACATCTCACCTCTCCAGGTACACTCCCACTTTCACACAAAGAAAATAGTAAAATAAGGTTCTGAGCAAACAAAGTCAGCCTTATGGAATAAGACCCAGTTTTCACTTAGGCTCATTTCCCCTTAACTTAGTAACTAGCTTCTCCTCCAGAAATCTCCAGTTCTCACCTCAGAGTGCTTTAGCAATAGCAATAATTATTATCCTTCTCATTTTTTCTACTACCTTCTCTTATTGGTATCATTATTATGATACACTGAAGCTTATGTATTGAGACAAATTCCTTGTGTGTGTAATCACACTTGGCCAAATAAAGCTATTCTATTCTATTCTATTCTATTCTATTCTATTCTATTCTATTCTATTCTATTCCTTGGTGACAGCATTACTTGGTCTGTTGTGTGGATGTTTGGATGGTTTAGGGGTGGGGAATTTTGATGGGTGAGAGTGTGTTTGGGGATTGTCATGTGTGTTGGGCTTGGTCTCTGGGTGTTATGCGAATTTCGTTGTACGGGTATACTGTGTATATACATAGAATGACAATAAACTTTATATATATTTATTCTATTCTATTCTATTCTATTCTATTCTATTCTATTCTATTCTATTCTATTCTATTAATAGCACTTAGCTTATATACCACCCCATAGTCAGAATTGAACTCTACACTGTAGGCAGAGTTAGCCTGCAATACTGCATTCTAACCACTGTGCCACCAGGGCTCTTTAAAGAGCTTGTACTCAGTTTCTTAAAAAGCAAGCAAGCCCTCACACTTCACTGGTGAAAATAAAGATTTCTATACATTACAATTTTTAATATATTTGTTCTTATATTCATAAGGAAAGTTTACGTTATTGTATTTTTAAAAAATCAAATCTTAACATCAGTTTGCTTATGCAGAATGTAATGCAACTTCAATTTTTTGGAGATCTTAATGAACATTGCTTTGCAGACATAAACAATGCAGATTTGATGTTGCTTTGTTTACATTTAAACATAATTAAAATGTGGTGTAGTTAACACAATGACTCCCCAGTCATGTATTTCATATTAGGGATGTGCAATAGTTTGAGGACAGTTGAACTATTTCAGGCAAAACCACAGCTGTTCAAAAAATTGCATTTAGCTGTGAATTGCATTCAGTTGTTTCAATCTCTTCTCTACATCATGATTATTTATTTATTTAGGCAATGACAAAATAAATAGGCAGCAGACTGTAGGATTGATTGATAATTCTGTGTGAAATATTAATTTCCATGTTTTTAGTGAGAAGTATCTTTTATAACAAAAGTAATATATTCCTTTTGCTTTCATTGGCAATGAGCCTGCTGAAACCTTCATGGGAAATACATATCCTTTTAATATGAATTTATCTAATCTAGCATTCAATGTGCAGGTACTATCACCATTACAGTTTATGACTGCTAAAATTATGCCTAATGATTATACTAACTTTTCCAGGACTCTGAATTTTAAAAAACCTGAAGATCAGTGACTGGGGAGAGTGACTGCCCTTAGTTCAAAAAACCTAAACTGCCAGCCCTGTAAAATGGATGAATTGCAGCAGTTTTACCAACTTAATATCTTCCACATGTTTTGAGATCATGGGCCCCCATTGCTGACAGGGATTCTAAGTAGTTGCAATCCCAACAACTGCAGAATACCAGATTGAAGAAGACTAGACTAAAGCATGTGTCTTACATATGTATAAAGTATTTGGAATGGAGGAAATATGTTGGAATGCAGGAAATAATCATATGGTATCTATATATAAGAATGTTTTATCTGCATCTTTCCCGTTTCTTCTGATCTTTCTCAGAAACAGATTTGATTTTTTTACTGGAACTGAAAGATCAGTAAACACACAAATAAAATTAGTTTAGTTTCTTGCAGTCAAATGGAGGATTGGCAAGAACCAATGCCAAAATATAAATTAATATACATCCTATCTGAGAAGTCAAAACAGATGAAGTTATTAAACCATTACAATATTTTAATCCTTTCTTCTTTGTACTTCAGCTCATGCAGTATTTCAGAAATGGAAGCTGGACTATTGCTAGAAGCTTAAAAATGAAATGGCCCAAATCTAAATATACACGAGGGGAGTGAGCAGCAAAGTAATAGTAACTGAAATCCTTCTTTTTGTCAAGTGCCTTTATGAAATAACTCAATGACCTTTTAAGAAGAGCAGAGGGACCTTGTAATCTGCTTATTAATGGAATGCAGTGTAAAGATGCCAGTCATCTTCTGACTATCATCCCAAGATTATTCATGGTCATTTTTTGCCTTAAGAACTTAAAGATTTGACTATCACCAAGTTCAGTGGAAGCTTCTTTCAGGGATAAATATATAGGTAAGGTGGGGAAAGATGTGGTTGATCTCCAATTCTCAGTATACCCAGACAGCACTGTGAATGATGGAGAAAATGAAAAGTTGATTTTCTCCGTCATTCGCTGTTCAGCAACTTCTGGACAGAGTTCAGCAATATCTGGACAGCTGAGAAGTCCTTACACTATCTACAGAAAAATCTAAACATCTTCTTTTGCTGTTGATATAGATATATGAAAGACGGGAAAACAGGACGCAGAGGGCATTTAAGTAAGACCCAATGAGGATAATAATGTAAGACATTGTATGACACAGTTCCTATGTTAAAATAGTAATTTTAACAATAAAATTGTTCCATTACCTTGGGCTATCCCACCTGGTCAGGGAGGGAAGGTATGTTACAGATCTGTCAATTAAAGAATTCCAACTGATGGGGTCTAGGAAGAGAGCAGTCTCTGCCATTGTCCCTGCCAGTGGTGGAATTCAATTTTTTTACTATTGGTTCTGTGGGTGTGGCTTGGTGGGCATGGCGTGGCTTAGTGAGCGTGGCTTGGTGGGCATGGCAGGGGAAGGATACTGCAAAATCCCCATTCCCACCCCACTCCAGGGGAAGGATACTGCAAAATCTTCATTTCCACCTCACTCTGGGGCCAGCCAGAGGTGGTATTTGCTGGTTCTCCAAACTACTCAAAATTATTCCAAAAAGGAATAAAATATGGTTCTGCAGCCTTGAATGGGGAGCCCATAGGAATACATAGCCGTGGAGCTGGTTGGAGCCCTAAGAGCCCTCCTTTGTTTTTTAAACTAATTTTTTTACAGGGTTCAATCTTCATTGCCTCTTTTTAAATTCTACATTTAAAAAAAAAATTAATTCTTGTATGCTGTTTTATATATTTTAACATTTTATTATACAGCACCAAGCATCCCTCTCTGAAGAGAATAGGAGAATGAAAAAATGTGAAAAATAAATAAATAAAAATAGAATCAAGTCATCAAATCACCACTAAAAAGACTTAAAAATTTAAGCAAGAAAAATATCAAAGCAGATTCATAACTATGGAAGGATCTTAGTCACAAGTAGAACACTATAGAAGAAGATTAATTGAAATATAAAAACTACCAAGATTATCAAAAGACCAGCCGACAGTTATGTTTAAGTCTTTGTTTCTGCCTTCATTAAAATTCAAAGCTATTTTATTTATTATATATTTATTCAATTTCTATAGCTGCCTATCTCAACCCAACTGACTAGTCAAGTTGTATATGCAAGTCCTTTGCCAAGCGAAACCAAGAGTTAATTGAGGGTTAAGCATTTGAAGATCTGCATTTTATTGCTGAGCCTCGGTGATAAATTGGATAACATTTTAGAAGTTTCAGTTGAAACTCACTCATCTCTTGAACAAATTGGATAGATTAAAGAGGAAAGCAACCATATAAAAGAGCGGTCCCCAACCTTTCTAGCTTGGTGACCTGGTCCGGCGTGGGTGTGCATGTGTGTGTGAGTGGCAGGTGCACCTGGGCACGCTTAGCTCCACTTGTGTGAGCGGCACGCTCGAGCGAATGGAGCTTCACGTGTAAGTGCAAGTGCAAGTGTCCGCTCGTGTGACCACGGCCCGAGTGTTGGGAACCCTTGATATAAAACATGATTCACGAGCAGACTCTTATTTTTGCCTGTTCAAAGTCCCCAATCATAACTCTATCTTAGACCAAAGTACAGAATAAAAATAATCTCACAGAATACCAAAAGCAACCAATTATTTGGATAAACACATCCATAGGCTGATGCGTAAAATCATATCACTCACCAAAGCTGTTGCTTTCACCTGAGGGTTTTCATTGGTATTTTCAGACCACATGACAAATCTCTCTGCCTCTGTGAAGAAATAAAGCATTTTTTTAAAAAAAAAAGTTCTGTCCACAGGTCAGAGATCACAGTTTTTAAGTCAAAGGACATTCCTGGGTTTTGCGCAAACGAATAAATGAGTTAGGATATGGCAAATTAAACTGTCTAATATAAATTGGGTTTAATGGATGTAATAGTTTTATGTAAATTCAGTCAAAACTAAACTAAATTAATTAAATCCTTTCTAAATGATGACTGTGTACCGTAGTGCTTTGAATTTGATTCCAGAAAGATGTTTTGAATGAAGCACAGGGGAGTGGGAATATATAGTAACTCTTTGCAAGTCTTTAAAGTGACTGCATCTTTTTCAAGGATCACACAATTTTTTCCTCAGCGGCCCTATAACTACAGGAAACAGAGCTACCTTAAAAATTTGCAACAGGTTATTTTCCAACTTCCACATGCTCTTCAGCACCTTTTTTCATCTGACTCTGAAGTATTGCACAGCCCTAGTTAATAATACTACTTACCATATATTATGACTAAAATCAGTAGTGGAGATTTAAGAAAAGTTGTTCCAATTTGAATAATAACAATAATTTAATAGTAGCAACAACAGAAATAATAATAATGATAACAACAACAACATCTGTAACACCGTCAAACATCCCAATTTGCCTATCCCAGGTCCTTGGTAAGGATTCAATAGGTAGACAAAAATGCCAAACCCAGTCTGAACATGTGGCTGATTGTATGAATAACAACAACAACAAATACAACAACAACAACAGCTTGGATTCAAATGCTACACTAGTTTAGCTTAACCACAAGAATTTTGGCTTGTAAAAGAGCAGTAAGTCTGTTTCTTTCATCCAAGGAAATCTGAAATCTGCCAGAGATTTGCACTGTGGCAGTTGAGACCTATTTTAAAAAGCTAAACAAAAGGGGGTGGGGAATAATCTTCAGAGGGTGCTGCACTACAACTCCTCCCAGAAGCCCCCCCCCCAACTTGACCAAATATAAGGGATGTCTCAAACTGTGCCCCAGTACCAGTGGTGGGATTCAAATAATTTAACAACTGGTTCTCTGCCCTAATAACCAGCTGGGTGGGCGTGGCCATGGTGGGCGTGGCCATGGGGTGTGACAGGCAGCACTTGGCCTCACTGCAGCCTCCTGGGAGCAAAAACAGGCCGCTGAAATAACTTAAATGTTCCAAATAAAGAATAAGCATCCCATGAGGGATGGTCAATTTCCATGTTCTGTTGCTCATATTTATTGATCAGGTGACAAAAATAAGAGATTTTTAGTGTTAAAATATTAGATTTGCAGAAGCCTCAGTTACTGCTATTATTGTGGTGCTTTTCCTCCTATAATTCTGTAAACCAAATCAATGTGCTATCTGGGTCATAGGCCAAGCCATCACTATTTATTTGTTTGTTTGTTTGTTTATTTTGTCAAGCATGTATAGGATAACAGATATAAGTATAAACATGATTATGAATACAGGAAATGGATACGAATAAATGGTGACTATAGGACAAGGACGGTAGGCACGTTGGTGCGCTTATGCACACCCCTTACAGACCTCTTAGGAATGGGATGAGGTCAACAGTAGACAGTCTAAGGTTAAAGTTGTGGGGGTTTGGGGAAGAAACTACAGAGTCAGGTAGTACATTCCACTCTGTTGCTGAAGTCGTATTTTCTGCAATCGAATTTGGAGAGGTTTACCTTAAATTTGTATCTATTGTGCGCTCGTGTATTATTGTGGTTGAAGCTGAAGTAGTCATTGACAGGTAGGACGTAGCAGATAATTTTGTGTACTATGCTTAGGTCGGACTTAGGTGGTTGAAGCTGAAGTAGCCATTGACAGGTAGGACATTGTTATTATTTCTTACATGTTTTACATGTCTAATAATTTGGGCCTAGAAGACATGTTAATATCTGAACACCAACTGTGTGTACCAGAAGGGTAAAGAATGCCAAGTCAGGCTAAGCAACTTTTTAAAACCCCTGGGTATTCCAGCACATGCCATTAAAATTTCAAGCCCGCTACATTCAAAACTGCAGGCAAAATGAGCACTGGTCCATGTTACTCATGCTAATTTCATTTATCTTTTGTATGGTTTATTCAGCAAGGCATAAGGCCTCCTCAGGCTGCTATCAGCAGTCTCTAGCTGAACATCTTTAGATCCTCCCTGGATTCCCTGACATTGAGCGCATTGCTGACCCACTGGTTTCCTTTGACTCATTAAGGATTTCAGCTGTGAGCAGTACTTTAGACGGCTGATAGACAGCAACAATTAGGGAGAGGGTACAGAATAGAAACAACACTGAAGTCTCTCAGCTCAAAGGCAAAGGGAGGGCAGAGAAACTGGGTGGATTTCATCTGGCTAGGTCTTGACGTAGAGGAGAATGGAGATATCGCAAAGAACGGATATAGCACGGGTGGTCCAACTTTTTTTGGCTTGCTTTGATCACACTGAGTGAAGAATTGTCTTGGACCGCATATAAATATATATAATATAGTTAATCTATATAAATCACATAATAATATTAATGTTTACAATCTTGTGGGGCTGCATTACTAGTTGTCCAGGGCTGCATGCCTATAGGGATATAGCCTTGAAGGAGGAATACAAGAACTGCAAAGTAAATAAAAATTCAGTTCTGAGAAAGAGGAAGGGGTAAAAAAAGAAACTCAAGAGGACACCTTGATTTTGTTTGGGATAAGAGGAGACAGACGGAAACTCTGATAGGTTTCCAAGTTATTATATCCTATAACAATAGAGTAGAATTCCAATAATCCTTGCAGGGTCTATTTTCTGAAATAATTTACCTCAAGGAACTGAGAGCAGCCAAAGGAAGTTTAGCTATTGGTTAAGACAGGAAGCTCACTAGATTTAACCACATGCTTCTAATCACCCCTTTCATCAGGCAAAGCTTTATTTTGCCTTGAAATGCAACTAGAAATACTTTAAATAAATAACAATGTACATCAAGAGACATAGGTGTGCATTTTATTAATAACGTAGCAGAAACAACCAACCAACCAACCATCCAACCAACCAACCAGGATTTGGAGAGATGGTTAAAAACAAGAAAGAATGGATAATACTTTCTCAGCTTCACTATCAGCTATCAGTGCTAGCAGTTGGACTCCAGCCAGTTGACCGTGTCTAGATTTTGAAATTAAGGTGCTTCTGACTAAATTAGTACTTTAATAAGAGACTTCTAAGGTATTGAGAATAGACAGGAGAACTTGAAAGATAGCTATTGTCAAGAAAACTACATGGACAACTCCATGAACTGACTGGACATCAAACTTATCCCCAAAGAAACTTTATTTTATTTGGCAATTATTTGAAAATTTGCATCATGGTAAGAATTCAAATATCCTGTTATCTTAATAATGTACTGATTCAGGAACATAATAAGCTCTTTTCTGCTGGGGCAGGCCAGTGATTCATCTTCCCAGTACTGTCTACAGCTAGGCACAAATTACCTTTGGGCTCCCCTTTAGAAAGAGTGGTCACATAGAGGAAGGAAGGAAGAAAGAAAGGAAAAAAGGAAAAAAGGAAGGACGGAGGGAGGGAGGGAAGGTTCAGCTGAAGAAATTCCTTCACAACAGCTTCTTTTGAGATGTAACGGAAGTGAGAGAAATTGTAGGCCATGGAGAGATGATTTTATCACCAAAAAAATCTCCAAACAAGCATTAGATATTTCTGCACATACAGCTCTGATTACGTCTCTTATAAATAATGACAGAATACTGTGTGGAAATCAGGCCATTATATCTGGCTTAGCTATGTGTATAAATTCAGTCACAGATCCCTCCTTTCTTGCCCAACAGGAATGAAAGAAAGGGGTTCCATATTTAAGGTTGATGCTTTTCAAAGTATTTGATTTTCTGTTTCAGAAAATGAAGCCCCAACCGGAGAAGCATTACTTTGGCAGACGGGCAAAGCAGTTTCTAATTCAATAGCTAGAGACTGTTGATGGAGATGTCCTGAGTGTCAAAGGCCTTTAATGAAATGGAAGTAAAGCCAACTATATGCTGCTTTTCAGCCTAGCAGCTGAGGTAGGCTCCTTAATTTGAAATTCAATGCTTAAACTAAAAAAATGGAACCTGGTGAGAGTAAAATCAAATGATTTTACAGGATTTTGTTATATGAATATTTCTTGAATCAAATGAAACCTAAGACTTGCTGAGCTGGATGAAGACAGTCTCTCTAACTCAGCATCTTTCTGCCAGGGTGACCAATCAGATGCTTATATAGGCAAGATACAAACAAAATAGCACCTTTCTGTTACCTTAGCAACTGGTCCTGACAAGCTTAATACTTCAAAAGGAAATATATGGTACTAAGGGAAATATGTGGCTATTATGCCCATTGATAGCTTTATCTTCACATTATTTCTCCAGTCTTCTCTCAAAGCCATCCATACTGATTGACTACCTCTTGTAATATACCTCACAGCAAAACTGGTGCAAGAATGGAGTGGAGAAATACAGGTAGTCCTCAATTTACGACCACAATTGAGCCCAAAATGTCTGTTGCTAAGTGAGACATTTGTTTTGTGAATTTTGTCCCATTTTACAACCTTTTTTCACACTGTTGTTAAGTGTATCACTGCGGTTGTTAAGTTGATGAGACCGTTATTAAGTGAATGTGGCTTCTTCATTGACTTTGCTTGTCAGAAGGTTGCAAAAGGCGATCACAGGACACTGCAATCCATCATAAAAATGAGTCAAGCGTCTGAATTTTGATTACCTGACCATGGGGATGCTGCACAGGTTGTCACTTTTTTCAGTACCATTATAACTTTGGTCACTAAATGAACTGTTGCAAGTCGAGGACTACCTGTATTTTACAGGGTTATGCAAAACTTTGTGTCAAGCTGCTACACCTCTAAAGAGCAAAGCAAAACTGTCCCACCACTAAACATGGCTCTGAGTTCCTTTTTGAGATTCTTTCCCATCACTTCAATAGTCTTCTGTCACTGCTTCTCCTAGAGATGCTGAAGGAGGCTCATGGCAGGACAACAAGTGCCACGGCAAGACCGATCATGTCAGCACAGTGCCTCAACAAGATGGATGGTGTTTGGCTAAAGGGCCTTAGGAAAGTCAAGCATAGTCATCTCCTATTGGTCAAATGTTTCACCCTGAACTTGTATCATTCAGCTTAACTGGATGAACCTAATTTCAGTTACTCTTTCTTTCTTATTTTTCTGAATCTACTAGATTCAGTTTGTTGAATTTAATTAAAAAAATGGATAAACATGTAGGTATGTGTATTTTATATCTCTCCAAACATGGGAAGTTTTGTTCACAATTTGGGTTATCTATACTATTTTTGAAAAACAGATACTATGACTGGACACTGGGATGAGTTCAGTTTGGTAAGCCATCCACTGAATTACGTTAAAAAAAACTGCAATTAAATAAGGGCAATATAAATACCAACCAAGTTATTATGGTGCATAGAGAATGAGTTTTGGATTATGAAATCTGCAGACCAATTCTTATTAGATTTTTATTCTATCATGTATGTATGTATGTATGTATGTATGTATGTACGTACGTATGTATGTATGTATGTATGTACCTATCTATCTATCTATCTATCTATCTATCTATCTATCTATCTATCTATCATCTATCTATTTATATCTCTCAAGTCTGCAAACATATGCAATACTCCTGTCTTTTATGATCCCCACAACAATCCTGTGAGATGGGTTGTGCTGAGAAAGAGAGAAATTAATGTCAAATCACCTAGATGGCTGTGCTTAATGAAGGCCTAGAATTCTATTCCAGTGCCTTAACCACCACACCAAAATGGCTCTTATTATTTATATAATCACCCCTGATGTCTATCACTGGTTGTATGGGTGTTTAGTTCTGACCTCAGAGGGCTACTGGTGAGATCCCTGAGAAACTATTTATGAACATTCAGTTGGAAGCCCTACACGACAGTTTATATTACAACGAAACATCTTAATGTTATTTGACTAGTATCCTCCTGAATAAGTATGTAACAATAATCCCTGCTTTATGGATCAAAGATATTGATTGCAGCTATTGCTTGTATGAAAGCTATCAACAATAGCAGGTTAGCTATTATAGTACTCTACAGAGTTACTCATTCTTCCTGAAGAAGGAGTCACCAGAGTGAAAGAAAAGAGGTTGCCAAGGAAACCATTTTGCAATTTAGTAGTGACTTCAAACATACCCAAGAAATAATGTCTGTTGTCATAGCCTTGAGTGTCTCTCATAAACCTGCTTCAAGTCATCAAGTGGTTAGAAAGGGCCATTAGAAAGATCGTTTCCCTGAAGCCCAGAACCATTGTACATCATTTTGCTTTTACATTCAGGGCATGCATGTGGATGATCCATGTCTTTTCTTTAAGCAGTCACATAACAGGCCAGTTGTTCAGAATACTAAAGTGGTTGGACTGTGTGGATGTGCATATAGAAAGACCCCAATTTATTACCGGGACTCCTGACAGTCATAACTGAAGCAACTGGGAGCAACTTTTGCACAAATACTTTCAACTATTAAAGGTGCACTGTATTTATTTTGTCTCCCACAAATGTTAAACAAACAGGTAATTTTCAAAGATTTTGGATTACAGTTATGAGATGCAGCAGATACTTGATGCTCTTTCCCATTGTGCTTAATGGGCTATAGTTCTTACACCTGCATGGAACCACTAGACGAGATCATTCTTTGCTTTGGGGCTAGTGATCAACAATGTATTTATCAAACCCAATTGTGCACATTTCACCCCCCCCCCCACTCCCCGCCCCCAGACAATCATGCTGTCAAAATCCTGGTCCAATGTCTGGAACCTGAGTGGTTCATACTAGATGGTCAATCATGACAGGACTGAGTGGTTGTGTTTATTTAGATCCCTCAGATATTCCATCATCAGTTCTCAGTGGGACTGCATTTCTGCATTCAAGATTTGTATGCAATTTGGGGTTTGTCTTGGACTCACAGCTCTTGCTTGAAAAGCAGGTGGGAACTGACCATAGGGTCTTTGCAGAGGTATATCCAGTGCTCCAGTTACACCATTTCCTAGACCAGGTAGTCATTCGTACACTAGTCACTTCACAAATGGATACTTGTAAGTTGTCTACATGGGGTTCTTCCTAAAAACCATCTGGAAGCTACAGCTGATCTAGAATGTGGCATTGTGGACAAGTATGGAAGCATCAAGTTAGGTTCACATGGCTCACTGCTTTGTGAGCTGCACTATTTACTTCTGGGCTTGTTATCTCCGTAAAAGCACTTTATGGCATAGAGCTGGGCTACTTGAGGCACCACTTACCATGATGCAATCAATCAGAGTAGTGCCCTCTGGTCTCCTTGATTGAACAGTGTCATCTTATGGGATGGAAGAAGTGTCCCTTCTTTCTTGTAGTGCTTGCCTTCTGGAACAACATGAGAGATTTCTACCCCTACGATTTAGTGATTAGGCAATCACTAAAAAACTGGCTGTTCTTTCAGGCTTTGGCATAGGGTGTTTAATTATGTTTGATTTTATAGCAGGTTGTATTGTTCTTCCAGTCAGCCATGATTTTTTTTAATGTACTCTTTCTCATTTGTAAGCTGCCCAGAGTCACTAAGAAGTCGGGCAGCTTCAAAAATGGATAAATAAATAAAAAATAAAACAAACATCCCTCTCACAGACCCTTTCCTAGGAGGAGTAGATGGAAAACAAAATCCAAACCATGGGAATGGTACTGGAATTGACTCCCTACCAATCTGATAACAGCTTAGGGAATTCTTCAGTCTTGCCAACATTGCTTGCAATATTCTTTTGGGCAGTTATCAGAAAACATTGGCTGACAGGAATTTTGGGCACTTGTCAGAAAACATTGGCTAAATATTTAGGTATTTAGATAAGAAAACCACTAGGGGCGTACGTTAGGGAAAGCCAAAACAACCTCAAAAAGTAAGCCACTTCTGTTTTGTGGCTCAGACAACAACAATAATAGGTTGATATAGCCAACTGAGAACAGTTGTCCGAGTTGTTCTGGCAGGTAAAGAGTTGCCTCTTCTGCCAGGGTTTATCCCATTTTGAACCTGTAACAAGAGGGTTGTTGATGTTGTGGGTAGATTTCCATTGTTTGTGAGGAATCAAGAAAAAAACCCTTTTATATTATCCCTCACTCTGATTTTGGTGGGGGAGTTTCTTTTCCTACATAGTATTTTGTAAAGAGAGGAAAACAAAACCATTCCACCATGGTTTAATGGTGTCAATCTCGGTGACAAGGCATTCATTTTTACACATTTTCCTGTTTAAGTGTTATGTCTACAGTTTAGGGTGTGGACAATAAAAACTGAAAAATAAACATAATGTTGTTCTTATGAACATCTGTTAGATTTGCCTTCTTTTTGCCAATTTGTCCTTTTTTTTTTTTTAAGAAAATATGTTCACCATAGCTATAGCCTATAATGTCCAGTCAGATGAATTTTTGAAAATTGGAAATTTCCAGAAGAATGAACAATAGCAATACTATGGTCTCTCATTTTAAACCAGCCACATGTACTTAGTGTGCTGTATTCAGAAGGCTTTATTTCAGTCAATCACTTAGCAACATGTGCAAAACACTTTTTCATTTAAAACCATTCCCTCAAGATACAGGAAGGAAACAAATCTATTGGAATGATTCCAATAATTCTTCTTTTCAACCTTAAGGCATCTATTTATCTTGACAGTCAGTTCAAAAACATCTTACTCATATTAAATGCTATTTTCCTTTTTTTTTTTTTAATGCCAGAGTCATCTACAAATGCTCTGTTTTTAAAGGCTGCAATTCTATACATCTTTTCCTGGGAAATAATGACCACAATGGGTGTTGCTTCCGAGTCCACACACACGTGGATACTCTGAGCAACAGCTTTGACTGTAGATCAGCTTAGAATGAAAGAACTATATTTAAACATAACCTCATGTCCCCATAATGACTCTTCTTTTGAAAGCATCATGTCAAGAACGATAAAACGTTCCAAGATCACACAGCAAATATATGGGTCTAAACACTTAGAAGACACTTCAATGCCGCCCAGTCATTCTTTGGTAACTGATGGATTATATACATCAGATACTCGTCTTTCTTCTACTACATGAAAAGCCGCATTATATTCTCATGGGTAAAATTTTTTAAAATGGCATTTGCCAATATCTCTATTGTAATTATTATAATTGTGGATTCAGTGCTTTCATTTTTATTGGTAATGCTGTAAATACATTTTAACAATATTTCTCGCTTAATAAGAAAACAGTGAATTCTCTATACAGGTAGTCCTTGACTTACATTTCATTTAGTGACCGTTCAAAGTTACAACAGCATTGGAAAAAAGTGAGTTGTGACCATTTTCACACTTACAACCATTGCAGCATTGCAGCACGAGATCAACATTTGGATGCTGGGCAATTGACTCATATTTCTGATGGTTGCAGTGTTTCAAAGTCATGTGATGCCCTCTTGTGACCTGACCAGCAAAATCAACAGGGAAACCAGATTCACTTAACAACCCTGTGACTAACTTAACAACTGCAGTGATTCATTTAATAATTGTAGCAAGAAAGGTCATAAAATCGGACAAAACTCACTTAACAAATGTTTCGCTTAGCAACAGAAATTTTGGGCTCAATTGTGGTCATAAATCGAGGACTACCTGTAGTTGTTCTGGCTTTCCTCAGGATTGAGTAAGCCATTTAAGTTATTTTTTGTCAGTTTGTGTAAATGTTGTTATACACTGAACTACTGACCTTCAGATGAGACTCTCTCTAGCTAATTTCCTTGTGGAGGGCTCATAGTTAAGGGCTTTATAATCAGAAGACACTCATTGCCATAAGAAGAAAGGAATATTCTTGCTAGATCAATCCAAGGCCCATTTAAGACTAATGTTTTATTTCTTATAGGGTGAACTCAGATATACTTGCAAGCAAACTCCCCCTTTCTCCCAGGTCACCATTGTTTTTCTGTAACCTACAAATAACAATGAGTTTTCAACACCAATAGCTGTTGATAGGCTTGGTCTTCACAAACCTATTCCATCCCTTTTTAAAGTCATCCAAGTTGGTAGCCATCATCTGAATTCTATAAATTAAGCATCCTGTGAAGAAGTGCTTTTTTTGGGGGTGGGGGGGAATCTGTTATAAATAAATGTAAATTTTCATTCAATCAGCTTCATAACCTTGTTTTGAGAACAAGAGAAAAACTTCTCCCTGACATATATAACAGTCTTCATCTTCATCATGTTTCCCTAAGAGTTTCAAAAAATCTTTCTACACAACAAATGTGCCAGAGGTTTCTGATAGTTTTGATTGTCCTCGTCTGCACTTTTTACAGCTGTATTATATCAATCAATCAATTTTATTTGGTTTTTCATCTGTGAATGAACTGTAGACTTTTGTCAGGGCATTACAGGTTGTCCTTGAATTACGACCACCTTTGGGATCAAATTTCTGTTGCTAAGCAAGACTATTGTTAAGTGAACCATGGAGTTATTAGCAGTGGTGAAATGTAAAATTTGTTACTACTGGTTCTGTGGGCGTGGCTTGTTGGGGGGTAATGTGACCGGGTGGGTGTGGCCAACTTTTTTTAAAAAAACTTTTAAAAGCATTTTTTCTACAACCTCTTCGGCAGAAGAGGTTGTAGAAAAAATGCTTTTAAAAGGCTCTGATGATCAGGCAACTCAGCTGGGAAAAAAGTTTTTTTTTCAGCTGAGAAAAAGTGGTAGAAAAAATGCTTTTAAAAGTAAAAAAAAAAAAGCCTCTGATGATCGTGCAGCTCAGCTGGGCATGCGGGGGAGGGGCAGGATTTCTGCTACCGGTTCTCCGAACCACCTACCGCCATCGCTACTGGATTGGGCAATCCGGTCTGAACCTGGAGCATTTCACCCCTGGTTATTAGGTAAATTAAACCTGGCCTATTGACTTTGCTTGTCAGAAGCCAGCTGGGAAGGTCACAAATGTCAATCACATCATCCTGCAATTCTGCAACCATTGAATAACATGCTGATTGCCAAGCACCAGAATTTAGATCACATGATAATGAGGATACTGCGATGGTCATAAGTGTGAGAAGCAGTTATAAGTTTTTTTTCAATGCCAATGTAAATTTGAAAGGTTGTTAAATGAATGGTTATAAGTTGAGGACTAGCTGTATAATTTTAGCAGTTTTAGTTCTGAATGTGGTTTTTCTGTGCTGATTTGACATCTCACTAAGGGATTACTACGACATCCAAATAATTTTTGGCCCAATATGTATTTATGTTTATTTATATTGGATTGCATTTATCATTTGGCTGACTATTCACCCAATTGAACAGATTTTTCCAGAGTACTTCACATTCACATTTTATTTTTACCTCATGAATAGTTTAGTTTCATCTGAAATCTTGTCAAGCTCATTGTTTACCTGTCAGCAAAATCATTTATGAACAAGTTAAAAATATTGGTCCCAACAGAACCTTGAGGAATTCCATTCTTTTCTTCCCCTGGTGAGAAAATTGGGTATTTGTTCCTACTATTTTTGTTTTTAAGTTTGTGTAATGTACAAATAACTAGGTTTTCCTATTCTATGACTGCTAAGTTCATTCATCAGCCTTTGATGAGGTACTGACCTTCTGTCATCCATAAGGTAACTAAATTTTGGGTTGCTGTATTAAAAATGAAGCAACAACAGAAGTTAAGGATGAGCAGTTTTTCCCGTTTTTATGTGAACAACTGATTATTGAGAAATTGAAAATGAGTGGAACCTGATTTGATGAGCAATTTACTTATTTTTGCTAGGCTGTAAATTCACAAGTTTTTGGGTATCTCTCTAGAGATGCCACCAAAATCTTGGTGATCTGTTGTGTAGGTTCTCAGGATGTCCTAGAATAAAGTTTCAATATGTTGATTTACAGATTTACCCCAAATTGTCCTTTTTTGGTAATATCTTTTCTGAGACAGTTGGTGATTCTTTTTTATTTCCTTCTTAAGTTAGGCTTTCCATTTCTGGAAAGAGAGCCTTTCAATTTTCACAAATTCCTGATCAATGCTAGAAAGCCTCAAATATTTCTTCAGTGTTTAAAAAGGGAATTATCAAGAGGATGAGTACGTAGGTTCCTGGATTGGGCTTGGCATGGCTTAACCGTGGTTTGTTGAATAAGCCACAATCAGCTGGATTCGTGTATATGTGTATGTATATACAGTCATGGCCATAAATGTTGGCACCCCTGAAATTTTTCCAGAAAATGAAGTATTTCTCACAGAAAAGTATTGCAGTAACACATGCTTTGCTATACACATGTTTATTCCCTTTGTGTGTATTGGAACAAAACCAAAAAAGGGAGGAAAAAAAGCAAATTGGACATAATGTCACACAAAACTCCAAAAATGGGCTGGACAAAATCATTGGCACCCTTTACTTAATATTTGGTTGCACACCCTTTGGAATAAATAACTGAAATCAGTCACTTCCGATAACCATCAATAAGCTTCTTACACCTCTCACCCAGAATTTTGGACCACTCTTCCTTTGCAAACTACTCCAGGTCTCTCTTATTGGAAGGGCACCTCTTCCCAACAGCAATTTTAAGATCTCTCCACAGGTGTTCAATGGGATTGAGAGCTGGACTCATTGCTGGCCACTTCAGAACTCTCCAGCGCTTTGTTGCCATCCATTTCTGGGTGCTTTTTGACGTATGTTTGGGGTCATTGTCCTGCTGGAAGACCCAAGATCTCCGACGCAAACTCAGCTTTCTGACACTGGGCTCTAAAGTGCGACCCAAAATCCGTTGGTAATCCTCAGATTTCATGATGCCTTGCACACATTCAAGGCACCCAGTGCCAGAGGCAGCAAAACCACCCCAAAACATCAGTGAACCTCCACCATATTTCACTGTAGGTACTGTGTTCTTTTCTTTGTAGGCCTCATTCCGTTTGTGGTAAACAGTAGAATGATGTGCTTTACCAAAAAGCTCTATCTTGGTCTCATCTGTCCACAAGACGTTTGCCCAGAAGGATTTTGGCTTACTCAAGTACATGTTGGCAAACTGTAGTCTTGCTTTTTTATGTCTCTGTGTCAGCAGTGGGGTCCTCCTGGGTCTCCTGCCATAGCGTTTCATATCATTTAAATGTTGACTGACACTGATGCTCCCTGAGCCTGCAGGACAGCTTGAATTGCTTTGGAACTTGTTTGGGGCTGCTTATCCATCATCCAGACTATCCTGCGTTGGCACCTTTCATCAATTTTTCTCTTCCGTCCATGCCCAGGGAGATTAGCTACAGTGCCATGGGTTGCAAACTTCTTGATAATGTTGCGCACTGTGGACAAAGGCAAATCTAGATCTTTGGAGATGGACTTGTAACCTTGAGATTGGTGATATTTTTCCACAATTTTGGTTCTCAAGTCCTCAGACAATTCTCTTCTCCTCTTTCTGTTGTCCATGCTTAGTGAGGCACACACAGACACACAATGCAAAGTCTAAGTGAACTTCTCTCCTTTTTATCTGCTTTCAGGTGTGAGTTTTATATTACCCACACCTGTTACTTGCCCCAGGTGAGTTTAAAGGAGCATCACATGCTTGAAACAATCTTATTTATTCACAATTTTGAAAGGGTGCCAATGATTTTGTCCAGCCCATTTTTGAAGTTTTGTGTGACATTATGTCCAATTTGCTTTTTTTCCTCCCTTTTTTGGTTTTGTTCCAATACACACAAAGGGAATAAACATGTGTATAGCAAAACATGTGTTACTGTGAGAAATACTTCATTTTCTGGAAAAATTTCAGGGGTGCCAACATTTACGGCCATGACTGTATATTTGAATATTTTATTTTTTACTTAAATATTTTAATTTTTATAGACAAAAAAATTTAAAAGCAGAAAGAAGATTTAAAACAAAGAAGTAAAAAAGGGAGAAATTGTCTGTGTCACAATTAAATAAAATATCTAGCAGATTGCTAAATCTATCTTAGGAAAAAATAAAAATAATGAACAATTCTCTAACACCATAGCATGTCACAAAATCTTGCCAGAGAAAATAAATATATTGAATTGTTTTTTTTTTTGATTAGTAGCTAAAATTGACTTTTCCAAAGCCTAGCTAATACAGGTACAGTAATTCTCAACTTACAATAGTTTGTTTAGTGACTAGTGACTAGTGTTTAGTATGAAATTGACACTGAAAAAAATGACTTATGACCAGTTTTCACACTTATGACATTGCAGCATTCCCATGGTCACATGATCAAAATTTGGATTGGCAACTGGTTCATATTTACGATGGTTACAGTGTTCCAGGTCATGTGATTACTTTTTGCAATCTTCTGACAAGCCAAGTCAATGGGGAAGCCAGATTCACTTAACAACCATGTTACTAATTTAACAACTGCAGTTATTCACTTAACAATTGTGACAAGACAAGTTGTAAAATGGGGCAAAACTCATTTAAAAAATGTTCCACTTAGAAACCGAAATTTTGGGTTCAGTTTTGGTTGTAAGTTGAGGACTATCTGTATAAATACTTGCTAAGAATTTGTTAAATTGGGCAGGATACACATTATGTCAATAAAAATACGTAAAATTTCAAATTCTTCCATATTTATAGTGGTGGTTGAATCCTTTTCAGTGACTCAGTTGTCTCAAATTCAAATCACATTCAAATTCCTATGATTTATGAAGTTTATCTTTCTAGTTTACCTATGTGGCTAGATACACCAAAATACTGTAACGGATATGCATTTTCTTTGATGGAAATAATGAAGTAATCAGATCTGGCTTTACTGACTTTATATCAGTATTAAGAATGGGATTTTCAACGCATAGATTACATCTGGAGATTTTAGCTCCAACCTACCTTTTTTCATTCTTGGCAGGCAGCCCATACAATAACCATATTTTCCAAGAACCCAGTGTATATGTTCATCTCAGCATCATGGGAAGTGGGAATGAGAAGACTACTTAAACATCGATCTAAGATTTGGCCAAGGACATGTGTGGATGAGAAAATTAGAGTGGAACATCTTCTCTGGCTCATTTGAAGTCTGATAATATATTTGATCTAGCCTTGCATAAAGTAGATTGTAAAACCAGAATCAAACTTTGTATACTGTTAAAATGGATTCTTGAGGGAATTACACAATTATGGACAATACATAATTTCAGAAGGTGAATGGGAATATTATCCAGAGATCACTGTTCATCTGTCATTAACTAAAGGTAGCAAAGGGTATTCCTTTTATAGTTATTATACTGGTCTTTTATTGTGTTTGGTCTTGGACTGTAAATAAATGTTGGTTCTTATTAACTGTGCTTTTTCCCTTTTTGAAAAATACCATTTGCAAAATAGCTTCATGGCTTGTAACCTATCCAGTCAAACCTGCCCCTATAATGAGTAACCTATAATGTTCTGTTCTCATATTACTTTACATGAAAAATACTATTGATTGGATATAAATTTGCCTATTCCACTCTCCCAGCAATTCTATTTTACATGCTTTGGTTTTGAAAAACATAGATAACATCGGGAAAGGCAATCTGGCAAGTGGTCCTGCAAGTAAGTTAGTTATGGAAATTTTAAGCATCCTACCTATAATTTATCTTCTTGCAAATTTTGTGTATTTAGAAATCTAAACTATGAAATTATTTTCTAGAATTCCTTCTTTGGTCTGTATTTGGAGTAAATCATTTTTCATGTGCCAATAATGCAAAAGATAAAATGCCACCTGAGTTTCCTGCTCAAATCATGGACCCGTTTAGCCCATTGTTTTCTTTTCTAATTTAGGCACCCCAGAAGGCTTTTAAGTAGGCAACTAAGGGCTTCCCAAAGGCACACCTGAGCCTGCCTTGCCTTACTTTGCTTTTTTTTAAAAAAATCCACATCATTAAAAGGTTCCTTTCCCTTGAATTTCTTAGTTTTACAATGGCTACGAATGCTACAATTAAGGCCCCTTGTATCCAGCAATTGAGGAACAATTAACCTGAAAATGTGTACCTGGTTTTATTGGCTCCACATCAGAAGGTATTTGTGACTCCATTCTTCTGCTTTATTTACTGTTCTTATCAAAGGGTTTTGTTTTTTTAAGAACAATTAAAGGCCTATGGGAAGTAAATCTTAGCAGTCCTATTTTCTCCTTTTATGTTCACTGTTCCATTCTGTTTATTTGCCTTAAGGGACCAACATCTAATTTTAAATTGTGGAAGAGGAAGAAGCGTATTTTGAACCACTGGATCTTCTTAATGGTTTCATCTCCATGTGACCCATAGCTCCCCAATACTTCTTTAAGTAAACATTGAGCGTTTTGGGGAGTTACTAAATGTCAATTGATTTCCTTTGTCTGTAGGTCTCTTCATAGGCAATTCGTAGCTCTCAAAATGAAGACAGAACTATACCTAGTGATCCTAACTTTTCTGTTTCTGCATTTGCTTGCTTTGGGTTTTCTTCTTAAGACAGTTCAGCACAAATTCACTATACTTATCAATTTTATAGGACCAGTGATTAGAAGTAGCTTCTACTGGCATGTGACTAATTGAGGTAATCCTCGATTTACAACAGTTCAGTGACCATTCAAAGTTACAACAGCACTGAAAAAACCAATTTATGACCATTTTTCATACTTATGACCATTTCAGCATCCCCATGGTTATGTGATTTACATTTGGATGCTTGACAACTGACTCACATTTCTGATGTGTCTTGGAGTAGTATGATCCCCTCTTGTGACCTTCTAATGAGCAAAGTTAACAGGGAAACCAAATTCACTCAACAAGTGCAATGATTCATTTAACAATGGTGACAAGAAAGGTTATTAAATGGGTCAAAGTTCTTTAACAACTGTCTTGCTTAGCAATGGACATTTTGGGCTCAATTGTAGTTGTAAATTGAGGACTACCCGTATGCAGGATCGTAGTCAAATCAGGACCATCACACCTAAGTAGCTAGGGAGGGTTGAAGTTTTTCCTCCTAGTCCAGGGATGAAATCCAGCAGGTCTGACAGGTTCTGGAGAACCGGTAGTGGAAAGTTTGAGCAGTTCAGAGAACTGGCAAATACCACCTCTGGCTGGCCCCAGAGTGGGGTGGGAATGGAGATTCTGCAGTATCCTTCCCCTGGAGTGGGGAGGAAATGGGGATTTTGCAATATCCTTCCCCCAGGAGTGGGGAGGGAATGGGGATTTTGCAGTATCCGTCCCCTGGAGTGAGATGGGAATGGAGATTTTGCAGTATCCTTCCCCTGCCACACCTACCAAGCCACCCCCACCAAGCGACACCACGCCCATCAAGCCACACCCACAGAACCGGTAAAAAAAAAAGGATTTCAGCACTGTCCCAGTCCCTTGGATTTTGGAATTCCTCTCCTTTAATCAAAGGTAGGGAGAAGCCTTCTGCTCTGTCAATCCTGCTGCAGGTTGTGCTAGAATAAAGTAATCCTGAAAGCAATGCAGATTGTCAGATTTAATGGTCTCCCCTTTTACCTGTGAGCCTTACTATAGCCTGCCATCATTTTATCCTTTAATAAAAACCCTGTTTCCAAATCAGTTATTTCTATCTTTCGGTTGTGGCCACTTTCTCATGTTTTAGATAGGAGACTTCAGCAACATCAGGAGTATCGATCTCAAAGAAATTCTGTGAGGAAATGCTCTCCCGTTTTGGAGGCATGGACATCTTTTGGTGCTTGTTCCCTAACGGGTGCTGTGGCAAGAGCAACTGAATGGCATTTCATGCAGAGTGAGAGCACTGAGAGTCGTTCCAGATGAACAGAAATATAAAGTAGCAGAAAAAGAGAGAGGCTGTGTGGATTAGTACTTTAATATTTTAGTGAAAGGGGTGAAATTATGTGGATGCAAAACTTGCCCGAGATTACAGAAAGAGTGAGAATTACAGAGAGAAAAAAAAAAGAGGACAAAGACACAGGTGCAAAATGCAGTGAAAAGGCAGCTTTATTTTCTTTTAATACTATACACAGAGAAAAGGGGGGGGGAGGAACCCCAGAAAATAGCCACAGTTACGGCTGGCTGTTGCTGGCAGTGTTTTGTTTTCATTTTTTTGGTCTGTGTCTTTTATTTTTAATTTGAAAATTCCCCCCCCCCTCCACCCCCCAAGCATATACAATCTCAAAAGTACACTTCAGGTTACAATGGACGACAGCAGATATTTTCAGCAATTCTAATCCAGTACTTTAGCACAACAGTTTACAGTTGTTCTTTTTCTCTTCTCCAGATGGGAATCTTATATACATTTGTTCACCAAGAAGGTAAGCATGAAAAAGAAACAAAATAAAACAAAACAAAAAAAACCTCATCTCAGCCCAATCTACATTTGCCAGAAAGCTGTATTTTACACAATATTTTCTTGAGCCTTTCTTTGTGAAGCATTCAATTATTTACGGCACACGGAAAAATCTTTCAGGGTTGGCGTTTAACATGACATTTTGCTCATTGTTCAGAAAAAGTTTCAGCAGTAGCCATTTTTATAGGGGCTTCTTTTTCGCTTGGTCCTATAAACAATACTATCTACCACCACCTTGGTTAAAAGATACAGCTTTTTTTCTGCACAACACTCACATTTAATGGCACCTCTTTCTGAGTAAAAGTACAAAGAATCAGATGAAATTTTATGCATATCCACTCAGGAATGGGACTCACTAAATCTAAATATGTACACTTACACTAAATATGTAAGTATGTATACGGATTTGAAAACAGACCCATTAAAATCATAGGTAGTCCTTGACTTACAACAGTTTCTTTAATGACCATTCACAGTTACAACAGCACTGAAAAAAAGTGATGTATGACCATTTTTCACACGATCGTTGTAGCATTCCCACAGTCACATGATCAAAATTTGGATGCTTGGCAACTGGTTCGTATTTATGACAGTTGCAGTGTCCTGGAGTCATGTGATCACCTTTTGCAGCCTTCTAACAAACAAAGTCAATGGGGAAGTCAGGTTCACTTAACAACCTTGTTACTAACTTAACAACTGCAGTGATTCACTTAACAACTTGCGGCAAGAAAGGTCATAAAATGGTGCAAAACTCACTTAATTACTGTCTCGCTTAGCAATAGAAATTTTGGGCTCAATCATGGTTGTAAGTCGAAAACTACCTGTAGTACCTTTTTCTGAATAAACAGAATTGGACCGAGTGGCTCAATCTTAAACATGTGGGGCTTACATCTATTTAAATAGGTTTGGTATTGACTGCTGACATTGTAGCTTTCTACTTTGAACTTTGCCATTTAAAACAGTGATATATGCATGTACACATTTCTTGAGACTCTGGAGCTGTGTAAAAACCACTTGGGGACTAATTCATACATTACACTCTTAAGTGTGCACATTTTAAGCCTTAATTCCAAATTCTGATTAAGTAGGAATTGTGATTTAGGTTTAACAGCGAAGGTGAGCGACCTTTCTGTTGTGCCCTACTGATGGATGTTGTTGAACCGTTTAAGTCAGCGGTCCCCAACCTATCCAGCTTTGCGGACCGGGGGGCGGAGGGAAGGGGATGGTTCCACACAAGCAGTGGGTGAGCGTGTGCGTGCAACTCCTTTTGCATAAGTGGTGGGCATATGTGCCCATGCAAATGGAGTTGCACACGTGCACTCGCCCACCGCTTGCTCAAGTGGACCTGCACTTGCAAACCTTTTCTGTGGGCCAGTTTTGAACAGGCCATGGCCCGGAGTTGGGGACCCCCCAATTTAAGTTACAGTCTCAAATTCAAATAGTCTAGTTGTCGTCAAGTTTATGTACTCTAAAAAGAAAAGTATAATGCACAGGGCCGAGTTGGGCAGCATCATCTAACCCTCTCCCTGTGGTACAATCTAATATCCACATGATGCGTGTGAACATCTAGGGTCTGTTAATGGGTAGGCTGGAACTGCTGATCATATGGGATGTCTACCTGCAAAGAACAGCCCATGCAATAAAACCTGCAATGCGCATGGAAGAAAGAAGGCCAGAAGATACTGTGCTACCCTGTGATTTATTAAGTAATCTCTATAGGGGGGGGGATTCTCTGAGGAGAGAATGTCTTAACAAAGTTATGAATCAAGTTTTTTAGAAAGGGGGCAAGGTATGTTATTTCCCACTACATCTCTAAGAAAAATCATATTTGTGGAAAACAATGCTTGAGGCTAATTTAAGGCTGTTCATGTTTTGTTTTTCACTGGTATAATCGTTTCATCTAAATTCTTAGGCAACAACACTGAATAACTCTCTCCAGTTTGCTGAGGCTTGTGAATCTTTCCCTTACAACTGTTTGTTTTCCTCCACCCAGAATTCAAGACCAGAAACAAAGTTCACTGGGAAGGGAACAATATGAGGAGTTACTTCAGGTGTGGATTGAATAGAATCGATTTTGAGAGGATTCTACAATAATGTAGAAACAAAAACCCAATTCTCAAGATTTATGTTAATGATGTATAATCGTTGAAGGCGTACATAGCCCAAAGTTACCAGGCTGAACAGCCAGAGCCACAAAACCACTTTTTAAATCTGTTTTGTAACATCTTAACCTTAAGTAACCTTACAACACTGTGAAAAATAGTTTTCATGCCCTTTCATGCTGGAGGGTTTTTTTTTTAAAAAAATCTCTTTCTGTTTGTTAAATTATACTATCTCCCAGCTGTTTTATTTAGTACAGTATACACTTATCTAATAATCAGTCAATCTTGCTATGAGGATAAATACTCAACTCGAGCAATATATCCTAGCAGGAAGAGATCTATTATCACACTTTTACATGCAGTATCAAGAGTGATGAATATCTCTTCATTTCATACAGAATATCAGCCGTCAACAGCATGAATACCTCCATTCAGTGTAAGACAGAACAGTTATCACATTGCATGATCATGCAATAATATTCCCAATAAACATCTTATGTATGTAGTATACCATTTCTCTTTCTTACATATTCTGGACCAAGACTCCCAGTTGCTACAGTATATCATGCCATTTCCTTTCTGAGAAAAACTGCTGTCTTTATGGATCTCAAAAAGAGAGAGAGGGGCGGGGAGAGAGAGAGAGAGAGACAGAAAGAGAACGTTGTGCTTACACAGCTTGGAATGCTGCCTGAATTTTGGTAAGAGGGAGGGTGGAAATTTAGGGAAAGAAATAACATTAAAATACAGAAGGGAAATCTAAGGCAATCTGTCCAATGGCACATTGTATCTAGTTTTGTGATTCGTTAGCAAGTGTCACAAAGGCAAAAATGGAAGAATTGTGTAAACGTATGCAATACAGTACATCAGCCACAGACAACTAAATGAGAAACAGCCCTGTGATTCTTTTCTTTCTGCTTTGTTTTTTCTTTACTTGAAAGCGGATACTTGGCCAGTATATTGGTGGCATTTTATGTTTTTTATATTCAGAAAAAGATGGCCTGATGTTACCAAGAAAAAGAGTCTTCCTGAAAACTAAGGTAAATTTGCAAAAAGATTGAAAATAGAAAAGATTTTTTAAAATGTACAGATT
Source organism: Arizona elegans (assembly GCA_022577455.1). Lineage (NCBI taxonomy): Eukaryota > Metazoa > Chordata > Lepidosauria > Squamata > Colubridae > Arizona > Arizona elegans. Next base: position 9,030,080 of record JAKOOJ010000008.1, on the reverse strand, counting down.
ACTTGTATTTTAGGAAAACACACTGAAAATATTTTTTCCCCTTTCCATTTTTTAATATTTAATTACAAAAGTTAAGGCTAAATAGTCATTGTGCCAAACTGTCAAGAATCTAGACCTTGCCTGTTTGTATTTATTGTTTAAAATATTTCTCTGTGCTGGAATTGCAAAGATACAATCCTGGAAAAAATTTTAAAAAACAATTTTTTCCCCCTGAAAGGATATATTGAGTCATCCAGAGACCTGCAATTGAAACCTAGCATTTTTGAATGCAACTGTGGACACAACCCTACAATTCCCATACTTATTTAGAAGAAATTGGTAGAGTTGTGGAGCATTATTAAAATGATACACATGTAATCTAGAATGTGCCAATCCTTAGAAAATTCAGCAGGAAGACTCTCTCTGAATTAATTGCTTTATATACTTGTAGTTTTCCAAAATTATTCTATTCCTGGAAACAAAGAATAGTAGATAATGTGCAAACAAGATTGGTAAATATATATATAGTGTAATCTGATTGTTTCTAGTTTCCATTTGGTTTGCTTTAATCATATTTAGGTGAAGATGGCCTCCAAATATATTTTCAAAACATTATTGACTTTGAATTTTAACTCCAGCTCCTCAGATTGGCCTTTCCTATTTTGACATCTTCCAAATTTATTTAGGGTTTCAGTACTGACCATATGCAGGCCCCAGGTGTATAAAGCTGGCTGGATCCTTGTAGAAATTTGAATTATCTGTTCATCTCTGTGTAATGTTTTATATTTTAATTGTTCTGGATTGTAGGGTTCATTAGGCATAAAGAACATTATAATGTTCATTCCTGTTGAAATCATTAGGACTGAAGGCAGGTATTTTTTTCCTGATGGATGGTTAGCTGGACTTGAATTCGGGATCATGAGGAAAAGCCAGTCAATAATAATAAAAGTCAAGAGGTTGTCCTAAAAATCTTTGGAAAAAAATTAATCAGGGATGTATTTACGTTGCTCAAGACATTTGTTGATATCAGTGAAATATATATTTGTTTAAAGGCATTAGAATCAGTACTGTTCTATTCAGTAGTTTGTTGTACTTGAGAGGAAATAAGCATTCAACAATAAGATAATCTCCATTTTAGATTACATGTGAATTTTACTTTAACTTTCATGGTATGTATGAATGCGTGTGGAATGCTGACAATTTACTAAAGATAATCGAAAATCAAAAGTATTCTGCTCAATCAGAAAAAGTGCTACATTTGTGCTCCACTTCTAACTTTTAAACCTTTGCTCTGCCCTCTATTACCTAGCAAAAATGTTAACAGGAGTTGTAGATGATTATCACTTTTTTCAAATTTTCACCAAATGTTTATTGAATAACTTGAAAGATTAGGTGAATGATATTGCACAAAGGAAGATTAAATATAGTAATATTGCAAAAATTGAGATTGCCAATCAAATGAATATAAAAATAAATAATAATGAATTAATAACCATTATTAATGTATTGTCAAATATAGGGCTCTGTAAGAAAATATTAATTGGTCTGTGACTGTTTCTTTGTGGAAAAGTAATGTTATTCCTCTAATTTTCCTAATTTATTTATAGAAATGTGTAGTATTACATTACCATTAATTGTGCAACTTTTAAGTTTATTTTTATTAGTTTGTCTGATTTGTTTTATTTTATGATGTAGTACAGGTGGTCCTTATTTAGCAATTGCTTCATTTAGTTTAGTTTGCAGGTCTGTAAAGCAAACAAAAAACTGAATTAAGATCATAAGCAGATTTGCAGTTTCACACAGTGACAGCTTCATTGAATGACTAAGTTGCTGGTCACAACTGTGGTCACTAAACAAGGACCTTAAAGTGGCTTTAAAACAATTTTTTAATGGAAAATGTTTTAATGAGAGAATTTATTTTTTGGTGGACTGATCTGTCTTTTTAAGTCTATGATTCTGACATGCTTGTACAGAAGTATGTTCAACTGAACTCAAGTTCAACATTAATTCCAAATAAATGGATTTAAAATTGAGATTTGGTTTTTCAAAACTCACTGGAGATTGTTGGTATTCCTCACTTGAAAAGTTACCAGGCAGGGATATCTTTCTTAATGGCACAGAAAGAAAAGAGCTCAGAGGAAAATTGTTGTTCAACATGACATTTAAAACTTAAGAGTTAATACAATAAAGCACCACCTGAGAGAGAATAGATACACATTAGGAGACAACCTCTTTCTCCAGCAAGATTAATGCTGGTTTAGTACATTTCTATAGGATTCATGAAATTCTTCCTTAGTTGAAATTATTTTGATACCACTAGAAATCTTCACTTCTATTGTAAATTTTATGGATACAGCTAATTGTCAGAAGATACCAATAGGACCCAGATCATTGGAAGGCTTCCTGTTACCAAGGAATCATTATTTTCTATCGGTCTATGCCTCTTTCTGTTTGACACTTTAAGAAAAAAAAACAAACCCTCAGTGAGGCCTCTTATAACCTGTGGCAATCCAAAATTTCTATTGCAGATGCTAATGGAACCCCTAAAAATTTGGAGGTGGGTCATACCAACTAGGTATTAAAAATTAGGAAAAGCATCTCAGAACTCAACCATAGAAGGCTTCAAATGAGAGATGTGGAAGAGCACACAGACTGGAAAAAATAAATTAGCATGTTTTACCATAACTTTACTGAAATACTTGCTTGAGACAATGAGCCTACTTAAATCTTCCCCAAAAGAGAGGCTTCAGCACTCTCCTGCTCATTTCCCTCTGGAGAGAAGTGAATGACCATATAGTGATGAAATGGGTTTCCAAAGAACCTGGCATGCGGGTTGTAGCATTAAGAGCAGGAACAGTACAACTGTGGCTATATCCATTCATTCCTGAATTTGATGTGATAGGAAATGCCGATGGGGCTGATGAAAACTGGAGGCCAGCAATCCCTGAAGGACTACAGATTTTTTGATCATAGCTTTGAGATACTTTTACTCATGATTAGAATATATTTCATAGTCAGATAATGGCTGTATACTCAGCTGACACTAAGAAGGCAAAAGGAAATTGCTTGTTATCCTGAAACTGTGTTTTTCATTTCTTCTTGGGGACAATCCTGGGTAAAAATATCTCAAAGTTTCAGTAGGCTTAATGAGACAAAGCAAATAAAGAAGCAATGTTTAAATTATATGGGTACTTATAATGTGCAGAACCTTTCTACAAGATGAACATGAAAACTAATTTGATGAACTTTAAGCAAAGACTGTTTTGCAAGACATTTGTATTTCTTGTGGTCAATCATAATTTCCTACTCTTAACACTTAGAGCTCATCTACATCTCAATGCAAGGATGCCCCACTAACCATTTGCTGAGGACATGTCCTCACAATAAATCCTCCATCTTGTTATGAGCCCATTACTTAGTCTGGTTGAAGCTGATCTAAGGTGCCTGAAGGAAGTATTTTGTCTGCTATCTTAGTCTTAAGCCTCCCACGTACGCATTCACTTAAACATGGAGGAGGAGCCTTTGGAGTTTGGCAACTGCTAGAGACTGAAGGGCTCCTTTCTCCTATCTGGATGGCTGGTTAGGCATCCGTTTGGCCTTTTTTGTTGTGGTTGACAGAGAGAGACCATACCTCACTGTCATGGCACATATTTTCCTTTTTGGGGGTAGGTTTGGACATGGGAATATTGATTGCATGTTAAACTGAATGCAGGTCTTTGAGGAAATAAATATTGCTACTGCAAAACAGAAATAAAGAAATAAAAGATGAAATAAAGAAATAAAGATGTTTAGGAAATACCATCAAGTTTTGAAAACACGTCCATCTATGATTGCTGGCTTTTTGACAGCAATAATTGTAGGCAGTGGATTTTGTTTTTGTTTTTATCAAAGATTCACTACAGAGGGATTGTTATTTTGTTGTGCATGAGGGCAGACTCTGCTTCCACCCACCCAGCCCCACCCACCAGCAACGCCTTGCCCAATGCATTTTTATTTTGTAGGGCTGAGGTTTCCTGAAAAGAGTAGAATCACATCCTTCTCCTGCGAGTGCAATCTAATTTGGGATGCAGACCTGTCATTTATCCCATGAGTTGTCACAGTCTTGGTTTTGGCAGACTCCTGTGCAAAGGTTAGAGGACAAACCTAGTGGCAGAAGCTTTGAATAACAACTTAAGTATGTACACACTATTGAAGCCTATTTTGCCATCTTGAAAGAGGCAATTCTCTAATGGGGGGAATGAGGTGCTATGAGCAATGCAAACAAATGAGGGTGAGAGCTGGCAAGGAGGATAAGAAGCAGGCATGGGGGTGGCGGGTGTCACTTCAAACTTACTGCTTGTGGAAGTAACTTTTATCTGGAGAAAAATGTAATTAATTCTCTTTATCCTCCTTAGAATTTACAGAACAGGTATTATAGAACTGTTTTTTCCCCAGCCTTTGAAGAGCCAATCACTAACCTAAAAGTAATCTACATTATTTTCTCAGACGGCAGCAATACTACTGGCTTAATTGCCATTTGGTATGAACTATGTTGTGGGTGCTGTCCTTTTTGTATTGTCAAGAATGGGAACATAGCACATTGGATGAGCCCTTAGTAACCAAACACTCAAGCAGAAGGACATAGAAAGTGATTCTGGTGATGCTAATATGAGGCTAAGATTCTCACTGGGCTTTTTTACTTTATCTGAAGGAGACACTGGAAGATGATGATAGTTCATATGGTGCTTACCTATTATAAAAATGCTAGCTTTTCTACTTTGATTTTTTTATTCTCTGGGAGGCAAATATAATAACCTCTAAAGAGACTTTGAGAACTGGGGCCTTCTATTCTTGAGAAAAAGTGGCTCTCTTCTTTTTTCTTTTTGGGAAATTTAGATCATAAGACAATCATTATGGATACATATTTTATATAAACCACAAAATCATCTTTTACATATCACAGTTCCGACAAGCAGACCATATACATAAGTAGGCACTGTTACTGAAAGGCAAACAAGTAAAATCAGTGACAATAATTTAATCCTGGCAATTCTGGACCCATTTTCATGACATACTCATTTTAGTTTGACTGTAGGGAGATGGGACATAAGCACAATACTGAAAACTACAAGATTTAAATAAGGCCAAAATAAAACAATGATAACAAAATCCTAAATCATCACTCCAAGTTCCCTAGGCAACTATTCAATTATTTTTAGCAATACCAGTCAGTAGTGAAATCAGTGTGGTGCTTTCAGTGTTGCAAAATATGTCACAACTGAATTCTGATCCACACTTGCATGCGTACAAGCCTCATTGAAGCCAACTATATGGGAACGCTAAGCACGGAGACTGTGCAAAATGCATTCCTTTCAATGACCCTTGTAGAAGAGCCCATCAGAAACTTGAGCAAAACAAATGAAGGTTCCAGTCAACATGATGCTAGTTGGGTTGATCCCATTCTACATTGTCCACAAGACCAGTTTTATTGGGGCTTATATGGGAAAAAGTCTTACTAAACAGCTTCCCAAATTAGAACAAATTCTTTCTTTGGGGAAGAAAAATTCAAATATTAGGATCTCAAACAACATGATCAAATGTCTTTCCCTTACCCCAGTAAAAAATAAAACCTGTTTCTTAAAAAACGTACAACATTAAAATGCAGTTTAAGGCTCACATATATGTGAAACTTAGGAATCCTGTAAAACCTTGGAGGTTGATCATACCTGTTAGTTATGTAAAGTAAAATTCTTCATATACGTTTATAAGTCTAATAAATATATGCAATACATAAATATGCATATTACACATACTCAACTATGCATATTCATATATTATATATTTATATTGATATAGATATTTTTCAAATAGAACAGCACTTTGTTCACTGTTTTTGTTCTCACCCTCTAAAAATAATCCTAAAAGAGTGCATTTGGTGAGAAGTCTGTACTCATCTCCCTTGACAAGTTAGAAAAATCAGAGCAAACCAACTGCAAGGCAATGGAGGCAGTCACTTCCAGTTCACAGTACTGCAGTTAGAAAAATACAGTGAGGTCTAAGGGAGTGATGGAGCACGAGCTGCTCGGAAGAAGAAGGAGGAGGAGGAAGGAAGGAAGATGGTCACATGACAATACAGCACTGACAGCGCTTTTTCTTTTCTGTACCTGGGACTTTTTCCATTGGTAAACTTTCTTCTTTTCCCTCTGGTGACGAGGGCTCTGTTGTGTCTGACAAGGGCCTCCCAGAAACTAACTCAGCAGCATTTCCATCCATGGTCGACACATCAGTCACTGTCTTCTCACGTAATGATTTTTCATCATCTTCGTCAATAAGGACCAGTTCGGCCTTGATTGTCTCATCGTAGCCCAATACCTTTTTGGTCTCATCTTCATCATCAATATTTTGATAACCCATAAATATCATTGTTACTGGGTGATCTGAACTGGCTTCTGGGATTTCATCCCCAGAAAGTTTTGCTTGGTGTGGAGGGTTCCCGGAAAGTCTTTTGCCGGATTTGTGCACCATCTCTAGTTTTGCTTCCTTAAAAAGAATTTGTTCCTTCATGTGGCTGAGGTTTCCATCCACTATTGATATAGCCCCTCCTTTTATGCTTGATTGCCCTGCTTTCTGAATAAGTTCATCTACGTCCTTTGAGCTTAATTTATGTACTCCGTTTTCTACCACCGTGCCTCCAGAATGCATCTCATAGACTACTTTGGTACCATCATCATAGACTTTGATTCCTCTCTGACGGGCAGCCTCGGGGCCAATGGGGGACGTAGAGAGAATCTTGGTCTCTCCAGTTTGTTTGTCTTTCTCCACATTAATTTCCATGCTGTACAAAGCTTGAATGGAAACAAGAGAGGAAGTGTTTGTTACAACAGCAAGAAGCATGTGAATGGTTAATTGCCAAACAGACAAGCAGACAACTATATACCCAAAGAAGCTGTGACCTAAAATGCCAAGCAGCCTATGTTAGAGATGCAAACTGTGAAGTCAAGCAGTTGTTATCTTAACAAAGGTTGATGCAACTAGTACTAGACAGACCTTTTCTAGTGAATGGATAACTTTCTAATATTTTCTGTAATAGGGGGGTGACAAACAAGCAGGTCTACCATAATGCCTATGTTATTGAATTAGTTCACATAGTAAATATGGTCATTGTCCAAATTCTGATTGCCCACACCAGGGAAATAGGACATATAACACTAAATGTTACATGCGGATATTTAACAACCTGGAGAATTCCTCTTATACTGGCCAATTAGTGAAGCACAGTAAAAAAAAAAAAATCACTTTAATTTCTACTTCGGGGGACTTAGAAGCTGTATGTTACATCCACAATGTACAGCATCACCAAGAGGAAGGGACAGGAAATATAAATACCCTGATAATGCATTTATTATTAATAATAATGCATCATTATTAAAGTTGAGCATAGGCATTGATTCTGCAAGTCTATAGAAATGCCACAGAATGTGGAATTAAATAAGTCAGTTTTCCAAGAAATAGGGCTGTAATTAACAAAGCAATTGTTTAGTCTTCTTGGTAGCAAAGATATGCTTGAAAGCGAGGGATTATTGTACCCTAGCACACTCTCAGAAGCAAGAAGAGCAGTCCAAGTGAACTTTTCAGTGGTGAAAGCTTCAGTGTTATTTATAGGTTCTTATCCCATCACCAGTAGAAACAAACAAACAAACAAACAAACAAACAAACAAACAAACAAGAGATGCAAGTACAGAAAATAATTCAAACCTTCCTGAATTGTTTATTTTTGTGCAGTTTAACAAAACTGAGCAGAGTACCTATATTGACTTCCTGGGGCTTCTATTGTTCCCCTTAGAAATACTTCCACTTAAGTTTCGGTTACTTTTCTCACCCCAGGCCTCCCCAGAAGAGAGGGAACTTCTTTATCATCTAATTTTTTATTTTTTTTTTAAAGCATCTTGGGATTCACATTTACTCCAATTCACCTAGCTTTAAAAGCAACATCAATGCTTAGAGGAAACAGAAAAAGCAGAAATGGAAAATCCAGGAATAGTAGAGTTTTAATTAAGCCTTTTAGTGCTATTGATCAATATATAGGCCATAATCTTCTACTTTCTCATCTCAGTGTGGTCTGCTTCATAGATGCACACGCCATTTAATTTCTCACTGAATGACTACATAAAGCTCTGCAATACAGTAGATGCGATCATAACGCATGTAGAACTAGAAAAAAGCCTTCAAAAACTCTTGGAAAGTATTGTTATTCTGTTGTCCTTCTCTGTGATGATATACAGATAGTCCTCAACTTACAACAGTTCATTTAGTGACTTTTTGAAATTAGACCATCAATGAAAAAAGTGACATGACCATTTTTCACGCTGAGAGACATTGCAGCATATTCAGGGTTACATGATCAAAATTCATGGCAACTGATTCATATTTATGACGGTTGCAGTGTCCCAGGATCATGTGATAACTTTTTGCGACCTTCTGACAAGCAAAGTCAATGGGGAAGCCAGATTCATTTAGCAACCGTGTTACTAATTTTACAACTGCAGTGGTTCAGTTAACAAATGTGGCAAGAAAGGTAGTAAAATGGGAAAAATTTCACTTAGCAACTGTCTCGCATAGCAAGAGAAACTTTGGGCTCAATTGTGGTTGTAAGTAAAGGACTACCTCCATTTGTGATGGGTCATTCACATGTGCAAGTTACTTCTTATTACCATGTGCATCAAATGATGGCAATACTTATCCCAAAGTATATAGAAACTTTACTGGGAGGAATGTGGAAGGGAACAGTTTAAAATTAACACCACAATCAATCTTATCTATAAATTTCTCATTTATAGGCAAAATCTTGTAATTTTTCAGATTTTGGCCCATGCATGTAACATTTCATGCAAGTTTTTAGTCAATACATTTTCCATGTAATACAGGGATATCAACAGTCAGTTGATGGTAATCCCTCAAATTGCTGTCTTTTAAAAGCTATTAATTGGTCTCAAATTTTCAACTCAACTCTTAATCAGAAAATACTATTAATTAATAGTATTATTAGTATAATATAATAGTATTAATGCTTAAGTAATGTATTGGGGGAAAAAACGAAGACCTTGATAAAGTTAACAGAAGCAACTGGAAGGAGGTTTACAGAGATATTACAGATATCAACCAAATGTTCCCCTCCCGGCTCCCAAATAATCTACTGATGTTTTGTCGCTTTCCTGATCTGTGTAGAAAGTGATCTGCCTGCCTCTGTAAATTGTTTTGCTATATCACACCAAAATTCTAATGCAGATGTATATAACTTTGTACTTCCAGATGTCTTGGTGGATTGCAACCTGCCAATCAGCATAAACAACTCTAAATCTAATGACAAAGGCAGATGTCCACTGTTGCTTGTTTTCAACAGCTGATTATAAAAAAAACAGACTTTGCATTGTGGGGACCAGAGCTTCATTATGTGAATTTTGTTGATATAATGTACTCTGAGTCACTTGACCATTTGAATGTTTTATTTATTTTAAATATTTACATATTTTATACACAGCAATCATATTCCAAATACTAATGTTGTTATCCTATTACTGTAATGCATGTATGTTCAACTCAGGAAACCCACTGAGTTCAATAGGGCTTAATTCATGCTACATATTCTTAGGCCTGTCATCTATATATCACAAAGATAACTAATATGAGTATTGTTCACTCACTCACTCACAGACGAACTATATAGCCAAACAAGCAAGCGTATATTCGTAGGGAAAAACACTAATAAGGGCCTATACCCGTGATGGCAAACCTATAGTACACATGCCAGAGGTGGCACGCAGAGCCCTCTCTGTGGGCACGCACACCGTCGCCAGCTGCTCTTCTGATTTCTGGCACAAATGTTGGTCTTCGCACGCGCCAGAGCACCGGAAACCCAAAGACCAGCTCATCTTCGGGTTTCCGGCACTTTGGCGTGTGCACCCACATGCATGTGTCCTGGTTTGGGCACTCAGTGCCAAAAAGGTTCGCCATCACTGGCCTATATGTTTGCAGGGTCTTTTTAAGCTAAAGCAAACACAAAGAATAGTACCAATAAAGGAGAATATTTGTAGCTCAGGGTTGACATGAAGAGTCCTTGGTGCTGTCTGAGCTTGGTGGTTTTCTGGCAGATGGCACTGATAATGTTATCTAATTTGGGTAATGAAATGTCTTCAAGAAAAGAGAGAACCAAGGATCCTTCAATGGTAGCAGTTTTATATAGAGATCTCGTCTATCTGAAGTTTGCTGGGCACACTTATATCTAAGCTTTGGGGATAATGAGAGGAAAATATGACTTATTTTCCTTTGTATAATTTTTGGAATGGTAGTACATCATGAAATATTCCTGTGGGGTAAAGTAAGCAGTAAGCTATTTTGGATTGCCTTTTTATCTGAGTACTTGGCTCTCCTCTTGAGTTCTGTGAAGGAGAATTATGCCATCTTTAGCACTCAAATTTTTGAGTGGCATAAAAGAGAAGATAAATATTATTTTCTGTGTTACTATTATACTTTTAATACTGGGAATGAAGAGAGTAAATAGTACTTTTGGTACTTAGCATCTTGGCTTAATGGGATACCATATATTTATTTATGTAAATTGGGGCACTGCCTGATTCCAACTGACAGTGGGCAGAACAAACATAATATATGACAAACCACAACAAACAAAAAATAAGATGGGATCCAGGCACAATATACAGGCGGAAAAGAAAAATAACAGTTCATTGCACAAGCACACAATCGAGATGTTCCTTGAAGGTGGCCCCATAGAAACAATAGCATTGAAGTCCCTTAGTCCATATTTCATCCTATGAGGATTAATTATAAGAATCTCTCTAAAAATAAATATATATAATGGAATACCAATAAGGCCTTGTGGGATTTTTTTTGGGGGGGGGGGATTGAACAGTGACATATTTGTAAACACTGTGCTTCTCATATTGAAAAACATATTTAATCATATATTCATACCCGATTTGCTAAACTGACAGGTGCATTTGAAAGCCACAATCTTTGTGAATCTGGGCTCATTCAAGTGGTGTATGGTTCAGAAAACGTTTGGATTTGCTTATATGGTTGTCAACCCACAGTTGTGTTTATTAACTTATGTAACTAAATAGTATTCTACTTAGGCTTCATGAGAATGGGACCCTTCCTCAATTCTATTTGTTAGTAGAGAGGTTGGTTCGCTTTTAATTTTCAACACTTTCAAATATGCAATCACTCTTAAGACAAATATATTTGGGTCCTCTATCTCAAATGTATTTCCAATGAGGAAAGAACAACTTCTGGGGTCACTAAATGGAGAATGTATAAATAACAATTTCAAATAACTTCATCAAATTTAAAGAATGTCCCCCCCCCCCATCTAAGTGTTTATAAGGGGAGAAATATTTAATGCAAATGCTGCTTTTTACAAACAAATAATTAAAAATAATTGAAACCAATGAAATGTAGACTGATATATGAGAATAAGTGCCACTGAATTTAAATTTAATTCTGAGCGAATGAGTGAGAAATAAAATTGAAGTCATTAGTAAATTAGGCAACAGTTAACATGATTAAGTATGTTAATTTGCTTTAAAGTTAGAATTAATTTTTGACAAAAACTTTATTTGTGAACATAAATACTCTTACTGCTTTTATCTTTAAACAGATAAACCACAATATTAGGTTTTCTATTGTCTGCCTATTAACAACTGTGAAAAACAAATCAAAACAATTCTGTAATAGCTCATTCAACCTATGAACAAATGCAACAAGCCTCTTTAAGTTTAGGTGTGGTGTCTGCCAAATCATTAGCTAGTTGTTATTTCCCTATTCTATAAAATACAGCTGGTTGTTAGTTCCAGATAACTCAACATGTTTTTTCTTTTCCTTTTTTAAAAGATCAGACTTGTTGAAAGAATAAACCAAATTCTATTGAGACTTACCAGTTACCCTGCTTGTTCTGTCTTTCCCAGGAACAGCCTCTGTTGCTTGTGAATAGAGAGTTGGGAGTTCAGGGATCTGGGAGTAAATGTAATTTACTGCATCTAGTTATCAAAGAATGGGAAATACAGTTAAATAAGACCCCAGAGGCTTCATTGCTTAGGCAGCAGTGTCCCTACTTATTATCCCAAACAATAGACATCAGAAGCTTTGTGCCAGATAACTGAATTAAAGCAGCAAAATGCAGAATCAGTGTGCTTTGATTGACATTCAATAGTCTAGCTGAGGCGGGAGAGAGAAAGACCTGATGACTAAGACTTTTTTAGTGATATGGGTGTGAAACCATGTCAGGAGGTTCCACATGTCAGCAAGTCAATGACCTCTGAAAATGAAATAGATCAAACAGTAATTTTCCTTGTAAAACATGGAAAAACAGCAAGGTGCTCTGTACAATATATTTGCTCAAGTAAATGCTACAATGGGAGGGGGTTCTTATGGGGTGATTTCTTTCCAAGGGCATAAAAGCTAATGTTTATTTATCCTGTTTCCCTGAAAATAAGACATCCCCTGATAATAAGCCCAATCGGGCTTTTAAACGCATGCGCTAAAATAAGCCTTCCCCCGAAAATAACCCCTCCCCGAAAATATTTAAACACAGAGCTGGAAATCAGATAAGATGGCAAGAGGTGCCCCATCTTGCTCCATGTGCCCCAAAATAATAAGACCTCCCCGAAAATAAGGCCAAGCACTTATTTCAGGGTTCAAAAAAATATAAGACAAGGTCTTATTTTTGGGGAAACATGGTATTATATTCAAGGTGTGGATTAATAAAGGTGTGAACTATCATACAGGTTAAATATTGAGCAACATTATAAATCAATATAGTAAATAATATAATTTGAACATTTCTGAACAGAGACTGTTGGTACATTTGCAAGTTAAGATAACCATAGTTGGATGTTATGTTTAGAAGCAAACAGATGTTTGTAACTAGAAAGTTTTTGGTACATCTTTTTGTGTTTGTGTCAGAATAAGAAGTCTGCGCAGTTTGAATCTAGCTTGTTTCTCAGAGTTTTCTTGCTTCTGCTATATGGGTAATCAGTTTCAAAGATAGAATGGCACTATAGAAAAGGTGAAACTTGTCATTTTCCTAACTTTATATATTGCTAAGGCAGAGCAGGATTTTTAAGGCTGCTCTTAATGGTTAGCTAGCATTATTTGGCAGTAGGAAGATTAAAGGTGTTTACATTTGAGATTAAGCATTTTGAATTGGGTGTAGAGATGGGGCAGTAGCCAGCAAAGATCATCTAAATTACCCCATCAGTTCAGCCCAACACATATTACTGGGTCATGAGGGGAAGACTAGTAAATCATATAACCTAGTCAATAACAATTTTAACCTTAAACTGAATGCTTTAGTTAACCATGTCATTTGAACAGAGAAGAAAAGGTCAACATAAGATTAGTCTTCTATTTCTGCTGCTGATACAGATAAGCCCTCAAGTGGCCCTGCAAAAATAGGGCTGCTGAAAAACTGCCTTGGTTTTTAACATAAATCCTCAGCTATATGGGGTGATAGAAGGGGCAAATGGGGAGGAGGGCTAGTCCTTCACAATTTTGCTCATAACGGGTGCTAAGCTTGATAGCAGCTCCATGCTATTTTAAAGAATGTGATAGTGGGGATGCTGATTTTAAAAGGGGACTCTTCCCATTTGACCAAGGAATCCATGATTCTTTATCTGCAGCACACAGTTGAGTAATTCCCTTTAAATCATGGCTATATCAAAATGGTTGCATTCCCTTTTTTCTTCACTGATTTTTAGATTCTGAACTGTCACCATATACACTCTATACACCATGTACAATTCAATTCATCCCAATATCTAAATAAGATGTCTGTATGGCCACTTTAAAAGGTCTTCATTTTTTTCTGATGGAATTAATTGAGTTTTAAAGGAAAAAAATTAAATGCTATGCCACCAGCTATAAATAGAAGAGGGCAATTTAAACTGATTATAACAAATACATTCCAGACAAATTTATTAAAGGATGATGTATCCAAAAAAGCAAACGCATTAAAAAAGCATATAAAGTTGGACATGACTGAATGGTTAAAACAACAATTTCCAGAATCTCCACAACAAACAGGCATGCCACCGATAGCGCAGGTGGAGATGATTAACTTGATCCTAAGACTCCATGGCCTTTTGCTACATCTCCGGTTTAGACTAGTTCTCATTTTATTGCTCCTCTTTCCATACAAATGATGCTCTTTCGTACTTTCCCTTTACAAGTTTGCTGCAGGTCATAACTCTGAATGTAATATATGTAAATAATGATAACAGAGACTACTGATTTTACTCTGGTGTAGCAGACAAACCTCCCTGTAAAAATGCTGGGGTGTCTGCATGAGAGTCTTTTGCGAATCTTTAAATTTGGGATATTATTTTTAAATTGCTTTAAAGGAGTTAGTTATAGAAGAAACAATTCATTAATAACTGGCAGGCAGAATAGATAATGTGCTGTTCTAGGGGAGGAGCCTATTTATTGTGTTATTAATTTTCTTTCTTAAAACAATATACAGGTAGTCCTCAATTTACAACAGTTTGTTCAGTGATTGTTCAAATTTACAGTGATGCTGAAAAAGTGACTCATGAACATTTTCACCTTTGCAGGATCCCTACGGTCAGGTGATCAAAATTTGGATGCTTGGCAATTGGTTCATATTTATGACAGCTGCAGTGTCCCTGGGACATGTGATCACCTTTTGCAAACTTCTAACAAGCAAAGTCATTGGGAAAGCCAGATTTACTTAACAACTGTGTTACTAACTTAACAACTGCAATGATTCACTTAATAATTGTGACAAGGTTGTAAAATGGGGCAAAACTCACTTAACAACTGTCTTGCTTAGCAACAGAAATTTTGGACTCAGTTGTAGTCATAGGTCAAGGACTACCTATATGCAAGATGACCTCTGGGCAATTCAACTTATGCTAGTATCATTAAAAGGATATTCAAGCAACTCTATGATTTGTAAGATTCAATTGCACCTAGGCTGTATTGTTGTTATATCATTATTATTGCTGTTTCAGTATGCAACTTAAAAAGGGTTTATATATTATGGTATAACCAATAAACTGTTCCCATAAAAGCTAACATAATTCAGGGTACATGCCTGGGCGTAGCACATTATTGAATAGTAATTGATAACAGCAATGTGTTGAGTGATGATGTCTCTTATTTTTTGGCAAGCAGTTCGTTCTTTGCTATTTTAAACAAGCCTCCTCTAGTTTTAGAACTCGGTTGTGATTTACCCATTTGGAGATGTACAGATAGCTTCTTATCCTCCTTTCAAAAGATGAAACTCATGCTGTTTTTAATGACTAACAGCCTAACTTGCACCTCAGCAGAAATGTGTTATAGAGCACCATGGCGTCTTTGTAAATTCAGAACTCTGGAGTCTTACAAGTTACAATATCAATTCCATGCTGGCCTGGAGTTCTGAAGGCTGAAGCCCAATACATCTGAAAGGGACCAATATGTATGTATATATGTGTGTGTGTGTGTGTGTATTTATATATGTACAGTATGTACTGTATGTGTTAAGAAGTAGTATAGTAGTAAATAAAATGCTCATATAGTTACAGATATCAATGGAATGGAATGGAATGGAGTGGAGTGGAGTGGAGTGGAGTGGAGTGGAGTGGAGTGGAGTGGAGTGGAGTGGAGTGGAGTGGAATGGAATGGAATAGAATAGAATAGAATAGAATAGAATTCTTTATTGGCCAAGTGTGATTGGACTCACAAGGAATTTGTCTTGGTGCATATGCTCTCGATGTACATAAAAGAAAAGATATACATAAAAAAGATGTACATAAAAGAAAAGAAAAAAAAATCAAGTATAAAAGTAAATCAAACCACTTACCTCCATCTTGGTGTGAGAAACTCTGAAATAACAAAAGCATTGGAATCAATTAGTTTTATATAATATTAGTGTTCAAAGTGCTTGGCACATAGCATATTAATATTATTTACAGTAGACCTAAAAATTAGGAATAGGCAGAATGCCACTCTTAAGGAGAGGGCATTTGGAGCTGATCACAGGTGGGGATTAGGCTTACATTTGAATATAATTCATGCGTACGTTTTCTCTTGCTCAACTATATTCATGCTCAATTCTTCCATTGATGTTTTTATTCAATACTTTGTTCCTGTTCTTACTTGCAAGTACATGACCCATTCATTTCCCCAATGCTGTGAGATGTCCCATTCCCACTGAGTAAGAAAATAAAGCCTTCTGTCCCTCTCCATTTAGAATGGAAGGAAACAGTGCTACTAGGAAGCAAAGCACATATTAAAATAGGCTAATATCCATTCTACAATTATTTGGGATTATATTTTCCATTATCCATTGTCTGTGTTGGCTTGGGCTAATCTTGTATCATGACTGGTAGTTCGGTTTCTTTCCAGGCTTGGCTGTGAGAAACAGACTCTTCTTTTTTCCTCATCCAGCATGGATGGACATATACACAAGAGGACCTGTTCCCCAATTATAACATCTTTCTTGTCTATACAGTCAGCAATATAGGTGGAATTCTGTTTATCAGTGGTGGGATTCAAGTAATTTAACAATCGGTTCTCTGCAGGGGTGAAATGCTCCCGGTTTGGACCGGATCGCCTGATCCGGTAGCGATGGAGGCGGGTGGTTCGGAGAACTGGTAGCAAAAATCCCTGCCCTCCCCCATGCCTAGTTGAGCCACACAATCATCAGAGGTTTTTTTTTTAACTTTTAAAAGCATTTTTTCTACAACCTCTTCGGCCGAAAAATGCTTTTAAAAGTAAAAAAAAAAAAGCCTCTGATGATCGTGTGGCTCAGCTGGGATTGTCAAAGGCTTTTAAAAGAAAAAAAAAAACCCTTTTTTTCTTTTAAATGCCTCTGACGATCCAGGCTGAGTTGCCTGATCGTCAGAGGAATTTAAAAGAAAAAGTCTCTGCCGATCAGGCAACTCAGCTGGGATCGTCAGAGCCTTTTGAAAGCATTTTTTTTACAACCTCTTTGCCGAAGAGGTTGAAGAAAAAATGGTTTTAAAATTAAAAAAAAAAATGGTCACACCCACCCAGTCACATTACCTCCCCCCCACCAAGCCACGCCCACAGAACCGGTAGTAACAAATTTTAGATTTCACCACTGGTTCTCTGCCCTAATGATTTCTTCCAACAACCAGTTTGCCAAACTGCTCAGAAAGTTAACAACCTGAAGTGGTGCGAACTGGCTGAATCCCACCACTGCTGTTTATCAGACATATCAGAAAGAAGCTGTTGTAAGGCTGCTGAGGAGTCCATAGTTCTCAGAAATAGAAATGGCAACCTCCTGATAAATAGCATGCACATGCCAGGTTGAAGCATATGGAGTCCTTGGTGCTTTGGGAGCTTGGTTGCTTTCTTGCAGACATTTCATTACCTGACTGATGGTGCGCTGATGATGTTACTTAATCAGGTAATGGAATGTCTGCAAGAAAACAATCAAGCTCAGAGAGCACTAAGGACGCCACAGTTCAATCCTGAGCTAAAAATATTCTCTTCTACTGCTTGAAACATGTGTTGTGTGCAGTGTGAAGGAATTTGCAAGCTGAATATGTAATCAGAACCAGATGTATGTTATATTCATTTTGTAATTTAATTTACATGCTCTTCTTCTTTAATTCTGGCAATGAAAGCTTGTCTAGGTGCCAATGCTTCTTTAGAATTCATAAATGTTCTTTGTAATAATTAATTAATTAATTAACCTTTATGCTATCCATTTAGTCCAATTCTGTTTTCTTCTTTTGCCTAAATATGGTCAGCATCCCAACAGCATTGTCTTACATGGCCTTAATTTTAAAATGGATGTTTTTTTGAGAGAAAGAATGATTTATGCTCCTGTTGGGTAGGATGAATATTTCAACTTTCTTCCAGAATAGAGCCATGCATGTGGATCCTTCTGTGAAATCAATGTAATTTGTGGATTATTACTATGGGAACTACAGAACCTGTGCTGAATTCAGATCAAGTTCATTGCTTTCAAATCTGCCTAAAATGACCTCCCCCAACACAGCCCACTGTAAATTGCATTTTAAGTATCTTAATTAAGTACTAAATGAAGTGTAGCTTCATTCTGTCAGAGCAGGGATAGGAAGCAGGGTCATTTCACTGACGTTGCTGAGAGAAAAGTTTCTTTTGACTCCATTGTTCCTAAACAATTTCTATCTAACCAGATATTGTAAGAATTTAGTGATAGAAGAAGCTGGTGCATAAATTTTGTTTTGTCCTCTCTCTATTGATTTTCTTTCTTCAGTGGTGCCTTTTAAAATTATAAGATTTTACTTTTGTAGTTTCTAACTGAAAAGTGAGCCATTCTGGGAGACATTCTGGTTGAGGACCAGAATAAATAAAAATTGATTGAATCAATTTGAATTTGATGTAGGTAATGTCCCATGACTTTATCTGACTTGGAAAAAGGAAGAAGTTTCACAAAGCAGCAAGAATTATTGAAAGGCAACACTTGATTTAACAACGTTCTAGGATATGATGAATTTCTTTATTGCTAGCTGCAAAAGTTCAAATTTCAATTTCTTCTTTTGCCTAAATATGTTCAGCATTCCAACAGCTTATTTGGAAAAAACAAACTCTTCAGTGAATGCATAAATCAATGATGGTATCATGAATAATTTTATACATGGGGCCACTTGGAATCTCTGAAGTATCTTGGTAGTTACACATAAGGATTTTTGCAGAATAAATCTCCATTTGGTGGTTCTGGATTATAATAATAATCTCTGTAAACAATTTTAATACCAAACAAGGACTTTAGAATATTTAATCTTAATTTTTCAAGTTAAACTAGATAGCATTCTGTAATATTTAAATATATAAGCCATTCTACTTCCACTTATGTAGTGATTTATTTTTTTCATCACTCTTAACCTGCAGGACCAATAAGCCAGCATCACTGGCACCCCCTAGATCAGGGCTGTCAAACTCCCGGGCCACAGGCCGGATGTGTCACGCACTGGTCATGCCCACTCCTGTTTTAGCGAAGGGGAAAAAAGTCCTGATACATCACATGATGCCGCCGTGACGATGTGAGTTTGACATCCCTGCCCTAGATGTTTTTCAAATGCAGGGCCCATCTTCCCAGTTAATGTAGCAATAGTAGGAATGGATTTGAAATTAGGGAGGTTGCTGTAGATACTTGCCTGTGGGAAGGTATTTAACTGCACTGACCACTGTAAGACTTGCTTTTGAGTAATCCAGCCACTAAATCTCATTTTGTGTTGTAATGACATTGTTATCATTTCAATGCATCCCATAAATTGAAGGCAAAACCTTCTCATGGTTAATTTAAATATCTGGCTACTCTATACAGCTATGAATTAGTGTTAAAGGCAGGAATCAAATTTAATAAACAAATAAAGCTTACTTTTCTATTGACTTATCTGATCTTAGTCTGACCCCATTCTTATGTGGAGTTTCTCCATTATACCTATCTCTATTTGTATGTAGTTGGAAAGAAAAGTTTTCTCTTAAGAGCAAGTTGTTTGGATTTTGTTTTTCAACTTACCTTTTGTAAGTCCTCAAAAGATTTTTCTGTCTCCTTTAGTTTTTCTAAGATGATCTGTTCTTTGGCAGATATTTGGGATTCTTCACATTCAAGCTTTCCTATTTCTTGTTCTAATCTGGAAAATATATTACAGAAAAATTTATTCATCTGGAAAGATATGTACAGTCAAGAAGGCATACATTTGGCTTAGTTGCAAGATGTTATCTATATATGCAAATGTATCCCGTTGTTTTCTTTAATATCAAATTATCAATATAATTATTGGCAATTGAATAAATAAAGTGAGGATTATTGATTAGGTTACGATGCAATTCTCTCATTTTAATTCACTTTCAACTAAAGGTGTCCTAACCTGGAACAGGAGTATTTCGTACCAGGAAGAGCAAGTTTTTCTTTTGCAGATTTTCCTCCCAAAATAAGAAGGAAAGGAAAGAAAAAAGGGAGAAAGGACAGGAATCATTGATACCAGTTATGGATACCAGTTCTTATTACTTTGGAAATAAGAATATTAACAAGAAAATCAGTAAAATAAGTTTATTCTAAGTACACCGTAATCTATATTTCAACTCAAAATGTAAACAAAACCTGCATTTGAACTGATATACAGCAATTCCTTTGGGTTAATCTATTCTGGTTTGCAGATATTCTGGATAACTACAATATGTTACCTTTTTATTATATTTCACTCCCACATTTACTCAATAAAGAGTTTTCTCTGATCACCATTTTATCCCTACAATTATGTAGGTTTATTTGAGAGAACACAACAGGGTCACCGTGAATAAAGAAATAGCTATTCCCAATTATCTGGGGGATTAAGAAAGGACAGTTTTACCCTAAACAGTTCTGGGTTTTTTACATTCAAGGCCCTTCCCCAATCAGTTCTCCAAGAAAAAGAGTTATAGAGTTATAGAGCAGCAGGAAAACAGTGGTGGGTTTCTACCAGTTTACCCCGGTTTGGGCAAACTGGTAGTAGCAGCAGCAGGAGGCTCTGCCCACTCACCCGGACATTATCACAGATGCTCTGCGCATGTGCAGAAGGTTCTGCGCACACATGCAGTCCCGGTTCTGAATCGGTAGTGAAGGTAAATGCAACCCACTACTGCAGGAAAAGCTATTACAACCTCCAGTACAAAATTCCCTACCAGTGTTCTGAAACCCCTGAATCTTTATAACACTGGTTAAGGTCATAAGTCCCATACACTCTTGTAGAGGCTACTAAAATCATTGACCAAGAGATCTGACTAGGTTACTAGATCACCTGGTAACCAGGCTAATTATGTGAAGGGAACACAGCCAGAATGTGGTCCCTCTAAGAAATCTCCTCGTTCCAGTCAGAACAATTTTATTGTCAAGAATCTGAACTGTGTAACACTTTTGCAAGGATAAAACACAGATTGAATATATTTATCATATCATGTGTGTTAATCTACTGATTAAAATTAAAATGCCCATGCCATAGTTTAACAAGTATCTATTTTGCTCATTAGTGTTAGCTGCCCTTTCTACATTTTTTTTTTCTTTTTCTTATTTTACTGTTCCTCCAACACTGCTATTAAGGATGTTTAGATGTTTCTTCGGATAATATTTATACATCTGATGAAATTTATAGCATACATACATTTTGATAGAGCAAACTAACAAAGCATATAAGAAGGATTAATTTTCATGGCAACCAGATTCTAGAAATGACATCTGATGTAGAGCACTGTTATATGAAAAGAAAGATATATATCTATGAAACCGGTACTTATTCCAAGAATTAACTATCTCAAGTTAGTTTAATAACGAGATGGGCAGTATATAAATTTAATTAATAAAATTTAAAAATCTAGATTTTTTTTAAAAAAAGGAATGACTTTATAACATAAATTTGTTTCCTAATTTTTTAGAACATTCCATCACTTGGAATTAACTGAAACTCTTTTCACTGGAATTCTGTATTGAAAGGTTCATTAAAAAAAGGGTGATAACTATATTTTGATTTCCAATTTCTTCCAACCTAGCTATTTAGTTTACAATATTTTCTTTTCAAGCCTTGGATCCTTCATTCATACTTTTCTAGAGGCCTGAAGGGTGAATGAGTATCAAAGTCTTGAGCTTTTTCCCTTTCGCCCTTTCTGGCATTGGCTGTTAAGTACCAGGGAAATCAGGAGATCCAAGCAATTCAAATGTGTATTAAGGTTTATTGTAAGAGTAAGCTCTCTACAAGGATCTGAACTACTAACGGTCATGAGAAATTAGCGGGAGTTAAGAATAGAAAGGAATTCAAAGGTAGACTGGACTTAGATCCCTTGTGGGCATGAAGGACTCATGACTGATAATGTGTTTGACCCCTCCCTTGAGCTCAGCCTCCCTCAGGGTCATCTCCTACTCCTTTTTTTCCCATCCTGTGTTTTATAAAGATTTGGATAAAGATTGAGTCTTACCAGTTTGTGGGTTAATTCAGAATTTTACTTTCTGCAAATATAATGCATAGTATGATTTGTAACTCTCTCAGCTGTTGCCCATTGCTCTTCTGGTTTCCGGAATATTCATGCGCGCCAGAAACTGGAAGACCAGGGGAAATCGCATGCGCACCAGGGAGCTGCTCTTCTGGTTTCTGGTGCTTCTGCCCACGCGCGTCGGAGAGCTGCTCTTCTGGTTTCCGGCACTCCCCACATGCGTGCATGCTCCTGTTTCAGTACTCAGTGCCAAAAAGGTTCACCAACACTGCTCTAGGGGGTGCTGCTCATTTCTGTTTCTTAGCCAAGGGAGTCAGCATTGTCTGAAGACACTTCCGTGGTTGTGTGGCCTTGTACAATGTTACCTTCCCACTGAAGTGGTACCTTTATTTATCACATTTGCATGCTTTTAACTGCTAGGTGGGCAGGAATATACAAGTACACTATCTATAATTTACTATCACTCATAGATTCTTACCTCTATGGATGGGGGAGGAAAAGATCTGATGGGCTTTAAACACTGAGCGTTTTTGTTTGTTATGAGTACCATAACTAGCGTAAAGAGGAGCAGCATGTAGAAATAAATTTCATGGAATCTGCACCATGTGCCTTTGGCATACGCCAGGAATGTAAAACAGAAGGCAGCCCTTTGAGTAGAGGAATTCTGCATCTGCAGTGAAACAGAGTGGCAATTATGAAGCTTGTTTTTGTACATAACCGTGGGGAAGCCCTTCTCGGCACAATTAAGTGGATGGCTGTTTAGAGTGAATGTTTGAAATTAGGACAGAAGGCACCTTCGGTAGACCACAGTCATGAAATGTGTTGAGTGCTGGCACAGCTCATGATTCTTTTGTCATGTCTAGCTTTTTAAAAAAATCTCCTTAATGTTGTGCTCAACTCCTAATGACACAGCAACAGTTTTCTTGGCAGTCAAATGAAAGATGGTTTTGACTTTCCAGACTTGTGTGTATATACTGTAGCCCTGGAATTCCTTGATAGTCTAAGCAGCCACTTGCTGAGGTCACAATATCAGCCTGGAATTGCAATATACCAATCGTATTTCAAACCAGACATAACAATAAGGATTCAATCCGCAGGGAAAAGGGGTACACAATGAGTTCGAAATATAATGCATGCATTTCACACAGATGCTTCTTTTAAAAAATAGACTTAAGAATACGTTTGCTTCATTTCATGGGATGCTACTCAGCTGTGCTCAATTTCCTGGTGTTTACACACTCCATTGAAAACAGAAACACAGTTGTCTGAGGACACACGGAAATGCAGTGATGGAAGTAGAGAAAGTGGGATGTGTAATCCTTTCCTCACTGATCATTTTAAATTCAGTGTCATTTCCAATTCTTGCTATTTTTCTTTAAGTAGAGTAGGGGCCGGGAGAGAAATTTTTATTACAAATGTACAACAAGAAAGCTGGCAGTACTGTAAGTTTTGCCCACAGATGTAGATTTTAGATACAGTGCTTAGGCTCATAAAAATATAATTGAAACTGAACATTAACAGAAAAATAACACAAGTATATGAAAATAGAAATAAGACTTTGTTGATGCTACTCTTTGCCGCATCCTTTTCTTTGCTTATTAGATCCATATATGTTCCTGTCATGGAGGAACAGCAAAAGAGAAGTAAGAGTAGACAACAACAGTATATTCTAAGCCCTTCAAATGATTATTAGAAAAAGCTGGATTCCCCCTTTAAGTGGATGAACTGCAAAGCACTACCTCTTCAGCATATATAATACAGGATGAATGCTTGTCATAATCAACCATTTCTACTCCAGTTTAAAAATTAACATAGAAAATAATGGAATATTATATATATAAATATATTTCCCATTGTGGAAATGTCATGCATATGTTCTGAGGTGTCAATCATTTGTATTTTCATTAGCAATATTTCCGGACCCACCTGCCAAAAATATTAAATCTGTTGTGCAGAATTTTAATATGATGTCTTAATGCGATGTTATATAATCAAGGGAGTTTTAGCTATATTAAAGGTGTTTGAAATTTTCTGTTAGCCTCTCTCACAGAACTATAAAGCCTAGGTTCTTTACCAGACAACAATGATTATAAACACCCATTCATTTATTTTAATTTTCTGCTCATAAATGTTTCAACTAGATAAGTTATGTCAACTACATGTAATGAGACTGAATTTTAAAAAACCTAGGTGCAAAAGTGCTATATAGTTTTTTTGTTTTTGTGGATTCCAGAATACATCATGACTGTGTTGGGCAAGTAAAAAGGATATTTATTGATTACCGTATTTTTCGACTATAAGACACTCCGAAGTATAAGATGCACCTAGCTTTTGGGGATGAAAACAAGGGGAAAAAAAATCTGCCTCCCAGCAATTTACCTTCTTGCAGCAAACAGCCCGGTCAGCTTCAGCACAGCCTGATTTAGCACAAGCAGCTGATTAGTGGTTGGATCGGGCCTCCCAGAATACCGCCTATCAGCGGTTCCAGGCGGCAGGGATTGCTGTCGCCGCCGCCTATCCCTGCCGCCTGGAATGGGCCAAAAACAGGACTCACGGAGGCCGAAAATGGGGCACACGGAGGCGGCAGCAGCAATGGGCGGCAATGGTGGTAATGGGCGGTGGCGATCCCTGCAGCCTGGAACAGCTGATAGACAGTATTCCGGGAGGCTGATCCAACTGTCAATCAGCTGCTTGTGCTAAATCAGGCTGTGCTGAAGCTGACTGGGCTGTTTGCTGTTTGCTGCAAGGAGGTAAATTGCTGGGAGACAGAGGTCGAAGGGTGGGGGCTAGCGGGTGGGTGGGGCTTCAGCAACATTTGCTGTATAAGGCACAAAGACATTTCCACCTACTTTTTTTTGGGGGGGAAGTGCGTCTTGTACACTGAAAAATACGGTAATTAATCTTAGGAAAAGAGCAATGAGAAACATAGACATGTTCTTAGGGAAATAGACTTATTAACGGCAAATTAAAGCAATGATTTTTCCAGTGATAACGTATGAGTGGTAAAGTTGGATACTGAGAGAGAATAAAAAAAGAATGATGTATTTGGAGACGGTTATTAAAGTATGATGGTACTGCAAGAGGAATCCATCAATCAGTTCTGGACTAAACAAAGGCTGACTGTTCTTCTGAGGCAATGATCAACAAGCAAAAATTCATGGTCTTTGGGCATGTGATGAGACTTGAAAATAGAGTAGAGAAAACAGCATGTTTTGCAATGTCCAGAGAAGTAGCAGGGTAAACAAGGCCAATGGATGAGATCAAAGAATTATTGGAAAGCCCTTGAAAGCTGTTGCAGGAGATGGGTCAGAATAATTGGTATTTGTCCATGTGCCAATCTCATTATCTGTAACTGAAGGCATTTCCTTGCAGGAAAGTCCTCAACTAACAACCAATGGCTTAGGGACTATTCAAACTCAACCTAAAGATACCTATGGCCTGGTTTTGAAGTCCCAATAGCCAGGCTCTCCCCCATCACATTTTTGGCACTCAGCAACCGCCCCACATTTATGGCCATTTGCAGCATCCCACAGTCACAGTCAATTTATGTCTTTTTCCTGGAAAGCGGCATTTACTTCTGCATTCGCTTAACAACCGCCTCAGAAAATGTCATAAAATCGGGTTGGTCATGTGATGACCCACTTAATGACCAGCATGACTTATGGCTGTAATTCCAGGTTCAATTCATCCTGTACAAGGATAGGATGACCTGTATTTGTACCTAACCCAGCATGAACATGGCCTAGCAGCATCTTTTTTCTCTTGTATCCACATGACATTATTTTCAACTCACTCTCAAGTGGTATTTCACACATCTTAAAGTCAGCCTTAGCGGTTCTGATGTTAAAGTAACATTTCTTCCCTTAAGCAGACAAGATGTGGCAGTTTTCTCATGGATTAAACACGATCCCCTTTAGAAACCACTTGGTGAGTGCCACACTCAGTTGTTTGCCTAAGGATTTGAAGTATTGGCTTCTATTAAATAAATAAGTAATGAAATTAAAATTCAATAAATTACATAAATAATAGTTCACTGAGTTTCAGATTAATAAAGGTTATGTCAAACAAGGCTGCAAGGTGGTTTTGCTATACACACAAAGTATAGAGTATGAATTTAATTTAATTAATCATATTTCTATGCCGCCCAACTCCCAAGGGACTCTGGGCGGCTCACAACAGAAATAATACAAACAGTGACATAATATTTTTTTTTAAAAAAACATTATAAAAGCATTTTAAAAACATTAAAAACACATGCACACCATCCATGGCCGGATCTCACAAGATTGAACAGCGAGATCAACGGCCCCAGGCCTGCTGGAAAAGCCAGGTCTTCACCACTTTCCAATAGAGTGGGGGTAGTCCGGACCTCAGGAGGTAACTGGTTCCAGAGAGCTGGGGCAGCCACAGAGAAGGCCCTCCCCCGTGGGCCCGGCAGCCGGCATGGTTTAGCTGACGGGACCCAGAGGAGATCTTACCGGTCGCTGGGAGCTATGCGGTAGAAGGTGGTCTCGAAGATTGCCTGGGCTTGAGCCATGTAGGGCTTTAAAGGTAATAACCAACACCTTGAATTGTGCCCGGAGACCAATAGGGAGCCAGTGCAGCTCGCAGAGAATTGGTGTAATGTGGGTGAATCTAGGTGCACCCATGATAGCTCGCGCAGCTGCATTCTGGACCAACTGTAGTCTCCGAACACTCTT
This sequence comes from Arizona elegans, assembly GCA_022577455.1. Taxonomy (NCBI): domain Eukaryota; kingdom Metazoa; phylum Chordata; class Lepidosauria; order Squamata; family Colubridae; genus Arizona; species Arizona elegans. The sequence goes on along the minus strand of JAKOOJ010000008.1, from coordinate 9,003,426 downwards.
CAAGGGTAGCCCCATGTAGAGTGTGTTGCAATAATCTAACCATGAAGTGACAAGGGCAAGAGTGACTGTGAGGAGAGCCTCCTGATCCAAGTAGGTCGCAATTGGTGCACCAGGCGAACCTGTGCAAAGGTCTCCCTACCCACAGCTGCAAGATGTTGCTCTAATCTTAGCTGTGAGTCTAGGAGGACACCCAAATTGCGAACCTGTTCTGAGGGGGACAATTTCTCCCCCCCCCCCAGAACCAGGGATGGACAATCGACATAGTCTTTAAGAGGCCACTCGGTCTTGTCTGGGTTAAGTCTGAGCCTGTTGACTCCCATCCAGACCCTCACAGCCTCCAGGCACTGGCACATCACATCCACCGCTTCACTGAACTGATGTGGGGCGGAGATATACAGCTGGGTATCATCAGCATATTGCTGATACCCCACCCCATATCGTCGGATGATCTTACCCAGCAGTTTCATGTAGATGTTAAATAGAAGGGGAGAGAGGACCGAACCCTGAGGCACCCCGCAAACGAGGGGCCTAGGGGTCGACCTCTGTCCTCCTGCCAACACTGACTGTGACTGACCAGAGAGATAGGAGGAGAACCACCGTAACACGATGCCTCCCACTCCCAACTCCCTTAGTCGTCCTAGAAGGATACCATGGTCAATGGTATTGAAAGCTGCTAAGAGGTCAAGTAGCACCAAGATAAAGGAATGACCCCCATCTCAGGCTCGCCAGACCATCATCAGACCAGAGTATCAGTGTGACTAAAGCAGTTTCTGTGCTGTAGCCAGGCCTGAAGCCAGACTGAAAAGGGTCTAGATAATCCGTTTCATCCAATGACCGCAGGAGCTGAAGTGCTACCACTTTCTCTACAACCTTTCCCACAAAGGGTAGGTTGGAGACTGGATGAAAGTTCTTTAATTCTGCTGGATCCAGGGAAGGCTTCTTGAGTCGGGGCTTTACAACCGCTTCTTTTAATGGTTGTGGGGAGGACCCTTCCCTCAAGGACGCGTTAACTAAAGCCTGAAGCCAGCCTCGTGTTACCTCCCTGCTGGCCAAAACCAGCCAGGAGGGGCATGGGTCCAACAAACAAGTGGAGGAACTCATCGCTCCTACAGCCTTGTCCACTTCCTCAGGAGTCACAGACTCAAATTCATCCCGCACAATAGGACTAAGACCTGCCCCCATCATCTCGGTCAGAATTACCCAATCAGAGTCCAGGTCCATCCGAATCTGAGCGACCATCCAATAGTATATATCCAATATTGTTTTTCTTTTTAAAAATTTGATTTTGTAATTTTTTTTAAAAAAAATCCTCTTCATGGGCCCCTTTTGAGCTCCATGGGCCCTGGAACGATGTACCAGCTGCACCCCCCTCTCCTCAGGCCTGAGTGGAAGATAGACATAAATTCACTCTCTGCTGCTTCATGGCACAACTCACAAAGTCTGTCCACTCTAATTCAGGCTGCTTTTGAATGTTGATTTAGTGTTCTTCCAACATAAACCCAAGTGCAAAAGGAACAAACTATCAGTTCTGGTTTGGCACAAGTGTTTTATGCCAGCGTGTTCAAAGGGTTCTTGATAATCAGCTAATATTAGTATAGTATTCCAGTAATGCTATTCTGGAATAGTAATAAACTTCTGTCCAAACAGAGCCCAAAGCCAGCTTATATCACTTGAGCTCCTGCTGAAATTCTTCTTCCAACCTCAGTTCTACAATCTAATGATTGAAGGTTTCTGGCTGGCTGGCTGGTGTCATTTAGGGGGAAAAGGGTAGGGTGGTGGGAAGCAAAGCCGGAGAATACACGAATCCTGACTTTAATGTGCCCTCTACACTGTAAATAAGTACAAATATATTTGGCATCATTATGTCAACAGCAGAATAGAAATGGCCAGTAGGACAGCAAATGTTATGCTGTTATAATTTGAGGCTATCTTAAGAACTAGTGGAAAGTACTCATTTAGCCACGAGGGAGTGGTTTCATTTTGATTTTGCCGTAATTCTAAGAATTTTCTTGGATATAGATTTCATTGTTTTCAGTTATTTACTCCTAAAAATACCTTCATAGGCTGAGACTCAAATCCTAACTATATTTGCTTCCACTACTAATATTATTTTTAGTCTGGGGTATCCATTTGATTTAATGTTTTAGCTGCCTTTGCTTTTATTTTTTAGTTTGTACATTGTCCAGAGTCCAGTGGAGTTGGATGTCTAATAATTATAAACAAAGAAACAATACTGCAGAGCACTGGCTACCAAGTTATGCCTACATTAACGAACCCAATAACAAATTGGAAAAGTGCAGTTTTTGATAAATCATTAAAATATGTAAGATGTGGGTTGTAGCTGGCATTCAAAATGTAATCCAGAAGTGACGCTAAGTGAGTTTTGTGCTGGATGCAAAATCTTGTTAAGATTAAAAAGAGCATGATCATTTTTATTCCTTTGCAAGGGAAACGTATGAACAGCTCGATCATGTCTTTCACACTTTAAATCCTCCCCCCATGGGAGAAATAGTTGAACCACCTGTGCTGAAATGTTGAGCAAGAACTGGTAGACACCATATAGGCAAGATTGTAGCCGAATCTTTGTGGGAGCTATTATCATTAAGGGACACCTCAGTGTGATGACTTGTCCAAAATGCAGCTGCTACTCAGTAAGCACATGATAAACTGCTTAGAATAGGATATCTCAACCTTGGCAACTTTAAGGCATGTGGACTACTTCATATTGGGCCAGTTTGGCCCAGAAGCTGACAGAAAGCAAAAGAAGGGACTTCCCAGCCTTTTAAAGGACTTCCCAATAGGGACTTCCCAATAGGGACTTCCCAATAGGGCTAGAAAATGCATTTGCTTGAAGTAAAGTAGAACTGTGATGACATCATCTTATCTTTTCTTTTTTCTTGCTTTAGAAAAATGCTATATGTGCCATCTTTTCTCTTCATTCAAATAAGCTTGCAGAAGGCAGTTATCCCAGAATGATTCTGATTCTTAGTTTTTAAAAATATATTTGATTTTGCACAATCCAGGAAGCTCCCAAATTATTACATCATGCCTGCTTAACGCTTGAGGCTGAAGCATTCTCTTTTTTCCCCCTCACCAGAAGAGGAAATCAAATTGTTGCCAAGGGGAGAAGCAGACACAGAGAGATAGAGTTAGTGTACTTTTGAGAGTGCTAGACTGGTGTTGCAAAAAAGGTGAATTTAAATAGGAGAAAAGCCAAAGCCTTCCAGCTGTGTGTTGCTGGTTCTGTCTCCAGAACCATATGCCTTACATATTTTCATGCTTCTGCCAATAAGGGATTTTGTGTACCCATTCTTTTTAGTGTTTATTTTTATTATTAGGTTATTTATTTATTTGACTGTGATTTAAGCATTCTTTTCTTCATTTTCTTTGTTCCCATCTGGATTTGTTCTCTCTGCCAGCCTTGTTCTTTTTTCTTTTTCTTTTTGCTTTGAGTTGTTTTCTAGTTTTACATGTTTTTAACAATTCATCGTTGCTATATGAAGTCTGGGGGCAATCAATGATTATTATGATGGTTCGTCATACAGTCAGCCAGATGTTTAGACTGGATTTGGCATTTTTGTCCTTCTATCAAATAGGGGAAAGGCAGATGTTTGATAGTGTTAAAGGTATCATCACAAGATGTAAGCTGTTTCAAGTAAAGCTGCCTTTTGCAATTGACTGATGATGATTTTGATGGTGTTCAAGTGGTGTTTTGGGACTACATCCAAAGGGCCTGTTATTATTGGTATTACCTTTGCCTTCTTTTGCCACAGTTGTTTTACTTTTATTTGCAGGTCTTTGCATTTTGTGATTTTCTTGAGTTCTTTCTCTTCTATTCTGCTGTCTCCAAGTTCTGCAAATGTCCACTATCCAGAATTTGGGTTTCTCATTAACAGTTGTTGTTAGGTTTGGGGTGTTGTGTAGCGGAAGCTTGTATGTTTGAATTCCAAATTCTAAATAAGTCAACAGTTTCTTGTTAAGAACATCAGCATTTTTCCATGTCCATATTGAAGGATGTTCTTTTCAGCTTTCCCACAGTTAATTATTTTTCATTATTTGTGTTCAGAACTCCATCTGACATTTATTTCACAGCAATGGCCAAACAAATGAGGTCCCTAGGGATTAATATATGCATATGCCTAGAAATAAAGCATCACTGGTGTCAGGAACTGCTGGATCAATTTTTCTGACTGCTGTGATCAACCGTTGAACTGTAGGGGACAGCTTCTCCAGGAAAAATCTTATTCCAACATAGTTTCAAAGTAGACAATGGACTATAACATAACTTTCTGTTACAGTTAATCTTTGACTGGACAGAACTAAATCTATTCAAGTTATTGTTGGGAACCCTCTCTGTTGGGTGGTCCTTTTTAATATATTTTGTTTTTCCTTCAAAATTAAAGTATATTTTTATTAACCGCCAGGGATACAGGTAATCCTTGACTTAAGACCAGTTATTTAATAAGCATTCAAAGTCACAACAGTCTTGGAAAAGGCACTTTACAACCCATAAAGCACTTCCAACAGGCCTAAAAGGCAGTTCCACCCTCCATCACATTACTGCATTTCAGGTGTTTGGCAACTGGCTCACATTTATGACCAGTTGCCAAGGGATCTCCATTTGCAATTTTCTCTGCTGGCTTTGCCAGAAAGTCAATGGAGAAGCTAGCAAGGAAGGTTGCAAATGGAAGGGACACAGGATTTGAGGTCTGTTCCTGCAGTGTGGTGAAGGATTTTCCCTCCCCTACATTCAGGGAAGGGAGACTCCTTGGTGGGAGTCATAAAAAGACCTCAAATCCTGAAGATTCACTTGCTTCCTAGGGCTAGAAGAATATTGAATGACATTGTTCTGAGGCTAGAAACCTTTCTAACTATATCTTCCTAGGCTAAAAAGGCTAGTCAATACCATCGTTGTCATGCATGATTTGGAGAAGGAGCATTCTGATAACTGTGAGAATGGAGCCTGTTGGCAAGATGCTGTGAGATGATCTTGGTAGGAAGGCTGTGCCTCACATTGCCTGGTGTTCCTGCAGCTACCAATAAAGGCAAAGGTAAGTGGACCCAGGCATGGTGGGACAGAGAGAGGGTCCTTTCCCTGGTCCTCTGCTTAATGATCACAATTGGGAGAGCTGAGAATGCGGTAGTTCAGCGAAGTGGTCATGTGTGTGTCTCATTTAACAAATGCTTTGCTCAATAACCGCAATCGTAAGTCGAGGACTACCGGTATTTCTGAAGAGGCCACTTTTTTTTTCTTTTTTTTTCTTTTTGCCATTCCCAAATTCTTCATCTCTGGAAATTCGTCTCTTTTTCATCTCTCTCTCTCTCTGTGAGACCTTAGATATTGCAACATATCTAACTTATTATTCCCTGCCTTTCCTTGCTCTAAATGTACAATATGTTTAACTTTTTCAGGGAAAATATTATTATATTTACAAATATTCAAAAATCATACATCAAATGCAAAATGGCAATTAACTTGAGCACAATGTAATTTATGTAATAAATTAATGTATGGGGCATGATTTTGGGACATTCTATATATTCCCAACCTTTTCTTCACCATGGACCCCTTCTAAATACCTTTTGTGGCCACAGACCATGGTCATGGACCATCAAGACTTAACTCAAGATTTAAATCATAACATTTCTTTAAGATTTTGTGGACCCCGAGATGCCATTATGGCCTCCCAGGGGTCTGCGGACCACAGGTTGAGAAACACTACTGCATACCCTGTTTCCCCGAAAATAAGACATCCCCTGATAATAAGCCGAATCAGGCTTTTGAGCACATGCGCTAAAATAAGCCCCCCTGAAAATAACCCCTCCCCAAAAATATTTAAACGCATGCACAGCCGGTCCCTGCCATTTCCTCTGGTTTCTGCCACGTGCCCCAAAATAATAAGACCTCCCCGAAAATAAGGCCAAGTGCTTATTTTGGGGTTCAAAAGAATATAAGACAGGGTCTTATTTTCAGGGAAATACGGTATTAATAAATTTTCCACTTTGACCACTTGATGTTTTCCTAAGGCTAAGATTCAGAGCTTCCCTAAAATCTGTATTTCACCCACTTCCTGTCTCACATGAGATCCTTCTATCTGAGGTCCTGTCCCTCCAAAATTCAGGAAAGTGGTACCCTGTGCCACTTTGTCAGTTCTAATACCCAATCATTTCAGTATGGGTAGTCCTCAGTTAATCACCACTCATTCAGTGACCATTATAAGTTATGTTGGCAGGGAACCTATTGTTCTGACCTAGGCTTCCTGAGTCAGTAAAACACACGAATAGTCCCAAAAACCTCTTTTATTGCAACAGCTATGAATTCTGTTCATTCATAGGTAAGTCCCAAATAGTTTTAAAGAGTCCTTTGGGATAAGGCCGATAATCACCCATCTTTATTTCCCTTGACACGCTGCCAAAGACCTAATTAGCAAAGCCACACGGAGTCCAGAATCAAACAGAGTTTCAGACTTTAAACTGAACATAATTAACAACGTTGCTTCCTGCAAAGGCCCACCTGCCTTTGCGACTCTTTTAAGTTTTATGGGAGGGGCCAATCATCTCCAATACCTGAGTCGTCCCTTTTGTTTTAACTGTTCTTGCCTTCTGGCAGCTCTGCGCATGCGCACACTGGGAACAGGCTTCCCCTGTTCCTCTGCCTCGCTGAGGTCTGACTCTGGAGGCTTGGGAGGCAGCATATACCTCCCAGATGGCCCTTTCTCTGCCCCGATGCAGAGCCCTCGTCTGAGCCTTCCCCAAACTCCAGGACTGGCCCATGTTCCTCCCCAACCTCCTCACTGTCCCACTCTGCTGCCAGCTCCACAGGCCGCTGGTGGACCACAACACCTATGTCTGGTTCTTGACGTCGTGGCCATTGCATTGTCCTCCTGGATCTGTAACCACAATTTGGGTGCATGGCAACTAGCTCATAATTAAGATGATCAATTAATGATCCAAACACTTCAATCCCCACAATGGAGGAATGGCTGCAAAAATTAATAAGAATTAGCAGAGATGGCTAAATTGACTGCTTTGATCAAAGAAAAAAAAATACTTTTATTTCTACTTGGAAATCGCTTCTGGACTTTGTGCTAGAAGTGGAAAAAAAATCAAACTTAGAGATAATTCCCAATTGCAATGCATTTATTCAAGTCAATTGCAAAATTCAATCCTTCCCTGATAGGCGCTTTGAAAGATTTTCCTAATTTGTTTGTTTACTTATGCTCCAGTATAACATGGGAGTTTCAGTGGACGACTTTTTGTCTGTCCTTGTGGCCCAACCCTATCTTCAAGAACAGGTTTACGAATATAAACAGTCTGGGTATAAATATTATTCTTCCTGAAAAGTACCTATTGTGTACAATAACAGGCTATAAATAATGCAGTTCTGTACCCAGAGCCCCAGTATTGTCTGTTGATTTAGCTACAGCAGGTTCTATGATACAGATTTAATACATGCATAGGAAATAGTATCATTTTTGATGGGTATCAACATTTTCAGGACATCTTGTGGTCACGCCCATGGATGTAGCTAGTTTTTACAAAATGGCTATCATGATGGGGACAATTACTCAGAAAACTCTAATTTATCAAAAGACAGCCCATTAATTTTTCTACTGCATCGGAATGTCTCTATGGTCCTTTTCATCTGCAGTAGCCATAGTTCCAAACAAATCAGAGTTCAAACAAATCATCTGTAAAGTCCAAAGTCTTTCTTAGCGTTTGCAACAACAGAAATAGCACAGAAATAAATCTGCTTCTAAACTGGGATTCACATAGTATATATGCAGGTAAGTTTTGATGGGTTGGATTGTTCCAATTTCACATGTCACGCCTGACAAAGATAATGGATTTGATAGGAAATATTCAACTATAACCAGAGGTGGGTTTCAGCAGGTTCTGACCAGTTCTGGAGAACCAGTAGCGGAAATTTTGAGTAGTTCGGAGAACCGGTAGTGAAAATTCTGACTGGCCACGCCCCCATCTATTCTATGCCTCCCACATCACAGCTGATCGGTAGGAAATGGGGATTTTGCAGTATCCTTCACCTGGATTGGAGAGGGAATGGAGATTTTAGAGTATCCTTCTCCTGGAATAGGGTGGGAATGGAGATTTTACATTATCCTTCCTCTGTCATGCCCACCAAGCCATGCCCACCAAGCCATGTCACGCCTACCAAGCCACACCCACAGAACCGGTAGTAAAAATTTTGAAACCCACCACTGACTATAACCCATAAATTTTGAGATCATGCATATTTAAGAAGCTGTGGTAGATTTCATTATAAGATCAATAATCAAATACATCCCCTTTTACAAGTTCCCCTTGGATTCTACAATCACCATAAAGCCATATATGTTTGCTTCTCTGAGTTTGTTAAGTCATTTAAGCATATGCTCACAAAGATCAGAGTCAATGGAATGCAAATAATGGCAAAAATTGTAGAATATGCAGCCCATCCTATGTATGTTTACTCTAAAGTAAGTTGCACTATTCAATAGGATATACTTCCAAGTCCATATGGTAGTATGGTAGCCCTAGTATAAAGTGTTTTGATGTAATTTTTAATATATTGATCAACTTTTGAGCCAAAAAATACCAACACTTGGGGAAATAATATGAAAGAATCCAAAGCAATACACAATACACATTGAACGTGATGAGAAATATCTTAGAAGAAAATTAAAATTATTACACACAGAAATTCTAGGGAGTTCTCAGAGTAGCATTCCAATAGAACTGGAAGATATCTTCTTATAGATGCCTATATAATAGGTGGTACATTCTAATAAGCTATGAAAGGAGCAAAGGTATAATGAAAAACAGAAATACTAGCTGCTGGAATGAAGTTTTTACTGGTCAAACAAGAAAATATAATGCCCATTCAGAAACACGAGGCAAACTGCAACTAAAGAAGTAAACGGAGAGGAAAAACGCCAAGACAAGGATGGATTTCTCTCCATCATATGATGTTTAAAACCATCAGTTTTAGATGACAGTCTGAAGTATCAACAGCAGTATCCTGCCTCCTTTCCGCCAGCTTGATTTTTTCCCCTTAAGCATTTCTGTTTGTACAAGCAAGGGTTTTTTTTTTAATTACAAAGGTAGCATGTGACAAATTCTCTGTAATGAAAAAAACATTTCAGCCATGTGGAACAATATTTCAAGGCTTTTTCCAAGTGCTCTTGTCCCTTGCAAATCAAGCCAATCAGGAAGCTTCTTGATTTGTGGATTTTGTGCTCCATGGATTGTTTCCACCCTTCAGCGTTTCCTGCCATTGTTTTCATGAATTTTTCTCAAGTGAGAGTGATTTACCAGATCTGGTGAGTTGCCGCCCTTACCTTTTCTAAGGAGAATTTGGGTGAAGCGAAACTGAAAAAAATCTTAGCTTCTGCTTTGATCTAATTTATGCTGCAGTTCTGAGAAAATAGATTAGCAACCATAAATGAATCACAGAAGGATCTCGGATATTGGTTTCTGCAGCCCAAAGGTGAAATGAAAGTGGTAGTTAAAAGATGAATGAATTCACAATCTTATCAGTAGAACTGCTTTTGATTTTTGTTTATAGAGCTGTGACATAAGACTTCAGTTCTGAACCGATAGAAGCTGTTCTGCCTTATATCCTCTCTGCTCCATCTTTTGCTAACTTAAAATGGATCTTGGGACTGATACTTCCGATAAATGCAAAATTAATGATGCATCAAGTCATTGCAAACAAAAAGACTAACCCTAATTGTTTAAAACTCTGAAACAATTACACCTTAGGTCTTGGGGGCATGTAGGCCTTCATATATTAATGAATGAATATAATGTTTTAAGGGAAAGAATCTTAGAAATTATACATCAATAACAACTTAAGGGCCAAAGTTTCTTCAGCTTTGTTACACAAAGACAATATTGTAAACATTTACTTCCTGTGATCCCATATAAAGAGAAAGTCCAAGCAGCAGAAGTCTAAAAATTCACTGAAAATGCTAACATATATCTATCTCTTCCACTTGCAACAACTTGCACATTTTACTCATACTTTGGGTGCCTCAAATTCCACATTCTGATGTTCCGCCACCATGTGATAAGGAAGTAAAGGAATGGCAGAAAATAAATTACACGTAGGATCCCCCCAAATTTACTTCTACTGTATGTAAATTGCAGTAGAATCAACATGAAAAATTAATCAAAATTGCACAATCTTCGAAGGGATCTAAATTCAACTAATATTGGCTAAAATTAGACCTAAGTTATATTCAACTTCATCTAAAACTGAATGAACAATAAGTACTTATGATCTGAATTTTCAAATTCTAGCTTGCAAGTTTGTCCTAGTTAGCATTTAAAACAATTCACATACCAGTATCTGATGTTCACTGTGATTAGTTCTGAAAAGAAAATAGGAGAGGAGGAAGACAAGGAGGAAGGGCCACTGTCATACATCTTGCCTGATCTCCTAAACACAATTAAGAGAACTGTCAGCATTTGACCCAAGTTGTTAAATGAACTAAAAAAATAAAGATTATATAGGTAATTTTTGTTTAGTAACCATAATTGGGACTGGCAACTCAGTTGCTAAACAAAGCAACCAAGTGAATCTGTAACTGTGTTTATGATTGTACTTCAGCTTTCCTAGGCTTTACAGACTCCTGAAGGTTGTAAATGGAAGGATTGGCTATAAGGTTACTTTTTCATCACCATTGTAACTGAGAATGGTTGTTAAATGAGGCAGTCACTAAAAAAGGATTACCTGTACTATTTTAAAGCCAGTTTAGTCAGAAGCTACACACAGCTGTAATTTCAAACAGGAAACAGGCCCCAAAGTGAAATTTATAATATGCTGCTCACATCAACAAAAGCCATAATACAAATTGAGTCACTAATGTTTCATCCCAGATGGTTTACAAACCTTAACAAGTCAAGAGCATTTCACTAGAGGACAAAATAGAGTGGGAAGTAAAAAGGAATTTTTGGGGGTGGTTTCATGTTCAGGGTTTTCACAAAAAGCCATCTGACAACTTTCTGTCTAAACAACCAGAATTTGATCAACTTGGGTAAAACTCTTGCCCTCCCAACAGTGGGACAGTTTCAACAAAGGGAATTTTCTTTAATGACCAAGCTTCTGATCTGCTTCAGACTAAGGGGCAGAGGTTAGGGAGACAGTAATATAGCAATTCAGACCCTGGACAAACATCTGAAAGGGATTACAGCTCAAATGGATGAGTCATACAATACTTATCACTCCCTTGCAAACTCCAGGAAGGCTACTGTATAAATGTCAAAGTTCCCTATCCCTTTTTTTATGAGAGCACTACACAACATTGAAACAAGCATTTTGATTGACTGTAAATTCACTAAAGGTAAATAGTTTCCATTGTCTTTGTTCTTGCAGAAGAAGCAGAAATGGATCAAGAAGCCAACACAATTTATAAGGTGCACTATGAGTCAGTGTAGCCTGACCCAACAAACTGAACATATTTCACTGATCATGTTTTTTAAAAAAGCCCACTAAATAATATGCTACTGTAATTATTTTTACTGATATACATCCATCTTTCTTTGAATATATACATTGTTTGACTGGAGAATAGCAAGACAACATTTTAAAGAATACTGTGAATAAGAGTTTTGTAGCATATATATTGGTTTGGGAAAAATAAATGAGCGGCCATGTATGAAAAAAAGAACTGAATAGAACAGGAGCCATGATGGCACTGTGGTTAAATGCACTATTGCAGGTTAACTCTTCCCATAGCTACAAGTTTGATCTTGACCGGCTCAGGTTGACTCAACCTTTCCTCCTTCCAAGGTCAGTAAAATGAGGGCCCAGATTGTTGGGGGCAATATGCTGACACGGTAAAGCACTATGGAGCATTATATAAGTCTAAGTGCTATTGCTATTGCTATCTTCTCCCCCTTTCCTTGATATCTGCTATAGTATTAGAAAAAAAATGCAGCCACTGTTTATAGCATGACTGATGAGATGGTATTATATATTGCCTCCATGGATGACTGTAGGATATTTAAGCTGTCTCAGAAATTTAAAGGATGATACAATAAATTCTTTGCCAAGTCATTCTACTTCTGTTTGTAGGTCTTTTTATTTAGTGATTTTCCCCCCAGTTCTTTCCCTTCTACTCTGTAGTATCCAGCTACTGCAACATGGTTATTATTATTACAGGTGGTCCTCATTTAATGGCAATTGAGCCCTTAAGTTTGGTTGAAAGCCGTTGAGATCATTAAGTAAGTCATCATGTGATCTGATCTGTTTTATGACAGTCCTAAAGTGAGTCACTGTAGTTGTTAAGCAATCCATATGGTCATTAAGCAAATCCATTCTTCCAAATGGGTGTTTTCGGTACAAAGTTATTACAATTTGTATGATTACCTATCTCATCTAAATGAAGAAATAAATCCAATAAAAGCAAGTTAAAAACCAAAATATAAACATATAAAAACCAGTTGTACTCTATTTAAAACAAAAAATCATGATAGCAGCAGAAACCATCCTTACATCACCTGAACGTAACCACTGTAAGGGCTCCCCATCACATTCAGATTTTCCAGGCACAGCAATATAACTGTGTCTTCAGGGCTTTCCTAAAGGTTGGGAGGGTTATATGAGAACTAGGCCTCACAGATTAAAAAAATAGATATCATGGTTATAATATTTTTTTGTTTTTTTCCTGAGCAAAAGAAAATTTTTTGGTTGGTCTCCTGAGGAAAGAATGCTGGATATTTACTAATTCTTTGTGGCGTCTGTTCATTTTGAAATATTCAGAATAAATGTGAAGCAATGCTTTTCAAAGCAGCAGCAGCCCTCTTCAAAACAAATGCAGTTATATCCTCTTTTATGGCTATATTAAAACGTTTTCCTTAATATATGTTTAAACAAAATATATATGTTCCAGAAGGGTACATATCTCAGACCAATAACTATTAATCATTAAAAGGCATCAGCTGCTGTCTCCTAAATACTGAATACTATATCCCAAATTATTGAAAAAGCATATTTAGCTAGCTTAAATAGAAGATAGCTTATTAGATCTCTATGATTTTACATGTAGTTTTTATTATCCTGTTCTGCAACTAGAAGTAATAACCCGGATTCTAAATTATTGATGGGGTTTTCCTAAGCATACTACCTGATCCCTTTGGCATGGAGATATAGTATTTGGTGAATCCAAACAATGCTTACAGAAATTGTCAGAAAAGTTAGGATACTATCACCATCTTACGGTAATTTTAATTACTGAATTAACACCATCCCCTCCCCTATTTCTTTTAGTATAATGCAGAAGGGCATCTAGTGGTCACTTATATTATAGCAAGCATCATTAAAAGTCAGATGTGCTGTATTCATAATAGTAATGAACCTGAATATTTAATCTATAATTATTTGACCAATAATTGTCACTTATAAATAACATGACATAAACAAAATAATCTGTCGTTTATTTTATTTTACTGCTTTCTGTCTACTGTTTTGCTTATTTGTTTTGCTCCAGACATAGCTAAAATATAATGAATTGCTTAATTAAATTGTTGGAAAATACATTGAAAGGAGTAATTGTTTTAAGAAGGGTGAGGGATCAAAATAAGCCATACAAAATAAACGAGCACACTTTACATAGAAAGATGAAATGGGGAATTCCTTTCCTAGACATATAGAATTGTCTCAGAAGTTGAATGTGGCTTATTCTGATCAGTTTGTCTTCAAAGTCAGAGGAAGTATTCCTTTTGTTCAAGGGGCTGCTCTATTTCTCTGAATGAGAACCAGGTGAAAACAGTGGTGAAATCCAATTTTTTTTACTACCGGTTCTGTGGGCGTGGTTTGGTGGGTGTGGTGTGGCTTGGTGGGCATGGCCTGGTGGGCGTGGCAGGGGAAGGATATTGCAAAATCTCCATTCCCACCCCACTTTGGGGCCAGTCAGAGGTGGTATTTGCAAGTTCTCCAAATTACTCGAAATTTCTGCTACTGGTTCTCTGAACTGCTCAAAATCTCTGCTACCGGTTCTCCAGAACCTGTCAGAACCTGCTGGATTTCACCCCTGGGTGAAAATGAATATTTTAATACACACCCTAGGACTATAAAGCACCTATTTAGGCATCTACATAAATATATTTCTTAGCAAAACATAGCTAAAACACAACGAATTTGAATGTAGATCAAGGAGTTGTGAGTTAATGGACCAAAATTACATCCAAATAAAAAAGTATGCCAAGGTGGCTTTCTAAATACACACCGACACAGGAATACAGAATTGAAAAGGAAATTCCAGTATGCTTGGCAAGAGTCAGAGCTTTGCATGAAACCACATTAAAAACCACTAGGCACAAATGACTGAACAACACAGGAAACGGTTTGACTGGCACTTCGACTCCTTTAGTACTTTGTGTGGTGAAAGTGACCAAATCGAACGTTGCACAGAAAAGTTGTACAAATGCTCAACCAGGAAACTTAATGATGAAACGGTGAAAAGCAGAGCAGGAAATAAGAATAGAGTACAGGTAGTCCTCGACTTATGACCACAATTGAGTCCAACATTTATGTTGCAAAGTGAGACATTTGCTAAGTAAGTTTTGCCCCATTGTATGACTTTTCTTGTCACGTTTGTTAAGTGAATCACTGCAGTTCTTAAATTAGGACTGCGGTTGTTAAGTGAATCTGTCTTCCCCATTGACTTTGCTTGTCAGAAGATAATAAAAAGGGATCACGTGACCCCGGGACATTGCAACCGTCATAAATAGTAACCAGTTGTCAAGCAGCCAAATGTAAATCACGTGACCATGGGGACCACGCTACAATGGTCGTAAGTGTAAAAAATGATCATAAGTCACTTTTTTCAGTGCTGTTGTAAGTTTGAACGGTCACTAAGTGAACTGTTGTAAGTCGAGGACTACCTGTATCTTTTTCAATTTTGCCAGACAGATTTAGGGCTTTTCCTTGCTTGCCCCTAACCATGGCACAAACATACCCCAGCAACTACTTTTTTCTACTATTTCTTCATGATGTAGATTACTCCCATCCCATACTGAGGCAACTTAAAATTCTCCTTACCTCCAGTTTTAAGATAGTGTTTGGTCTCTTCTCACAACATAATTTTTTTCCTTGGATATGATTCAGCATAATTCACTGACCATGTGGTTTTGTTTTGTTTTTATTTTCTTTTAATACAAAACATTCCATCATTCATTAAACAGTGTGAAGTCTGGGTACAATTTTTTTGTGTCATAACAGTTAAAGCTTACCACCATATTCGTTATTTATATCTCTTAGTTTACTATTAAAACTTAATACTTAACATATCTATTATCATAACATTTCTCTTCTTAACTTATTTAACTTTACTATCCATTACTTTCATATTTATTCTCTAACCATTGATAAAATAAATCCCATATATTATAATAATTGGATTCTTCTTTCTCTCTGACCATGTGGTTGATGATAGGGGCAGGGACTGGGATTTGCCCAGCTCCTATTGGTCACTCCAGGTTGCTGTGGGCATTCCTCTCCACTCTGACTGCAGGGCACTGCCAGTCTGGATAGGCTTGAGCTGGAGAGAATCTGGACATCTGGCTTCCACAGGGGTTTCTGCCTGATAAATGCTTGTCTGGTACTTGCCACATTGCTTGTCATGTCTGTTCCTTAGAGGCCTCTTCTAAGAGTGCTAATTCTGTGTTATGTAGAACATAGATTTCAATTGGGAAAGATTGCTGGGGAGGGCCAACTTGCCAGAATTTCTTAGCAGCAATCAGGACTGGAATTGCAATAATAAAACAGCAACATGTCTCTGAATAATTAGGAAAAAGATTAACATGACAGCACAAGAATTCTGACTAGTATTTTTCCTTTCAAAGGGAAGCTTACACAAAGTATACGCAATTCGAAGAAGTCACTTTGTTCCACAGTTTCACTGGAGCAGGGCAGAAGTCTGCCACTTTGGACCACATCAACCTCTCTGCATCTGGATTTTTGCTTTCGCAGTGGCTACTATCGGCTACTGTATTCCTGTAGAAAATTTTTATACATTAGGAACGATGCTAAATTGCTGCATAAGGCCACCAGAAGAACCAGTGTGATTACATTATCAAAGCCAATGTTGTTTCACTGATTCTACACACATAACTGGAAAAAAAAATCCACAATAGCTGGCTTACACAACAGACTATGAATCTAATTTAAAAAAAAAAAGTGTGCTTGAATTGTCTGACAGGTGGCTAAGCTAGCAAGACTTCAACAGCTGTCTGCCAATGGAAAATTCTGTGTGACAAACAGCTTGCTAGCCCATGATCTGCAGCTTGCCAGCCTACACAGATTTAATTCTTCACATTCCCAACTACCAGCTAAGCATTGTTAGTTTCTTTCTTTCTCCTACACATGAAAAGCAGATTCAGACAACTATGTTCAATACTCATCTACCAATAGTGAGCCACAGGACTGAACTCTTCAAGGAAAAATCTTAAACGTGGTATCTGGGAATTTCCCCCAATGAATTAAGTACATATGCACAAAGATGCACAGACAGGTGGATATTCTCACTTTCAGTTTACTGGGTACACACGAAAGGACCCTGTCTTGTGTTACTTCAAAGCTCTGGAACTGTGTGTTACTTCAGGCGCTCTGCTTAGACTCACTACTAAGCCCCCAGCCCCCCCTCCGCTCCTCAGTTAAGATCCTTTTAACAATTTTTCTCAATATTTCAGTAGATTGCTTTCTTACCTTTTAGGCTTTACCTTAGAGAAGCCCCCTGCATTTTTCGAGTCAATAAGCAATTCAAGTTCTGCCTTTGAGCTAAAGGTATTGAGAGCATAAAAAATGAGTCCTGTTGGATCATACCAAAGAATTAAGCAATCCAAGCATCCTGTTTCCCTCTGGGTAGTCCACAAGCAGGGTGCCCGGTTTACAAATGGAAAACCAATACTCTGCATGCAGCATACGTTTCCCAATCCAATTACCTAAGGCTGTTAGGTACAGTAACTGAGAAAAAGCCTAATGTGCATTTATATTTATAAAAGTACTCTGGAAATGGTTAACTGTAGTATAACACCGACAGAGAAAACACACATATAGGAACTAATTAACTACCGTAACAAAGATTTCATATCAACTATGAAACAGTCTCACAGAATGGTCGTTGCTTACCTGAACGACCCTTTTATACTCGCTGTGAAGACACTCCTCAGACTGGGTAACGATCACTCTCATTTGCACAGCTGAGTGTCAATCAAATCCCTCTGGAGCTGGATCCACCTCACTTCCTGCTCCTTCCTCAGACTTTTCACGAAGACAACTTGGTCCAATAGCAGTAGAATCAACAGTGAGAGACTCCACCAGGTAGACGGACAGGAAGCAGACAGCTACAGAGGGAGAAAAAACAGACCTCCACCAAAGCCAGGCACGGCCAAGAAAAAGGGAGGGATGGAGTGTCTTCACAGCGAGTATAAAAGGGTCATTCAGGTAAGCAACGACCATTTTCCTACTCGCTGTTCAGACACTCCTCAGACTGGGACATACCCAAGTTAGAGTAAAAAAGGGGGGGAACTAAGCCGTAGACTGGCCTTGGGGAGAGATTAAAGCCTGTAATACCCTTCTGCCAAAGGCAGCATCTGCCGAAGCAAACTTATCCAGCCTATAGTGACTTACAAAGGATGAAAGGGATGACCATGTGGCTGCCCGGCAGATATCATCTACTGAAGCCTGGGTAGCTCAAGCCGCTGAGGTTGCGGCGCTACGGGAAGAATGGGGCAGTATCCCACCCGGGACAGGGGCCTCGCTTAATTCATATGCCTTAGATATACAGGCCTTGAGCCACCTGCCCACTGTAGTCGAGGAGACCTTCTGACCCAGGGAGGAGGGAAGGAAGGCCACCAACAGAGCCTCAGTTTTGCGAAAGGGGGCAGTCCTCTTAAGATATCTTCTCAATGCCCGTCGCACATCCAAGGTATGCCATCGCTTCTCAGCCGGATGACACGGGTTCGGGCAGAAATTGGGCAAGACGAGTTCTTGGGCTCGATGAAAACGAGTGTTCACTTTGGGAACAAAGGCCGGGTCGAGGCGTAGAACTACCCGGTCAGGATAGAAAACACAGAGATCACTCCTCATGGATAAAGCAGCAATTTCGGATACTCTGCACGCTGAAGTTACTGCCAACAAAAAAGCCATCTTGAAAGACAAGTAACGTAGGCTGGATGAAGCAATGGGTTCGAACGGCGGATTCGTTAAGGCCTGCAACACCAAGGTAAGGTCCCAAGTGGGGTAGCGATGAATCGGCGGCGGCCGCAGGTTTGAGACCCCTTGGAGAAAGGAACGAATCCTGGGGTCCTGAGTCAAAGGAACACGAGCCTCCCCTGACAGGACAGTGGCCAGGGCCGCCACCTGTTGGCGCAGAGTCGCAGGAGCCAGGCCCTTGGAAAACCCCGCATGCAGAAAACCCAGAATGTCCGGAACAGATGCAGATGTGGGGTCTACGTGATGATCTCCGCACCATCTCGTGAAGGCATTCCATGAGGCGTTGTAAATACGAATTGTTGATGGCCTTCGAGCTGCCTGAATAATGGAGATAACGTCGTCAGACAGGTTGTCCTTGAAGAGCTTTATGCGCTCAAATGCCACACGGCTAATCGAAGCCATTCTGGTTCTGGATGACGGACGGCCCCTTGAGTTAGTACTATCTTGTCGAGTGGAATCCTCCATGGTGGTTCGACCGATAAGTTCTTGAGGTCGGCGAACCACTCTCGACGGGGCCAAAACGGCGCTAGTAGTAGAAGGTTCGCCCGTTCTTGAATGACCTTCCGCACTACCTTGGAGATGACAGGAAGGGGGAGGAAAGGTGTAAAGAAGGCCCTGGGGCCACTGACTTCGAAGAGCATCCAGCCCTTCTGCTGCTGGAGACAGGTAGCGGGAAAAGAATCTCGGCAATTGGGTGTTCTGAGCCATCGCGAAGAGGTCCACTAGGGGAAGGCCGAACCTCTTGGACAGGTCCTGGAACAGACCGGGATCCAACCTCCACTCGGCGTGATCTATTTGGTCTCTGCTGAGCCAATCTGCTTCTTGATTGAGAGTCCCCGAAATGTGTTCTGCTTTTATCGACGAGAGGTGAAGTTCCGCCCATGACAGAAGACGCTCCGCCTCCTGCATTAGTGTCCAGGAGCGGGTGCCCCCTTGTTTGTTGATATGGGCTTTGGTGGCCACATTGTCCGTTAGAATCAGAAGGTCCTGGCGATATACAAGGTGTTTGAAGTGCATCAAGGCGAGGCGAACCGCTCTGAGCGCTGGCTAATTTATATTGTGCGACTGTTCTGTCGACGACCAGACCCCCTGGGCTAACTGAAGGTTGAGGTGAGCCCCCCAGCCTCGGACGCCTGCGTCCGTGGCCTACACCATCCGATCTGGTTCCAGGAAGGGGGAGTCCTTGCTGAGGGCCGGAAACAGCCACCACCTCAGGGAAAGGCGAACTGAAGCCGGAACTGTTACTTTGAGAAGAGACTCTGCTCGACCTTGTCTCTGGTAAGGGAGCAGAAGCCATTGGAGGCGACGAAGATGGAAACGCGCCCAAGGGACAATGTCTATGCACGATATTGATTTTCCCAGAAGTTGGGAGAGAGCGAGTAAGGTGACCGACCTCTGGCGTAAGACCTGAGACACCAGATTCCTTATGCTGACTTGTCTGTCGGGAGATAGGAAGACCGCACAAAGACTTGAATCTATCGTTGCTCCGAGATGTAGAATGCGAGTCGTGGGAGACAGATGGCTATTTGCAAAGTTCAAAGAGAACCCGTGATTTTGAATGGTGTGAACCACTAGCTCCCGGTCTTGGGTCGCCTGCTTGGGCGATGACGACAGGATCAAAATGTCGGCGAGGTAGCATGCCAGGCGGACTGGAACCTCTCTGAGCGACGCCGCAACTGCTGCTAGCAACTCTGTAAATGTTCTCGGAGCTGATGACAGGCCGAATGGCATGACCCAATATTGAAAGTGACGGTCTCCAAACGCAAACCTGAGGTACTTTGGTACTTCCTTCAATTGACGCAACCACACCAGCGATGCCCGATTAAAAAATGATGAGGAGGTTGCAGCACAAATGGCCCAAGCCGCCGCTTGGTGTGTTTTACGAAAGCCCATTTCGGCTCGTTTGTCCTCAAACTTGAGACTATCCCCCGCCTCACCTACCAGGATGGAAGACGATGTGAGACTCGCCACTGGATCATCAATTGTAGGCAACTGCAGGAGAGCATCCAGCGCAGGAGCCAAGGCATAGAGTTTTCGATCAAATGAATTCGGACCCGACAACGAGGCGGGCGGTCCCAAGGCTTTTGTACATCCTGGCAGAAAAGATCCGGACAGGGAACAAAGTCCTCATCAGGCTGAGGTAGATTGAACAAGTTATTATTGGGGCCTGATGGAGCAGAAGAAGAGAAACCTTGAAGAGGCATGGAATCCATATTAGTGGCAGCTTTTGCCTTGCGTAGGAGAGAGCGAACCAAAGAAGGAAAAGCTGGCTTGTCCTGAATCTCTTCCTCATCCTCTGACATCTCAAAGTCATCTAGGAAATCGACCTCCCGGGCTGATTCAGGCACAAGACTACAAGCAACAGATTGCTGTTGATGTTGTGCACCAGGGGGATGCATAGAAAAGGCAGAAATAGTAGGACACGTAGGAGCAGGGAAGGCACCAGTGGCTGCTGCAACCCCATTTGAAACATATGTGACATTGCCTGAGTAAAAAAGGACTGAAAATCCACAGGCTAAGGGAAGCCCGGGCCCGTCACAGGACAGAGGCCGGCTGCAATGGGTGTAAAAGTAGCTTCAGGACCTGACCTAGAAGCTTGAGACAAATGGCTTGCAAAACTAGATGAGCGAGACCTGACACTAGGCCTTGACTGATTAGTCGCAGAAATTGGAACCCCCTGAGAGGTCAATGGTCCATCCTCCCTCAGACCACTGGCCAACAAACCTACATTATGAGAGGCCGAGGGCTCACAGGTCACCTCGTGGCTCAAGCCTTCAGGAACTGGACCTTGACCAGGGTCCTGGGCCTGTTGTCTAGCCCTAGCAAACTGCTGTTCTAATGCCTTGTGCCTCCTTTGGGCATCCTTATCTGCTGTAGCAGGTTTGGAGGACTTCCCCTGTCTGGAAGTCTTAGACTTCTTCCCCCTGAGCTGTTTAGGGGAAAGTACTGGGGAGGGAGAGGGACTACTGTCCATATCAGAAGAAAGCAATTTCCTCCCTGTCATCCATGATCAATCACCCCAATGAATCATTATTTATTTACTAATCAATTGTAGATAGACACTAATCAATTCTATAGAAATGATTGAATATTAGCAATATAAATCTTAATATATATATGTCTATATGTTTTTTTTGTTTTTTTTGTTTTTTTTTAATAAATGCAAATAATTATTTTCAAGCAAAACCGTGCTATCAATATAACTAGGCAACAGCCCTTGTTTTGTTTTATTATTATTATTATTATTTAATAAGAAATGTAAATTAATTCAAGCAATATGTACTTCCCTGGGGCTTTCAGAGCACCTTTCTGCAGGCAGCTGCAAATTGCAGGTACGATCAGGACAGCGTCCTCGCCTGCCACCAATCTAGCAACCTTGGAAACCAAAGCACCACTTTGAAACATATGGGACATGGCTTGATTAAAAAGGACTGAAAATCAACTGGTTGTCCAAAGGCAGTACCCTCCTCAGGACGGAAGCCTGCTGCCGTGGGTGTAAAGGTAGCTTCAGGCACAAGCCTAGAAGACTGAGAATAGTGGCTAGCCATGCTAGATGAACTAGATCTAGTGCTAACGAGAGGCTGATTAGAGGCAGACCGTGGAAACCCTTGAGAAGTAGATGGGATAATCTCCCCCAATTCACTAGCCAGATTTTCTTCATTAAGTGGGACCAAAGGGTCACAAGGCGCCTCATGGCATAAAACCTCACGAATTGGCTCCTCAAGAGACTTGAGATTGTTGTCTTGCCTTAGCAAAGTACTTCTCTAACGCATTGTGCCTACGTCGGCATCTTTATCTGGCTTGGCAGGCTTAGAGGGCTTTACATGTTTAGAACTCTTAGCCCTTTTTCCCCTGGCCTGTTTGGGGGAAGGCACTGGAGAGGGAGAGGGGCTCTTATCTAGGTCAGAGGAAGTGCAACTGCCTCCCTGTCCTCGATTAGATCAATCGCCAGCAGCCTCAGTATAAATTAAATGAATTGCAATTGTATATATATATATATATATATATATATATATATATATATATATATATATATATATATATTAATATTATTATTATTAATTATTATTCTTTATATATATATATATATATATATATATATATATATATCTTGAATTGATTGGCTATGTACAGATAATTAATTCCTTCCCAGAATGGAAAGGCAACAGTCAATATTCCACTCCCCCTCTTTTTTTTTTTTATTTTATATAGAAAAATAAACTATGTGTACTTCCCTGAAGGCTTCAGACACGTCTCTCCCAGGGTTAGCAGTCACAGGTCTGTTCTGGACAGCATCCACACCTGCTGGCAATGTAGTGACCCTGGAAACCAAGGCCCAGGTCGCTATGCCCACGGAGCAGCCAAAAACGCGGTTCGAGTTGACAGACCCAAAATGGCGCCCGCGAGGCGATGTCCCAATCGAGTCCTGAGCCAGGCGAAACACAGCGCCTACGGCTGGACTGAAACAGTGCTAACTCTGGATGTCCCAATCGAGTCCTGAGCCAGGCGAAACACAGCGCCTACGGCCGGACTGAAACAGCGCTGACTCAGGCAGTAATAAGCCCCCAAAAAGGCTAATGAGTTTGCCAGCCGGCAGGGACTCAAGCTGAAAGAATCTGTGGCCGTTAATTAAGTCAGCTGCCTCGCGCAACTAGCGTCAAATGGCGACAAAAACTACAGCAAATTAAACCACTAGCCAAGTCAAGCTGCTAACGGCGGCCGGAGCCCCGAACCAATGCGAGCCTGTAATCTTCACCGAGGTGAAGGCAGGCAACGCGCAGCACTTCCAACAAGGAAATAAACAATTTAAAGTTAAATAGTCAAATAAACCGAATTAAAGATCAATTTGAAACAGGAGAAACAGACACTCGATGCTATTGCAATGGCTGAGTGAAAAAGTTTGAGGAAGGAGCAGGAAGTGAGGTGGATCCAGCTCCAGAGGGATTTGATTGACACTCAGCTGTGCAAATGAGAGTGATCGTTACCCAGTCTGAGGAGTGTCTGAACAGCGAGTAGGAAAATAAGCTACACTAAAACAAGCATGGACAACTTTTTCAGTTAGAGACCAACCTTATTTAAAAATTAAAATCCTATCACCAACGTATAGCCAGTTTGGTCTAGTAGGGTAAGGCACCAGGCTAGAAAAAGAGCCTGGATAGCTCTGCAGACAAAGGCACTGTAATTTAACACCAGCTGTCTGCAATTAAAGTAAGTTCAAATCTTGCCAGGCTCAAGGTTGACTCAGCCTTCCATCCTTTCTAAGGTAGGTAAATTGAGGACCCAGTTTGTGGGGGCAATAAGCTGACTTTGTATAAAATATACAAAAGTATGAAGGCTATTGCTTAACGCACTGTAAGCCGCCCTGAGTCTCCGGAGAAGGGCGGCATATAAATCAAATTAAAAAAAAAAAATCAAGAGACACTGAATCTAGTCCAGGGGTGAAATTCAAAATTTTTCCCTACTGGTTCTGTGGGTGTGGCTTGGTAGACATGGCTTGGTGGGCATGGCAGGGAAAGGATACTGCAAAATCTCCATTCCCTCCCCATTCCCGGGGGAAGGATATTGCAAAGTCTCCATTCCCACCCCACTCTAGGGCCAGCCAGAGGTGGTATTTGCCGGTTCTCCGAACTACTCAAGATTTCCGCTACTGGTTCTCCAGAACCTGTTAGAACCTGCTGAATTTCACCCCTGACCTAGTCCCACCTAAGGCATTAAAGCTAGCTGGGTAGCTTTGGGCCGGTCACTCTTTCTTAGCCCTTAAAATCAGGCCTGGGCAAATCAGGCCTGTCACTCAATTCCTGCCATAATTAATAAATCAGCACTCAGTGGATCTGGAAAAAATGGACCCTGCACTTGCAGGGGAAACAAAAAAGCTAGGAAGAAACAAAAAACTATCACCATGAACTGGACTGAAAATGTTCAGCTCTTTTTATTTTAACAGCAATGAAGTGGGGATTAAAATGCACATACAGTACTTTATACCATGAGAGAAGGAGCAGAAAAACTATCCTGCTTAACTTCATGTGGCGCAATTCCTCAGACATATTCTGGATGTGTATCTTGGGACCAGATAATGGGGTAACATCCAAGCATCTTTATGTTATGTCTGTATCAAATTGTGGTTGTAACACACCACCAATGGGCTATTAAACATTTTCCTTTACGTTTCTATTGTGTTTATTACATAATGTTTGTTCTACAGTGTAAGAAATGAAATACTGACTTGAAAAAACTATGTAAAACTATGTAACTACACTTTTAAGTGATCCTTAGGAAAGTGATTAGAAACAAAACTCTCAAGGTTCCATCAAGTGTGTGTGTGTGTGTGTGTGTGTGTGTGTGTGTGTGTGTACTTTCAAGTCAGTTTTGACTCCTGGTGATTACCTGGACAAGTCCCTGCGGTTTTCTTGGCAAGATTTCAGCAATGGTCTGCCCTTGCCTCCTTCCTAGAGCTGAGAGAGAGTGCCTGGCCCAAGATCCAGCAGCCTTCATGCCTAAGGCAGGACTAGAACTCACCATCTCCCAGTTCCTAGCCTGGTATCTTAACTATTGAGTAAAGTGGCTTTTACATTCTCACAATGCATATATTTTTGGCGCACTGACTTGGAATATTGTATAGTACTGCTAGCTGCCTCTCAGAAAAACAAACAAACAAACAAACAAAAAAACCTCCAGTAAATTGATTGCCAAGAGTTACTTAGGTGAGATAGGTGGGGTAGAAATTTGATAAATAAAGATGAAGCATGTATAGAAGAGAAAAAGGTAAAGGAGGGTTAGGATTTTGCATTTTTTTTATTTTGGAAGAGGAATCAGGTAATTGGAAATATACAGGCATTAGACATTTACAAATTCAAGCATGGAACAAAAACTGCTAACAGATATACGTGCCACTATGCGTAGTATTGTTAGACATCGATTGTCCACTAAGCCAAAGGCAGAGAGATTTTGGACTACTGAAAGGAAATACTTACTATATAATGTTATATCACTATATCCCAAACTGATGCCCCCCCCCCCAAATGGTTTGGGATCATATATCACAAAATTCATAGCCACCATTCCTCCATGATGGCTGGGAATTGTAATCCAAACATAGCAAGAGAGCCGCCAAACTGAGAAAGACTGAAAAAGTGCCATATAGGCTAATGCTAGACATTGAGGTAATGTCTGGCAATTTGGATTTTTTTAAAAGTTCACTTCCATCCCATGGTACACTCACTTTTTGTTTGATCTTCTGTCTGATCTTCTCATCAACACAGCTAGGTGTGTTGTAAAAATCCATACAACCAACAGAGGCCAGAAAACAGCTGAATTCTTCCTTACTGATTTGCTGCCACCTAGTGGTTGCTTGGATTCTGTTTTTATCTGGTCTTCCAGCATCTTGTGAGATGAAATTTAAAGGCAATAAAAGACAGTCTGCATAGTGGTGAGATTGAATGTATAAACTGAGAAAGAAGTGGGCAAGGTAAATGACTGACGTGTTCACTTACCGACCTATGAGATAGTTTTTACAACTGGGAGAACAGTTTCTGCAATTGGGAATGTTGCAACCTAGTCACTGAGTGACGCAGTTACCCGAACATCTCACGTAACAACTACTTGGCTCAATTACCAAGATTCTGGTCCCAATTGTGGTTATTAAGCAAGGACTATGGGTAGTCCTCGACGTACAACAGTTCATTTAGTGACTGTTCAAATTTACAATGGCATTGAAAAAAATGACTTATGACCATTTTCCAGAGTTATGACCTTTGCAACATCCCCACGATCGTGTGATCAAAATTCAGGTGCTTGGCAACTGATTCATATTTATGACAGTCGTAGTGTCCCAGGGTCATGTGATCACTTTTTGCAACCTTCTGACAAGCAAAGTCAATGGGGTAGCAAGATTCACTTAACAACCGGGTTAGTAACTTAACAACTGCAGTGATTCACTTAACTACTATGGCAAGAACGGTTGTAAGATGGGGCTAAATTCACTTTAACAAATGTCTCACTTAACAACAGAAATTTTGGGCTGAACTGTGGTCATAAATTGAGGACTACGTGTACTTGTATTAGATATAATTACATTTTCAAAGCAGCCAAAAGTGAATCCTACAATTGACCTTGGCTGATTTTGAAAATGCTAAGCAGGACTGAAACTAATTAGTTCTTCGATGGAGAATTTCAGAAAATGTCATAGCAGAAACTGCACTGGGAAGATGAAAAAGCTTCTTAGAAAGCAACAGCAAATAACCTGTATTGTTCTAAGAAAACAACACCAACCTCTCCATGAAATCATGAAAACTGAGCATATCTTTTTATTGGGAACATTTAATAGAAAAAAAAATTAATCAAGCACACACCACACATATACACGAACACTATAAACATAAAGTCTGCATGAGTGAAATGTAGGGGAAAACAAATGCAAATATTGTTTTCTTGAAGAATCATTGGTTAAAAATGAAATAGAATAAAACTTGGAAACCTGTAGGGAGTTGACTGAATGCAATGCATTGCTTGAAATCCTGGAACACATTGATTCTGATGTTTCATTATTGGAGAATGGAGTGCTCTGTACGTTGAGAGGAAAGAAGAGATATACATGTAGCAAATAAATAAACCCAGTGAAACCAGGAAGAAGACTGAAAGAATGTCATTTTGAAGCAATTCAAAGGAAGCAGCAGCAGAGGGAGTTGGATGCACACACCTACAATGCTCCCTTGGTTTGCAAAAGTACAAGGGAGAGGAAGATACACAATTGCCTATTCTGTCAGAGGACTTCAATGATGTTCAGATTTTTTTTTCTTCCCTCCCTCTGAGCTGGGCTGAGTTCTCTAGCCCATTTTTATTTACTCATGCAGTAATGGATCAAAATGAACTTCTTCCAAATGAATTTTCCAACACCACAGCCCAGATTGTACCAAATGTTTTAGCAAGGTGCTGCAGAATGCTGTTTCCAATATTACCCAGTCTTTCTGAAAGTCATCAGGAAGGTTATATTGTGAAGATAAGGAAAAATCTTCATAAAGACTTGACTTCTTTTTCTAGTAGTTTTTGCTCAAAATAATTCAGATGAAAATTTTGGACCTAGCGTCTAGAAGGCTTTGACTAATAGTTGAGTTTGATTTATTATTATTAGTGGTTAATGTACTGTAGGAAGTTAGCAGCCACCAGTCTTAGAAGAATGAAATATTTTAGGAAATGTTAAAAAGGCAGAATATTATATTTCCCTGGATGAGAAAAGGAGAAACATTTTTTTAAAGACAAAGCAGCTCCCTGCAGCTCCCTGCCCCCCCATTCAGCTCCAGGGTGATGGGATTAAGACATGAACCTCCAGGATATAATAGGATTAGCCCTCTACACATCTAGCAACAGAATTTACCACATGGCACAACCAAGCCCCTTCATTACATCACCCAGCACACTTCAACCAAACTTGACTTCAAGACAAACTTGATTCCACACAGGAGTCTTACTCAGTGGTGAAATGTAAAATTTGTTACTACTGGTTCTGTGGGCGTGGCTTGGTGGTGGTGGGGTAATGTGACTGGGTGGCCAACATTTTTTTTTTTACTTTTAAAAGCATTTTTTCAGCTGAAGAGGTTGTAGAAAAAATGCTTTTAAAAGAAAAAAAAGCCTCTGATGATCATGCGGCTCAGCTGGGCATGGGAGGGGGGGCACAGGGATTTTTGCTACCGGTTCTCCGAACCACCCGCCGCCATCACTACCGGCTCAGGTTAGCATTTCACCCCTGGTCTTATTGCAACCAATTGAATACATTCCTTGCCACAAGAACAGGAAGTTCTAAGGTGGGGCCCAAGAGAGGGTATAAATCTCTCCCTCTCTCTCTTCTATGTGCTCGATTGCCCAGGACTTCAAACCATGTGGTCCTGTCCACCATTAAACCATCTTTCCAAATAGTTTCCATGTTTCCGGTGTCTTTTTCCCCACTTGAAACTGAATCCAGATGGACATTTCTTCCAACACGTACTATGTCAGGATTTCCTGACTTGCTGCCTATCAGGTTCTCTGCCTACCTAACTTTAATAATATCAATAATAATATAGGAAGCTGGTATATTGCAGACTAAAGTACTAGCCCTTAATCTTCACTTAAAAAATATAAATCCATTTTAACAGTTTAAAGAATAAAAACACATATTATATTAACTATGTAATTTGGAGTTGATATTGAAAAAAAATCTATTGATTTGAGGAAGCAGGTAAGATCCTGATTCCTATTATTTACACATTGGGATTGACTTAAAATTTATCTTCAATTTTGCCCCAAACATACATGAATTTTTAAGGAAGAAAAAGCTCTCTACTGATCCCCAGATCTGCTTTCTCCAATTAAATTAACAGGTACAGATGGATGTAAACCATGAACATGATATACGTTTTGAATTAAAGACGCTTGTTTATCCATAGATCCATCCTCCAATATCTTAAACTTAAATCACAACAATTAGAATAGTTATGATTCTAAAGCTTGATCTTGAACAAGATACCAGGGAGTTTGCTTCACTTGGTGTCAATTTCTGACACCTTCTGAGCTCACTTGGCTTGAGGTTCTGACTTTTTGACATTCTTCAGATTCACTGAATCAGCCCCATGACTACTACAATAGCTCCTCTAATTTATGGAAACCAATATTTCCAAAGTGGTCTCAGATTTTTTAAAACCATAAAGATGACAGATTATACAATACATGCTGACCATATTCCTTATGCTTATTGGATGCATACATTTTTATCCCAATCTTCTTTCTCCGAGAGAGTTTCCTTCAAGTGAATACAAGTATAGCCTTAATTTTTGATCTCCTAGCTAAACACAGGGAGGTCAGGAGGAGGACGGGGTGAAATAGAAAACTGTAAATGTTGGCTCAATACAGTCTTCTACACAGTCTCAATTACATGTTTCAGCAAATTGTATAATAGCATTAACAGCTCTCCAAAACTTAATCAGAAGGCCCCATAAAATGTTGATTATATCATGCACACTCATACGTATGCATGTAGGACACTCTAGAATCTAGATTATACCTTCTGATTTCATAATGTTTTGATTTCAAAGTTTGCAACATCTATATAGTGTACAACTGCACATTGGGGGAGGGAGGGTAAACACCACAGAACTCACCAAGTACAGCTTTGATTGTGCTCTGCAAAGCTTAAATGTAATTATAGTGATTATGTATTTCAATACTGATTGTAACACATCATCTTCCTAGCTTTGCTGTTAACACCTGAGAATAAATTTGATTTACTTGTTAATGCACACATGAAATGGGATTTGTATATGAAAAGAAATACGTGGTATTTGTGCTCCTTTGAGCATCTGCTTCAGTTCCAGAGGGGGCTGATTGAAACAGGGAATATTCTAGTGATTACATGCAAAAGCAAATATGCATCTCAGAAGGCACTGTTAATTAGTGCTTCTGAGTGACCTTCAAGTTAGGTAGAGAAATGTACAGAAAAAAGGTTGAGAGATAAAGGAGGAAAAAAAAAAAAGCTAGAGCTTTTTTTTGCATGTTATCATGTATTGAGTAACAACGGCATTCATTACAAACTCGAAAAATTATGTCATGATTGCAAACTATACTCTTCCTCTCCGCATCAAAACTGCCATTTCTGAATTATTGCACTGGAGGCATTTCTAACCCATAGCATCAAACAGCCATGCTCCTTGTCCTACCACCACTGTCTGAGATAGCATCGGTTCTTCCTGCTACATCTTTCAGTTTTTAGACTAAAGACCTGCTTTCCAATTTATATACACCATGATATGAGAGACCATAAAAAAGCTGTATCTATGACTGAGTACATCCATTCTGTGTATTCAAGATTAGTCTCAAATTCAACAACGATGAATCTGCATATAGACAGGAGGTTGAACAACTAGCCTTTTGGTGCAACCGGAACAATCTTGAACTAAACACACTCAAATGGAGCATATGCACCAAAGACAAATTCCTTCTGTGTCCAATCACACTTGGCCAATAAAGAATTCTATTCTATTCTATTCAAAATTTGCTCCAAGATTCTTAGCATATGCTTATCATACCTGAAATCTCAGGGCCAATGAGACAAAT
Organism: Arizona elegans; assembly: GCA_022577455.1. NCBI lineage: Eukaryota > Metazoa > Chordata > Lepidosauria > Squamata > Colubridae > Arizona > Arizona elegans. Next base: position 8,973,125 of record JAKOOJ010000008.1, on the reverse strand, counting down.
GATTGTAGCCTGGCTGAAGTCCTCAGGCTACCTAAGATCGGAGTTGTAAAAAATTTGGAATCTGTCTAGTTCAACTTTTGTTCATGTAAGATATATATATATATCTACAACTTTCTTAACTAATATATTTCCAATCTGTTTACTGTTTACATTCATCCAGGAAAAGATAGCTGGTGTTGATTGTAACATATAACTTAAGAGCAATATTTGTCCCATCTTTAATATAAAAACAAACTCAGATATGTGAATTATCTATAAGATCACATGAATAAAGAAGTAAGGTGAATTGGCTATTGTAATTATAAAAACAGAGCAAATCCAGACACATATGATTAAAAATCACACTTGATTCTATATGGAAAATGTTTCGCTTTCATAGCACTTGACAAGCAATATGTGCTTTTACCTCTGGTCATTTTTCTTTTCCCTGTGTGTGTGTAGAACTGAAGCTGCACTTAAATCCAAGAAATGTGTCTGATGTAGTGTGTACTGCAACTATAAATACTAGAACATATTGACCAATTGGAATACTACCTGCCATTCTCCTCCTTCACTTATAAAACTATGCATTGGAGGATTCATTTGATCATATAACAGCTGAATATATGAGCACAGTATAACAAGTATGTGAAAGACAAGTTAATAAGGATCCATCAGAGAGCCAGGTATAGTGCAGTTAGTACGGTGGTCAAAGTATCAGAGTAGAACTGAGAGACTGTGAGTTCTAGTCCCACTTTAGATATGAAGCCAGCTGGGTGACTTTGGGCCAGTCCCTCTCTCTCAGCTCCAGGAAGAAGGCAATGGCAAACCACTTTTCTTGCCAAGAAAACCACAGGGACTGCCTACATAATTGCCATGAACTAACCCTGACTCAAAGGCACATACATTACATACACATATACCCAAAGCAAAGTTCCATAGATGAGGAAGACAGAAAGTAATATAAAAGTATGTTCTGCATACTATGTAGTGTAAACTCATCCATGAAGTGCTCATACAGATAGTCTTCAACTTATAACAGTTTGCTTAGTGACTATTTGAAGTTACAATGGCACTGAAAAAAAGTGACTTGTGACTGTGTTCCACATGTATGACTGTTGCAACAGCCCCGTGTGCACATGATCAAAATCCAGACCCTTGGCAACTGACTCATATTAATGACAGTAGCAGTGTCCCTGGGTCATGTGATCACCTTTTGCAGCCCTCTGACAAGCAAAGTCAATGGGGAAGCCCAGGGCCGGATTTAGATGAAAAGAGGCCCTAGGCTATTCCACTTATGAGGCCCTTTCTCCTATAGTGAAAGTGTAATTTTAATTTTGCTAACAATTCGAATGTAGGCCCCTCTTGATCTTGAGGCCCTAGGCTGAAGCCTAGTTAGCCTATAGGAAAATCCGGCCCTGGAGAAGCCAGATTAATTTAACAATCTTGTTACTAATTTAAAAGTTGAAAAATCAACGGTTAAGTTGATTCACTTAACAACTGTGGTTAAAGAAAAGGTTGTAAAATTCACTTATTGTTTAGCAACAGAAATGCTGGGCTCAGTTATGATCATTAGTTGAGGACTATTTATATTCAGTCTCAATGTGGGCATGCATATGTAGCAACTATCTTTAACACTTTAAAGCAGCCACATCTTTCCCCAGATTCATATAACAACTGCTGTAGAATTCTGGGAACATATGTGGTTGCTTTTAAGATGTTGCAGAATAAGTTATGTTTGCATTCTTGTCTGCACTGAACCAGTGGTGGGTTTCAAATTTTTTTACTACTGGTTCTGTGGGCATGGCTTGGTGGGTGTGGCAGGGGAAGGATACTGTAAAATCTCCATTCCCTCCCCAATCCAGGGGAAGTTTACTGTAATTTCCTCCCGATCAGCTGGGACTTGGGAGGCAGAGAATAGATGGGGGCGGGGCCAGTCAGAGGTGGTATTTACCGGTTCTCCGAACTACTCAAAATGTTCACTACCGGTTCTCCAGAACTGGTCAGAACCTGCTGAAACCCACCTCTGCACTGAACCACCTTCTGGAGATTGAACCTGAAAGTGCAGTCCATTTTTCTATGCTTCATAGAATTGTTTCACGCTGGAATGGGACAACTTGCTGCAGCCAACTCGCCACGGCCAACTTGCTGCGGGGCAACTCGCCATGGGACAATTTAACAAATCAATTCAATTATTTAAAATAAACAAAAAAATATTTTAATTTTTGTCATTCACATTTCATTCTGTCTCTCCTTTTGCATCCTTTTTAAAAATGATTCTATTCCACCATTTCTCTGATATTAGTGTAACTCTTGTCTCACAGCGAATTGTCCTGCGATGAGTTGACTGTGGCAAGTTGGCCATGGCAAATTGTCATAGGCCCATTTCACACATACAGTCCTTTTAATAGCCAAGGTGAAAATCAAGAAAGTTATGAAAAACTAGCAATAGAGAAACGTATAATTTTCAGTCCTACAAATGTCCTTTGAAGCATTGTTGAAGCAGCTGGCCTTTTGATGTTTGTGATAATTCACAAGCAATTATTTACAAGCTGCCATACCTGGAATGGAACAGCCTTCCTAAATTTAGAAAAATATTTTTTACAGGCAGCTGCAGAAGGTGTCCACTGAGCCTCCCTGAACTCTGTTCAGGCTCCACTGCAAGAAGCCAGAGAATTCAAGTTCACACATTTACATGCCATTCTGAAATTATTCCTGGGAAGCCAGTTAGTCATTGACTTAAGAGGACAGTTAAGACAACTATTAACACACTTGAATTTCTACCTCATCTAATCCGTGGGAGGAAGAAGATTGTTTAGTGCATTTTTAATCTCAGACTTGATACCATTTTGTAGCCCTAGAGGTGGGCAACTCATATCTATTACACTCAGATATCAGCTTTGCCGCCAGTGAATTTTGAGCCAAGAAATATCAGCACAAGCCAACCAAATAGTTTTCTAATTTTGGAAGACAGTACTTATATGTGTACTAGACAAATTTCCGTATCTATGTCTCTACGCATAGATAAAACTTCTTCACATATATATCTATGAACTTCAATAGATATATATGTATATATTTCACATTCTTATCCATCCTATATCTATACCACGGAACTGCTATTGTTCAGCTGAAGGTCCCTTTTAACAGAACTTCATATGAAGATATCATTCTGAAAATAATTTGAACTTGAAGCAGAAATTTTGGTTTGGAACACCGGCAGAAATTAAAGAATTAAAAAGTAAGGATAGAAATGTGGTACATTCAAATTTTAAAAAGAACTCAAGGAATTAGTACAAAACATGAAATGTATTTAAAAGGCAGTGATCTTTGCAACTCAAAGAGATCACATTGTGTGCCAAAATGCATGACCATGAAGAATATCTTTCCTTGAAACACAGGGGAAATATTTGTAAAAATGAATGTAAATTCAGGGTTTGTTTGTTTTTTAATGTAAGCAATTCTGGAAGTTTGTTGAAATTACAACAAACTTGGTGCTCGGTTGCTTCAAAACAGATCAAATTTGGTATTCAATGCATTTTGATGCAAAAATATTGTCCTGGTACTCATTGTTTGGTACTTGATGTGCTGCAAAAGAAAATGGGGGACAGCCGCAGAGGGCGGACAGGAAGTCAGCCATGCTGGGAAGGTAACTGACATAAGAAAAGGGACAGATAGGGAGTCCAGCCCAGCCAAAACAAAGTGTCACGGGATAAGTCAATAGTTTGTCATCTTTTTTAGTACTCATCATGCCTCCTGGAACCAATTAAGGACGCATACCGAGGTACCGCTGTATAAGCTTAAAGTAAGAAACTTTGTATTTCCACTAGCTTTTGCTAGAATATTGCTGTTAGCAATGGTACAATTACGCCATATGACTACAAAGGGAATCTCTAATTTAGAATAGAATAGAATAGAAATTTTTATTGGCCAAGTGTGATTGGACACACAAGGAATTTGTCTTGGTGCATATGCACTCAGTGTACATAAAAGAAAAGATATGTTCATCAAGAATCTTAAGGTACAACACTTAATGATAGTCATAGGATACAAATAAGCAATTAGGAAACAATATCAATATAAATTGTAAGGATACAAGCAACAAAGTTACAGTCATACAGTCATAAGTGGAAGGAGATGGGTGATGAGAATGATGAGAAGATTAATAGTAGTGCAGACTTAGTAAATAGTTTGACAGTGTTGAGGGAATTATTTATTTAGCAGAGTGATGGCGTTCAGGAAAAAAAACTGTTCTTGTGTCTAGTTGTTCTGGTGCGCAGTGCTCTATAGCGCCGTTTTGAGGGTAGGAGTTGAAACAATTTATGTCTAGGATGTGAGGGGTCTGTAAATATTTTCACAGCCCTCTTTTTGACTCATGCAGTATACAGGTCCTCAATGGAAGGCAAGTTGGTAGCAATTTTTTTTATATATTAATTTAAATGTTTTTATTTTTTATTTTTTTAAATTTTTAAATTTTTAATTTAATGTTTAACTTTATTAAGTAGACATAGAATACCAGAATTACTTAAGACAGGAAGAAATAATGTATATAAGATAAAAGAATGGGACTGCCATTCTATAGTCAGCCTAGCTTTTACTTATTGTTCTTTTTAATCTGAATCTTGGACATGGCTCAGACTGATAGCTTCATACTTGATTGAACTGGATTTGGTAAAAAAGAAAAGAAAAGTAGAAATAAATATATAAGCCTGTTTCCAGGCTATTATTTTGAGATGTGCATTCACGAGTCTTTCATCCTTGCTTGCTAATTTTTTTATTTAATTAATCTCCGGATTAATTTGCAGAAGAATGTACAGATATTATTCATTCAAAAAAATATTTCTGTAATTTATATGCCACTGAATTCCACACAGATTCTGAGCAGCTGAAAAATGATGCAAAAATAAAATATCAGGGGAAAAAAATAGAACCTAAGCTGAAAACCATTATCAGCCAGTCTTCCTATTAGAAACATTTTTTGCATAACAGCTTTGGAAAATCCTGCCGCTTATTTGCATTTGCAGCAAAAAAAGAGAGAAAAGTTGCAATAAAAACTGTCTCCTTTTTTGTATTATCCACCTATTTATCTCTTCAGCGTTCACATTTATTTCTGTTTACTTTAGCTCTTTATAGCATAGGACATGTTTTGAATACAGGTTCATAACTGTTAGGATGTTTTTTTAAGAAGAAAGAAATTTGAATGAAAGCTACAAGCAATTAAAAAGGTAGGTTATGTCCCTATTTTTAAAGCTATATCCTTTTCTTGTAATCCTGAAACTCATTTTTATGACACAAAGAGGCCACCAGATTTGCATCTTAGTTATTATTTGAGATGCCAGCTGAATGCTGAATATTGTGGAGGTATAAGAATAATAGTTGGGCTGATAAACCATGGCACATACAGTCCAACATCCTTCTTCAACATGTTTATTGTTTATATAAATATGTTTATATTTACTAAATCTGCATTACTATTAATCTTCTCATCGTTCCTATCACCCATCTCCTCCCACTTATGACTGTACGATGTAACCTTGTTGTTGGTATCCTTACGATTTATATTGACTGTTTCCTAATATGATTTGATTGCTTATTGCCTAAGACTATCATTAAGTGTTGTACCTTATGATTCTTGATGAATGTATCTTTTCTTTTATGTACACCGAGAGCGTATGGACAAAGTCCTTGTGTGTCCAATCACACTTGGCCAATAAAGAATTCTATTCTATTCTATCTATGTCGAGTAGTTAACATGATGAGCTAGAACCAGAAAGACAAGATTCCAATCCACGGTTACAGAAGTTCACTAGATCACCCTTAGCTGATCCGAGGAAAAATAAAGGAGGGAGCAATATGTATGCTGTATCAGATTTTGGAGGGAAGGTGGGATATATGTCGGATGAATGAATGATTTGCTCTGATTTGTTCTGAGCATGGCTTTCAAAAGGAACAAGGCACTGCACACAGCTCTACCACCAAGACTGCTATGTGCATTTGATCTGTTCCATACAAGGTCGAACTTGGGATTTAACGGCTGTTTGCTCAAACATACACAGAATTTTCTGTATCGTTAGAAATTCTGCTTCCTAAGACTTTCCCAGCAGTACTGGTATAACCCTGGGCAACCAATTTTCCACAGTGTTTTCTTTCTTGCTGAAGTTAATCTAATATTTCAGAGCGTCCCAAGCTATCTATAAAGATTTGCCCTCACAAACGTTTCACAGATCAAGCCAATTCTATTAGACTTACTAAATTCAGCAGCAATATGAATTTGTTAATGTATGAGAACAATAAATAAACAAATGGAAACAATGATATCACAGAGAATGTGTGGATTTCCCCTTCCTGGGCATGAATGAGGGTGATTGTTTGTGCTCCCTAGACTCCCTCCCTCCCCACGGTTGTTATTTTTGCACTATGCACGTTCTGGGAAAATGATTCTCTATTTCGCCTGAGCAAAGTACTACATAAGGACTCTTCATTCGTTGGCACAAATAGTGGGTATTGTGCAGACTCTGTGTTTTCTTTATGCATTACATGTTCTGCAGGAGGCTGCATTCTGCAATAACCCCCCGGTCCTGTTGTACAGCTATGGACGCCCTGCGTTATGCATCTGTGTAGGGCTCCATTGTGTTCAGTGTAACCATATTCTAGTCAATGAGACACTTGATCCTTTTTTCCACTGGCATCATCCACAACTATGCATGTGGTAAATACTATTTGTACTTAATTACTAAAATGCATAAGATAACTGCACTTTTTGGCACATGTTTAAAGGTCTACAAAAACATAATACTTTGAAAAGGGTGACTATAGATGAAAAGGGGACTGCATAATTAGTGGCTTACTAAGCTAAATGTGATGGTAAACAGGCGCTAAACATCCTCCTAATTTCCCAGTTGCCAGGATTTGCTATCTATCTGGAAGGTTGCAACATATGAACATTGGGCTACAAGTGGCTTGCTCAGTCTTGGCTATCCTGTACATATGAGGGGTTCTCAAAACTGCAGTTTTTCTTGGGCCCCAATGATGCAAAAATTGAATAGTAGTTTCCATGTTGAGCCACTTTTCTAAAATAAGCCCAAGGGTTGGCATCAACATTGAGTCCAAGTAAACTGCTGAGGTCTTACAACTGACCAAAGTTTAAGCATAGTCTTGGTGAACAAAGGGGTTGCATTTGTTTTGCCCATTTCAAAAATCAGCTTCAGCCAGAGAAACAGTTTATTAAGCAGCATTTATGACGACTCCTATTCAGTACCGAGTTTAAGAACTCCAAAGAGAAAGAGTTTAAAAGGGCTGATCAGGTTTTGTCAGATAATCAGTATGAAACATTCAAAGCCAATAAATGGAAGATTCCTCCAAGTTCTACTTGTAATTCACCAGGCCTTAAAGAAATTTCAGTATAGGGTTTGTCTTCTTCAAATGAGTTAGCATCTTTTTAAAGATCAGATGTTATCGAACACAAAATTAAGTATTGCAAAACATGCATTTAAGTAGCAAATAATGACTTAACCTGCATGACTTAGAAGTAGGATTATCTATAGAAGAGCAATGGGGAGAGGGAGAGAGAGATGGTGGGGGAGGGAAGAGAAGGATTTGTTTATTCCCCGCTGTTTGCCTCAAATGAGTAGGAAACTCAATTAGTATCTGCAGAACACAAATCTATTGTTGTGATAAATTATTATTATTTATTATTATTATTTATTAAATTTTTATACCGCCCCCTCTCCCGAAGGACTCGGGGCGGTGAACAGCCAGAATTAAAAACACACAATACAAATATTAAAATACATTAAAACAAAATTAAATTAAATTTAAATGAATTAAATGGAAATTTAAATAATGTAAGATTGTGCTTGCAATAATTCCAACTCTATTGGAAGTCAGAAGTAATTAACCCAATTGTTGCAACTTAATCAAAGTAAATTTTGATCAGTTAAAAATACCCCAAACACCTTATATCTGTTATTCATGATAAGCATTACAATAGCAGTCATGACTTATAAACTTCATGGATATCAGTAGAAGCTTAAATGCTGTTAAATCAATTAGACTTTTAATACTTATATATTTAATAAAGCCCTTACTCTGGAAGCTCATACAGTTGCAATGGAATGACTCTCCATGTCTAACTAATTCTAAAATGTTTTGATCATAGTTTGCATATCTTGAAATCAGTAATTGTGTACTGCCTGGATATATGAACAGATTCAGTTGTAATTCTCCTCTGGTACAAAATGTTTTGTAACATTAATGATATAAACATATGTGAAGTATCTGGGCTGTGTTAAATCCCCTAACATTCAAACAATTCTATTAAAGGTAGTCCTCATTTTGCAACTGCTTGTTCAGCAATTGTTTGAAGTTATAATGGCACTGAACAAGGAGACTTTGTCCAGAAAGTACCTGATGTTATGGCTGTCGCAGTGGCCCTGCGGTCACATGATTGCAATTCAAGGCACTTGATGACTGGCACCCAATTATGACAGTCAAACAAGTCTCATGGTCACATGATCACCATTTTTAACCTTCCTTGACTTATATAGATATTATATATAACTTATATATCATATAGATATTTTATTGTATCTATATTGTATCTATTATTGGATACATCTTATCCAAACTATGGATACACAATGGTTGTGCAGCTGTCATTTCAGCCAGCGGGACAAATATTTAATTTGGTTTTTTATATTGTGTTTAAATAATATTAGCTAACTTGCACTTTGTGGACAAATAAATGGATTGGAATACAACTCCTCTTTGATTTATATATTTTCCCCAATTCTGTAATGTAGTTCTCACATTAAGAATTATATTTCAAAATATTTTTATCTGGGAAAACTGAACACAGAAATGTGGAATATGAAAAAAATATTAATGAAACTCACTAAACTTTTTCATTATATGAACACTTTAAAAGCTGAATGAACCTTAAGTTTTTGAATAAAGTACGGATTAATTCTTACCCATGAACTAGAAATAAGATCTGGTGTTACACCAGGTACAGAGAGTTACTGCCAATTTAGTTACTAAGTAAACATATCTGCCACATTTTGTTATAGTACCAAGTGTGTATTTTAAAATTCCTATGTATCAGTAACACTTAATGTTTTATAGCTGCATACAAATCCCCATCATCACTTCAAACATAGTGATTCATACTTAAGTACTTTACATGTACTTAAAATATAAAGCTTTCCAATGCTGTACATTCAAATTAAATAGAATTTGAGGAATTTCCATATTGTAAAAACCTGCAGTTTGGACATGACAGAAGTACTGTGAAGGAAGTTTAAGAGTTAAACTCCCAATTTTCTACGTTATTCCACAAAATAACAAACCATTTTATGGGGAAGATAATCCCAGGAGATAAACTGGCATTACAGCAAATACTCCATCGAAAACGAAAGTGTTTAAAGAAAGTTCAATGTAAACCATAGTTTTCCCATTTAGTATTATTCTGTATTGCGTAAAAAAAAAAATCCATCCATCATACTAGGTAGAAGTAGGTAAGAGGTTTAAATCCAGCATGTACATTAGAATTTGCAACTCAACATACTGGCAGCAGATCTCTACTTCTATTTTAAATTGAGATTTGATGTACATTCTATGAATATCAGATAACTGCCTAGCTCAGGCCTGGTCAACCCTGCTGGGTTTCTTAAGAGTTTTTGGAATTCATTTGTCCCGGTCATTTAGTGTTTGCATAATCACATAACAATGCTCCTGTTTTTTTTTAAATCAAAATGCAATTTAGAGCTGTCAGCCCACTCATTCACTCAAAACCAAGACTCATTCATATAACTGTTGCATTAAGTAATTTCTTTCAGATGCATCAAAACAATTGTACTATAAATAAAACTCTACTTGTCTATCATATTGCATTGAAGAAAATGTTTTAGTAGAAACAATTCAATTATTTTTTAAAAATAATTTTATTAAGCTTTTTAATAGTTTAAAAGCAGTGTATATATTTTAAGTTGAAAGTAAGGATAAAGAAAAATAATAAGAAAAAAACTAAAAGGGGAAAAAAGAATGTCACAAAGAAGTTTCTTCTGATTGTCTTAATAACACTGGTTATAAATATGTTTATGTTTTACCCTCTCTAAGGTTCATCATAATTTTCTTCTTTCCATAATCTATCCTTCCTAATCATCAAATCCAAAAATCACAAGTTCATTTCTTTTTTTTTCCCAATAAAAAATTGATAATGAAGAAACAATTCAATTCTTCAGCCAAAACTTAGTGAGCTATGCTTGCAAATACAGTCATCATGTATCTTACAACTAATTATTGGAATCAAGTACTATATACCTTGATCCTAGAGGAGTGAAACTATTAGTTTTCCTTCATACTATATTTAGTCATCTAAACAATCTTCCGCCAGACATGGAAGTTAACAACTTGGTTAAAAAAAAAATCCAAAATTCTCTGAATGACAAATTCAGTTTTCCTTATTCAATTCTTGTCCCACAAAATAAAAACGTCAGCATTTATAAAACACATAAGCTTTGAGAATATAGTGCATTATTTGTTTATGTAAGTTCTTTGTGTCCTGGTAGGACTTTGTCAAATATCAGTACTGAACCAACTTTATTTTATTATTCATATGCTCTAAATATTATAGGATTGTAGATGATTGGTGTTTCAAAGGACTCTCCCTCTGGACTTAACAAATTCACAGGGAAAACATTTTGGTAATATACAATTTCCAGAGGATCACCCTGGATGCTTGCTTCAAAATCAGGCCCTAACTCTATACTCTCTTTCAGTGCCATTTTTGTAAATTTTAGTATGTCTTCTATAATATCTTGATTAGAAAACCAAAACTCTAGCTTCATTAACTGAACTTTTCTTGTCCTGTTCTTGTTCTACAGTCTTTCACAGAGGAATTTCACTCATATTTTAAAACTTAACTCTTCTAATAATACTGCTATTTGCTTTTCTTGCCAAGTCTGGAATATTTTCCATTCGCTCTATGGCATTATTCCAGGGGAATTATGTGTGGAAAGAATAGCCAGCATCGCAGCTGGCATTTCTCCCCTACAGCGTCTCTGGAACAATCCCATGTTGTGTTGTAGCACAATTCTTAAGAAGGTATTCTAGGAAAAAACAAGATGGTAGCCCCAGTATCTCCCTCCCCAAGTCCTGCTGTACTGCCTCATTGTAGTGGAGCGGAGGGTATTTATGTGAGGGATGAGCAAAGAACATACTCTGAGCAGTATTTTTCAAGACGTGGGGGGGTCATCCCACATGCCCAGTTAAAACAAGCAGGCACGTATATGCCTATATATTTTCCAAAAGTACTAATGGTATTTATGATGTGTCCAGATTAAAACTTCGGGACCTCTAGTTGCTGACGTTGCCATACAGGAAAAGAAAATCTGTACTTTTGTTAGCTAAAATTAAAATTACACTTTCATTATAGGTGAAAGGGTCTCATAAGTGGAATAGCCTAGGGCCTCTTTTCATCTAAATCCGGCCCTGGACGTGACTAGATATAGAAATCAAATTGAATATATTATTGCTTAAAAGAAAGATAGAGGGACTCAATTAAAGCATCAAAGACATGGCCAGATGTTGACTTTCCTGATCCTAAAAGCATTTTGCTTTGTTAGTTAGGAAGGGTATAGCAAGAACAGTACTTTACCTTTCTGATTCTACTGTTAATGTTTTATTTTGTGTGTCAAGAACTGCAATGGGTTTGTTGTTTCCTGCTCATTTTTCAGGCCATTTTTTGTGCAGTTTTTTTCTCTTTTATGTTTCTTGTACTTTGATGTATTTTTGTGGCCTTGCTGTTCTATTGCTCTCTGTTTTTATTCATTCCTCAAGTATCTTTTTATTCTATAGGGACCAAATTTCTGCCTAAAAATGGGAGATTTTATGCTTTATTTTACTCTGCAAGCAGTTCTTTATTCTGGATTCTTCTTCTTTTGTGTTTCTTCCTTAGATTTCAATGCTAATCTCTCTTTCTTTGGCTAGTTTAAAGATATTTTGCAGGTCTAATGTAAGAGAAGACAAGTTTCCTCATTTAGCCGAGTGGGTTGGCAGTTGAATTTTGAGGTCCTGATATGCCTTTAAAGAGCCATTTTTCAATTTTTTAAAATCTGTCTTTTTTCTTCTTCTGCAGGTTCCTTTAGTTATTATTTGTGAAGAGTTTGTTTTAACTAGAAATAAAACAATATGCATTTAGTTCACAAAGAGTGGCAGCACGTAGCAACCTTGGCTGATCTCTAAGGCTAGGAAGGTTTGGATTTGATTAATATCTGAATTAATAAAGTGGTATTTGAAGTCTATAATGCCTAGAAAAAAGTAACACAGAGAAGCAGCAGCAAGAAGGATGGAGTTAATTAAGTGGTAATGGGGTACCACTGAGGATCTGAAGGACCTAGCTGGAGAAAGCTTATTATGGACAAAATCTATGTACTAAGAGTAGAAAACAAACTCATGGCACATAAACAATCAATCAATTTATATTTGGACCAGAGGCCATCAAAAAATCCTAAAGCTCCAAACTACACAGATACGATTAAAAAATAACTCTAGAAGAAAGCAGTGGCAAATTACTTTTATCTAGTCATCAAGATAAATTATGTCCACATAATTAACAGGGATTGATCTCAACTCATGGGAGATTTTATCTTAGTTCACTTTTGCAGTTTATATCTTCTTTAACATAGAGATAAAAGTTTACATGACTTGGTTCTAGAATCTAAATCATGTAGCATTTACATTAATGTTCTGTTCAGATTGCTGTGATTTTGCCACACCTTGGATATTTTTCTCAAAAAGGGATTCATATAATGAATGATACGGAGATACAATTTTCTGAGTAACCATAATATGGAACAATAATATGAAAACAAGGTAGGAGTCTTTCTGAGCATGCTCATAAGTCATAAGTTCTCATTTTCACTGACATCCTATAAAAATATCTTCAAATGTAAACTCCTCTGATTTTACTTTCAAGCAATATATATTTGTACCTTTAGGCCTATTCAAAGTCCAGCCAGAATTCCTATTTTACATCAGGTATGAGTTATTTATGCATTTTCTTATTGATCTTCAGCTAATGAGAGTGCTTTTTTCCAACAAACAGATTACTAACCAATTCATACAAGTTCAGCAGCATGCACTATTTTTCAAGCTATCCTGCATTTCAAGAGCTGACGTGAGTTGCAGTTCAACAACTCCTGGAGACCACAGGTTATAAATGTAATTAATAAAAGTTATATCATACTTATTTTTTAACCATCCCCCAATGAAATCATTAGTTTATCCATAGATAATGTCAGTAAGTCACTAACCTTGACTTTGTTGTTTTTAATTTCCAAGCATTTTTGTTTTTACATCACACTGTTTTGTTTTGCATTACACTGACAGTATAGTTTACAAGAGGGCAAAAAATGGGCCTCATTCATTTATCCAAGGTAAAAAAACAAAAGATGTGGGACCTACCTATGGACGTTGCCTTCAAGCTTTTTCACTTTCAGCTCATCTTCTTCTGACTGTCTCTTCCTGGCTTCTTCCTCGGCCGGAGAACTTGCAGGAATTCCCTGCATTAGCCATTTTTCCCGAAGAGCTTTTGACTGAGTGAGAGATAACAGAAGAAAGAAAGAAAGGGGGGAAAAAGCACACAAGATATTAGAAGTGACATTAGAAGAATTCTGCTCCTAAATATTTAATAACCCTTCTTAAAGCTACCGGTTGGTGCTTTCAGCATTAGACTAATTCATGACTCCCTTAAGGGACTAATCTAGATCCCTGCTCAGCCAAGGTGTCACATCTAATTTATGAACAAAAGGGCTGTTGATTTTATGTCCCGAAATAGTTTTAATTTGCAACAGTCAGAAGACAAACAGATAAAATGAATCAACAACTCAAGGATAGAAATTCTGAACTAAGCTGAAGACTTTTAGAGGGAAAGGGAAAGAATTACATCAAAAGAGAACAACTAGCACATCCAGCTATGAAGTAATTTTTAAACAAGCAAACTAGCATGATTAGATATAAAGAATGAAATGAAACCTATGCATGAAATTATGTAAAAACAACTATGCCTGAAAATGATTCAATTAATGGAAAGCATTCGAAAGAAGAACAATTCCTGACAAATGGTACATACTGGCAATCTATTGGCCCAAATTAGTTGTAAATGTTTCTTTATAAAACTTATGCCATCCATTCCAATGGCTCTAGCTTACAAAAAGACATATACTGTACATGTTCAAATTTGTAAAATAATGTAAAAAATGTAAAGCCAATGTTAAAACCAAATGGATTTATCTATCCAATGTTTTATGAAATTCTTTCTGGCTACTCTCCATACATGAAAAATTTATGCTTGGTTAGAGTCCAAATACTGGAGAAGTAATAGAACGAACACGGGTGACCTTAGTCTGCAGCCTTGTTAACGTATCTATGGATTTTGACCCAAGCTACAACAATTATGAGACAAGTCCTAATCATGTACGATAATGGTTTTACATTTCCAGCAACAAAGCAATCATAACTGACTCCTCTTTGATACTATGAGGTATCCAACACATAAGAAATAACCTAATTGCTGCACTAGCTACTTATTATAGAGCCAGTTTAATGTAGTTGTTAAGGAACCAGGCAACTATCTGGGGAAATGTGAGTTCTAGTTGCATCTCAAACATGACTGAGCCATACACTTTCTATCAGCCCTAGGAAAGAGGCAATTGTTCTGAAATCATGCCAAGAAAACTGCAGGAATCAGTCCAGTCTATCATCAGGAATCAACACTGGCTCAAAGGAACCCAACAAACAAAAAACCTCCTACATATTAAGTTTTAATGAACAAATCTAAATTCAGAGTTTTTGAAATAACCTGTCACTAATTTGCAAGAACAAGATAATCAAGCTTGTTATTCATTTGCATCTTTTTTATTTAATAACATATTTGCATTCCTTATCTAACTTTGCTTTTTTCTGTACAAGAAATATACATTTCTCTTATAGAGATATTTCTCATAATATCCTACAGGTAACTCTTCAAGCATTTGTTATATTTTCCACATGACAAATACTTAGTGGGTGCTATGTCATTAAATATCTAGCAGCATAATAAACACAAGTAGGCCAATGAAAATTATCATAACTTTATTGGAGGCCAGAGTCACGGCTAATTAATAATGCACATTAATTGTGAGGAAAAATAGTTGTTTCTTTAGAAAAAGATGAGGAAGCCTTTGAAGGAGGAGTGTGGGCTGGCAGGAACTTTCGACTCCCGTAACCTGGGCCGGCTTTGGAAATAAGAGCAGAAGACCCAACCCTGGTTTAGTTAAACAGACACTGCCACAACCATGGCCCATAACATCAGCACAGCCAGCTCCAGTTCTCCCAGCCTCTGCCTAGGCAGTTTTCCCAAGCGGTGCAGGTTCTCCTAGGGATCAGAATCATGTGCAAATGATTTTAATAAAGCTAAGAAAGGAGGAAGAGGCAGATGGTCATCCTAATAATATCAAGAGAAGAATGGGTCTAGAGTACAGGTTTTTTGCATTGAGTTATCCCATATTGAATTGTCCTGTGGCAAGTTGTCCCTTGGCTAGTTGCCCTATGTTGAGTTGGTTACCGTTTGGTTTTATTCGTTTAGAATGAACTATATTATTTGAGGGTTGTTTTTTCACAAGTATTATTATGAAATGAACTATCCTCTATTCTATACTTGCACTAAATTTTATTTTTATTTTTTAAATGAGGAAATCTGCCCTTATTCTTGTTTAAACTTCATTATTGTAATTTTAGTCCTTTCCTCCCAAACTATCAAGGTGGTTTTGAGTATTACTTCTAACTTCTGTGAAATCAATTATCCTACTCAATTTTGTATAATCTAAAAATTCTATAAGCTTCCCCTCAGCTTCTTCATTTAAATCATTAATGGAATATCAGAATAGAAGACCTGAGACTAATCCTTGTGGTGACCTGTTTGATAGTTTTTTCCAATTTGATGAGGAACTATTAATGAACCCTCTCTGAAAACATTTTTCAAGCTATGGATGAATTTAATTGTCAGAACCACATTTACTTAGCTTGCTAATTAGCACGATGCAGATTTTCCATAAATGCTTTACTGAGATAAAAATGCATACGTTTATGGCATTTCTACAATCTATGAAAGAACTTGCTAGATAAAAAACAAAATTATTATAAATCTGGTGAGATTTGTTGTCAACAAATCCATGCTGACTTTGGTAATTATTTCCAAGATTTTTACAGCACTATTTCACTATTATTTGCTCTAGAATCTTCCCACATGTTAATATTAGATTGAGAGGTCAGTGTGCTGGATCTTCCTTTTCTCTTTTTTTAAAGATAGAGAAACATTTGCCCAAGTATCTGGTATTTCATCGGTTCTCCACACAATGTTTGGGGCAGATAATCAGCTAATCCTTCAGCACTTTAAGATGAAATTCATTTTGTCCTAGAAAGTAACGTTTTCAATCACAAGCTTCAGTCCTGGCTGTTTAACTTGTATTTCACAAAGTCCTGGTGCATTTTTTTTGTTGGAAGAAGAATATTGAATTTAAAAAAAAAGATTTTATTAACTGCTAGCATTTTACTTTCAGGTTTGTGCTGCTTACTTTCTTTTCTGATCTGACCCTCTTTCCATTTTCTATGTATACTTTTTTGTTTGTTTATTTCAGTTTATCTCTTCCCCAGAAAGACCAGTTCAAATTACTTACAGTATTGGAAAGCAAATCTTAATGACAGAATGTGAAAAACATTCCTTATTGGAAAAGTGGTGCTAACAACAAAGACACAAAACGGTTTCCTGCTGGAGTAGACCTCCAAGCATAGCTAATTTAAAATAATTTTGTTATTGTCAATGTGTGAAATTAGGCATTTTATAAAATGCCTAGGAAATCTATAGAATGCCAAATATGGGACGGCAAGGTATGAAACGCTTAATATTTCACACATTTCCATTCTATGCAAAGCCAAAAGGCAACCTGGCAAAGTATAAAATCCTCCCACTAAAATGCCATTCTAGCCTTCCTTGTTGCAACAAGCAGGTCAATACTAGTCTTTACCTCTTTCTTTTCAATAAGAAAGCCTTGTATTTTATTTTGCATTTCTTCTTTCATTTTCATATACATTTTTTCAATAAAGGGTTAGGGTAGGGTTAGGGTTAGGTCATGACTCTTTTTATACTTTGCCTGAAGAGTTCTTGCCATTCTGCATAATGCCTAGGTATTATATACAACTTCTAGGGAAAGTATATAGTATATTAAAGTAACACAGGCATTTCATACTTTGTGTAAAAAGTCACACATTCTATAGATTTCCTAGGCATTCTATACAATGCCAGCTTTTCACACATTGCATTTAACATTTTAAAAAGAAAGTTTTATTTGCCGGCATTTATAATCCATATTCTAGGATCTACTGTTAGAGTATTAAAAACAAATATATTAAAAATGTATACAGTATTTGTTGCATTCATAACCCAGCTTTTCTGAAGGCCACATACTCTCTACTTCTCTCCTATTTTATTCTTATAAGAACTCCATGAATAACTGTCACTCATGAGGTTCAGCGCAGGCAGGAATCTGAACATGGATTTCTCAGGCCCAGCTTAATACTCTAACCACAACACCATGTTATCTAGCATGACGAAGTCCATTAGGAAGTGAAATCCCACAAAGAAACAAACAGTTCTATGGAAACAAGTATGCAAGACCTCAGACATAGAAAACAGTTTGTGAATTTCACTTAGTTGAACAATAATGAGAAGACATTTTCCACTATAGAAAGAGCATTTTTGGATTCATGCTACTGTTATCTAAAGAAGTGTTAACAAACTGTATCAGCCAACAGCATAGACATGAAGGTAGTAGCTGCTTAAGGATTCCTGTAATGAAACAAAATCTAATCCGTCCAGGAATGAATGCATATACCCTCTCAATAGATAAGAGTTTACATTTTGGAGATCATTTTGGGTATTGATTTCCATCCAGATCTATCCACCAGCTGCTGTTGTTTACAGAATATCTAACAGAAGCAGTGCTAGAAAGCTAATTGGCTATGGCTTCCCCTGGCAAAAACAAGGCCACATGGAACAGGCCTAGCTATTATAATCTCTCTGGTACCAGAAAATGACTGCTTAGCCTAACTCTCAGGAGGAAGCAGCAACAGATAATTTATCTGGAGGTAGACCTGGCATAGACTGGTAGTAGGATTTGAATACTAAGCTCTCCACCTCTTCACGTTTTGTTAACCAGAGGCAAATTAAGTTGCAATGGAACCTTTTTAAAGAATTTTTCAACACCTCTTCTGCTCTTTTAATTAAAAGCTTGCTGAGCAATTTTTATGGCATAGGCAAGCTATTATAATTCATATCTCCTGTCCCTCATAGCAAGACATTACTGCTGTGGGCTCTCACAATGAATTGAGAAATGGGCCAGGAAGGACACATCTTTGGGCAAGGAAGAGGATCCTTCTTTCCTTTCTCTATTCTGCAACATCCCCAATTCTAGCATATACTCAAGACAACTGGTTAATCTTCTCCTGTTCATTATTCTGTTAATAAGCACAGATTTGGACCATTTTTCCTCTTTAAAAAAAACTCAACTAGGTCAGGAGTAGAAGGAGGAAGATCTCTTTCAGCTATTTTGGGAATGTGCATGTCCGTTCCCACTGGGTTAGTGTAAATTCTTTCCCAGAGCCTGAAAAAGTACAGGAAATGATGGAAATGAATCACCAAGAGAAATGGGAATATTCTGATGATATTATTGTGAAATCAAAAGGCGCAGATCAGAAGCAATTTAGCTCCTTGGAAGGAGGCATTTTGCTCACTCCCAACCAATTTTTGCTGTAACAGTGGCAAACATATATGGAAAGATATTCACTGGGAGCTTCACTGGCTCCCAGTGATCTTCCGGGTGCGCTTCAAGGTATTGGTTACCACCTTTAGAGTGTTCCATGGCTTAGGACCCGGGTATTTACGAGACTGCCTTCTGCCACCAGTAGCCTCCCACTGACCAGTATGCTCCCACAGAGAGGGACTCCTCAGGGTGCCATCGGCTAAACAATGTCGGCTGGTGGCCCCCAGGGGGAGAGCCTTCTCTGTGGGGGCACCTACCCTTTGGAACGATACGGCGGATTCCGGATCTGCGCACTTTCCGCTGTGCCTTAAAGATATTTTTGTTTCATCAAGCCGGGCTGACCTGACCATACTTTTTAAATTGCTTTAATTTTAAACTGCTAAATTATGGGTTTTAATATGGGGGTGTTTTAACTGAGGGCCAAATTAATTTAATTGGTTTTTAATATTGTTTTAATTTTTATATTTTCTGTATTTTATCTGCTGGCTGTTCACCGCCCCGAGTCCTTCGGGAGAAGGGCGGTATACAAATATAATAAACATAAACATAACATAAACTTGGAGCACATCACACAGCTCACTGTTCTTAATTTAGCTGAACCAATGCAAAATAAAACCCACTCTGAAATATATTGCCTTCTCCTCACATATTAAAAAACTAGAGCCACCTCTCGATTCAACAGTAAGCACATATTTTTTTTGCCTCGAAAAGATGAAAAATAAGTCAGTGAAACCATTTGGGATCTTTTTATTTCCCCAATCTGCATGAAAGCACCGCATAGGCCAAAGTATTTTGACCCTATTGCTAATATGTGTGACCTATTGCAGCTTTTCTCTGGTTTAATTAAGATCAGCAGCCCCTTTTAGGCAATGGTATAGAATAAGGTGACCAGATTTTAACATTGGTAAAGAGGGACATTGTGGGCGTGGCTTATTTTGTGGGCGTGGCTAGCTGGTCATGTGACTGGGCGGGCGTGGCTAGCTGGTCATGTGACTGGGTGGGCGTGGCTAGCTGGTCATGTGACCGGGTGGCCATGGCTATGCGTATAGGGTAAGGTGAACAGATTTTAACATTGGTAAGAAGGACACCATTGTGGGCGTGACTTATTGTGTGGGCGTGGCTTGGAGGCCATGTGACTGGGTGGGCATGGCTAGCTGGTCATGTGACCGGGTGGCCATGGCTATGTGTATAGGGACTACTCAGAGGGCTGAAAAGTCATTTCTGACAGGTCCTCACACTTTTGACTGGTCCTCACACTTATGACCATCCTCACATTTATGCCCGTGCAGTATTCTTAACAACCATGTCACTCATTTCACAACTGCTTCTCTTCACCATGGTGACAAGATAGGGCAAAAACGTAAAATGTGAGGACAGTCGTAAGTTCGAAGACTGGTCAAAAGTGTGAGGACCAGTCAAAAATAACTTTTTTAGCCCTCTGAGTAGTCCATATGCATTAAAGGATACAGCAATAGAGAGGGATGAAGGAATGGAAATTAGAGTAGGAGTGAGGGTAAGAGAGGGAGGAAGAGAGGAGGAGAAGGAGAAAGGAAGAGGAAGTAGGGAGGAGAAAAAGAGGGTGGGGGAAAGAGAAAGTAAGAAGGAAAGAAAAGAGAGTGGTGGTAGGTTTGAGGAGAAAGATTGCTGTACAATAAAAAAGATGAAAGGGAAGAAAGCCAACCCCAAGCAAATATAAAGATATTAAGATTAAGAATGAATTGTTAAACTTTAAAGAATAAAAGAGAACAAATATGAATAAATAGCAATAATTAGAAACACACATACAAACATGCAATGTATTTGCTTTGAACAGAATATTTGGCTGGTTCACAAATTTAAACAGCGTTTAGTCATTTCAATTAAATTTACAATTTCTATATTTCCTTTTTGCCATATTTATTCCTCATCTATTTTTTTAAAAAAACAATATTACCCTTCATCCTCATCTCTAATCTTAATCAAATTCAATTTTTCCCTTCTATTCTATATTATACCCCTTCCCATTGTCATCTATTTTTATATCCATCCTCACATTGGTTAATTATGTAATTATGTAATATAGTTGTTTAATACAAATTCAACATTTTAATATAAATCAATTAGTTATATAACTATCTTTTTTGTATATTAATCAATATGAACATGAATATTCCAATTATTTCCATGCAATCCAATTTCTTACAAATCAATTAATTATATTTACCAATAATAATAAACCAAATAATTTCCCCCATATATTCCTCCAAACCACAACTTAACCATTTCTGCTTTCAACACAATATACAATTATTAATAGTATCTCAATTATTACAATTCCCTAGTTAAATAGAGCTTTTTTTCTTTTGTGTTTTAAAATCTTGAACTCTCCTCTTTTGCCCAAAATTTCCCATTGTTTGCAGTTTTGTACCTACCTTTTTTGGTGAGGAAAAAGAAAAAGAAAAAGAAAGAAATCTCTCTCTGCCTCATTTTGTCATGTTGCAGGTTTAGTTTCGCTTTCGCCTTTGTTTTCAGTATAGCTGGGGGGGGGGGGGAATCTGCTCCAGGAACTTTTTGCAGCTTTTTGCAGCTAATTAACCTAGCGGAAGCTGTTAACAGGGGCTGTTTTTTCTATTTTTGCAGGCATGGGTCTATTCATTTTTTTTTTAACACTGATCAGCTGTAGGTCGGCCCTTTGAAGCCCCGCGGCAAGAGTTTAAAGAGTTTTTTTTCCCTCTAGCCATCAGCGGGGATTCAGGAGGCAGAATGAAAAATCGGGACTTTTTTAAAACGCCGCGGGACGCGGGACAAATTGCTCAAAAGCGGGACTGTCCCGCCAAAAGCGGGACGTCTGGTCACCTTAGTATAGAACAGTGTTTCTGAACTTCAGCAATGTTAAGATCTATGGACTTCAATTCCAGGATTCCCCAGATGTCCCTACATCTTAAAATTGCTAAGGTCTGGAAACAATGATATAGAAAACCAGTGTGACGTAGTGGTTAAAGGCACCAATAGGAGACTGGGAGTTTTAAAGTCTAAGTCAGTCTCTTTTTCTTCTCCTTTTTCTTTTCCTTGGGAAGGAGGAAGAGGAGGAGAGGGGAGGAAGGAGGAGAAGGAGAAGGAGAAGAAGGCAAGCTAGTTCCAAAAATCTTGCCAAGAAATCTTCAAGGGAATCTTGTCCAGTCACTCCCAAGGGTCAAGATTGACTTGAAAGCTTTTTTTTTTTTAAAAAAAAGGAGGAACAATGGTGGAATATGTTATTTAATGATATCCAGTCTCTTGGGGACAAAAACGTCAATCATGACAATTCAGTGATATTATTTTAAAAAAGTAAAACAGCCCGCACAATTTAATATTTTAAAAATGTGAAGATAATGCAGTTTTAATACAACTGTGCATCTCTTGTAGATTGATTTTTTTTTTAATCTTGCAGTTGGGATCATTTTTGTTGCAGGACTATTTGGGGCTTCTCCTGTACTAATCTTCCTGTATGTGCCAGCGACCCCCAAAGAAATGCTGATTATATTTAGTGGGACTAATGAAAGACCTTTTCAGTGGTTGCAGTTGGTATCTGGCTGACTTGCACAGGAAATTGGTGCCAATTTCTTTGTGGTGTTCCAACAGCTGGGGAAGCCATTTTTATTTTATTTTTTTCCTGCATTTCAGTTTAACCTTTTTTCAAACACTCTATTTTAAGTACTTTATATTTTCAGTAGCCATTTAAATATAATCATTGAATCTCCTTTGTATTTTAATGTCATGAAGGCTTTGTTTAAAATTGCAGCGTTTTTTTTTTTTTATGTTTAACTTGTGATCAGTAATTACCACGGTGCTCTGAAGACAATGGGTGTGAAAAAAAAATGGTATCAAATAAATAATTATATGCTTTCAGATTTTTGGGGTTTTCAGTTTTTAGTTACGTTGCTATATTATTTTTAATGGATAAGCACACACGCACACAAATTCTTTCCTGAAATAATGCATACTGCAAGAAAAAGAGATAGGAACTACTTGATAATTGCTAGCACCACAGGACCAACATTTGGCTAATGCGGCACATTTTAAAGCTCTCAGAGTCTTAACAAATTGATGCCATCAAGCGTATTAAATATAAGTTATATTAACCACTCTCATATTAATTCAATGAAGTAATTATAGACATCACACGCATGTCCAAAAGTTTCTTCAGAGTGATGATGTTAAAAATATATGACACCCCCACGCCCCTCCTCAAGGCGAGGGTGTCTTGAGGCCTCTAGTATGAGGCACAGATCAAAGAAAATCACAAAAGCCCAGTAATGTGAGATTGTATAAAAAAGAAGGAAGACCTACCTGAAGGCTTCTATGAAACAATCAGGTTCATAGTTTTTCCCTTTCTACCTTCTTTCCATGTTATAAGCAACTCAGAAACCTTCTGAAAGTGCAAGTAAAAGATGCAGAGCACCAAGCTGCGTTCAGCAGGTTTCTTGCTTATTGTACTGGATTCCGTCCTCCCGTTTCATCCTCCCGTTTCCCCAAATTTTTCTTCCTCTGGGAAAGAGGTCTCTCTTTCTTGAACTCATTCTTAAATTGTTCCTTAATATCTTTCAACTTCATTTTAATGTTTCTCTTTGTTATTCTTAGCACTTACATTATTTTTGTTGTTGTTTTTCAGCTTCCCATCACTTAACACTCTTTCTCAGTGCCTACACATCCTGACCAGGAGAGAGAAAAACGAAGGAGGAATTCCCTCACATTGGAATTTCACTGACATGTGGGAAGGCAGGCAGATGGCAGAGCACAGATGTTTGTGGAATGAAAGGCAGGACACTCGCACATATTCCTCAACCATCTCCTGACAAAGCTACGTACAAGCATACTGCACCTCACTGATGACAACAGAGTTTTTCTTCTTTGAAAAAAAGGAAATGAGAGCATTTTCTTCTTCCTGCTGAACAAGAATAATCAAGTACACATACATACGCACAGAATAATTCATTAGCATCGTACCACTTTAAAAAAAGCCTAAAGATCATGATCTATAAAAATCCATAAATTTTAAAAAGGTGATATGTTTCTATCTTTGGGTGTCAGGTAAT
Organism: Arizona elegans; assembly: GCA_022577455.1. Taxonomy (NCBI): domain Eukaryota; kingdom Metazoa; phylum Chordata; class Lepidosauria; order Squamata; family Colubridae; genus Arizona; species Arizona elegans. The sequence continues at coordinate 8,949,235 of JAKOOJ010000008.1, read as the reverse complement.
CATCGTTTTTGGCAAAATATCACTTTTCACTAGGTTTCAGACAGTGGTTGCTTTTCGCCATTGACCTGATTTCAATAATTTAATACAGTATATCTCTAGCCAAAATCTATGGAGGACTTTAGTTCTGGAGTAACTTTTAGGAGGCAACATAGATGCTCCCAAAGTGAGTAGATAAAGGTGAAGAAAAGGTGACACCATTTGCTACAGATCTCTGGCATACATCTGCTTTGTGTTGGGGAGGCATTATTTTCCTCCTCGTGCTTTGTATGTTTATCATGCCAAAAAGCTTGGCTGCCAAATACAGTATGAAATGTCTCTCTACCCGTGATGTGAATGGGCAAAGGGCCATTAAAATTAGAGCAGCCATGCCAAATTAGATCTGCAATACATCTGACCTAATGGCATTTAGTTCTTTGTCCTCCCCATACCTCAATGATCACAATGTTCCTGAACATAATAGCAAGATGCACAAATGCATCCTTTCATGCTGACAGTAATGGTGGGAATTTGATCTTGTGAGACCATTACACAAAAGAGTCTCCTAGACAGCTTTAACTCAGCTTGCTTGGCAAGAATGACAAAACAAAATCAACAGATGACACAACAGCTTGCAATATAAAATGCACATAGGAAATGGGGTTGAACATTATCTTGAATGTTCTTCGCGTTTATGATGTGGGAGCAAGAAAAAAAATATGTATTTGGATCTCATAGTTGCTTGGGTGAAATCCTCTGGAACTACAGAAATACAATCTTATTTTATCCTGTAGCACAAACTCATTGTATTGTGCTAAAGATGAGGTAGTTACAGGCACTCACTTAGTTTATAATACATAATGTATTGTGTACATTGTTCAACAAAACAGCTCTTGGAATCCATAATAATGTAAAAATATTGATGGATGTTATAGAATCACAAAAACAACTTGCTATTAGGATTGGTTAAGCAAGAATAATCATTGTCAGGCCTGAACAAGGAAGGTTCAAAGTTTATTTCATATTAGATCTTACTGGGAATCATTTTGTCTCAACGTAAGGCTTGTGACTGAATAAAATTAGGATGGACTTCATATAAGCTAACTTGAGATTTTATAGTGTCTCCATGTGTGTCCTGATGTATGCAATAACTCCAGCTTTTGCAACAACTCAGTTATTTAAAACTTGTGTACATATTCTATGAAATATGGAGCCATGTTCCGACTATACTTGAGAGAAACGAACACATTCAGGTTTGGATTTGATTTCTATATGCTATTGAGCCATTGAGTTTGCACTCCCCCACAGTATTTTGTACAATAGAAATACCTTCAGACAGTGGACCTTTGTTTTTCAAAAGCAAAATGGACTTCAACTGATGAATTTCCATGCATCACCTGCCCAGACATGTCTGAACATACCAGTTCCACCCTACTCTGCCCCTTGCCAGTTGGTCACATGACCTACTTTGCACATGCCTAGAATCATAGTTCTGATATGTCTGGATAAGACGTATTACTGCTTGTTGCTAGGTTGGGGTGGGTATATCTGTGAGACTTTGTTTTACTGGTTAAATGTTCCTAGTTTGCTGAGGGAATAAAACTTTATTAAGGTCTGTTTATTTGTATATTTGTATTACCAGTTAAATTTGCAAATGTGTGTGAGTACATGTGCATATGCTTTTTCAGGATGAAATTTGCAAATTGTACCTTTTTTCAAAGGATTAGGGCGAAATTAAATTAAGTGCAACATTAAGGCTGGTATGTTTTTTTTTTTTTTTAATCCTTATTCAAGGGAGAGATTTTAAAAACTCTTATGGAAATAAAATATTTTAGAAAAGGGGGCAATGCAGACTGTGGATTTAAAAAGTGCTCCTTGTCCTGTATTTAAGATGCTGACTTTAAGAATTCCCCCAAAATTAACAATTAACATTAAAATTAACAATTGCTATGAACCTGCCTTCCACTGAGGACCTGTATACTGCATGAGTCAAAAAGAGGGCTGTGAAAATATTTACAGACCCCTCACATCCTAGACATATACTGTTTCAACTCCTACCCTCAAAACAACACTATGGAGCACTGCACACCAGAACAACTAGACACAAGACAGTTTTTTCCCGAACGCCATCACTCTGCTAAACAAATAATTCCCTCAACACTGTCAAACTATTTACTAAGTCTGCACTACTATTAATCTTCTCATCGTTCCTATCACCCATCTCCTCCCACTTATGACTGTATGACTGTAACCTTGTTGCTTGTATCCTTACGATTTATATTGATATTGTTTCCTGATTGTTTATTTGTAACTTATGACTTTCATTAAGTGTTGTACCTTATGATTCTTGATGAACATATCTTTTATTTTATGTACACTAAGAGCATATGCACCAAGACAAATTCCTTGTGTGTCCAGTCACACTTGGCCATTAAAAATTCTATTCTATTCTATTCTAAAGCGCCATTCGTCTATTATTTACTTCACAATGCACAAATAGGTTTTGCTTCCAAAATATAACCCAGCCTAGGGTTCTGTTCATTTTTTATTTTATTTCTATTTGAATCTATATGGGATTAGGGATCAGTTTGGGCTTAAACTAATCATGGATTGACTTGACTGTCACAGTTTTCTTGATAGGATTAGCTTCAATACATATCTGATTGAGGCCGTGAATTTATGACTCCAAGAGCACATGATTGGTTTAAGGCCATCATATCTGTTTAGGGTCATGACCTGATGATGTCAGCATCACATGATTTTTGTTTATTTACTTTGATGACTTCATCAGTTAAACAGCTAAGCCACCCTTAAAATTAGCTCTCTGTACACTACAGGCAGTCCTTAATTTACAACAGTTCATTTAGTGACTGTTCAAAGTTACAACAGTTTTTTAAAAAATGACTTATGACTGTTTTTCACACTTACGATTGTTGCAGCATCTCCATGTCAAATGATTCAAATCCAGATGCTTGGCCACTGAGTCATATTTATGATGACTGCAGTGTCCCAGAGATCATGTGATCAACTTTTGCAACCTCCTAACAAGCAAAGCCAATGGGGAAGCTAGGTTCACTTAACAACCGTGATACTAACTTAACAACTGCATTGATTCACTTAACAACTGTGACAAAAAAAGATCATAAAATTGGGCAAAACTCACTTAACAACTCTCTCGCTTAGCAACAGAAATTTTGGGCTTAATTGTGATCATAAATCGAGGACTACCTATATTACTACTACGATACAATCTGCATAATGTAGCTAAGGCTTATAGGGTTTAAAATTATTGTCTCCAATTTTCAATTTAATTTGCATCCTGCACATTCCTAGTCGAAAGCAAAGAGAACAACAACAAAAAACAAAACAAAACCCAAGAACAGGGGAAAATTCACATTACCTGTATATCTAGCTATATCTAAAGATTTCCAGACTCACTAGAAACAATATTATGGGTAATTAATCCCAAAGGGAGTAGCCTTTGGTTACTGCAGCTTTATACTTTTGTATGTACACAATGCCTGAATGACAGAGATGAAAAGTAGGACACCAGATTACACTTTCTCTATTCTGCACCATGAAAGGGGGAAAAATGGTATACATGAAGCATTCTGACATTTTTCTTTTCTTTAGCTTTGTGTTCAATTTGTGCAATATAACTGATATGCATAGCAGTTAAACTGCCATGAATTACTTCACACTAACGTTTGGTTCTTTTTATTTGCAAGTGTAGCAATAGTTTGTGCAGCCATACAAGTACTTTGTATGCTTCTTCCAAAGTTATGGTGGAATGCAGTCTGAATTCCCAGGAGGGAGGGGCTGCACTCCAGAGGACCCAGAGACAGCAAAGTTTAGATTAGATTAGTTTTGGTTGAGAGGAAGAAAGTCAAGGCAGCTCTTCCTTAGGAATTCTTAAAAGAGTTTTTGTGTCTTTAATAAAGCAAGTAGTTTAGTTTGGGCGAGACTTCGGTCTGTAGGTGAGGAACAATAAAGGAAATTGCACAAAATAAATTCAGTGTGTCCTTTTAGGTTTTTAGAGTCTGACAGTGCAGCATTCAGCATCTCAGGATGACAGAGCTACAATGCTTGGCTTCTCACCACACCACATAAAGAATTAAACTCAGCAGAGATGGGGATCTATTGCCCCTTTATGACTTGTGAACTTCAACTCCAGCCATGCTGGCTCAGGAATTCTGGGACTTGAATTCCACAAATCATAAAAGAGTCATGGTTCCCCATCCCTGGATTAAGAATATCTGTTCTACATTGATTTCCTATCAGATTTATTTCCAATCCAGTTGAAACCTATATATATTTCATATATTTTGGATTATTAGTCATAGGCAGTTTTAAATTAAAACCCATAATTCATTTGCGGCAACCAGTTCCATCATTTACTGCTATCTAGTCCTTGTAGGGGCATGGTGGCTCAGTGGCTAAGACACTGAGCTTGTTGGTCAATAGGTCGGCAGTAAGATACTAAAGAACGGATGCTCTTCTATGCATGTGCAGAAGCGTTTTTGTGATGTCGGGGTTGGTGGGTGGAGCCTCCTGCTGGTTTTACTATCGTTTCTACAGAACCGGTGCGAACGGGGGGCAACCCACCACTGGCGCTGACTCTTCGGCTTTGAAACAGAGATGAGCACCGCCCCCTAGAGTCAGGAACGACTAGCACATATGTGCGAGGGGAACCTTTACCTTTACCTTAGTCCTCTTGTGTTGTCAGACTGTTCTTTCTAATATTTATAATTAGCAGTCCAATTGCACTGGCCAGGTCAGGACAATTGCAATATATCAGCTTTTCCCCAACTCCCTTATATTGCTCATTATTTGCCAATTTAAAGTTAGTTTTTCTCTTCATTTGGGTACTGAACTTGCATGGGTGTACAGTAAAGATACACAGAGCTGACCTTGGAGAAGATATGAAAGAGCCATTATGGGGAAAGAAAGGAATGATCTGCTAAGGAGGGACTTAAGAAGAGATTACACAACCCAGCAATAGAAGGAACTATGAGAAAGGAATTCAAAATAATCTCCACTTTGATTTTGTTTAGCATAAAACGGGGCAGAGAGAAACTTAGTCAGGCTTTTAAGATTTTATTATTATATCCTGCAATAATAAAATATAATTCTCGAAATCTATGTGATGTCTGTTTTTCTACCTGGCCTACCTTATAGGACTGACCATGACTGCTTTGCCTCACCAAGGTCTAGAAACTTTATTAGATCTATTATTGTTTGGTTTGACTGAGCAAGAACCCTCTACCTTTGTCCTTTTTATTTCCATTCCAAGATAGAGGTTAATATCCCTAAGTTGTTTTACTTCTTTATTTATATTGTCACTGTCTCAAAACTAAGTATCGCTTTTGTACCCTAAATATACTGTACAATTCAATCATCAGCATGACAAAGATTGTACTGTACATTTATCTTCCATTTTTGATTCTTGTATATAAATATCAATCGGTATTTCCCGGCTTAAAGTCTCTGTTTTAGTAAACTTGATTTTCTTTATCAGACCATACTTTGAATGCTTGCTTTAGTCCACATATAGATTTTTGTAATTTACAGTGTTTCTTCTGCTGACTTTACAAAACCTGGTGGCTGGTGTATAAAAATCTCTTTTTTCAAATCACTATCAGAAAAGTTGTCTTAATATCTAAGTGTTTCACATGTATTTTCTTAGATGCTGCTATGCTTAGTAGAATTCTGATATTTGCCCGTTAAACCACCAGCAGAAAAACTTCATTGTAATCCTCACTATATCTTTGTGTGTACTGTAGCGCTTTGCTATTAAACTAGATTTATGGCATTCTACATTTCACAAGAATCATGCTTAATTCTGAAAACCCATTTACTTATGCTTGGTAATTCAGGTTCCCTACATTTCTGTGGTTTAGCTCAGTGGCCCCCAACCTTTTGGGCACCAGGGACTGGTTCAGAGGTGGGTTTCAGCAGGTTCTGACCAATTCTGGAGAACTGGTAGCGGAAATTTTGAGTAGTTAGGAGAACCGATAAATACCACTTCTGACTGGTCCCGCCCCATCTATTCTCTGCCTCCCGAGTCACAGTTTTCGGGAGGAAATGGGGATTTTGCAGTAACCTTTCCTTGGAGTGGGGAGAGAATGGAGATTTTACAGTATTCTTCCCCTGCCATGCCCACCAAGCCTTGCCACACCCACCAAACCACACCCACAGAACCAGTAGTAAAAAATTTTGAAACCCACCACTGGACTGGTTCCATGGAGAAAGGGTTTTTTGCCGACTGGAGAGGGCTTGGTTTTGCATGCTGCCTGCAGCCTCTGGATGGGATTTCACTTGTTTCCATGGCCCAGTTGCTGGTATGCCATGTACAGAAAATTAATCCTCTGCCGTGTGACATCTCTTCATGTATTGGAAGATTGCTGTCATATCTTATTTCAGCCTTCTCTTCTTTAGCAATAGCACTTAGCACGTAGACTTATATACCGCTTCATAGTGCTTTACAGCCCTCTCTAAACGGTTTAGAGCTGGGGTGTCAAACTTAAGGCCCGGGGGTTGGATCCGGCCCGTGGGGTGCTTATATCTGGCCTGCGGGGCTGCTCTGGAAACAGTAAAGGACTGGCTCACAGTGCCTCTGCCAATGAAAACGGAGCTCGGGAGGGCTGCGGGCAGCTCTCCCAAACTCCGTTTTTGCTGGCAGAGGGTTGCAGGGGGCCGTTGCAGCCGAAAATGGAGCTTGGGAGCCCATTTTGGCTGGCAGAGTGCTCGGGCCACCACAGGTGCCCCCTACACGAGTGATGTCGAGCTGGCCACGCCCACCCTGGCCCTCTGAGGTCAAATATAATCCTGATGTGGCCCTCAATGAAATTGAGTTTGACACCCCTGGTTTAGAGGGTCAGCATATTGACCCCAATAATCTGGGTCCTCATTTTACCGACCTCGAAAGGATGGAAGGCCGAGTCAACCTTGAGCCTGGTGAGATTTGAACTGTTGGCAGTTGGTAGAATTAGCCTGTAATACTGCATTCTAGCCACTGCGCCACCACGGCACTTTACACTAAACCTACCGAGTTCCTTTAACCACTCTTAGTATGATTTGGCTTCCAAGCCTCTTTCCATCTTTTTCATTATTCTCTGCATTCAGTCATTTTCAGTAGTGACTGTGATGTGTGACTGTGTAGAGTTATTGTTGTTGTATTTTGCTTTCTTCTTTGAGTATCCAGAGTAGATCTAGTTGCTATTGACAAGCTTGTGCTGATTGCACTAGTATCCAGGGGTGAAATACTCCCAGTTCGGACAGGATCACCTGATCCGGTAGTGATGGTGGCAGGTGGTTTGGAGAACCGGTAACAAAAATCCCTGCGGCCCCCCCCATGCCCAGCTGAGCCGCACGGTCATCAGAGGCTTTTTTTTTAACTTTTAAAAGCATTTTTTCTCTTCCGATGAAAAAATGCTTTTAAAAGTAAAAAAAAAAAGCCTCTGATGATCATGCGGCTCAGTTGGGATCGTCAGAGGCTTTTCATAGTATTTTTTTCTGCAACCTCTTGGCTGAAGAGGTGGTAAAAAAAATGCTTTGAAAAGTCTCTGATGATCCCAGCTGAGTTGCCTGATCGGCAGAGGCTTTTCAAAGCATTAGAAAAAAATGCTTTGAAAAGTTAAAAAAAAAAAGTTGGCCACACCCACCCAGTCACATTACCCCCCCCATCAAGCCACGCCCACAGAACCGGTAGTAACAAATTTTACATTTCACCCCTGCTAGTATCTAAATATTTTAGTTCATTGGGAGTTATGCCTTCTTCTTTAAAATGAGCAAAAGAGCAATGGTTACTTTTCCAGATTTTAGGTTCAAAATGTTGTAAACTTTTGTTCAATTCATCAGCCCAGCATTATTCCTACATAGGTTCTCCAATGTTGTTTATTCCTTTTTTTAAAGGGTCTGAAGCATAAACCTTGAATTCAAATACCATTAGGTTTCATAACTCATATGAAGTTTTGTTTGAATCTTTTCTGATAAAAAAAACTGTTGGAAAATGGTTCTGACTGACACTGGACTACAAACTTCTTTAAAAAACAGATTCCAATATGGCTGGCTTATTTTAAGCTAGAAAAATCTTTCCTTTTTCCTTTTGTTTTTAAACAAAAATCATATGTGGATTCTCTTTGTTTCTCCAAAGGACAAATATTCGATTCACTTTTTAAGCTCTTAGCTTTTATTTTCTTAATAAGAAACTCATCTCTGTGTCCAAATGTCATTTTGCAGAATTATCCTTATGCATCCATCCCATTACTCTGCTTGCCTTAGGCTGTATAATTTCCAGCAAATTAGCTTCATTTGTGCTTTCAATATTACTTGACGGTTTTTTGTAACAATGCAAAGTTTATTTTAAGCATAATTTTACAACCATTTTGTTTAATATATGTAATCTGTGTCCAGTTCAGGTATATGTTTCTTGAAACATTCTATTCTTGCTTTCATTATGATTTATCAGACATTTCAATTCAACACTGCCCTTTCCATATATCAACATTCCATTTGCTAAATTAACTTTTCTTGCCTGTATCTTATTGTTTTGCAATCCCTATGCATATTGGCCTTCTCTTTTAAGACATTTAGACTTATTATCTCTCTCTCTGTGTTGTACAGGCTTTAGCTCTGTGAAGTCTTCATTCTGTTTTGATATGTCTCTTTCTAATACATTAATGACAGGTTATGTCTCTCCCTTTATCTGCTTTAGAGAATTTTCTTACTTGCATTGTTCAAATCATGTTTGTATACTTCCACTATAATGAACTCTGATGAACTCCATTTATACTTTTCTGGTAGGGAACTTAAAGCAGTTCCTTGAAATTTTCAGAAAGGATCACATTGTTTGCAGGGCAGTCTTGAAACATGGGCCTGATGGGCATGATTTAATCTCTTTTAATTATCTTAACTTTTGTATTGTATGTATTTTAATTTTGGCTGTTCACCGCCCTGAGTCCTTTTTGGGAGAAGGGCGGTATACAAATTAAATTAAATTAAAAATAAAAATAAATAAATTTGCCCGTGGGACCCATGAGCATAGGGGCCCCATCATAATCTGTGTATGTTAACCCTTCAATGCACCTCGTATCATATAAATACAGCAACTATATGGCTTACTGAGTATTATTGTGTTTTTCAAGCCTCGTGTATTGTTCAAATGTTTATCATGTTGATTATTTGTTGCTGCACAACAATATGTTTTTAATGTTTTTAATGTTTCAACACCAATTTTGTTGGAAGTGCCAATAAAATAAATATATGTTTAATTTTATTGACCATTTACATTTTTATTCCTGTGAGTAGTTGTCGTAGGGTCCCCAGTACACTGCTTCGTCCAGAGCCCATAATGCTGTTAAGATGGCCCTGATTGTTTGTTGTTTTAGTATCTTATGAACAAAGAGATAATCTTACATGTGTTGCTTTAGATTTCTAATCCCTTATAATTTCAGATTTATGAGTTCTCTGGTTACTGTTCATACTTGAGCATGTTTTCATCTGCTTTAGCTTGTTGCGTGTCTCCTTTCCTGAAGCACAATTTTGAATCAATTCGTAGGGTGAAGAGTTCAAGTTCAGAATTACGGTATTTCAGACTTTAATACATCTTTTTTCAACTTCCAGATTTTCTCTGGATGTGGCATAACCAAAATCTCCTAAAGGTCTAGCTTTCAAATAAAAAACTTTATTCTTTAGCTGCTAAAAAACTTTATTCTTTCCCATCTTTAAGCATGAGATTTTCTAATCTCAATATCATTGCTATTTCCAAAATCTTATCCTATGTTGTAACCTAAAACCCCCAAATGCTCTTCATTTAAGATGCTATTCCTAATGAGTATCCATGATAAGCGGGCTGTGATTCCTAGTATGTATGTATGTATGTATGTATGTATGTATGTATATATGTATGTATATGTATATCTATCTATATATGTGTATGTGTGTGTATATATCTACATCTACATCTACATCTAAATCTACATCTACATCTACATGGGATGGTCTGGGGTGCTCTGGATGCTAAGAATTTTATCCTGGTGCCTTGCTGGGTCTATGACTCTTTTGATGGAAAATCTACACAGATAATTTCTTGTATGTTTTGCACCCAGCACACTATTAGTCAACTGCTACATTCACACCAGAGCAAATATACACCATTTAATTTAGCTTGCAAAAAAGTGCTCAAAGTGTGACCAGTGTGCACAAAGCCCTAAGCAAAAGAACCAAAAGACTAACAGCATGTGAAAATTTAAATCCATTTTCTGCCTTTTTTTCTTTTCCCCCTTCTCCTTGCCTCAGTATATAGGAGACTTTAACATTTTGTCCTTCCAGATGAGGAAAAGATGCTTGGATCTGCATAATCATCATCACACAGGTAACCCCCTCCATCTTCTTTGATGACCAGCAAGATCTGTGCTGTATTTGTGTTTCTATCTGAGGAGGACTCCAACTCCACTGGACCAAGTCCTAACTCACTGTGTTATTGGAGGGGCTGAAGGCCAATCAAGCCACACACAGATTTAGGAAAGATCAGTTTGGACAAGGCAGAAGAATGTCTCAAAAAACAACATTGAAAGGAAGACATTATTCCAGAAAAAAACAGCTTTGGAAGAGAAAGGCTAGCAGTATGTAACTTGGAGGACCAAGTTCACTGTCAATGAAGCTGTGCGATCAGTTTAATGCATTTTCCCTAGAGGAAAACTTAACAGTCTTCTAGAGAAGATGTTTCACTGTAAGAAGAGAAGTCAGGCTGCTATGGGCAGAAGAAATCCAATAAGTTTGGGGCTACATCAACCAAGTGACAAGATAACAGGAAGTACCAGTCTTACGTTGCATTGGACAGTCCCCTACAGTACAATACAAAACATAATACAAAAAAGGACACTGAGGAACAAGAAAGCATGCAAAGAAGAATGATCAAGAAGGAAAGGAGCATGAAAGTCAAATCATACCAAGAATGGTTAAAGGAACTTAGTATGTTTAGTCTAAAGAGCCTTGGTAGATTTAGTCTAAAGGTGGTGCAATGGCTAGAATGCAGTATTACAGGCTAATTCTGCCCACTGCCAGCAGTTCGATTCTCACCAGCTCAAGAGGTTGACTCAGCCTTCCATCTTTCCGAGGTCATTAAAATGAAGACCCAGATTGTTGGGGGCAATATGCCGACCATGTAAATTGTTTAGAGAGGGCTGTAAAGCACTGTGAAGTGGTATATAGTCCAAGTGCTAAGTGCTATTGCTAAAGAAGAGAAGGCTGAAAGGAGATATGACAGCAAACTTCCAATACATGAAGGGATGTCAAAAGGCAGAAGATTTATTTTCTGTAGCATCCAAGGGTAAGATAAAAACCAGTTGGTAGAAACCTGAGAAAGCTTTACAGAGGGAAATTCAAACTTGAAGGAAGGAAGAATTTTCTGACTGTGAGCACAATTAAAGAGTGGAACAGCCTGCCACATCATATCAAAGGTGATAACCAGTGGTGAAATCCAATTTTTTTTACTATTGGTTCTGTGGGCGTGGCTTGGTGGGTGTGGCAGGAGAAGGATACTGCAAAATCTCCATTCCCATCCCACTCTGGGGCCAGCCAGAGGTGGTATTTGCCAGTTCTCCAAACTGCTCAAAATTTCCGCTACCAGTTCTCCAGAACCTGTCAGAACCTGCTGGATTTCACCCCTGGTGATAACCATTTATCTAGGATAATAGGAAGAATCCTGTTCTGGGCATGGGGGTTGAATTAGAAGACCACCATTTCCAACCCTATTACTGTATGAAATATTGCCTGAGACTTATATAAACATCAGCAAATATGAAAACTGTTTGGTGGCAAACTGGGATAAATAGCAAGCAAAAGCAGGGAGAAAAAGATAAGAATTTTTCTAGAATAATTAGGAGTTGGGTGGTACAAATGGACTAAAATAAAGACTTTGTATTATTTATATAGCTATCTATATCTACATTTCCATAGTTCCTGGAAACAACGCTGAACAATCCCAGAGGCCTTTGGTTAAAGCAGCAAAATAGAGATGGGAAGTAGGATACCAGGTGATATTTCTTCTATTCTGCACTATGAAAGAAACAGTTTGATACATAGAGATTATGTATGCAACATATAAATGTTAGATATATCAGCATCCCCAGAGATCCAGAACTAGTTGAGATATCTGACTCCGTTTTAATTTTTAAAGGGAGTAAATAGCTAATACATAGGACTGTTAATATATAGGTACAAATATTCCCACAGTGACTGTCAAACTTTTAGAATTTTTTTATTATTTTGAAAACTGAACATTTAAATCACAGATGTCCAAACAATAATTTGTATTAGTTTACTCCCACCTTTTTCAAAAGAGAAAATTGGATAATTTTTTCCAAACTTTTAGAAATTGAATTTGAAGGAAGAATTATTACTGAAAGACGAGTAGTGAAGTAGCTCACTGCCAGCTTTGATAAACTGGTTTTGTAAACTTTTTCACTGTTTCAGAAACAACTCTGTACACTCTAATTTAGTAGATATGGCAGAGAATTATGTACACTAATTTTCCCTCAATTTTTATGTGCTGTAATTCCTTGCATTGCATTGCCTTTGGTCATCTGGATTAGAAATTACAAGGCTTGAAGTCCAATACATCTGAAAGGTACCAGTGAGGGAATTCTATACCTTTCTCAAGTCACTTTCAAGCATTTCAAGGATTCCTAATCATCAGAGGCAGGATCATGGTGCATGAATTGGGTATTGGTCCAATCACTAACAGGCCAAGCAAATCATGTCTCTGTGCAGTTTATCACCAAATGTGACTGTGAAGGATTTTGGTCTTAAAAACAGAAAGGCTTTTTGGAGTGTCTATGTGGGTATGCACATAGTCTGCAAACTCTTTAAACACCATGTTCCTTTACTCAGGATCAGTGGTGAAATGTAAAATTTGTTACTACTGATTCTGTGGGCGTGGCTTGGTGGTGGGATGTAATATGACTGAGTGGGCGTGGCCAACTTTTTTTTTTTTACTTTACTTTACTTTTAAAACCAATTTTTCTTCGGCTGAAGAGGTTGTAAAAAAATGCTTTTAGTTTAGTTTAGTTTTAGTTTTATTTGATTTGTATACCGCCCTACTCCCAAAGGACTCAGGGCGGTGAACAGCCAACAATAAAATACATAGATACACAAAATTTAAAAAACCCAATAAAATCAAATTAAATTATTTGGCCCAGACAAATTAAAACACCCCGATAATTTAAAAAACAGAGTAAAATTTAAATATTTAAAAAGGGAAGAGATTAGGCCAAGCCCGCTTGATGGAATAAAAAGGTCTTCACAGCACGGCGGAAGGAGCGCAGATCCGGGATCCTCCGTATCTCCGGGGGGAGCTCATTCCAGATAGTAGGTGCCCCCACAGAGAAGGCTCTCCCCCTGGGGGCCGCCAGTCGACACTGTTTGGCTGACGGCACCCGGAGGAGTCCCTCTCTATGAGAGCGTACTGGCCGGTGGGAGGCTATTGGTGGTAGTAGGCGGTCCCGTAAATAACCAGGTCCTAAGCCATGGAGCGCTTTAAAGGTGGTAACCAAAACCTTGAAGCCCACCCGGAAGCCCACCGGGAGCCAGTGCAGCTCGCGCAGGAGAGGTATTACATGGGAGCACCATGTCGCTCCCATTACCACCCGCGCGGCCGCACTCTGCGCCAGTTGGAGCCTCCGGGTGCTCCTCAAGGGGAGCCCCATGTAGAGAGCATTACAATAGTCCAGGCGGGAGGTGACGAGGGCATGAATGACCGTGCGTAATGAGTCCCGATCCAGAAAGGGACGCAACTGGCGAATCAGGCGAACCTGATAAAAAATCCTCCCGGTCACGGCCATCAAATGCTCTTCTAAAGACAGCCGTGAGTCCAGGAGGACGCCCAAGTTGCGAGCCCTCTCCGTGGGGGCCAATGATTCGCCCCCAATAGTCAGTGATGGCGTCAACTGACTATATCGGGATGTCGGAAACCACAGCCACTCGGTCTTGGATGGGTTGAGCCTGAGCCTGTTCCTCCCCATCCAGATCCGTACGGCCTCCAGGCACCGGGACATCACTTCAAGGGCATCGTTGGGGTGATCCGGGGTGGAAATGTACAGCTGAGTGTCATCAGCGTACTGATGGTACTCCACCCCGAAACCATGGATGATCTCGCCCAGCGGCTTCACATAAATGTTGAACAGGAGAGGCGAGAGGACCGACCCTTGCGACACCCCACATATGAGGGGCCTCGGGGTCGACCTCTGTCCCCCTGCCAACACAGACTGCAACCGGTCAGAGAGAAAGGAGGAGAACCACTGCAACACAGTGCCTCCCACTCCCATTGCCCCTTTTAAAGCCTCTGACGATCCCAGGCTTTCTTTTTTTAAAAAAAGCCTCTGATGATCCCAGCTGAGCCACACGATCATCAGAGGCTTTTTTTTTTTACTTTTAAAAGCATTTTTTCGGCCAAGGAAGTTGTAGAAAAAATCCTTTTAAAAATTAAAAAAAAGCCTCTGATGATTGTGTGGCTCAGCTGGGTAATGGGGGGTGGGGCAGGGATTTTTGCTACCGGTTCTCCGAACTACCCGTCGCTACCGGATCGGGTGATCTGGTCCGAACCGGGAGCATTTCACCCCTGCTCAGGATCATGCTGACACCATCCTCGATGTAGGTGCTTTAAATGGAGAAAAGCATCTGTATGCTCAAAAGCACTTAAAAAAAAAAGCTTTGAATATGTAGCACTGCATAGCCCAACACTGATCCGTGTTAGCTAAGAGTTAAAAGAGTTTCCTGAAGTTTGTCCTGTCCTTGAATAAGAGCTTTCAAATGGCACCACCTGGCTGACTTGGAAAACAAATAAATAAAAGCATTTTAATCTATTCTCTTTTGATTAATGTCTACATCAGCCTTCTCCAACCAGGCTGTGGGACTATAGAAATCAAGTCCAACATATCTGGAGGTTAACAATTAGGGAAGGCTGTTCTTTAAACAAGCATTCAACACTGCTTTTCCTATTAAAACGTGATCTGATCTTTTAAAAAGTCTAGCACAGGTGGCTGCAATCTCTGAACAAGAACATAATTCCCCCATGGTGACAGGAAGTTTTATTGACGAAACACATGGCTTGTCTCAACCACTGTGATCCTGCATAAGCAAAATTACCCCAGCTGCTTGGAGAAATACCAGTGCAAATGGCAGAAGCAGCAACTGTGCTGGGAGGCCAGCACCACACCATTTTTTGCACTTCACAATCCCTCAGATAGAATGACATGAGGGGAGGGGTAAAAATTAGTTGCTGCCCCCAAAATAAGACTACATGGGGGAAAATACCATTCAAAGAAGGTATGTTTCTTCTAGAAAAACTAGAAAATGCCCAGAAATTCCAAATGTTGTCTTAGCAGCTCTAGGCTGAAGTACAAGTGGCCGTTATTTCCAACAATTTCCAACTACTTTATTTTGACACCTGTACTTCCTACAGACACAGATTGTATAAAAATATACAGGGGAAAGTTATCTGTATTACATAGCCTCACACTGTGGGGGTAGGTTTATGCCCAATAACCAGATTGTAGAAAACAAGGCATCAATGGTACAAGTCCTCCATTATACCTAAATATACATGTAATCTAATCTATTAGTCATCTCCCTCTGCTTCAGCGGAAAAGCTCAGAAGTACTAGTGAAGGATTTTCTGGCACTGACCAGGCTAAAATATCCAGAATTTTAAACTGTCATATTAGGAACAATTTGTTTAGAAGAGAAAGATTTGTAGAATAAAAGATGATTAGAAACATCTAAAACTCCCACAAAATAGGTTTAGCCTAGCAGCCAGCTTTTTGAGAAGAATCTTTGTTTTAAGCTGCCATCTATTCCTTTCCACATAAGGTACTGGAGCATAAACCTGGGATGTCCTGCTTGAAAATCAGTTGCACTACCATGGATCGTGATCTTATTCAACATGCATCTGACTTTCAGCAGTATCCAAGTTAGTAAATACAAACTAGTTACATCTATAGATAAATACATCAATTCATATTAGAGATGCAAAATTCCAGACAATCACTAGATGGAAGCGAAGAGATATAGAAAACTGTTGGTTGCCCAACATTCTGTAGCTCAGATATGGTAGTCCTGGATTAATCTGTCCTATGTACCTATATACACTATTTCACAGTATATACAATATCAATATACAGTTCTTTGCATACAATCTCAAGTTTTCAACTGGAAATCCTTTAATGTATAAATGCAGATTAGGTCCAATCTTCACTGTATGGACTGCATATACCCCTTGAATAGCTCTGCGGTTTTAGGCACACCTGCACACATACACACACCCCATTACACAACCATAGAGATCAAGTACTACCATAATTAAGCACACAAAAGCAGCCTCTGTGGTTGCATAGCTGGGAAAAGAACCATTTAAGCAATGCAGTGAACACACCCAAATCCACATCCGTTCCAATTCAAGGGATATGTTGTAAATTGTTAAACCGGTAGCCAAATTCTGGTGCCTGCTGTATATGCCCTCCCCCTTCCCTCATCTGTTTTGCTCCATCCTTTTCAATAACATGGTATTTTAACAGAGAATCGCACACAGGAGAGAGACCCGGTAAGGATTTGATTAGCTAGAGCAGACACAGACTCCAGCAACGCAGACTGCTTCATGTCGGAACAGGTTCTTCCCAGCTACCCAAATGTGTGATTTGCATGTCTAAAAACATAAGAGCTCTGGTCAATCCAGGATCAGCCCTTACCTTGAAATGCTGCAGCTGAAGAATCTGGTCCTCGAGCTGTTGTCTTTTCCCTTCTATTTCGGTCTGCCTTTTCCTTTTTTCCTTAGCAAAGACAAAAAGCAGCAGAAGAGAAATTGTCTGTCACTGGAGAAGCAAAGGTTTTCAAATGTGTTTTTTTTTTCATACGAGTGGATGTGCAAGCCAAGCCCTTCGGTTAGAGAAGCCACCTGATCCACCCGTGCCAGCTTGTCACCTACCTCACACAAACAGCATCTTCACAAAAATAGCATGTCAGCTAAGGACTAATGTCTTGTTCACTCAGGAGGAGAAAGATGGGTCTTCTCAAGTTCAGCTATGGGAATGGCAACGAAGAGCAGAGTCCCGGGGGAAGAGGGGGGGGGGGGAGACACAGCAGGCACAAAGCTTAACAACCTAGTTAAAGGCACAAATCCTAACCCTTGTGCCTTGCATCTCCTACAAAATGTAACATGCATGCAGAGCAAAATAGGGCTAGTAATAGTGTAGAGATACATATGAGATAAAATCAGGGTAAGGGCAAGATTAATTTACAGGGCATTCTATCCCTGGATCAATTATTATCTGAGTTTGAATAATTTGGGAAAGATAAGGTTTGGCTTTCCATAAAGCCAGTATCTTTATCATCGCCTTTTTTCATCTATTTTCTTCTTTTCTTCTCCTTTAATCTATACCTAAATGCAACACAAACATTCCCCAACAGCTTATTTTTCCTGCCATGATCCCACAGTGTTGTCTGGGCTCCCAGCCCACATGCAAGACATATTTCAGTCTTTCTTAGATATCCTTACATTCAGTCTTAAGGTAGCATTTTCCTCTTTTAGTCAACAGTATCTGGTAGCAACAACAAGGTGGGTAACATCTGTTGTATTTTATTTTGAAGGCAAAATTGGGTTCCAAGCCAAGGATGGTATCAGAGCAGTGCCTATTGTGCTGATGGGTGCATTTAAACAGAATAACAGAGTTGGAAGGGACCTTGGAGGTCTTCTAGTCCAACCCCACCCCTGCTCAGGCAGGAAACCCTATACTACTTCAGACAAACAGTTGCCCAATCTCTCCTTTAAAACTTCCAGTGTTGGAGCATTCACAATTTCTGGAGTGAAGTTGTTCCACTGATTAATTGTTCTAACTGTCAGGAAATTCCTCCTTAGTTCTAGGTTGCTTCTCTCCTTCATTAGTTTATTAACTAATCAATATTAACTAATCAATATTAACTAATCAATATTAACTAATCAATATTAACAGCTGCTGCTCCCTGGTCAACCCATCCTCCTGCTATTCCACTACAGGTAGTCCTCACTTTACGACCACAATTGAACCCAAAATGTATGTTGCTTAAGTGAGAAATTTGTTAAGTGAGTTTTGCCCTATTTTACGACTTTTCTTGCCCCACTTGCTAAGTGAATCACTGCAGTTGTTAAATTAGTAACATGGTTGTTAAGTAAATCTGGTTTCCCCATTAACTTTGTTTGTAAGAAGGTTGCAAAGATTATCAACATGATTCTGGAACACTTCAACTGTCATAAGTATAAGTCAGTTGTTAAGCATCCAATGTAAATTGTGTGACCATGGAGGTGCTACAACAGTCATAAGTTTGAAAAATGGTCATAAATCACTTTTTTCAGTGGCGCTATTACTTTGAACTGTTACTAAGCGAACTGTTGTAAGTCAAGGACTACCTGTATGGCCTCCCAAAAGAGCTCCATGCAACAGCATCAAGCCATTGGTTTCTCAGAAATATGCAATCACAAAAAACCCTGCTCAGCCAGTAGTATTATATCTACAACCTATACCAGTTTAGTGCAAGGCAGAAACTGAAAATTATGGAAATGCCAGTGCTCCCAACCCCCAGAGCATGGAGAGGTCTAGAAGTTGGTAGCTGTTGCCTACATAGAGAAAAGTAGAAGAGAGAAATCCTAAGTACGATAAGTGCTGCCTGTGACTCAGTTCCCTTTGTGATTTTGATTTACATGGAGGTTATTTTACATTTTCATTCAGCATGGATTACAAGAGAAGGGGGTGGAGGAGGAAGAGAAAGAACAGCACAGAAAGAAACTTGGAGGTGATGGACAGAGCCCTGCAGTCCGATCCATCCCATTCCAGCTGCAGCAATGTGACTGATGGGTATTTCTTCCAGTGGGTAATGACATGCAGAAGAGGGAGGACTGTCAAGCCAGAAGAATCAACCAATCATTTTGTTTATCATGCATAATCAGGACAGCCTCATTGGCAATAAGTCAGAACTTGCATGGGGAAGATAGGAAAGGGATTGGCAATGGGGACAGCAGATTTCATGCTGACATAGTTTTCTGCTGACTGCCCCTATTCTTGGTCTGCAAGGATAATGACAGGTTAGCAGGACTGAATAAAGGAGACAATATCCAGAATGGTTGTGCCAACTGATATACCAGTATAAGCAAATGAATCACTTTCAATTTTAGTTTATCTTAGTGGGAGGGAGGATTTTTTTTTTTTGCCTTAAAACTGATATGATGGTATGAGGGGCACAGGAACTCAAGGGTCATCTTTCCATCTATATCTACCCCACCCATCAGAGCAGAGAAGCAGGATAAGATATAGTTTCCTTCTCTTAAGGAGGTCCATCTATTGGGACCAAGAAGAAGGGCCTTCTCCATGATGGCTCCCTTCCTGTGGAATATATTCACTGCAGAGATAAGATTGGCCTCCATCTTAATGTTTTTTCACTGGTTTTGCCAGTGGGTCTGGTCAGCCCAGGGTGATACACAACCCATCAAGTGATTCTTGTTGCCAGAGGGATGGAGGTTTATAGGGTTTTGAATCTGGGGTTATATTTCTGTAAACTGCCTGGAGTCACCGCAAGTGAATTGGGGGGGATATATACAGTTTCTTAATAAATAATTATTGAATACTGATTGGCTGAAACATCTCTGCTTGCTTATTGATTGTCAATTCTGATCAGCTGCCAGTTCTTAATGATGTTGCAAATTCATCACACAGTAACATCCAGGTAATTAACCAGTAGCTAAAACAATTTAATTCCAAAAACAGAAAACTTGGCTGGCAACTAACTAGCCAGTCATATGGAAGTGATTAGAGAGATCAACTAAGTCAACTCTCAAAACAACCACAGATTTCACTTGATGTCCGTGGACTGGTCACTATTGTTCAGCCCAACTAATTGGACAAAATAAAAAAGGAGTAAATTGCAGGAGAGATTGCTTGATAATCTTCTTACCATGTTTCCCAAAATATAGTAAGTTATGTAGAAGCAATTTACTGGGAAAATAGGATTTTATCATGGGATTTCCATAACACTACCTTAAAAAGTAGCTATGATCTTGGCAGTCATAGGCAAATCAAGTCTAATTGGATCACAAATCACAGCAAGCAAGCCAGATTCAAAACACTAAAGGTTTGGGAGGGGGAGATCTATTTACACCTATCTATGATGAAATGTAGGTTTGACTCAGAGAAGGAGGACTGCTGAGCCATTAGAGAAAAGATACTTGAATTCTGGGAAAGCAGATGTGAGAAAGAAACTCAAAACAATTCACCTTTGATTTTGTAAAAAATAAGTTGAAGTGGAGAGGCTTTGACTGGCTTTTAAGATTCAGCCACATTATATTAAAGTACGTTCCAAGTCTTTATGTGCCTGTTTTCTGATCCTGCCTACCTTAAAGGGCTCACAGTCGTGGGCAAGGTGTTCAGGGTTAACCTTGATGAGGTATGATTCATTGAGGATGGACATGGCAGCAGTATATTGTACAAATGTGTTTTCGAATTCTGCCCACTGCCAGCAGTTCGATCCTGATCAGCTCAAGATTGACTCAGCCTCCCATCCTTCTGAGGTTAGTAAAATGAGAAACCAGATTGTTGGGGGCAATATGTAAACCACTTAAAGAGGGTTGTAAAGCACTGTAAATTATTATATAAGGCTAAGTGCTATTGCTATTAAACTGAATTGAATAGGAACAAGTACTTATCAACAGTTGCACATTCTTAGTTATAGTATTTAGCTCTGTTTTGGAGGAAATCTTTAATTGTTTTGCAGAGCACTATTATTTAGTTCTGCTATAGTTACTATCTTCCAATTTCTGTGTCTGGTGAACACATCTACAAAATGAGTTGGTCATGAAATTCATGTAATATTATGTGTGCCAAAAAATAGAAAAAAGACTATTGTGTAGGAATACCTTCCCTCTGACATTATTTTTTGTGTGAAGTTTAACCTTTTTATTACAGGCTTTCTCTTTCTGTAAGTAGGCTTTTCTCTTTACTTTAATTGTTGTTTTGTATGGTTTTTTTACACGTATTATTTGTACAGTACTTCATATTTTAATTGCTGATTATAGACTCCTTCAAGATTGGTAATAACGGGAAGTGGTATACAAAGATATTAAATAGCTATCATGACATCCACAACAACAGCAGCAGCTTAATCTTCTTCCAAAATGCCAATCAACTCCTTGGCTCCCTACATGGTTCAGAGCTGCTGCAAGAAACTCCCTTCTCTTGTTGGTGAAAGGAAAGGAACCATCTGTTCCTATTGCCAGATTTCAGTTTTCTGCCATTCTGAGACATATTATATTCCTTTTCTCATATAATAGTTAGTAAGATTAAGCAATCTCCTGTCACTAAAACCGCATTTACATTCAGGTTAGATTGCTAGTAGTCTCATGGATATATGGAAAAAAGACTAACATTACAGCATTGGATCAGGTATACATATTTCCCCAAATCCCAGTATCATGGTGAGGATTATTGTGTTAATACTTATTCCAATGGACACACATAAGCCCATAGTGACTGCTGGTGTATTTTTATTGGATAGCAGCAGTGGTGGAATTCAATTTTTTTTACTACCGGTTCTGTGGGCGTGGCTTGGTGGGTGTGGTGTGGTGTGACTTGGTGGGCGTGGTGTGGTGTGACTTGGTGGGCGTGGTGTGGCTTAGTGGGCGTGGCAGGGAAAGGATACTGCAAAATCTCCATTCCCTCCCCACTCCAGGGGAAGGATACTGCAAAATCCCCATTCCCTCCCCACTCTGGGGCCAGCCAGAGGTGGTGTTTGCCAGTTCTCCAAACTACTCAAAATTTCCGCTACCGGTTCTCCAGAACCTGTCAGAACCTGCTGAATAGCACCCCTGGATAGCAGATAGTATTATATAGCTATAAATCTATATCATGTATATGGCATTTTGTATACGTAGAAAGAATGCATGAGGAGAGAAACACTACTGAGTACAGTTAGTCCTCTACTTACAACAGTTCATTTAGTGACCATTCAAAGTTAGAACGGCACTGAAACAAGTGATTTATGACCGTTTTTCACACTTACGACTATTGCAGCATCCCCATGGTCATGATCAAAATTCAGATTCTTGGTAACTGACTCATATTTATGACGGTTGCAGTGTCCTGGGATCATGTGATCAGTTTTTGCAACCTTCCAACAAGCAAAGTCAATGGAGAAGCCAGATTCACTTAACAACCATGTTATTAACTTAACAAATGCAATTATTCATTTCAAAACTGTTGCAAAAAAAAAGTTGTAAAATGGGGCAAATTCACTTCACAAATCTTTCACTTAGCAACATAAATCATGGGCTCAATTGTGATCGTAACTTGAGGAGTACCTGTACTTTAATGTTTGTAAGAAAGTATTCTTCAGGCTGGTGCTTGTATGAAAGTAAAAAAAGAGAAAGGCTTATTTAGAAAATAATGTGCTAATTTAAAAGCCTGAGTCAATTACAGCCAAGAGTGCTCTTCTCCATTGTGAAGACAGAGCAACACAATAAAGTACCTGACTCACACAAATCAAAAGTCAGAACAGAAAAAGAGAACTGAACTGGAAGAATTAAGAAGAGATGAAAATCCAGGATACCAATCTAATCAATAGGAAACATACCACATAGAAAATTTGCAAACTGTGTTAAATAAGAAAAGTGTTAATAAGTACTGAGTCTCTTTGCCAATTATGTCTACACCAGTGGTGAAATGTAAAATTTGTTACTACCGGTTCTGTGGGCGTGGCTTGATGGGAGGTAATGTGACTGGGTAGGCATGGCCAACTTTTTTTTTTTACTTTTACTTTTAAAACCATTTTTGCTACAACCTCTTCAGCCAAAGAGGTTGTAAAAAAAATGCTTTTAAAAGCCTCTGATGATCAGGCAACTCAGCTGGGATGGTCAGAGGCTTTTAAAGGCATTTTTTCTACAACCTCTTGAAGAAGTTATTGAAAAAATGCTTTTAAAAGCCTCTGACCATCCCAGCTGAGTTGCCTGATCGTCAGAGACTTTTTTTTTCTTTTAAAAACATTTTTTTTAGCCGAAGAGGTTGTAGAAAAAATGCTTTTTAATTTTTTTTTAAAAAGCCTCTGATGATTGCATGGCTCAGCTGGGCATGGGGGGTGGCAGGGATTTTTGTTACCAGTTCTCTGAACTATCTGCCGCCATCACTACCGGGAGCATTTCACTCCTAGTCTACACCTATTTCCCCCCAGTGGTCAGTTTATAGATATAGAAATTAGTGCACGAAAAGTTGATTTCTATTTTATTTTTCTCTTCCAGATGCTGCATCAGCCTGTGGCATTGTTATATTACCAAAGCAACAGTTCACATTAATGACTGTGGTTTATGATGTCAGCCATTTTGTTCATCATAATACCATAAACTGGGCAAAAGACAGATATTATCTGCTGTATTCTAAAACTAGCGACAATCCCCTCCTTAAAAATATTGCTGAAAAAGAAAGTGGATTACACAATCCCAGAGAAACCCTCTTCTTTAATTTGCAATGCATGTTTACCTAAATCTCTTATAAAAACAAAACAAACTATAAGCCTGAAGAGTGTTTACCCTCATTTTTCACTTATGTGACATCCTGTGGCACCTATAGTTTCTTAAGAGCACTGAAGATTTATTTAGCCATATATTATAGGGTTTATTTTAGATTTTTGTTGGTATACCTTTTTAAAACATTTTTTAAAACTTTGTTCATTTTATACTTTCAGTTTGTAAAATTATGGCTCATATTTTACCCTTCTTATGCTGGTCTATGACTATAATAACGTTTTGATCGATTGAGCAACAAAGATAAAAAAAAAATCCTATTCATAGAATTCATATCACTATATGGTGTATTACTACAGCATATTTGGATTAGAGATGCCAGTGCCAAGAAAAGCCTCTAAGTAAGAATTAGCTTTCAAAGGTAATATGTACGGATGGAGGGTTGGCAACAAAGAAGATGCTTAGTCAAGTTCTGATCCAGATAATAATCATCTCTCCCATTCTGAAATTGGCCTAGAAATCAATAGGCAATCACTTGGCTTCATACATCTAGCTCTAAAAGCGGTTTAGCTATATAAACAGAGTCAGTTCCATTATATTTACTTTGCCAATCAGTTGTGAAATTGGAAGGAATATGGCAAAATGACCTCACCTCATGGCTGAATGCTATAGATATCCTGTAATCAAGACCGGCCTAAATCCCTCATTCCCTGGAATACAACATTCATCACACTGCTAAAATCTGTTCAGAAGCCATTTGTAGGCCTTTGTTTGCAACGCAATTAGGAAAGAGATCTGGGCACACTTACAAGTCGCTCACACCAATATCTTCTGAGTTCTGCCTGTTCTTCAATATTTTACATTATTAACCCAGAGACTTGAAAGTGTTTTTAAGCAAGTTAGCAAATTTTGCTTACAAAGCTCCCTGCCAATCAGAACCTGGTAAGGGCACTGACCCTGTCCTTTATCAGTGTGGGACCATCCATCCCACGTCCTCCTTACCCTTGAAAGCAGCTTCATGATATTACAGTTTGTACTTGGGACGAGGGAGGGATTGACTTGTGGATGCTAATGTAAAATGAATCCAAGGACACAGCAGAAAGGAAAATTACAACATGTGGTATTCTGCTGACAAGCACAAATTATAATTACAGATGGTGAATTCAGGAAACCTTCTACCTTTAAATAAGGCACTGGTCCCTCCCCCACATAACTACTTTCATTTTACTATTAAATTTGCAGATCGCAAATTTAAAACAGCTAATTCAACAGACTGACAGTCTTTTCTATTACTGGCTCATTTAAAGACATTCAGGCAAACATACGCACCCTATAAAATATTCCTCTTCCCTCATCTGTCATTATATGAAGAAAAAAAAAAAAACTACCCCACATTTTTTTCCTCATATAAAACACTATCCTAATCAAGATAATAAATATTAAGTACTGTGGTGACAGAGAGCTCATTTGGGGCAGATGCACAACACAATCTTGCTGACAGTTCTGGAGCAGACTTAATAGAATAAAAGAAATGGGAAAAATATGATACCTCAGAAACATGGGGCGGGGGGATGAAAAATCCAGCTCCAACTCACATCGCTTTTCTTCCCCAAATTAAATCTCTCTTGTTTAGGAAGAATTGTAGCAGTTAAAATGCATGTTTTACTTAGACTTTTTTTAAAAAATTCAAACAATTCTAGTTTTTATTAGGAATAAGATATTAAATGACTGGCACAAACAAATAATGAATTATATCTGGCAAATAAAAAGCCAAGGATAAAATTCAACAACTTTCAAGATTGAAAAGAATGAAATGGACTAGCAGCTTCAAAATTTCAATGTCATATTAGTTGCCTAACATGGATTTCAGAAGGGATTATATTTTCTTAGTGTGCAGCTGCCGCCGCCACTAAAACAGCTAATACAATAATGGGTTGTATAAACAGAGGCACAGAATCAAGATAACATGAAGTATTAATACCGCTGTATAAATTCATAGTAAAACCTGGAATACTGCAACCAATTTTGGTCACCATACTACAAAAAAGATGTTGAAACTTTGGAAAAAGTTCAGAGAAGAGCAACTAAGATGATCAAAGGCCTGGAGACTAAAACAAATGAAGAATGGCTGCAGGATTTGGGTTTGGCTAGTCTAAAGAAAATAAGAATTAGGGGTGACATGATAGCAGTATTCCAGTATTTGAGGGGCTGCAACAAAGAAGAGGGGATCAAATTATTCTCCAAAGCAGCAGAGGGCAGGGCAAAAAACAAAGGTTGGAAACTAATCAAAGAGAGAAGCAACCAGGAATTAAGGAGAAACTTCCTAATAGTGAGGACAATAGTGAGGACTAGTGGAACATCTTGCCTACAGAATTGGTGGGCATTCCATCACTGGAGCGTTTTAAAAAGAGATTACAGTCAGCCACTTACCTGAAATGGTATAGGTTCTCCTGCTTGGGCTGGACTACAAGACCTCCAAGGTCCTTTCCAGCTCCATCCCATCCCATCCCATCCCATCCCATCCCATCCCAATGGTTTCATCACTTTCATAGAAGGGGGAAGGCAAAGATTAATTTGGGTTGATACCAGAGGTGGGATTCAGCCAGTTTGGGCAAACCAATTGTTAAAATTCTGCCAGTTCAGAGAACAGGCAAATCCCATCACTGGCTGGCCCTGCCCCGCTCACCCCTCACCACCCCGCCCACCTCTTACAGCCACTCCTTTTCTCGCCTTAGTCTGCTTTGGCTGCCCGCTTGCCTTGCTCGCCAGCCTTCGCTGGTACCTGGTAGGTAGCCTAGACTCACGCCTGCGACCCAGCTGCTCTCTGGTTCCTTCCCTGCTTGCCTGCCTTCACCCTCGGCCTACAACATTATACCTGTGCCCCAGCTGCTTTCGGCTCCTTCCCTGCTTGCCTGCCTTTGCCTGCCTTTGCCACTCGCCTGGTAAGTTGCTGTCATGTACAGGGACAAAGGGGTTGGGTGGGGGACTTCCTCCCCACCTCTTGAGCAGTTTTAGAAAGAAAGGTCTGGAAACGTAAAGCCAGATGCGCCCCGCAGGCCCCGCCTCACCTTGCCCACCCCCACTGGCAGCTCTGGGCTGGGCAGCGGTTCGGCTTTCCTGGCGGCCAGGTGCCCGATCTCCACCTGCCCTGCCCTTTCCTTCCTGCCGCAGCTGGTGGCAGAGAGGAAGTCAAGCCAGATTGAGTCACTGCTCCTCAGCCCCCTCCCCCAGCCCGTATCTTGTCCCCGCCCGGACTTGCCTGCCGTGGCTGCCAGCAGATGGGGGCGGCCAGGGGCTGTGAGATTGCCCCACCTGGATCGCCCGTCTCCCACCCACCTCCCCAGTCAGGTTGTGGGAGTACCAGGCCTCCCAGCCATCTCCCTGCCCTCTGGAACGGCAGCGGCAGGGAACACAGGATTGACCTGCAGCAGGGAGGGAGAGGAAGAAGGGGCAGCTGCTAGCAGAGAGTGCAAGGTTGGTGCTTCTGGGACGAGGGGAACCGGGAAGTGTCTGGGTCCGGTTCACTCGGCCTCTCTTTCTCTCACAGCTGTGTGTCCTCCAACTGGCATGGATGGCAACAACGGCCTCAACATGTGTTGGCAGTGCTTCTGCTAGTACAAGGACATCAGCTTCATTAAGGTGAGGAGGAAGACAGCTGTGTAGGCCCCAGCCATGCGTTTTTGGATGCTCACTGCCGCCGCAGGCTAACACTCCCCTCATTGCCCAGAGTTCCCTGGCAATGCCCATGACATCTCCTAGCTCTAATGCAGGCTAGGGAAGTAAATCTGAAAACGTGTAATGTTCTAATGTACAAAAGTTATAGTTAAATGTATGGCAGAAAGTGGACTCTGGGTTGAATGTATATAGTTTTAGAAGAGCTGTGTGTGTGTGTGTGTGTACATACACATACAGTATATATAGTACCTAATGTATCTTTTTGTGTGCCTATACACAGTATACTATGTAATGTGTATGTACACATATGGCATATATACATAGGATTAAATAGTGTATTTTGGATGTTCAGTAGTAGTAAATAAATAGAGAGAGAAATTGTATCTTGTTGAGGTCTTTGAGGCGAGAGGCCGGGAGGCAGGGCCGGGTGTGATGAGTGATGTTGAGTTGGCCATGCCCACCCAGTCACATGCCCACCCGGCCACGCCTACCCAGCCAATCATTAGAGCAGACAACCGATTGTTAAATTATTTGAATCCCACCACTGTTTGAGAAATAAATAATGTTAAGAGATTATGAAATAGAAAGCAATTTATAGAATGTTCTGGATAAATATAGCAAAAGAATAAGCTCAGACTTCTCTTTTGCTTCCATATGAACGCCTACTTTTTTGATGAAGATACCACCAAGAAACTTGCTCAGTTGGATAGATTCCAATATTTTATTGTTAACAGGATAGCAATAAATGGAACAGGGTAACATTAAGATTTTTCACATTTCTTACTACATAGTGCTCTTCTATGATTAATTATATGTTAACTGCTGCAAGGATTTTGTATGCTTTTCATTGAAAAAGTTATTTGATCCCCTCTATGGAAGAATGGCTAATGAAATTGTGGGAGTATGTCTCAATGGCTAGAATAACTTCAGATTTAAAAAGTAAATTGCAAGTAATTCAATTCTATTTGGAAACAATTTTTAGACCACCGTACATTTTAATACACAGAATTGTGCCATACTGAAAATTCAGGGTTTATGTTTTATTGCCTTAACTATTTAATTCATTTTTTAAAATAATAACTTAATTAACTTAATCATCTCTCTCTCTCTTTTTCCTTTTGAATAACTCCAACTGTGTAAACCAAGACCTTAAAGTTTAATACATCTAATCAATCTTGTTTTGATTAGAAAATGCATATTAAATCCCTTGCAGTATTTTAAACTTTTAATGATGCATTAAAAGAATATATTAGTACCACGATAGTTTTGATTTGCTAACTATCCACCTATACTTTACTATTTAAATTTAGCTTTTGAAAATCTGCATTATCTATTTTATATTTTTATAAATTTATACTGGCATAATATATTACCATTTCCCTTTATTCTTTTAAAATTTGTTCTGATATCTAGTTTGTAAAAAATGAAATTAAAAACCCTCGCAAGGAATAGAACAAGCTGAAAGCTGCGATGTCTTCTTTCTAAGCCCCAAATTGTGTTTCGTTTTGTCCTGTTTTCCTTAAGTGACTGTCTTCACTCGCTCAGCTTTTCTACTTCACCCCTGATCGTTTGAGGCTTTCCTATTCTTTTTATAATTGAGAAGAGCAGCGGAATGGGAAAGAAGGATCGATCCTCCTTACTACACAATGAAGGCTGGCACTGGGATGCTCCTTATACTGCAGATTGTGCCTCCTCCAAGCATCATCTGTGACTTGTAAACAGAACACAATAGATGCTGCAATCTTGGCAGAGAGCATCCGAAGGAGGTGACGACAAGCCATTATTAACAGAGGAGGCAGCACAGCTATGGAGGGAGAATCCTGGGTGCTATGCTGCTTGCAAATTGCCTGTCTCTTCTACCCACTCATCTATGCTCTTGTATGCAAAAATGATCTTTTTTGAATATAAAGAACACTTGTGTTCTCACTTCCTTCTTCCATAGAACCTTATGGATTAACAGAGCCACCTAAAGGGCTACACACCTCAAGCTTCATCATCCAGTTAAGGGGGAAAGAATTATTACTCCGTATCTTTCTTTTTCCATAAATCTTTACATTTGCTAATAGAAAAAGTATTTTCTCTGAACAGCTTCTCTCTGCCTTGCAAAGAGCCCAGACATTCTAACCAATACTGGTGAGGTAAATACTCCTTCGAATCATGCTTAATTGCAAATGAGTTTTTGGACACATTCACAAAGTTTTTATGGCAACAGTACGGGAGTGGTTTGCAATTACCTTTTGCTGAGATTATTTTTCCTAATCTGGTTTACAGATGCAGAATTTCCTTGTGGTGTCCCATCCAAATATGAACCAGGTCTGATTCTATTTGTTTGTGAAGTCCAAGCAAGATAAGCCGGGACTGCTATTTGTTGAGACAGACATTTAAAATAGGTTCTTCTAATTTTTCAATCACCATTGGGTTTAAGAGACTCCAATGTACTATCTTTTCTAGGTATAAAGGCTGCTTCCTGTATCTATATTTTCCTTTTTTTTCTTTTTCTGTTGTTCAGACTAGTTAGCTAACATTTTTGGGTTTTTTTGTTCTAGAAAATCAATATGGCAGTCAGTGGCTGGCTTGATTAAAATATAGAGGACCTAAAATATAGAGGTCTTTTTTAGCATTGCTAATGCCTTGGTTTACATATAAAATATTGTTTATGAACTATAGTTTAAAAAATACAAAGTCCATACACCGTGCTAAGCCAAAAACCAAGAAATCCAAATTATGCAATGTGTGATTTGTCAAGGGAGCCTATTCCAACCACATATTTAACCCTGGTTTGCCAATATTAAGAAGTGGAGAGTATACATACAATTTAATAGAAAACAATGTATGTTTTGTATTAAAAGACCTCAAACTCAATCCTTGTGAAGAGCAAAGAGGAAAACTAGCATATGTTTCTATGAAGTAGAAAACATGGGACTAGAACAAGAACAATCAATTAAATGCACAGCAGATCTTTTGGTTTATAATCTCCACCCACTTGTACAGATAGTCTTCGACTTACAACCGTTCATTTAGTGACCATTCAAAGTTATAATGGCACTGAAAGAAGTGACTTATGACCATTTTTCACACTTACAACCATGGTCACGTGATCAAAACTCAGATGCTTGGCAACTGATTCATATTTATGATGGTTGCAGTGTCCCGGGGTCATGTGATCAGCTTTTGTGACCTTCTGACAAGCAAAGTCAATGGGGGAGCAAGATTCACTTAACAACAGTATTACTAACTTAACACTGCAATGATTCACTTTGCCACAATTGTGGCAAGAAAGGTCATAAAATGGGGGAAAAACTCATTTAACAAATGCTTCACTTAGCAACATAAATTTTGGGCTCAATTGTAGTCATAAGTCAAGGACTTCCTGTATTTAGCAGCGTGGCTACTAAGTATTTAAGCTGTGAGGAATTTTGCCATATCTTCAGCTCAAGAGATTCTACGGGATGAACTGCTCTATTAGATGGAGCAGAAAGGTACATCTTTACCCATAATTCCTCTGTGGGTGCACAAAGACATTAAACCTAACATGATGGGACACTGTATACAAAAGTTTCCAAAAGACATGGGACTTCAATGCATAGGTATAAAATTAAGCAGCTATTAAGAAGCTGAGAATCTGTACCCATTTTCCCAAGCATCACTAGCATTACTTACACCATTGAGACAAGCAAAATAGCATTAGCTTTAAAATGCTTAATTGCACATTCTTGGTAAAACATTTCACTCCCCCTGATGTGCCCAAATGTATGTTGCTTAATTGAAAAGTCACTCTCCTACATAAAAGGAAAAAAAGCACCATATGGTTTAGTTCCCCAAACCGGACCTTAATGAACTTCATGAGCTGCAATACAACATGTTATTTACAAAGTGTGGTCCTTTTTGAGATCAAAATTAATAAAAGTTGTACCATGAAAACCACATGGGAGCTTTTGTGGATTTTTGGAGCACAGAGTAATTCTAAATCTTGAAAGGTTTCATATCTTGGAATAGCTTATACAATTACAACTTTTGTGTAATGAGCAAAAGGTTGTCCTGTCCAGCAGCAAAACTGGAATGGAAGCACACTCATTGGTTTTGGACAGATGCACAACTTTCATGGGCTAACAAGCCCAAGGTCAATTAACCACTTTATTTGACATAAAGGAATTCTCCTCCTCCTTTATACCAGAAGTACAGCTGAGCCAGGAGTGGGTTCTACTTACCTTTACTACTGGTTCGCAACGGGATCGCGTGCGCAGATTGCCGATGATGACATCCGGGGCAGTGGGTGGGGCCTCCCATTGGCTTTACTATTGGTTCTTGCAAACCGGTCTGAACTGGGGGCAACCCACCACTGAGCTGGGTTGAACAGACCTCTCCATCTTCTGAGTATAATTTTTGTCCTTTTTAAAGTAAGTTTGTGATATATATTTATAGTTATCTTTATTAGAGTTAGGGCTATAAAGGTTTTTTACAGGTAGTCCTCGAGTTACCTTTTGTTTAGTGACTGTTCAAAGTTACAACAGCATTGTAACAACAGTTACAACAGCATTGACCATTTTTCACACTTACGACCCGTTGCACTCTCTAGCCCCATAGTCATGTGATCAAAATTTGGATGCTTGGCAACTGGTTTGTATTTATGATGATTGCAGTGTCCCGGGGTCATGTGATCATCTTTTGAGACTTCTGACAAGAAAAGTCAATGGGGAAGCCAGATTCACTTAACAACCAATTTACTAACTTAACAATTTCAGTGGTTCACTTAACTGTAGCAAGAAATGTTGAAAAATGGGGCAAAACTCACTAAACAACTGTCTCGCTTAGTAACAGAAATTTTGGACTCAATTGTGGTAGTAAGTCTAGAACTACTTATATTGTCTCTTACTGCTATTTAGTGCAGTATTATAAGACTACTATGTTATGATGTAACATCTTTATAAAATTTTTGGCTAGTCTCCCTCAGTATGCTAGCTGTGTGATATCAGCACTACGGCACCATATGCTTTCTCCATCTTAACTCTTGTTCCTTGAAACACTGAAAATTGCAGGGAAAGACAGAAAGAACTGTGTATAAAACTATTAATTGTGAAAACTGATTGCTAATTGCCCAGGATTTAGATCCTAGATTGACAGTGATATCTGGAAATTCTAATGACCAGGAGGCAAAGCCACCGATGTACATTTTTAAAGGCTACATACCTGCAAGGAAGCATTACTCGAAAATAATGCCAAGCTGTACTTCTTGTTGAGCTTTAATATCAAAGACTGGATGAGAAAAGTTGTTCCACATAACAAATGTACAGTTCCCTCTTGAATAGTGGGAAGAAAAGGTCAAACTTGATGTATTTCTATATGGGGAATTATGCAGTTAGAAAGCAGTTCTGAAGCTCTACAACCCTGTAACACTAGCTCCGTGATGGTGAATCTATGGCACGCATGCCACAGGTGGCACGCAGTGCCCTCTCTGTGGACATGTGAGCTGTCGCCCCAATTCACCTCTGCCGTGCATGCACATGTGCCTCCCACCGGCCAACTGGTCATCGGGTCTCTGCCACGCATGCGTGGTGGGGGGGCACGTGCGGGAGGTCCGTGAGCACATGCACAGCGGGTAGGGCGTGCGCACTAGGGGCGCACATGCATTGCATTTTGGGGGTTGGGGCACGCGCGCACTTTGGACACTCTGTCCGGAAAAGGTTAGCCATCACTGCACTAGCTGGTTTGAGATCTGAGCCTGGTTTATTTCTAGCTTAGCAATACTGTTTCTGAAACCACAGTTAAAAATGCTTTTTTCTTTAATCTCTTTACTGAAGCTATTGAAAAATCTATTTTTTTCTTGCCTCAGTCCTTCTTCCCTCTCTTTTAATAAGAAAGGTCGCCTGACAGCTTTTCAGCTCCCCCTCAAAGGAACTTCTGGAGAGATTCCTGGCACAGGGTGAAGCAAAGATGTGGATGGAGGAGGGACAATGAAATTATTACATTCCTCTTTTGTTCAAAATGCAGGTCAGAGAATGTTTTGCCACCTGTAGTTGTTCTGTGTTCTCATCATCCTCTTTGAAGTGCCATGGAGGACTGAGGAACCCAAAAGTGGACATGATGGGGTTGTGAAGAAGTGTCCTACTTTGGCATCTCAGTAAACAGTAGTGAAGAACTTAATTGTCACTGATTACTAGGAAACACCGCTGCCTGGCGATCAAGTTAGGCCTCAATTTGTGAATCTCTGGCTAGAGACGTAACATATAAAGAAATACAGATGTTTTATACAAGTCAATGCAAGAGATGAAGTAAGGTTAATATCCTGATGTAAACTAAAATCTTGCCAATTAGCAACAGCAAGGAGCAACCTTACAGTGACAATAGGGGTGGGGAGATTCTTTGCTATAGAGTTGTACCAGGTGGATTAGATACTCTTGATTCCTGTTTTGTTTTTGTGGTGTAAATTATGGCAGTTTGAATTTGAAGACAAATGATGGGTGGCTATGCAAAACAAATTACAGAAGAAAAGGAGGCAAGACAAGTAGTAACACTCATGAGGCCAAAGAAAAAGACAATTGAAAGCTCCACTACTGCAAAGTGCTTTGGGAGTTTTATTCAGTCTTGAGAAACTATTTATAATTCCTAGGCACCAGAAATAAAAATCTTCAGGAACGAAATACTTGGAAATTTATAGTTGTGGAGTGTGGGAAGGTATTGTGGAGATGGCAGTTTCCCTCTTTTTTTCATTTTTCAAAAGCTTCTTTCTGAAGCTTTTTGGAATCTTGAAATGATATGGCAAACACTAGATCTTTATTGTAATTCAAGAATGTTAGTCATTATAGGTGGCAATCAATGAATGGCACCAGATACTAAATATATGTATAATAATAATAATAATAATAATAATAATAATTATTATTATTATTATTATTATTATTATTATTATTATTATTATTATTATTATTTTATTTTTATACTGCCCATTCTCCCGAAAGACTCAGGGCGGTGTACAGCCAAAATTAAAATACAAATATACAAAATCTAGTTAAAATTAATTAAAATCAGTGAATAGTTTTGGCCGAATTTTAAAACCCAAAATTAAAACCCAATTTAAAATAAATCAATTTGATAGCCCCGCCTGTCGGAACAGTAGGGTCTTGAGGGCACAGCGAAAAACCCGGAGGTCAGAAATGTTACGAATATCCGGGGGCAATTCATTCCAGAGGGCAGGAGCTCCCACAGAGAAGGCTCTCCTCCTGGGTGTCGCCAGCCGACATAACTTGGCTGACAGCACCCTGAGAAGTCCCTCTCTGTGGGAGCGAACTGGTCGGTGGGAGGCTGTTGGTGGCAGAAAGCGGTCCCGTAGATATCCTGGTCCTATGCCATGGAGTGCTTTAAAGGTGGTAACCAACACCTTGAATTGCACTCGGAAGACCACTGGGAGCCAATGCAGCTCGCACAGGAGAGGTGTTACATGGGCATAACGAGGTGCGCCCATAACCACCCGCGCGGCCGCATTCTGGACCAATTGGAGCCTCCGAGTGCTCTTCAAGGGGAGCCCCATGTAGAGAGCGTTACAATAGTCCAGATGGGAGGTGACGAGGGCGTGAGTGACCGTGCGCAAGGCGTCCCGGTCCAGAAAGGGACACAACTGTATCCTCCTTATTAAAATCTAATTCTTTTTCTTCATTCCCCTTTGAAAAATGGACTCGCTGCCTTATGTTTCTCACAGTTGGTCATTAATGGCAATTGCCATGTTTACATTTTCCCACATTCCTGTTCTGAAGAACTCTTACCGCAAACATAGCAAGGCCAACAGGAGTTACAGGCCCCAAATTCCTAATAGGGCAGACTGAAAAAGGATGTTCTAGCAATGAAAAGGCTTACAATGTAATGGCTGTTTACTGTTTGCAAGGAGAAAGTCACGTAGGTATCTATAAACAGAGCAGGAAAGAATTATTGTGCATAATGCCGACCGAACACTGGTAAGATCTCATATTAAGAATTACCTAGTGGCGATAAGAGTAGAGAAGAGTAACTACTTTTCTACTCTTATTGCGTCATCAGATAATCGCCCAGCCGCCCTGTTTAGGGTGACCCACTCTCTGCTCCATCAAGAGACGCGGGAAGACCCCTTGGAGGGTAGAGCTGAGGATTTTGTACAATATCTGTATGGCAAAATTGCTCAGATTCATGAACAGCTGGACTCTGACTGGATTGATCCAGAGGAGATGACAGGGGCAGGTCCTGAGAATATTATTTGGGAAGAGTTTGATCCTGTGACTCCCGAAAGCGTGGACAGGATACTGAACAGACTAAATGCGACCACATGTTTATTGGACCAGTGTCCATCCTGGTTGGTACTGGCCTCCCGGGAGGTGACGCGAGGCTGGCTTCAGGAGATTATAAATGCTTCTTTGAGTGGGGGTGTCTTTCCCACCGTCTTGAAAGAGGCGGTGGTGAGGCCCCTCCTCAAGAAGCCCTCCCTGGATCCAGCTGTATTAGCAAATTATCGTCCTGTCTCCAACCTTCGCTTTGTTGCAAAGGTTGTTGAGAGTGTGGTTGCACGACAACTGCCTCAGTACCTGGATGAATCGAATTATCTAGATCCGTTCCAGTCGGGATTCAGGCCCGGGTACAGCACAGAGACAGCATTGGTCGCATTGGTTGATGATCTCTGGAGGGCTCGGGACAGGGGTTGCTCCTCTGTCCTGGTCCTACTAGACCTCTCAGCGGCTTTTGATACCATCGATCATGATATCATGCTGCACCGGTTGGAAGGGTTGGGGGTGGGGGGCACTGTTCTACAGTGGTTCTCCTCCTTTCTCTCTGACCGGTCGCAGTCTGTGTTGACGGGGGGCAGAGGTCGACCCCGAGGCCCCTTATATGTGGGGTGCCACAAGGATCGGTCCTCTCGCCCCTTCTATTCAACATTTATGTGAAGCCGCTGGGTGAGATCATCCGTGGTTTTGGGGTGAAGTACCATCAGTACGCTGATGACACCCAGCTGTACATCTCCACCCCAGACCACCCCAATGATGCCCTCGAGGTGATGTCCCGGTGCCTGGAGGCCGTACTGATCTGGATGGGGAGGAACAAACTCAGACTCAACCCATCCAAGACCGAGTGGCTGTGGTTTCCGTCGTCCCAATATAGTCAGTTGGTGCCATCTCTGACTATTGGGGGCGAGTCGTTGGCCCCCACAGATGGGGTTCGCAACTTGGGCATCCTCCTGGACTCGCGGCTGTCTTTAGAAGAGCATATGACGGCCGTGGCCAGGAGGACTTTTTATCAGGTTTGCCTGATTCGCCAGTTGCATCCCTTTCTGGATCGGGACTCGTTGCGCACGGTCACTCACGCCCTTGTCACCTCACGCCTGGATTATTGTAATGCTCTCTACATGGGGCTCCCCTTGAGAAGGCTCCAACTGGTCCAGAATGCGGCCGCGCGGGTGGTAATGGGAGCAATGTGGCGCTCTCATGTAACCCCCCTCCTGCGCAAGCTGCACTGGCTCCCAGTGGTCTTCTGGGTGCGCTTCAAGGTTTTGGTTACTATCTTTAGAGCGCTCCATGGCTCAGGACCAGGGTACTTACGAGACCGCCTCCTGCCACCAATAGCCTCTCACTGACCAGTTCGCTCCCATAGAGAGGGACTCCTCAGAGTACCGTCGGCCAAACAATGTCGACTGACGGCCCCCAGGGGGAGAGCCTTTTCTGTGGGGGCACCTACCATCTGGAACGGGCTTCCCCCGGAATTACGAAACATCCAAGATTTACGCATATTCCGCCGTGCCCTGAAAACGTTTCTATTCCAACAAGCTGGTCTGGCCTAACTCTCCCTTTTTAATTGGCTTTTAAATTGGCTTTTAAATCAGGTTTTAGACCTCTTTTAGATAAATTTGGATGTTTTAATCTTTGAGCCAAATTACTTAATCTGTTTTTTAATAGTTTTTAACTTCTATATGTATTTGTAATTATTATGGCTGTTCACCGCCCTGAGTCCTTCGGGAGTAGGGCGGTATACAAATATGAAAAATAAATAAATAAATAAATAAATAAATAAATAAATGTCTGTGAAAAATGCTACAAATGGTCTAAATCCAGAGGAAGAGAAATATTTTTCTGCCTTGCAATATAAGGCAATTATGATTTGATGAAGATTGTATTAGTAGCTTCTTCCCTCTACCTCCACAAAATATGATGATATTAATCACTAAGGTGAGGGGGTGAAAATTGCAAAACATTTTCTCCTAGCTATTTTTTAAATACTGAAATCATTTATTATATAGCGAGGCATTTCTCAATCTCATCAACACATTGAAAAACTGCCATTCCATTTCTTTTACTACTCTTATCAACCAAAAATAAAATATTGGAGCTGGTCTCATAGAATGCAATATATATATTACATTCATCAGGGGAAAGTAGAGAAGCTGCTATTTAAGAATAATATCCTGTACCACCAACTTTCTATTAAAATTTAAAATTTCCCTTAAACTTCAAGATTTCATCAAAAGCTTGTTCTGTTGAAAAAATCTTTTACGATTTAAGTTGGCAATAAGTACCCACAGCTTCTGCTTCCAGGCTGTTGGAAACTGGAAACCGAACTCACCAGTTAGCTGCGTGGCTTGTAGATTAGTAGAAGATCCAACCGCCAACATGTCTATGTATTGGTTCTTTTTATCTACTTTAATTTTGTTATTTTAACTTTTAATGCCATATGCTTTAATCCTGTAATTGTTTGATTTTGTTATTTATGGTGTTGTAAGCCACTCAGGGTCATTTGATAGCGAGATGGGCAGCATACAAATTTAATAAATAAATAAAAATAAATAAACACATCTTGGTAACACTAAAAATCCCCATTGCCCCATATAGTTTCACTATTCATAAAAGCTATTTCAAAATGGAGGAATAGTTTCCTCCCTGGACAATGTCCAACATTAGATTTTTACAACATCATTTTCTAGAAAAAAAGCAGGAGTCTCAAGATTAGTTTGAAGGCTATTTCCTATTTTACTTTCAAATTAAAGATTTTAGAGTTTCTTAAGTATGCATTACAATTCAGAACCATTTTTCGAGAAGATTTATAGCGGAAAGAAAGAGGATGAAAGCTAAAGCTGTGTCATAAAATGGGATTAATAATGAGATGTTTTTACTAAGAATTATTTTTTTTATTTCAGTTGTTCCCAAAAAGAATTGGAGATAATGAAGGAGCAGCAAAAGCAAATATGTTCATTTTGTCTAACACTGAGTAAAACACTGAGTATTGAACCCAGGATTCTATAAGTTGCAAAAAATTGCAAATAAATAAATAAATAAATAAATAATGATGTGGATTGGTGATAGCTTCATAATAAGGTAAAATGGACTGCTTTGGATTAGTTAAAAATTCATGTTAATTTGTTGTTATTTTGATTGGTAATTCTTATCAGCTCCTATAATTTCTGCCTTAATGTTATTAATACTTATTAAAATACCAAGCAGATATGATTATCTTTAAAATTTGTTCCAATTAAGTACTATATTAGAATGGTTTCTTTCTCTCCCTCTCTCTCTCTCTCTCTCTCTCTCTCTCTCTCTCTCTCTCTCTCTCTCTCTCCCTCCCTCCCTCTCTCTCCCTCCCTCCCCTTCCCTCCCCTCCCCTCCCCTCCCCTTCCCTTCCCCTTCCCCTTCCCCTTCCCCTTCCCCTTCCCCTTCTGTACCACTTTCATTCTTTATTTTTAAAAAATCATAATGCATAGTCCTGGATGTTCCAAAAGTACCTTTCTGTATCCGACTCCAACATGCCTCACAGTCCTGTTAGATATATTAGTACACAGTTCAGTTTTGACAGTAGTCAGTAGAGACTAGCAAACACAAACTTCTGTTGATCACTGCCTCAAATATCTTATAATACAGATTAAAGCACTTATATGAAATTGGCCAAAACCAATGCCTTATCCTTGCCTGGCCTGTCACACTTAAAGGATAACTTTGGCTTGTTTACTGTACAGTCTGAAAGCAACTGCTGAGTCCTTTACTATCTGAAATGCTTTGCCTCAGTGGGGAGTAAATTCACTCCTTGCTGCCAACATTGAAGGGTGGAATGTGGCACATGGAAAGGATTTCTCAGAGTTCACTCTGAGAAGCCGACCATGCCTATGTCTCAGCTGATGTTCTGAAGCTTCAGGCATTCTGGTGAGGCATTGACAAGATGAGTAGATAATATTAGCATAGTTGGCAAGGCAAAGAGATGACCGACCTCCTGGTCGTTCCAGATCTCATTTCATGTAATCCAGGCCTCTGGAAGGTTGGTAGAGCCCCAATCAAATGGTGTACATTCCACCTTGATACATAGCCTATGCACCAATCAAGGGGTGGTGTCATGCACTGAATTCCACATAGGATGCAAGAAAAAAAATCTAGGAAAGAAATAGCTCAGTACTGTAACTCTCCTAACCACCTTAGATTAGATGACAGGAAACTACAATTGCTGCATTTAACCTTGTTACTGAATGAACCCATTTCGTGGATTCACATAATTCATTTGTTTCTTAACTCCTAAGAATTTGTCAGTTCGTTGCAAAAATCAAATCCAGAAAGCATACACAGGCAGACTGATGCAGAGGATTCATTAACTTCTTTATATACACAATAATACATGAAGTAGGTTTACAATGCCAACAGTAGATTCACAGGCAGAGGAGAGATTGCTTTCAGTTCCAGTGGCAGACTAGTTCAGTTTCATTTTAAATCTGAGCACAGACCAGGCAAGCAAGTCCAGACTTGTTTAGTTTCTGTTTCAGAGCTTCTGCACAGACTCAGAAGCTGCAGATTAAGACACGCCCTGGCTCTAGTCGGTCTCAGCTCCCAAACAGCCCTCATTGGCTGCCTTAGTTGCTATGCCTATTCATTGGCTAATCTATTCCAGTTTATGCAAATTCATACCCTGACAGAATTGGATTCATACAACGTAAAGGAGTCCCTGTGGATTTTACTCCGCTAGTTATTGCCACCTATAGTGGGCAGTGCTCATTTCCATTCAAGGCCATTGAGTCAGTGCTGTCCAAAGATATTTCTATGGTCATGTGGCCAGCATGATGTCATGGAGCGCTGTTACCTTCCTACTGAAGTGGTACCTATTTATCTATTCACATTTGCATGCTTTCAAACTACTAAATTGGCAGGAATTGGGACAAGGACAGGAGTTCATTCTGTCATGTGGTACTTGGGTCTTGAACCTGGGCTGCTGAGTTTTCAGCTGACAAGCCCAGTATTTTAACTGCTGAGCCATCACGTCGCCCTTCATACAACATGGAAACTCACAAAAAGCTATGCTCAAACTAAATAATTTGCATGTCGTGAAAGTGCAACCGCAGCCTAACGAGTTGCATGAATACAGCCATTTTAGTGAGCCTTTGAATGCTTGCACAATTCTTGTGACATGTTTACGAAAAAATATGCATGAAACAAATGTATGAACTGATGAAAATAATATAGCAGAATTATGCTAAAGGAAATTGCTCCAAAATTGAGCACTAGGAGAAAGCTGCATGAACACATTCATATGAATCTTTGTAATTCTCTTTTAAAATCTCAAAGCCATTAGAAAAGAAGACAAAAATAAGGATGATAACAAAATAAGATAATTTTATCTATCCCTAGAGCAGATCTCACCTTGCCTGCTCTGAGGACTTCAGCAGGTGAAGGGTGCAGTCTCTGTAGGGACCTCAAGACATAGGAAGCAGATTTTTTTTAGACCTGGGCTTGTCCAACTGCATAGGTCCTGGGTGCTCCTCTAAAGTTTGCTTTTCTAAAGGGGTCAGATCTCACTAAAACACTGAGGATGTGGTGATCTTATGAGATTTCAACCATTTTAATTTTTTATGAAATTTCATTTTGGTTGGGTAACTGCTAGTACCACTTGGTGGTAGTTGTTGTTCCTTCCAACCTGTTATCTTGATGACTCCTATTTTACAGTGTTCTGCTTCAGCTTCTCATTTTTTCTGGAGAGTCAGAAATCATAGAACATTGTAGCCATAGCAAATACCCTAGTCCAGGGGTGGGCAACTGTGGCCCTTTTACAACCTGTGGATTTCAACTCCCAGAATTCCTGAAACAGCCAAGCTGGCTCAGGAATTCTGGGAGTTGAAGTCCACAGGTCATAAAGGGGCCATATTTGCCCACCCCTGCCCTAGTCCATCAATAATAATGATTAATTTTAGTGTTCAACATTATTTTTTTAATAGAGAATCTATGCAAAAGAGGCAGATATTGTCCATGGGCACAACAGTTTTCATGCCAAATATGGTTTTCTGTTAACTCAAGGAGGGGTTGATAGCACTTCAGTTCAGCACTCTGAATCTGGCAGTACAATTCCTTGCTCATAATATTATCAATGAAACATTTAAAGAGGCATGTGCATGTATGTACTTTTTTCAATGTACAGGCTTATGCAAAAATAGGACTCGGTAGACCTATGAATGAATAATGTGACACTTTAAACAATCTCTATCTCACAGACTGATGAAACTCCTTAAATGCTGTAAACACCATAGTTTCCAGCCCAAGAAATACCTCACAATGTATCCCTCCCACTCTGGCAAATTAATTCAACATGTATGAGGTAACAGAAGAGGCATGGAAAATGTTTGGAGCATGCCTACTCTTTAATCCCATTTTATGTACTTTATTGCTAGAGCCTTTTGGAAGGCAATGTTCCTTTTCATGTAATTCTCCCCACTAGAAGTTGGGTGAAGACCAAGAAAGCTTTGATGTCCAACCCAAATACTTTTAATACTTGGCTATGAATGACTTTCCTACCAGATCAAACTAAGTTTTATCATATCCTTTTCTTCTTCAAACCAGTGTCTGCATCAACAGAAAAGGCAGATCTATTAGATTTAAGAAGGATACAGAGGCCTTTGTTTTTTACACTACAAAGTCTAGCTTCTCTACAGCACAGCCTGAATGGCTGGGAATTACAATACCCAGATCTTACTTGCAAAATGTCTCAAACGAAATAGATGGAAGAACAATGATATAACAAGCTAGGTAAAAAGGTCTACCATATTTCCCCGAAATAAGACCGGATCTTATATTAATTTTTGCTCCAAAAGAAGCATTGGGGTTTATTTTCTGGTTAGGTCTTATTTTTGGGGAAATACGTTACTAAATACACCCATCTGGCTGACAATCTTAACTGGGACTTATTTGGGGGGTAGGTCTTATATTACGAGCATCCTGAAAAATCATGCTAGGACTTATTTTCCAGTTGGGTCTTATTTTCGGGGAAACAGGGTACTTCCAATAGGGTGGTAATACTAGTCCAAAATTTGCTATTTCTTATCTGTTGCTAAGATTCCAAATATACACTGGCTTCAGGGAGAGGTCAAGGAATTATGTCAGCAGCAATACAATCTCAAATATAAATGTGTATAATATTACAGCATTAATGTCTCTCACTGGAACCATCAGAAGCATTATTGGTCCAAGAGAGAGCATATCTATCTGATATAGTCCTCCCCATATCTTCTTCCAACCTGGTGCCTTCAAAACCTCCATGCTCATTGGGAATTCTAGGAATCCAAAACTTCTGAAGGGCACAAAGGAAAAAGCTGCCCCTTTTCAGTGTCTTAGGCACATCTATCTCAGCCCTGCCAGAAAGG
Source organism: Arizona elegans (assembly GCA_022577455.1). Lineage (NCBI taxonomy): Eukaryota > Metazoa > Chordata > Lepidosauria > Squamata > Colubridae > Arizona > Arizona elegans. Next base: position 8,906,445 of record JAKOOJ010000008.1, on the reverse strand, counting down.
CTTGGTCTCTAACTATTACCAGAACTTTATAGGAAGTGAACTCCTCATCCAACGGTCAATGAAGTCTCTGGCTGCATATATCAGCTAGGAAGCACTGCTAGTGATTAATTTTTAAACGTCTCTCATCAATTCCTGAATGAATTTAAAGCCATATCAAATGCCCTGTCATAGTGTGGCCAAGATAATGAATGTTCTCAATTTGAAATGACAACATATTAGCAGAGTCTTGCTCAACAAGTGGAAGGGACTCTGTGAATCAAAGAAAGTCAAAAATCTAAATCCCTAGTATTTGTTATTCAACTAAACCCATCTTAGACCAATCTTCCCCAGCATTATGACCTTCAGATTAAAGCTATATCTTTTAAAATTAAAACCCAGAGTTCCATACAAGCAGTCCTTGAGTTACAATCATTTGTTTAGTGACTGTTCAAAGTTACAACGGCACTGAAATAAGTGACTTACAACCAGTCCTCACACAAAGGTTGCAGCATCTCAATCACATGATCAAAATTCAAGTGCTTGGCAACCAGCATATGTTTACAATGTTTACAATGTCCTAGGGTCACGTGATTGCCATCTGCAACCTTCCCATCCAGCTTCGGATAACCAAAGTTAAGTCACATTTGCTTGGCAAAAAAGGTGATAAGATCAGGTGTGACTCATTTAACAACTGCCTTGCTTAGTAATCTAAATGTTGGTTTCACTTGTGGTCCTCCGCTGAGAATACCAGTATATGAATGGCTATTGTATATGCTGGCTGGGAATTTTAGGATTTCTGGAGGTTGGGAGAAGCTGTTTTTGGCAACTTGTATGAGAGTTAATGATTGAATTAAACAAAAAAGCATAGCCTTTGTCCAGAGGAATATACATATAATTCTCGTCTAATGCAGTTTCTGAAAACAATGAATATGAAACAATGAAGAAGGAAGTCATTGTTACTTACACTACAAAAAGTACAAAAAGTAGTTCTTTCTCTAAAGACCTATACAATTTAAATCAGTCACAGACTTATACAATTTAAATCAATCATCATCACCACTATCACTATTATTATCATTATCTAAACTCCACTCCCCACAACACAATGGGTTGCCTTAAAGTGAACCCAGGTTTTGCTTAATGAATAAAGGTAAAACTTAGTGGTCCCTCTTACTTTGGACAACTAAATCTTGCCATACTTTGTCATTGAAAATAAATCTCTGATTAAATCAACTCTTCCCTTGGCTGAGTTCACATATCGTGATAAGTTAAAAGAAGAATAAAATGCATTATGGTTTACCATAATTGGTGAACCAAGTCACTGAACTGAGGATTTCGGGGTAATATAACATTGAGAACTGACCAATCTTACTTTAAAATAGATAAACTATGGTCTTTGCAGAAAGCCATGCAAACTTCATGCCAGTGTATCTCCTGCTGACTCAAGGATTGTTGGTAGCACATCTAGTCAGTAGTGGAGAAAGATCACATGATAACTGACATCTAATTGCACCAAATAGATCACTCCTTGTGAAATCAATTCCACATCTTTCTGAAGTTAGAAGTGTGGATTACATTTTAACCATTTAGGGCAGCCCTTCAAGATAGACTAGGAAATCAAAGTCACAGAGGCGGATGGATGGATGGATGGATGGATGGATGGATGGATGGATAGATAGATAGATAGATAGATAGATAGATAGATAGATAATCTTTATTGTCATTTTTTTCCTCTGGGCACTCTAGCACACATTAAAAATGAAATGCTGTTGCCTGTTCTCAAAAGTACACACACACACATATATATGCACACATATATATGCGTGCAGCCCCGTTGTGAACCAGTAGTAAAGGTAAGTAGAACTCACCCTTGATGTAGTTCATATTGTGCTCATGAGATCTAGGGGGAATCTTGTCTGAATGTTTTCTCACTTTACAGTTCTACCCTAGACTCAGGTTTCTTTTATCTATCATGTTGGAAGTGGCTTTTTGTTCCGTTTCTCAAAGCTATTTCCTTGGGCCACTCCATTACCTCTGCAGCACACCCAGTAATTAATGATAGATTGTTATAACATTTTTAACAACTAGAGTAAAATTATTCACAGAGAAGTCAGCTTTTGCTTTATTTAGCAAAAAGATTTATGATTTTGGCAAGCATGAATACTTGTAATCATTGTCCAGGAGCAAAACATCAAAGCAGTTGGCTCCATATAAGGCTTGGCCACAGGTAGGGATTATTTTATTATTACTGCTGACTCAATTACAAGACAAGGTTTTGGGTTTTTTTTACACTGCGGTACAAGCTGGTCCTTTATACTGGCTGCTCTCGTTCCCTAACCCACTGCAATTATTTGAAGGAATTATTTTGCCTGTCATACCACCCACCAAGGGGCAACTAAAAATATTCTTCTCTTTAATTTTAAAGTTATGCTTTTCATCATCATTTCCAGAATCTTTCACCACTGAACTATAAAGGCTAAAACTCTAGGAATTGCATTGGCCCTCATTCTGTTAACCAGGGTGGATAAAAATCAATGATTTTTTTTAAAAAAATCAGATTTTTTTAATTTAAATCGGAGTTTCTTGATTTAAATCGGATTTTTTTTTATTTTTATCGAATTTATTTTAATAAAAAACTTTTGGAGTAAAAATCTATCGTAAGATAGTTTTCTATTTAAGATACATAAATTATTTAGTTTATTCAGCATGAAATGGAGCTTAGTTATGTAGCATGAGGCTGTATATTCTGCAACACTGGGACTATCGGTGAGTCAACAGTGGGTCAAAGGAGTAGCAGAGATGACAGCTGCTCTTTAAAAATTATGATTTAAATCGAGTTGATTTAAATCAAGCCTTTTTACTAGTGATTTAAATCATGATTTAAATTGTGATTTAAATCAACTCGATTTAAATCAAATCCACCCTGCTGTTAACCAATTCCTCTCCTCCAGTTACCCAAATTTTGTAGGGTCAGGATCAGAATCTTTTCTAAATCCATGCAGTCTCCTCATAAAATGAAAACTTAATATCCCAGACATTTATTCGTTCAATGTTTTATCCATTGCAATCAAGAAATTTTCTGTCAGAGTTTGCAGCAATCCAACCAGCACACAAGTAAACAATTCGGCAGGATTCATTTATATAAGAATTTATTTATTTATTTATTGGTTCGATTTATATGCCGCCCTTTTCCGGAGACTCAGGGTGGATTACAATGCGTTAAGAAACTTCTTTATATACAATACCATACAGCAGAAGCCAGAACCAGAACTCAGAATCCAGAAGCAATAATCACAGAAGCAATATAATAGAGGCACTCATATATATACAGATCAGTGAACCTAAGCCACGCCCAGTCCCTGAGCCATCTGGGTCACCAAACAGTCCCCATTGGCTGACCTGTTACCATGTCTATCCCAATTCATGAACTCTCACACACTGACATTTTCCCCACGTTTATGAATTCTACATTCTAGAAATGGAAATGGAATTAACACAATAGCTCTGCCCATTTACTTTGTCCCCAAATGACCCCTTCCCAATTTAGGAGGCAAACAATGCAGCCTTTTCTATAATTTCAGACAAGGTACATTCGAGATTACAGAGATGACATAAGTTTATGTAGGAAGCGGAAACCAACATAGAGTACTTAGAGCTGCTCTTACTCCTCCTCATGGGTAGACCTTATTTCTTTTTAAATGACTTGAAGTAGAATATTGTGTAATGGGATGACATGTATCACAGTTCACCTCTATTGAGTTCTGTGGGGTCTGTTCTTGTAATGTTCTTATTTACAGTATCCTAACCAAGCTTAATCTGAGGAAAAGTCTGTTGAATATATGGGAAATACTAGAATTTATATTATGTCAATTTTATTTTGCATTAAATATTTTGGGAGTCCTTTGTATAAAAACTAGAAGTTCCTCTTCGCCTCCTTCTCTTACAAATTAAGGCTACTGATTTGCCTGAAGTGCTTCAGGACAGAAATCTGAGAGCCAGAAATGGACAACTTCATGGGGCAGGGCCTACACAGAGGCTTTGCAAATATTTTATTTTATATTTTATTTTATATAATAAATATAATCTCATTATATAATAAATATAATAATCTCTTTCAAACTGACTGCAAGTAACTTCAAGGACATGTTGTTTTTATAGCTTGCCATTCTCTTCTTCTGTGATGTGTTTTTTTACTTTCCAGTCCTCAGGCGTATCTTGCTCATGCTCTTGCTTGTCTTTTTATATAGATAGTCCTCGACTTACAAGAGTTTGTTTAGTGACTGTTCAAAGAGCCAAGGTGGCGCAGTGGTTAGAGTGCTGTACTGTAGCTACTTCAGCTGACTGCTATTCAGCAGATCAGCAGATCAAATCTCACCGGCTCAAGGTTGACTCAGCCTTCCATCCTTCCAAGGTGGGTAAAATGAAGACCCAGATTGTTGGAGGCAATATGCTATTTAGTATACTGTCTTTGTTATAAGCTGCCCAGAGTCCTCGGAGAGTGGGCGGCATAGAAATACGAATAATAAATAAATAAATAAAGTTACGGCATTGAAAAAAGTGACTTATGACAATTTTTCACACTTATGACTGTTGCAACATCCCCATGGTCAAAATTCAGACACTTGGCAACTGGCTCAAATTTATGATGGTTGCAGTGTCCCAGAGTTATATATGATCACCTTTTGCAACCTTCTGACAAATAAAATCAATAGGGAAGCCAGATGTACTTAACAACTGTGTCACTAATTTAACAACTGCAGTGATTCATTTAACAATCATAAAATTCACTTAACAAATGTCTTGCTTAGCAACAAAAAATTGGGCCCTATTATTTCTTTATTATTTCTTTATTATTTGGACTTATATGCCGCCCTATCTCCGAAAGGACTCAGGGCGGCTCATAACAATAAAACACACAAAGTTCAATTTTTTTAAAAAAATACCCAATAAAACTATAAAGACCATTAAAATTTCCTCTAAAACCCCTTCAGTCCAAGCCGGCCAGGCGAAATAGCCATGTTTTAAGGCCAGGGCGGAAAGAGTGAAGGTCAGGGGCCACCCGGAGCCCCTGGGGGAGCTGATTCCACAGGATAGTGTGCCCACAGAGAAGGCCCGCTCCCTAGAGGTCGCCAGCCGACATTGTCTGGCCGACAGCACCCCAAGGAGGCCCTCCCTGTGGGAATGCACCGGGTGATGGGGAGCTGTCACTGGCCGTAGATGGTCCGCCAAATACCCCAGGCCTAAGCCATGTAGGGCTTTATAGGTGATTACCAGCACCTTGAATCTCACCCGGAGGGCAATTGGTAGCCAATGCAGGTCCCGCAGGAGGAGTGTAACATGATTATGTAATGATTATGGTCATTATATTGAGGAGGAGCAATATGGATAAGCACATATACAAATCTCTTCAGTGTGTCAAGTGAGGAACCTTAGGCCCAACAATCATTGGTAAGAAATTTAGTCAAGCAATATCTGGAACGCCATGGTATTTTCTCCCTCTGCGCAACATGTATACAAGTTTATCATATTTGCCAGAAGAGTAAAATCTATCACCCCCCTATCTCCTTAATATATAGAACATATGGAAAAGGCTCAAGTCTCAATTATACTAGTTTGTAAGCCAGGAGTTCTTGGACACATAACCAAAAGAACTAAAATTTCTGCTCCAGTTTTATATCAGCCAAAGAAAACAGCCTTGAATCCAGCACTCTTCCTGACAGATGTTAATGCCATGTAGATTTTAGGCTTCAAAGTGTGAGCTTCTTTTTCCATAGCTACTTTTCTTGTAAGCAGCCAACATGTAAAGTGTGTGTGTGTGTGGGGGGGGGGATGGAATAAGTGAGGAATGGAGGAGAAAGGAAGGGCAAATCATATTAGAGACAGACAATGGAGTCTTGTTCTCAAATATAAATGAAATCCAGCTGCTTTACAGCTGTGCCCTTCTGTGACACAAGCCAAAATATCAGGCAAAATGCAAATGATTGTCATCCATTTGAAGCCAATGCAATTTCAAGTAGCCCAATGGAATCGTGGCCAATGGACCAACTATTTGGTCACTCAGATATCAAGAATTTCAGTTCCAAACACAGACATCCAGAATGTCTGCAGGACAAAAGAATTTGGCCCACATACTTCCTAGTGAAACGAAATTTTATAAGCAATTTTTACATGCTAAATGTTTATTACAAATAACAGTAAATCATCAAATAAAAAACAGCATACATGAAGAGGAGTAGAAAAGAGAATGTTACTTATTAAGATACAGTACACCTGATCTCAAAAATGAAGTTATGTTTATTTTTTTCCCTTTAGCTCCACCATGCAGAAGTTTTCCTTTGCTCGAGATGGGAAAACATTTGCTCGATTCACATTTTAATACAAACTTGTTTAATTTCACACCTTTGAACTCATGGGAAAATAGCAACTGTTATTATTCACACAATTCTTCCAACTTTACCTGGCCATAACAAATGTCCACAACAGTGACATTATTAAAGGAAAAGTAGTGACATTTAGAGAAAATAAATTTGTATTAGAATCATGGATACATTAGTCAAAAACACATTCAGTGAATATATTTTCTCACGAACTTAAAAAAAATTAAATGGATGCAGACAAATGAAATTTAAAATGAAGAGAAAAGAGAAATGTTAGAAATTTTTACATAGTAAAGTGTCAACATATTTAATATTGCACATCATAATAGCAGCGAGAATAGTATACGCCCAACAATAGAAAAATGAAAAAGGAGATAATAAAGAAAATATTGCTTTGCGCAGAAATGGATAAACTGACGTTAGAATTAAAAAATAAAGGAGACAGAATATCATGATATACGGAATAGATTTTACCAATGCATGGAACTAAGAGGTGGGAGTTGGAACAGGAAATAACCAGGATTTGTAAACCCGAAATGTGATGTAATATATGTAAATATAACTGAGTACATTGGGTAGAATAATTATATATAATTAGTAATGTTTGACGAATATATATGATATTTGTTTTATATTTTAGTGTGTATGGCGGAGATGACGCCAGGATGGTCACTGTGTCCAATATTTTAATAAGAAATGAATAAATAAATATTTTAAAAAAAGAAATGTTAGAAATTTTTCATCCATTTTCTCCCAAAATTTTCAGATTTGTAAATTAATCTATTCAGTATCCTTTAATAAAATATTTTGTCAAAGCTATAAGATGCGTTCTGGCTGCATTTGGATTTAATAAATAAGTATAATTACATGCTAATGCTGCAATTTCCTCAGGTGTCCAGATGGCTGGCTCAGGAATTCTGGGGGTTGAAGTCCATTAAGGGGCCATAGTTGCCCACCCTTGCTCTAAATCTGGCCTGTCAAACTGGCAGCCCATGGGCTGGATACGTCATGCTCAGGCAACGCCCACCCTGGCTCCAGAAAGGCAAAAAACATCACAATCCAGCCTGTGATGCGATCAAGTTTGACACCCGTGCTCCAAACTATATCCATGATTAACAATATTAAATATTTTGTTTTAGATTTCAAATAATGGTGAACTCAGATCAGAAGCAGAATTTCTAATAGCCTTCTCATGAGTCACTGAACATAGTCATGGTAGGGGAAACACACTAGCCAAAATTTGTGTATATAACATTAAACCATAGTTTAGATTGTGTCTGAATGCAGCCCATACTTAAACTGTTATTTCAGTTTTTATCTACTGCATGTATATGAAATGGTGACCGATTAAGAAAATATAATAATCTTGGCTCTAGATTAGAAGCAAGGGCAAGCTTACTTATGGGCCAATACTTTTATAAAGTATTTTATTTACAAGAACTCTCACATCTCACAAAATATTTCTTTTCCAAATCTTTAGCAGAGTAACAAGCACACCATAATAAAAGTCATTATTATACCAAATAAATTAAAATTCATTTAATCTGTCCTTCTGTTCAGATTGCTAGTAGATAAGGAAGCCAGTGATCTTATTGAATGAATATATGTACACAGCATATACAGTTATTAAAAATAACTGTAATAAAATTAGAAAGCTTTTACTAAATCTGCAATAGCCACAGTGAATGCCTTTTATTGTCCAGAAAACAAATAAAGCTTACTCAGCAAGAATAGTTGATTTTCTTTCAGAAGCAGGCTACTATGATACAGTATAAACATCAAAAGACAAAAACAAAACTGAACTGACTTTATTCTAAAATTATTCACAGATATTTCTAATATCTTTGAATAGTTTGTGAAATCTTTACCTGTGTCTCATTTCTGACAAAACTATTTCTCTAAGAAATTTCAGTTGTTTGAACTGTCTTCTTTAGACATTAATAAATATTAATTAGGAGAAGTGGAATAACTAAAAAACGTCAATAAAAGAATTATTTTCGTGGTGATTGGGTGAATCACACGAATTGTCTAATGCTGTGGTGGAGTTCTCCATCTGTCACTAGACTACAAAATCTAACAGCTCTTGCTTACTTGTTGGCTCATTCTAATGGGAATTAAAAGCCAAGAACATTTGGTGATCATATTTCTCAACACTGCTCAAAAATAAATGGCAGAGAGCCAGGGTGATAGCCTGAATAAACAAGACAGTACAATCTAAATTCTTGGGTAGCATTGCAAATCTTGAGGATGCTCCTGGACACTCTCTAAAAGCTGTCCCCACATTGTAATTTTAAAATTGTTAGAACATTGGAACATTATTAGATGCTTGATAAATCTCATATTTAATAGTTAATTTAGGTTGCACATTAATTTAAAATAAAATTTATTTCGTCTCCTGGCCTTTTCTACTAGGTTGAAGTATGACACTAATAAATCACTAAAAAAGCAAATGTACAGTAGTACTCATTTCCCCCACTAAGGTTGCCTCTCCTGCAAAGTCTTAAACCAGGAGAATCTGCTTACAAGTGTCCATGGAGTCTGTCTCCTTTGATCTATTCACGTTTCTTAACCTTGGCATATGCGGACGAAGATATGTGGACTTCAACTCCCAGAATTCGCCAGCTAGCTGGTTAGGCAATTTTGAAAGTTTAAGTCTACACATCTTCATATTGCCAAGATTGAGAAAGACTGGTCTATGGTAAAAGGGAGATTAGAATATGGTGATTTTATACAGGTGTCAGGGACAAAGTAATGACTGCCATGTTTTTTGCAACTGGCAGTGATTTTGTTCTGAATTTCCTTCCTTATTTTCTGATCATGGAAATTAAAGCATAATGAATTGGATGCCCTAGAACAGGGGTGTCAAGCTTCAGCCTGCTGGGTTCTTAGATCTGGACTGGGGGGCCACCTTGGAAACAGTAAAGGATTGGCCCGCAGTGCTTCTGCCAGCAAAAACGGATCTAGGGAGGGCTGCGTGCAGCTCTCCCGAGCTCCATTTTCGTTGCCAGAGGGCTGCAGGAGGCCGTCACAGCCAAAAATGGAACTCGGGAACCCGTTTTCATTGGCAGAGCGCTCAGGCCACTACAGGTGCCCCTGATATGAGTGACGTTGAAATAGCCAAAACCACCCTGGCCCCCCGAAGTCAAATACAACCCTGATGTGGCCCTCAATGAAATCCTGCTCTAGTCCAACCCCCTGTTCAAGCAGGAGACCCGGCCTAGACCATTTTGGAGAATTGACTATCCTGTCTCTTCTTACTCTGCCCTGGGAAGCCACCACTTCCTGTCTGACCTGCTTCCTGGTTCTCTTTCAGGGGGCCACAGAGGACCACGATCTGAAGCAAGGAAAGAAGTTGAGGGTCCCCCAAGAATTCTGCTTCTTGGCTTGCCAATGCTGCCACAGGGGAACGGTTTGGCTTGGTGTGTGTGTCGAAGCATAGCATAGAGTTGGAAGGGACCTTGGAGATCATCTAGTCCAACCCCCTGCTCGAACAGGACAGTCTTCCAGAATCATAGGATAACAGAGTTGGAAGGGATCTCGGAGGTCTTTTAGTCCATCCCCCTGCTTGAGTGGGAGACTCTTACAGAATTACAGAATAACGGAGGGGACCTTGGAGGTCTTTTAATCCAGGCCCCCTGCCCAAGCAGAAGACCCTATACTATTTCAGTCAAGTGGCATCTTCTATCTATCTCAGGGGAGTCAAACTTAAGGCCCGGCAGCTGCGGGGTGCTTAGATCTGGTCCGCGGGGATGCCCAGGAAATAGCAAAGGACCAACCCGTGGTGCCTCTGCCAGCAAAAATGAGAGCTTGGGAGGACCGCGAGTGGCTCTCCTAAGCTACATTTTTGCTGGCAGAGGGTTACAGGAGGCCGTCACAGCCGAAAACAGAGCTTGGGAGCCCATTTTTGCTGACAGAATGCTCAGGCCACCACAGGCACCCCTGACACGAGTGATGTTGACCTGACCATGCCCCCTGCCCCCCCCAGGTCAAGCACAACCCTGATGAGGCCCTAAATGAAATCGAGTTTGACACCCCAGCCTTAGAAAGTCTAGTTCCTATAACTGGCAGTAAAGGTTATTAACTCCAATATATAAAATGAAGAACGGCCAAATTGGGATGCCAATTCATGGTGGTCAAACCACATTTTAGTTGCAAAGCCTAAATTGTTTCTTCCCTAAAACCAGAAAATCATGCAACTTACACAGTAAAAAAACCCCTGTAGATGTCCTTGTCTTGAAAATGTAGTATTCCATCCAGGTAATATAAATAAGCCCTGTAATATGTAGCTGGAGTGATCCTGAATAAAGGTATAGATATACAAAAGTGTATAATTTACTTGGTCTATCCCCTGACATACATTCTTCAACAGTTTTAATCACAGAAGAGCTCAGGCTACAATTCAAAACAACCAGCCACTCTATTTAAGTACCTGTGGTTTGATTTCAGAAGTAGATCACTCAAAGAACAAAAGGTAAACTAAACTGACACTCACCCGTGAGGTTATGATGTATGTTTTTATCAGTTTTTTTACCTGGTTTCTAACTTGATTTTGATTACAGAACATTGGATTGGTCATTTGAATTAGGACTGTACTATGAGATTTCGAGGAAAAGGATTATTTGTACAAAGATAAAGTTTGAATAAGAAGCGACACATCACATACATGTTCTAATCAGAATGATTTTTATTCTGACAGGCACATAGAAGTAAAATGTTGGCAGAAGTGCCATGAAACTGATTATTCCTACTTTGTACTTTCCTTCCCAAGCTAAATTTAACCATTCAGAAGGGCAGTTAGAACTGGCTAAAATGACTTTCCCTCCTATGAATATGCATCTCTTAAAAGATTGTCTCAGTTTAATTGACAATCGTAACAGAGATGACAGTCTCAAATAGAGGCAGGAGCCAACCAGAAATTGAGAGTGTATTTTTTTCTTAGCATTTTGGCCTTCTCAGGCAAGAAATCGATATGAGGCCTCTCATAACAGTAACAGTGTCCCATCTGTAGCCATATTTGTATTAAATAATCTGATCAACTCTATCAAACAAATATATTTAAAAGCATGCAAAGACACTTGCCAAAAAGGCAAAGGATATTCACATTCCCTTCTTAGCCAACCTCAAAGGAAAGCTTTGACAGACTACATTAGCTGCTCCTTCAAAGCTCAAACACAAAAGGCCTTTTATTTATTTTAGACAAGGAAATTCTAAATTGTCACGAGGCAAAAATAAACTTGTCTGTGACATGGGGGTCAGAAATTAAACATGAGAAGCAGGAAATTGTTCAAAGTAATGGATCACACACTTCTAGATTTCCAAAGATCTAGAAACATCATCTGTGAACTAGTTAAAAAGGCACTCTTTTTCATTTTTGAAATGTCCTGGCCTCTGCTTTCACGGAGAAGGAACAGCGATTGAAGAGCCCACCCTGTAACTAGGCCAAAATGATCACAGGAACCAGATGGAAGTTCTAGAGAAAGAACCATAATAGGCAAGTGTTACAATACAGATGTATTTCAGAGATATTTTAACTTCAGTTCCAGGCCACCACAATAAAGTAAATAGAGGTAGTCCTTGATTTATGACTGGTTGCTTAGCGATCATTCAAAGTTATGAGTGACCAGCCCCCAAAAGGAACTTATGAAAGAGATTTGAAGTTCAATTTCCACTCCCCTGAGGTCATGTGATCATTTTTTGGGCAATTGGCACATATTTATGGCTGTTTGGAGTGTCCTGCAGTCAAGTGATTGCAATGTACACTGTTTTTCCAGAAATGGGCATTTAGTTCTTTTTTCCAGCAAAAAAATGCCCCATAGGAAACAAGGGGTTTGCTTAATGACCACAGCAATCACCATTGTATTCACTTAATGATCGTTGCAAGAAAGGTTATAAAATCAGGCGTGGTCACGTGATTGTAAAGTGGTCACCAACTTTACAATCACCACAACCTACAACCAAAATTGCAGGTTAATTACAGTCGTAAGTCAAGGACTACCCGTACTGCAATAAAGCATGTCACATAATTTTTCTTTTGTTTCCCAGTGCATATAAAAGTTATGTATACAACAATGTACATATTTAATTAAAAAGACTTTATTGATAAAAATGCTAATAATCATCTGATTAATAGTACTGAAAGAGTTTGAAATATTGCAACAATTACTAAATTGTGGAACAGAGATACAAAATGAGCAAGTGCTGTTGGAAAAAGGGAGCCAATAGACTTGCTTGATGAGGGTTGCCACAAAATTTCTATTTGTAAAAAGAAATAAAATGCAACATCTGTGAAGCACAATAAAGCACCATGCAATAAAACACGGTATGCTTATATAAAATCTGTGTTCATGAAATCAGAAAGAATCTAGAAAGACTTGCATAGAATTAACCAAGAAAGAAATGGGTAATGTTGGGTTTCCATTTTTATTTTTTATCATTCCAGTTAATACTGGTAAGATGATCAAAAATTACCAGATTCTACTATAGCCATTTCCATATCAACATCATCATGATTTTATTCTGCCTTTTTGACTATACTGGTCAATTCAAGGTGACAAACATACCATGCATGGTTTTCATGCATAAAGCAGAACTAGAATTCACAGTCTCCTGGTTTCTAGGCCAGCATGCTTTTTTTTTGTTTTTTTTGTTTTAATTTGATTTATATGCCGCCCTTTTCCGGAGACTCAGGGCGGCTTACAATGCGTTAAGCAATAGCCTTCATATTTTTTGTATATTTATACCAAGTCAGCTTATTGCCCCCACAAACTGGGTCCTCAATTTACCTACCTTAGAAAGGATGGAAGGCTGAGTCAACCTTGAGCCTGGCAAAATTTGAACTTACTAATTGCAGACAGCTGGAGTTAAATTACAATGCATTAGTCTGCTGAGCTATCCAGAAGGTAGCTGGATAACCACTACATCAAATTATCTCTCATACTACAACTTTATATGTGATCAAATTAATAGCAGAACATCTAATACTGGCACCTGCATTTTTATTTTTCCCACACACTATTTTTGTCCTTTTAGATCATCTCTTTTAGATTATAATTTAAAGAAAAGGATATTATGTTTTTTATTTATCAATAAGCTTATCTGGGAGCCTTTACAAATGAAAAGTAGAATATGAATGCTTGTATAAATGATCAGAAATATGGATGGAGACAAAAAGTTTCTAATTAACACAAATCACCTTAACCTGATTAATAGACAAATTAGGATGAACTATTTTTCAGTTTCTTTACTCACACACACAATGGTCAATGCTTGCAAACCAAGCATAGAATAGTAAGCAATATCTTGGAAAAATGTGTTTATTAGGGAAATGTGTTTTATGAGATTTTTTTAAAATAATAAACTGATGCAAAAGTACAAAGAAACTTGTCCTGGAAAAACAAAAACTTTATTGAAAATGAAATAAATGTCTTCATTTATAACTAGGGAACACTAATCATACGTTTTACCTGTGGGAAATCATTAATGTTTAATTTTTGCTCCAAATGAAATATGTTTTTTAGCTTTGCTGATGTATTTTGCACTACAGTTACTGAGATAATTCATGCAGTTCATGAGGCATGATGAGTTGCAAACAAATCAAAGAGAGAGAGAGACAGACACCAAGCGTAAAATATCAAATAATACAGGACTGTGAGTAAAGACACATACACAAAATGAATCACTCCAGTACAGGGGTCTCCAACCTTGGCAACTTGAAAACTTGTGGACTTCAACTCCCAGAGTTCCTCAGCCAGCAAAGCAAAGCTGGCTGAGGAACTCTGGGAGTTGAAGTCCACAAGACTTCAAATTGCCAAGATTGGAGACCCCTGCTCCAGAAGGTGCTTTGCTATTTATCCCCAAAGGAAAACTCTAGAGCAGCATTTCTCAATCTTGGCAACTTCAGCATGCGTGAACTTCAACTCCCAGAACTATCAGCCAACAGAATTCTGTTCTCCAGAAGGCTAGAGAATTCTGGAAATTCAAGTACACACATCTTAAAGATGGGAAACACTGCTCTAAACAAAGAGATTGGCAACTTTAAGATGCTTGGATTTCAGTTCCCAGAATTCCCCAGCCATAGTCCACTCACTTTAAAGCTGCAACTTTGAAAAACACTAGCTTAGAACAGTTCCTTTTAATTTACCAGATAAATTCCTTGAATAAGGAAAGTTAAGCTCAGGAAGAATGTTCTATACAGGTAGTCCTCAACTTACAAGCATTCAAAGTTACAACAGCACTGAAGTGACTTATGACCAGTACTTGCGCTTATGACCATTGCACCATTCCCACGGTCACGTGATCAAAATTTGAAAGCTTGGCAACTGGTACATATTTACGACAGTTGTCGTATCCTGGGATCAATTGATGTGATTCCAGGATGCAACAGATTGCATCCATTTGCAACTTTCCCAGCCAACTTCCAAAAAGCAAAGTCAACGGGGGAAATCTGATTCACCTAACAACTACACAATTCTCTTAACTTGAAAGATTCGCTTAACAACCACAGCAAGAAAACTAGTGAAATGAAACAGGGCTCACTAAACAACCACCTTATTTAACAATGGAAATTCTGGTCACAACTGTGGTCATAAGTCAAGGACTATCTGTAATCGTATCCTTGTTTTCCTTAATGAAGAAAAGTGACATCACATGAACTGCTTTTAGTCAAGTAACTACAGCCTAAGTCTAAGTAATTATGGCCCAACTTTCCAAATATCCAATCAGAATCAGATATGGCTTTGCAGATCATATGCTACCCTTTGAGTGGAGTCAACAAGGACATAGCAGGTTATTGGTTATTAGTCCCAACCAACAGTATGGCTGCAACACTCAATAAAAACTAAGTTCATTTTTTGTTTGTTTGGGGGAGGGCACTTTGAGTCAATGTTGATTCTTGACAACTTCCTGGACAAGTCCCTGCAGTTTTCTCAGCAAGATTTCTGAAGTGACTTGCCATTATCTTCTTCCTAGGATTGAGAGTGGGGTTAGCCCGAAGTCACTCAGCTGATTTTACACTTAGTGGGACTAGAATTCACAGTCTCCTGGTTGTCTTAACCACTACACCAAATTGTCTGTCTAAGTCTAAGTGAAAGATATGATGTTACAGCATTCTATATATTTTATTTGATGAAGGGAAGAAAGTTTAAGAATTCTATTCTAGTTCTGCATTTCTTAGGCATAATGTATATGAAAATTTAAAAGTTCTTATCTACTCCAGAAAGAGAACTGATGTTAGAATTTTAAAATTTAGAAATTTAATTTTAAATAGTTTAAAAATGTTCTACTTACCTTGATTCCTTGAACCTTGTCACAATGTTCAGATTGATTATAAATCTACTCAACTGAATAGTGCACAATTCTGTAGGGATTTTAGGTCCTTACTGAAGCAGGAATTATAGAGGGGCAAGTCATACATGCAACATCTATCTCAAATGAACAAATGACCACTGAAACATGGCAGGTCATTGCAACAAGGCAACCTAATCTTGAAGCTTCGTATTCTAATATTAAATTGCACATTCAAATTAATAACAGCTCACCTCACCCTCATTTCTATTCAACATCAATCTGGCCTTTAATAATTAAAATGTAATTTCTAAAGAAATGTGGGGAAAAACATCTCTCTACAGGTAGTCCTCAACTTACGATCATAATTGAAACCAGAATTTTAGTTGTTAAGCAAGGCAGTTATTAAATGAGTCATGCCCAATTTTGCAACCTTTTTTGCCACAATTGTAAGCAAATCATGCAAGTTGTTGAGACATGTGGTTGTTAAGCAAATTCGGCTTCCCCCACTGACTTTCCTGGTCAGAAGCCAGATAGGAAGGTCACAAATGGTGATCACATGACCCCGGGACATTGCAATAATTGTAAATACATCCTGGCTGCTAAGAGCCCAGATTTTGATTACATTACTGTGGGGATGCTATGATGGTTCTAAGTGCGAGGCCCGAATGTCACTTTTTTCAGTGCCATTGTAACTTTGAATGGTCATTAAATGAATTGTTGTAAATTGAGGGCTAACTTTATTTTTGAGTCAATGCTACCCACTCATTCTTGAGTCGTTAAAAAGATATGTTAGCATGGATTGTGCTTTGTTTATTTATTTATTAGTCAAAAACCAGTAAGAGTAAAATAGTCAGTGAAATTATAGAAGCAGTAAAAGAAATCACATTTAGCAAAAGGAAGTGTGAAGTGGAGAGCTGAATGCAACAAAATTTCATTTTCATGTATGCCAATTGGGGTACATTTAAAGTGACAATAAAGTTTGTATTGTATTGTATTGTATTTTCTATTCCATTCCATTCCACTCCACTCCACCTTAGCAGACGATAAAGGGCATTATGGTGTGCCAAGTGTGAAAGAGCCTGGAATAAAACAGTGAAGATATGTAATGAGTAGATGAAAAAGCAAGACCCATTTGGTTGTAGAGAGTCAGTCTGGTGTGGTGGTGATCAGGTTAGCAACTGGGAGTCTTTGAGTTCCAGTTCTACCTTAGGCACAGCTGGATGACCACAGCTGGATGGAGGGACTGGCTCATCCATCCAGGGACTGGCTGGATGTCAGTCCCTCCCTCTCAGTCCTAAGAAGGAAATAACGGCAAACCATGTGGGGAAAAAAACTTGTAATGTACAGACATCTGCTTGTATAAAATCCAGCTCAAGCACATCAGCCTTACAAAGTAGAGAGCAAAGCATCCATACTACTGATGGACAGCATGAGCTACTTCAAGAACAAGGTGAGAGGAGAAGAGCAGAAACACACAACCACCTCTTGGGCCTATTGCAGTCGACTTAACAAACATAAAACTTTCTTCAAAAATATTTTTAGACAAAGAGATCAAACAGGGTGGGGGATGGAGAAATCAGAATATAGAAGAACTCTAAATTCAAATCAGAGAGCAGTATCATATGCCTAATACATTCATTATCAGTTCTAATAATATCTAATATTCAAATCGGTTCCGCAGATTTTAAATGTCAAATAAAACTTCCTGTATATTTTAATTTATATTTATCTGAAGTTTCCCAGGGCGAGTGAAAAATGCATGCAGAAGAACAAAGACTAGTCCAAAAATTCTTTTTAGTGTTTCTATTCCTCCTCCTCCTCTCCTCCTCCCATTAATTACATATTTGATAGAAAATCAAATATCTGGCTCACATTAAATATCAAACAAAACTGGCATTATTCAACTGCCAGTTTTTATGCCCAAGACGTTTGAATAAAGGGTGTGGCTTATAATGGAGTTTATATGATTAAAAGTGTTCAGATAAACTTTTAAGATGGTGAATGGATTTATAAGCCCTTTTAAAATCAAGAATATAGTATGCTCTCTCTCAATATTATCATCCTCCAAGTCCTTCTTGGTGATCATAACAAAGATTACAATGCTAGCTGGTCTACTGAATTCCTATTTATGGTATTCTTCAATCTCCCTCTCCCTCTCCTTCTCCCTCTCTTTCTCTCTCTGTTTAACAGTTGTGTAAGATGATGTAGGGGTTCCGGGTTTGTCCTTGGAACTCCTACATAGGCAGGTATTCGTTTTACCTATTTTTTAAATAGAAACTATTAAAATAAACAGGGAAGGGAAAATCTCCCTTGAGTCAAGTTCAACACAAGACAATTTTATGGCTTGTCCATACAGGCTTCTTGGCAACAATATACAAGTAGTTTACCACTGCCTACTTCCAGGATTATTTTTGACTTCCCAGTCCAGTCCACAACCTCGGTATTTCCCAATAGTTCCACATCAAAATAGTATCCTGGTCCAACCCTGCTTAATTTCCAAAACCCAGATAAGGACTTCAGGTGCTGCTGAAGTTACCATTCAAAGTCAGAAGAAATCAGTCAAGGCAGTAATAGCACATGCTTACCTGAGGGAATTAACAGAACTCACCTCTGAATAAACAACACTGCAAATCAATTACTAAAGCCTTACAAATTGTATGTAAGCTTCTGAGTTTTTAGCATTGGCATTGCAAACGGATCACCAACACTATGTACTTGACTTTGTCTCAATTCACAAAGCAGCAGCCAAC
The DNA here is from genome assembly GCA_022577455.1 of Arizona elegans. Lineage (NCBI taxonomy): Eukaryota > Metazoa > Chordata > Lepidosauria > Squamata > Colubridae > Arizona > Arizona elegans. The sequence goes on along the minus strand of JAKOOJ010000008.1, from coordinate 8,888,054 downwards.
TGTTACTATCTGTAGCAAACCACTGCAGATTGTGAGTGCATCTGCCCTTAAAAGAGAATGCATTCTTTATGCTTCTATTTAGTTCTGATGCAATTACCGATCTATATTTTGTAAACTAGTATTTTGTACATAGATAGCTCTGTCTGTCTGTCTGTCTGTCTGTCTGTCTGTCTATCTATCTATCTATCTCCTATTCACTTCAATCACATGCAAACCCACTACAACTCGGTCGATGCACGGCCAAAGGCAGCCCATTTGCTCTTTACAAAACAATGAAGCCAATGCAAAAAAATTAAAGGGCAAACTCAGCACAACTTCACCAGGGCGCATTTTACGATGGGTAGGAGAGAAAGGGGGGAGGGGGCAAGGTGAGTAAAAAAAAAAAAAAAAAGTCATCCGTCCACCTCTTGTGAGGGAATGCGGAGCAACCCTTCAAGGCTCTGGATTTCCCCACGTTCAGACATAAGAACCGAGAGAAAAGAAAAATAGTAAAAACCAAACAAGCCGAAGCAGACTTACTGCAATCGCTTGCAGCCTTTCCTTGTGCAGTTCAGCCTCCGCCATCCTGGGCGCGCGGAGGATGCAGCAAACCGCAGAGAGACCCGGCAAACAACGAGGGAATCGCGCTTTCGAGTTATTGAATGCCGCCGAGTGGAAAAAGTCAAGCCGGGTGGATTCTGGTCGGGGAAAAAAAACAAAAAAACACCGCCACAGCTCGGGAAGTCAGCGCATTTCAAACCGGCCTGGTGCCCGCCTGCTTCCCAGCTGCAGGGCTGCTGTTAGCTACATTTCATCGCTGCGTCTGGGCGCCGCCGCTGCTGTCACACTACAGCACTGCCATCCCAACGCAGCGCGGTCCAGGACTGCAATCTTTTTTAAAAAAATTATATATATATATATATTCCCACCCCCTTTTCTCTCCTCTCCGCCTTGACGTTTCACAGCGCTCGCTCCTCCTCTGGAGCGCTCTAGCTTACACCAAGGAGGCTGGACGTCGGCGGCGTCTGTAGTAATGAAAACCTGCCCGAAAAGACGCGGGCGGGAGGGCGCGGCGGAGAGGAGCGGCGACGGCGCAGCCCGACGCGGGGAGCCCAGAAGAGGGTATTTCCCTCCGCCTCGCGGCTGTGCTGCCGCTATCTGCGTGGGGCTCTCCCTGAGGAGAAAAAAAAAGAAGAACGAAGCGCTGCCCCGGAGCTTCCCGGGTGTTTCCTTTCACTAAGCGTCAGGAGCCCGGCCCGTCATGCTCCTCTGCGGCTCTCTGCCCTTTGCTTTGTGTTTACGGTAAAGGAGGCGAACCTGCGGTAAAGTGCAGGTAGTCCTCGACTTACGACCACAGTCGAGTCCAACATTTCTGTTGTTCACTGAGACATTTCTTAAGTGAGTTTGGCCCCCATTTTACCACCTTTTGTGCCACCTTTTGTTAAAGTGAATCGCTGCAGTGGTTAAGTGAGGAACCCGCTTGTTAAGTCAACCTGGCTTCCCTGTTGACCTTGCTTGTCAGAAAGTCGCAAAAGGGGATCACATGACCTCGGGACACAGCAACGGGTCATAAATGGGAACCGGTTGCCAAGCATCTGAATTTTGATCAAATGATAATGGGGATGCTACAAAGGTCATAACTCTGAAAAATGGTCATAAATCACTTTTTTCCAGTGCAGTTCTAACTGAATGGTCACTAAATGAACTATTGTAAGTCGATTACCTGAATACTTGAATAAGGCAAGTTTACCTTCCCATCCTGCTTTAGTGCGTCCAGAGATTTGTTCCACACAACTTTTAACCTGTAGAGAAAGGATGACAGGGAAGCCGTAGTCTTCCCCTGTAATATTTTGCTTGGTCTACAAAATGTTCATTGGGCAAGGCACTCTTGCACAGGAAAGACATAGGGGAGAACTGTGAAGGAGCCTTCCCAACATTTCCCTCTCTTAAGGCAGGCTCTTGTCTTAATGCAACTCTCAGAGAAAAAGAAAAATTGAAGAATCCAGATCTCCAAGGCCTCCAGATCTCTTCATCAGTCAAGATGTCCTAAAAGAGAAGAGGTGTGGGGGGGTGGTGGTAGTGAGGAAAAGATGCAGCTTCTGAGTGCGGAGAAATTGGTTTGATGCCCCGAGTACCTATTGAACCTCACGACTTCTGAACTAGATCTCCATAAAGGCTTCTAATAAGAGAATATACTTGCATGGAAAACCTTCTACAGCAACTCGGATGAATTTCTGTAATTCAGCTAATCAGACTGAGATTCCGCATTAGCGGGAATGTTCAGGCAATCTGTGCCATTGGAAGTCGGTTTCGTTGGACTGCCATGCTGTGGCTAGTTTTGCACAATGGGCTTAACCAGGACCAGTGACAACACATTGGCTGCATTTGAACTTACATGACAAGCTTGGTTAGCTTTATGCTTGACCTGGTGTATTACATGGGCCAGCTTAACTCTAGAAAAAGGATGAATTTAGTAAATATCACATATACACGTGTTTATGCAGGAACAGTATAACCATTTGTTTAATGCCTTCAAATCAGTGCTGACTCATGCAGACTGCCTGGACTAGTCCCTGTAAAATTTCAGAAGTGGTTTGTCATTGCCTTCTTCCTGGGGTTGAAAGAGAGGGACCAACCCCAAATCACTCAGCTGGCTTCAGGCCAAAGGCAGAACTCAAACTCCTGTAGCCTGGTGTCTTAACTGCTAGGCTAAACTGATTCTATAACCAGTTGATGTATAAATAAATCAAAACCAGAAGTTTCAGATAGACTTCCATTTTGGAAAATAAAGCAAATATGTGATACTCAAAGTGATAATTGATGGGAACATCCTATTGTTTTATTTTCTAAGACTGAATCCTAAACACTATCAACCAGGGTGGATAAAAATCAATGATTTTTTTAAAAAAAAATCAAAAAAATCGGATTTTTTAAAATTTAAATCGGATTTTTTTTATTTAAATCAGATTTTTTTGATTTTTATTGACTTTATTTTAATAAAAAACTTTTGGGGTAAAAATCTATTGTAAGATAGTTTTCTATTTAAGATACATAAATAATTTAGTTTATTCAGCATGAAATGGAGCTTAGTTATGTAGCACAAGGCTATATATTCTGCAACACCGGGACTATCGGTGAGTCAACAGCAGGTCAAAGGAGTAGCAGAGATGACAGTTGCTCTTTAAAAATTATGATTTAAATCGAGTTGATTTAAATCAAGTCTTTTTACTAGTGATTTAAATCATGATTTAAATCATGATTTAAATCGACTCGATTTAAATCAAATCCACCCTGCTATAAACTGACCTTTCTACTCCTTCCCAGTACCCCTAACTTGCATATGTGAATAGCACCAGACAACGAGATAGACATTAAACGTTATGTTAAATTGTTTCCAATAAAATGTAATTTATTTATTTTTTCTTTGTAAAGTTTTTTTTATTTTTTAAAACACACAAACAAACACACAATGCATCTTTTCTGAACAGAATATTGGCCCGGTTTTAAATTTGTACAGATTTTTGTTCATCTTTAACACAATTTTATATATTAAATTTTTCTCATATCTTTTATTTTCTCTAAATTTAAAAAACCAATATTACCCTTCATCTTAACGTCTCATGCTAGTATAATTCCTTTTTTCTTTTCCCTCCTTAAAATTTGAACCCCTAAATTTAAATTCACAGAACATAATACAATCCCCAATTATTTCCTTAAATTCTCTTATTCTACTCACCAATAATTCTTTTATCAACTATTCCAAATAATACATTTCAACAGTTAAACATATTCAATAAAGAAAAAAATCAATTAAATATCAATCTTACTTCAATACCCCTATATTTAAATTCATATAACATAATACAATTCCTAATTATTTTCTTGAATTCTCTTATTCCAATCTCAGATAGTGATAAAATGTAATTTAAATATTAAATGCATGTCCTTTAAGTACTACATAAAGGTGTTCTGCAAACATGGAATGTTTTGCTGTATTTCCTTTGAATTATTTCTCAACTGGAAGAAGTACGTTCCAATGTGGGGCAAGTTAAATTGGATCCATACAGTCACATATCAGCCTGCTGACATGTCAGGATGGATTGAAACTGCCTCATGAACCAAGGCAGATGCCCCATTCCAGCTAAAAAGATCTGCAGATGTTTCTGTTTGAGATGGATTTTTCTGATGAAAACACGCTCCCATTTCTATAACATGCTGCAGAGTTGTCTATGGAGATTCTCAGTCATCCAGGTCATGGTTGTCCCAAAGGTACTTTTTTAAAGAGGCACCTGGACTTTCTTATTTTTCTTTGAAGACGTTTCACTTCTCATCCAAGAAGCTTCTTCAGCTCTGACTGGTTGGTGGGGAATGGAAGGATCTGTATTCCTTGCTGATCATTTGCATTCTTTTAAAGAGTTGTTAGGCTACTTTGAGATTTATCAGTGTCCTCAGGGTCACCTGAGCAGTGAAATGGGTGTGGAGCCTTCTTGGAACTGCTGAAAGGGCTGTGTTGTACACTGGAGATAGATGATGTTGCATCCCTCCTCTCTGGAGAAAGAGCTGTTCAATTTTAACATAGATGGCCTCTTTGACCTCTCTGAGGTCCTCTCTGTCCAAAATGTGGACTTTGCTGTCTTCAAAAGACTGACCTTTGTCCTTTAAATGCAGATGGACTGCTGAATCTTGTCCTGGTGGGTTTGTTCTCTTATGTTGTGCCATGTGTTTATGAAGTGGTTGTTTTGTTTGGGGAGTCAGTCGGAGCTGTAGAAGCTTCTCAGATGAGAAGTGAAATGTCTTCAGAGAAAAAAGCAAGAAGGTCCAGTTGCCTCTTGAAAAAGCACCTTTGAGACATGCTGCAGAGTTGAGAAATAATGCACTTTCCACACACATCATTTGACATGATTGATGCAAATGCTGGGCTGTTGTTCCATATCCTTGGCCATCAGATTTATATATGACAAACTGGAGTAGGGTCATCTTCAAATAATGTATCTGATATTCTGATATACTCCTTCTAAATGTTACATACTATAGCAAAAAAAAAAAAAAAAATGAATAACCTGCTGAATAATAATTTGATACAACCTAAAATGAGACCTGCTTGAGATCTTCAACATCCAGTTGAGAAAACAAGATTTTACTAATAAGCATACAATATGATATCTTAACAACTTAGGGAATTTTATCTTTTAACTAAACAAACAAGACATTGGGCGATCCATTACACAACTGATACTTCAAACAACAATGCAGAAAATATTCTGTTTTCATGCCAGAGAACAAGTAACAGCTTGTTTAGACCAGAGATAAAATTAGAAATGTTTGAGTACCTACAATTTTATATACCAATGGGCAACCTAATTTGGGAGGCTAGTGAGGGAGGAATGTGTAAGGAAGAATACTGCATGTGCCTCCAAGCTACTAAATAAGCTCCAAGCTGCTTAATGATGATCCAGTCCATGTCACTGTTAAAGATTGTTTAACTAGAATCATCTGAATGTAAGTCTTGGCTTGGTACCAAATTGTATTAATCATCATAATTTAAAAGCAGTTTAAACCACAGTTTTACTAGAATAAAAAAAGTTGAATCCTATCTTTGGCCCTACTTTCCTTGAAGCTACTATGTTCCAACTATTAGAAACTCCCAAAAAAAGACCTAATATTAGGAAAAAATGTAACAATGGAAGGGAGAAGAGTTAGAAAATAGTGTCCAACTCTTCAGCCTGATTCATGACAGCAGCAACTGCTGGGAAAGATAATTAGCAACATCTAGAAGGACATATGTTCTTCATCTTCATTGTATCTGGTTTGGTAAGAAAAAAACCTACTGAAAGAAAATGTGAAGGTTGACTGAATGAAAAGCATTTGTAACACACTAGCATTGCTTTCTATATATTATTTCAAGGCAGTCTTCCTAGACTGTCAATGTAGATGAGTTAATACAGGTAGTACTCGGCTTACAATAGTTCATTTAGTGACCATTCAAAGTTACAACGGCATTGGAAAAAGTGACTTATGACCATTTTTCACACTTGTGACCGTTGTATTGTCCCTGAGGTAATGTGATCAAACTTTGGGCACCTGGCAACTGGCTCATATTTATGACTGTTGCAGTGTCCTGGGGTCTTGTGATCATCTTTTGCAACCTTTGGACAAGCAAAGTCAACGGGGTAGTTAGATTCACTTAACAACTGTGCCAATAACTTCACAACTGCAGTGATTCATTTAACAACTGAGGCAAGAAAGGTTGCAAAATGGGACAAAAGTCACTTAACAAGTGTCTCACTTAACAACAGAATTTTGGGGCTCAATTGTGGTCGTAAATTGAGGACTACCTGTATATGGATGAATGCTCCATTTGGAAGCAAATGCCTTGGTTATACTTTTAAAAGACTGCATAATCTAAATAAGGCTATCTTAGTCTTCAACCCAAACATATGTATACATTAAGCCTGGATAATATAATCTACCAGTATTTCAAAACCATATATTTGCATTTATTTGTTATTAATAGCCTTGTTTATTGCTTCATGAATGTCCCTTATCCACAAAAATGTGACTGTACATACTGTATATATTTTTTAAAATAACTTTCTTAGAAATGTACTTATTTTCATAGTTGGTCTAAATATAACCACACTAAACATTTTTATGGTGAAATATACAGATTAATGCATTTTGATGCAATGAACCAAATTGTGAAATTCAGAAATACACAAAATCCAAACACTCTGATCCTATAGTCTCTTACAAATGCAGATCATGGCAGGATCTACTGGAATTCACAAAGATCAAATATTGATATAGGAAATATCTGGCAGAAAAATGAGACTAAGGTGGAACCCAAGAGGCTAAATCTGTGCTAATTTTAGTAATTTTAAAGTAATTCTAAAACTGTTATCAGAATATGTTTAAACAGTTTTAAATTGTTTTTAGTATACATACATTGTAAAAAACAGAGGAAAAGAGTGAATGCAATAGTTTTAAGTTAATATTAGAAAAGAATTAATCAACAAGACATTTAAAAAAAACATTTAAACAAAACAAAAATTGAGAAGTCTAATGCTTTGACTCTGACTGAGAAACTAAACAATTCCCAATATAGTAGTCTTCAATTTACAACCATAATAGAGCCTGCCCATTATGGTCATAAGCTGTGACAGTCGTAAAGCACTTGATTGACTTGATTTTGTGACCTTTTTGGCAGGGGTCATTAAGGCAATCAACTTGGTTGTTAAGCGAATCCACAGTAAGTTCCATAATGAATTCATTGTTCACTATGAGGCAGTTTTGCCAAAACACAAATAAATGCTAGTTTTTAGCAAAAACATTCTAAAATTATGGTCACGTTCAATGGTGAAATGTAAAATTTGTTACTACCAGTTCTGTGGGCGTAGCTTGGTGGTGGTGGTAATGTGACTGAGTGGACGTGGCCAACTTTTTTTTTTAAACTTTTAAAACCATTTTTTCTACAATCTCTTCGGCCAAAGAGGTTGTAAAAAAAATGCTTTTAAAAGCCTCTGATGATCCCAGCTGAGCCGTTGATCATCAGAGGCTTTTTTTTTTACTTTTAAAAGCATTTTTTCGGCCGAAGAGCTTGTAGAAAAAATGCTTTTAAAAATTAAAAAAAAGCCTCTGAAGATCACCTGGGCATGGGGGGGGCCAGGGATTTTTGCTACCGGTTCTCCAAACCACCCGCCGCCCTCGCTACCTGATCAGGTGATCCGGTCCAAACCTGGAGCATTTCACCCCTGGCCACGTGACTGCAGAGAGGGAGCTCAGAAATTTGAAACCAGTTCGTAAGTACCCTTTGAGGGGGACCATCATAACTTGAAGTTATAGGATCAGAGTTAGCTCTTCAGAGAATCAGGACTTTCGTTAGTGTCTAAGGTGCTGGTCCTATCCCCATTATTCTGGCTGGAATCTTTAAAGAATTGAGTTGGGCTATCTAATGAGATGTTACATTAATGTGGAACCACACTATGAAATATCATTTGTAAAAAGTGTAATATAGTCATGGTTTGTAGAACCAACATTTTATTCAATATGCTTTAAAGCCTGGCAACATACCATAATACTATAAACATATACTATATCTATACGCACACATTATTATCAGCTATTACTTGAGAAATGGAAATAATGCATACAATAAGAAGATATATAACCTTTACATCTATTATAGAAAACAACTATCTATGGAATTGGAACTCTTGAATGCTTTGCTCAAAAGACACAACAAACAAAAAGGACTTTCTGTGCTTTTTGGACAAAAATGCACTATATATATATATATATATTTATTTATTTATTTAAATTTCTATACCCCCCTTCTCCAAAATAGGACTCAGGGCGGTGAACAGCCAAAGTAAAAAACAATACATACAAAATTTAAAAGCAGTTTAAAATAATTAAATATTTGGCCAAAAATTAAAACAACCCAATTTAAAATCGATTTAAAATTCACTCAAGCCAGCCCAGCTAGTTGAAATAAATGGGTTTTCAGGGCCCAACGAAAAATCCAGAGGTCTGTTATTGTACGTATCTCTGGGGGGAGGTTGTTCCAGAGGGTGGGCGCCGCCACAGAGAAGGCTCTCCCCCTGGGGGTCGCCAGCCGACATTGTCTGGCGGACGGCACCCTGAGGAGGCCCACTCTGTGCGAGCGTACTGGCCGGTGGGAGGCTATTGGTGGCAGAAGGCGGTCTCGTAAGTACCCCGGCCCTAAGCCATGGAGCGCTTTAAAGGTGGTCACCAACACCTTGAAGCGCACCCGGAAGACCACCGGGAGCCAGTGCAGCTCGCGCAGGAGAGGTGTTACATGGGAGCGCCTCGTCGCCCCCATAATCCCCCGCGCGGCCGCGTTCTGGACCAGCTGGAGCCTCCGGGTGCACCCCAGGGGGAGCCCCATGTAGAGAGGAAAAAGTTCATATTATAGGAAGAAGTCAACAAACATGATAGAATAAACAAATTTGGTGGCTATCTTATTGCAACTGAAGTATTCACAACTCTGCAAAGAAAATATAACTTTTAAATGTTGGTGTTAGATACAAGTGCAAGTATCCACATGAGTCTCGAGGTGACACAATCTTCTTCCAAAATGTCTATAATGAGTTTCTCCAGATGCATTGGACAACTCCTAGAATGAGACTTCTGGGCAATACAGCCTGATATTTAATTTCCACTTAATTTCCCCTTGGATTTCAACTCGTAAATATACCCTTTTCCCCCAGTACTGTATATTGCCGAATTTACACATTGGAATAATGTAGTATGGTGATTCTGCATTCACTTGTGTCATTTATAAACCCAGGTTTCATGTTTTATCATGTGGTGTGTGTATGTGAGATGGTCCATATGTTCAGATTATGTGCATGGAGGCCAGGAATACTCAAAATTTACATAAATGTAAACAACAGCAACAACAAAGCCCCAAGAACTTATCTATAGTCAGAATATTATGTGATCATATTATGAAAAGGAAATCCAGGATACCATACAAACACATTCTTAGATGGGAGCTAAAAGTATAGTTGTTGCAGGCAGATATAATGCATCTGGCCCTCAGAAAGCAAGCCAGTCACTGCTGTCATCTATTCCCAGATGACTGATACTTGGAGTGGTTGCCATTCTTCCATGCTGGAACTAAAAAGCCTTATATGGTAACGCCTGAGCAGACTTAAGCACTCTCAAGTGTTCCTCGGTGTTAGAAATCCTTTGGGGAATGCATAGCATACCCCTGGTAAAGATTACAGCATATTTTATGGCAACCCCTCATAGAAACAGCACAGATACTGTATCTTTAAATTTCAAACTCTGCGGGCTACCTTGTCAGAAATAGAACAGGGTTTCATTCCTGTTTATTTGCCTGCTGGGCTGAGATGGATTGGATAATTCATTCACCAAAAATATGAGCTGTAATCTTGATCTTGAGTATGAGTTCCAGTATTCTATTATTACTTTCAAGGAAGTTCTCAAAAAAGCAGGATCCAGCTATAGCTATTACCCTATCGTTTGTTTTAAGAAGTTACAAATTCAGTTTCATTTGTGGAGATTTCCAAGTGATAAAATGGAATTAGAAAAAAATCACTGAAATGATTCTCATTTTATGTGCTTTCAGGAAGACTCTGTTTTTGAATGCTATTTTCATTCCCCCCCCCTTAAAATCAGGGGTGCTATTCAGCAGGTTCTGACAGGTTCTGTAGAACCGATAGCGGAAATTTTGAGTAGTTCAGAGAACCGGCAAATACCATCTCTGGCTGGCCCCAGAGTGGAGTGGGAATGGAGATTTTGCAATATCCTTCCCCTGGAGTGGGGTGGATTTATGTTAAAATCTTCATTATATTCCTTAAAATGTTATAATTCATTATATTCCTTAAAATGTTGTCTGCAAATTTATTAGAACCTCTTTTTTTGTTTGTCATTGTTGATCTAATCTAGCCACTGAGAAGTGTTATAAATGATCACAGATAAATTTTAAATAATCTTGAATGCTAAGTATGTCACTTTCATCACTTTTTTAAAAACGACAAATCCCTGACAAAGTTTGAAAGGCAGTAAAAACATTCTTACACAGTTTACAATTTTGCTCAGTCACAGAAGGTATGCTTTGAAAGGCATCTGCTTCAAAAGACATCCCGATGTTGAGGATAATTCTAAGAATGGATTCAGCCTCTACAGAAAGCACTGCCTGAAGGATTTACAAGCCATTTGTGCATCCAGCTGGTAACATTTTTATGTAACTTAAAAAGCCACTCTAATATTACACCGACACTCAACACCAATCTGGTCTGCATACGCTTACAAGTTCAACCATTTTACTTTGTGAAAAGCTACCGATTTTCTGCTACCAAATAGGAACAAAATATAAAATACATCTTAACATAAATTAAGGACTCTTCAGATTCTGCTGCTTATTTACTTATTTAAGTAAAATAAAGGGATGTCATATTTCTCCAAATATACTTTAATTTCTTATGCCAATCTAATTTTTCAGCTAATAAAATGTCCCATATTCTATTCAGCCTTGTATAATCAGTGAAAAATGTATATTTTTTATAGGAATGTATCCAAGTGGATAGTTAACAACAGAATTAAAACACAGACACAGACACAGACACACACACACACACACACACACACAAATACCTATAGATATACTCCACTTTACAACTGTCTTGTTTAGTGACTGTTCAAAGTTACATTGAAAATCTACATGTTGAGTCCTCTCTATGATGATAGTTGCAGTGTCCCTACAGTCGTGTAATCAACATTTGAGGGCTTTGCAACCGGAGGCCATTTACCACCATCACAGTGTCTGACAGTTACATGATTACCATTTGTGTATTTCATAGTGGCTTCCAACAGGCTAAGTCAATGTAGCAGTAAAATCACAAATTATGGTCATATGATGTCTTGTTTATTGCCCACACCACTTAGTGATGGAATTGTTGGTCCCAATTGTGGTGGTTAAGTGAGGACTGCAATATATCAGATATAAATCCAGTTAAAATGTCAAAGAATCATAACAATGTGTATTTGGAGGCATTCTACTCTACAGCATCTAAAAATAGTCTAATTATGAGGAGGTGGGTGCATGATTTGTCACCAGAGTTTCTATGGTTCACAGAGTATCAAATTAACCAGGATTAAGGTCATCTGGCTATGACTTTCTCTGCTGTTCCAGATGTAGTTGTGAGTCCAGGATGATTCCCAAGTTAGAAGTCTGAGGTAAACTTCACAAAAACACTAATTAACACAACTCGAAACAACTTTTTGGGCATCACTTTATAATTTTCAATTGTATTTCTCATTTTACAAAATATTTTCAAATAAAAATGCAATGGAATTGCAAGTAAATGTTCACAATCTGTTCATGTGCCATGAAGTCAGTGTTGACTCTTAGCAACCACATAGATAAGATTTTCTCCATGACTATCTGTCCCTTGCCTGGTTTGCAAGGAGAAAACAGAATCATATATAAAATACTATTCTATGGCTTAAGAGTGTTTTTCCTAAACTAATAATATGACAAGAAGATTCAAGAGCAATAATATTGAATTTAAAATTTTATTTCATTTCATTTTCATTTCATTTTATTAGATTTATATACCGCCCTACTCCCGAAAGACTCAGGGCGGTGAACAGCCAGAGAGATAAAACACACAAATTACAAAATTTAAAAGACAATATAAAAACCCACTAAATAATTTGGCCCAAAACAATTTAAAACACCCCTACTGTTTTAAAACCAATTTTAAAAATTACAATTAAAAAGGGAGGTTAGTCCAGGCCAGCCTGTTGAAACAAATAGGTCTTGAGGGCACGGCGGAAGGTGCATAAATCTGGGATCCTCCGTATCTCCGGGGGGAGCTCATTCCAGATAGCAGGTGCCCCACAGAGAAGGCTCTCCCCCTGGGGGCCACCAGTCGACACTGGCCGACGGCACCCTGAGGAGCCCCTCTCTATGTGAGCGTACTCTCTATGTGAGCGTAATTTGAAATGTTTTATTTGAAAATTTTTACTTTTAAAAAAATAACAATGTCTTTTCACACTAAAATGAAAATATATTTTAGAATTTGTTGCATTTTTTACAGAAATGTAATATATAATAAAAATACTGTATAAAAATTGCAAGTCGTCAATGAAGGGCAAGTGAACTGCAAGGAATTTTTGGCCTGGACATATTCTCCTCTCATTCAACTCCATAGCAAGGATATTTTGCAGCTAGACAAAGAAAAATCATAATAAAAGTAAGAAATGCCATTGCATTTTTCATTTCTATTCTGTCAGTCTATTCCTGGCAGAGCTTATCAGTGTGCTTAGAAAGCGCATTAGGATTATTTGACTGCTCAGGGAAATCAATTTTTGTTATCAAATGAAAAGCCACTAGGGGAAAAATGCTGTTCATAATCAGCTTTTAATAGAAGGTTCTTAACTGAATAGGTGCCTTCTGATTTTATATGCAGAAGTTAACACATTTTCAAAAAGTTTTCCCTGGAAATCATTTCTTCTTTTTTCTAATGACAATATAACAAATAACTTAGTAATTCTGATCACTTTTTAGAACTTAATTCCTATATGGACAACTTGGTCAAGAAGGCTGAGAAAGGTTTCTAATAATATAAAATTAGAAAAAAACAGATAAGAAAATGTATATATATATATATATATATATATATATATATATATATATATATATATATATATATATATATATACATATATATATATATATATATATATACATACATATATACATATTATATACATATTTTATATAATATGTATATAAAAATATATACATATTATTGAGCCATGGAAATCACAATAGCTTTGTGATTTTTCATTTATCTTATGATTTGCCCATTTTATAAAAAAAAGTCCATATTAGAGATTTATTCCACATAATTCTGGAGCTCTGCATTCCTTACAAAGATATTTATAAAATTTTGATGACTTCCATATGTTTTAGCTGGGAATCTAAGTAACGCAAAGCTTTTACAAAAGGAAGTTTTTATAAAAATGTCTCGAAGACTACAGACACACAAAACAATATTCCAGTGATCCATAGCTGACTAACAAATGTGGAAGGTCTGTTTATGGTTTGCTGTTGTGCCATTTTACCCTTTGCTAATTGCTCATGGGATTATCGTAAAATGGAAGGAAGAACTACATGGAGCTTTTGCTTCAGCATGCAGCAAGGAAAAAAACCTTTTTATTTGTTGCTAGATGAAATCAGAATATTAGAACTGCAAGACCACTCATATCTGTGAGGGCCTGATTTGTAGCATCTGATCAGATTTCTGCCCACCTGTGAACTAATAAGTCATTTGTGTCTTGATTACTGGCTTTAGTAATCTGGCCTTGATTACTGTTCTACCTGCTTTAAGCTTCAAGTTCAGATTGTGACTGTGGGGGGGACGGACTGTGGGGGACTGTGCTGCAGAGGTCATGTATGAGGACTGGTTGTAAATAACTTTTTTCAATGCAGTTGTAATGTCGAACAGTTGCTAAACAAATGGTTATAAATCAAGGATTAGCTGTACAAGGAGATTTTGGAAATTAAAGTACATAGGAATATATGAAATTTACTGGATAATGCCAATTAGAAGGGCCCAACTGGTCACAAAGTAGCCAATAAATGGTGAGAAAGGGAAAATCCAGGGTCTATGTATTAATCAATACTATCCTGTTAAGGCATATTTTATTTTATTGTACCTTGCTTTAGTATTCCTCTTAAGAGAAAGTGGAATAGAAGTAAAACAAATATTTTACAAAAGAAAATATAAATTATCAAACAAATAATAGCACCCCAATATTGTTTTTATATACTGAGCAGCATAGGTGCAGTGGTTAGAGTGCTGCAGGCTACTTCTGCTGATCACCGGCTGCTAGTAGCTTGGAAGATTGAATCTCACCAGGCTCAAGGTTGACTCAGCCTTCCATCCTTCCACGGTCGGTAAAATGAGGACCCAGATTGTTGGGGGCAAGATGCTGACTCTTTAAACCGCTTAGAGCAGGGACAGCTGTCTCAGGAATTCTGGGAGTTGAAGTCCACAGGTTGTAAAAGGGCCACAGTTGCCCACCCCTGACTTAGAGAGGGCTGTAAAGCACTATGAAGCGGTATATAAGTTTAAGTGCTATTGCTATATGCTTTGAAATAGTTGAAGACTCATTATTATTAAACATCATGACCAGTCCTATCTTCAGACTGTGTAAGGTGATCACTTAAGGTAGTTATTTTGAAAAGGCAGCCATGTTTTGGTTATGTACCAAAAATACATACAAAATACAAAATATTTTCACTCCTGTATATTATAAGGAGAACACACAGGGGGATATGGGACTTCTATCCTCTGGTTGTATAATTTGTTGCTGCACCTCAAGCCACCAAAATTAAATCCTTCTAGTTATGTTGGGAGAGAAAGAAAACAACCTAGAAAGAATTTTAGACCAAACTTCTGGGTTTCCACATATTTCTAGATTGAAATTTTAATATTGTACATTAAAATTGGGATTAAATCAAAATAAGCGCTTCATTGATCACAAACTGATTCACAAGTATGGCAACTGATTAATAAAAAGCAAAGTGATTTTCATCTTTCTCTTCATCTTGTGCTTATTTCTCATTCATTTCATATGACTTTCATTAGCGCTGTCCAAAAAAATATTTATGGCGTATTATACAATTTAGATGAGCTTTCCTCAGTAAGTAAAGAGAGAGGCCTGCAGTGAAATTTAATGTAAAGCAGTCTAGAATTTCAGTGGGTATTTCCCCCCCCCAAAATATTCCTGAGTGAATTGATTGATTGATTGATTGATTGATTGCCTAGAATCTGTCGTACACGTAATTCAGCTCTTTGATTATTGCATCAATAGATTTGGGAGCAATTGTTTTCATCTACAAGTGAATGTTAAAAAAAAAAGAGCAAATAAATAAGAGCAAATTGTCAGAAATAAATTAACTGAGGCAAAAATATGCTCTACCACAGAACTGAAAACATTAGTGGTGGGAAGCATTGTTGTATGGAAAAACCACTAAAAGGAGACAAGCTCTACCCCACCACAGAGAATAAATAGGAACAAGCAATCCTTAAAAACAGTTCCAAGAAATTGAGACTGGAGCAGAAGAAGGAAAAATAAAAGATTTCCCACGATGACCAGACAGAGGCTCAATGTTAGCAAAGTCCTTTGCCATGTGAAGTGCCCACACTAGGGTTTTTGGCAGGCTGAGATCACAGATATTTGAAGGCCCAAAATAACTAGCATTTTAGTTGAGATGAAACAAAGATTTAAGTAGGGAATGTTAAATGAAACACACAATTAAAAGGGAGCTTCAGTTTTGTACCAACTACATCTATCGGCCTTCATGAATTAGAGTTTCTGTGGTCATTCCCCAAGAGGATTTGAGCTTTTCTTTCTTTCTAGAGAGCAAACAGTTACATGGTTCTTAGCCAAGATGTGGGCAGTTCTGAGGCTCAAGGACCAAGTGAAACAGACCAGGGGAAGGAGGCCAGGATTCTTAGGATCTTTAGTGTTGCAAGAGCTGATGACAGAAAAAAAATTCTCAACCACCTCATACTTGGCATAAGAGTTGACCAACAATAGCATAGTCTCACAAGTCTACTCAGAAAGGAATTGGATATTTTTGGAATACATCATGGAAATAGGGCATCTACACCAAAAATGTTTGGCAGCATTTGAGAAATCGCTGGTTTTTGGATTGGGCTCAGGAATAAATTCTGCAGCATAAATTTAAAGCCAGAAAAGACACTCATAGGCCAAGAAGCATGTGTACCATTAGCAGCATACATCAAGTGGGTATCAAGGAATGTGAAAACAGCCAAACAAAGAAACTACACAATGGCTGTTGCTTTTTCCATAATAGATGAAGTTGCAGGCAAGTCTGCTAAAAAAAATTCTATTATTCTTTACCACAGTTTATGTAATGGAGTAATTAAACAAACATACATGTTCCATTATGTTGCCAGAAAACAAAATAAATATGCCAGAGTGAATAGCTACTTTAATACTGGCCTCAGAGTGGGATACACTATCATATACAGTGCATGTATATGGCAGCATGGAAAGCCATCTGTGGGTAGCTAGATTCAATTTGCTTATTGCAAACTTTTCTATAATATCAATCTGAATATTTTGGTATTAAAATATTGGTATTATACAGCAATATAAAAATAATACAAAAAGACCTCCAATAGCCTCAGTCAATAGTAGTAAAATTAACTGCAATAAAACAATGCATTTTTAAAAATTATTTTCTTAATTTATTTATTAAAGTAGATTTATTTATTTACTTTAACTCATAAGCTATTTCAACCACTTCTAAATGTCTTATATATTGGATTTACAATATAGAGAAGAGAACCTGTTTAGTGTAGTGGAAAAAAGAGAGAACCTGTTTAGTGTAGTGGTTAAGATGCTGGCCTAGAAATCAGTCCAACTCACCTCATAAAGTTGTTGTGGGGAAAAGGGTAGGAAAAAGTAGTAGTGGTATGTTTGAAATATTTTCTCATCATAACATTCCAAGGATCAAAAATCCATAAATCTTAGAAAGGGGGTATCATATCATTCCCCAAATCTTCTGGAACAGCCAGGTCTTAATGGCATAATAAGTTTCCTAAACCCCAACAATCCCAACCTCCTTCTTTGGGACAACATCTCCATCTTTAGGACAACATTCCTGCCAAAATTAGATTGGCACAAGCTTCACCACAGTCGGTTACAAATTGGGCCTTCCAGGTCCTACAAATTTTTTTTAGCCATCAGCCTTGTTTTCTAAGAATGATGAACGTTGTAGTCCAAAGCATGTAAAGGACACTAAATTATGAATGACTAATTTAAAAGTTCTATTCAAGAAAGGAGTTTGGAACTTTTTGTATTCTTTCTACATTGTTCTCATTCTTGTTCTACATTGTGTAAAGTGTTAGAATTATTAGATCCGCCAAGCAGATTTTTGGAAATTTTTTCCTCAAAGCCAATAAAAACTGAGTAATTTACCTGGCCCGTGTTTACTCTTTTCAAGGCAAAAGCAGGAAGAAAGGGGTAAAAATTGAATAAACTCTAGAAAGCATTTTAAATCATTCTTCATTCAGAGAAATCTATCCGTATGAATTGACCATGTGTTAAGAGGCATGGTAGCTCAGTGGCTTAATGACACTGGGGGTGGTCTCTGCTCCAATGGTTCAAGCCCTAGCACTGCATGTTGGGGTGAGCTCCTGTCACTCGCCTCAGCTTCTGTCCACCTAGCAGTTCGAAAGCATGTTCTATGTGAGTAGATAAAAAGGTACCACTTTGTCGGGGAGACGAGCTGGTGTTCTGTGCAGGCAGGCAGGTTACTGCTGGCTCTGAACCTTCCTGGTGGCGGTGCCCATTTACAAGGAGAGTCTGGAGAAGGGATGGGGCCTAGGATGATAGTGCAGGAAAAGCCACTTGTATTTCTTGTTGGTGTGAAGCTGGTTCGTCCTCCTGTGGTACACCTTGGGAAGTGTGCGGACTTTTCCTACAGCAGAGCTGGTAAATTGGCAGCCAAACTACTACTCTGCAATACCATTGTGATCTGGATAATGTAACAATGCCCTACATCAACAACAGCAACAACAATGACAATCATAATAATACTGTGTTGTGGCCCCGCCCTCTGAGTCTGTCCCATTGGAGGAAGAAAGCTCCGAGCATGAGGAAGAGGAGTCAGCCAGGCCTCCCTCTCCAGGCCCCTCCCCTCTGGCACTGTCTCAGGTGCCGGCCGAGGGAGAGGAGATTAGCAGGGAGACAGGTGGCTCGGATGAGAGTGAAGGAGAGACATCATTCCTGGATGCACGCCTCCGAAGGCGTGATAAACGATTGCAGCAGCTCAGGAGGCGTGCTAGGGATTAGAACTGAGTCACTGGACCACACCCCAGAGACTATATAATAGAGGGTGGTGGCTAGTGATCCGTGTGACGAACAAAAGTAAACCTTGGATAGTCACTAAAGCCTCGTCCGGAAACTGCTGAGAGAAATATTATTCTGATTGGACTTTTGTACGCTAAGTATCTTATCTTTCTGTTTTGTGGAAATAAACGCACTTGGCAGACGGTGTGTAAATCGCTGCCAAGTTGGAGATAAAGACCTGGGTGTGTGCCAAAGTGTTTCCTTAACCCTCGGCTGGCTGTGTTTATGTGTGTGTGTGGACGGGGACAGATCATACTGTATATTGTTTCTCACACTGGTAAAAAGACCAGCAGTTACCAAAACTATGAACAAATGCAAACTGACACCCCTTTACAAAAACAATCAAACTTCTAACCATAATGTTTACTGAGATTGTCCGTAATCCAGGTCATGGTTGTCACAAAGGTGCTTTTTCAAGAGGCAACTGGACTTTCTGGTTATTCTTTGAAGATGTTTCGCTTCTCATCCAAGAAGCTTCTTCAACTCATTCCCCACCATCTAGTAAGAGTTGAAGAAGCTTCTTGGATGAGAAGCGAAACATCTTCAAAGAAAAACCAGAAAGTCCAGTTGCCTCTTGAAAAAGCACCTTTGGTTCTAACTATAATATTTTTATTCCGGTGATCTACACGAATGGCTAAAGTCAAAGTGCAAAACTTTTATTTCATACAGTGGGAAAGAAAAAGCCTTTTTCTCAGTTATAGAAACACATTAAAAATAAATTATTCCTTTTGCTTTGCGCTGATTCCTTTTTATGTACCATTTTGTTTAGTCTGTCAATATGCACTGTATGGTGCTGGAAGAAGAACGATGAGGCAGTGGTAGGCTTGTCACATTTCCTCTCAAAGATACAGGACATACATCTGCTGATAATATCCAGCTGTATCAAGTGCTGCCTTTTCCAAGATGCTCTATTTATAGCTATCGGGAAGCTGCCCTGCTACAACACACACAGGCAAAAAGATTGGCCTGTTCGAAGTTATCATGAAGCAGAAGTCATCATTCACCATATATGGTATTTCTAGCAAAAACATTTGGAGATCTGGGAGCAGCCTGTTTTATAAATCAAGCCAACAAATGGTGCAAAGGCAGTCTGCTACAAACTATTGCACTGAAAGCACAAATCGAAGAACAGAAGCCAAACAGCAGTATTTCAGTTGGTGAATTTTATCAGAATGAATTTACACGCGCATGCGCGCACCCACACACACACACACACACAAATGTATTCAGGTTTTCTTTTTCTCAATGAAGATAATACAGGTAGTCCTCGACTTACAACAACAATAGAGCCCAACATTTCTATTGATAAGTGAGACATTTGTTTAGTGAGTTTCATCTCATTTTATGAACTTTTGCCACAGTTAAGTGAATCCCTGCAATTGTTATGTTAGTGATAAAGTTGTTAAAATGAATCTAGCTTCCTCACTGACTTTGTTTGTCAGAAGGTTGCAAAAGGCGACCCTGAGACACAGCAATCGTCATAAATATGAGTCAGTTGTCAAGCATCAGAATTTTGATCATGTCATCAAGGAGCTGGTTCAATGGTCGTAACTGTGAAAAACAGTCATAAGTCACTTTTGTCAGTGCCGTTGTAACTTTGAATGGTCACTAAACGAACTGTTGTAAATTGAGGATTACCTGTAATGTTTTAAATCAATTCCAGATGGCAAGAATTCATCATCATATGTATACTAACTAACCAATGTCATTTTTATCCTAACCTCAGCTGTAAGGCCAGTTGCAAAATGAAAATCCAGAAGGAATTATAGGGACACATTGGCTGTAACAACTGAAAGAAGCTGTGTCTGCCAGAGTAGCACAGAGAGCACCTGCCTATAAAGTTATCAAGAGTTCGACAAAACTGAATGGTTAAAACAACAATTGGCTGCAAAATACAAGAAGAAAATTATCACCTTAGCCAGCTATCAGTGAAATCTACAGCTTTTAGGTGAGGGCTAGGCATGCTGGAAAATAAGAAACTATCTTCCAACAAGCCAAATCTGTAATAGTGTATTTCATTATACATAAAAAGTTCATATACAGCATCAAACCATTACTTTATCTGAACTGAATCTGGAATCTTGAAGGAGTTCACTTGTTATCACTAAGCTATACAATCATTTCCAGGTCAGTTTTACAAAATGTTTTCTGTAACGGAATTGGGTAGAGACTTTTCTACCAATGAAACAGAGCAGGCCCAGTGCAATTATTTTAATTTAGTAAATGACTGTGAGTCCTTGGTAATCAGCAGAAGTGATTTTAATATAGAAAAAGAAGTGTTTGTTTCTTACAATATCAAGAATTTAAATCTTATGAATTGGTGCTGTGAAATATGCTTCGTTGTCTACCCTGCAGGGTTAGTTACAATAGGGAGCAAACCCCACATTCACTAGCACTGATGATGTTACCTACTCAGATAATGAAATGTCTGTAAGCAAACATTCAGCCTCAGAGAGCACCAAGGACTCCACATTATTATATGACTCTTCCAATAATAAAAATATTAATAACCAAATTACAGTGTTCAAATATGTGAAAGAACAGGCTGTTTAGAAAAATGATAGGCTCCTGTGCTGCCTTTCTCTCTTCCCATCTGAGCATTTTACCCAGCCTCAGTGTAGCAGAGTTGCCAATAAAGCTGCCACCTGAAACAGACGTGGAAGGAGATAGGAGGGGGAGGTACCCATTTTAAAAACTCTGCAGCCATCAGCAAAAAGAGAAAAGCAGCTGAATAAAAGAAGGTCTTTTTCCTTCATAGGAAATAGTCCAAATGAAAAAGATCTATAGAGGCACATTAAGCAAATTACTCTACATGCTGTCCATTAACAAAGAAGAAAAATAGAAGAGAAAGAGGAATTAAGGTAGGGAGAACAGGATTTGCAAGAGGAAAACATTGTTAGTAATACTATACTTCGTAGTATAACAATGATAAACAGGAAATGTTGTAATAATACTAGAATTGTTACTTATAAAGCATAGTATAAGGGTGTCAAAGCACATCATCACAGCATCGTCACATGATGTATCATGACACACACACCCCCTTCACTAAACCGGGCATTGGCATTGGCATGGCCAGTGTGTGACGCATCTGGCTTGTGGGCCAGGAGTTTGACAGCCCTGATATAGAGGAAATATTGCTATAATAATAGCAATATTTTCAGTATAACTTAACAGCATATAAGTAATTATTATAGTAATAGTAACTAGCAAAGAAATAATAGCAGTTGAATAGAATGAGGGATAGAGACAATAGAAAGGACCCACATATAGATTTACTTCACATTTCATTTTTATATCTTTTTTTTCAAAATAAAACATCTCTCAATCTTTATAGGGAGATATAAAAAGCTACCTGTCCTGGGTCCAGTGTTTTTGTTGTCTTTTGAGTCTAAGTCAATCTACTTGGGTACAGCTTTCAAAAAGAAGCCATGACAAAGAAAAATTAAATTGCTTATGTTTGAAATGTTGAAATGTTTTTCTGATTTGGCTCTTTACGATTTTTAACAGCACAGAGAGTACTGTATTCTTTTTAAAAGGGTCTGTTGTGCATAACCAAAAACAAAACAAAAAAATACAGAGCCAGAATATCTGTGTCCATGCCAAATGCTTACCTATGGTTTATTAAATTAACATAATTTGATCAATTTCCATGTCACAATAAATCATGAAATATGTATGCCAGTATCACACAGTATGCTACATTAAAAGCTACTGTAATTTGGGCTTCTGTTTGTGCAAACATAACCTGTACCACTCATCACAGCAGGAAAACCAGTATTCAGATTGCTAGATAGAGGTTAATTTCAAGATCCTCTCTTCTTCCTTTTTTCTAATATTTTTTTTAAATCCTTAATCTGGGTTTTTAACTAGATAGCTAGCCTACCGAACTCTGAAAAGAGAAAAGTATTATCTTGAATTATTAAATTCAAGAACAACAAAGCATAATATAGAAAATATACAATGGGCACACACACACCAATCTTCCCCTCCCTACCTCCCTCTCTCTCTCTCTCTCTCTCCCAATCTCCCTCCCCGCTCTCTCCGTGTGATAGCTCACCCCAACATTTGTTCTTTGAATTTCTAAAATCTGGCATTCAATATATAGTATAGTATGTAGTGAGAGGCTAGGGGAAAATGAAAATGTGTAGAGCACCTCAAGACACCTGAAACAAAAATTGTCGTTGTCACAACACAGCAATTTGAAGCTGGAAACAATTAAGATGGGATTTCTTTTGACCAAGATCATGTGACATTAATGGGACCTTATTCATCCCAAGGCCTTGTGTAAACCTAAATAGCTGAGCAGCAGAAAATTTTACAGCTTCCCCCTTACAGTGGTTCTGAAGTCAGACACTTGGCTAGTCATTAACACAAGCCACATGTTGAACAGACTCTGTTTCCTGATTAGTGGTAAACTCTAATCTAGACCCAGCAAGTTCTGGTCATGATCCTGAGATCCGACTACTGAATTCACTTTCTAAGTAAAGCCTTCGGATAACAAGTATAATATAGTAAGTGATGCATTTTCAGCAATGACAGACTGTTGTTAGAAGATACATCAAATAAACTAGAAAGGGACGTGGAATTTAGGGGAAATTGCTCATGTTTCAAATGCTGTGTGACCTGGGAGACTGGCAGTCATATGGCAAAAGAGAATGAAATGAAATCTGGGTGACTGGCCAACATGGTGTAGGAGAGGACTTGGATGAAGCTAAAGGGAGCTGTGGGAGTTCCCAACCTTTCATCTATCACATATTATTGGTGGTTGTTTTTCCCTTTGGTAGGCATTGCTAGTTAGAGAGAGAAAGGAAGTGAGGAATCCACCAACTGCTGTCCAGAATTTTTACTCCCTGTCTTATTGTTGAGGCACAATAAAGCTCAGCCATGAGATTTGTCACAAATATCAAACACTTTGGTGTTAACTCAAAGATGGGATCAGTGTACATTACCATGGCCATAGGGAAGCACCCATAATGTGGTTTAGGTTGTGTACATACAGTAGTTTATTTTTTAGTAGAGATGTTGGGAAATCATTTCAAGGAACTTCTTCATGGAGCAAAGAAATTATCCAAAGATTACTAAACCTGTCTCTCACTCTAAATTTGGCAGTAGAACAGCTTCTTCCTTTTACTTTCCTCTTCTCTTGGAAGCAGAATAACATTTCTGTCTGTTATGTCCTTATAAGGACATCCGCCCGGATTGGCTGCCAGCCACCGGGCGGGAAAGTTTGAATCCCTGTCAGGGGGTGGTGCGTCTGCCGGAGCGAATATAAGGAGAGCTCCGGCAGCGCACGGCCAGTCTTGCTACTGTTTCTTGTACTCAATAAAAGTTACTATGTAACGAGCTGGTCACGTCTTCCTTTCCTGCGCCGATCTAACACTGGCGACGAAGGACTAGAGAGAAGAACGAACCTCGCGGCACCAAGCCAACAAGACAAGACTCCGGCACCGGGAACTACAGTAGGCATTTCCAAAGGCATGGCATCCGCTGAAGTCACTTTGCCAGCCCTTGCTCCTTTCCGCCCAGGGAAGGACAAGTGGAAATCCTACGTAGTAAAATTCCGGCAATACCTGAGAGGCAACAACATCAGGGATGCCGATGATGACCGGAAGAAGGGCATCTTCCTGGCCAACTGCGGCTCCGAGGTCCTCGACATGGCAATCGATCTCGTAGCACCACGAGACATCGAAGAAGTGCCATGGACAGACCTGCTGCAGATCCTGGAGGACCACTATGCCCCAACAGGAACACCGGTGGCGAACCGTTTCACCTTCCATCAACGGGACCAGAAGGAAGGTGAGACGATCAAGGAATTCGTGGCCGCCCTACGCCAGATCGCAGCCAGCTGTGAGTTCGACCACATGGACAATGCCATCGCTGACCGCGTGGTCTTCGGCATGAGGGACAGAGGCCTGCAAAAGAAATTCCTGAGCAGGAAGAAGCTCGTGCTCAAGGATGTGGTGGAGGAAGCCACCGCATCCGAAATCTCGGAGAAAGCAGCTGCCGCAGTAAGCAGAGCCAAGGGAATCCACAAGATTCGCTCCACAGAGCAATCATCAACAGAGGATTCCACGGCTGGATCCGAGTCGGAGGGAGAGTCCACCGTCCACAAGGTATCCAGACCCCCAAGGCAGGAAACCGCCCAACGGAACTACAAAGGGGAGCGCTGCGCCAGCTGCAGAGGGGACCATGCCAGAGCAACCTGCAAGTGGAGAGATGCGACCTGCCGACGCTGCAACAGAAGGGGTCACATCGCCGAAGCTTGCAGAGCTGAGGAACCAGCCCCAGAGCCCTCCAGCCACCGTCCCCGCGAGAATCGGAAGGATTACCAGAGGTCATCCAAACGGTCCTCTGGCCCTTCCAGACGCAGAGACGACGAATTTCCCCGGAGCGGAGCGGTCCACCAGACGACCATCGCTCACACGACATCAGACAGGGCCACCAAGTTCCATGTGACCATCCACGTGGAAGGAACACCCTGCAAAATGGAGGTAGACTCCGGCTCGGTCTACTCCATCATGGACTGGCAGCAGTTGAAGCGCCTGCAACCCAGCATCACCAAGCGAGAGCTGAAGCCACTACACTCCAAGCTCGTCGACTTTGGGGGAAACCCCATCGGAGTGCTAGGAAGAGCCAACATCCGGGTCACCTACAAGCAGTTCGAAGGCAAGCTCCCCATCACCGTCGTAAGGGACAGCCGACCGAACCTGCTAGGAGTGGAGTGGTTCAAGCCGCTGGGGCTTTCAATCGAAGGCATCAACCAAATTGGCAGGGACGAACTCGACTACCTCATCGAAGAGTTCAAGGAAGTCTTCGATGGTAAGCTGGGGAAATTTGTGGGGAGGCCAATCTCCTTCAATCTGGACAAGGGAATCACCCCAATTAGGCTTAAGCCCCGCCGAGTTCCGTTTGACCTGCGGCCCAAAGTAGATGAGCAGCTGGATAAGCTGATCGCCCAGGGCGTCCTGGAACCGATCGATCATGCCTCATGGGAGACCCCCATTGTGACCCCACTGAAGCATGATGGGTCTGTGCGCATCTGCGCCGACTACCGTTGTACCATCAACAAGGCGTTGGCACAGAGCGCATACCCAGTCCCAGTGGTGCAACACCTGCTGCATTCCCTGGGATCTGGATCAATTTTTGCGAAACTGGACCTGGCCCAGGCTTACCAGCAACTGCCAGTGGATGAAAAAACGGCGGAGGCTCAAACAATTGTCACGCACAGGGGGGCATTCAAATGCAACCGGCTCCAATTTGGAGTCAGCGCTGCCCCCGGCATCTTCCAATCCATGATGGAACGCCTCCTCCAAGGCGTTCCAGGGGTGGTGCCTTACTTCGACGATGTGCTCGTCTCCGGTGACTCAAGAGCTCAACTCCTTGAAAGGCTCAGGCTTGTCCTGCAGCGATTCAAGGCCAAGGGCTTGAGGGTCAGGCGGGACAAGTGCATCATAGGAGTACAGGAAGTCGAGTTCCTGGGCTACCTCATTGATAGCACAGGCATCCACCCCACCAAATCAAAAGTGGAAGCAATCCATGAAGCTCCAAGCCCAAAAAACAAAACGGAGCTTCAGGCTTTCCTTGGGTTGCTCAACTTCTACGCCATTTTCTTAAAACAGAAAGCCACAGTTGCTGAGCCACTCCACCGCCTGCTGAAGAAATCGGCTTCCTGGAAGTGGGGCCAGGAAGAGGAAGCAGCGTTCCGGGCCATCAAGGGACTACTGACGTCCAAAAGCGTCCTCATCCAATACAGCGAGACGCTCCCCATCAAGCTGACCTGCGACGCGTCGCCATACGGGGTGGGGGCAGTCCTCAGCCACGAGCTGCCCAACGGCACGGAAGCCCCCATCGCCTACTTCTCGAAAACCATGTCCGGCGCAGAGCGGAACTACAGCCAGCTGGACAAAGAAGCCCTGGCCATCGTGGCAGGAGTGAAGCGCTTCCACGAATACCTGTACGGAAGGCGCTTCACCATAGTCACCGACCACAAGCCACTCCTGGGACTACTCGCAGGCGACCAACCCACCCCAACCTTCATGTCCCCGCGGATGACGAGATGGGCCATCTTCCTGGCCGGCTACTCCTATAGGCTCGTGCACCAGCCAGGCACAGCCATAGGAAACGCCGACGCGCTCAGTAGATGCCCATCGAAGAAACCGGTGGAAGACCCAGCCCCCACGCTCCATCTATTCCACATAGATGACGACGCCTGCTGTCCAGTCTCCTCCGCAGATGTGGCTGCACACACCCAGAAAGACCCCACCCTCCGCCAAGTAAAGTCCTGGATCCTCAGGGGGTGGCCATCGGAACAGACAGAAGAGAGGTTCAGCCCGTTCACCAGGAAACAGAAGGAGCTGTCCACCATTAAGGGCTGTCTGCTATGGGGAGACAGGGTGCTGATCCCAAGCACTCTGCAACGGCGGACGCTTGAGACACTGCACAACGGGCACCCAGGCATCGTCCGCATGAAGGCCCTGGCACGGAGTTACGTCTGGTGGCCCTCACTGGACAGAGACATTGAACAATGGGTCTCCAGATGTGACCCGTGCCAAGAAGTCCGCCCAGCACCGCCACAATCCGAAGTCACGAACTGGGAGACCCCCAGCAACCCATGGTCGAGGGTCCACATCGACTTCGCGGGCCCGATGCAAGGGCAGCACCTCCTCATCGTGGTAGATGCTTTCTCCAAGTGGCTCGAGGTGGTACCCATGGCATCTACCACAACAGAAGCGACGATCCGAGCCCTGCGCTGCCTGTTTGCCACACACGGACTACCGGACGTGCTGGTCTCGGACAACGGCCCCCAGCTCACATCCCTGGCCATGGAGTCCTTCCTGGCAGGACTGGGCATCCGCCATGCCCTCTCCGCCCCGTACAGGCCGGCCGGAAACGGACAAGCGGAACGGATGGTCCGGCTCACAAAAGAAGCCCTCACCAAGATGGGCCCGGGGGACTGGCAAGAACGCATCGACAACTTCCTCCTCACCCAGCACATCACGCCGCATGCCACCACCCACAAGAGCCCGGCCGAACTCCTGATGGGCAGAAGGTTGAGGTCACCCTTGGACCGGCTGCACCCCCAATACAGCCCGGAAGTGACCGCAACCGCCAGCCGCCCGCTTCGCGCCTTCAGCAAAGGAAATGCAGTTTTCGCGCTGAATTTCAACGGCTCTCCTAAGTGGCTGAAGGGGAAGATTGCCAGCAAAACCGGCCCCAAATCCTACACCGTCGAGTTGGAAGACGGACAGGTCGTGAGACGTCACATCGACCAACTCCGGAAAAGGTGGGGGGGAGCACACGAAAACCAGCCTGACGAGGTAGGCCTACAACACCCCGACGAGGCAGGCCTGCAACACCCCGGCGAGGTAGGCCTACAACACCCAGACGAGGTAGGCCTACCACACCCCTGCGAGGCAGAGCAACGCCAGCCCGATGAGGTCAGCCCAGCACACTACCAGGCACTGTCACGTCGGCAGTGCAGCGAGGTAGACCGGGGCCAACCGCACGGGGGATGGCAACACCAACCCGACCAGGTGGGCACCCGGCACAGCAGGCCCAGGGACCCCCGACTCAGCCCGCAGGTAGACCGGGACCTGCCCAGAAGGGAAGCACCGCACCCTACCAGTGAAGGCAACCCACGGCAGCCCTACCAGGGAGACCTCAACGCAAGGCGAGTAGACCGGGGACCTTCGCAGATGGGCACACCGCAGCACATGGGCGAGGGTGGCACATGACTCCCCGGCGAGAGGGACCCCCGCCCAACGCAAGAAACAAACCGGCAACAACAACCCAACCCCGACGACCCCAACCACCAACAGGCGGTAGACCAGGGACTAGGGGGAAGGGGAAGCCGACAACAACCCGGCCAGGGAGGCCTGCGCCACCCCGGCAGGGGAGACCTCCACCAGCCCGAGGAGGAATCCCCTCAACGACACCCCGACCGGGTCGACCACTACCAACCCGACGGGGAAGGCCAACGCCAGCCCGGCAGAGGAGACCTGCACCACCCCTGCAAGGCCGGACACCGCTACCCGGGCCAACACCACCCACAGCGAGCAGACCAGACCCAAGGGCACCGGCCCGAACCACCCTCCGGACCACAGCGAACCGGGCCGCAGCAGAACCGCAGCCACCGGGAGACCGAGGAAGAGCAAGTGACAGCCGGGGTCCTACCGAGACTCAGACGCTCTTCCCGGGTCGGAACCGAACAGCACCACCGAGGCGAAAGATCCACAGGCCAGGAGGAAGACCACCAGAACCAGCCATCCAAGGTCTGCGGTCCGGCCGGAGGCGCTGAGGGTGACCCCGCACACTCGCCAGCCGAACCGAGCCTGGTTCCGGGGAGGGAGCCAGGAGCCACAGGAACCCCGTCCGTCCAGGGCGGGGACGCGGAAGAAATGAGACTGCGCAGGTCAAGTAGGGTGCCTAGGCGTCCTACGTACCTGCGGGACTACGTCACGTTGATTGACGAACTCTGAACGTTTTTTTTGGACTAGGGGGGAGGAGTGTTATGTCCTTATAAGGACATCCGCCCGGATTGGCTGCCAGCCACCGGGCGGGAAAGTTTGAATCCCTGTCAGGGGGCGGTGCGTCTGCCGGAGCGAATATAAGGAGAGCTCTGGCAGCGCACGGCCAGTCTTGCTACTGTTTCTTGTACTCAATAAAAGTTACTATGTAACGAGCTGGTCACGTCTTCCTTTCCTGTGCCGATCTAACACTGTCCCTACAATGTAATGGATCATTCTCGTCCATCAAGCTGAAAAAATGCTATCCCCCCACCCCCCACCCCATCCTACAAAGAACAAAGTATATTCTTCAAAGTTGAGTTTTTGTTTGTTTTTTCCTCTGGAAAGACAAGAAGAAAAAAGAGCTTTAGAAAAAAAAAAAGGCTCTCCAGAGCTTTCATTTTGTTGGAGCTTTTGAAATGGCCAATATAAACCTGTTAGAATATTGTCTGTGGGAAATTTTCAGGAAAGCTCTTATTCCTTCATGCTTTCTTCTTCTTCCTAGCATATTCCCGCAAGTGCAGGGTCTGCTTTTCGGATCATTGAGCACCACTTTGCATGGTAAGCTGCATCTTCAGGGCGCCTGCGGCTTACCTATCTTTGTTGATGGTGTCTTGCCATCTCTATTTTGGGTGCCCATGAGGTCACCGGCCATTGACTTCTAGTTGGTAGGCAGTTTTGGCAACGGTGGAAGGTGCTGCTCTCAGGACATGTCCATACCAGCAGAGCCAGCCATCTTCTCTATAATTGGTGCCACACCAAAATGTTGCCGAATGGTGTCATTTGTGATGTGGTCAAGAAGGGAGATGCCTGATACCCAATGGGGCATTCGCATTTCCATGGCATAGGAGATAACTTTCAGTCCCTGTTGTTGCTGCCCAGCATTCAGTGCCATACAGTGCAACCAGAAGAATGGTTGTCTTGTCTTATTCCTTCATGCTTTCCTCCTGCAAAAAAGTTCTACCATGAAAAGGTAGAATTTATAGTGGAGGATATCATCTGTAAGCAAACATTATTTGGAGAAAGAGAGAAAGTGCTACTGTTTTATCAACCTTTCTATCTGATCGGCCCTTCTGGAAGGAGAAAATAATTGTGCTATTTGTAGAAAGGAAGACTAAGTAACGTTAACCTATTTCAACAAAGTAGCAAGGAAACTGACAAGATTGCAAGCAAAGCAGTAATTCAAGGCCTGGATTAATGACCGTGGGTCCTACTATCCCCAGGATTTTTAATATATTCTGAATTAAATGTCCCATTTGTCTATCAGTTCTTCCAGATAAGTTACAACTTTGAGGAATGGGGGTGGCTTGAAAAAAAGCCTTCTAGGTTCATTGGAGGCTTGCTGCTGAGATTGCCCTGCAGTGACAATAAACACAGAATTCTTTGTATATGTTTGAGTGGCGGGAATGTGCATCTGGGATTCATCTGGCATCAGAAGTTTGTATTTGGAGGTAACGGAGGGCCCTCCACAAGACTCCAGGCTGGCTGTAACTTAGTCTTCATTGATGCTGTTAAGTGTCAACATCTGTTTTTTTTTTCTTTAAAAAAACCCTATTCTCCCCACCAGGAATTCAATTACATTTCATAAATGAACACTATTTAGGCATGTTTTAAAAATTAAAAATAGCCATGGTGTTTGTTTGCCTATTACGTAGAGAATGGTGCAATCTCTGAAAGGACTACAGGGAATCTAGAAAATCAGTTTGCTTTAGGCAAGACAAAGGGCAGACACAGCCATAGCCGCAGCCACCCATCCCAGTGCTACAATGCAACAAAAGGAAGATTCCAACCCATGTTCTGTGCCACTAATATAGTGTCATCTTTGATAGACAACAATGTACTGACAATGTGCCATGAGGCATGCCATCTTCTGCCATTGCCAAAGCATTAGTAACTCTTATTATGGACTTCACCCACGTTTGACTATATTATTCAGGTCTCCATGCTCCTTTCCCTAAGCCCTGATATATTCTCCTGTGTTAGAAAGAGCGCTGTATGTACCATGCAATCTACAGTGGGCCCACTTAATTAATTTGCTGCCCTTCGGTAACGTAGACAGAATAGCTCCATTGCTCAGATTTTGATAAAATACAAATGCCCATCCAATCTGCTTCTGTTCTTGGAGAAGGCAGGGAATCAATACCTGAGGCAGAACAATATTTTACCCTCGTTTCCAAACGCTCTCCATGAGCCTAATTTTCCTTGGATGCATCTCAAAATACCCTTCATTAAAATGTCAGCAATGGTCAAATGGCTTCCTTAAGACAAAAAACGGCTTACTACAGTAGTTAAAACTACAGAAAAGTTCAGAATTTCAGAATAGGCTCCAGGAAATACACTCTTTTATCAGGTGAGGCACATCATTTAGAGACAGATAGATAATGACAGATAGATAGATAGATAGATAGATAGATAGATAGATAGATAGATAATAAAATAAATATATGAACACATATGCATTTGTTTAGGTGACAAAGAATGTTATGTGTAGACTGAGTGATATAAACATGGGTGAAATAATGGAGAAGTATTCTGTAGATGTGTGTCTACTTCCTCCATCATGTACTTCTTCAGGCCCCTTTGCTCTAATGTTGAAAGAGATTCCCCACTCTGATTGAAACAAATAATAAGAGCTTACCTAATTCATCCCTCAAAACTGGTGATGTTCCAGTTCCTGTTTCAGATTTATATAAAATTTTGTATCTTGTCAAATCTTTCTTCAGCTTGGTGGCCTATTTCAGAAGCCAAGGCTGTCAGTTATGTTTCAAAAGGTATTTATAATCTGTTAATTATTTCTAAGCCTTTGAATAGTTATAATTATTCTCAAGAGCTATGGCCCCCAACCTGAATAGTTACAATCTTAACAGTGAAGTGGTATATTGGACACCATTCTTAAACGCACAATCCAGAACAAGCCTTATCAGAGAAGACATTTCTAGGATATAGTCATGGAAAGAAGCAACTACAAATTTGGTCCATCTATAAGAAACAAATATTTGAATTAGAAAAATTGAAAGTATTTGGCACCGAAGGGGGTGAGACGAGGAACAGAGAATTTAGCTCAGTACTGCTTCTTAAACTGCAAAACAGAACAGAACAGAATAGAACAAAACAAAACAAAACAAAAACAAAACCTGACACCTGTCAGCCACCTAAAATTTGTGTAAAAGAAAGAGATTTGACTCAATCAATCCAAAGACACAGCAGCTGGCAAATTATAAACCAAGGACTTTTATAAGAAGCTTGTGTATGTGGGACATCAATTGAGCATTTTTATCATTTTTTTTCCTTAGGAAAAAAAAAGTAAGCTTTTTATTATCTCCAAACCAAATTAAGACACTTAAAATGATCGATCAGGTATAATCACCAGCACAATGAATAATTAGCACCAGTAGATCACATATAGATTTTTTTTTCAAATTAATAAAGCAGCATATATGTGCACTTTTCCCTATGTTCCCATAGCTGCGAGAAGAAGAAATATTCAAGGTTTTAATATGAAAAGAAATAATTATGTGATAAATAAATAAACCATCATGACAAAAGTTTGCTGTTCAATCCTAACAGAAATATAGTTCAATTAGAGTAAGAATGTAATATATTTTATGCAATAAAGGAATTACAAATCCATTTTTATAGATCATCTGCTTTGTTCATAATTGCTGATTGTTACAAAAATGTTTTGAAAATAAGCTACTTGACTTCACATTGAACCATGGGGATTTAATTAATTAGGAATAATTATTCAAATGGGCTATTATCAATGATTCACTTCTATTTAAGCGCCAAGCAGAACTTAAGTCATGGTAGTATTCATTTATTATTGCTTGATAGAATAAATGGATTAAAATGATTAATTTTCTAAAACTCGATTTTGTTTTAAATGCTCCAAATTCCTTTGTCTATTCCTGAGCGCCAAACCTGCCAGAGAGTTATCTCTTTATATATAAAATCTAACACTACAAGCAAAATCATTGGTATAGTGAGTTGAAACAGTATAATGCTTTTCAGTTAAGGCAAGTATATTATTAGAAACTCAAATAATATTCAATGGATATCAATTAAGTCTATCAGTATGCTTTGAATGCACAGGAAAATATCATAGAAAGTTACACATATTTTATAGGATTATAACATGATTATTACTGGCAAATCAATCCCTGAGGAATATATGTTGATGATCCAGTACCAAAATAGTTTCAAACATGACAAGTTTAATAATTTGTTTTTCAACCTGCTAAATCTTAATAATCATTGACATTACTGGAAAAAAAAAAGTTCAAATACATATAGAACATAAAAACATAGAAAACTGACAGCAGAAAAAGATTCAATTGTCTATGAAGTCTGCCCTTTGAGTTTTTTGTTTTTGTTTCCTTTTTGATCAGTTTTATTAGTTTTAATTATTAAATTTTAAATAACGCTCTTCTATATTATATAATTTTTTTATTAGGCTGAATGGTATCCACCATAATATCCTTTTTTTGCTGAGGTAGGGAGTTGGGGGTGGGGGTGTCTTTTTGTACTGGTTCACTTCTGTCCTCCGAGGCCAGTTCCAACTGGTGTTAATAGCAGGGGTAAAATCCAAAATTTTTCCCTACTGGTTCTGTGGGCTTGGCTTGGTGGGTGTGGCAGGGGAAGGATATTGCAAAGTCTCCATTCCCTCCCCTCCTGGGGGAAGGATATTGCAAAATCTCCATTCCCACCCCACTCTGGGGCCAGCCAGAGGTGGTATTTGCTGGTTTTTCGACTACTCAAAATTTCCGCTACCCATTCTCCAGAACCTGTTAGAACCTGCTGGATTTCATCCCTGGTTAATAGGGAGTGAGAGGTCCAGCTTTGATCCTTTATGGGATGCCACAGGGTGAGGTATCACCAGATAGCTGATGATATCCAATTATATATCTCTGTCGTAAGTGAAGTGAGTGATGATGTGGACATTCTTTTGCAGTGTTTGGGGCTGTGGGAGCCTGGATAGGGAACAACAGACTTCAACTGAACCTTGGTAAGACGGAGTGGCTGTGAGTGGACCCTTCTATATCCTGGAGTTAATCATCTTTGGTCTTGGATGGGGTTGCATTATTCCAGGCAGACCTGGAATGCAACCTAGAGGTCCTTCTGGACTCATGGCTCCTTCTCAAAAGAGCTAGAAGGGCCTTTCCTCAACTTCATGTTATGCACCAGTTACAGCCTTTTCTTGATAGGGAAGCTCTCTGTTTGATTATTCATGCCCTGATTATCTCCTGTGTGGATTATTGCTATGTGCTCTTCATGGGGCTAGTATCCAGAAGCTTTAACTGGTGCAGAATGTGGCCACGTAAGCAATTCCAGGTGCTCAAGGAAGGGTGCATGTGACACCTTTGCTCCACAAACTGCATTAGGTACTAGTTTGCTATTGGGTCCAATTGAAGATGTTGATTGTGACCCATAAAGCCCTACATGGCATGGGGTCAGGCTGTCTATGGAATCATCATTGTTCCATTACATCAGCCTGTCCCACCTGATCAGGAAAGGTAGGAATGTTGCATCTCCTTTAAGTTAAAAAATTCCAACTGGCAGGGTCTAGAAAAGAGTCTTCTTTGCCATTACTCCTGCCCTGGGAAATATTCTCTCCTAAGAGGTGAGATGGGCACCCCAGCTCTCCTGACCTTCCGAAAAGGAGTTAAAACATGGCTCTGTGCCCTCAGGTGGGGAACCCAAAGGAGCATGTAGCTGTGAGGCTGGTATGCACCTTGAGACCCCTCCCTTTGGCTTTTAAACTGATTTTTTATCAGAGTTTAATCATCCTTACTCCTTCTAAACTCTATTTTTTTTAAAAAAATTGAATGCTGTTTTTTTCAATCAGAATAAAGCTGGAAGGGATCTTGGAGGTCTTCTAGTCCAACCCCCTGCTCAAACAGGAGACCCTATACCAGTGATGGCTAACCTTTTTGCCATTGTGTGCCAAAAGCGGGGGTAGGATGAGGGGGGAAATCACGTGTGTACGTGCCCACACCCATAATTCAATGCGCCCTGACCCCCATGCACGTACGTGCAACCCCACCCTTGCTCCCTCCACTTTTGGCACGCGATGGCACAGTGGGCCAGTAGGCCTGTTTTTTTGCCCTCCCCAGGCTCCAGAGGCTTTCTAGGAGCCTGGGGAGGGCATAAACGACCTTCCCCACTCTCCTGGAGGCCCTCCGGATGCCAGAAACAGCCCGTTTCCCGACTGCCAGTGGGCCTGGAAGGCCCGAAAATCAGTTGCTGGAGTGTGCATGTGTGCTGGAGCTGAGCTAGGGCAACACTCGTGTGCCCACAGATATGGCTCTGTGTGCCACCTGTGGCACGCGTGCCATAGGTTCGCCATCACGGCCCTATACCATTTCAGACAAGTTGACTGTTCAGTCTCTTCTTAAAAACCTCCAGTGGTGAAGTACCCACAACTTCTGAAGACAAGTTGTTCCACTGCTTAATTGTCCTCACTGTTAGGATGTTTCTCCTTAATTCCAGGTTGCTTATAATAAATATAATAAGCTTATATTTTAACATTTTATTGTATACAGCCTATAGTCCCTTTTTGGCGAGATGGGTGGTTCAAAAATGTGAAAAATAGATATATAAATAACATACGTTATAAATAATAAATAAGTATAATAAGCTGTTTTGAAAATCAAAGTTAGGGAAGACAATTCAGATCTGAACTGAATCAATAAAACTGGATAGTTTTTTAAATAAAGCAAAAAACAACACATTCCCTTAAACTTGACTCCTAGTTAAGGTTAGCACATAGGCACAAAGGTTTGCCAGGATTTCTTCTGAATGGTTTTATGTTCAACTTCTCATTTTGCCTCACTCCTCACTTGGGATTTCTTAGTTTCCTATTTAGGTATCAACCACGTTCAATGTTGTTTAGCCTTTTTCAAGTTCAGGCAAGATTGCTAGGTGCCTAAATTATATCTCAAAGGACTTGCGAACTGCAGCAACGCAAGACATCATTATAAACATATTTTTATGTAAACTCCTTTTTTCAACATTTGCTTTGGCATTGTATGTTTTCTTCACATCTTCTTTTTTCTTTTTTGCTTTATTTATAAAATTTCTTACATTTTTCATTTATAAAAAATAATTTTTCATTATTAAATATAATAAAATGGGGTTTATTTTATTAAGAGAGTGAAAAGGATGATATGGTAAAAGCAAAGTTCAGAGGAAATGAAATGTAGTTGGTACAGAGAGTGAAAATTTCTACAGGTAATGGTTATTATCAACAAGTGTGTTTAGTGT
This sequence comes from Arizona elegans, assembly GCA_022577455.1. NCBI lineage: Eukaryota > Metazoa > Chordata > Lepidosauria > Squamata > Colubridae > Arizona > Arizona elegans. The sequence continues at coordinate 8,851,854 of JAKOOJ010000008.1, read as the reverse complement.
GATTATGATACAGATAATAGAATAACAGAGTTGGAAGGGACCTTGGAGGTCTTCTAGTCCAACTCCCTGCTCAGGAAACTTCCCCCTCAGGAAAGCTGCTATCCCACTGCTCAAGAAACCCTATACCATTTCAGACAAATGGTTGTCCAATCTCTTCTTAAAAACTTCCAGTGTTGGAGCATTCACAACTTTTAGAGGCAAGTTGTTCCACTGATTAATTGTTCTAACTATCAGGAAATTTCTCCTTAGTTCTAGGTTGCTCCTCTCCTTGATTAGTTTCCACCCATTGCTTCTTGTCCTGCCTTCAGGTGCTTTGGAGGATAGCTTGACTCCCTCTTCTTTGTGGCAACCCCTGAGATGTTGGAACACTGCTATCATGTCCTTCTTTTCATTAAACTAGACCAGTGGTCACCAACTGGTGATCTGCGGACCACTAGTGGTCCGTAAGAAAATTTTGGTGGTCCGCAGTGCACCCAGGTGGAGGAGCTGCTCTGGGATGAGCAATGTCTAGTCCTGTGACTAGAGCTCTGGAATATGGGACTGGTCGGGCAGCTCATGGTGGGGCTGTAAATCTCTGCTGTAGAGGGAGGTTCGTTGCAACAAAGGTTGCAACTTTGCAGCGCAGCCCTTGCCGGTTGGAATGAGGCAATGGTGCAAGGGGGGTGGCGGTGCAGGTGGGCCAAAGCAACTGGTGGCAGGAATCCGGGGCTTTTCTTTATCCTGCTGTAGCTTCCTGTCAGCTGAACCCACCAGTGGCTGTCCCTGCCCCTCGCCCTCCCTCCCCAGTCACTCCTCGCCTGACAAGGGGAGGGCAGGGGGATGGAGATTCGCTCCATATTCCAGAGTGGGAACAAAGCTTCATCTCTTGCTGGATCTCGCCGGCCCTTGTTGGTGCTCCACGCATCTCCCCGAGAGAGATGCTTGACTTCCTCTCATCCCCAAGACACTGGCTGGCCCATTAGATGAGAGAGAGAAAGAGAATGAGAGAGAGAATGAAAGAGAGAAAATGAGAGAGAGAGAGAGAAAGAATGAGAGAGAATGAGAGAGAATGAGAAAGAGTGGGAGAGAGAGTGGGAGAGAGAAAGAGAGAGAGAATGAGAGAGCGAAAGAGAGAATGAGAGAAAGAATGAAAGAGAGAATGAGAGAGAGAGAGAATGAGAAAGAGAAACAGAATGAAAGAGAGAATGAGAGAGAGTGAGAAAATGAGAAAGGGGGGAGAGAGGGGGGGGGAGAGAGAGAGAATGAGAGAGAGAAAGAGACAGAATGAAAGTAAGAGAGAATGAGAGAGAAAGAAAGAGACAGAGAGGGAATCAGAGAGAGAATGAGAGAGAATGAGTGGGAGAGAGAGAAAGAGAAAATGAGAGAGAAAGAGGGGGAGAGAGAGAGAGAAAGAGAGAGACAGTACAGAGAGTGCCTGAAGGACCCCATCCCGTCACTGGGAGTCCAGGTGCTTCAGCAAGCCGGCACACTGGATTCATATTAGTGGTCCATGGGATTTAAAATTATGAACTTAGTGGTCCCTGAGGTCCAAAAGGTCCAAACTAGACATACCCAATTCCAGCAACCGTTCTTTATATGGTTTAGCCTCCAGTCTGCACTTTTTCTAGTCTCAACATCTTTTTTTACATCATGGTGACCAAAACTGGATGCAATATTTCAAGTGTGGTCTTACCATGATGAGAATTCTTAAGTCTCTTGTTTGAAAAAATTGTGTTAAAACATCAGTGAAATTCTTTTGCATTTTTGACTCACAGCTGTTTTTTGTCCCAACTGTTATGTTTTATTGTTACATTTATAACTGCTTTAATTGCATATTTTGAACTCTTGCAAGCCACTCAGCACCTTTTTGAGTTGGTGGTTTAAATGAATGAATGAATGAATGAATGAATGAATGAATAAATAAATAAATAAATAAATAAAAATTGCTGTTGAAAATGGATTCCTTCATCTAGAGAAAATTCTCCCTCTTTCATAGCCATTGCAAAGTTAACAAATTGGTGTATCTGTAACTAGATCCGTATGTCATGTTAAGCTATAATGTGACCTGTTTACTCTGGGTTAAAATGTCTGAACTAAGCCATTACAGTTATTAAAGATTTATAAATTAGTACAATGTAAAAACTCACCCAGTTGTGGCCTGTTCAACAAAGTATGGTGAAGAAATCAAAGCATAGAAATGGGAAGCAAATGAGTGTGTAGTTGTGAATATGTGTGTGCGCACATACAAGCTGTAAGATGGATGTTTTTCAATATAATACCAGCCTTCTGAAATACAATAGTGTATGATAGCATTATTTTCAAATTTGCCATTTAAAAGACTCACAATAAACAAAGCTGTCGGAAACAGATTGTTTTAGCATGATTTAACTTAAGTATATTTCATTTTAATGGTTTCATCTTTCCATCACTATGTTTAGGGGGGAAATGGATTAGGTATTCAGCTAAGTAAATCTTTCGCAGAGTAAATACCAGCATTATAGACATAAACTTGATGGCCAATTAAAGGAAAAAATGATTTATATATGGTAACTGCAGCAAGGTTATTATAGCAAGAGTGGAGGTATGGATTAGAAAGATGTCAGAATTGTCAGAATGGTGACATTGACCTGTTTGGTCAGGGATAAAACAGTAACTAACATTTTAAAAAGAGTGGAAACCCCTTGCGGACTTTTTACTGAAAATAGAGAAAAGTTATATTTTATGAATTTGATGATTTAAAAAGGACTAAACAAGGGCTGAAGGGATTTTCAAAACATTTAGGAGGTTGGATAATAAATTTGTTAATTTCTATTGGAATAAAGGTCGTAAGTCATTTATTTTTCTGACTTTTATTCTCTTAGTTCTTTTTAAACTTTTCTTTTTTGTTTTCTGCACTTTCTTTTTTTTTCTTTTTCTTATTCTTCCTTCTCTTTTTTCTTTTAGATTTGTCTTTTATTGCTTTAAAAAATCCTTAATAAGCTTGAGAATCAAGGAATAAAACAATAAATAACATTTTTAAAAGAGTGGAAACCCCTTATGGACTTTTTGCTGAAAATAGAGAAAACATGCAAGCCAGAATGTTGTTTTGGAATGTACGTTTTCCTCTGTTGATATTTGAAATCTCCCTTCACAATTTCCTCACAGTTCTAGATATTCTCTATATAGCTCCAAACTTCTTTTCATTTGAATCTGGCAGCCAAATGTTACTTCCTTTTTCAAAGGCCAGAAATTGTTACCAAGGCTAAGGAGGATTCATAACCTACAAATGCAGTAACCCCCATCCTGGGGACTTTACACCTTTTCAGTATAGTTTATACGGTTTTAAGAGAGGATTAAGGTGCCTATCAAGAGTGATTAGCTGGGCTGCATCAGGGCAAAAGGGCTACTTAGTTTGTGTCCTGCCTGTGTGGGTCCAAGGTGTGAAATAGGATTCAGAAATAGATAGAAAGTTCTGCACATCTTTTGAAGATCAGAATTGTCAGGCTGCAAGCTTTGTCGTAAACTCATTGAAGGATAATCCTCACTACATTACACATTACATCATAGCAAATGAAAGGAACTCAGATGTCTTCAGGAAGCTATCACAGTCATGATAAGGCCTGACACTGCTTCTCTAAGAGGGGCTACCATCTGCTAAGATTTACCTAGTATGGCCACATATGTAACTTTTTGGAGGATATGTTCGCCTGAAAGAAACTTTGTGAAGACAGGTCACAGGTTCAAATACCATGTTCCCAAATTACCCATTCTGCAATGTACTTCACAATGTCATACCTGGCTGGTTTGGTTTGATTCTTATGAAATGCTTGTTAAATTCTGTTCAGAAAAGCAGGGAATGACTGAAAATTAGATATCTCTCTCTCCTGCGCATATACACATATATGTAAAACCACACATAAGACACTTACATGCATATAACTGGTTTCCCATTTATCAATGGTTCCTCACTAATAAAACATCAGCACTGTTGCTGAATCTGAGCATTTATCAAGAAATGACATTTAAAGGGTGAGAAAGGCAGTCAATCCCTACCTAGTTCAGACCAGGATTTAATACAGAGGATGAATGGCTATTTTAGGAAAGGATTATGAATCATTTGTTCTAAGTTTAATGGCATGCTATGATACTCTTCATTTTCAACTCATTAGAACACCTCATATAAATGTGTAAAAGACTAGTCTTCATCAATTTGATTTTGAGATTCATGGTATATAGACCGATGAAATTATTTTGATAGCTGAACAGAAAAAAAATATCCTGAAGCAAATGATAGATGAGAGATAGATAGATAGATAGATAGATAGATAGATAGATAGATAGATAGATTTTCACACATAAACAACTAATGATTTGCTATCCCTTCATGATACTCTAAAATCCACCTATTTTGCTAGATCTAAGAACCTGTCAACATGTTAATTATTTAAATAGTTTTTTAATTTATACTAAAATTCTTGTTCAACTATATGCTTTTAAATATCAAATTTATTTATTTATTTATTTATTTATTTATTTATTTATTTATTTATTTATTTATTTATTTTCTGATTTCTATACCGCCCTTCTCCTTTCGGACTCAGGGCGGTGAACAGCCAAAATAAAACATTTGTACACAAAAGTTAAAATAGATTTAAAATAATTAAATAAAGTTTGGCCCATAATTTAAAACATTTCAATTAAAATCAATATCAAATTTTAAAAACCAATCATAAAATCAGGAGAGCCCGGCTAACTGAAAAAAATAGGTTTTAAGGGCCCGACGAAAAGTCCGGAGGTCTGGGATCACTCGTATCTCTGGGGGTAGATTGTTCCAGAGGGACAAATATAACACAGTTGTGTTATATTTAAAAAGTGTTCTGGTATATACTGATTAAAAAACCAACCTCAATATGCTAATTTCCCTTTCTACTAAGCACATAATACACCTAATTGTAATACACCCTGTCCATCCTGCAGATCTGATTTCCTCTAAAATTGCAAACATTTTAAAAAATCCTTTTAAGTAATTGTGCAAAGCCACAAATTTTATCACAGTACCTCAGAGGCACCAGGGGGGAAAAAGAGGTCACAGTTATAGTGAATTGTTTAATGCCTGTCCCCCCCCCACCCCATTACATAATGTGCATCAGCCAAAGAGGTTGGTTAAGAGTGAACGGGTTACCTGTTACTCTCACCCCCAATGTAAAAAGTCACTTGCATAAATTTTGGCTGAAGAACAAGGCAATAGGGCCCGTTGGCCTAGAGCTGTTCCATTAGCCTTTGTCTTCTATAAACCTGGCACAACAACTTCTGACAGGAATAATGCCTAGGGCTTTTCTGCAAAACTACTGACTCCAGACTGGCAGGGCTTTAAGAAATGGGTTTGGGAAATACAACTGGAGGATGTTTCTTCAGGAAACCTCTCCCACTGCAAATGCAGCTTGTGCTTGGGTTTTCTTGTTTTACTTCCAGCATCCTGTATTCCAACTTCCATTAGAGCAAACCCTGCTAAGCAGTTGCCTGAGGCAAATCCTAACAAGGAAAGTTTAGGGATAGATGTCTGTTTGCTCTGATTTGCAACTGAGGAGCTGCAAGTCCACTTCTTCTCTGGTTCTCAACCATTGATATGAAGGCTATTGCCTCTTGGACAACAAGAGAGTACAAAAAACCCCATACTTCCCACTTATTTTGCCAACCCACAATGACAGGAAAGGTGTGTGTGTTGTGGGGGTGGATGGGGAAGGAAACATGGAGAAGAAAGAAGAAAATGGCTCCCTTGGTGCCACTTTCTCTGGACCTACAGAGTGATCTGATCCATGAGATCAGAAAAAAGACCCAACCACTAATAGAAGCAGGAAGAGTGAAGCAGGAAGTGATTCTTTCTTTCCTTCCACCTCTCTTGCCAGCAGGGTGGGAAGGAAACAAAAATCAAGGCAGCCACAGCCAGTTTTAAGCAGCTCATCATGTATGTAAAAAAATCTGCCAGCACTTTTTGCAAAGACTACATAGACTGTAATCCAGAGCTTTGTATTGGATAATTGTGATGAAGAAAAGCCCTTGCATATGACTCTGTTACATGGCTCCCATATTGTGCTCTTTTGACAAAATAGTTTCCTTCCTATTATAGGAAATTAGCACCCACCCCTTTCCTAGAAGAATAAAATATTTTGGGAAATATTAAAAAGGCAGAATATTATGTTTCCCTGGATGAGAAATGGAGAAGCATGTTTTAAAGACAAAGCAGCTCCCACCTTCCTGCCCCCACCCTTTTGTTAATGGGCCAGAGGCAGAAACTCAATCTTTTTCAATGGACCTCATCTGCAAGACAATGGGACCCATCTAGGACAGAAACTCAGCACATGGGACCTGGGAAGATTACATCAGCCAGCAGGTCTAGCTAAGACCTCCACCCCCTGGGAGTCTGACAACCAATCAGGATACTCCTTCTGGGCCCCAGGAAGTTCAAAGCCAGAGAGAGCATAATACCTGGAGACTAGCTATATCTGCCCTTTTTTCTGTTCAGGAACTCAAGCCATGTGATCCTGTGCGCCATTAAACCATCTTTCCAAGCAGTCTCCATGTTTCCAGTGCCTTTTTCCCCACTTGGAGCAGAACCTAGAAGGATATTTCTTCCTACAATTTGGAAGGAAAAGACCATGGCCGACATAAGGTATGTGTGCCTCATCCACATCATTTCTACCTCTTTTCAAACCATCAATAATTCTTGGCCATGTTTTTTCAGAAGAAATAGGCTGTTATGGGGTTTTTGCCCCCCATAATTTTACCTTCCAAATAATTTGATCAATTTCTTTATCACTTATGTCCAGTATCACCAGGAAGCAGAATCTGTTTGTTCCAATAAACTGACACAAAGCCATGATTCTAAATGACTCTCCCTAACTAGGCTCAAACGTTATACTTAGTGCAGAGTAAATCAGAGTAAAAACCACATTTCTAATTTTGGCAGAGGATACATTTTCTCACACTGGCTAAGTCTACACAGTCTTCCTAACACACGTGCACACATCTCAAGTCAGATAGTAGTAATTGCATCTTTTTTTTCTTTAAGCAAAAATAAAAGAGATTGCAGTTACATCCAAGATCTTTGTCTCTCTAATATTCCTCTAACAGACAGGAAGAGACAGCTCCAAACCAGGCATGAAATGCAGGACATTTTTTAAAATAACTATTTATTTCCTTTTAAAGACATGTGTAGTGCTGAATTTGGGGACCATCCAAGTTCAGTAATTTTGGACCCATGCCCAGTGTACATTCCTATCAGCACTAAAATCTTTCTTTCTTTCTTTCTTTCTTTCTTTCTTTCTTTCTTTCTTTCTTTCTTTCTTTCTTTCTTTCCCCCCCCTCTCTCTTTCTTGTTTTGTGAAAATATTTACAAAAATATTTCTTCTATCATCAGAGAGCACATTCAAATCTATATGTCATTCTCTATATTTCTCAGGGGACTTTATGAAACACAAAGGCAATGAATATCTAATCCAATTTTGTAAAGCATCTTAGACTAATATATTTAACTATTTTTAAATCAGATCACAGTTTACCTAGTATGGTAACTGGCAACAACTCAACAAAGCTTAGGGTGGTTCTAGCTTTAGTTTCCAATGCTTGATTCCATGTAGTTTAATACAAAAAGCGAAAATTGACACGTAAACAATGAAATGAGATACATTAATTCCCTACCAATTAGACTCTTTGTAGTCAGAGTAGCACAGAGCAGGCATTGAAGGAGACTTAATTATGAAAGGAAATATGGAGGCAGTTCAGTTCAAAGCAGCAAAAATTTCAAAGTGAAACAGCATTTATTGCAATGAAGAGGTATGAATTTGACTTCAGTTATTCAGTAAGCGTACTTTTTTGGTGTTTGCCTTGAGAACTACCAGTAGAGAAATCCTCCTATTCAGCATAAACTAATTTTGGAAATATCTTTCAAACATGGTTGGCTTTCACTTTCTGGTACCATCTGCATTCAGATACTTTGGGTAAGATTATCAAACTTTTAGACAATGCATCTAGAATAAATAGGATCAAATGACAAAAGTCAGCAACAATCTTAATTTTTTTGAATACTATCTGTCTAAGGGCCAGTTAAAGGAAAAAAAAAACACTTTTGTTGAATGAACTTCTATAGCTTTGGATGAGACAACCTCAGGCCCTAGAGTTGCCACTGTAGTTCAGGTGTTGAACTAGGATGAAACCAGATTCAAGCACATCCCTGGTCATAGGTGTTCAGTGAGTGACTTTGGACCATTAACTCTAGCCCAACTCACTTTATAAGATTATTGTTATATGGAAAAATTGGAAGAGAGAGTTATAAGTCTGCAGCCTTAAGCTTCTGGAGGATCTGAACTGTAAACCCTTCATGCTAGTAAATAATTAGAATGTTTTGCTCAGTGGCTAAGACACTGAGCTTGTCGATTGAAATTGCAATTTGGGCACCGGGAAGCTGGTTCACAATTACAATGGTGTATCCTGCAATCACATGAATGCCATTTGCAACCTTCCCTCTGGCTTTCCACAAACAAAGTCAATGGGGAAGCCAGCAGGAGATCACAAGTAGCTCCCACAATTAGCTCCCACTTGTCACTTCTGCTGACTCCGCCTTTTCTCCTGAGAGACCCTTAGCAGGATGGTGATATAACTCAGTAGTGCCCACTGGCCCACATTCTGTATTCAAAAGTGCCACCTGTGGCATCTGCCCATCAGACTGTATTTCATGATGCCCATCTGAGGTTGCCACCCACAACCACTCTGTAGCACATATACTGTACCTCTTGCTGACCAGCCTGCTTGCATAGGACGTGACTTCAGTACCTCCTCCCATGTCGTGTCATGTGAATTCCTCCCTGGATTATAGTAATGAGAACTGCTGAAATTGCAGTCACATGACAATGCAGTCATGTGGCAATGCAGTCACATAACATTGAACTTTATGATCACGTTGCTTAGCATGAGAAATTCCTGTCCCAATTGCCGTCATAATCCAAAGACTACTTGTAATGCAATTTCTGACTTGGAAATAGAATTTAAGGCATGCAGCAGATATAATGAAAACAAGGCAGAAATTACAGAGTAAACTTAAAGTTGATGATAAGAGTTTTTTTAAAAGATGGTACTAAGAGCACACTAAATTCCACTCTCCCCCATACTCGTGAATCAGTACTGCACAAATTAAATAAGAAGGGAACTTGTTTTGTTGCTTTAATTATTCAGCGTGATCCAGTAGGATTCTCTCTTCCTCATAATTCATTCAGCAGAGATAAACATTTCTCTCTTTGTGACAGACAATGCCATTTACTGGATGTACACGATGCTGTAATAGAGATGATTAAATTGTGAGCTATTACAAAGGTGATTTGCCCTTTCCAGTTGAGTATCAATTGTCTTGCTCGATCTGAGAAATTAAGCAGCTGCTCCATGAATGGAATCTCATCACCACTCTATGAGTCAAACTTCGGTTGCTTCTTTTTCTTTTAAAAAAAAAAACTCTCCTTCCAGCAATGTCACCTGATCTAAGTGTCTTTCAGCAGGTATTCAGTTGGTGATAGTTATGTATACATTGATATTGGGGACATAATGAAAGAATCTTGCTAAATCAAACCAAAATCCATAAACGAGGCATGAACGTGCTAGTATCCACATGTATTCCTATTCCCTGGCGACTGATACTCACCTAATTTATATAAAGACGCTATTAACTTGAATAAGCACAGTCAAGGGGGCAGTGGTGGGTTTCAATTTTTTTACTATCGGTTCTGTGGACGTGGCTTGGTGGGTGTGATGTGGCTTGGTGGATGTGGCTTGGTGGGCATGGCGGGGGAAAATCTCCATTCCCTCCCCAATCCAGGGGAAGGTTACTGCAAAATCCCCATTTCTTCCTGATCAGCTAGGACTCAGGAGGCAGAGTATAGATGGGAGTGGGGCCAGTCAGAGGTGGTATTTACCAGTTCTCCAAACTACTCAAAATTTCTGCTACTGATTCTCCAGAACTGGTCAGAACCTGCTGAAACCCACCTCTGCAAGGGGGGAACCAGCAAGGAAGTCACTCCAGTAAGTCGTTCACACTCTCTCCCGCCCAGCAGCCACCATCCAGCCCAACTGAATGTGTACTACACCTCGCAAGCTACTCAGGCTCCCTCACCCACCTAGTTGAAGCACCTTAACCTGCCTGCCAGCCTGCTTGCAAGCCACCAGTAACTCACTTTAACCACCCACAATCCGTGCTTAATAATGGCAGTGGGGAGGAGTGGTTTTGCCATTTCTAAGCAATGTGGTGACATGATATTGCACTTTATGATTGCTTCACTTAGAGACAGAAAATCCAGTCCTGATTATTGTTGCCAACAGAAAACTAGGTGTATATTCACACGGTTTTGAGTTGTTGTTTTGATGTGGATGGTTCTTGCCTGGGCATTTATTCAAGTAACACAGTCAGTTCTCCTGCCTGGCTGTCACGGCAGTCAGACATGGGTAATAGACAAGGAGCTGGCCAATAGGACCGAGTCTACTGGATGCACAAGCTCCACCTCTTCCTGCTTGGCTCCAGTTTTTCGACTCGGTCTGCCTTGGACAGCCGTGTCTATAGTGTTCTCCTGTCTTCTTCAATTTACAAGGTTATTTGACATTGGAACGAACTGCGACAACGATTATTGGTCTTGCCCTTTATCTGCCAGCCGCTTTTGCCTTCAGCAGCGGCCGCCTTTTCTCCTCATTAGCCGCCATTGGACGGCTTCGCTGGCATGCGCATGGGTTCGCCCTGCCGCGTCTCCCGGCTTTCCTGCCTTACCGGCGGACGTTTGAGGCTCAGCCCTTCAGACTGTGGATCAGGCTGATTCCGGGCCATCCCGCTTTGACTCCTGCGGTGATAGCTACGCTCTCAAGCATTCGCTTAGCAGCCCTGACTGGCACTTCAACTCCTGGGCCGTTTCCAATCGCAAGTATTTTTCTGGCGGCCATTTTATTTCCCTCGGCCTCATTCTCGCCACTCTCAAAATGGCGGATGCCCAAAATTTGCGCCATTCCTCCTGAGCTCATCACAGGGGGAAACGGGCCCACAGGGAGGACCCTGAGGAGGGCACCTCTAAAGGCAGACCCCCCAAAACAAAAAAAGGGTCTGCCCCTTCAGCTCCTCCTCCTCCTCCAGCCCGCAAACCTTCCAGGGAGGAGGAGAGAAGACACAAGGCCATGGAGAAGGCCTTTCTGAAGGCTCAAGCAACATCCAATTCAGGCCCAGATTTGCAGCCTCCAGAGCCTATGCCCCCATTAGCCTCTAACACTGGGGGAGCTACACCTCGGCCTAGCCCGGCCTTGTCTCCAGATAGGTCTGTCCAGGAGGGGTTTTCTCCTAATGCTGAAGTTGAATCTGTGTTTCCTGTGGCTCATGAGGTCTCTCCTTCTCCCCCTATGGCTCAACCGGCCAATCCTACCCCTTCCATTCCTCAGCCTGATCCAGGCTTTCAGTCTTTCACCAATATTCCTCCTGCCTTAGCCGGATTAATATCTGAGGCCATTCGCCAGGGGATTGCTCAGGGCCTACAACAGAAGGCCCCTTCTGAGGTTTCCGCCCAGGCTGACAATAATCTTTCCTATAGAGACCATTCTCAACAGGAAGTGGAGGAGGCAGTATCAGAATCTGGAGAAATAGTAGATTCTCCTAGCCCTGATTCCCTCTCAGAGGGAGAACTTATTGTAGATCATGATCTCTCTGATGATGAGGGGCTAGAACCTGACCAACCCGCCTTTATAGGCCTTTTCCGGCCTCATATGTTTCGCTCCTTGCTCTTCAAGGCTCAAAATATCACCCGTCTTGGGTCTTCCTCCTCTTTAGCGGATGCTTCATCAGCTTCAGCAGACCCCACTTCAGCCCTCTTTCAAGAACCTTCAGTCCCTAAGGAAGTGGTACCTGCCCCAAAATTATTTTCTGATGTCGTTCTTCGCCAATGGTCTTCCCCAAGCTCGGGGCCACTACCTAACAATTTGGACAAATTTTTTTATAATATGGCCCCTGAGTTTTCGCAACTCCTCCAGGTCCCCTCCGTTGATTCTCCAGTACTGGCTCTCTCTTCTCCATCTCCTATCGCAGGTCCTCCAGAGGAGTGTTTGCGCCCTGAGGAAAAGAAGGCAGAACGTACCTTAATCAAAGGACATCAGGCTTCTGCCTGGTCTGTGCAAGCATTGTCTGCAGCCTCCTTTTTTAATAAATATTATTATTATTAATAATAATAATAATAATAATAATAATAATAATAATAATAATAATAATAATAATTTTATTTCTATACCGCCCTTCTCCCGAAGTACTCAGGGCGGTGTACAGCCAATTTAAAAACGCAAGACACAACAATAATTAAAAATTAAAATAATTAAATAGATTTGGCCAATTTAAAACCCCAAAAATTTAAAATACCCCAATTTAAAATTATTAAGTTGATAGCCCGGCCTGGCGGAACAACAGGGTCTTCAATGCGCAACGAAACACCCAGAGGTTAGAGATCTTACGTATTTCCGGGGGCAGTTCATTCCACAGGGCTGGGGCTCCCACAGAGAAGGCCCTCCCCCTGGGTGTCACCAGCCGACATAACTTGGCTGATGGCACCCTGAGGAGACCCTCTCTGTGGGAGCGGACTGGTCGGTGGGAGGCTATTGGTGGCAGAAGATGGTCTCGAAGGTACCCGGGTCCTATGCCATGGAGCGCTTTAAAGGTGGTAACCAACACCTTGAATCGCACCCGGAAGACCACTGGGAGCCAGTGCAGCTCGCGCAGGAGGGGTGTCACGCGGGCACAACGAGTTGCGCCCATAACCACCCGCGCGGCCACATTCTGGACCAGTTGGAGCCTCCGAGTGCTCTTCAAGGGGAGCCCCATGTAGAGAGCATTACAATAGTCCAGCCGGGAGGTGACAAGGGCATGAGTGACCGTGCGCAAGGCGTCCTGGTCCAGAAAGGGCTGCAACTGGCAGATCAGGCGAACCTGATAAAAGGCCCCCCTGGCCACGGCCGTCATATGCTCTTCTAAAGACAGCCGTGCGTCCAGGAGGACACCCAGATTGCGAGCCCTCTCTGTGGGGGGCAAAGATTCACCCCCAATAGTCAGCGATGGCACCTGCTGACTATATTGGGACGCCGGCAGCCACAGCCACTCGGTCTTGGACGGGTTGAGTCTGAGCCTGTTCCTCCCCATCCAGACCTGCACGGCCTCCAGGCAGTGAGACATCACATCAAGGGCATCGCTGGGGTGGTCTGGGGTGGAGATGTACAGCTGAGTATCATCAGCGTACAGATGACACTTCACCCCAAAACCACGGATGATCTCACCCAGCGGCTTCACATAAATGTTGAACAGAAGGGGCGAGAGGACCGACCCTTGTGGCACTCCCCATGCGAGATGCCTCGAGGTCGACCTCTGCCCCCCTGCCAACACGAACTGCGAGCGGTCGGAGAGGAAGGAGGAGAATCACCGCAGAACGGTGCCCCCTATTCCTAACCCTCTCAACCGCTGCAGCATGATACCATGGTTGATGGTATCAAAAGCCGCTGAGAGATCTAATAGGACTAGGACAGAGGAACAACCCCTGTCCAGAGATCATCCACCAACGCGACCAATGCCATTTCTGTGCTGTGCCCCTGCCTGAAGCTCGACTGGCACGGGTCTGGATAGATAGCTTCATCCAGGTGCCCGGGCAGTTGTCGTGCCACCACACTCTCAACAACCTTCGCCACAAAACGAAGGTTGGAGACCGGACGGTAGTTAGCTAATTCAGCCGGGTCCAGGGAAGGCTTCTTGAGGAGGGGCCTCACCACCGCCTCTTTCAAGGCGGCGGGAAAGGCACCCTCACTCAGAGAAGCAGTTATAATCCCCTGGAGCCAGCCTCGTGTAACCTCCCGGGAGGCCAGTACCAACCAGGAGGGACACGGGTACAATAAACATGTGGCGGCACTAATCCTACCCAGAACCCTGTCCACATCCTCGGGAGCCACAGGATCAAATTCCTCCCAGATAATATTCTCAAGATCTGCCCCTGTCTCCTCCCCTGTACTCATCCAATCGGAGTCCAAGCCATCCCGAATCCGAGCGACTTTATCATGCAGAAATTGCACAAAATCCTCAGCGCGGCCTTGCAGGATCTTCCCGCACTCCCCCCCCCGAAGAAGGGAGTGGGTCACCCTGAACAGGGCGGCTGGGCGGTTCTCTGCAGATGCGATAAGAGCGGAGAAATGGTTAGATTTCGCCGCTTTTATCGCCACTAGGTAGGTCTTGATATAAGACCTCACCTGTGTCCGGTCGGAATCGGATTGACTAGTCCTCCAAATGCTCTCTAGGCGTCTTTTCCGACGCTTCATCTCTCTCAGCTCCTCGGAGAACCAAGGAGCCAATTGAGATCGGCATCGGGTCAGAAGCCGCAAAGGCACGACGCGGTCCAAAGCTCTGGCGGCCGCATTCTCCCAGGCGGCCACCAGCTCCTCAGTCGAGTCGTGTGCCAGAGTCTCAGGAAACGGCCCAAGCTCTGTCAGGAACCTTTCGGGGTCCATCAGGCACCTGGGACGGAACCATTTGGTCGGTTCTGTCTCCCGGTGGTGGGGGAAAGCGGTAGGAAAGTCTAACTGAAGGAGCGAATGATCTGTCCATGACAAGGGTTTGATGTCTAGGTCCCCTCTACCAAGATCATTCAACCACTGACCAGAGACAAAAATCAGGTCCAGAGTGTGTCCCCCTATGTGAGTTGGGCCTTGAACTAACTGGGTCAGGTCCATGGCCATCATGGAAGCCATGAACTCCCGAGCCACCTCTGACGCCTCACCCGCAGACGGAAGGTTGAAATCCCCCATGACAATAAGTCTGGGGGTGTCAACCGCCACCCCGGCAATGACGTCGAGTAGCTCGGGCAGGGTCACTGCCATGTGGCAGGGAGCCAGGTACGCAGTCAGCAAACCGATCTGCACCCCACGGCCCCACTTCACAAAGAGGGACTCACATCCGGCTATCTGAGGAACAGTGGTCTCCCTCGGACAAAGACTCTCCCTAATAATCACCGCCACTCCCCCACCCCTTCCCTGGGCCCTTGGTTGATGAAATGCACGGAAACCTGGTGGGCACATTTCAACGAGGGGGAACCCCCCCCTCTTGGCCCAACCAGGTCTCCGTAATACCTGCCAGGTCTGCACCCCCCTCTAAAATAAGATCACAAATGAGGGGGGCTTTATTAACGACCGACCTGGCATTACATAACATCAGCCGTGGACCCTGGGCCTGAGACTCTGCACAACCCAGGACACAAGTCGCGCATTGGGGGCCGGGGTGCGTAATTACTCGTAAACAGCGTGTGCGCACCCCCAGCACATGATATGGCCCCCTGCACCCATCATACCTGCCCCTCCCACTCATTGTTTCAATTACACAGCCCTTCCTATCGTCCCCCTGCTCCCCGGTTAAATTTCCTTTCACGACCCCTCTGTTGCAGCCAATCGACCCATCACCCCGCTCAGTTGCTATCTGAACCCCCCCGGGTCCACTTTTACAACCCCCTCCCTTCCTCCTGGGTCCCCTTAAAATTTTGGTTAAAAATTTAGCTAAAAAACCCCTCAACCCCCTTCTCGCACCATGCCACCTCTCGGGGTTCCAAAGCCTGTCATTAAGGTAGGCCCTCGATAGAGTGGAGGGCCAAACCTGCGAGAGGGGGGAGTCTCGCAGTGCACATAGCTCCGCCGCCGACTACATCAAATAAGGTCAGAATGAGAAAGCAGTTTGGTAGGGTCCACAGAGTCCTAGGACAGAAGGTCTTTTTATAAGCAGCAACCCGGAATCCCCTGCTCTCTCACAGCAGCGGAAGGAGTTGGTTTATACAGTCAGCGGGAGAAAAGTTTTTCCCAGCCACCCTCTCACAGTGGCCGGCCAGATGTCCAAAGGCAAGGAATTTTATGATATCATCCCTTCTGATAAAAGATGGTTCAAACAGCCAACTTCCCTCAGGGTCCACAAAATACTGTCCAAGTCCACATCTGCCGGGAGTTTCGATGGAAATAATTAATATGATTTGATTTGTAGCGGGGTACAAATAAAGCTGCCCAGTAGTTGCCCAGTAATTCTGTAGGAGGATAAATGTATACACAAGGGAGAGGAGAGGGGGGGGAGGAAGGCTGACTCCCAGGCCGATAACAGGGCCAGAAAGGAGGGGAGGAGGGGGAGGAGAGGCCCCCCATGGAGGCCCCATCCCAGAGCCATCCACTGGACTCTCCAATCCCAGATCTTTCCATCCCCTCTCGTCATTTGAGCCATATCATTCCTCCGTTGGCGACCTCCGCTTCGCCTCTCCGCCAGCATCGAACGTCCAGCAACTTCCACCTCACCCTTTTTCGCAGCCATCTTTATCCAGCTAAACATCCCCTCCCAATCGCTGCGCAGCGACTGCCATTGCCGCCGCAACTCCGCAACTCCACCGCCAGTGCCAGAACGCCCTCAGTCCACCATCTGCACCATTGGTCCTGCCACGTCGTCGCCGCTGTTCTGACAGCCGCCGACCAGTGAGCGGGGAAGAAGCTGGCATCGCTGCAGCCAATTTCCCTGATCCTCCTCACGGGGCGCCTCGCGGCGTTCCTGCAGCCTCCCGCGGCGTTCTTCTTTGTCTTCCCCTCACCCAAGCATTCCGGAGGGTGAAAAAGCCCTCAACGGGTTGAGGGGAAACTCTCCCAGGCGGGGGTGGGGCTGCCGATGGTCCTGACAGCCCCAGGAGACCCCGAAACCCCCAAAATGCTGCCCATCCTGACAGCGACTCAGGCCGGCATCGCCATGTTGGGGCATGCGCAGAAGATCTTTCTGCGCATGAAAGAAACAGAGGAGCAACCATCCTCTGGTTACGGCAACTACAAGTCCACTTGCCTCCGTCGGATCACCGCTGCCATCAAGATCTCAACAAGATCATGGCTGCAGTAGAGTTCTCAGCGGATGCCACCCTGAATGCGGCTCGCTTCTCTGCAAAGGCGATTGATACTTCCATCACCTCTCGTCGCCTCTTGTGGCTCCGCAACTGGCAAGCTGATATTAGAAGTAAGTGGCGTCCGACTTCCTCCCCCTTCTCCGGGGACAAACTGTTTGGTACTCAGCTTGACCCTCTGTTGGTGGAAACAAAGGATCATCGAAAAATATTGCCCGCTCTCAACCGCCGTCCTGATTACAGGCCTCCATCTTCCTTTCGTTCCACTTCCTACCAGAGCACGGACTCCTACTTACCTCAGCGTTCACAGAAGTCCTTCTCTTCCAGAGGTCCAGCTCCATCAGATCAGCAGGTCAGGTCCAATCCCCGGGCAGGGTTCAGGTGGCCCTTTCGAGGAGGTAGGTGCCGTCCCTTTAGGAGGTCCCGCTAATTCTGATCCTCCTCAAGCTATAGGCGGGCGTTTATCCCTTTTTGTTTCCCAATGGGACTCCTCTGTATTGGACTCCTGGGTCAGATCCACCATTCGTTTTGGCCTCTTTCTCGAGTTCCACTCCATGCCTCCGAAGCTTTTCCTCCCTTGCCCCCCCTCCTGGGACCCTGTCAAGAACGCTAGGATGGATTCTGCCATCCAGCACCTCCTGGATATTGGCGCTATCCAGCTCGTTCCCTCCTCTCAGAGGGGGCAGGGCTTCTATTCCCGCCTTTTCCTGATTCCCAAGGCTTCGGTGGGGTGGAGGGCGATCCTCGATTTAAAATCCTTAAACCGGCACATCGTGTATCGCCGGTTTAAGATGCACTCCCTGCAATCGATCCTCCTGGGCATCCGCCAGGGGGACTATATGACATCTATTGATTTAACTGAAGCTTACCTCCATGTTCCAATTCGGCCTGGGCACCGCAAATTCCTCCGCTTTTGTTACAATGGGCGCCATTTTCAGTATAGTGCCCTTCCCTTTGGTTTATCCTCGGCCCCCAGAGTATTTTCCAAAATTATGGTGGCCCTTATGGCCCATATCTGTTCCACCCCAATTAGAGCCATGTTCTACTTGGATGATATTCTCATCCTGTCATGGTCCTTGGACCAGGCCCTGAGGGACTTGAACCACACTCTCCACACATTACAACAGCACGGATTCTCTATAAATTGGGCCAAGAGCCATTTAGTCCCTACAACACGGATCCTGCACCTGGGGGCCCTTATTGATACCACTACGGTAGAAGTATTTTTATCCCGGGACTGAGTAGAGAATCCCTCTTCTCTAGCCCGCCGCCTTCGGCGCGCTCGGTCTGCATCCCTCTCTGACCTTTCCACCTTACTCGGCAAAATGGTGTCAGCTTACAGGATAGTCCCTTGGTCTTGGCTCCATAGCAGAGATCTTCAATGGCTCCTACTCCCATTTCAAAAATTGGCTTCTTCCACATCCTTCAGGAGTATTCGGCTTCCCGCAGTGGTGCTCGAGTCCCTTCGATGGTGGTCGTCTCTGGCTGTGTCTCGGGGGACCAAGTTCCTGGAGCTGCAGCGGGCAGTCATCACAACAGACACGAGCCTCCAAGGTTGGGGAGCCCACCTCGACTCCATCTCAGCTCAGGGCCGCTTCTTCTCCAGGTTCCGGACACCAGGAGCGGAGGCGGTGGACGCATTCCGCAGCCCCTGGCCTCAGGGGATCCTCCTTTATGCCTTCCCTCCTCTTCCCCTCATTGCCAGGGTTATATGCAAACTCCTACTGGAAAGAGCAGAGCTTCTCCTCCTGGCGCCCTATTGGCCTTGCAGGCCTTGGTTTGCGGACTTGGTGGAGCTGTCCGTAGCTCCTCCTTGGAGGATTCCAGACAATCTAATCTCTCTGCAACAGGGCAGCCTCCTCCACCCCGACCCGCAGTCCTTCCACTTGACCATGTGGAGATTGAGCGGCTCCGTCTGACAGCTTCCCAGGTTCCACCTGCAGCCATCCCCATCATCATGGCAGCTCGTCGCCCTTCCACGGTCTGTATTTATGATTCAACTTGGAAATCTTTCCTCCGCTGGTGTTCCAGGAACCACCTGGATCCTTCGTCAGCTTCAGTGGTCCACCTCTTGGGGTTTCTTCAACATGGCTTCACCTCCGGCCTCGCCCCCAATACCTTGCGACATCAGGTCGCTGCCTTGTCATCAGTCCTTCAATTCGGATCCGCCTTTCCAATCTCCAAAGATCCCCTTATCCGGAGTTTTTTGAAAGGTGCCACCAATTTATGCCCTCCGGTTGTTCACAGGTTCCCCATGTGGGACCTCAACAAAGTTCTCACTGCTCTCACCGCTCCTTCTTTTGAGCCCCTCCGTGACGTCAACTTGAAATTCCTGTCCTTCAAAGTTTCTTTTTTGGTTGCAATTACCTCTGCTCGTCGCATATCTGAACTCGCCTCCCTTTCAGTTTGATCTGATCTCTGCATTTTCCACAAAGACAGAGTTGTGCTCCGTTTGGACCCTGCCTTCATTCCCAAAATCAATTCCACCTTCCATAGATCACAAGAGCTTGTGCTCCCAAATTTTTGTCCTTTTCCTCAACATCACCTGGAACGCCGCTGGCACACCCTCGATGTCCGCAGGGCCCTTAAAATCTATCTCTCTCGTACCTTACCCTTCCGGAGGTCAGAGGCACTCTTCATTTCATTCCAACCGTCTTCCATGGGATCAAAAGTCTCTTTCACCACGGTGGGTAGATGGCTTCGTGCCACTATTTCTACAGCCTATGATTCTCATTCTTTACCGACTCTTCGTCGGATCACGGCACACTCTACCAGAAGTACTGCCACGTCTGCGGCTTGGGCTACTCAAGCTCCGTGGGAAGAAATCTGCAAAGCTGCCGCTTGGTCCTCGGTGACTCCGTTCATCCGGCATTACCGCCTGGACACCTTCGCTTCTGCTGATGCCTTCGGGAGACGAGTCCTGCAATGGGTCCGACCAGATCCCTCCCTATAGGACATGAAGCTTTGGTATGTCCCATGTCTGACTGCCATGACAGCCAGGCAGGAGAATGGGCATTGTACTTACCTGATACGCCCCTTTTCTGCACGCTGTCACGGCAGTCAGCCCCACCCTGGTCTATATCCGGGAAAAAATATGGGGGAGGGGGTTCTTCTCACTTCTCCTCTGTTCTCTCTATAGACACGTCAGTCTGCTGGAGCCCTTCGCCTCAAAACTGGAGCCAAGCAGGAAGAGGCGGAGCTTGTGCATCCAGTAGACTCAGTCCTATTGGCCAGCTCCCTGTCTATTACCCATGTCTGACTGCTGTGACAGCGTGCAGAGAAAGGGCGTATCAGGTAAGTACAACGCCCAATTTCAGTTCTGTCAGCCTTGGAGCCTTCATAAGCATGGCATTCCATTTGAGCTACAGCATCCCAGAGAGATGCCTAATTGATATAATTGTGCCTTTTAAAGAGTTAGTATCGACTTGATGCCTTTAGCCAGTCGATTAATCAATCCTTTAAGAAGCTATAGATTGTATCTGATGCTACATAAAAAGTTACATGTTTGAGAGAGATTAGTAAGCTGAATAGTTTATGGCTCCAAATATTTTCCATATGTTACCACATACCCGAGACAATATACCTTGTGATATTAAGCTCATAATATTTTATGTCAATTTTAAGTCTTTACTTTATAAGGATGTGTTTCTTACTCTTTCTAACTAATAACTGAAAGTCATTGTTTCCCAGAAAAAAAAAAATGACCTTAGTAGTGACATCTTTAGGTAGATGGGGTGTTTAAAAAGTCAAAATAGCAGTCATAACTTGTTAGACCTGTAAGGTAGTCCAGACAAGAAGCAGAACCAAGAGTACTAACTCTATTGTAACGTTACATTAACAGAATGTTGTAAGTCTGAAAGTACAGGTAGTCCTCGATTTACAGCAGTTCATTTAGTGACCATTCAAAGTTACAATGGCACTGAAAAAAACCTGACTTATGACTGTTTTTCATATTTATAACTGTTGCAGCATCCCCGTGGTCATGCGGTCATGTGATCAAAATTCAGACGCTTGGCAACTAACTCGTATTTATGACCGTTGCAGTGTTCCAGGGTCATGACTGTATGATTGTAATTTTGTTGCTTGTATCTTTACAATTTATATTGATATTGTTTCCTGATTGCTTATTTATACTCTATGACTATCATTAAGTGTTGTACCTTATGATTCTTGATGAACGTATCTTTTCTTTTATGTAAACTGAGAGCATATACACCAAGATAAATTCCTTGTGTGTCCAATCTCCCTTGGCCAATAAAAAATTCTATTCTATTCTATTCTATTCTATTCTATTCTATTCTATTCTATTCTATTCTATTCTATTCTATTCTATTCTATTCTATGTGAACCCCTTTTGCAACCTTCTGAGAAGCAAAGTTAGTGGGGAAGCCAGATTCATTTAACACTGTGGCAAGAAAATGGGGCAAAATTTACTTAACAAATGCCACACTTAGCAACCAAAACTTTGGGCTTAATTGTGGTCGTAAGTCAAGGATTACCTGTATTTCTCTCATTTCCTTTGAATCTCCAAAAAAACTAGGGAGGGTACTTCCTGAAATATTTCCCACACTCTCCCTTCCTCCCTCTGTGGGCTGAGATATCTTTTACATGCTGGCTGTTTGGTCTGCAGCTCTCTGTCCTGTCTTCCCAGGTCATTCCATTACATAACTACCAGGGGAGGGCTTCAGATCCTTTAGCAACGGGTTCGCTGTCCTGTTGCTGGGTGGGTGTGGCCATGGTGGGCACGGTGGGGGCCATTTTTTGCCCTCCCCAGACTCCAGAGCCTTTCCTCGAGCCCCCGGGAGGGTGAAAACTGCTTCCCCCGGGGTCTGGAGGCCTTCCAGAGGCCGGAAACAGGCCCATGTCCAGACTTCTGGAACCTCCAGTAGACCCATTTTTTGCCCTCCCAGACCCTCCATGCGGCCCCTGCACTTACCTAGAAGGATGAATGGGCCATGTGCAGACTCCTGGGAGGGAGGGGCGGGGAGGGAGGGGAGGGGTGGGTGGGTGTGGCCAGCCAGGGGTGGCATTTGGGGGTTCGCCAAACCCCAGAGATCCTTGGCTAGAGGATCACCTGAACCCTGCTGAACCCCCAGGAGCCCACCCCTGATAACTACCCAATGGAAGTCCTGCCCCTTTGTCCATGTGTCTCCCACTGATGCACATATATAAGAAGTGAGCCGTTGATTGCACTGCAGCGCTACAACCACTATTTCCCCTTTCTTGACCCTTTCTCCAGATGCTTACTGGAGAAAGGAAGTAAATCTCCAGTCGCAATTCCTCATTCCAGGAACTTAATTTACTAGGGGCTAGTTTACATGTTGAATGAGTTCCCAGATCCTACTGAGTTATAATTTGGCTTAGTGGTTGGTTGAGTAAGCCACAGTTGGTGAAGTTCCTACCTCATATTAAGCCCAAACCAAACAAACAGGTGAGTTGCTATAGGAATAACTGAGAACACATGTGAAAGTTGGCAATTGGGTTGCAAGATCTTATATTTAATGCCATATTCCTGACAGCTACCGAAATGAGCTAAGAGACACTCAACAAGCCAGC
This sequence comes from Arizona elegans, assembly GCA_022577455.1. Lineage (NCBI taxonomy): Eukaryota > Metazoa > Chordata > Lepidosauria > Squamata > Colubridae > Arizona > Arizona elegans. The sequence continues at coordinate 8,829,397 of JAKOOJ010000008.1, read as the reverse complement.
CAGTTTCTGTGAGATAATTGCTTCTACACGGTAGGAACTGCTATTGTTTACCTGCCATATTAATGTTTTTAAAAAAGAAACTTAAAAAAAAATTCTCTATCTTCAAGTTCTCTGACAACTGCTGGGATTTCTCTCTGATTAAAGCCTTGGTTTAAAGCAGCCAATATAGTTAGCCAATAAAAAAGAAGAAGTTTGACTATTATTTCTATCCAACATTCTAGACTGCAATCTTTTAAATTTCAGAGTTACCTGAAATTTTATTTCTAATAAAATAGTGAAGAATGGTTATACTGGAAAGAGCGCTCCAATGACCACTATTATTGGCCACTGTCATTGGTGAAAAACTCATTTGTTATGTTAGCATTTATGTCTTAATAACGGTAAAATAGTTGGATCTGTGTGAAGATATGCAAGTTTTAAGTCTATCAGATATTTGAACTCTTAAATCATCTCCCCACGAGGCAAAAACCGTCTAGGCCTGAGCCTGCTGTGATTTTCCTCTTACTGGAGCTATTGCTGTGCCCCAATCACTCCTGTTCAATTTGATAGGGGTGAGACAAAGACTCCTTATAGACTTTCGTGTAAAAAAGAAAATGATTTTGTGACTTAGGATCTTGATGAATAGAAAGATTAGGTTATACAAATAGGAGAATTATGATGTAAAAGAAAAAGAAAAGAAAAACAATGTAATTATACCATGTAATGAGGTTTGATTATAATTGTATGTATAACTGCCAAGAGGAAGATCAGAAGCCATCTCTTTATATTTATTTTCACGTTTTCTGTTCTTTTATTTTCTCTTCCTTTTTCCTTTTTCTTTGTCTCTCCTCTCCTCCAGTTTTACTGTATCTTTTTTTAATGTACTTACTATATATGTAAAATCTTTTAATAAAAAACCGTTTTAAAAAAAAAGTTGGAGGGAACAAAGGCTCTACTTTTTCAGAGGAGGAGGTTGAATAGTTATGACTATAGTATGGCATACCGGTGTTTATCATAGGTGAGGTAAAGCATTTGTGTAAATATCTTGGATTTCATTGCTCCCCATGCAAAAATTAAATCCATTGGAAAGTTACAAGGTTTCTTCAGTTCAGAAGGTTTCAGCAACGGGGTGTGTGTGTGTGTGTGTGTGTGTAGTGCTTCTGGAGGAAGAGGAGAAAGAGAATTTATCTCAGTAGATAAAAAGCTCAAAAGCAATATTATAAAGAAATTCTTAGACACCATTAAATAAGATAGAAAATAGACCCCGCTTTTGCAGGAAAGACGAGCTCTGGGAAATGATCAGGATTTAATAAATGTCAGGTGAGGAATACATGGATCCATATGAGTGCACTATCCCCCCAACCCCGAATTGGCATCAAAAAGGAGAAAAGGCAGGTTTTTTTTCTGCAAAAAGTGATAAGGCAGATTTTATGAAGTGGTGTTTATTTTGCCACAGACATCTCCTCTCTCCCCTATCTGCAATGGAAACTTCCAGCCTTAAATGGAGTCTAAAAGGAAATGTTCTGCATGTGTGCTTTAGGAAAGCTTTCAAGCCAATTATTGCTGAAAAGAACTCGGGCAAGTGAATGTTCCTGGCTTGCTATAAATGGGAATTTCAGCTCTTGGCACTCCCTGTACAAAAAAAAGGAAAGTTTTTTTTTTTTTGTTTTTACAGAAGTAGAGTAAGACTCTAGCTGTCTGGTTGCCTCAATTATTTTTGGCTGCTTTCCATTTGCTAAATGGAAGCAAACGCCAAAAAGAGAATATTATGACTTGCTACTCCATAATGTATTGTGTATTATATAAATCTATAGTAATAATGATACCAGTAAAAAAGAATTCACATTGCCTATTTGAGGATGAATGGGAAGTATGAAATTAAAATGGTTTGCTTGTACATAAATTTAAACGTTATGCTAAGTATAATTCTTGTCAACCTCAAAGTGTCGTGGTTGTCATTCAGGTGGGTGGGGGGAGGGAAAACCCCGCTTACCAGTTGTCATGTACAGAGTGTGTACCAGTGGTGGGTTCCTCCCGGTTCGGGTGAGTCGGTAGCGATATGACGATATGACGTAACCGAACCAGTTCTCTTTGTCCGGGAGCTGGGCCCTCCCCCACCACCCCCACGTTATTCCTATCTATATTTCTTCTTTTTTAGCCCAGCTGATAGCTGCAGCAGAGTGGATTGCCGCACCTCAGCTGGGCAAATATCTAACGCACTTGCGCAGAGCGCAAGTTTGCGATCACGCACAAAGCGCGTGCACAAAGAGAACCAGTAGTAAAGCCGGTTGGAACCCACCACTGGTGTGTATCGTTACTGATTCCACCCTGCTCGCCATTGCCACAGTAGCTGCCAGGACGTGGAAGCCTTGGATAAGATCACTGCCGCTGAGGGTGCCTCCATTATAGCAGCTCCAACGCTATCGCCGCTGCACAGCTGAGAGGCGGACCCAGAAGTAACTACGCGGCTTCTAATATTAAAGACTATTCCTTAGTGTTTCGACAATCGGGAGGGTGGAGCTTTGTGTACCATACCCACAATGACGGAATGTAATACCATTGGGGGGGGAGTATGGGGTGGAGTCACGGAATTGGCGGATAGCTTTAAAAGGTGATGGGAAGCACTGCGCATTAGCACTGACAATAAACCATTCACCACGGGTATTTGTTGGTTCGTGCCGGAGCTGAGGATAAAGATTGCTAAAACACAGGTAACTTCTGGTTTGGAGTCTTATCTCACCATGGAAATCCAGAACCTGACAGTTCTTTTTGTGCTGTCAACCTTGTTCCCTTTCTTATCCAAGGAGAACCTCTAACAGCTGCTTAGACTGGCTTTTACTATGAATACTGAATTGAGATTCTTTATTTTGTGTCTGTCTTCTCTTTCTTCGTATGTTCACCATGAAGATCTGAAAAGCAGATTTGACTGAATACATTTTGCAATCTCCTATGATTGGGATGCCGGTTTGCTACATGTCTCCATTCAGTTGAATTAACAACAACAAAAGGCAGTTGAGCATGCAGAAATATTATATATATATACTTCAAGGACTTTTCCTTACTGTATTTGTGTTCAAATGTGCAAGACTGCATGTAGAGTTTATGTTCGGGATTTTATCCCTACATGCAACAATAGCTACATTCTGAGTTCTTACATCTAGAGTTCCCTAGGACCTAGGATGTAGGTCTTCTCCTGTATTGCCAAACTGCTCTCTATGCTGTGTTCTCATTTCATTTGTAGAAAACAAATTTCCTTTTGTTACTTTTCCAAAGGAGATCAAAAATATTACTGAAGTTCTCATTGAAGGGGTATAAGGCATTTACAAGTAGTCCTCTATTTACGGCTACAACTGAGCCCCAAATTTTGTTGCTAAATGAGAAATGTATTAAGTGAGTTTTGCCCCTTTTTACGCCTTTTTTGTGCTGCATTTGTTAAGTGAAATATTGCAGTTGTTAAATTAGTAGCATGGTTGATAAGTGAATCTGGCTTCCCTATTGACTTTGCTTGTCAGAAGTTTGCAAAAGGTGATCACATGACCCCAGGACATTGCAACCATCATAAATGTGAGTCAGGTGCCAAGCATCTGAATGTAAATCATGTGACCATAGGGATGTTGCAACGGTCATAAGCATGAAAAATGGTCATAACTCACTTTTTTCAGTGCCGTTGTAACTTTAAATGCTTGCTAAGTGAACTGTTGTAAGTCGAAGACTAGCTGTACTTACATTGATGTTGCAATGACTAATGTGTGTCCAGTCTGTTCTCGCATAAGCATCTTTCTAGAAGCCTGTAGCTTTTTTGGGTTCCCATGGATTAATGAAATCTCAAGAGAAAGTGTTATGAGGAAATTACTCCCGTGGGATTTTTCTACTGTAAAGTATGGATAGCCATGGAAGTTATAGATCACAGTGTCAAACCTGATGTCATTGAGGGCTGCATCAGGGTTGTGTTTGACCTCGGGAGGCCGGGGTGAGTGGCCAGCTCAATGTCACTTGTTGAGGCTCCGTTTTCACTGGTAGAGGGCTGCAGGAGGCCATCGTGGCTGAAAACAGAGCCTGGGATGGCTGCGGGAGGTCCTACCATGCTCCATTTTCACTGGCAGAGGCACTGTGGGCTGGTCCTTCATTGTTTCCAGGGTGGCCCATGGATCAGATCTAAGCACACTGAGGTCCGGATTCAGCCTGCGGGCCTTGAGTTTGACACCCCTGTTATAGATAGTTCAGACAGTTGCTCACACCCTCGTAACATTGGAATTAGAATAATGAGTTGAGTTGTTTCATGTTGGATTCTGAAATCGGTTGAGTAACTTTAATTTGAGTGGTCTTGAGGATAAAGTCATTTGGGGGATGATGTCTAACACAGGTCTTGTGGTGTCTTTCTGTAATTTTATTCTCTTATTTTTATATCAGGGATGGAAAAGTTTTCCATTTTAATGCTTTTGCTTTTACAAAATTCGGAGCAAATTTCGGAGCCCTGAAACCCCTTCTTTAGATGGTAAATTATCCATCCTTCACTGATGACCTTGCAGTCCATTCAGACTGTAATAAACAATATGGACTCCTAACTGCTCTCTAAACACTGGGAAAGTTAAGTAGCAATCCACTTTATAAATCACCTAAATGTTTCCCTGGCGTCTGTTGACTCTGCTTATTCAGCCAAACTCACATTAATGCTATCTGTAAACTGTAGTTAAAGATAATTCAGAATTACTTCTTTAAAATGAATTTGTTTACTGACTTTATTAATGTAGATTCCCAGTCTAAAGTCATGGGAAAAAACATTGCATTTGATATGATGTCATGTTAATTTAATTTTAGTGAGATTAAGCATGATGGCACATGAAAATATAATTAAATTCCCAAAGTTAAAACCATTTAAAGAAAAATCAGTTTGAGACAATTACCACTTTGAAATTCAGTCACGGTTTTGTTTCAATGCAAGCAACAGGGTTATTATGCAAATAACATTATATCCAAAAATAATTGGATTCAGAGTGTTAAATCTACACATTTAAAGTAGTGGTAACAAACTATTGGACCAATCAAGGTTTTCTTGCTTATTCTACTGAGTTTGTCTTAAAAATTCATATTTTGTGGGATATTTAATTCTGTCTTGTTTGTTTTGTTTATTGCTTATTCTGTAATAATGAAAACATCAGCATTTTTCTTTGTGGGTGAAAACCAGTTCAGTCATACAGTTTAAGCCCAAGTCATTATCTGGGCCATGACATATTCTGTTCTAATTCATTCCTAGCTCCTAGCTACGTTTCAGGTGAAAAAGCAAACAAACAAAAAGAAGTAAGGAACCAGTGGTAAGAAAAAGTGTTAAGGAGTTAGTCTTTTTAGCATTAATATCATTTGTTGCAGCACCACTTTGGATTTTTAAAAAAAATATAAATCCCCTTCTTACTCCTATAAGTGATATTTATCTTCTTCGATTTCAGGTCCTCTACTAGAGGCCTGGAAGTTTGAGGGTTCTGCACAATAGATTATCTATTCCTAACACTGCACTCTTCTGAGAGTTCTAATGTCATTCCTGAGATCCATTGGAGACACTCTTCCAACTTAGAAGGCAGAGCCTGGAGTGCTCCTATTATCATCGGGACCACTTTGGCTTTACTTTCCATATCCTTTCTAGTTCTTCCTTTAGGCTTCCAGTTTCTCATATTCCTTCTTCTTTATGTTCCTGTCATTTGTCATCTGCATCTGACACCACTGCTGTCTTCTGGTATCTGGTTGATTGGCCAATACCTGTTTGTCTGTCTGGATCTGAAAGTCCCTCAGGATCTTAGACCCTGTTATTCTTCACAACCTTCGGTGGAATCCCTAAATGGACTTGGATCTAGCACATATATTATGCAGATGTTCCTGTAAAAAATGCCAGCTACTTGGTTGTGTCATTCAATATATGCTGTTCCTCCCTGCATCTTACACCCTACCACAATGTGTTGGACTGTCTCTGAGACCATTCAGCTTAGCCTGCATCTTGGGTCTGTTTAGTATGGTAGACTCCTACTTCTCTGGATCTGGCATTTAGTGCCTGTCATGTGCTGCCATGATCAATGTCTCAGTGCAGTCTTTTAGTCTCGCCCTTTCCAGTTACTGGTAGGATTTCCCAATGTCTGTCACCTTAGTATCTGTTGATGGTCCATTTCATGCAAGATCTTGTCTTGCCATGGCAAGTCCTCTACTTGATCTTCCTCCCATGTTTGTACTGCCTCAGGCATTCTCTCAGCAGCTCATCTTTGGGTGCCATCTTGCTCAGTAGTGGGATGCTACCGGTTTGCCCCGGTTCAGGCAAACCAGTAGCAGCAGCAGCGGGAGGCTCCACCCACCCACTCATCATCAAATACGATCTGCGCATGCACAGAAGTGGTGCAAGGCCTTGCTTTGCTCACGCGTGTGTGTGAACCGGTAGCAAAGGTAAGTGAAAACCACCCCTGATCTTGCTGATATACTCCTGGATGCTCTGGGTTTTATTCTATTGATCCCACCTATTCTCTTTCCAGTTCATGTAAAAGTCTCCAGGTTTGGACTTGGGATGGAAACTTCCATGCATTGTGAGGAATTCTGGATCTTCACACTGGCAGCTTCCATGTGCTTCCTTTGTCAGCTCTCTATACTGGCAAGATATTTGAATACTTGCAGGGAATACATGTTGATGTCATGGATATTATTCTTCCCAATGAGTTGGCTGTTCAGGATCTGTCTTACCTTTGGTAGTACTTATGTTTTGCTGACTTCATTGCCTCCTCATCATGGTCCCCAGGTAACTATAGGATACAAAGGTATTGTAATTGGTCTGTATATCTGTTATGTGGCTCACTGGTAATTCCATCCTATCAGTCTTAATTGCCTTCCCTGTCTTGACTACAGTCTGACCATACTTCTCCAGTCCAAATTTATTTATTTATTATTATTAGTTTGATTTATATGCTGCCCTTCTCCGGAGACTCAGGGCTGCTTACAATGCATTAAGCAATAGCCTTCATACTTTTGTATATACCTGCTTAGTAGGGCTTTTTTGGCTCCCCCTAAGCGGTGTTCTTTTTTATACAAAGTCAGCTTATTGCCCCCACAAACTGGGTCCTCATTTTACCTACCTTGAAAGGATAGAAGGCTGAGTCAACCATGAGCCTGGTGAGAATTGAACTCGCAGTAATTGCAGGCAGCGGGAAGCTAAATACTACTGTTAACAGTAGATTATTAGTCTGCTGCGCCACCAGGCTCATTAAATGCCATCTCAATTTCCTTACTGTGGATTCATGTCAGGTGGATCCATGAGACAATGTCTCATTCACTCTTAGCATACAGCTTGATGTCATCCAGCTGCATGGTGGTTGATAATAGTTACACTCCTGAACTTATATCCGTATCCAATACATGTGATTAACTGTATCACTGTCATATTTGAGGTAGGCAGGTGAAGTGTTTAAGGTGTCTTAGCCCAAGGACCTTTACTGGTAAGGTAGGTTACCAGATGGGATTTGAATCCTGATCTCTTACATCAAAGATGGCACTCTAACTACTACATTATCCAGTGTATACATTGCTGGCAAGAAACCAATAATTTTCTGCATAGGAAAAGGTTTAAATGAGATAATTTTTGAGATTTCTGATTCTTGTACTTTTCTGGGTCAGCTTTCTACTTATAATTTGCAATCATCACTGCCCTATAAAAGTGATTAGACCATTCAGTCATAATATTCAATGCAGTGAATATTATGCAAAAAGTCAAATGCAGTGAATCAGCGAAGGGGAAAACCACTTGTATCTGAAAGTATTTGGAATTCGACAGAGTTGGTTTTATTGCTCATAATATAGAGATTACAAGAGATTTTCAGCTATTCAAAAATGTGAGAGAGGAGCATTTGGCATCAGTGCTTTGGTTTGGTATAGAAATATATATGTACACACACAGAACTTCTTCATGTTAGAAGAGACATCTTGGGCTAACTTTTAGAAAGACTAATTTATTTAATATTCAGAGAATAATCATGTTACTGTTATTTAAAGCTATTTTAATTATATTTACATTTTAGTGGAGACAACTTTTAGCAATTTTTTTTGAACTTGTCCACCTTTTGAAGTGTAATCCCAGACACCCGAAGATCAACAATCGCCCTTACCCTAAAAAGTTTGCATGTTCTTGCCATAAATTCTTAAAATAATCGGGGGTGGGGGGTGGGGGGAAGGTTCTGCAAGAGCCTTGATAGTACAGTGGTTTAATGCACCCTGTTATTAACACAGCTGCCTGCAATTTCTCCTGGTTCGAATCTCTCCAAGGCTCAAGGTTGACTCAGCCTTCCATCCTTTCTAAGGTAGGTGAAATGAGGACCCAGTTTGTGGGGGCAATAAGCTGACTTTTTATAAAATATACAAAAATATGAAGGCTATTGCTTAACGCATTGTAAGCCGCCCTGAGTCTCCGGAGAAGGGCGGCATATAAATCAAATAAAAAAAAAAAAGTAGTGTTAAGCCTTTGGTGACTGAGTCAGACCAGGTGTCAATGCTGGACCTTTTTAATGTATCGCATCACTCAGCAGGTGACACCACCTGAGAATGAAACTCTTGATATAATCACTTCTAGCTTCTGTGTGCTGCAGGTCTCTGCAGCTTTGCTCTTAGGATCAATTTTTGTCACATCATGCTAGAAGGATGGTGTAGTAAAACTTTTGTGGTCAGCATCCTTTGCAAGGTTTTAGCCCATGTCGAGTCTCTCAAACTCCATCAAGAGTAAGTTTAACAATGCATGCAGAACCTTACATTGCTAATAGTATACTAGCATCTTGAATTTTGTGTGCTTGATAAATATTTGTTGCCTTGCGTATTCTTTAATCAGGGGATGACACAGCAAACAGTTTTATATGGTTTTATCTCTTGTATAGTTTTATTTCTTGTAGTATCTGTAAACTGTCCAGAGTCACTAGGCTAGCGAGATAGGCGTTGTCTAAATTTGATAAATAAATTAACAGCTCATTTTCTTGAACTTTAACAATAATTTCTTTTCAACATTTAATTTCCTCTATCAGCTGATCAGGAGCAGCAGTTATTAAGTTTTGTGCAATTTCCCAAATTATTTGATAGTCATGAGACCGTCTTTTGATTTCCAACAGAAATAAGAGCAGCTGTGATCCTCCCTTAGATTCTTCTCTTTGAACTGGGAAGAATCAAACATGCCTTTATCCTGGAAATGTTAAATCCATACACTCTGCAATCAATCTAATCTGATCAGCGAAATAATATCTTCATCTTTGTTGAAAGCAGTAAATAAAATCTGATTGGTAACATGATTTCCTTGATAAATACACCAAGATCCAGTAATTTAAACTAATGTAACCTATTCATATATATGAATAATTGCATATTTTAACATTAGTATATGCCAATTTAAATCCAAAATTATGATCCTTACCAAGGAAGGATTCATCCATCTATCTATCTATCTATCTATCTATCTATCTATCTATCTATCTATCTATCTATCATCTATCCATCCATCCATCTATCTCTCCATGGATGCCAACCAGCCAGCCAGTTGGCCAATCATTTCCTGCCTTTATTATTTTTATAAATAACTCAAGGTGAAGAACACATACAGTACTCCTTCCTCCTCCTATTTTCCCCACACCAATCCTGTGAGGTGGATTGGAATTTACTGTCCCCAAATCACCCAGTCAGCTTTCATGCCTAAGGTGGGAGACTACAATGCACAGTCTCCTGGCTTCTAGCTTGGTGCCTTACCACTAGACCAAGCTGGCTCATACAAAAAAAAAAAAAAGATTTTCAATAAAGCATCATGTAAAAAATTATACTTTGATTAATACTATTTATATTATTAATATTGGACATATTCTACATCATTGACTTCAGTTATCAGTTCTCATCGTTCCCATCACCCATCTCCTTCCACTTATGACTGTATGACTATAACTTTGTTGCTTGTATCCTTACAATTTATATTCACTATTTCCTAATATTTTATTTGTACCCTATCATTAAGTGTTGTACCTTATGATTCTTGATGAATGTATCTTTTCTTTTATGTACACTGAGAGCGAATGCACCAAAGACAAATTCCTTGTGTATCCAATTACACTTGGCCAATAAAAAATTCTGTTCTGTTCTGTTCTGTTCTTTGGAACTGAATTGAATTGTTACAGCTGAGAGATACATATGGATCTAGTCTTGATTGTGTCTTGTCCAGCCTTCCCAACCGGACAAGCTCCCAATGTGCTAGTTGAAGTCTGGAAATTCCAATGCTAATTATGGAAGTCTAATCCAGTGAAAGGCTTGTTGTTTTTGAGGTCAAAATTAGAAGGTTTTGCTAACATTAAACCATTTTCAAATATTGCACCCTTTATACTGAGTAATTTTCAATATTCTATTATTATTTTCATTTACGTGATTGCATGTCTCAATGCAAAAAGTATGCAATGGAGACATTCATCATGTGATGGAGTTAATCTCATTAGATTGTATGGGGAGAGCTATGATTAAGATCTTCCATTTTCAACAGCAATACTATACTTCCCATGGTATCTAGTGCCAAAGTTTTTACTAACTGCAAATATTTTAAAATGCTAATATCAAGCCAAAAGATGTACCATAGAATGCTGGGTTGTTATTAATATAATCTTAATCTTATGGTTTATACAATTATACATCAAATTCCCATACCTAGTACAGATGTCTACATTTTAACATAGGGAGATATGAAAGAAGCAGGGCAGAGAAACAATTCCAATCCAAACAGTTTGTCCACATTATAAAGCTTGAGTAAAGCCACATTTCTAGCAGGGTGCAAGCAGAAAAGAGAACACTTGTTTCATAATCACGTCTGCTGGCGGAAGATGATAGAGAGATAATACTCATTAATTGTTTGATACTATATACTTTTGTTTTTACTGCAATTTTTGTTTTAATACAAAACACCATTTAGATGCCATTTGAATGACATCTAAGTTTGCAAAATATCCCTCCAAATAGAGATTTCTAACGAATTCATTTAATGTTTGAGTTCCCTGGTGTTTGTTTGTTTGTTTTGTTTTGTTTTATCTTTGCCAAGGGAGAAAAAAATCTTCATTAAAAAGTAGAATGAATTAGCAAATACTGAGAGATGATAGACATTATTGTTCAGCAACATCTGGAAAGCTATGTTTGGCTTAGGGGAAAATCATGGGAACTTAACTGTAACAGGCAATGTTAATGTGTTGCCCTGACAGTTCTTTGTATAAGAAATTCAATGCACAATCCACTTATGGTCACATCACATTGCATTCTCTTATGAACTCTTACTGTAAGTTTAACTGTAGCCTGAGGTTACAACTCTAGCTTTAAAAGTAGATTTTGTTCAGCCTTTGTCAGGTGAATTTCTATGCCCAACATTTGTTACCAATCACAATCTAGAAACATGCCGATAAAAAAAAATCCAGCACTATTCTGAACAGTTGAAACCAAAGGATGTCTATATATTTGTTAATTGATTCAAAGTGCTTTTAGCCATTCTCACAGAGCAGAATGGTTTTTCGCATAAGCAAGGGGGAAGGCGCAATCTTTTATAAACACTTGATAGTTATCACATGCCCTAGAGAAGTATTTTTTTCTAATTGTCACGATGCAAATGGAAAGCTTAATAGGATAGATAGAGGCTACTCTAAGAAAAGGTCACTTCTGTATAAAGTATATAGAGTTGTACTGTTTCTCTTAGGCTGCATTAGCTATTTTACCATGTTTCTGTTTTGGGTGGTATATTTATTTGTTTTTAATTAATTACGGTGACTTCTAAATTGCTTTAATCTAAGTGACTTGAAATACTAGAGAAATGTTAGTGATTTGGTGATGAGATATACCTGTATAGACTACCTGTATAGGTAGTCCTTGAGTTACAACTGCAGCTGCGACTGAGATTGCCATCACTAAGTGATGGCAATCTTATAGTGTAATGTCCTATGACTGCACCACTTAATGTTGGCAATCCAGGCGGTCCTGGGTGCTGTAGTAACCCAAAACATGTGGGACCTTAAGCAGCAAGAGAAGGGAGTCCCAGATTCCACAGGTGAGTGGTGTAGGTCCTTAGAGGCCCAATACAGGCAATGTGACCCACTCATTTGGGTCGCCATATAAGGGCTGCTGAAGCCTGTCAAATTGTCCACACAGTTTCCTGCTTGCTTAAATGGGAAGATACTTCATTAAAACAGGTAAGGATAATTTAACACTGTCTCAGATTTGAGCTGGGGACGCTGTAAGACAACATCATGAAGACATAGCAGAAAAGAAGAAGTTGCTGTATGTAGGTGTAAGTTCACAGAGATGTTGAATCAATGACATTTTTCCATATTGCCTATCATGTGGATGGAACTAAGGAAAATGTGATGCTGGTCAAGAGGAGAAAGAAAGAGAGAGAGAGAAAGAGAGAGTGTGTGTGTGTGAGAGAGAAAGATCAGGGTCTGGCAAGCTGATGTATACCATGTCTGTAGCAGTGGAAAAATTGATAGAATTACATCTGTTCCAAATCCCTCTGTGAGCATGGAAAACACAGTAAGATAGATTAAACCCATAAATTAGGATTTCCCTGTTTTCACTCACTCCCCTCCCCTCCACTCGCTGATAAATACCTCGGAGGACTTGAAGGAGACTACAGTAGCAATAAGTTACTCTTGAGCTGTTCACACACTCCTGGGCATCAAAAAAGAAGTGGAGAAATTCCCGTGAGTGAGAGAAAAGAATGATGGTAGTGGTACTTTGAAACTCTGCAAAGTACAAGCCTGAGTAACCCAGGGCCTCTCAAATGCCTTACAGCTATCAATTCTTAACTTTCATGCCATCATTTTTCATCCTTCAGTTGGCTCACCCTTCGTTTTCTGTTCCAGAAAAGTCTGCTTTTTTCTTAGTGATTTTAACCTGCTTGAAGTTGCTGTAAGCCAACATTTTATGTCCCACCATGGTGCATCCCCACAAACAGTTAACCTACCACCTGGAGGCTAAATTCCTGTCTCAGTTGTCTGCTGGGGACTGCAAAAACACTTGCCTTGTCAAGAGCATGCCAAACCACAGGACTCATGACTTGTAGACTGTGTTTACTTGAAGGCTTGCACATTAGTTATTTAAAATAATTGAGGCTGTATGGTATTACTGGTGACTACTTGGGAATCTATGCCATCCTCAGCTTCACAATGAAATGCAAGTGGATACAAGTGCATTAAAGAAAGTAACCTTATTTTGCACAATTGTTGGCTGCCGATGTTGGTGTGATAATAATCATTGTGGACGCATTTTGGAAGAGACACATTAATTCCTCCATACATTGTCTCCCATCTTTCAACTCTGGTTGGATGCTGTGTAGCTCATCCTGGAGTTGAGAGAGAAAAGCAATGATTTATAGTTCTACAACATTGTCCTGAGACATGTATATTTGCCTTCATTTGCCTTCATTCATTTCTAGCTTTTTCCATATTGCTTATTTTAAAGAACTGAAATCCTAAAACTAGTTTCTGATTTAGAAAAAAATCCCTGCAGTGGTCAATCCCTCTCACCCCTTTTGTTCAACATTTATGTAAAGCCGCTGGGCAAGATCATCCGTGGTTTCGGGGTGGAGTACCATCAGTACGCTGATGACACCCAGCTGTACATCTTCACCCCAGACCTCCCCAACGATGCCCTTGAAGTGATGTTCCGGTGCCTGGAGGCCATACAGATCTGGATGGGGAGAAATAGGCTCAGGCTCAACCCATCCAAGACCGAGTGGCTGTGGTTTCCGACGTCCCGATATAGTCAGCTGGTGCCATCACTGACTATGGGGGGCGAATCATTGCCCCCCACGGAGAGGGCTTGCAACTTGGGTGTCCTCCTGGATTCACGGCTGTCTTTAGAAGAGCACTTGACGGCCATGACCGGGAGGATTTTTCATGAGGTTCACCTGATTTGCCAGTTGCGTCCCTTTCTAGATCGGGACTCCTTACGCACAGTCACTCATGCCCTCGTCACCTCCCTTCTGCACTATTGTAACACTCTCTACATGGGGCTCCCCTTGAGGAGCACTCGGAGGCTCCAACTGGCGCAGAGTGCGGCCGCGCGGGTGGTGACGGGAGTGATGTGGCGCTCCCATGTAACATCTCTCCTGCGCGAGCTGCACTGGCTCCTGGTGGTCTTCCGAGTGCGCTTCAAGGTTTTGGTTATCACCTTTAGAGCGCTCCATGGCTTAGGACCTGGTTATTTATGGGACCACCTGCTACCACCAATAGCCTCCCACCAACCAGTATGCTCCCATAGAGAGGGGTTCCTCCGGGTGCCGTCGGCCAAACAATGTCGACTGGCAGCCCCCAGGGGGAGAGCCTTCTCTGTGGGGGCACCTACTATCTGGAACGAGCTCCCCCCGGAGATACGGAGGATCCCGGATCTGCGTACCTTCCGTCGCGCACTCAAGATTTCCTATTTCATCAAGCTGGCCTGACCTAAGTCTTTCCCCTTTTTAAATGGAAATTTTAAATTTGGTTTTAAATTAGTGGGGTTTTAAATTTGTTCAGCCAAATTATTTAATTCGTTTTAGTTTATTTTAAATTTTGTATTTATATGTTTTATTCTATGGCTGTTCACCTCCCTGAGTCCTTCGGGAGTAGGGCGGTATACAAATTCAATAAAATAAATAAATAAATAAATAAATAAATAAATAAATAAATAAATAAATAAATTCAAACTGTTCAGACTCTCAGGGCCCGAGCCTTCGGCTGCTGTCATGCAATGCCAGGTCCGTGGTAAATAAAGCCCCCCTCATTTGCGATCTTATTCAGGAGGGGGGAGCGGACCTGGCAGGTATTACGGAGACCTGGTTGGGCCATGAGGGGGGAGGTTCCCCTCGTGGATATGTGCCCACCAGGTTTCCGAGCATTCCATCAGCCGAGAGCTCAGGGCAGGGGCGGGGGGGGTGGCGGTTATTATAAAGGAAAGTCTTGATCCGAGGGAGACCACTGTTCCACAGATAGCCGGATGTGAGTCCCTTTTTGTGAAGTGGGGTTGTGGAGTACAGATGGGCTTGTTGATCACGTACCTGGCTCCCTGCCGCATGGCAACAGCCCTGCTTGAGCTGCTCAACGTCATAACTGAGGTGGCGGTTGGTACCCCCAGACTTTTAGTCATGGGGGATTTCAACCTGCCATCTGTCGGCGAAACGTCTGAGGTGGCTCGAGAGTTCATGGCTTCCATGACGGCCATGGACCTTACTCAGTTAATTCATGACCCCACTCACACGGGTGGACACACTCTGGACTTAGTTTTTGTCTCTGGTCAGTGGTTGAGTGGCCTTGATACAGGGGATCTAGTCATCGAACCCTTGTCATGGTCTGACCACTCGCTCCTTCGACTGGACTTTCTAACCGCTGCACCCCGCTGCAGGGAGGCGGGACCGACCAGGTGGTTCCGGCCCAGGCGCCTGATGGACCCTGATAGGTTCCAGATGGAGCTTGGGCCATTTCCTGAGACTCTGGCTCATAACTCGGCTGAGGACCTGGTGGCTGCCTGGGATAGTGCGGCTGCCGGGGCCTTGGACCGTGTCGTGCCTTTGCGGCCTCTGACCCGGCACTGAACTCACCTAGCTCCTTGGTTCTCCGAGGAGCTCAGGGAGATGAAGCGCCAGAAAAGATGCCTGGAGAGTAGTTGGAGGACCAGCCGCTCCAAATCCGACCGAACACTGGTGAGGTCTCATATTAAGACCTACCTAGTGGCGATAAAAGCGGCGAAATCTAGCTATTTTGCCACTCTTATCGCGTCATCAGATAATCGCCCGGCTGCCCTGTTTAGGGTGACCCGCTCCCTCCTCCATCTGGAAGCGCGGGATGACCCCTTACAGGGCCGAGCTGAGGACTTTGTGCAGTATTTGTATGACAAAATCGCTCAGATTCGGGAAGGGCTGGCCTCTGACTGGGTATGTCCGGACAGGATGACTGAGGCAGGTCTTGAGAGTGTTATCTGGGGGGAGTTTGATCCTGTGGCTCCCGAGGACATGGACAGGGTCCTGGGATGGCTGAACGCGACCACATGTTTATTGGACCCGTGCCCCTCCTGGTTGGTACTGGCTTCCCGGGAGGTGACACGAGGCTGGCTCCAGAAGATAGTTAACACTTCTTTGAGTGAGGGGGTCCTGCCGGCTGCTTTGAAAGAAGCGGTCGTGAGGCCCCTCCTCAAGAAGCCCTCTCTGGATCCGGCTGTTTTGGCTAACTATCATCCAGTCTCCAACCTTCGCTTCGTTGCGAAGGTTGTTGAGTGTGTGGTAGCGCAACAGCTTCCCCGGTACCTGGATGAAGCTGTCTATCTAGACCCGCTCCAGTCTGGCTTCCGGCCTGGGCACCGCACGGAAACGGCATTGGTCGTGTTGGTGGATGATCTCTGGAGGGCTCAGGATAGGGGTTGCTCCTCTATCCTGGTCCTGTTAGACCTCTCAGCGGCTTTTGATACCATCGACCATGGTATCATGTTGCACCGGTTGGCGGGGTTGGGGGTGGGAGGCACCGTTCTGCGGTGGTTCTCCTCCTACCTCTCTGACCGGTCGCAATCTGTGTTGACAGGGGGGCAGCGGTCGACCCTGAGGCACCTTGCTTGTGGGGTGCCACAAGGGTCGGTCCTCTCGCCCCTTCTGTTCAACATTTATGTAAAGCCGCTGGGTGAGATCATCCGTGGCTTCGGGGTGGAGTTCCATCAGTACGCTGATGACACCCAGCTGTACATCTCCACCCCAGGCCACCCCAACGATGCCCTTGAAGTGATGTCCCAGTGCCTGGAGGCCATGCGGGCCTGGATGGGGAGAAACAGACTCCGACTCAACCCCTCCAAGACCGAGTGGCTGTGGCTTCCAGTGTCCCAATATAGCCAGCTGACGCCATCGCTGGCTATTGGGGGCAAATCACTCGCCCCCACGGAGAGGTCTCGTAACTTGGGCGTCCTCCTGGACGCACGGCTGTCTTTAGAAGATCATTTGACGGCCGTGGCCAGAGGGGCTTTTTATCAGGTTCGCCTGATACGCCAGTTGCGTCCCTTTCTAGATCGGGACTCTCTACGCACAGTCACTCAGGCACTAGTCACTTCCCGCCTGGACTACTGCAACGCTCTCTACATGGGGCTCCCCCTGGGGTGCACCCAGAGGCTCCAGCTGGTCCAGAACGCGGCTGCGCGGGGGATTATGGGGGCGACGAGGCGCTCCCATGTGACACCTGTCCTGCGCGAGCTGCACTGGCTTCCGGTGGTCTTCCGGGTGTGCTTTAAGGTGTTGGTGACCACCTTTAAAGCGCTCCATGGCTTAGGGCCGGGGTACTTACGAGACCGCCTTCTGCCACCAATAGCCTCCCACTGGCCAGTACACTTGCACAGAGTGGGCCTCCTCAGGGTGCCGTCCGCCAGACAATGTCGGCTGGCGACCCCCAGGGGGAGAGCCTTCTCTGTGACGGCGCCCACCCTCTGGAACAACCTTCCCCCAGAGTTACGTACAATAACAGACCTCCGGATTTTTCATCGGGCCCTGAAAACCTATTTATTTCAACTAGCTGGGCTGGCTTGAGTTAAATTTTAAATTGATTTTAAATTGGGTTGTTTTAATTTACGGCCAAAATATTTAATTATTTTAATACTGTTTTTAAATTTTGTATGCTCTGTTTTTACCTTGGCTGTGCACTGCCCTGAGTCCTATTTGGAGAAGGGCGGTATAGAAATTTAATTAAAAATAAATAAATAAATAAATAAATAAATAAATAAATAAATAAATAAATAAATTTCCATTAAAAACTCTAGGCAAACTAAGCAGTTATTGGGTTGAGCAAGTCTGCCTCTTGTGGATTTGCAATTGGTTAATGAAAAGGTGGTTTTCCCAGTTGCACTGTATGGCTGTGAAAGTTGGACCATAAGAAAGGCTGAGCGCCAAAGAATTGAGGCCTTTGAATTATGGTGCTGGAGAAGACTCCTGCGAGACCCTTGGACTGCAAGGTGATCAAACCAGTCAGTCCTAGAGAAGATCAACCCTGACTGCTCTTTAGAAGGCTAGATCCTGAAGATGAAACTGAAATACTTTGGCCACCTAATGAGAAGGAAGGACTCACTGGAGAAGAGCCTAATGCTGAGAAAGATTGAGGGCAAAAGAAGAAGGGGACGGCAGAGAATGAAATGGCTGGATGGAGTCACTGAAGCAGTAGGCATGAGCTTAAATGGACTCCAGAGGATGGTAGAGGACAGAAAGTCCTGGAGGAACATTGTCAATGGGGTCGCGATGGGTTGGACACGACTTCGCAACTAACAACAAACAACAATGAAAAGGGATATGAAAGTAAATATGAAGTTTTCTTCATGGAAAATGGAAGAGATGAGACACTGAATAGCTATGTTAGAACTGATGCTTTTAAATATAAATTATCTGGTGTCAATCAGAGAGCTCCATGGTTGAGGGAAGAGGACCATGCAAATGTTTTTTCAAGGAGGAACCACCAGATTATTTCTTCTACATCATAGTTGAAAGAATTAAATTATCGGGATTTAATTAGCTGCGCTGTCAAAGAGAGATGTCTGTCCAAAGAACACAAGGGTGTGTGACAACTGGTGCAAATTTCTGGATGAGTGCAAATGGACTGTGTGACTATGTCATAATACAGCAGCCCTGAAAAGAACGGATCAATGTATATTGTGGCAACTTTCATTGCTGAGATAGATATATGCTTTTAAACCTCATGAGGTAAAACTCGATGCAGTGTTTTAAAAGTCCAATGGGCTTCTAAGTGATTTGTCTTCTTGTTCAGGTTAAAACTTTTTACCTCTTGCATCATACCATGAGTATCTCCTTCAAACTAGAGCATGATCACCTCAAATCTGCCTCATTTTTTTCACCTACTTCAAGATGCGATCAACCACTGCATTTATTTCACCATCCAAAATGTACTCTGGTGGCACCAATGTTTATTCAGAAAAGGACTACATAAATTAGCAGTCCCTGGTGGATTTTGCACCTTGTTTTAACAGGCCTGCTCTGTTTGGCTTTGTGAACAGCAGTGTCTTTGTATAGTTTTGATTTATTAACTATCTTGAGGTACCAGTGAAGGGGAGAAATGTATACCAAACAGTACAAGAATCAGAGTAGCCTGAGGTATGGTTTTTTTATGTAGTTGCCATCAAGAATAAAAATAGTGTCAACATAAAAGATACAAAGGAAAATACTAGAACATACCTAAGCATTAGTTGGAACATCTCAATGGTAGGATGCTGTCACATAGCTAAGTTCCTGGACAACAACATATTGGCAAAGCAGAAGAAACGTGTTTGTTTTATGTGCATGTGTTGCAGGGATGGGTTCTAAAATTTTTTACTACCGGTTCTGTGGGCGTGGCTTATTTTGTGGGCATGGCTTGATGATCATGTGACAATTCTTTAGGATTTAGCAGAGGTACTGGTCTACCAGGCTTTTAATTGCTTGCAGAGCTGTACCGGTCTACCCATTTATTTTTTCAGGCATCGGTCTACTCATTTGTTTTTGGAGGCACCGGTCTACCACCATACTGCCTTTTAACACTGATCAGCTGTAGGGCGGCCCTTTGAAGCCCCGCAGCAAGAGTTTAAACAGTTTTTTTCCTTCTAGCTGATCAGCTGGGACTCAGGAGGCAGCAATAGATTGGGGGTGGGGTCAAATAAAAGGTAAGAATAACACGGGGGGCAGGGGGGCAGAACCAGTTCGGTGACGTCATATCGTCACTGCTACCGGCTCGGTGGAACCGGGCAGAACCGGGAAGAATCCATCACTGATGTGTTGGCATATGTGTACATGTAAATTCCTACACTAAACAGTAAGATCTGATATAAATGTACCCCATAGCTGAAGACGTATGAAGGAGCTCAGTGTCTGGGGGATTGCCAACTTCACCAAGCCCCCTCCCCACTTCATGCCTTTTCTACATCAGGTAGAAGAATGTAATTTTTTGATTCAAAATTGAAACTTTCTCTACATCTGTGGAAGCAGAAAAATACAATATTTTGGGATTCCAGGGCATCCTATTCTAATGCCCATAAAATAATGCTGTAAAGAGTATAATTGCTTTGCTGGTTTGGAGCCCTGGTGGCTCAATAGTCTCCACGGAGAGGGGCAGCATATAAATTTAATAAATATATATAATAGTTAAAATGCAGTATTGCAGGCAAATTCTGCCCACAGCCTGGAGTTCGATCCTCATTCAGCCTTCCATCCTTCCGAGGTCGGTAAAATGAAGAGCCAGATTGTTGGGGACAATATGCAAATAATGCTCTAAATTGTAAACTGCTCAGAGAGTATTGTAAAGGGAGATACACAAACCTAAATGCTACTGCTATTGCTATTGCCAAGTAACAATCTATTTTTTGACTTTGTTTTAAAATTATACCAAAATCAGAGCTCCTCTGTCTTACTGATGCACTGATTACATAATAGAAAAGTATCAAGGAAAAGAGGCTGAAGAATAAGTATGGTGCAACAAATAATATTCTTGGGCAGAAATCATTCTTTGTGTGTTTCAAATGTTTGTAGACTATTGGTCACACAAGACCATATTTATTTACTTGGTGTGGTAAGCAACTGAGTCTGGATTTTAATTGCTTTGATCTATCATGTGAACCCTCTCCAATTTTCATCACAATGTCACTAGAGGGTGCTTCATTTTCCTGAGCTATAATTGGGGGGGGGGGGGCAGGAATTGGGTATATTTAGCTTAATGAAAAAAAGAACTAGGGGTGATATGATAGCAATGTTCCAATATCTCAGGGGCTGACACAAAGAAGAGGGGATCAACCTATTCTCCAAAGCACCTGAAGGCAGGACAAGAAGCAATGGGTGGAAACTAATCAAGGAGAGAAGCAACTTAGAACTAAGGAGAAATTTCCTGACCGTTAGAACAATTAACCAGTGGAACAACTTGCCTCCAGAAGTTGTGGGTGCTCCAGCACTAGAGGTTTTAAAGAAGAGATTGGACTGAAATGGTATAGTATCTCTTGCTTAAGTAGGGGGTTGAATTAGAAGACCGCCAAGATCTCTTCCAACTCTGTTATTCTGTTATCCTGTTACAATCAAAGAAATAAATACCTTACAGTATTCGAAGAATCAAAACAAAATGCTCTTATTTTCGCTGAGAATTCCGGATGAAGTGATCTCCAATTGACACAAGCTAAATATCATTAAATAATAATTGCCTAATTATTTGCCTATTTAAGCAAATATTTCCAGAAATTGTAGAAGAAAACTCTAGATAAATCATCCTCAAAGAGGAATTTAGAATTATAAATAGTAATCAACAGATGCCCTTATTTCAAGAGGTGACGTGCCACTGGATTTTGAAAGTTGAATTAACTTTCTACCCTACTCACATTTGGGATATTTCAACACTTCAGCTCTGGACTCGTAATAACGCATCAAGCCAACCTCTGTAATCCATCCAAAGTTCAAACCACCTTTCAGAAAGATATTTTACAATCCTATCGTTAGATCTCTGCCATTTGATAATTTACAGCTTTCTGACACATCCCAAAGCTGCAGTCCTGCTCACCATTGCGATAATAAGGTCTCCTGTCTGAAGTAAATCAAAGTAGTCCCTCGTCAACGGGGCCTCCTGAAGAAAATTAAACCAGCTACAGTAACTCTTTCTTGTGTTTACAGAGGCCTCTTTTAACACTGGCTGCCTTTTTTTTCTCCACTGTTTCCAGAGCCTGAAACAGGTTTCATTTATGCTGACATTTTAGCTAATTCTGCTGTTCCTGAGAATCAGGGTCCCCTCTGGCTTCTGGAAGTTTGATTTTTCTAAATACTTGATGACAGATAATGAATCAATCTGAGTATTTGATAGAAATACTCAATTTTTTTTTTAAAAAAAATAGAAAAGATCCATTTTATTTGGCCTTCTTTCTGCAAGACCCTGCCTCTCTTCCTCCCCCCGCCTGCCCACCCAGACCTCTTCCCCAAGTTCTCCTTTCCTTTCCTTTAAAGCAAGGGTGGGGAACAATGGCCCTTTTATTTTGACCTGTGGACTTCAAATCCCAGAATTCCTGAACCAGCCAGGGGAGTTCTGGGAGTTGAAGGCCATAAAGTCATAAGTAAGTGGCCATCTTTCCTCACCTCTGCCTTAAAGCCTTAATGCAGAGGTCTTCAAACTTGGCAGCTTTGAGACTTGTGGACTTCAACCACCCAACTATGCTGGCTGGAGAATTCTGGGAGCTGAAGTCCACAAGTCTCAAAGCTGTCAAGTTTGAAGACCTCTGCCTTAAGGCTTAGTCTTCCTGCTCCTTTTCTTTAACTAGCCTTACAGTTATTTCCTCTTGTAATTACTTCTGGAGAGAGCAAATGAGGTTCTTTCCTTGGAAGTAACAGTTTGCTTCATTTTCTCCTCAATCTTTTTGGTCCCTGATTTCCCCTGAGATCTGGCAGGCCCCTACCCTCATGACCTTCTAAAAAGCTGTAGAGACCTGGCTTTTCCCTAAGGCTCTGGTTGCTATGAGGCTGGGATCCAGGATACTCCAAATATGTCCTGTTTTGTTGGCTTTTATGCTTTTTATTATTTTGTTTTCTTTTATTACTCTTGTGAGTTATCCTGGGTGATGTTATATAAGATGGGTGGTTATACAAATCCTTTAAATACAGAAACAAACAAATGCTCAACTCTCTCCAGACCACATCACTTCATGGATCAATTCTAGATTATTCATGGTATTCAATTAGAGAATCACCGAAGCAGAAATTCCTCGAAGTCCAACCTATGGTTTAGCAAAAGAATCCAGATTAAAACATTCTCAGTTTGCACCCTCTGCTTGATTTTAGGAAGGTTAAAATCTT
Organism: Arizona elegans; assembly: GCA_022577455.1. Lineage (NCBI taxonomy): Eukaryota > Metazoa > Chordata > Lepidosauria > Squamata > Colubridae > Arizona > Arizona elegans. The sequence goes on along the minus strand of JAKOOJ010000008.1, from coordinate 8,806,605 downwards.
AACATCCCTTTTGGAAAATAGGAGTAATTGCCCTCCACAAATTATTTGATATTTCATCCATTCTTCAGGATTTCTCATATGGAGTTTACTCCATCCTATACTGCTCTCAGACATCCACTGTAGTGATTAAAGGCATGAGACTAGAAGCTAGGAGACCCTGAGTTCTAGTCCAGCCTTATCAGCTTGAAGCCGCTCATTCTCTATCAGCCTCAGAAAAGAAGGCAAGGGCAAACCACTTCTGGAAAATACCAAGAAAACTACATGGGTTTGCTTATATAATTGCCAGCAGGCAAGAATGATTCAAGGGCATATGTGCACGCATAAATACTGCTTCTTAGGTTCAAATCTGATAGATAAAACTGCACAAAATAGGGAAAAGTATGTTCCTATGCCAAGTTTCAGCCAGACCTCAAAAGAAAAATCCCCAATTCTGCTCAACTCTGTCAACATAACTTTGGAGTAAATTTTCTCTTTAGCATAAATTATTTGCTCTTGCTCTCACCTCTCTTTCTCTCTCTCTCTCATATACACCCCCCCCCTTAAAACAATATGTTAAATAGGTTAAGCTCTCTATCAACCAATCTTTGTGTCTACTTTGTAATTTTTCTTTATGTAAGTAATGTTTGTGGACATGTTCTCATACATTTTGAGCTGGTCACATTTATGTCACTCTAACTTTCCAGCTATGCTAAGTTATTTTTTTTTAAAGATAACATTTTATTTATATAAAATATACTGAAAAAAATTCCCTTGAGTGTCCTTAGAATAACCAACTCAAATCATTTCATTAGATGAATGTGATGAAGGGATCTTTTTCTTAGCATGTTTTCTTTCTTAGCACTACTGCGCAAAGTATTATATCTTTTTAAATAAAGTGTTGACTGTTGAGTACCAATCTGAAAGAATCACTCATCCTACTAAATGGTGTATGACTTGTGAAAGCCATATTAGAGCAAACTGTTGAAAAGAGGAACTTATCAAGGAAATGAGAAATCATGCTTTTAAAATTCAGAAGAGACCTACTTGGTTCTAAAAGGTTACAAGCTGTTATCTTAACCCCTCCTTGGTTGTCACGTTATTTCATCATCACTTCACCAGAACACTCAATAACTATCCTTTCTGCTGGCCTTTGTTCTTGTCTTTCTCAATAATGTGAAGGGGATAAGTGCATAACAGCCAAGCCATCTTGTCACCAAAGAGAAGTCAAGAGTGCTTGAGTTCGGGAAATAGTGAATGCAACAGTACTACTTTTCTTTTATTAGAGAATCCCAGGGAGGGAAGCCTATGAAACAGATATTTTGCAACAGATTTTGCAAAACAGTTTGGCTCGTGGCTCATGAATTAATTAGGGCATCTTTCGGAAACTTCACACACACACTCCTTTATAGTACTTGTTGTTTGGTTGCTGCCCGACTATTTGTTGACCTCATGGATCATAGCACACCAGTCCCCCCTGTCCTCCACTGTCTCCCAGAGTCTGCCCAAACTTATACCCACTGTGTCAATGACACTATTTAACCATCTTATCCCCTGCTGTTGTCTTCACCTTTTGCCTTCAATGTAGTGTATCTATTTAACTCTATGGATTTTTGAGGCTGGGAGGTTACCAGCCAGCAATATGAAACTAGGAATCAAGAAAGAGGAGGAAAGAGGAGAGAACATGCTGAGCATCAAAGAATAAAGCAATAAAAGACAAATTAGAAGCCAAGATTAGAAATTTGGATTATGGCAAAAAACCAGGAACATCACATACTATCATCCTTCAAGTTGACCTTGTAACCCCAGAGTGGCAGTAGTTCTTATGCTTTTCCCTTCCCTTCCTTCTTTTCCTCCAGTTTAATGGTAAAAAAGGCCATAATAAAATTCCAGTTGGAGATAGTAAGATTTCCTAGATTAGAGAACTCATGGTCTCCAGTGGTGGGTTTCAACCGGTATTACCACCGGTTCGCTTCACACACACGCTTTGTGCACACATGCTCGCTTTGTTTGCACACACACCAAACTTGCGCTCAGTGCAAGCACATTGTGTTTTGCAACAGCCTTTTAGGTGGGCTAAAAATGTCCGAATATAGGTAGGTATAACGCAGGGGCAGGCAGGAGGGCCCAGCTGACAGTCAGAGCGAACCGGTTCGCTCTTAGCTCACCATCGCCGCTACCGGCTCGCCCAAGCCCGGGCAAACTGGTAGAAACCCACCACTGATGGTCTCCCAGATTCTAGTCTGGGTGCCTTAATCAGTAGACCAAACTGGCTTATATTCAGCACAATGAAATCAAAACTTTCAGTACTTTATTAGGATAAATTTTTAGCTCTGAGAGAACTGGATTGTTCCTAAATTTGATATTTATTCCATTTCACCTTGATGATGCCAGCCTATTATTCAGTCATAGAAAAGCATAGCTGTGCAACAGCTATCGGTGTACGCATTTATGTCGGTCAGACCAGCATTATAAGATTTTTAATTTTTTTTAATGTAAGATTCTATACACTGTCTTTTGATTTAAGATTTTATGTGTTGCTCTAGAAAAATAAAAACATTTCAATAGTTGGAACAAAAATAATAGTGAATTTTTGTGACGAGGGTAATTTTTATTCCTCATCACACAATAGTTGCTTTTCTTTATTACGGACACCTAACATATCCCAATTTATGTAATCTTTCCCAAGTTATTTTTCCCACCTTATAACACAACCCCTAAATAACTCGAATTTGAGTATTGTAGTGTTGCTGGTGACACTAGAAAGTTAGCAAGGAGGAATCGTATAGTGGTGAGTACCTCTTTTTCATGGGTGGATGATACATAGAATTCTTTTTGATTCTATATTTTCATATAATGATTCCATATGTGAAGCAGAATTACACAGGCATTTAATTTACTCATTAAGGGTTAAATTGGTGAGACACTTGTGTAGAGTAGGATGATCTTTCTCATCTTCAATCCAATTAAACTTGGGGGGGAAATGAAATGGTCTCCTCCTTAGCATTGATGTTGACCTCAGGGATCTTGGCTGGAATCCTCAGCCTTCATCCTTGAGGGTTTCACTCTTGGCAGAATGACAAAGCATTCCAAGATATGATAGGCTTGTCCTCTTTGTCCTTAGAAAACTCAGTGAGATGAGACGATTGAAAAGCAGGTGTGCTTAATTAAGGTTTATAAGCTGGACAATCCCCCACACAGGATGAACTTTTGATGTAGGCCTAACTGGAAGGTGGTGCATCTTTGCTGGCTTTCAAGGGGTCCATCCACCTTAATCTCTCTGGGGTTTTCTGAATGGTAGGAGGACAATAAGAACTTTCTTTCTTTGTCTTGATGTATCTGAGTATTTTTAATTTCTGGCTTGTATTCAACTTCTTTGATTGCTGCCTTGTGTTCAGGGGTGGGCTTCAAAAATGTTAGCAAGGGGTTCTCTGCCCGGTTGCTGGGTGGGCGCGGCCAGGATGGGCGTGGCTAGTTGGCCTCCTGCACCATGGCAGCGGGGGGGGGGGGCATTTTTGCCCTCCCCGGGCTCTGGAGGCTTTCCTCAAGCCTCTGGGAGAGTGAAAACGGCCTCCCAGGCTCCAGAGTCCCTCTGGAGGCTGGAAATGGGCCCGTTTCCAGACTTCCTGAACTTCCCATTTTTCTCCCTCCCTGAACCTCTGCGCATGCCCTGCACTTACCTGCATCCAAAACAGACCGCATGGGGACTCCTGGGAGGGGTGGGGTAGAATGGGCGGGGGCAGCCAAGAGTGGGATTTGGGGGTTCTCCAAACTGCACAGAATCTTAGCTAGAGGTCCTCCTGAACCCCTGCGAACCCCCAGCAGCCCACCCCTGCTTCTGTTGTTATATTCTTTACGTTCCTATATGTTCTTGGATTGCTGTTTCATGTGATGGGATTATATTATTTTATTATACTTCCTTTGCAATAAAGCCTTAAATACTCATATTGTTGTGGTCATTGTTTCTGAAGAATCTGCAGTACCTATGACCCAGCCCTGTAGCAGGGCTGGGGTTATAGTACTCCAAAGACTGAGCTGTCACTGCTGTTAAAAAATGGTATTGGCAGAGATAATGGCTGTTACAGCAGCAAAAAAAATACAGTATCAAATTAATTAATGATAGGGCTTCAGAAAAGTGCAAACTATTTATATGCAGGAGACCCCAAATTGGTATGGAGGGAAAAAAAAGAAAGCAAACAACATCAACCCATCTCTTTCTTGAATTGTATAACAGAAAATAAATGGTGCTTCATTTGTGAGTTCTCATTAGATATGCACGATGCTCACCTGAATGCCTAAACAAAAAGGGAACAGGTCAGTTATCAGCCTTGCTAAATCAGCCTTGGTTGGATGCATCACCATGGAAACAAGCTAAGGAAGGGAAGAAGCTTATGACAATGAACAATAAATTTCAAGGGCATGCAACTATGGGTTTTGGCTGCTGTTCTGTTGTTTATTGGCATAGCAAGTTGTTAGAGTAATGACAGTATAAAATTCCCTCCTCCATTCTGTTTTCACTGGCCCAAGTGTCTGACGAGGCAATGCAGAGCAAGCAAACGAGTAAAGAATTAGACCAGGGTTTCTTTTCAAAGTAATAATGGCATGTGGCAAAATGGGATATATATGTGCATCTCCCTCTTTCTCTCTCTCCCTTCCCCTGTATGGCTGGGTAGGTGTCTATCATACAACCAGTTTGTTAGGCCTTCCTGTCCTAACCACATCCAACAACATAAAAAGATTGCAGTGAAGTTAGGCATAGTTTGCTATGTTATTTGGGGCTATCAATGCTCCAGACAAGCTTAAAAACCTAACTTTTTTCATCCAATCTATGGTCCCAATTTGCTAAAATCAAACGAAATTATGTGAGGCTGCTATATGGGCGTAGAGCTGAGCATTTAGCAGCTAATTTTTCCACATAATAAGAATGCAGTACTCTTATGGACCAGAAAACATGGCTGCCCCCCTCCAAATTCAGGTGAGATATGGGCAACATTTTGGAGTCAGACTGCTGGGAAATTTTAAGAGCATCCTAAAATGATTTAATGGCCACTTGCCGAATGTGCCTTAAATCAAAGGTTAGGATCTCTGCTATCCCATTCAGACCTTTCTGAGGCCTGCAGACATTCCTGTAAATAAATGTGAGAGGTTGGTGCTTTGCTCTCTAGCATCCCATCTTTGTAGTTTTTTAAGACACAGAGAGCTAGAGTATCTATGTGACAGAGAAAGTATGTATTTCTATATACATATACAAACACATAAGACAGAACCTGGTGGCTTTTGCCCTTTGCGATTGTGGTGACCTGCAGATAACAACACATACTGTGTTTCCCCGAGAATAAGATTCTGTCTTATATTTTTTTGAACCCTGAAATAAGTGTGTGGCCTTATTGCCATGCGCTCAAAAGCCCGATTGGGCTTATTATCAGGGGATGTCTTATTTTGGGGGAAACAGGGTATGTATATACCTGATCAGTGTATACTTGAGGACCGCATGGCAGCATGACAGAATGCAATTAATGTTGCTAGTTTCTGGGCAAGATCTGTTTAACTTGTATATATTTTAATCTTGAATTTTATATTTTAAATTTTATGTCATATGCCTTATTTTAATTGTGATGCTTCTGACATGAATAAATGACACAGACATACACATGCACTCTTTTAAAAACAGTAGCAACACACAGTATGTATAGAGAGCCCATCATGGGAGTAAAGGTCCAGAGACAGGAGAGTTGGCTCCAACACAAAAAGGGTTTGGAACAGTGGTGAAATCCTCCACGGATTGCCACTGGTTCACTGCCCGCCATGTACGGTGTGCACCAAAAGCACGCTGTGCGAGTGTGCATGCACAGTACATACCAAAAGTACGCTGTCATGCTTGCGCAGTGCATGTCAATGTGTAGAGTGCACCAAACGCATGCTTCGCGCTGAAAAAGAAGGCTTGACAAGGTAAGTAGAATAGCGGGGATGGGAACAGCTGTGCTGCGCGATTTAGATTCACTAGAAAGCAGGATTTCCTGTTTTCTAGCGAATATAAACCGCGTGGCACAGCTGATTGTCAGAAATACCGGTTCGCCCGAATAGGTAGCTTTTTAACCGGCCATGAATGGTGTGAATGGGTTTTAATTGTTTTTAATGTTTTAATTTTTAATATTTTTATATATGGCTTCAGGCCCGGGTACAGCACTGAGACAGCATTGATCGCATTGGTTGATGATCTCTGGAGGGCTCGAGACAGGGGTTGCTCCTCTGTCCTGGTCCTATTAGACCTCTCAGCGGCTTTTGATACCATCGATCATGATATCATGCTGCACCGGTTGGAAGGGTTAGGGGTAGGGGGCACTGTTTTGCAGTGGTTCTCCTCCTTTCTCTCTGACCGGTCACAGTCTGTGTTGACAGGGGGGCAGAGGTCGACCCCGAGGCCCCTTATATGTGGGGTGCCGCAAGGATCGGTCCTCTCGCCCCTTCTGTTCAACATTTATGTGAAGCCGCTGGGTGAGATCATCCGTGGTTTTGGGGTGAAGTTCCATCAGTACGCTGATGACACCCAGCTGTACATCTCCACCCCAAATCACCCCAATGATGCCCTCGAGGTGATGTCCCGGTGCCTGGAGGCCGTACGGATCTGGATGGGGAGGAACAGACTCAGGCTCAACCCATCCAAGACCGAGTGGCTGTGGTTTCCGTCGTCCCGATATAGTCAGTTGGCGCCATCTCTGACTATTGGGGGCGAGTCATTGGCCCCCACAGATGGGGTTCGCAACTTGGGCGTCCTCCTAGACTCGCGGCTGTCTTTAGAAGAGCATATGACGGCCGTGGCCAGGAGGATTTTTTATCAGGTTCGCCTGATTCGCCAGTTGCGTCCCTTTCTGGATCGGGACTCGTTACGCACGGTCACTCACGCCCTTGTCACCTCACGCCTGGATTATTGTAATGCTCTCTACATGGGGCTCCCCTTGAGAAGCACCCGGAGACTTCAACTGGTCCAGAATGTGGCCGCGCGGGTGGTGATGGGAGCAATGTGGCGCTCTTGTGTGACCCCCCTCCTACGCGAGCTGCACTGGCTCCCGGTGGTTTTCCGGGTGCGCTTCAAGGTTTTGGTTACTACCTTTAGAGCGCTCCATGGCTCAGGACCAGGATACTTACGAGACCGCCTCCTGCCACCAGTAGCCTCTCACCGACCAGTTCGTTCCCATAGAGAGGGGCTCCTCGGGGTGCCGTCAGCTAAACAATGTCGACTGACAGCCCCCAGGGGGAGAGCCTTCTCTGTGGGGGCACCCACCATCTGGAACGAGCTCCCCCCAGACATACGGAGGATACAAGACCTACGCATCTTCCGCCGCGCCCTAAAAACGTTCTTATTCCAACAGGCTGGTCTGGCCTAACTCTCCCTTCTAAATTGGCCTTTAAATTGGCTTTTAAATTGGTTTTAAATCTCTTTAGATAAATTTGGATATTTTAATCTTTAAACCTATACCTAAATTAATTAATCTGTTTTTAATAGTTTCTCTAACTTTTATATGTCTTTGTATTTATTTATGCTGTTCACCGCCCTGAGTCCCTCGGGAGTAGGGCGGTATACAAATATGAAAAATAAATAAAAAATAAATAAATGCATTGTAAGCCGCCTTGAGTCTTCGGAGGAAGGCAGCATACAAACTGAACAAACAAACAAGCAAATAAATAAACTACTGGTTCACCTGGACCGGTGCGAACCGGTAGCATTTCACCCCTGATTTGGAGCATGTGCATGTATAGCCAGAGTCCCTGACTTTGCTTAACTAGAGAAATTAACTTCCCCTCTTTTCAAGGAGCTGTGAGATGCTCTATGCTCAGCCCTTTTTAGTTTGCACTGCTGCAATGAGTCACACTTATTACCCCTGGCATTTAGTGGCCTCTTGAACCAGGTTCTCATCTTCAAACTTTGAATCATAAGAATCCAAAAGATTTCTCTCTCCCTCCCTCCCTCTTGTTTTTTTTTTCCCAACTTCATTTTATGCCATAATTTTCTTCCTCAAAAATTTTGAAGGACTTTGGCAAAGCAATCTGAGGCTGCTTTTAGAGTCTCAATGTATATCGCCCACCCTTGATTTAATGCATTGGAAGGAAAAATGTAGCATATACTAGTGAAGCAGGAGAATGAATGCAAATTTTCCTATATTGTAACTCATCTATAAATAAGCAATACTTACAGTGGATTTAAATTTCAAATACTGTAAAGGGTCAACAGCTTGTGTTGAACTTGGGAGACGAGGAAATCAATATATTTGTCTGGCATGCATTCAGGGATTTCTCTATTGCATAGTTATTATTTTCAAATTAGCATTTAAAAAAAACCCAATCATCACAAATTTCCCTAATATATGCATTCTGTACAAAAAACTATATGTATATGTACTGTATATGTATATGTATTTTTGCATATAGTTTCCCTTAAGAAACAAGGAGAGCGGGTTATAGGTGAGTTTCCTAAATATATACATTTTTATATGCAATTTGAATCAATAAATATTTCTAGCCAGACGTTAGGAGACTCCATGAGCTGTATGCCCATCTGTGCGCCAACATATTCTGTTTTGGCAGAGAATTGTTCCTAAAAGGAAAACCATGCCAGATTTCTTTTACAAAATTAATTGAGTTTCTTTGGGAAAGCAATGTAACCTAGAGCACTACAGTTCCAGAATTCTTTGGAATACATTACTATTATATTTAGGCTTCTATAATATTCTAACATACTTTATTAAAATACACAAAGATATGGATTATAAAAAAAGCAAGCCAGTATGAGAGGGATTTTTTTTTTTTTTGCAATCTTGTACTAATGCATAATTTTCTTTCTAACCGACCTAATAATAACACTATTTCAGTGCTTTATTTCTCTCCTTCAATGGCTATCTAATTTAAGGATCTATATTTAAGTCCAGGAACATAATGAAGAGTCCAATTCCATGCTATATACCTCAGTAGTTAACTGTGTTTAAACCTGGAACTTCTGCTATCACAGATAAGAACAATGAACAGTGCTATCTTCTGTTAATTTATTTGACAATCCCCTCTTAAAACCATACCCTTCACCATCCTCTTGTGGCAGCAAATGTCTTAATTATATGCTGTGGGAAGTGTGTGTATGTGTGTTTTAATCTAGGATCCTCTACCATTCCAATTCATTAGACTGCTAGTTCCAAATGAGACAGAAATTGTTTTTTTTTTTACTTAATGTTCCCTGGCTCCTTACTTTTCCTATATATTTTTTAGAATTCTGGTAACATGCTAATTTTATTCGTAGCTACTAGATACAGTGACCCTTTCATGGATCACTTCCGTAGCTCAATGAAGCTATGAGCTATGCCGTGCAAGGCCACCCAAGACGGACAGGTCATAGCAGAGAGCTCTGACAAAAGGTGATCCACTGGAGAAGGAAATGGCAACCCACTCCAGTATCTTTGCCATGAAAACCCCATGGACAGTACCAAATAGCTGAGGAAAGAAGGTAAGTGAAAGGCAAGGGAGAAAGAGAAAGATACACCCAATTGAATGCAGAATTCCAGAGTATAGCTAGAAGAGATAAGAATGCCTTCTTAAATGAACAGTGCAAAGAAATAGAAGAAAACAATAGAATAGGAAAGACCAGAGATCTCTTCATGAAAATTGGAGATATGAAGGGAACGTTTCATGCAAAGATGGGCATGATAAAGGACCAAAATGGCAGGGACCTAACAGAGACAGAAGAGATTAAGAAGACGTGGCAAAACTACACAGAAGAACTATACAAGAACGAGCTTAACATCCCTGATACCCACGATGGGGTGGTCACTGACCTTGAGCCAGTCATCCTGGAATGTGAAATCAAATGGGCCTTAGGAAGTCTGAGCAACAATGAAGCTAGTGGAGGTAGCAGTTTTCCAACTGATCTATTCAAAATCTTAAAAGACGATGCAGTAAAAGTGCTACACTCAATTTGCCAGCAAATTTGAAAAACTCAACAGTGGCCACAGGATTGGAAAAGGTCAGTTTACATTCCAATTCCAAAGAAGGGCAATGCTAAAGAATGTTCAAACTACTGCACCATTACACTCATTTCACATGCTAGCAAAGTTATGCTCAAAATCCTACAAGCTAGGCTCCAGCACAGGGGTGAAATTCAGCAGGTTCTGACAGGTTCTGGAAAACTGGTAGTGGAAATTTTGAGCAATTTGGAGAACCGGTAGCGGAAATTTTGAGTAGTTCAGAGAACCGACAAATACCACCTCTAGCTGGCCCCAGAGTGGAGTGAGAATGGAGATTTTGCAGTATCCTTCCCCTGGTATGCCCATCAAGCCACACCCACCAAGCCACACCACGCCAACCAAGCCACACCCACAGAACTGGTAGTAAAAAAATTTGGATTTCACCACTGCTCCAGCAGTATGTGGACTGAGAACTACCAGAAGTACAGGCAAGATTTTGAAGAGGCAGAGGAACTAGAGATCAAATTGCCAACATGCGCTGGATCATGGAGAAAGCTAGGGATTTCCAGAAAAACATCTACTTCTGCTTCATTGACTATGCTAAAGCCTTTGATTATGTGGATCACAACAAATTGTGGCAAGTTCTTAAAGAGATGGGAGTACCAGACCATCTTATTTGTCTCATGAGAAACCTATATGCGGGTCAAGAAGCAACAGTGAGAACTGGACACGGAACCACTAATTGGTTCAAAATTGAGAAAGGAGTTTGGCAAAGTTGTATACTATTGCCCTGCCTATTTAACTTATATGCAGAGTACATCATGAGAAAGGCGGGGCTAATTGAATCACAAATTGGAATTAAGATTGCCAGGAGAAATATCAACAATCTCAGATATGCAGATGATACCACTCTAATGGCAGAAAGTGAAGAGGAACTAAAGAGCCTCTTGATGCAGGTGAAGAAGGAGAGTGCAAAAGTTGGCTTGAAACTCAACATTAAGAAAACTAAGATCATAGCATCTGGCCCTCTCAATTCCTGGCAAATAGATGGGGAAGAAATGGAGGTAGTGACAGAGTTTATTTTCCTGGGCTCCAAGATCGCTGCAGATGGGGACTATAGCTAAGAAATTAAAAGACGTTTGCTCATGGGGAGGAAAGCTATGGCAAATAGATAGGATATTAAAAAGCAGAGACATCACCCGCCAACAAAAGTGCCAGTGGTGGGATTCAATTTTTTTGCTACCGGTTCTGTGGGCATGGCATGGCTTGGTGGGCGTGGCAGGGGAAGGTTACTGCAAAATCTCCATTTCCTCCCGATCAGCTGGGACTCGGGAGGCAGAGAATAGATGGGGCGGGGCCAGTCAGAGGTGGTATTTACTGGTTTTCTGGACTACTCAAAATTTCCGCTACGGGTTCTCCAGAACTGGTCAGAACCTGCTGAATACCACCTCTGAAAAGCGTGTATAGTCAAAGCTATGATTTTCCCAGTTGCAATGTATGGCTCTGAAAGTTGGACCATAAGGAAGGCTGAGCGTCAAAGAATTGAGGCCTTTGAACTATGGTGCTGGAGAAGACTCCTGCGAGTCCCTTGGACTGCAAGGCGATCAAACCAGTCAGTCCTAAAGGAGATCAACCTTGACTGCTCTTTAGAAGGCCAGATCCTAAAGATGAAATTCAAGTACTTTGGCCACCTACTGAGAAGGAAGGACTCACTGGAGAAGAGCCTAATGCTGGGAATGATTGAGGCAAAAGAAGAAGGGGACAACATAAGGTGGCTGGATGGAGTCACCAAAGTAGTAGGCGTGAGCTTAAATGGTCTCCGGGGGATGGTAAAGGATAGAAAGGCCTGGAGGAATGTTGTTCATGGGGTCGCAATGGGTCGGACACGACTTTGTGATGATGATGATGAAGAAGAAGAAGAAGAAGAAGAAGAAGAAGAAGAAGAAGAAGAAGAAGAAGAAGAAGAAGAAGAAGAAGAAGAAGAAGAAGTTGTTACAGTGAGGGGGGAGGAGGAGGAGGAGGAAGAATAAAATCATTGATTCAATCTATATTTGTATTTTCATGAAGGAATTCAATATATCACAGGTAGTACTTCCCATCTGAATCTTCTCACAATCCAGTGAGGGAGGTTAACAGATAAAATTTCTTGATTGAGAATTTGTATCTCGGTAAAGGAGAATGTTTGTAGACCCCTCAATCTGTATCTCTCCTGTCTTCTCCTGTCTTTATCTGACCTCTAGCCCAATACTTTAGCGAAAGTCACTAAGAAATCTCTAGAGTAGACTGCATCTACTGCTCTTATATGCAAGTAATGTTTCTTAGGTACACTCTTTTTTTGGTCACAGCCTCTTCTGTTCTCCATGTTCTATCTCATATTGCATCTCATTTCCTTGGGGCACAGAGTTATGCATCTTCCTGGTTTATTTTATACATGGATATTGCTGTATCAGGAGAAATGCCAGAATTGGGTCAATGTAAAAAATACACATACAACAATAAGCACAGCTACCAAGACACAAAGACAGGATTCTATTATCTAGTGGAATTTTCCTGGAGACCTTTTCATCCTTGTCAATCATTTAATTTATTTACTTCACTAGAGTCATTCTATTTTAAAATACAATATTCTTCATGCTAGGCTTTTGTTAGAAAAACACTGCTTTTCATACTTTAAATTTTATAATTGTATCTTTTAAAGGAAATTCTCTTTTAATCAAGATTTTGAAACGGATTTTATTCTTCCTATTGGTCATTCAAACTGATGTAGAGGCACCAGCCTTTAAGTTATTTGTCCAAACTTAGAAGCTACCAAATATGTCTACAAAAGCATCATGTAAAATCATATACAGTCAGTGGTGGGATTCAGCCAGTTCACACCACTTCAGGAGAACTGGTTGTTAACTTTCTGAGCAGTTTGGCAAACTGGTTATTGGGAGAAATTATTAGGGCACAGAACCAGTTGTTAAATTACTTGAATCCCACCACTGTATACAGTCAAAACTTATTTCAATCTGCCAAAAACCAGGAGGAGGAAAAACAATATGAAACTCAGAATTAAATGAAATGCTAGGAAACTGCTTTAATCAAAGATTGGAAACTCATCAAGAGATCAATACATAGTATTGAGCCTTGCAGAGATATCTGCATAAAGATCAATCATTACAGAGGTCATTTAATCAATCTGCAGAGGTCCTAAGTCTGAATAATGCATTTTCAGAATGATTTTCAAGTGGGAAATTAACAGGGAAGAATAATTCATTTTCCTCCACAAAAACAAAGCTCTTTGTACATCTGGACTCTTTAAAAGATGTCAGTTGTATGAGAAAGAAAACACCTGGGGAGGAAATTCTTTTCTAGAGGAAAAGTAAATGGTTTTGAAACCCCTTTCTCCGTACTGGTTTTGTGCTATTAGTGCATTTTATCAAGAAAAGTCTTGGAAATGAGAAATAATAGATCTGGAAAGATTTTAGAAATCTTCTACATCAGAAATAAATTGGTGTCTCCTACGTGTCTTGGACTATTATTTTCACATACTTTAACATTGGTCACACTGAAAAAGTTTCTAGGAGTTAGAGTTGAAAACAATGGAGTTATACAGAGTTCTTGATTGCTCAATGCAATAGAAGCATTATCCACATTTTGCTCAAATACCTCAAGTGGAGAAAAGCTCAGGCAATCTTTTCCATTGTTGCACAAGTCCCAGGATTAGGAATCTTTCCCTTTTGCTTATCTAAAAGCTGCTGCCCTGAATTTCTATGCATTGATTCAAGTCATACCCACTGAGCAAATTTTCTCCTCCTAGGCTATCTTCAGATGTAGTTTTAGAATTCTCAACAAGACCATGTTAATTGGGAATTGAAGATCACATATCTGGAGAATATCTTAATGTTCAGTCCAGTCACATTCCATCTTCTTCAAAAAGGCCTTTCTTATCTTCCATTTTGCTTCCCCTTAAATCAGAGGTGGGCTTCACATAATTTAACAACCGGTTGGCCCAGAATCAAATATGTCAGTGTGCACGTACACATGTGTGCTGCGTGAAAAACACGGTGATTGTATAGGACGGGATAGCTTCACTCGCGCGTGTGCGCCTTATGCCACTGGCCGTAACTACCGGTTCGTCCGAACTGGTCTGAACTGGCTGAATCCCACCCCTGCCTTAAATATCTTTTTAATATTCCAAAAAGCACATGGTTTCTAGGGCTCTAACTGCTTTTTCTTCTCTGGATGAGTGTCAATTTCTCAGCGAGAGACAAGGATCAAATGCAGCCTGATTAAGCCTTTACATGTAATGGGCTGTGAGAGTTCCTTCAGTGACCCTTCTCAGCCGGCTGAGGTTAGAAATAAAGCCCTTGAAAGCACAGAATTATAACACATAGGGAGAAAAAAACTGAATTTCTAAATCTTTGAAACTCTAGGTTCATCTCTACCTCCTGGGGCCTGAGCCATGGTGTCTGTAAGTTGAGCTTATGAAACCAACTGCACAAGAAGACTTCTTCCCTGGCCTGTTCATTGTGGGAATGATTGCCTTGGAATATGTCAATATTTTAATATCTTATGTCCTTTGCAATTTATAGTCCTTGCTCCATCTCCATTTCAGCACTGTGTATTTTTGTTGGCTTGCTTTCAGAGATCTGACCATTCCACAGCTGCACCCTACAGCGAAGCCATGTTTTGATAATATGATAAGCAAAACAGAGAATGCCAGAAGGGTTCACCTATTATTATTACTGTGTTTCAATAATGCTCACACAATGCTAGTACTTGGCTGCAAATATACTTGTGGAGGTCAAAGGGAGTCTCAGACATGTGTGGGCAAAATTTGAGGGAAGAAGCTCTGAATAAAAAAAAGGAAAATGAGTAAGGAAGGGATTTTGAATGAAGTTTATACTTGGTATGGATGACAGCAGGGAGTGTGTGTTGAGTGATCTTGAAAATTCATTTCGTTGCTTTGAATACTAAGGCCCAGCTGTCAGTGCCAATCACAAGGTGTTTTCATATGTAAAATTCAAATCATGAAACTCATGGGGTGATTTTGGGTCAGTCACTTTCACTCTGTCAATATTGTAGCGGTATCTTGAGGATAAAGTGAGGAAACGGCGTTTTGAAATGGCAAGATAAAATGCAACAAATAAGTGCAATAAAAATACTTGGTGGCAAGCCTAAAGTTGTGACTAGGATGGATATTTGTATTTTAGTTTCTCTGTCTCATTTTGAAAAAATAAAATCCATTAATTATATTCCATCGCAACATAAACATATTTATTTATTTATTTACTTACTTACTTACTTATTTATTTATTTATAATTAGACTTCTATACCACCCTTCTCCCGAAGGACTCGGGGTGG
Source organism: Arizona elegans (assembly GCA_022577455.1). Taxonomy (NCBI): domain Eukaryota; kingdom Metazoa; phylum Chordata; class Lepidosauria; order Squamata; family Colubridae; genus Arizona; species Arizona elegans. The sequence goes on along the minus strand of JAKOOJ010000008.1, from coordinate 8,791,332 downwards.
TGTGCAGCCATATTAAAACACATAGATTTACAAAATTTAAAACCAATTAAAATCAAATATGTAGAACTTGGCTCAAAAATTAAAACACACCTACACACCTTATAAAATTCCTATTAGGCCAGTCCAGCTTGCTGGAACAGAAGGGTCTTCAGGGCGCGGCGAAAGGTACGCAGGTCAGGGCTAAGACGAAGCTCTAGGGAGAGCTCATTCCAGAGAGCTGGTGCCCCCAACAGAGAAGGCTCTCTCCCTGGGTGTCGCCAGTCGACATTTTAGAAGTTCTGCATCAAATTCCATAAATATTTTCATATACATTTTTCCAATATTCGCCTGATATTACTTGCAATATAATCTAGCATGCTGACATTTTTGCAACATATTCTTAATAAAAAAATCTGCTAATATAACTTTGTTACAACTATTTTCCCTAAATAGAAAATGCTTCAAGGATTATGGATAAATTGCTTTATGTTAGCGATGGCTATGCTTTTCATGGCTAAATCCCCAGTATCTAAAATGGATCAAGGCATTAAGAACTGGATTTTCAAAGCATGGGATTGACTAAAAGACCATCCAACAGTAAAAGTAGAAAGCTAAAGTGGATTTGCAATATTGAGCCTTTGACATATGTTGCTTGTCAACATTTAAATTAATCTTTTCAATAAAAGAGTAATAAAAAAGATGTTTTAATAATATGGTCGTTTTATTCTATGTATAATTTAATTTTCACTTATTTTCTTTTCCTTTTCCTTTTATTATACTTATCCATTTTGAGATTGTTTTTATATGTAAATCATGCCCTTTGTATTTCTTCTAAAGTGGTTTAGCCTAATAACCTTCATAAATAATATAATGCTGTTTTGAACTCTTGTTTTAAACCACTTGACATTTTTATTGCTTTCCCAAGTATATATATGTTTGAATGTTCTTTTTTCTTCTGTGCAGGAATTACTGAGGAAAATGACATTCTCATTGAAGCAACAAAGGGGAAGAAGCAAACAGAATATCTCCATTGCAACACTGAGAAAAAGTAAATTATCTACACATTGGATACAATTGAGAAGCAAGTAGATTAGATCACAATCAGCAAACTGGCGCTCAGCACCAGTGTTTCTCAACTTGGTTGCCTGAAGACATGTGGACTTGACTCCCAGTAGAAGTGCATACATGTCAAGGTTGAGAAATAGTGTTCTAGGTCAGTGGTGCTATTCAGCAGGTTCTGACAGGTTCTGCAGAACCAGTAGTGGAAATTTTGAGTAGTTTGGAGAACCTTCAAATACCACCTCTGGCTGGTCCCAGAGTGGGGTGGGAATGGAGATTTTGCAGTATCCTTCGCCTGCCATGCCCAGCAAGCCATGCCCAGCAAGCCACACCACACCCACCAAGTCACACCACGCCTACAGAACTGGTAGTAAAAAAATTTGAATTCTACCACTGCTCTAGATAATCTTTTCATCACATTTGTTGCGATGTTCAAAGTCCAAAAGTAAAGGGAAACCAAGCCATCAAATAATATAGTGGAGGGACACCATCAAAGTTGACATCAGCCAGAACATAGAAAAATTCAAAGTAGTGCAAGATTGGAAGATGTGGCCTCTAGAATCATCAGGAGTCAGACATGACTGAATAGATTCAACATCATCATCATCTCCAGAAATTGTAACTCTTTTTTCCATTGAGTATATCCAGAATATCCATTGAGAGAAAGAGGTTACATGATAAAATCTTTTCCATTTTATTCTTCTTCCCTGTGACTGCTACTTGTTAAATGAAAAACTATTCAACCAAGTTGCTTTATCACCACTAGTCATATCAACTGTAACGTTAATTATACTTGCACAGTACATTTTCTAAAATCACATAATGATTGTCATTCTTTTAACTCTATAATTTTGTGTGCTGTATAACTAATGTTGTAGTACTGGGAACTAGTCTGACAAATTAAAAGACATGACGTATAAATAATAAATAGTGCAGACAAAAATGGCATGGCAAAATCATTAGCAAGGATTTAACACAAGAGAAGCTTAATAAAGCACAGTAAAAAAAGAAAGAAGGGTAAAATGGCAAAGGTTCAAATACACTAACACAATTCTTAAAAAGTTGGCATAAATAAGAATTTAATTTGTCTTCAGTTTAAGTGGCTGCAAAAATCTAAAAACACAATAAAATATAAAAGGAACAGTACACAGAATAAGGTAAAACAAAACTGACATGTGGAGGAAAGTCACAGAAAATCTTTGTTTCACCGTAAACAGGAGCATACCAGTGGTAGGTTTCAAAATTTTTTAATACCAGTTCTGTGGGTATGGATTGGTAGGCATGGCATGGCTTGGTGGGCGTGGTAGGGAAAAGATACTGTAAAATCTTCATTCCCACCCCACTCCAGGGGAAGGATACTGTAAAACCTCCATTCCCACCCCACTCCAGGGGAAGGATACTGTAAAATCTCCATTCCCACCCCAATACAGGGGAAGATTACTGCAAAATCCCCATTTCCTCCTGATCAGCTGAGAATTGGGAGGCAGAGAATAGATGGGGGCAGGGCCAGTCAGAATTTTTACTACCAGTTCTCTGAACTACTCAAAATTTCCACTACCGGTTCTCCAGAACTGGCCAGAACCTGCTGAAACCCACCTCTGGAGCCTACCCTAAACACCTGCAAACAATCTGGCTCCCAGATTGGGGAAACAACCCTGGTTTATAAAGATTGCCTGAAGGCAAGTAAAATTACTGTATTTTCATATTATTACACATTACAATTTAAAATAAATTATCCAGGACCCAGAAATTAATCTGGACACAGAAATACAGATTACAATGTACCTATACATTTCCACCTGGGTTCAATAGTTTTTTTTTTATTTATTTGATTTTTATCCTGCCTTTATTATTTTTATAAATAACTCAAGGCATACATAATACTTCTTCCTCCTCCTACTTTTCTCACACAACAACCCTGTGAGATGTGTTGGGCTGAGGTGAATGACTGCCCCAAGGTTACCCAGCAGACTTTCATGCCTAAAGTGGGACTAGAAGTCACAGTCTCCTGGACTCTAGGCCAGTGCCTTGACCACTATATTAAACTGGTTTCTGTTAATCACTAATTAATGAATTTATTTTCCAATTTTTATAAATAGCTACTTTATAGAAAGGGCAAAAGACTGGGCTCAAAAAAGGATTAATTTAACTCATTGTCTAGTCCCTCCCTATTTTCAGTGTTCCTGAAATAGCTATCAATCCCAGCAGTGACAATATTAAAGAATATTTCTTTTGTTTAAGGAAGAAGAAGATATGTGCCATTCGCTGCAAGTATCACAGAGAAGTAATTCTACAATACGAAGGAAAATGTAGATAGACTTATTCTGGAGTCTAGTCAAAATTGTGTTTTCTAACCAAAATAAGAACGTATCTCAAAATGTGTGACACATGGCAAGCTTCACAATTTGCAGATGGCTTGTTCATGCTCTTGTTTCACAGGCATTGCTGTGGCTGCTGCCTTGACAGTTTTGAAGCCTGCTGTGAGATTTTTTAATTATATGCTGTCCTGACAGAACTAGGTTCTTCTCTGGTATTAGTTATGATAAAATGCTTGGAACAGTACAGGCTGAAAACTGCTATTCAGATGGGGATCATTTTGCATGGATTTGAAAGAAACAGATCAAGATTTATTTATTTTTCACATTTTTGAATGGTCCATCTCTTTTATGAATGTTTATGAATGTTGTCATAGATAAGGCAGACAGAATTTGAGTGGCAACTCTGAATCGAAGCTGGCTGAAGCCATCTTGTGCTGCTTCATAGTTGCCATGCACTGTGGGGGGTGGGGAGGATGAGTGAGAAATAATTAGACCATCTTGTAGACAAAATAAAGAGCTCTCCCGTGGGAATCAAGGTCATCCCAATAGGAGGATGCTGAAGTGATCGAGAGGGACCGCCAACTGCTTTGATTGGACAATGTGACCTGTGACCCCTGAGGAGGGAAACTTGTTCTTTTAATTACATGGTAACTACGGGAAACTTTTAGAGTTGGTTTCCACTGGCTGTACCGATATGATGTGTCCAATAAACATGTTCTCTGAGGAATGATCCTGTCTTGGGGTTCTGATTTCTTTGGATGCATTACTCAGAACACTGACATTGAGATGTAAAGATTTTGGGGAAACAAACAAACAAACTTGTTTTATTCAGGCAAATAAATTTGGTTCTTCAAAGTGTAGATTTGATTCCACTTGTATTCAATTGAAATTTTGGTGGTGAATTGATACTTTTTCGTTTTTCTTTCTTTCTTTCTCATATTAAATCTGCAGAAAAGTCAGGTGTAATGTGTTTGAAACAGCTGTACTGGCTAAATTTGACAATTTACATTTGTTTAGTTCTTTTAAAAGAAGATCTTAGAAAAATCCCCAGACTTCTTCTATAACAGGATGGGAAGAATTTACACTTTACTAAAATTAATCCAAAAGACTGCAAAAGAGAGATTCATTCATCCCACCTTATAATCAACTTCAAAGCTGCAAAATGGTGGAATTATTTTCATTTGAACTTGGATTGTATTTCTCTTCAATTGTTGTTCAATCCATTGCATGGATTTCTTCAAGGCTTTAACAAGCCTCTTTTATACATCCATTAAGAAAACATTTTCCAGATCATTTTTGAATTTCTTTTTAAATTTTGAAAACTTCGGCCAGTTTCTTTTGTATATCCAGTAAAATGCCTTTTCCAAATAATTCTCTTGGGCTGTCATTTCCACTTTCAGTACTTTCTCTGTCTTGTCAGATAAAATCTGACCCGCATCCATCATTCCTTCATTAACATCTTTTAGACATAGATTATCCACAGAAACAGACATTACTGCTAACTACAGATAGTCCTCAATTTACAACCACAACTGAGCCCAAAATTTCTGTTTTTTTTTTTTTAATAAAAAGTTTTTATTTTCTGATCAAACGAGTATATAATATAAACATTCATTCAAACTATCATCAAGAAAAAGAAAAAAAAATCAATCCTTGGTAAACTCAATCTTCAACCCCTCCTCACCACCCCCCACCCCCGACTTCCCAGAACAAAAACAGGGCATAGATTTCACCAAACGTTTGCTATAATAAACTAGCTAACTACAAGATTTAATAACTCCCAAAACCCCTTAACTCCCCTTTTATAATTTCATCAACCTCCCTTTTTATAAGCTCAAAATAGCGTATAATCCAATAACTCTAAGAGTTTTAAAACCTTTAACAAATATTAAACATTCAAACCTTAAAAATTCTCTTAATATATCAGTAAAGTATTCAATTAATTTGCAAAAACATTTTCCCCCTCTTACTTTTCTCAAAGTTCAGATATTTTGAAATCTCATAACAGAAAATAAACCTTAGATATTCACTAATTAAATTTCTACATTTTTTAAATTTCTAAATTTCCCCCCTTCATTATTCCTCCCTCCAACTTTTAAAATTTTAAAAGATAATCATCAACATAATTAACCATTAATACATAAACTAAAAAACCAAAAAAGATTAATCTTACATTCAACCATTAATGCATCATATTTAAAAATCAATATTTAACTTTATACTTTTTTCCCCTCAGTAGTTATAACACCTAAAACATAATCGTTTTTAACCATAAGTAGAACAACTGCAAAGCCAAAAGAAAAGGTTAATCTTCCATTCTTGCTTTCTTTTTATATTTTTTCCAGTCTTTCTGCATCCCTCCTACTTCTATTTTGAGGAGGTTTTTCATTTTAATTTGAGGTTGATGTAACTTCAAAGATTGTCCCCTTTTTGAGAAAATTTCCTCTGATTTAGAGCCCCCAAATCGCCTCTTCTTGCTTATATAAATCAGTTCATTCCTTCGCCTGTAGGACCAAAGTTTGTCAAGAGTTTGTGAAAAAAAGTTCAGTTGTTTCTTTTCTATTAAATGTATAAATGCCACTGGCAAATCTCCTTCATCTTCTGAAACTTCGAAAGTCTGGTCATTTACTACTTTTTTCCAAACCAAGTCATAGTTTTGAAAGATTCTATCAATTTTTCCAAAAAGAGCAGAGAATAAGCTCGAAAATTCTTGAGAAGATTCTTCCACCTTCTCTGCTGCAATCAGAATATCTCCTGAATTGTCATCATGCTCCGTACTTGTTTTTGTCTCCTCAGTCATTTCTGTTGTTATCCCTTTAAGAATTGCTATTTGATTACTTATAGCTGCAGTATGATTATTCATGGCTTCTTTTATAAATTCTGTAAATTCTGCATCAAAATCCTTATAACTCTGTAAATCAGACAACTGTTTCATTTCTGAGACCTCCAAATAGCTTCCAGCACTTTCAGGATCTCCTTTCTTAGAAGCCATTTTATTTTAAAAAGATTTTCTTTCTTCCCACAACCATAAAATCATAAAGTCAGAGCCATCCTTTTGAGCAGCTTTCAGCAATTTCTTTATAAATCACCAAACGAAATAATCTTTTCCCAAACAGCTCTTCAAAATCTATTCCAGCAACTTAAAACCAGTCTCTGAGCACGTGTCTATTAGCAAAAACTTTCCTTTCTAACTTTCACTTTTAAAATCGCAACAAAGAAACGCCATCTTTACTTCCAGCTCAGAAAATCCAATTAGAAACATTGTATCCCCGGAGTTAAGTATTATACTTGCAAAAAGCTTGTCCTCCTGCTTCTGTTCCGCCTGCTTTTTTGAAATCATTTAATCTTCTGTTTGACAGCAGAAATTGGACGCAACGCCTAGCTCTGTAAAAAAAACAGAGTCCCCCCGGATCCGGAGCTTCAGTGGGCTGAACGGGGAGCTCTCACCCTCCTAACCCCTGGAATTAATCCAGGGGTTTTCGGGGAGCTCTACCCTCACCCACCTGCTCTCCTCCCCTTCTTTTCCCGAAGGGGAGATTTTCAAGCCGTTTGACAGCTGATTAGCGCTGTCAGAACGGCTCAACGGGATCGCAGGGGCGGCGGTCTAAAAAGACCGTCAATGGCGCTGCGGAGCCAACCCGGAAGTCCCCAAAATTTCTGTTGTTAAGTGAGATGTTTGTTAGGTTTGCCCCATTTGACCTTTCTTGCCATAGTTGTTAAGTGATTCATGCAGTTATTAAGTTAGTAACATGGTTGTTCAGTGAATCTGGCTTCCCCATTGACTTTGCTTGTCAAAAAGTTGCAAAAGGTGATCACATGACTTTGGGACACAGCAACTGTCCTAAATATGAGTCAGTTGCCAAGCCTCTGAGTTTTGGTCACATGACCATGGCGATGCTGCAATAGTCATAAGTGTGAAAATTGGTCATAAGTTCTTTTTTTCAGTGCTGTTGTAACTTTGAACGGTCACTAAATGAACTGCTGTAAGTCAAGGACTACCTGTATGTTGCTACTGTAGTTACTAACTTCTGGCTCCACTCTTCAAAAGTCTCCTTTAGTATTTCCGATTTTAAAACATTGTACATCATATTGCAAATCCCAACATTAACTAACATCAGACATGTATCTGAATTGTTTTGGTGTCATTATATCAGCATGAATATCACTCAAAATTATGATCTTCCTTTTGAATATATTTTTCTGCATCTTTGACCAAAAGTAGCAGCTTGTTTAGTGATCTCTGGACTATTACCCACTATATCAGATCTCACACCATGTGTAATTAAAATTCTGGAGAAGGACATGTGCGGAACATATGTACTCAACCAAGCCCTCTGGGTGCTTTGTGTCATACTAGCTTTCAGTGGACAATGGGATTGAAGTCCAAAGTATTTGGATAGAATCAGATTGAAAGACACTGTGCTTGAGATTTCCACTTGGTTTGAATTACAGCTCCCATGCGCCGACACTCAGTTCTGTTGGCAAAACCTGATGGAAATTATATTAGAAACATTGTAGTAGAAGGAAACTGTGAAAGAGTTCATTTGAAGTGTGCAAGCATGTGTGTGTGTAAGTGACTTTATTGCCTCTATAACCCCTAGAGACCTTAATAGGCTCAACATTCCCCACCATCACCACGAGAGCTTATAAATCATATAATGCTTCCCATAAAAATTGCCCTTTATAATTTACATGGCTCTTTTTATCAGCCCTGACAAGTGATGTGGAATTTCCCACTTAGAGGGAGTACTTCTCTGCCATATCACACAAGAAATTATCAAGCCAGCATACTGCAATTTGTAGTTCATAGGATGTAGGAACTGTTCACAATCAGCAGCCTCTCCAAACTTTGTTGATCTCTCACACCCAGAATTAAAGGTCCTGGCTCAGTCTTTTGATTAAGTACTTTCCAACATCCTATTCAATAGCAGTGTATAATCCCATGGGGTCCTTATAATCAAGTTTGTGCTAGAGAAAGCCAGTCACAGCAAACAGTTTAATTGCCTGCTGTAAAGTAAAATGATATCCCCAACTGACTTGCCAGTTACTTTACAGAAGCATTATTAATTGAAAGAGCCAGAATTCATCTATTTTATTTTTATCATGTCTGTAACAGGAACGTGACTAATTTTTCTAGACCTATCATAATCTGCCAGTACAAATATTTATATTCATCTGCTGTAACTTTTAATGTCAAAGAATCCTAACTTTTCTTGGATATAGGAAAAAATCCTCTGTTTGCCCTAGCCACTAAAACTTTGCTATTTTCCCCCCACATCTTGACGTACATATTTTGCTTTTTCTCATTCTCTGGGGATCTTGTAAGCGCATGACACAAAGGCTCATAAATTACTACAAAAATCTAGCTTGGCTCTATCTTCTAGATTTGCAATTAAGACCTATTTCTATTTGATAAGCATGTCTTCAACTTGATGGGTTTTTTAAATATATTATTGCAAAGAAGGTTTCTGTCAGGTGGTTGTGTTCAAGGCCTAGAAGACACCAGAACGCCTTATACACAAACACAAAATATGACTAGCAGGCATACATTTAAAACAAAATGACTTCAGGCACATTCATGCATGTAGGAAGCATTTAACTAAGAACCACAAGACTGGTAGGGCTGAACTGGGAATCATGACCAACTTTGAAAAATGGTTAATGGCACCACAAACCTAGCTATCTCCTTTAGGAAAATAGACTATAGGGTAGAAATTTTAGACCTGTACTGTAAAATCTGGAACATGGGTGATTAGCTTTACATATTATGCTATGTTCCCATTTGGTAAAGTACATGTACACTGAATAAATCACAATGCTGGGAATATTCTTCAGGAAAAACCATAATGACCAGGGCATATGCTATGCTTTACAAAACACAGCACCTGGATTTGTATCATACGCCAAGCCAAAAGCAAACCACAAGCACAAATCCAGCCAAAAAGGAAGCACAAGCACAAATCCAGTCAAAGAAGTCCGTATTATTTTCCACTCTGAGTTGACTTCCTTCTCCCAAAATACAGTATATTTTTTTAATCAACTTTTTATTGATTTTTAAAAAATTTATACATGTCATTGTGTGAATGGTGCGATGTTTGCGTATCATACATTTCAATACATATAAACATATTCCTAATTATTACATTCCATTTTCCTTATTTCATATTTATTTACTTCTACCTTTTACACAAAACGCGCTTTAGCATTGGTATTATCTTCCGTTATAGTTTCAATTGTATAACCCTCAAGAAAAAAAAAATACAAAATTGTCTGTTTTCTTTTCTCCTATACACCATATTTCACCCATTTTTACAACATCCCTCTCCTTTCCTCTTCTTTCTCCTCCCTCTCTTCTTTACTCCCCTCTCCTTCTCTTTACTTCCCTCCTTCCTTCTCCTCTCCTTCCCTCTCCTTCCCTTTCTCCTTCTCTCCTTCTCCTGTCCCCTCTATTTCCCCTCTCTCTTCTCTGCTTCTATCTCCTTCCCTTTCTACTCTTCTCCTCCCCTCCCCTCTCTCCTTTCCCCTCTCTACCCTTACCCTTTCTCCCCTCCTCTCCTACTCCCTTCCTTCTCTCAAAATATTTTTGTTGAGCATGATGTTAGCAACCCTAAAGAATATTCAAATGTCGAGTTTATCTTCTTTCTTCCTCCATGCCGAGTACTTTTGCTCAAGGTCATTTATTTTTCCTTTCTTTTGATTGACAGTTCCCCATTTCTGTGCCTTAGGACTATTTCCCCAGTTATTATCACCAGTGATGGCATGAAAAGTTTATTATAATTGACTTTTCTATGCTGCGTTTTATTGGGGAATAGCTTCCTCCCGGTCAGAATGTGCTGTAAGCTCAAGCAATCAGAATGGCCTTATTGCTTTTTCTCAGGCATTCCCCCATTTACTTTTGTTGAACTGGGGGAGGGAGGGAAGATATGGGACCAAGTTGTCTACTGGAAGATTTCAAGAGCTTTGGATTGCTTTTAAATCAGGTGGCAGTGACCTCTTCGAATACAAGCATAATGCTATACAGCAGTGTAATCAAACTCAGTTTCATTGAGGGCCGCATCAGCATTATGGTTGTCCTCAAAGGGCCAGTTGCTTGTAAGACAATAAGGTGGGTGTGGCCAGCTCTCAAGCTCCCAGGCACCAGGATACTACAGTCCAGCCCAGCCCGCTTCCATGAGGGGGTGCCCGGCCATGCTTGCCTACTCTTCAACGCTGCTGCTGCTGGTACTGCTGTGGTGTGAGGTGAGGCAAGGCTGGGCAAGGAGAGTGAGAGTGAGGCGGCGGGAGCCAAGCCCCTCACCATTTCCACGGCAGCCCCTCGGACCAGATCTAACCACATCACAGGCCGCATCCGGCCCGTGGGCCTTGAGTATGACACCCCTGCTATACAGGATGGTTTTCCCCATTGGAAAGTAGGCAAGTGGCATCTAAATAAACTAACTGCATCTGCAAACTTTCAAGCTAATGCGGCATGGATCCCTTAAAAGAAGAATTCAGGAAACCAGGAATATTTTAATTACTACAATTTTTAGGTGTGATGACCCGGGACAAGGCACGGAGGCAATATAGACAGCTGATAGTTCAAACTTCCCCTTATTGCTTCAACTTTCCCTCAAACGCTCCCATGTTTATGGCAAGTCCTGGAGCAACGTGCTCACACACACACACACCAGTGGTGGGTTGCTACTGGTTCGCCTCAGATTGGGCGAACCAGTACCGCCAGCGGCGGGAGGCTCCGCCCACCCACTCGGATTGCACGCTTGCGTGAGTGCAATCGTGCACAGAAGCGAACCAGTAGCAAACTAAATTGAAACCCACTACACACACACACACACACACACACACACACACACACACACACAGAGCAGTCTCTGGCTGCAAGTAGTCCAGCAAAATGCTGTTAGCACAATGGCTTCAAAGCAAGAAGTCCAGTAAGGCAAAGGAACAAGGCAATGAGTCCATGAAACAAGGCAATGAATCCAATGCAGCAAAGGAACAAGGCCGCAATAAGGCAAGAAGTCCAGCGAACTCCAGATGTCGGCAACGACACACAAAACAAGTGCCCCTCCCCACAGTATCTCCTTAAGTCTCAGTATCAGATGTGCCTTGTGAAGAGGGATGGGGTGCTCTCCTCCCGAGTCGTCAGGTTGGCCTGCACTCTTCCCACCTCCTCTCCACTCTCCGTGTTCGGGGATCAGGACGGACGGTCCTTGTTCATTGTCTGAGCTCCGTTGCTCCTCATCTCCACTGCCTGCCCTGTCTCCGTCATCCTGCCCATTCCTCCCTGCTGGCAAGCTGTCCCAAGCCTGAGGGACCCGGGGCTACCTCGTCCTGCTCCTCCCCACGTTCCTCCGAAATCAACAAAGGCCACCCCCTCAACTTCCGTCGGTCCCAGCTCTGGCTCGTCCTCCTCCGCAGACAGTAAAAGTAACAGAGTTGGAAGGGACCAGACTCAGGCCCCCAGGGGGCCATGACATTAGGTATTCTCATTGTTGTAGAAACAATGATGTCTTTTTCTTGCTGTGATCATGAAAACTCATTTGGTCCACCAGAACACTGTTTCTCAACTTCAGCCATTTTAAAAATGTGTGGAGTTCTACTCCAAAGAATTCCCCAGTCAACTGTGATTGAGAAACTTGGGATATTTTAATATTTAAATTTCTGGAAATTGTAGCCATAATGCAGACACGGTAAATGCACAGCCAATTTATAATCTTATTGTAAATGAAAGAGCATAACTAAGAAAAGGTCGCATGCACTATAGCACGAAACAACAGAGGCCGCAAAAGCTTTTCAGTATGGAAAAGCCCAATATAAATGAAAATGAAATTATTGTTTCAAGGTTGCTATAGCAACCTTCTAGACATAGCAACCTTCTAGACAGGAAATGAATGAAAACCTATTAACTGAATATCTTGTGTTAAAAATATCTTACTGTAGAAATTTTTAATCAAAACAAAAACATATATTAGGCTAAATTTGGATACAATTTTTTGGTGATTTAAAATGTGTGACCCCCTGCTGCTGTGGCATATGGCAAATTTTGATTAAGAGAACCATGGGACAGTGTCATGTCTATCCCATCTCAACAATATTGGCTGCTAGTTCATCCATGGAAATAAGATAGTTTTGATTCCTCAAATAGTCTAGAACCAGATTATCCAAAACTTTGCGCCATTGTGGTTCACATGTCCTAAGATTGACCAGATAGCAGATTCTTTGGAGATACAGTAAACCATGGAGATTTGTAGATGTCAGAAAGAGGGCCTTCAGAATAGTTGACCTGCTTGCTTTTTATGAAAAACCAGCTTGAATCTCTCCAGCTTTTATTTCCATCAACAGCGCTCTGCACAATTTCTTTTAATGATAATTGCATGATTATCTTACCATAATTATAAATTATTAAAAATTCTAATTTACAACGAAGGTTATAGCCTGTTTGTAAAGACTACAAAATCTGCTGCTCAATATAAATTAAAACCAAGATTATGCCAAGTGATAACATGAATCCATTGTAAATATGTATAGAAGAAGTTGCATTAACAGCTGACTATCTTCCTAAGCTCCAAATTCACAAGGGGGCTGACTCTATCTATGAAACAAAGAGGTGTCTGCGACTTAGGAGAAAGACGATAAATCTAGATACAATATTAAAATGCAGAGACATCACACTGACAACAAAGATACATATTGTCAGAGATTTCCCAGTTGTAACATATGGTTGTAAAAACTAGAACATCAGAAAGGCTGAATGAAGAAAAATTGATGCCTCTGAATTGCACTGCTGGAGAAAATTATTGAGAATACTTTGGACAACAAGAACAAATCATTCAATACATCAAGACAGTGCATCAATACAGCTCACCAAAAGCATGACTAATGAAGCTTAAATATTTTGGAGAAACCCCTGATTGTTGTGGGGGGGGATTTTATCGTTCGCTGTTCACCGCCCTGAGTCCCTTAGGAATAGGGCGGTATATAAATTTAATAAATAAATAAATAAATAAATAAAGACAGGAGAATAGGGGGCCAACAGAAGACTCTCTTTGCGTGAGCATATAAGGACTCAAATAAGCATTATTGACAAATAATGCTGGCAAATGATCATGAAGAGTTGGAAGCATTTAAATGAATGAGAAAGAAGTTCCAATATGGGTTGTTAGGTTTTTGGGGTAATGTAATCACCACTATAAATATGTGACTATCAGTCTGAAATGAGGCACGTTTCATCGTCTTTGTAGGAAATTCTCTTTCTAGCTACTGCAACATTGATTATTCATATTTGTTTTTTGAAACCAGAGTTATGTTTGACTTATTTTGGGCTAAATGTTTGTCAGTTTGTATTTGGAAGTCCCACGGAATCTTAACTCCTTTATTCTCAACTACATTTTCAATATTGTGAATCTACCAATTCTTTGCTGCTAGTAAATTGTAATTAATACTAAGATTCCAATGAACGAAGGAGGCCATTTCATGGTGTCTTTCCAAATTCTCTAATGACCAGATGACTACAATGGAATATAATCCTTCTATATCCCCCCCCCTCCACACAATCATCCAGTCAGAACTGGAGAAGCTTCTTGGATGAGGAGTGAAACTTCTCCCTCAAGGAAAAAATATAGTCCAATTGCCTTTTGAAAAAAAACCACCTTTGATACAACAATGGATAACATCCTCCTCCTCACTGAAAAAATGGAATAGCTCAGATGCTGATAGCTTTAATTGTATTTCCTATGTTAAGCATGAACATCGGGAATTTCCTTACCCTTCTTTTGTATTCCTTGGTTACACTGGTTTTGTATTCCTTGGTTTACAGTGGTTTCATGTGTTAAGCGGTATTTCTTTGTAAGATACCCAGATCAGTGGTGGGTTCTTCCTGGTTCAGCCCAGTTCTGCCGAGCGGGTAGTGGTGACGATATGACATCACCGAACCAGTTCTGCTCCCCTGCCCCCCCACCCCTGCCCCCCCCACCCCCGCATTATTCTTACCTTTTATTTGGCCCCACCCCAATGTATTGCTGTCTCCTTAGCCCCAGCTGATCAGCTAGAAAGAAAAAGCTGTTTAAACTTTTGCCGCGGGGCTTCAAAGGGCCGCCCTACAGCTGATCAGTGTTAAAAGGCAGTGTAGTGGTAGACCAGTGCCTCCAAAAACAAATGAGTAGACCTGTGCCTGCAAAAATAAATGGGTAGACTAGTGCCTCCAAAAACAAATGAGTAGACCAGTGCCTCCAAAAACAAATGGGTAGACCAGTGCCTCCAAAAACAAATGAGTAGACCGGTACAGCTCTGCAAGCAGTTAAAAGCCTGGTAGACCAGTACCTCTGCTAAATCCTAAAGAATTGTTACATGACCATCATGCCATGCCCACAAAATAAGCCACACCCACAGAACCGGTAGTAAAAAAAAATAGAACCCACCCCTGACCCAGATATTATATTATTGTATTATTTTCTCAAATATCACTTCATTGGTACTGGGATTCCCAGTATTCCTAAAGTTGAAGGAAAAATTATAGTCCTTTTCATATGAAGTTGCCATGTTCAATAAATCATTTAACACTGTATTTCATAGGAGACCTGGTAAGGAAAATGGATGATATACTTTAGCACTGGACAAGCAAACCATCAAAATTATTGCTTCAACCCAGCAAAAGTCTCTCTCTCTCCCTCTCTCCCTCCTTCTTTTTCTCTCTCATATATCATATCATACATGGACTAGCAGTACAAACATAAACATGTTTGCTTTTTTTACACATTTAATTAGAAAAGCATTTTTACTCTCTGTAGCCCACAATTTTGGAAATCTATTTTTTTACCCCCCCCCCAACTTATTCTTCTATGATCATACTCCATAGGTATTCTGTCACTGATAATAGAATCCCATGCTTAGAATCACAGATTTCAATGTAGAGATATACTGTATAATAGAAAGAATAGAATAGAATAGAATAGAATAGAATAGAATAGAATAGAATAGAATAGAATAGAATAGAATAGAATAGAATAGAATTTTTTATTGGCCAAGTGTGATTGGACACACAAGGAATTTGTCTTGGTGCATACGCTTTCAGTGTACATAAAAGATACATTCGTCAAGAATCATAAGATACAACACTTAATGATAGTCACAGGGTACAAATAAGCAATCTAATCATATTAGGAAACAGTCAATATAAAGCATAAGGATACCAGCAACAAGGTTACAGTCATACAGTCATAAATGGGAGGAGATGGGTGATAGGAACGATGAGAAGATTAATAGTAATGCAGACTTAGTAAATAGTATTGAGGGAATTACTTGTTTAGCAGAGTGATGGCGTTCGGGAAAAAAACTGTTCTTGTGTCTAGTTGTTCTGGTGAGCAATGCTCTATAGCGTTGTTTTGAGGGTAGGAGTTGAAACAGTTTATGTCCAGGATGTGAGGGGTCTGTAAACATGTTCACAGCCCTCTTTTTGACTCGTGCAGTATATATAAGGTGACCAGATTTTAACATTGGTAAAGAGGGACATTGTGGGCGTGGCTTATTTTGTGGGCGTGGCTAGCTGGTCATGTGACTGGGTGGGTGTGGCTAGCTGGTCATGTGACCGGGTGGCCATGGCTATGCGTATAGGGTAAGGTGAACAGATTTTAACATTGGTAAGAAGGACACCATTGTGGGCGTGACTTATTGTGTGGGCGTGGCTTGGAGGCCATGTGACTGGGTGGGCGTGGCTAGCTGGTCATGTGACCGGGTGGCCATGGCTATGTGTATAGGGACTACTCAGAGGGCTGAAAAGTCATTTCTGACAGGTCCTCACACTTTTGACTGGTCCTCACACTTATGACCATCCTCACATTTATGCCCGTGCAGTATTCTTAACAACCATGTCACTCATTTCACAACTGCTTCTCTTCACCATGGTGACAAGATAGGGCAAAAACGTAAAATGTGAGGACAGTCGTAAGTTCGAGGACTGGTCAAAAGTATGAGGACCAGTCAAAAATAACTTTTTCAGCCCTCTGAGTAGTCCATATGCACAAAAGGACTAACCAGAGGGCTGAAAAAAGTCATTTCTGACAGGTCCTTGCACTTTTGACTGGTCCTCACACTTATGACCATCCTCATATTTATGCCCATGCAGCATTCTTAACAACCATGTCACTCATTTCACAACTGCTTCTCTTCACCATGATGACAAGATAGGGCAAAAATGTAAAATGTGAGGACAGTCGTAAGTTCGAGGACTGGTCAAAAGTGTGAGGACCAGTCAAAAATAACTTTTTCAGCCCTCTGAGTAGTCCATATGCATTAAAGGATACAGCAATAGAGAGGGATGAAGGAATGGAAATTAGAGTAGGAGTGAGGGTAAGAGAGGGAGGAAGAGAGGAGGAGAAGGAGAAAGGAAGAGGAAGTAGGGAGGAGAAAAAGAGGGTGGGGGGAAGAGAAAGTAAGAAGGAAAGAAAAGAGAGTGGTGGTAGGTTTGAGGAGAAAGATTGCTGTACAATAAAAAAGATGAAAGGGAAGAAAGCCAACCCCAAGCAAATATAAAGATATTAAGATTAAGAATGAATTGTTAAACTTTAAAGAATAAAAGAGAACAAATATGAATAAATAGCAATAATTAGAAACACACATACAAACATGCAATGTATTTTCTTTGAACAGAATATTTGGCTGGTTCACAAATTTAAACAGCGTTTAGTCATTTCAATTAAATTTACAATTTCTATATTTCCTTTTTGCCATATTTATTCCTCATCTATTTTTTTAAAAAAACAATATTACCCTTCATCCTCATCTCTAATCTTAATCAAATTCAATTTTTCCCTTCTATTCTATATTATACCCCTTCCCATTGTCATCTATTTTTATATCCATCCTCACATTGGTTAATTATGTAATTATGTAATACAGTTGTTTAATACAAATTCAACATTTTAATATAAATCAATTAGTTATATAACTATCTTTTTGTATATTAATCAATATGAACATGAATATTCCAATTATTTCCATGCAATCCAATTTCTTACAAATCAATTAATTATATTTACCAATAATAATAAACCAAATAATTTCCCCCATATATTCCTCCAAACCACAACTTAACCATTTCTGCTTTCAACACAATATACAATTATTAATAGTATCTCAATTATTACAATTCCCTAGTTAAATAGAGCTTTTTTTCTTTTGTGTTTTAAAATCTTGAACTCTCCTCTTTTGCCCAAAATTTCCCATTGTTTGCAGTTTTGTACCTACCTTTTTTGGTGAGGAAAAAGAAAAAGAAAAAGAAAGAAATCTCTCTCTGCCTCATTTTGTCATGTTGCAGGTTTAGTTTTGCTTTCGCCTTTGTTTTCAGTATAGCTGGGGGGGGGGGGGAAATCTGCTTCAGGAACTTTTTGCAGCTTTTTGCAGCTAATTAACCTAGCGGAAGCTGTTAACAGGGGCTGTTTTTTCTATTTTTGCAGGCATGGGTCTATTCATTTTTTTTTTAACACTGATCAGCTGTAGGTCGGCCCTTTGAAGCCCCGCGGCAAGAGTTTAAAGAGTTTTTTTTCCCTCTAGCCGTCAGCGGGGATTCAGGAGGCAGAATGAAAAATCGGGACTTTTTTAAAACGCCGCGGGACGCGGGACAAATTGCTCAAAAGCGGGACTGTCCCGCCAAAAGCGGGACGTCTGGTCACCTTAAGTATATAGGTCCTCAATGGAAGGCAGGTTGGTAGCAATTGTTTTTTCTGCGGTTCTAATTATCCTCTGAAGTCTGTGTCTGTCTTGTTGGGTTGCAGAACCAAACCAGACAGTTATGGAGGTGCATATATAGACTAAAAGAGGTGTATACAGATGCCAAAATTAGATCCAGAACTCTTCAAGTTCAAATTAAATAATAAAAGCAATCTTTTTAAAAATTTATTTCTTTCTCTCTCTGATGATAAATGATAGATATGGTAATTATAGGCATATACATAAGATGTCTCTGTGTGTGTGTCATACAAATATGGGTATGTGACTGACGCAGATCAAATAGCTGTTGCATTTTTGAATATCAAATTGCTCCTTCTTAAAAATATTAGCACATTGATTTAATTGATTGATGCAAAACTTCCTGCATTCTAAACGCTGACAGAGACCCTCCCCCAGATCCAAAAAGTGATGAAAGCATAGAAAAGAAAGGGCCTTGTCTATGGCCATACAGACATGGTGGAAATGCAACTCTACTACAGCTTGATTGGCATCTTCTTCCAATTGACCCATTCAGACATTATATTGGTGTTTTTTTTTAAAAAAAAATGATTGCAAGATCTTTTTTAAGTTCTATCCTCCAGGATGTCAAACAGTGATATCATTGAAAGGAGTTTGCACTACAGTGTGGGTATGTACACCAGGAAAAAGCATCAGACTGATAGCTGAACATTTGCTGATTTTTACAGGACTCCAAATTAGGGGATGCAGGCTTTGAATCTGAAATCAACCTGCACACAGAAGCCTTCTTACCACAAGCAATCAACATTGTGCATATATAGTGCATACATACATACATACTGTATATGTGATTTCCCCCTCCATCCAAAGAATCTTTCTTTGGTTCCATCTGGTTGCTAAGTAGCACCCAATCAGAGCTTACACTAGATCTGCATTCAGAACAACTCCAACTTTTGTATTTTTAAGGTTTTAAGAATACATTAGCATTTATTTGCTTCTGAATGGTACAATCTCCTGTCATTGATTTTGCCCTGCAAGTTTTGTTCAATTTCTGTTTTAACATTTACATCTCTGTTTCAATATATTTTAATGGTTTAATTAGGTGGTACATTAGCTTTTAACTATCATACATAACATCAGAAGCTATTACATTATAAATACAAGAGTAATCAAGCAGGACATGAAATCCAGCAACTGTGCCCATGTTGATGACTTTTCCCTTGTATATAGACTAAAATCTCTGACGGATAACTAATAATTCACTATTTTAAGTTAAAAATGTCTTTTGTTCTGTGCCAGAAACTCTTTTAAGACAGACCTTGCCAATCTAGTGCTTGGAAATTGATGAATTGCAGTGCAACATCTCTGGAGGATATTAGGATATTGTGGAAAGCTGCTTTATTCTCTCTTCACAAGATGAATGTTGCTTTTAGACATGTCCTAGTTCCCGCTGGACATGGTGAACTCCCATTTCTGTGAGCTTTTAGACATGGTGAGCTCCTGTTCCTACCCCAGCTGCTGCCCTCCTATGAGTTTGAAAGCATGCAAATGCGAGTATATAAATAGGTACCACTTTGGTGGGAAGATAAATGTTCTATGCGTCTTTGGTGTATGGCCACGTTGGCTATATGACTACGGAAAAGGTCTTCAGACAACACTGGCTCTTTCAGCCAAGAAACAGAGATGAGCACCATGTCCTAGAATTAGACACGACTGGACAGGGAAACCTTTACCTTTAGATGAGAAATGAGAGTCACTTTGGTATAGTGGTTAAGGCATCAGACTAGAAAGCATGAGAACATGTTCAAACCCCATCTTAACCATGAAAGTTGGGTGCTTTTGGTTTGGTCACTCTCTCTCAGCCCTACCCGCTTCACAGATTGTGTTGTGGGGAAAATATGAAGTTGTGTGGGATATATTTGCCGCCTTGAGTTATTTGTAAAAAATAATAGAAATGGGATACAAATAAATAAATAAAAATAAAAATAAATTTAAAAGATAAGTGAAAGCATGGAATCTCTCTGAAAGGCAAAAATATTACTTGCTGGATTTCTAAAATCAACCTCCAACCTTCTTGTCTTCTGGCATTTGTTCTTCACTTTCAAGTATTGCAAATATTCCTGACATGAAGACAAATGTTGCTAAACTGGAGGATGAGAAGGAGGTAAAAACTGAAAGATAGAAAATTAGAAAGATAGAAGATTAAAAAGACAGGGCAAGAGTCTGGGAGGTACTCATGTAGGGCAATTTGGCATTGCAACCTCGACTATTTGCCTTCCATGCTGCTCTCAACTGTTTCTGAAACCAGTTTTAAAAATTACAGACCAGAAAGGGTTGACAATATGGCCACCTTGGTGCTTAGTCCAGACTACCAGAGCAACCAAAAGCTCTGATTGTCAATACCTCTTTTTTTCCCCTTTCAATTCAGGGCAGAGAAATGTCATTGGCTACCCTGAATGAGCAGCGTTAACAGTGCCTCCTTCTCCTTTTAGGGATTATTCCCTTTTTTTTTAGCTTGGGTCTCTCCTTTCCTTTCTCAGATGTTTGCACACACAAATGCATTCACATCCCTTTCCTACATTCCACCATTTGATACAACACAGTTCCTTTATATTCCCCTCTCTTTTTTTTTGTATCAGTATTGCTCTACTGCTAAAATAATCAAAGGAAAGAGAAGCTGGTTATTCTTAGACACGTTAGGACAGGAAAGAGATAGTGGGGGATGCATCTGAGATATCCTAGGATAGTGATGGCTAACCTTTTTGCCATCGCATGCCAGGAGAGGGGGGGTGGGGAGGGTCATGCACGCATGTGCCCACAGACATGCGCGTGCAACCCTCCCCCCCCGCTCCTGGCATATGATGGCCTGGTAGGCCCGTTTTTCTTTCTTACCTGGTTCTAGATCCTCTCCATTTATCTGGGAAGGGCGAAAACAGCCTTTCTCACTCTCTCGGAGGCCTTCCAAAGGCCTGAAACAGCCCATTTCCCAACTCCCGGTGGGACAGGAAGTGACATTTTTTGCTGTCCCCAGCCTCCAGAGCCTCTCTAGGAGTCTCTAGGAGCCTCTCTAGGAGTCTCTGGAGGCTGGGGACAGGAAAAAACATCACTTCCTGTCCCACCAGGAGTCGTGAAATGGGCCCTTTCAGCCTCCATAGGGCCTCCAAGGGAGTGGGAAAGGCTGTTTTCGCCCTCCCCAGAGGCATAGAGAGGATCTGGAACCAGATAAGAAAGAAAAACGGGCTTTCCCCACCCACCCCACCAGGCCCTCCAGAGGCAGGAAACAGACTGTTTCCCTACTTCTGGTGGGCCCAGAAGGCCCAAAAATCAGCTGGCCGGTGCGCGTATGTGCCCCAGAGCTGAACTGGTGTGCCCACTAATATGGCTCCGCGTGCCACAGGTTCGCCATCACGGTCCTAGGATAAGTAGGAAGAAGTCAGCTGTCTCTGAATTCCAGAAGTGATATGTGGCTTGTACTTAAGACAAGCGGAAACTGCAGATCTGAAATACTTGCTTACCTTTGTCAGCAGGGTTTTTTTGAAGCTACAGTGTACCTTAGTTTATGTGTACATCAATACTTCTTCCCCCACCTCATACTTTAAAATAATGTGTGAAGAATCCCCTATTATTATGGCACTTGGTGAAGTCATAAATCAAGCAGCAGTAGCAAAATTATTGCAATACTAGATTTAACTTTAATCCCATTCATTTGTGAGAAACAGAATGTAATCCTTTTAAAACTTACCAGAGAACAGCTGCATTCAGTTCCAGGCTGTAATTTTTAGGACTCTCCTGTAAAGAACATTTTATCATAGTGACTTCTCTGATGTCTTGCCAAGTGCCACATGAAAGTCAGGAATAATGTGAGTAAAGCCAAGTCTTTAGTGGATGTAAAATATCATATAATCAAGTTCCATATCACTTGGTTCGCATAATGATATATCTACTTGGCTGTCAATTATTCCATAAAATGGCTGCTTGTCCTAAGGTTACAGCCTAATGCTCTGTTTTATAGCAGTTAAAGACTATTAAGCCTTATTACCAGAGGCCTTCACAATAAGCCAAAATAAAGCACTTGTTTGTGTGTTATGTGTGATATCATAATACAAACACAAGAGGAGCAGAGTTTGTGTCACAAAGTTGTAATACAGGTTTCAATATTTCCTTCCTCTTGCCCTCCACTTACCTTGATGCCCTTGGTCTTGATTCTAGTGTAGGAGAATGTTAGTTTTGGGGAGCAATGTTGAATTTTTGAGGTCATGCCAAGAATAGGTATCCATAATGGCTACATCCAAAACAAAATAGAAACTAATTTATCTTACAAATTAATTAATATAATTATTCTTCATATTTTTCTTTAAACATTTCCATCCCTCCTATTGAAACTAACAATTCAGCAGTAATTTTTCTCAACAGTTCTCAGAGCCGCATCCCAAGTTATTTTCCCTCTTGGGGTGAGGCTAGAAGGTATATCTCTATATAATTACTTTTTCATCACCATAATAACTGTGAATGGGGTAGTTGCTGAATGAACACTGCCTCTTTTTCTAATCCTGAAACACAATATTTGAAAGATAAATTACTCAAGTAAATTATAGGACTTCATTTATATGTGAGAATTATGACTGGCATTTTTGAAAAAAAAAATCACTCAGCTTTCTTTACATACCTTGAAACCATAATAAAGTGCATCAATATTCTAAATTGATTGGGTAAGCATTGTTTGAGGCTAAGTAAAAGAAACCAACTCCAGTGTGAAATGTAGGGAGATATTCAAACTGGGAAATTTGGAGATTTTAACATAAAAACAAAGAGTCAAGACTTCAGGCTGACTGTATCATCACCTCCAGATTTATTGATGTTTTCCTTCAGTAAGTAAAAGAGTACATTTCAATCTTTCTCTGTGTGCACGTCTGTCTTACATCTAATACTGAAATTTGTCTAAATCAGGGCTGTCAAAGTCCCGGCCTGTGGGCTGGATGTGTCACACGCTGGCCATACCCACGCCGGGTTTAGTGAAAGGGAAAAAAGTCCCAATATGTCATGTGACACCGCTGTGATGACGCGAGTTTGACATCCCTGGTCTAAATGCTTCACCAATGCACATTGCAGCTGTGCAAATATTCTGATTAAAAAAAACAACATATGATTTTCAGCATTTGTGATTACACCTTAACAGTGTCTTTTCCCAGACTGCATATCAGCTGCAGTCCCTGAGTGAGCCCAGGGAAAGGAACAGCAATAGCTGCTTTACAGTGTTCCCCACAGATGCTATACATGCACTTATGTACTCTCCAAAACACATTTTAGTCTTTGAATCCGACCTAAAGTTCATTTAATTTTCTGGGTATCAATACAAAGGTAGTTTGACACTGTCTTGTTTTGGGTTTGATTTTGCAGTTCTTTCTCATAGGTAGATTGGCCTTCCCACTATTCTTTTCCCTTTTGTATATTACATTTAGGATTTTCCCCTCCTTTTAAATTTACCAGTAAGAATGACTTTGCTCCCAACTCCCACCAGTGCCAGCATCGGTCTCAGGACCTTGTCACTATGTCAAAGTGATAATTTACTCAGAGGGTGTTGTGTTACTCAGATAAGAAATTAAGAGATTGGTTATGCGTTCATCTTCTGCAGGGTCAGTTAATCTTTACTCTGTAGTGAGAATGACATCTAGTGGTAGAATCATACAGTCCCGAAGGATAGTTAGATTGCTATGACATTGTTATCATGCTCCTTAAGGCTGATTGAGAATGATTATGTGCCACTAAGTCTGTGTGAACATTTAGTGACCACATTGATTGATCTTCTGTGTGATGATCTGCCCCCAGCCTGGTAGTTCAGACCTTCCAATGGTACAGTATATCCATTTACAGTCCACTTCATCACACAATCTTTAATCTATTCATCCTCTTTTCTAAACCTTAGAAACAATTTATACATTTTAGCTATTATATGATCATCATATGTACATAACTCTATTTCAGATTCAAATTCTTTTCAATTCCAATTACTCTGGTTTCCAAATTATGTACTAGGAATGCTCTTTCAGCTTTCACAACGATCTTATTTCTTTTTCATTATTAACCAAGATGCAATATGCTCTGATCATAACACTAACCTTGGATAGCCTCAAACTATGATTAATTGTGATTTGCATTTTGTTTCACAAAGCCACTCCCCCCCTCCCAATGAATATTAAAAAAAATAACGGAAATTCACAAGCAATATTGAATTTGAAGATGCTAACTACCTGTTATGCTACCAAATTACAAAAGCAACTATTCCCACATTGGCAAGAAATCTAGGTTGTACAATTATGGAATAGCATGTCATGTGAACCTAGCCATTTTATTATGTAAATCATGATGTGTGGCTTAGTGCTTAGCAGTTACTCAATGTAGCCCATTTGGTAAATATTGACACATGTGGGTCAGAGGTGGGTTCTACTTATCTTTATCACCGGTTCGCATCACGCCCGCGCTCTCTTCTGCGCATGCCCAGATCACCTGTGATGATGTCCTGGTCAGTGGGTGGAGCCTCCTGCCGGTTTTATTACTGGTTCTTGCGAACTAGTCTGAACCAGGGGCAACCCACTACTGATGTGGGTCCATATAATTACTGAATCTAGTCAATACATTCACACATTGCTAGCTTAGACCAAAAAAAAAAAAAAAAGGACTTCATATGACAAATGAATTGTGTGCTGTGTTTCCTTCTTATTCATAAATAGAGATATAGTTTGTTCAAACTGGGGTACATAACACAGCTCATAGTATGTATGATTCTCCCTTCTGCACATGCCTGCAGCTCGCACTAAGGGAGCTTCATGCACAAGCAAAAGCTGCCACTTGCATGAGGGAAGTTTGATGTGTGAGCACAAGCTGTTGCCACTCGCATGAGGTAAGTTTCGCACACAAGAGCAAGACGGCTGCTGCTTCTATAAGGGGAACTGCGTGCATGCGCATTACTCGCCCATCGCCTACGCAGCCCAGTTCCAAACAGGCCGCAGCCTGGTAGTGTGCCGTGGCCTGGTGGCTGGGGCTCCTGATCTAGGCCATAATGTGGTTTAGTTTAGCATATATGTGAACGTTACACTGTGATTTGTTCAGTAAAATGTCGTCATAGGCAGTGGTGGGATTCAAATAATTTAACAACCGGTTCTCTGCCCTAATGATTTCTTTCAACAACCAGTTCACCAAACAGCTCAGAAAGTTAACAACCGGTTATCCCGAAGTGGTGCGAACTGGCTGAATCCCACCGCTGGTCATAGGCAATCTGCGCATGCACGATCCCATTGCGAACCAGTAGTAAAGGTAAGTAGAACCCAACCCCTACCTTTAACCTGGGTTTGAAGGTTAAAAAATGCTTTGAAAGACACAGGACTGAGTACATCTTATCTGTATACAATTCCTTAATCCAAAGGCATCTTTTGCTGCATCTGTGCAAAACAAATACAGAAACTCAGAGAAAAGACATGGCTGCTTTAAGACATTACAAAACTGGGGCCATGTGAGGGTCCTGCATGGTCTTTACACATTTCTTTCTTTGAATCTGAAATGCTGTGCATTCCTAATATCTATGCCTTAAAACATTATTAAGCATTATTAAAATCCAGAGTGGGTTAGCATGGGTAAAGCGAGATTGAAATGTCATTCTTTATGATTTTTTAGGATTTTTTGTGACCCATTCATAAAAATTAAACACAAAACATACGCAGAGAGGAATGTGCAGTAGATGGCAGCAACGGGTAATCTTCACAGAACTTTCAAAAGGTTGAACTATAAGAAGAAAGCAGATGATTGTGACTGGGTTTTCAGCCCTAGGATATGGAAAATCCACAGCTAAAATTAATCAGTTCTTCAGGCTGCTCAAGTGCTAAGGAATATTTTGTCTCTCTCTAAAAACAAGCCTCATTTTGATAAAACTATTTCATCTAGATATGGGGTGAAAGTGGGGGGAGAGAAGAGGAAATCCTTGTTTTAGCAACTAGAAGTTCACTTATGTTATGTTAATCATGGACTGCCGTAGGGTGCTTTATCCACTTCGATAAAGTGAATTGAACTGCAAGCATTTTGTTGACTTAAAGGATTTTCTATTACTTCTGGGGTTGTTATACAGACATGCAGTATCATATCGTTTCATGGCATGACTGAACTAAAATAAGCCATACATCAAAAACATTTCAGAAGCAGTAGAATGCAGATGCATTGTAAAGATCACTTGGAGGGTGGAAGATACTTCCAATGTAATCTACTGGATCCCCTTCACGGATTGCCCCTCTGACTATGTAGGACAAATGGGGAGGAAGCTAACCACCAGATTTCAAGAACACAAACGAGCAGTCAGATGAGGAGAACCAAATTCATTGGTAGCCTCACCTTGCAATGAACAAGGACACCACTCAGCAACTAAGATCATTGGCCATGCAGGAATAAAGATAGCCAGGGAAGTGATTGAAGCCTGGGAAACAGGTCCCTTGTCAGTTAACAGGAGTGCTGAATTACCACCAGCCTATCAAATGCTTAGGAGTCGAGGGCTTGGCAGCACAAGGAAACGACTGCCAATTGCCAGCCATCAACACATTAATCAGCCACATCAACGTGACTCACAGAATAGCCCAAAGGATGTATTCCAGTAGAGAAATTCCCTGAAGATGAACTCCATTATGAGTCCGAAAGCTTGGAAGAGTAAATCTTTGGTCCCAGTGACCAACCCAAATTCAATTTCACATCATTACCTTGGGATACGTATATTTGCCTTCATTTGTAAAAAATTTTTGTTGAAAATGGAATAGAATGGGACCAAATGGGAGTGAAATAAAAATAGAGTTAAAAGTGGGCTTCAAGAAGCCCTATGAGAAAAAACTTTCTCCAAAATATTTTATATGGGAGCAACTGTTGGGCAGAAGCTTGGAATGTTGGTGATTCCTCCATTCTAAGCATTCTCCCTTTTCCATCCCAGCTATTTGATTCAAAGAACTCTTACAATTCAAAGAATTGTAGATATCATTCTCTGCATGTTTTCCTTAGAGCCCTAGTGGCACAGTGGTTAGAATGCAGTATTGCAGGCAATCTCTGCCCACAGTCTGGAGTTCAATCCTGGGCTCGAGGTTGACTCAGCCTTCCATCCTTCCAAGGTTAATAAAATGAGGATCCTGATTATTGGGGGCAATATACTGACATTGTAAACCATTCAGAGAGTGCTGTAAAGCAGCGTTCCCTGACCCTTCCAGCTTGGTGGACCAGCAGGGGCAGTGGGGTGGGGAGGGAATGGTTTCACACATATCCACACACCACTTTCACAGATGCAGCTTGGTGTGCATGTGCATGTTTGCTCACCATGTCCACAGCCCAGTTCCAAACAGGCTGTGGCCATAGACCAGGAGTTGGGGACCCCTGCTATAAAGCACTATGGAGCAGTATGTAAATTTAAGGGCTATTGCTCATTTTCTTTGAATCCAACAAAACGTTGGGGGGGGAAAATCAAGAATCCATCAGAACTGAACAAAAGGGTCCAAATTTGGCACGCTGAGAAAGCTGGTAAAACAAAACCTACCGGTAGTTTGAAAATGGGTCAGATTTGACGTGGGGGGGGGGGAAGCAACCAAAAATTCTTCCAATATGTGGAAGAAAGGGAGTTTGGCATGCCTCAAAATGTTGCTGACACCTGTATTCTAAGCCCTCAGCCCTTGGTCACCAGATCCAGGGCAGAGCTACTAAGGGGTTGAAAATAATTCAATATTATCTAAGGAATTAGGCTTCCAGCAAATAATTAGTATAATTACCGGTACTAATTACTAAGCATCTAGGAAAATAAGCCATTCTGAGAAAAGTATAATGTTTGTGAGCAACACTACTAAACGTTACTCAAACCATGCTTTATCTAGATGTGTTGTGTGACCTGTCTGAACAAAAGTATTCATTTTTTTCCTTATCAGCTTATTATGTAATAAAATAAACTAGTTTAGACATCCAATAATATTGGTGAAATGAATTCTGGATAATGCAGTATAAGACAATGAATATCTGCTAACCTTTCACTTATTGTCTCTGCAGCAATATACTGAAGTCATTTCACTAATACAGATATGAAAACCTACTCCCTATCTTATAATATTGCTTTTCCTTGATTTAATATTCATTTATGACAAAACATTGTTCATCTTTCTGATACTATTTTCTTATCGATGCAAGGCAAACCCCCCCCCCCAATTCCTTTATAACCGTGATGGCGAACCTATGGCACGCGTGCCAGAGGTGGCACGCAGCACCCTCTCTGTGGGCACGCGAGCCGTCACCCCAGTTCAGCTCCGCTGCGCATGCATGCGTGCCTCCCACTGACTAGCTGGTCTTCAGGTCTCTGCCGCACATGCGCGGGGGGTGGGTGCTGGGGGCTGTGAGTGCATGCACGGGGGCATGTGGTGGGCTGCATGCATATGTGGGATGTGCGCGCATGCACAGAGGATGCATGCACATTGAATTTGGGGGTTTGGGTGGACATGCTTTGGGCACACGATCCGGAAAAGGTTAGCCATCACTGCTTTATAATTTACGGGATATGATTGTACTAGCACTGCTTTCTGAGTCTGAATTTGCAAAATCAGTTTTTTCCAATCAAATTACATTGGGATTTTTTTTTTATTTAAAAAAATATATTTTAAATCCTTTCTGAATTAAAATCCAAGGCAAAAAGCTGAAAGTCTCTCTACAGCAGACCAATGCATTAATTTATTCTAGGAGTAATTTAACTAAACAGGCCCTTCTGTGCAGACAGAATATATAACACACATGACTATAGAAGATATCAGAACGGCGGACTCAGGACACTGGTTGCAATCTGAAAATGAAGATTAAAAGAATTTTCCTGGCATATGGATAACTGACTATCACTTTGATCTAACAGAGTCTCTCTCATCATCAAGACCTGGAAACCAACGCATTAATGCTTTCACACTTGTTGGGAATCAAAGGGCTGGGCGCCTGTTAGATGGCACCCCTTCAAGTTCTTCTGAACTTTATGGGTTCCTACCCTACTTGTGCTAGAGAACTGCTCATTAACTTGTAGTTCATTCATTGGAAGAATTTAATTAATAAATCACTATGCAACGTGTTTCCCTAGGTAGCTTACAGAAAAAAAAAGAAGGGGAACATTAAAATGTAGTGACTATCTGTAAAGCCATGCAATAAAACATTAGCATAAGATTAAAAAAAAATGTAAAGTCAAGAGAAGGGGACAGAAACTTTGCAGAACTAATTCAATTAAAATAAAAGTAGAGAAACAGCGCGAGCCCCCGTTACTGCATTCAAAGAAGGTTGCTCGCTGGCGAAGGACACAGCTTACTGCATTCACACACACACACACACACACTCGGTAAGATTGTGAAGCCTTTTACAACTTAGAAGGCAAAATTCTAAGCAGAGTAGAGAAATAGCACATATATAACTGCACTGCTTTCAATCGTTTTTATTTGCTTTTGTGCTTGCTTTAACTGTTGTTTTAGTGCTTTTAACCAGGGGTGAAATCCAGCAGGTTCTGACAGATTCTGGAGAACCGGTAGCGGAAATTTTGAGCAGTTCGGAGAACAGGCAAATACCACCTCTGGCTGGCTATAGAGTGGGGTGGGAATGCAGATTTTGCAGTATCCTTCCCCTGCCACGCCCACCAAACCACGCCAAGCCACGCCCATAGAACCGGTAGTAAAAAAATTTGGATTTCACCACTGCTTTTAACTGATTATTGTATGCCACTCAGAGAAGTTTGTGAGGTGGACATTTATAAATCTGATTAATAAATTAGCAAATAGGTTAAAAGACTGGGCTGAGGAGAGCAGCTATACAATCCTGGGGAAAGATGCAGATACTTTTAAGGAGTTGTTGATGTTGAGAGGCCTTGTGAATGCCCCATGTGCTCCAATTCACTTTTTTAAAAACTTCAATTCAGAAGCCCTGCACAAATACGTAGATATATTGCAGTCTGCTTGGACATTATGAATATAAAACCCAGAATTCCAAGCCACCATAGCCAGTGCTTTTGACTGAGAATTTGGTAAGTAGAGATGAGAAGGCTGCCCTATAATCTATTTCATATATATAAAATGCTCAGTTGAAAAAAAAATATATATAGGGGAGGAGAACTGCTGAAGATATTTGTTCCATACTTCTCACTGTGGGGTTGAGAAAGTAAAGATAAAGCTAAATTTCTTATTCCTTTACCTTTATTCTTCTACCAGGTGATGAGAATTGCAAATAATATAGTTGGAAGCTGTCGAAGTCTAGCACTGTCAAAATGACAGTGGAATGAGGCATGGGAAGGCAAATGGCATTATTTTTTTTAAAAAAGTCACTTGAATTGAATTTTAGAAAAATCACGCAGAATTGGCTTGATGATAAAACGTCTTGCAATGCAACAGCATAGAATACCCTCCCCCTATTTGAGTGGATCCTTCCCTCCTCAACACTGAGAGAATTTGAAGCAGGGGATGATTCTAATTTTCTAAAGATGCAGCTTTGCCCTATTTTAACCTTGAAATAAACAAACAAAAAAAATAATATTCTGGATGAGAGTCTCCAGCCAACTATTAATGTGCAATGAAATAATTATTGGTAGCAGAGACATTCTAATGCAATGCTTGCTAGGGAATTCTAAAAATTGGAAGTCCAGACATGTTTAAAGTTGCCAAGGTTGAGAAATGCTGCTGTAGTGTGCAGGTAAGACAATTTCAAATTGATGTGACCTGTTTATGTTTTTGTTATTAGAATTAGCTTTATTAAATTAAACTGGCGGCAAAGTGGTCATTCAGGAATCTACTATAACAGGAGTAACTTGCGACAACGTGTTGTCATCACGCGATGTATTGCAATTCCCTCCCTTCGCTAAACTGGGGGTGGGCGTGGCCAGTGTGTGATGCATCCGGCCTATGGGCCACAAGTTTGACACCCCTATACTATAAGAAGCCACATATACAAATACCAGTCAGGTGGGAGTTATGAAAGCTGTTGTTCTTAATACAGATTTTTTTCCTGCTCTATAGCAAATCACACAAGGATCCACCTGCAGATCCTAATCTACTCCTGTCCATCTTTGCCGAGTTCACATGGTTTTAGTGCAAGACAAGAAGCAATGAATTGAAACTAATCAAGGAGAGAAGCATCCTAGAACTAAAATAACTTTCCTAGCAGTGAAAACAATTAATCAGTGGAACAGCTTGCCTTCAGAAGCTGTGGATGCTCCATCACTGGAGGCTTTTAAGAAGAGACTGGATGGCCACTCATCTGGAATGGTATAGGGCAGTGATGGCTAACCTTTTTGCCATCATGTGCCAGGAGTGGGGTGGGTGGGTGCTACGCACACGTGTGCCCACACCCATAATTCTATGCTCCCTGCCCCCACGCATGCATGACCCCCCCATGCTCCCCACGCTCCTGGCACATGATGGCACGGTAGGCCTGATTTTTGCTCTCCCCAGCCTCCAGAGCTTTTATAGGAGTCTGGGGAGGGTGAAAACTGCCTTCCCCACCCACCCGGAGGTCCTCTGGAGGCCGAAAACGGCCCATTTGCCAACTTCCGGTGGGACCAGAAGTCCCGTTTTTTGCTGTCCCCAGCCTCTAGAGCCTTTCTAACTGCCTCCCCCCCCCCAGAGGCCCTCTGGAGGCCAGAAACGGACCGTTTGCCAACTTCTGGTAGGCCCAGAAGGCCCAAAAATCAGCTGGCCAGTGCACACATGCCCGCTGGAGCTGAGCTCACGTGGCAACCAATATGGCTACACATGCCACTTGTGCCATGTGTGCCATAGGTCTGCCATCACAGGTATAGGGTATCCTGTTTGAGCAGGGGGTTAGACTAGAAGACCTCCAAGATCACTTCGAACTCTGTTATTCTTCTGTGTCCTGAAAGTTATCAAAGTCTGCATGAGGTATTCAGGTTAGATGCGCTGATTATTTTTCTACCATCAGTAAACTTCGGAAGTGGAAAATAACTTAAAAAGTATGTAGCGTACTTGAAATTGTCTGCATTACAGCCACGTATGCTCTCTCCTTCACATGGATTTATAATAAATTCATATTGATTTTCTTTGTGCAGCTGCTGAAAATATACTTCATCGTAGACATTTCATAGTACTTCCATTATTATCTGTTCATTTATAGGAGTAATAACCGGTTGGGGGTTTTTTTGTTTTTTTTTTGTTTTGTCTTCTTTAGAAATATTCTTATCAAGGACTCAGTGGCTCAATATACACATTAGCCATAACTCAACCCAATCCCCAAAGTCTGGGAAAGCATTTGTAACCAGAGCAGTGATCAGGTAAAAGGAGGATACCAGAGGAGAATTTTCCTATGATCTAAATTAAAACCCAAACCAGTAAAGAAAAGCGGATGGAAGAAATCCTAGGGAATAAAAGATGGGCAAAACACTTAATCAATTGGGCATATTCAGCATTTGGCAACCTTACTAGGTATGATCAGCATTTTGTATACTTAAAGGAAAGATAAGATACCTTTACTTTCATTTTTAAAAATATGTACAATTTATGGCCACAACTGGGATCAGAACTTCCATTGCTAAGTCAGCCAATTGATAAGTGAGTCATGCCTGACTTTATGACATTTTCCCATGTTCATTAAAGGAATCACCATGGTTGTTAAGTCAAGCATGTAATTATTAAACAAATCTGGCTTCCCCCCATTGACTTTCCTTGTTGGAAATGGCTAGAACATGGATGGCAAACTTGTGGCGTCATGTTGCCGTCATGTGACGTATTGTGATGTTTTTTTCCCTTCACAGAGCTGGGGTGGGCATGGCCTGTGCATGACGCATCTGGCCCACGGGCCATCCGTTTGACACCTCTGGGCTAGAAAGTCACAGGTGGCAATCATGTGATCCTGGGATAATGCAATCTTTATAAATCCATGCTGTTTGCCAAGGGCCCAAATTTTGTAATGTAATAGCAGAGACACTGCAACAGCCATGAGTGCGAGTACAGGTCATAAGTCACTTTTTTTCAGTGCCATCAAATGAATGGTTATAAGTCAAGGACCATCTGTTTAATAATAATAAATGATTTTCAAAGGCTGAAGATCTATTTGTGCAACCATCTGAAGTATCCAAGGAAACTTTTGCATTCCCTTCTCTTCTAGATTCATGTTTGTTTCCCGTTAGGGGAAAGAGGCTACAAAGGTAAGGGGCCAGTGTTGGGCTGCTGCCGGTTCAGACTGGTTCGGGCAAACCAGTAGTTCTGACATTCAGCTGGCTCCGCCCACCCACCCCTGCCCTATCCTGTCCTATATTTCCTTCTTTGTGGCTCAGTTGATTCGCACGGCACGGCGGATTTCCATGCCTCCGCTGTTCTATTTACCAGTGCTGCCTTAGAAGGTAAGCAGCTGAGCTTCAAATTGCTGTATTTTGAATGAGCATGGGAAGCGCGTGCTCACAGAACCGGTTATTAAACCAGTTGCAGCCCACCACTGGTAGGGGCTGAATGAAACAGAAAACAGGGAGAGAATTAAACTGTTATTCCCTTATCAGTCATATTTTTCCCTGTCCTGCAAGTACTTGTGATTTCCAGCCTTTGTGTCTTAATTTGAAGGAAAAGAAGGAGAAAGGCAAATCAAATTCAGGACAGGAAAAACGTCTTGCCTGTGCTACAAACCCCTCTCCCTTCCAGGTTCACAATGGAAACGATACCCATCTCAACAAATGGATTTTGTTTTACACCTGCCTGACGGTCATTTTTTTAAAAAAATGTGTGTGTGGAGGGGGTGCAATTAAAGATGCTAAGCTTGTCAGCTGGAAAGGGAGAGCTCCTGTTCTTGCCTCAGCTCCTGCCCATCTAGCAGTTTGAAAGCATGCAAATGCAAATAAATAAATAGGTTTCACTTTGGTGGGAAAGTAACAGCATTCCATGTGCCTTGGCCTCTAGTCATGCTGCCCACATGTCCATGGAAATGTCTTCGGACAAGGCTCGCTCCCTTGGTTAAAAATTAGAGGTGAGCACCCTAGAGCCAGCCATAACTGGACAGGAAAAACCTTTAGTTTTATCTTTAAGAAGAAAAAATAACTTCAAAAACAATACCGTGTTTCCCTGAAAATAAAACCCTGTTTTATATTTGTTTGAACCCCAAAATAAGCGCTTGGCCTTATTTTTGGGGAGGTCTTATTATTTTGGGGCATGTGGAGCAAGACAGGGCTCCTCTTGCTTTCTTACCTGATTTCCAGCTCTGTCTCCCTAGCCAGAGGAAATGGCAGAACTGGCTGCGCATGTGTTTAAATATTTTTGGGGAGAGCTTATTTTCAGGGGAGGGTTTATTTTCGGGGAGAGATTATTATCCGGGGAGGTCTTTCTTTCGGGGAAACAAGGTAGGTATCAGTGGTGGATTGCCCCTGGTTTGGACCGGTTCTATAGAACCGGTAGTAAAACTGGTGGGTGGCTCCGCCCACCGACCTGATGTCATCAGGAAGCTTCTGCCCATGTGCAGAAGCAAGCGCGTGCGTGCGAGCAAAGCAAGCCCCATTGGTAACCGGTAATAAAGATAAGTAGAACCCAGCATGCTTAACAAGTCAGTTCATTATCAAATTCATTTATGCAACATGTGAAACTTGGTTAGACACAGTCTTTTTTCTCTGTGTGCAGCTTAATTATTTGAATTTAGCTTGCTTATGGTTCAGTGTATTCTACAAAGCCAAAAAGAGGCTGTTTTAGTATCTCCAGTAAGACACTGTGGGAGCATAGATACTGACTGTTTCTGCTTCACATTTGTAAAACCAGAAACCAGCACAATACCCTTGAGATTACAGTGAATTAGGATAAAAGGCATTAGAATACAACATACCTCAATGTCAGCTAGTTTAGAGCTTGATTTTTTTTGAGAAGAATAGTATTTTGGACAGATTGCAGTTAATCATCCCTGTGAAAATGTTATGTTTGTTTTCATCAGAAAGGAGTGGAATATCTAACGTGGAAAAGGAAGCAATATTTGACAGCTTTTTCCTTTTAATATCTTTTCTTTATCCACACTCTTACCCACTCCCCTCCAAAGCAACTGGAGAAAGACAGTGTCAGGAAGAAAAGATTTGAAGATTAAAACACTTAGCTTTTAAAATGGCACAATTTTGTATGGTTCCCCATTTTCATATCCAGAAGAAACTTCTTTGAAATCCATTGAGGTATTTTAAAAATTCTCTTTTCAAGTCTATGTGCGTATAATAAAATATAGTGACATGTTGCCGTACAATATTTCAGTACAGTTTTTCTTATAAAATGGGTGGAAGTTAACACAAGAATCCCATTATAGCATATAGACAACATTCAGATATAGAGTAAACTGCCTCCTTGTTATGTCATCACACTTTGCTATAGATGGCTGTGAGATCATTCAAGGCAGAACATTGGAGGTGGGGTCTTTGGTGCAGTCTCAGCTTGTAGACATTTCTTTGCCAAAATAGGTAACATCATCAGACACTGATGATGTTATCTAGTTTGGTGATGAAACGTTTGAAAGAAAATCACCAGCTAAGAGATACAGTTTAATGTCAGGGTTCCAGGTAACATCCCCAATGAAAAAAGACTCTGAGGCTCGAGATTCCTGAAAGTTCCATTTTATTAGAGATGTCATATTGGCACATCTGGGAAAACCCAAATCTGAAAGTTTCCAGGTTTTCCCCATCCAAGTGAAAGTTCAAGTCCCTGCCCAGCACCCACATGTCCATCACATGGCCCAATCATACACCGTCCCAACTGGAGATTCTTCCCAGTCATCTGACTCCAGGTGCCAGGGCAAGGCGTCCTTGACTCTCTGAGAAAGGAATGTTATTTTGACTATATATCTCCCATACTCCATACGATCCTCCCTTCCATTTTCCCACAGTAGAAATTGTGGCAGGCCTGAAGGCCGACTGTAAAAGATGGCTTCCAGGCCCAACATTAACCCTGAACTACAAATATTTTCTTGTGTTGGTGTTGGAGATAGAAGACAGGAGTAATGTTGGCTTCCACCTTCCATTGAGGGAAGGAAACAATGGGATATGTTGCAAGATGTGCTGCAGTGTACTTCAAATGCTCTTCAGAATCCTAATCGGCTAAGAGTCCAAGAAAAAAAAAAAAGGAAGGAAAGAGCAAATTATTTATTCAGTAAAAAACAAGGAGAATACATGTGGTGCTTTCAATATTCAACAATAACATTGTTCTCATAGCTGGAGTTAACATCGTTGTATCTACTTGTTCTTATAGTCCACAACAGAATATCTTTATTCTTACAAGGACCTGAATTGCTTTGGTTCTCCTTCATTGCCAAAGCAAAGATTTTATAGCCATTTAAACACATTTGCATAATGATCAGCCCTCTGAGATTACAGCAGTTTCGCAAAAGAACCCAAGAGTTGATTATATGCTAAGAATTGTCCTGGTTTTCAAAATGATACCAAAGGTAAGCACATTTTTGGAGGAGACTTTGAAACCAAGGGCATGTATTTAATTGCACAAGGGCATCTTTTGAAGTGCAAATGGTTCCTCTAGACAAATATTTCTAAGGACTCTGAATGGGGAGTCCTCACTAATTAACGGAAGGAAAGAGGAAGAATTTAATGTTTGCTTGCCAAATTTAGTCCTCAGGATCAGGAAGGGGCTATTTTTCCATCCCTAGAGGCCTGTATAATTCTTCCATGACAAAAATGCTGTATAACACTGCTTGATTTCCCACAGGAAAGAGCTGGAGCGTAAACAGATGCCTATTTGAATTCAGTTCAATTTTGTGCCCTTTGTTTACAAGCATGATGAGTTGTTTATCTTCTCTATTTCCCATCTGGAACAGATTCCAGTCCTGACAAAATTCCTATGTTTCCAAGCTTACTTTAAGAAAGGCAGGAAGATGCAGAAAATGCTAAGCATTGAGGACAACCAACCAACCCTTTAAAAAATCCCAATGATGTCATTGTGCAAGATTGTAAAAAATGCACCTTAAGATACTAACTTAACTGACTTTAGAATCAGTAGGTTCACACCAGCATTGTCATGAGCAAAATATTACATGCTCTCCGTGCTTATTATGTATGAAGCAGGGGTGAAATGCTCCCGGTTCGGACCGGATCGCCGGATCTGGTAGCGATGGAGGCAGGTGGTTTGGAGAACCGGTAGCAAAAATCCCTGCCCGCCCCCATGCCCAGCTGAGCCGCGTGATCATCAGAGGCTTTTTTTCTTTTAAATGGCTCTGACGATCCAAGCTGAGTTGCCTGATCGCCAGAGGGTTTTTTTAAAAAACTTTTTTTCTTTTAAATGCTTCTGACGATCCAAGCTCTGACAATCCCAGCTGAGTTGCCTGGTCATCAAAGGGTTTTTTAAAAACCCTCTAACGATCAGGCAACTCAGCCGGGATCATCAGAGCCTTTTGAAAGCAATTTTTACAACTTCTTCGCCGAAGAGGTTGTAGAAAAAATGGTTTTAAAAGTAAAAAAAAAAAATTGCCCATGCCCACCCAGTCACATTACACCCACCCCCCACCAAGCCACACCAACGTAACCGGTAGTAACAAATTTTAGATTTCACCACTGGTATGAAGGCTTCTTGAGCCCAACCCTGGAAGTCATTTCAACAACAGGCCTTAACTCCCTATCATGGTCAAAGTGTTCCTTGTATTGCTAGCATTTCAAGGTAAGCCTATTCATGAGAATTATCCAGATGTCAGAGTTGATGCGTCACCGCTGGAAAGTATTTCTTGAAGCCTATGACATTCAAACTATGGAGCTGGCACTTCAGAGGAAGAATTTTAATGCCAACATTCCTAGAAAGATAAGAGTCATCTTTCAACCGTCACTCAATATTTGCCAAACTGAATGAAAATTCCTGAAACAGATCCCAAAGCTTTTACCTAGCAGGATTTAAGATGAAGATAGTCATCATGTCAGATAGCACCATTCTCAGAACATCACCAAAAGTATGATTCTCTTCAAGTCTTATGAGGTGGAAATGTCATGGACAAAAGCACCATGTATGGAGGGAAAAAGAAATACAAAACCAAAGAGTGAGGAAAGTTGACCTTTTTCAGATATTATGTCTTCCAAAACCTCTAGGTGCTGACGGCAATGGGAGTTGGAATCCAACAATATCTGGAAAATGTAGGTAAATTTGATTCAGTCTATGATGATGATAGAAGTCATTGAAGTGGCTGGTGAATTACCCTTGGTAGTGAACTACAACTCATATCATCACTGGCCATTATCATTGGTCACATTCTCCATCCCGACCAAAGGGGTCACAATCTGCTTCAGTGCCTGTGAGGTTTGTGAATGGCTAGAGGTGGATAAAGAAAGTATTCTGTGATTAACTTCCTATTTAATTTCCATTTGAAATGTTATTTTATATCTCTCTTATGCTAAAAGCTATTGGATTTATTGTAGAATCTATTGAACTGAGGTTCCACAACTGTCGATGGTTTATGCTTTCAGTTCAGAGTTCAGTGTTTTCCATTGATTCTAAGAGCTGAAATATACATGAAAAGATTAGGGGAAATATAGGTGATAGATTTGTCAATGCTATTGGCATTATATAAAATCTTTTATATGTTTTTCTCTGAGTTTATTCTAATATTTATTTATATTTACTAATCAAAATATATAGTTCTGTGACTCACAAGAAGTGCTTCTGAGTGTGATGTACAATAGTCATATATGCAGAATTGCACAAATATAGGTTTGGCAATATTTTTTTCCTAGCATTCATGAGATTGCAAGTAATTCTCTATATACCTGTAATTTGAAGAAATGTGCACATTTTTCTTTGGGCTGATGGAAAAAGGTAGATTTTAAGTGAGCTATATTTTAGTTTGTGGCAATCATGAATTAGGAAACTTCAGTGTAAACTGAAGGAAATTTCTTCTTTCTCTATTTTATATCACTCCATAGATTAATCATACTTGCCTTTTGAAATGTAAGACAAAGATGAGACATGACAGAAACAAGCACATGTGTTGTTGGGAAATAATGTCTTTTCTTTTCCTTCAAATTTTAAATCCTGGGTGAAAAGTTCAGGGGGCTAATTAATCTACTTTTCATCTTTGGAACTATTCTTTGAACTGACATGCTGCAGCTTTGTTGTTCAGGGTCTAAATAGCATGGCATTTTCAGGAAGTCTAACAGCCCCTCCAGGCATCGAGTTCTGAAAAGAGTGGAAATATAGTACCAACTGAAGAAAAAAAGAAGTCTCATATTTAGAAACTGGTTAAAGCTGATGTTAAAGAAATATACTTTCCCAGGTTTAAGGTTGACATCAGTTTGGTGGTCGCTTTGGACTTGCAGTTCCTTCTCAAAGAGCAGATGACAACTATGGCTAAGAGATTAAACTTCTGCACCAGTTGTGTTTCTTCATGGAAAGACGGTTCTTCAGACAGTCATTTATGCCCTAGTCACCTCATACATGGTTTATTTGGGGCAACAAATGTATTTAATATGTGACATCACTTCATACTGCACTGATTGCCATTTCATCATTTATAAACTCTTCCATGGCATAGAGTCCAGTGTTTGAGAGATCACCTATCTGCAAGATTTCTGCCCATCTGGTAAGGTTTGATCGACAGGGTATGGCTCATATTCTTTTGATTAAATAATTATAGGGATCAATGAATTATCTATTCTCTGTTAGCATCCCACCCAGAGATGGCTTCCATTTTATGATGTTGAGAAAGATGTATTTTTCTAGGTCTTAGGCTACTGTGGTTCTTGAACCCTTGGGAGATACTGTTGGTGTATGTAGTTTATCTTCTGGATAAATGTATCTTTGTGTTTACTGTTGTTTTTTAAATTGCCAGCTGTCCAGAGCAGAGGTGGGTTTCAGCAGGTTCTGACCAGTTCGGGAGAACCGGTAGCGGAAATTTTGAGTAGTTTGGAGAACCGATAAATACCATCTCTGACTGGCCCCGCTCCCATCTATTCTCTGCCTCCCAAGTCCCAGCTGATCAGGAGGAAATGGGGATTTTGCAGTAACCTTCCCCTGGAGTGTGGGGGGGGGGAGAGAATGGAGATTTTACAGTATCCTTCCCCTGCCACACCCACCAAGCCACGCCCACAGAACTGGTAGTAAAAATTTTTGAAACCCACCACTAGTCCAGAGTTGTTGCGAATGAGATGGCCTCTAACTTGTATCTATATGTGTTAATGAATAAATACATAAAGTGTGACATGGATGAGTATGGAATTCATGGAGTCTACCAGTATTGAAACATTTTCTTTTCAAAACTTATATGTATTCTTGGTGCAGATGTCCTTAGTACTGTTCTGCTGACTTTAATGAACCAAAACAGTGTGGATGTCCATTTGAGATAGTGTGAGCCATTTCATAAAAAGTAAGAAAGATTGCTTTAAATTGGCAACTACTTTGGTCAGTGCTGAAGAGTAATCCTTCCACCTCTTCCTCTCATTAAACAAGAGCCTAAATACCAGTATAATATCTATTCATTTTGTTGTGACCTCACAAACGCTTTAATACTGGGTGACTGCCCAATTCCCATTCTTGTTGGCTCAATTCCTTCAGGAAGGAGAACAAATTCCCCTCGAATCAAATTTGTTTATTTATTTGAACTATTTATATGGCCCCTTATCTCAACAATGAGTTATAGCAGAAGCAAACATTAGAGAGGGCTCTACACAGTTGGAGTGCCTCCAAAAGTTATAGTCAATTTTGAGACAAGAGGAGGACATGATTAACTGAAGAGTATTTTTCATCTTAACTATAATTAAATACATTCAAATAAAATTACTTTTCAAGTTAATTCAGATCTGGGTTTAGTTATGTATGGTCTCTTTTTGGAGGGTGGTTTCCAGTGTGCCAGTCAATTGCCATGTGATCCTTGACTCCAAAAGACCTCATATCTGCGCATTAAGAGGCTAGGGTACTGCTGCTTAGAGGAAACAATGGGAAAAGTTGCATGAGTTTCTTTTCCTTTTTTTCTTTTCTTTTTTTTAAATATATTTTTATTATCTACATATAAGTTTATTGCATACAGTGTGACGGTTCTGGCATTTCACTTGCCATAAAAATCAAAGTGAATACAAATAACATATATACAACTTAAACAATGCTAGTGTCTTACAATTATTTTTGACCATCATATTCATTCTAATACAACGATACATATATAGTATCTCATTCTAGGTCCGCCTAGCCTAATTTTTTCGTATTCCGACTTCCACCTCGTGCTTCTAGCCATTGATAGAATCTATTCCACGTGTCATAATATTCTGTCTTTCCTTTGTCTTTTATTTTTAACGTTAGTCTGTCCATTTCCTCACAGACTAATATCTTCCTTATTATCTCTGCTTCTGAAAGGGTGCGTGAGTTTGTTTTCAAGACAAGGGACCTGCATGATCCATTTTACATCTTTGTAATCCTCAGGAAAGTTAAGAGTTCATTTGAAAACAAAATGAAATCTTCCCTCTGTGGAGAAGGCCAATATAGAAAGACGTATATGGCAGGGCTGGCTAGATTTCCTCCACGGAGGAGATCTCATGGAATTCTAGTCCAGGAGTGTCCAACCTTGGTAAGTGTTGGCAGTTGGGGAATTCTGGGAGTTGAAGAACACAAGTCTTAAAGTTGTCAAGGTTGGAGTCCCCTGTTGTAGTCTTTTCCTTATTGAAGAATAGCATACCACAATTTTTAACAGAAAACACATTCATATACTATAGCCGTGATGGCGAACCTATGGCACACGTGCCAGAGGTGGCACATAGAGCCCTCTCTGCTGGCATGTTCACCGTCGTCTCAGATCACATCTCTGTGGCGTTTCTTTCGTGAGCTTCTGTTTCCCTGCAAATGACAAAACAGAAGCTCATGAAAGAAAAAGATCTTACCTCTTGCTGCGTTGCTGGTGTTGGGATGCCCCGCTTCCCACCAGCTAGCTAGTCTTTGGGTCTCTGCTGTGCATATGTGCATGTCCGTAGATGCACACGCATGTCCACGCATGTGCATGTGCACCTTTAAGTTTGGGCATGTGCACGTGCAGTTTGAGCACTCGGTGTCTAAAAGGTTTGCCATCACTGTGCTAGAGTATTCAATTTCTCCATACAGATATCTAAATAATTATCAAACAATTGCTCTTTCAGTGCTTTCAACAGGGTGCTCCAAGATTTCTGTATATGTGAAAATTTTCATGAATTATCTTCTTTTTTCCTTATTTCTATAAAATCACATAATTGGCATTGTTTCCCCCCAATTAATAAAGAAGAACTGTGCATTTATTCACATATTATTTTCATTTTAACACATGGCAGGTGTCACCAGCCCTATTTTAAAACAACTTATTTTTGCCAAGCAATCATTTACACTTAACAATGAATTATTTCATTTCATAGCAACTGAGCAGTAAAACAAAAATAACTGACAGGATACAATTTATTTAGCACTTATCAATATGCTTTATTTTAGAAATTTCAACTAAAGTGAAGAAAAAAGAACATTGGATCCCCTTTTGACTTCTCAGACGGTTCATATCAGTGTTGGTATTCAGCTGATTCTATCTGGTTCGGGCGAATCGGTAGCGGTGGCTGCGGGAAGCTCCGCCCACCCACCTGGATGTCATCATGTCCCGTTTTTGACATGCGAAAGGTCCTGTGCGAACCAGTAGCGAAGGTAAGTGAATACTACCCCTGGTTCACATTAATAGATAAATAGCCAGGGAACAGCAATAATTTTAGCCACGAATAATATGGCTGGTCTGAAATTACTTCTACAGTGCAGAAATTACTTCAAGAGCTTAAGAACCAGTCATCAGAGCTAATATAAATGTTGAATCATAACTGGCTCAGGCAAAATATTCCTTGTAAGAAATGTTCTAACAGTAATTACACTCAATTCTTCAAAATATGCTTTCAGCTATATAACACAGGCTCCCAAAATTATAAACTACATGTGCCTCTACGCTTTCAAGGCCATTTGGCCCTGTGCTGATTTTGAACAAGGCACATTTTCAGGAACAAAGTTTCTCCCTAAACCTAAAAGGCATGAAACTTATAAAGCCCCAGATTGTGGAATAATATATTCCCTTTTATCATCAATCTCTGATTTGTGGTCGAGGAATGGTAGGATATGTGTGAACTGTAAACTAGGAGGTTTGCAATAGAATGCAGATGATCGTGGAAGAGCTCCTCAAGAATCCATTGCAGCAAAGATAAAGATTTGTGCGTTCAACAATGTTATCATGATTCAAAGAATTATGCTCAATTTTTCACAAGGTGAAGGTATCCCTCTTCAGAACTGAAGAAACTTCTTGGATGAGAAGTGAAACATTTTCAAAGGAGGAAAAAAACCCAAGAAAGTCCAGTTGCCTTTTGTAAAAGCACCTTAGGAACATCTGTGACCTAGATGATTGAGAATCTCAGTAGACCCTCTTCAGTGGATACAGATCCCAATATATGATTTGTTCAGACTAGAGGTACTTGGGCCGCCTGTGATGCTTCAGAATGGTGAAAATATAAGTAAGCAAAAAAAAAAAAAAAAGCCCAGGGGGAACGTGCTGTGATACCGCTAACCCAAAAATAAATGAGGTTTACCAATGCATGCAATTATCTGCAGAGAAATTAGGTTGGGGAACGCTTAGTCAATTCGCAGCAGGGGCAGACACCTCTTTGGCTGCCACTGTTTTAATCAATGGGAGGAGGAAGGCAGCTGAACAGAGCAGGACTGGAATTTTGTATTTCCTCCCAAGAAGTTTCTTTGTTTGGAAGAATGTAAACCTAAACAAAAGATTACATACCATGCTTATTTCCTCCTCTAAAGAGATACTGGCAAATTTTGCTACCATTTCTCAGTGATTTGCCACCCAAATTTGATAGGACTTTTATTTGCCTGTCTGTTTGTTGGCTACATGCAGCATAGGAGCTGCCAACTCTAACTGCATCCTGCATCCAATGCATCTTTGTCTGTTCCTTCACAAATGTAAACCGAAGGTGCCTCATTCCATCTTATACCCAATGCTTTCTCTATCTCCAAAACTTCCATCATATTGTCCCAGCATGTCTTGGGTCGACTAAGAGGACATTCTAAATCCTGGAGAACCTAATTTACATCACATGCTTTTATTTTATTTTATATGTAGAAATATAAAGAAACTCCAGAAACGCTCGGTGTTCCCTTTATTATACTGTAGACTAAAAGAGCTGTTGCAGTGAAAGATTTTCACATTCAACTAAGCATCACTCGGCTGCAAATAAATTACGTTGCCCTATCAGTGCAGAATCAATTACACTGGCTGAACTGATTGGACATTAAAATGCTCAGCAGGCTTTTGGACTTACAGACAAATGAGGTGTTTTTCTTTGTAGCCCTCCTTGAGTCTGACTAATACAAAACTCCCACTGCCATAAAAATTGGCACGGTATTGGTTCTAAAGAAACTAATTCTCTCTTTCTCCACATCCTTTTTTTAATAGTCCCAAACATATGTAAAATGAGCATTCTAAATTGCTGAGAAGCAAACTCATTTAAAATGCATGCAGTTCAGTCAAAATGAGGCATATTAATATTGGGCTTAAACATTTCTGCTGATGTCAGCAAGTGCTTAGACAATGCTTAACCTGGGATAGATTGTAATTGGTAACGGGACCACATATCAATTACAGCTTACTGTCAAAATAATAATCAGGTCTGCCAATAAAAATAATAGCTGGCAAGCTTGTATTGTTAGGGTCAGTTCTTGGGTTTGGGAGATCTATGAAAATATTCTTGTGACGGCCTTTTCCAGCTATCTTGACTGTATTGTAGCAACTATAATTTAAAGATGGCTTAGTGCTTCCATTTTATTTTCTC
Source organism: Arizona elegans (assembly GCA_022577455.1). Taxonomy (NCBI): domain Eukaryota; kingdom Metazoa; phylum Chordata; class Lepidosauria; order Squamata; family Colubridae; genus Arizona; species Arizona elegans. Next base: position 8,746,515 of record JAKOOJ010000008.1, on the reverse strand, counting down.
ACCTTACACAGTTTTTAGTCATAAATATAATTTTAAGACAATCTTTTGCAGATGAAATATGCTTTCCCTGCTCCCACTGTGAAGAAGAATGGCACTTCAAGAGAAAAATATTCTCTGTTAAGTTTTATACAAGGCATACTATATTTAGGAATTAGCTATCTTTTGCCAGTCCTTGTATCCTTCTAGCTGGGGTTTGTTTACTTTAAAGACAACCCCCCCCTTTTTAGATTATCCTTCAGATAGGATTGAATGTGACTGAGACAAATAAGATGACCACAGCAATAGAAGGAGTTGGACTTCCAGTTGGTATTCTTCAGCCTCCTCTCAGATGCAGGGGAATTATAACGTCCTAACTGTAAGGGTGAAATCCAGCAGGTTCTGACAGGTTCTGGAGAACTGGTAGCAGAAATTTTGAGCAGTTTGGAGAACCAACAAATACCACCTGTGGCTGGCCCCATAGTGGGATGGGAATGGAGTTTTTCCAATATCCTTCCCCCAGGAGTAGGGAGGGAATGAGGATTTTGCAGTATCCTTTCCCTGGAGTGGCGTGGGAATGGAGATTTTGCAGTATTCTTCCCCTGCCATGCCCATCAAGCCACGCCCACCAAGCCATGCCCACAGAACCGGTAGTAAAAAAAATTGGATTTCACCACTGCCTAACTGGGGTGTCTTTGCAGGCCAAGTTTGCACATTGGTGTTTCCTTTCCTCCCAGGGAGATCTCTCAAATAAGTTGGCCTTATTTTCATGCCCAGGCTCATCAAAATTCCATACAATTCAAATCATTTCCTGTCATTTCCTAGGCTGAAAGTCTGCTAGCGACGACTTTAGGGTTGGGTTAGAAGACCTCCAAGGTCCCTCCCAAGTCTATTATTCTCTAATTCTATAACTGAAGGGCTGACTTGGTCTCAAATAAATACCCCAAAGGACACTTCTTTTTCAAGTACTCAGTAAAATGATCCTATGGTGATTCTAAACCCACATCCAAGCTCCTGCTGTTGGGTCACAAGATGAGGGAAGAAAACTGGGAGCATAATGAAAATTAAGATGGATTTGAAAGGTTTACTCTGGTCAGCTGTGCATTCGCTAGGTAGTATTTCAATGTGATTTCAATAAAAGAAATATCAGTCCAGCTAAGTCTTTGTGATGGTATTCAGGAATTTTGAGCAAGCTGCCTCTGTGACAGATGCACAGTAAGGTTATTAAGGACTGTAACACCATTTGGTACAATTATTCCTTAAATGTTTCAGCAACTGTATGATGGGGAGTTCTTCAGAGAAATCAAAACAACAGCTGCTATTTCTTGGTTAGAAAAATAAATTATAAGAAGCTAGTTCTTTCCTTCCAGAAAAATAGAAGATGATCTGCATTAATTAGATAAATGTCTCAGAGTCAAATCCTCACTTTGCCAGATGCACTTCTTGTCTATTTACAACTGATCAATATGAAGTTAACACCTATTTGTTTAAACCCACACAACTAAAATAAATGGCAGCCAAATCATTATATAATAAAGCCATCAAAGAATCACAAATGTTTTCCCAGTCTTGTGAGGAACCAAGAATATGTTTTTGAGAGCAAGACTTCTGTGAGTCAGAAGAAACTCCAAACTAGGTTTTGCTTCACTATCATAAAGCAAGAAGACTCATCAACATCTTTGTATAATACCTTAAACATTTTAGGAGTGATTCTAGATAAACATCTGAAAATGTATTTATGCATGGATATTTATACACCCACTCTTCATTTAGTGACTGAGTTCCATTTCATTAACTAGGTCTTTAAGCAAAATGGTTGTAAATGAACATGTGATTGAGAAAGGGAAAGGGAGAGGCAGAGGCAGAGAGAGAAAGAGAGAGAACGATGCTGTAAAAATCACTGATAGTGCTAACCCGTTCAGATAAAATTTTCATACTGTTACACAAGGGCTACCCTCACTCTTACATGTGTTGTTGTCAGACCTATGAAACTTGGTCATAAATCTATGCATTGGCCAGATTTTTTTAAAATTAACATTATTTGCAAATGGTTGCTAACTGAGATAGGCACTAAACATGCAATGGGTGTAATGACTCTTCTCTCATTCTTTCCTTGAGTGTCTGTTATCTTCAAAATGTATCTCCAGGGAAGAATATAAATTGCTTTTTCTAAATGAAATCAGTGGAACATCTGCAGTTACAAAGCTGCTCCTAGTCCTATGGATATGGCATCTTAAGAAAAGCATCAAAACCAGGGGTGAAATGCTCCCGGTTTGGACCGGATCATCCGATTCAGTAGCGATGGGGGCAGGTGGCTTGGAGAAACCATCCCTGCCCCCCCACATGCCCAGCTGAGCCGCGCAATCATTAGAGCCTTTTTTTTTAATTTTTAAAAGCATTTTTTCTACAACCTCTTTGGCTGAAAAAATGCTTTTAAAAGTAAAAAAAAAAGCCTCTGATGATTGTGTAGCTCAGCTGGGATCGTCAGAGGCTTTTAACAGCATTTTTTTCTACAACCTCTTTGGCCGAAGAGTTTGTAGAAAAAATGCTTTTAAAAGTAAAAAAAAAAAAAAAAAAAAAAAAAAAAAGTTGGCCATGCCCACCCAGTCAATTACCCCCCCCTCCCCACCACCAAGCCATGCCCACAGAACCGGTAATAACAAATTTTACATTTAATCACTGATCAAAACCCATCTCTATCTCTATCTCTATCTCTATCTCTATCTCTATCTCTATCTCTATCTCTATCTCTATCTCTATCTCTATCTCTATCTCTATCTCTATCTCTATCTCTACCTCTACCTCTACCTCTACCTCTACCTCTATCTACATCTACATCTATTTATCTATCTATCTATCTATCTATCTATCTATCTATCATCTTATCTATCATCTATCTATCTATCTATCTATCTATCTATCTATCTATCTATCTATCATCATATGTGTAAACATAGCATCTGCTGGGGCTCTCTGTATAAACGGGCCATAGTATCCTCCATTCAGTGTGATTGCGGGGTCATATGTCGAACTGTAGATTACATTGTGACTGGCAGTAAACTGAGAGCAACTGATCCAAGATCTGATTTTTTAATATGAACAATGCTGTGCTTCAATGGTTAGATGGCCTAGACATTGATATTTGAGCATAGATCTTTTTACATTTATATTTTATTAGGTTCTACTAATCTAGTTAAAATGTTAATTTATATTGCTAGTCCATATATGATATGCCATATTCTAAATAAATAAATGTAAACACAACACCCACTTTTAAAATAACAGTTCCATTCTTGGAAACTACTTTGCACTGTAAAAATTTCTAGACCCTCCATTTACCATAAGTGCTATGGTAACTTTTGGCTAAAAGTTTTTTTTTTGAAAAGTTTTTTTTTATTTTTTAAAACATAGAACATAAAATACATCTTTTTAGAGCAAGGATTTGATCCGGTATAAAGTAAATACAATTACTCACATTCCCTTGACCAATTTTGTTCCAAGTTTTATCCATTTACCTCTTAAAAAAAGAAAAGAAAAAAAAATCTTATTCTAAACATTTAGATTTTAAACATTCTACTATGTCACCCTAAATTCTAAATAATTATTTCAAAATAGACATCATTCCAAAACTTTGTCATTTTAACAATCAATATTTCATATATATTCCTCATTTCTAAGACCCATTACATCGAGTCTATATTGTACCTCTTTTAAATGGCAACTAGTACCCATAATCTTGACAAAGAATATTTTCCTCCTCTCTTAATTGTTTCTAAATCAATAACATTTCCTTTTTTTTTTTTAATTTGAATTTTTATTATAACACATAGTGATACATTCGGTACATTTTCGGTTCATTGGTGCAATTATATACATATATACATCTACATACATTATTACTTGTTTTTTATTTGATAGATTTAATTTCAAAACACTTAAAGATAATAGTGCTCAAATCTCTAAGACTAAATATAATACTATTCATATGAATTTTGTTACTTAATTAATATTTAATCTCTATTTCCTTCTTTATTTCTTTTCCCCATCCATTCGTACCACATGTCCCATACGCTATAAAATTCCGAATCTTCTCTGTCATTAATTTCTAAAGTCAATTTGTTCATTTCGGCGCACTCCAATATTTTTCCAATAACATGTTCTTGAGGTGGTATTTGTTTTTCTTTCCAATACTGGGCAAAGGAAATTCTAGCGGCTGTCAGAATATGTATAATTAAATACTTTTTCTTTTTTGCATATTCAGTTTTCAAAATTCCCAGGAGAAAGGCTTTTGGTTCGAATTCAAAATTTTCTTTTATTATTTCACTAATCCACATCCGTATCATCCTCCAGAATTTTTGTGCCTGATTACATGTCCACCAGCAATGATAGAAAGTACCCTGCTGATGGTTACATTTCCAACATTTAGGGCTCGAATTGGGGTAGATCTTCGCTATCCTAGCTGGGGCCATATGCCATCTATAAAACAGCTTGTATTGGTTTTCCTTGTAAGCCGTCGCCTTTGTCATTTTGAGATTATTATTCCATATTGAATCCCATTTGTTCAGATTTATATTCTGTCCTATATTTTTGGCCCATGCTAACATCGGTTCTTTAACTACTTCCTCTGCCATATCGTACTCCAGTAAGTAATTATATAATTTAGCCAGAATTTTGTCATCCGTACCCATCCATATCTTGTCAAATCCATTTATGCTCGTTTCAATGCCAAATTCCTCCTTATCTTTTTTATATCTAGATTTAATTTGGTTATATGGCCACCAGTCTATGGAAATACCTTGTTCCAGCAATTCTTCCCTTGTTTTAAGGTTCCCTCCCCCATCTAATAATTCATTGTATCTGACCGTTTTACCCATTTCTAATATATTTGGATATATTATAGCCTCCATGGTGGAAAGCCATCTCGGAATTTTCCTATAGTGCTTCTGTCTCATCTCTCCCCATATTTGTATCAAGATCTCCCTTATGTTATGCCTATGAAAATAAGTTTTTGTCTTCTTCTCAATATCCCAGAGATATGCATGCCAGCCCTTCTGGAGATCGTGCCCTTCTAAAGTTAACAGTCTTTTATTTCTCAGGGTTGCCCAATCTTTCAGCCATACTAGGTTTGCAGCTTTTTGATATAACTCCCATTTAGGTAATCCGAAACCCCCCCTTTCCTTCTTGTCCTGTAAATTCCTAATTGCTATTCTTGGTTTCTTTCCCTCCCAAATAAATTTCCTGATGATGCTATTGAGCTCCAAAAAATTTTTTTTATCTAATTTAACAGGGACCGTTTGGAATAAATACAATAACTTGGGTAATATACTCATTTTTATTGCCGCGATTCTACCCAATAATGATATCTGTAGTCTTCCCCACTTTTCCAAATCCTGTTTAATATTTCTAATCAATGGTAAATAATTATCCTCTCTGAGGGCCGAGCACCTTGATGAAATCCAGACCCCCAGGTATTTTACCTTCTTGGAGGTTTGGATCTCCATTGATTCTTCCAGTACTTTTTTCCTTATTTCCGTCATATTTTTTGTTAATAATTTAGTTTTGGATTTATTTAATTTAAGGCCTGCTACCTCCCCGTAATTGCCCAATTCTTCCAAAATTTTAGTACCTGATTCTAATGGTTCTTCCATGATTAATACCACATCATCTGCAAATGCCTGTGTCTTATATATCTCTTTTCTGATTGTCAAACCCTTTATTTCATTATTATTTCTAATCTTTCTCAAGAGTACTTCTAGTGCTAAAATAAATAGAAGTGGGGATAGAGGGCACTCTTGTCGGACCCCTTTTCTAATCTGAAAAGCCTTAGTTAATTCTCCATTCAGTAATATGTTAGCCTTTTGTTTTTGATAAATTGTGGATATCGTGTTAACAAAGTTTGATCCGAATTCCATTTGGATAATTTGTTGTTTCATAAATTGCCAATTAAGATTGTCGAATGCCTTTTGGGTGTCGACAAACACCAATGCCATTTCTTTGTTCGGGTGTTCCTCATAGTATTCCAATATATCTATTATCATCCTTGTATTATTCCTGATTTGCCTCCCAGGGAGGAATCCATTTTGATCACTGTGTATTGATTTATTCAAAATTATTTTTAGCCTTCCTGCTAAGATACCCATATAGATTTTATAGTCCGTATTCAGGAGGGAGATCGGTCTATAATTTTTAATTAATTTTGGGTCTTCTCCTTCTTTTTGGAGGGGAGAAATATACGCCTCTCTCCATGATTCTGGAATTTTGGATTCTGTTAGGGCCTCATTATAAATTTCTAACAACTTTGGTAATAAAATTTCCTCCAAATCCAAATTTTTGTAGAATTCCCCTGGAAGTCCATCTGGGCCTGGGGATTTGTTCTTTTTAAGTTTTGATATTACCATCCTTAATTCTGTCATCGTTATTTCTTTATTAAGTATTTCTTTATCCTCTTCCCCGATCTTTGAAAGACTTTCTTTTGACAAGTATTGGACCACCTTTTCATTAGGAATTTGTTCTTCCGCATACAGAGCCGCATAATACTCTCGGGCAATCTCCAATTTATCTTCCTGTTAATTGTTAAGGTGGCCTTCCGAGTCTTCCAATTGATGAATTATACCTTTCTCTTTTTCTTTTTTTAACCTGTAGGACAGCCACCTGCCCGGTTTGTTTGCATTTTCAAAATAATATTGTTTGGTTCGTTTCATTTTGTACACCAATTCCTCTTGATCTATAACATTTAATTTGTGCCGTATAACCATCCAATTTTCTTTAACAACCTTATTATCTGGTTTGTGTTGTAGTTCTCTCTCAGCTTTCCCTAATTCTTCTATCAGTGCCTTCTGCCTCTCTCTTCTTTCCTTATTCCTATGTGCACTATACGATATTGCTAGTCCCCTTACGTATGCTTTCATTGTATCCCATATGATACCTCGAGATGTTACTTCCTTTTCATTTACTTCAAAAAATAGATGTAATTCTTTTTTTACTTTCTCAACATTTTGCTTGTCCTTTAGAAATTGATTATTTAATCTCCATCTTGTATTTCTTCTCTTGTGCGTACATTCCCATTTAACCTCTAATGGATTATGGTCTGCCCAAATGTTGGGCATGATTTCTGTTGACTTAATATCTAACCCTATATCTCTGCTTATCCACATCATATCAATCCTAGACCAAGATTTTTTAGGATTAGAATAATATGTATACTGCCTCTGATGTGGGTGCAGAACCTGCCAAATATCCACTAGATTGAGTTCTTCTACCATATCAAAAAATGGTTTTGGTAAATTTTTCCTCTTTTTCTTTTTACCTTTGGTCCCCTTATAATCTCTATTTGAATCTATTACCCCATTAAAATCCCCAATTATGCAAATCTTACTCTTATCCATCATGCTTAATCTCTCTCCTAATTTTTTATAAAAGTCTCCTAAGTTTTCATTCGGGGCATAAATTGCTGTTAATAAAATTGGATAATTGCCTCTTTTAACTTCCACCATTAATACCCTTCCCTTCGGGTCTGCATATTTTAGTTTGGCTTTTATTTCCTTCTTGATGTACAATGCTACTCCCCTTTTCTTTTTGTCAGCTAGAGATGCATAAAGATTCCCCAATTTCTTATATTCCAAATATTTTTGATTTTCCTTTTTAATATGAACCTCTTGGAGGCACATTATATCCATATTTTGTTTAGCTAATTTTGTAAAAAATAATTTTCTCTTTTTGTTATCGTTTAGGCCATTTACATTAATCAATATCAATTTCCAATCATCCATCTCTTAATTTTTGTATACTATCCTAATACTTCTTGGCGCGTGTGACTCTTTGTGGACTTTGGTCTTTCTTTGTCTCCTTACTATCCTTCTCTTCCTCCTCCTTTTCCTTCGATGTCCCTTCTTTCTCTCTTTCCTGCTGGGTTGCTTCATCTTTAGATGTTATCCCCTCTAACTCCTCTTTACTGCTTTGATCCTCTTCAGACGCTCGTAATTGATCCAAGAACTCTTGAGCTGCTACTAAGCTATCTATCTTAACTTTGTTCCCTTGCCACGTGATCCACATGCCTTCCAGTAAAATCCACCTGAAGAGGATGTTCCTTTTGTTTAATTGAGTAGCCAAAAACCTATAATCTCTCCTTATCTCCCTTACCCTCCTTGGAATTTGTTTAAATATAATCACCTCCTTTCCGTTATACATGACTGGATCATCTCTTGCCATACTATAGAAGATATCCTTTACCTTCTTCCTTGCAAATCTTATATGCACCTCCCTTGGCAATTTATTTCTTCGTGCATAATTTGTCTGGATCCTATATGCCTCATCAATTTCCTTTATAATGTCCAATTTATCTTGTTGTAACACGTCAGCGATTAATTCTGCCATCACCTGGCACAGATCTTCTTCCTTATCTTCCGCAATGTTTTGGAAACGGAGATAAAAGGAGGCTCGATCCATTTCCAATTGGGTAATTGAGTCTGTCAATTCCCTGTTCTGTGCCATCAGTTTTAGGTCAACCGTATCTAAATTTTTTTCCTGTTGTTCCATTTTAACTTCCATCTTTTTAATCTTCTGTGTATTAGTTTGTATCGATTCCTGTATACCAATCATTTTTTGATCTAATGCCCTAATATCTGTCTTTAATTCAGTATGATTACTAGACATTTTTTCTTGCAACATAATCATCGTGTCCTGTATTGCTGTCAATGTTGATTGCATTGCTTGCATTGTGGGTAGCATTCCTGATTTCTCCATTTTAGAGAGACCTTCAGTCGATTTCTGTGTAGCAGGTGATGTTGTTGTGTTGAGGGTGTTTTCTTTCCTGTTTCTGTCACCGTGGATGAGAGGCTCGTCATCTCCTTTAATACCTTTTTCTGTTTTCTTATTATCTTTTCAATGTTTTTCCAGATTGTCATCCACCAATATTTAACTGCCTCTATCAAATGTATTTATATTAAATCGTTCCCTTCCGTTCCACTATTCAATATTGTATAGTAATACGATAATTCAAATTTTTATCTGTTACACAAATCTATCTTGTAATAAATCACTTATTACTCAGTTAATAGTTAAACTAATTTGAACTGAGATAACCTTCTCACCTGCTACCACTACTTAAGCAAATAATCTTTACCTATCCTTATTTAACACTTAAGCACTGATTACTTTCTAATATATCTTGAGCAATCTAAGTACACATATAGATAATTGATTATGCAATCTCAATATTCAATATTTTAAGTTATAAAAAGCTAATCAAAATTAAGAATCAATAATTGAAAGAAGAAGAAAGGAGGAGAAGAAAGGGAAAAATCCAATTATAGAATATATAAGATTATAGCGTATATAGATTCCTTAATAAAAAAATCTAAAAAGTACTTAATAAATTTTAAATAAGTTCGCAATTAATTTAGATTATATGAAATGGAATATGTAATATATATAATATTGATATAGATATATAAGATATATAATTGTAGATATATAAATTTTCTAATGTTTTTTTTGTTGTTATTTGCCCAACTCGTTAATTAATTGATTGCTCAATAACTTCTCTCAATCATAAAAGAGCAAAAGGGAGAAGCAACCAAAAATATAAAAAAGTTCTTTTACAATGATGCAGCAGGTACGCTTTGCTGTATGATCCGCTTTGCGTTGCTCTTAAGTTCAATCACTCTCCATTTGCATTGTCATTCAGATTTCATCAGCCATATTATCTTCCCCAAGTGCTCCTTCTCAGTCTCTCAGCTCAAGACAGTCTTATTATTAGTCCTGACAATTACCGCACTTCCGAAATCCAGTTCCCTTATTCAAATAGTCTATTCCACACTCTTAACTTTCGAAGTTTGTTTGCTCAAACCAAAGTATCAATCCAATCCACTGAAGGCACCGTCTCCCTTTCTAAAAGTATCCTCAGTCTCACTGGCATGTCTGCGATTTTGCCTCCCACCAATCTCCTCCAGCCTCACAATCGCCGCCAATTCCTTCCAGGATCCTTCTTATCCGACGCAGCCAGCACAATCCAATTGAACTCACTCCGATCGTGTTCAGGGGAGAGTAGTACAAATGATCATAGGCACCAACTTCACCGAAATCTTCTTGCTTCCTGTCTTTTGTTGGCTATCACAGCTTCAAGTCTGCCATTTAAAGCAGACGCGCCGCGTTAGTTTGACAGCGATAGTCGGTCCAGCAGAGAGTGCTTGCTCCACACCGCTCTGCCTGCTGACACCCCGCTATCGTCCGCAGAGCTCTCCAAGCTCCCACGCCTCGAAGGGACCCCAGAATGCAATGGAAAAGTGGCGCTGCAAACAGCGATCGCTGTCACAGGGCCATTTCGCTGGGATTCACCAACCGGAAGTCATCAATCAACATTTCCATCTAAAATTTGTCACTCCCCAAATACTTTATTTTAAAGTCTAATATTTTACTGATTCATAATTTAAATAGCTGTTTCCCAACAGTGTTTTCTGCCACTTTTTTCTCTATTTATTTAACTGGTTCACAGTTTGGCTTAACTATTCTCCAGTATTGTCTCCTCCACTTCCTCCTGAGTTTATTTTTTGGCTGGTTCGTATCTTAATCAGTTGCTTTCCAGCGATACTTTCCTCCACTCCTAACCTTACTTATTTGAGCTGGTTCACAGTATAATTTTAACTGCATACCAATGTTATCTTCTTCAGTCCTCCTAAATCTCAACTCAAATAGTGCTCTAAAGCAACTCAAATAGTTGCTTCCCAGCAATGCTTTCCTCCGCTCCAACCTCTATTTTTAACTGGTTCACAACTGTATTTCAGTTGCTCTCCAGGTATATTTTCCTCCACTCCTAACTTTTTATTTTTTGGCTAGTTCACAGTTTTGCTTTAACTGTTACCTAGCGTATGCTTTCCTCCACTCCTAACTCTAATGGCTGGTTCACAGCTTTACTGTGGCTGTTTTCCAGCCTGTGCTTTCCTCCACTCCTAACTGTTATTTTTATTTTTAACTGGTTCCCAGTTTTGCCTTAACTGTTCTCCAGTATGATGCTTTCCTCCACTCCTACCTTATTTGTAAGACTAGATCACAGCTTTAGTTTCACTGTTATCCAGAATCATCCTTCCCTCCACTCCAAACTTCATTTGTTTAACTAATTCATAACATTTTATTTTAATTATTGTCCAGCTTTATGTTTTCCTCCATTTCTACATCTCTTATTCAATTATTTAACTTTAAATTAATTCACAATATATTACTCATATTCATTTTTAAATCCATTCTCCTCAATATCTTTAACTGATGTAAAATAAAAAAGTATATCGACAAATATCTTAGCTCCTATTCTCTCCTAGGCTTGCTCCCGTGCCATATTTATTTCCAGTGAATATCAACATTTTAAATCACTTTAAAATCAATTTTCCATAATTATTAAATCTGTAATTAATTCTTCTTAATATCCAGCACCTTAGGGAACATTTTATTCTAAATTATTAGGTCTGTAAATAGAGCTTAAAAATTCCAAGTTTAAAAAAGTATTAAAACATCCAAAAATCATAATTTTCAATCATTTATACTCATTTTTTAAAAAATTTGATTTATATGCCGCCCTTCTCCGGAGACTCAGGGCGGCTTACAATGCATTAAGCAATAGCCTTCATACTTTTTGTATATTTATACAAAGTCAGCTTATTGCCCCCTCAAACTGGGTCCTCAATTTACCTACCTTAGAAAGATGGAAGGCTGAGTCAACCTTGAGCCTAGTGAGATTCGAATTTACAGTAATTGCAGACAGCTGGTGTTAATTACAATGTTTTCAGTTCTAGAGGAAATGACAACTAATGCTCCAACTGAAAGGATTTTACTTCCTTGTGAAACCCTCAACTCCTATGGTTAACTAAAACAGACATGAGTATTCCAGGGATACAAGAAGAAAATATTACTTTTAAATTGCAGCAGGACAATGTGCCTGGAGGCTGAATTTGCAACAGGAGGGAGATCAGTAAAGCCTAGTCAGTCAGTCATTTTTTTTCAGTCATTGACTTTCAAAATAACATATCTTTGAAAAACAGTCACATTTAATTCACTGAATATTAATGTAGCTCCATAGAAATTGACTAGAAGAAAATAAGCTATAAATTCTTTTGACAATATAACTAAAATTATAAGTTTAAGAAACTTAGGCATAAAAATTAAAATAGTAAGACATTTTGCTATAGGAATAAAGCAAATAAATGGTTATTTTGAATAATAGAATGTTACCAAACTAAAATATAGAACCATTATAATGCTGAAATTCATGGAAAAACTGTAATAGTAATATTATGTCTAGAGAAAATGGGGTGATGTAATGCATAAAGAAGAATAATATATAAAAGGATGATTAAGGTTTAGAAAGTTAGAATTTAATTATAAAGATTATTTATCTACATTATTAAAATGACTCTGGCAACTATTACATTGAAAATAAGACAGAGCTACGAAATATTATAAAATAGTGACTAAACGAACAGCTGCATCTGAAGTGGTTAGAGGGGAATGCTTAAGTGGGGTTTGAAGAGATGTTATGTTCTGCACAAACTATGGATCAGTATTTGACTACAGCCATTGAAGTTGAATTAGATTGATCTGATAGTAACAATTTGAGATAGAACGAATTTGTCCTACAAGAGTGCCTGGTGATGAATGGGAAGAGGAATTTCTGGCAAGCATTAGCAAAGAGGGAACAGTACAATACAGAACATAGAATAATACAGTTGGATAACATAATGTGTTTCAGCATTTCAATTGTTCCTTCACCACATAGACAGAATCTCCACTCAAAAGAAATATTCTGCTATCTCCCCTCAGTGACTGCTACTGGAAGGGCATTGATTTCAAAGACTAAATAGACTAAATAGCCTTTCTCTATTTAGGATTTATTATGTGACTGACGAATCTGACATATCTGGCCAGATGAAGTACAGGTAATCCTCAATTTATAACCACAACTGAGCCCAAAATTTCTGTTGCTAAGTGAAACAGTTGTGAAGTGAGTTTTGCCCCATTTTATGATCTTTCTTGCCACAGTTGTTAAGTGAATCCTTGCACCTCTTAAATTAGTAACCCAGTTGTTAAGTGAATCTGGTTTCCCCATTGACTGCTTGTCAGAAGGTCACAAAAGGTGATCACATGACCCTAGGCAGTGGTGAAATCTAAAATTTGTTACTACCGGTTCTGTGGGCATGGCTTAGTGGGGGGATGGGTGGGTAATGTGACTGGGTGGGCGTGGCCAATTATTTTTATTTTTATTTTTAAAACCATTTTTTCTACAACCTCTTCGGCCGAAGAGGTTGTAGAAAAAATGGTTTTAAAAGCCTCTGACGATCCCAGATGAGCTGCACGATCATCAGAGGCTTTTTTTTTTAACTTTTAAAAGCATTTTTTTCAGCCGAAGAGGTTGTAGAAAAAATGCTTTTAAAAACTTTTTAAAAAAGCCTCTGATGATTGCGCGACTCAGCTGGGCATGGGGTGGGGGCAGGGATTTTTGCTACTGGTTCTCCGAACCACCCGCCTCCATCGCTACTGGATTGGGTGATCCTGTCTGAACCGGGAGCATTTCACCCCTAACCCTAGGGCACAACAACTGCCACAAATATGAGTCAGTTGCCAAGTGTCTGAATTTTGATTATGTGGCCATGGGGATGCTGCAACAGTCGTAAGTGTGAAAAATGGTTATAAGTTACTTTTTTCAGTGCTGTTGTAACTTTGAATGGTCACTAAATGAACTATTGTAAGTTGAGGACTACCTGTATCAGTAAAGGCTTTTATTGTGAATTTTCTTTTCTGTCTTGCTCTCTCTCTGTCAAAAAAAGGTTTCTTCCTTTTCTGGCAATGGGGCAGCTTGGGCAATTCCAAGCTGTCCCATTGAGTTCATGAAGATAAGGAAAGAGTCTCATGTTGAGAACTCTATGTTATGTAACACTCTGTGGTGAACCCACAGTGTTTAGCATCCCACATATTGACTATGTTGGGCAGTGGTGGGTTTCAAAATTTTTTACTATCGGTTCTGTGGGCGTGGCTTGGTGGGCATGGCTTGATGGGCGTGGTAGGGGAAGGATACTGTAAAATCTCCATTCCCACCCCACTCCAGGGGAAGGTTACTGCAAAATCCCCATTTCCTCCCAATCAGCTGGGACTTGGGAGGCAGAGAAAAGACGGGGGCGGGGCCAGTCAGAATTTTTACTACCGGTTCTCCGAACTACTCAAAATTTCTGCTACCAGTTCTCTAGAACTGGTCAGAATCTGCTGAAACCCACCTCTGATGTTGGGTGAGGCATTTAAGAGTGCAACAAGTTGAATTAATTATACAAGTTGAATTAATAAATAATAAATAAATAATAAAACAGGAGGGAGTTCATTCTGCCAAGCTCTCAGTTCAGATTTTGCTAGATATATGCTCAATACCTTATTGAACTTCGGGCAGGCAAAGTATGTTACTGTATCTTCCACAGAAGATTTCCAGCTGAACTGCAAATACATTGGTACTACTAGTCCCATCAAGACAATTTTGTACCTGTAGCTGGTAGCAAGAATTAGCTGACAGGGCCGTCTTAATGAAAATATCTGAAAGTGGGGCTTCATTTCCAGTTATGTAGCAGCCAGGGAAATATAAAATCCTGAAGCACAAAATGTTTCCAGTGTGAATGTATATATGGATACATGTGCGCATGCTTTAAATGGCAATTTACAGAGTGCTCCTCTCTTCATAACTGATATAAACAAAATATGCCCTTAGGAACACCCTGAGTGAAAAAGCTAAGCTCCAGCAATGAAAGGGTTAACATGAAAAAACGAGTTTTTCTTAGTAGGAGGCATTCAGCCCTGCTTTATAGCATCCATCTTGCATTCTGTAGAAGCAGTCATCCCTGTCAAAAGGAATAGGATCCTACTGTGACTTAAAGATTTCTATTCGGTCAACACAGTGAGGGATATCTGAATCCATAGCATCTCCCTTATTAGCACCTACTAGGGTCAAATTAACAAATATGTTCTGTTAATGGGGATTTTTAAAATTTTTTACTCATAGTGGGTGTTGTGGTCACCACCTCAGAATAAAAAGCAATATGAATAGACTGTAAACATGCATTACAGCAGTACAATTCTATTCTGTCTTTTCAAATGTTAAAACAGCTTCAGCCTGACAGACCAAGCATTTTGGGCAAATGTTTCCAGCCTTAAGCAAATCATATACAACTGCAGAAGCACAACATGGTATTTATCAGGCAAAACATTTCTGAATTTGCAAGTCTATTTTTCTAATTAAGACAATTTGGGAGTTGCACAATATAGTAAACCTAATGTCAGGTATGCTTCCTTCAAAGTCCAAGAAAGAATTACCCAAACTCCATTGTTTATAGAAGCAGGTACTTTTACTGGAAAATGAATGTTGGGAGGATAGTGGAATTAATAACTGGATCCTCAAATATGTCTAGTTCATGAGTAACTTTTTCCCAGCCAGGGCTTATATTTAGTGTATTTAGTATACTTACAGTGCAAAAGCAGCACTTCCCACAAACCAAAAATCAGACTAGTATCATGGTTCAAAGCTTTAGACAAATATGGAGCTACGTGAGTAGCTTTAGGCTAGTCATTCTCCCTCGTCCAATCTATTTCACAGGATTGTAATTGCAGATATAAAACGATGAAACATTCTCATATTAGCCCACAGAAACAAGTCAGGATACAAATGCAAGAATCAAATACTGCAATCATTATCAATGATATTGCTGCATTTGTTTCTGCCCATAGATTTTATACTTTTTATGCTGCATAATATTTGAATAATGGTGTTTGCATAATGCACTGATCCAGAATCTAGGAGGATATATTCCTCCAACATATAGCTACTTCCATATATTTAAAAACTCCCTCTCCTGTTGCATTAAAATTATAACTAACATATAATTAATATGGGTAACAATATGGGTGATCCACCCAGGACTTTTAGACTTGGAGGCCTACAGCCCTGTTCCTTTAGCTCGGTGATGGCTAACCTTTTCTGGACTGAGTGCCCAAAGCGTGCATGCGCATCCAAATCCCCAAAATGCAATGTCTGCACAGCCCCCACCCATGCGTCCCACCCCCCCATGAATGTGCACATATGTGCATGCCCCTGCATGTGCCCTGCCCCCGAGCATGCGTGTGTGGCCTCCCTGCCTGTCCCTGGCCCCCATGCATGCACATGTGGCTTCCCCACATGCGCCCCACCCCCGTGCATGCGCAGCAGAGACCTGATCACCAGCTGACCGATGGGAGGTGCACACGCATGCACAGCGGAGCTGAACTGGGGCAACAGCTCACATGCCCAAAGAGAAGGCACTGTGTGCCATCTTGGCACGTGTGCCATAGGTTTGCCATCACGGCTTTAGCTGATTAATGCTGGCTTACTGTAGCATCAAAGATGGCTATGGATTAAAAGCATTGTTGGATTTTTGGGTGTGGAATAATTCCAGCGACCACCTGCACAACTCAGCAGAAGGAATGCATGAAAAATGAAAGGAAGACAGCATTAAACTCTTAAGGATACATCTATCTTTACATTAGCAGATTTCTATATGCACAACTGAAACTTCCACTTCTAGTTTGTACATACATAACTCACAAAGGATTCCAATGCATTTAAGAGCCTTGGTAGTACAGGGGTCTAAGGCACCCTGTTATTAAGCTGGTTATTAAGACCAGCTGCCTGCAATTACTGCAGGTTCGAATCTCGCCAAGGCTCAAGGTTGACTCAGCCTTCCATCCTTTCTAAGGTAGGTAAATTGAGGACCCAGTTGTGGGGGCAATAAGCTGATTTTGTATAAATATACAAAAGGATGAAGGCTATTGCTTAGTACATTGTAAGCCGCCCTGAGTCTCCGGAGAAGGGCGGCATATAAATCAAAATAAAAACAAAAAAAAAAAAAACCAGATGTAGAGTATATCAAGAATACAGTACATGACAGCCAGCTTGATCTAGTGGTTAAGACAACAGGCTAGGAAACAGAGTCTGGGAATTCTAGTCTCACCTTAGACTGAGTAACTTTAGGCCAGTCCTTCTCTTTCTCAGCTCACAATTTGGGTGACAAAATGATTGATCAATTTTTGATGCAACCAATAGCTCAGCACTGGGTTATCTAAAATAATGTGGACCCTGCATTTGCAGGAAAATACTAGGAAGAAAAAAAAAATACATGACATATAGGTAACCATACTCATATTTTCTCATACAAACATGAATACATGTATGATATGTATCATCATGTATGATACTACCATCATGTATGATATGTACCAATACATGAATGATATGTTCACGCTCTCTCTCTCTCCCTCTCTCTCTCTCTCTCTCTCTCTCTCCTCTCTCCTTCCCTCCCTCCTTCTCTCTTTTACTTTGCATGGAATATAAAGATTTAAAAAAAAAAACCCTGGAATATGGTTCTTTACTTTAAAAAACAAGTTAATCCTACCACACACTTTCACCATGTTCTGCTTTGGAGCTTGGGCTACAGGAGAGGATTGAAAAGAGGCTGTTACCTGTAAAATGCTCCTTCTTGACTACAAGGTCCTGGCACTTATGTGCCATGTCATAGAGAAGAATGGGATATTCATTTCTTCCAGTTCTATGATCTAGCTGGCTGGGATTTGAAAGGAAAGGAGACGGAATGGCTATGATCCATAAGAGTTTCATATTGCAATTCCATCTAACCTTATACCACTTCTGAGTATTATTACAGCTTTCGGAGGGCTGAAACCATCTAGGGATACTGCTACATCCTATTGTCTAACAGCCTATCTTCCTGAACTAGTTGGATTGGATTATCCTTGATTGTACTACTCGTCCTGAGCAATTTCAGATGCTTTGCTGAATTTGCTCAATCAGGAGTGGTCAGGATTTCACATCCAGGATTAATGATTACCAATCATTATCTATTTCTATGCATGCAACTTGAGAGGCCATTCTGCTGGCAATCTGAAAGCAGAGGAGCTTTGTATGACTCCATTATCATCAAGGGATCACTTCCTAATTAATTTTGGCTTGAGAACTGCAGGAGTTGAGGATCATTGAAAATAACCCCAGCCAGAAATCTGACGGAGCTTCTTCAATGTGCTTTATGAATTTTTCTTATCATCTGTTGGAAAACTATCAAAACCCAGCCAGTATCTATTAAATCTATTAGAGCCTTGGTAGTACAGTAGTCTAAGGCACCCTGTTATTAAGCTGGTTATTAAGACCAGCTGCCTGCAATTACTGCAGGTTCGAATCTCACCAAGGCTCAAGGTTGACTCAGCCTTCCATCCTTTCTAAGGTAGGTAAATTGAGGACCCAGTTGTGGGGGCAATAAGCTGACTTTGTATAAATATACAAAAGGATGAAGGCTATTGCTGAGCACATGTAAGCCGCCCTGAGTCTCCGGAGAAGGGCGGCATATAAATCAAATTTAAATAAATAAATAAATAAATAAATAAATAAATAAATAAATAAATAAATAAATAAATAAAACTAGACGAAATACGCCAATGGTTCTCAACCCGTGGTCTGCGGACCACAGGGTGGGGAGGAGAGATTGTCACAGGGAACCGCAAAGGCTTGAAGAAATGTTATGATTTAAATCTTGAGTTAAGTCTTGTGGACTGTGGCCATGGTTGGTAGCCACAAAAGGTATTTAAAGCAGGTCTGTGGTGAACTACTGAAATATGCTATTATGGTATCATTGTGTTATTGTTCATTGCTATGTGGACTTATTCCTTTGATTTTTAATTTGGTGTTTGTTGTGTCCAAATCACAATTGTGAGGTGAGTGTCTACATAAGTAAATCTATATAATAAATAAATAATCCCATACTTTTTTAGCATCCTTAAATTGAAACTTGATCATTCAAATGCACTGTGCAGCAGTCTAAGCATATACCCTTTTGGACAGCAAATGGTTTTATGTATTGGAAAGAAAATAGGGAGACAGAAGGAGTATATGTAAGTAGGGGTATAATTTTTATAAGAAAGTATTGAGGCTGCCACTTGTGTTAAAGAAAAACAAAAGCAAACTTTATTTAGGCAAGAACATAGAGATATTGTAAAGTAAAGATAAAGCTTCCCCTTGCACATATGTGCTAGTCGTTCCCGACTCTAGGGGGCGGTGCTCATCTCTGTTTCAAAGCCGAAGAGCCAACGCTGTCCGAAGACGTCTCCGTGGTCATGTGGCCGGCATAACTAAACATGAAAGGCGCATGGAACGCTGTTACCTTCCCACCAAAGGTGGTCCCTATTTTTCTACTTGCATTTTTTACGTGCTTTCGAACTGCTAGGTAAGCAGAAGCTGGGACAAGTAACAGGAGCTCACCCCGTTACGTGGCGCTAGGGATTCAAACCGCTGAACTGCCAAACTTTTGATCAACAAGCTCAGCGTCTTAGCCACTGAGCCACTGCGTCCCAACACAGAGATAGGATCGCCTAAATGACTTAAGTTGTCCATCTGCAGCTAATAGCCTATCAGGTGTTCTCATTAGACACAGAGGTGTCTAATGAAAACAGAGTTAATTAGGTACCTGAACTGTAGAAATCAGGAACAGAACAAAAGCTAGAGTGAATTGAGAGGCAAAGAAAGTTAAGGGAAAATAGGGGTTTTTTGAAAAAAAAAAAAAAGGAAAAGGAAAGGAGATAAAAGTGCTAACTATCTTCACATCTATTGCCCATAGTGGCTAAAAGGTTAATGGAAGGATGATGCATGCTAAGTTTAATGTTAACATGTTGAAGGTTTGCACTGCGTACACTTACATATAAGGAATGCTAGCAAATTTTACAATGCATTTTTAGTACTCCAATTCTCAGAATTTTGGGGGATACAATTAGCATTAATTTAAATATATTTGCTAAATATATTTGTGATGGACTTCTACTTGCAAAATTAAATTTTAAACAATTCTATGATCAGCTGCGTATTCCATGAAACTATATTTTCAACCGTAAAGACTTAAGGAATTAAATCTGAATGCAGTTGAAAGTTCACATTGGAATTTTTATTCCTTTCAATGATCTGAATTCAGTTTTTTGGGACTGTTCACTTCAGAAATGCAGCCGTTATCAAAATCCACTTCCTTCTGAGGCATCCTTCCCATTATCAGCCCACAATTTGGCTGGGACCTTAAAGGTAATTTGCAATACACGCCGCTTCTCTTTTACGTCTAGATTTAACACATTAGAAAATTGTGCCACACTCTCTGGAGGCCTGCCCGTAAAGCTTTCAATTCCTTTGTCTCAGGATTTAAACACTGCCACAGATATAAATCATCTGCATTTTGCAAAGTTGCAGGCATCAGGGAAGGCAATTATTGGGGGTGGGGCTGGAGTCGCAATCTTCTCTTTTTTCAACATCTTGCTGTTGAAGATAGTTATAAATATTATTCCATGCTGCCATATATTGGAAGGGCTATGTTTGTGTGAATGTGCTTTGCATTCAGATCAATGTAAGGTCAACTACCAACCGTTAACAGGAACTGGATTTTGTTTACCTACTATAACTAGAACTGCTAATTTTTTTAATTATGACCCCATTCCTCTGTTGTAGTTTATAGACAACAATAAATCGAAAAACCAGAAAGAGCGATTTGGAGGATGTACAATATAGGCAGAAGACAGACAATATTGATTCCCAAATGAAAGGAATATTAAATATTAAATATACTGTACATCCTGTGATGATAGCAAATAATGGTACAATGACAAAACAAATGCACCTAGCTAGAAGCAAAATAAAACCTAAATTGCATGGGGATCATAAACAGCAAAAACTGCTTTTTCTCAGGCCATTTAGACTTGAGAGGCAAAACCTGGGGGCATTTTATATATTCAGATCAAATGTTTATTTATTTATTAACAGACGTAACCAATTCAAATTGTGTGAGTTAGAAAGAATGCTAATAGGTTTTTCTATTTTTCAGCATTTAGATAACATTATTTTCTCATCATTCACACTCAATGATTCCAACACAGAATCATATTTTTCAAGAAGGTTGGTATTAGAGAAAAAAAAAATCAATGAACCTACTTGAGCAGAGATTATGTTTCTTGGGAACAATAAAGAGCTGGTTAAAAGAAACCAAGGTCACTATGACCTTGATAATTTATCAAGGATTTGCCTCCAAAGTTTTTGCTTTAATTGAATGGTTTCTTCTAGTATATGTATCACTGTGTTCTGTGAACGTCATTAATCAAGTATCATGCAGTATAAAAATGATAAAATCAGTGGCTGGAAACAGGAACAAGAACATCAAATGTACAAGTAGCATTCATGGTTGCTTCTGTAGGACATTGCCCTAAACAAAGAAGGCTATCACAAAATTGCATGAAATCTATTCTGTTACCAAAAAAAGTGTTTATTATGAAAAAATACACAGAAACTTAATATTACTCTAGAAACCCGACTTGTACAAAATGTCTATTCTAGGAAATGCAAAGCTTTTGAGACCTGAGCTTGATGATTTGAATGTGATTAAAATACAACCGAATAGAAGTAGTCCTCGACTTAGGACCACAATTGAACCCAAAATTTCTGTTGCTAAACAAGAAAGTTTTAAAGTAAGTTTTGCCCCATTTTACAACCCATTTTCTTGCCACAGTTGTTAAGTGAATCTGGCTTCTCCATTGACTTTGTCTGTCAGAGGGTAATCACATGACCTCGGACATTGCATCCATCATAAATATGAGTCAGTTGCCCAGAGTCTGAATTTTGATTATGTGACCATGGGGATGCTGCAACAGTTATAAGTGTGAAAAACAGTCATAAGTCACTCTTTTCAGTGCCGTTGTAACTTCAAACAGTCACTAAATGAACTATAGTAAGTCGAAGATTACTCGTATATAAATTGATGCAGAAACAAAGCAGAACAAAACTTCTACAGTAGTCAGAACAATGGTAATCTCAGAAGAAAGATACAGCCTTCACTTAAGTCTCTGCAGATTGGGACTTCCGCTTCATTAGAACTGGGAAAAAAATCTGTCATAATTGTTCCACGGGTTTCCTTATGTTAATATTCTGTTCTACTTTCTTTCTCTCCCACCAAAGATGGATAATTTCTATAAATTTAAAACTACAGCTTATAACCCTTTTGTTTATTGCTTATTGTTACTGAAGAATATCAGTGGCTTGGTGTATTGATGAAATTCAGCAGGAAACAAATATTCATATCCCCTTCCCTACCTCTATTTTTATCATTTCAGCTAAAAGTTTCAAAGAAGAACAAAGAAAAAACCATAAATGATTCTCTTTTATCAATATAGGGCTACAATGCGGCAGACAGATTGTATACAATCTTTGAAGCTCCCCAAGAACATCAAAAGTCTACTTTTTGCAACATTTGGAAAGGCCAGATGTGATATGAGAAAAATGAGATAGAAAAGAGGAGATAGAAATCTGTATGGGGCTTTCTAAATCTGTCATGAGAATTTTGAAAATGCTTGAGTTCCCAAGAGAAGAAAAGATAGCTGAGATCTCAACAGAGATCAGAGCTGAACATTTCAAAACAACATATCAAATGAATGGATTACAGCAAGAAAACAGAAGGGAAGGGAAGGGAAGGGAAGGGAAGGGAAGGGAAGGGAAGGGAAGGGAAGGGAAGGGAAGGGAAGGGAAGGGACGAAGAGAGAAGGGGAGGTGAGGGGAAGAGCCATCATCCAAACACATCTCAAAATCAGATAGAAATTGGTTTTGATCTCCATCTATGAATAGTTATATTATTCATTTGAAATGGATAGTAGATTCATGTTATAGAGAGAGCATTCATCATAAAAGTGCCTCAAGTAAGCCATATAATCTGCATGTCTGAACAGTTCGGTCAAAATATTATTTTCAAAACACATCCCAACTTCTGCAGGCCTTTTAAGCCTCCAGTGCTAATGAACATAGACAAGAATAAAATGAGACCTCATTCAAAGCAATAAATAAAACAAAAGGTCACCCAAATGTCTACATATGCTTACACTGCTGCTATTAATTGGAAATTGCTTTGCTAAAAGCGAAAGAAACATGTGAACCAAGATTGGGCCTCAGAGATACTAATAGCGGTGGAAGCTGTTGCTGGGGTAACCAAGGAGACAGCCAACCAAAGGAGTTATTAATTTATATGAGCATAAGCATGTCTGACATTGAATAATGCAAGCTGACTCCAACAATCCCAGGATTATTTTCTGAAACTAGTAATGTAGCCAACCCTTTGGCCACATTTAGTTGGGTGGGCTTTTAAAAAAAAAAAGCTTTTGCTTTGTTCAGAGATGCATTTAAAAGGATAAAGAGGCATCTCTCTCTGTGTGGGTGTTCTTTTCAACCAGCTACAAAATGGTCGCAAACCGAGGCTCCATTCACTTCAAAATATTACAATTTTTTACGAGTTTTAATGCTATTTTAATAGTTATTATTTAATGGTTTTTGATAATGGTTGTTTTATTTATGGCTCTTGTTTGCTGCCTAGAGTCAGTTTCCATGAGGTGGGCAGCTATAAAATTTAATAATAAAGTACATGAGATGGGTAGCTCTATAACTTTGGTAATAAAAGAAAAGAAAAGAAAGAAAAGAAAAAAGAAAAGAAAAGAAAAGAAAAGAAAAGAAAAGAAAAGAAAAAAGAAATGAAATATTTAATTTGTTTGTTGAAAACATTTAAACAAATTAATATTGAAAAGGTTTGGGAAAATGGAGGAAAAATCAATGCAATCAACTAAAGTTATTATAAAAATTGATTGCACTTATTAATATGCATAATTATATAGTCATATTATATAATTATATAATATTTTTCTTTGGCTTCTTCTCACTCCCTGTGGCCTAATCATCCAGATAAAAGCTGGTTTTTCAGCACCCCATCTCACATTATAAAGAAGCCTTTTCTGGCTTGATTTTTTTCTCATACTGTTAGTATGACTATATCCAAAATCCTCAGCTTGCAAGACATAATGGGTAGATATTCTGGATGCTGCATTGCGAAAACATGTGAATCTTGGAAAAGGGTGCCTTAGGGTATTTAAAAAAGTGAACTCAAGACATTATTTAAATTTTTGTGGGCTGACCTCCATTTCAATATACTTTACTGTTCTCAGATGAAGGCAAAACTTCATTTCAATCTCTAAATTAGATAATTGTTAAAACAATGTTATTAAAGATAATAATTCAATAGTGAAAAGTGATGCAAACTAAAACAAAATGAAGAGTGGAAAGAAAGCAAAAAGTGCAAAGGAAAAAAAAAAAGAGAGAGAGAATATAATGAAGAAAAAGAAAAGAAACAAAGATTTTCCAACCTTCCAAACAATTTATAGAAACTTTTCACCTCCTCTTAATTTACAACCAAATATCTTTTAAATTAGAACATGGGATATGAAGCAAGGAAAATTGGAAATTGCCCATACACAAATGAAGTATACCAAATGAATAAGTTAAGTGGAGATTGGGATGGGGATAAAGTTATGATGTGCATGTAACTGTTCAGGATTAGAATGACTATTAAAAAAATGAAGAGACACTGATACATGAAAAGGACACAGTTAAGTGTGTGCATGGCTATAACCAATAATAGAGGGTTGCTATTGCTTCCAGATTATTTAGTACAATCATCATCGTTATACCTCTACTACTGATGCAATATGGAACACATTTCAATAAAACCAAGTTCATAACAGCAAAACAATGATTTTTTTAGTGCTGCTTTATAACTAGGGAAACTGGACAAGAAAAAGAGAGAACAAGAACACCAATGCTTCCCGATCGCACTTGTATCAGAAGCACCGAGACACTTCTGGGTTGAAAGGATTAGTTGGTGACATTACCATTGCTTGCGGGATGCCCAGTTGGGGGTTCTTTTCATGTCCCCAGTAGGAACTGAAGCAAAGGATGGGAGCTCCCACAACCCCATAGCCGCATTCAGGACTCAAACACAGGCTTCCTGTTTGTCAAGCCAGTGTCCTAACCATATGAACCACTGTGGTCCTATTGCTTCCAGATTATGGATTCAGAATTAGTTATTAAAAGTACTGTGGACTGAAACAGCGATAGATCAGTTCTAGAGCAAATAAAGATTGACTGATCACTTGAGATGATGCCCAGTGTATTGCCAAATATCAGGCAATGGCCAAGTGCCAGACAATTAATTCTTTGAGAATCCAGAAATAATAAACAGACTAGTAAATAGGTAGATATTAAGCTTTATTTTTAACAGATTTAAATAGAAACACAAAAGCATAGCACCTCAAGCAAGATGATAATAGATCTCCAACCAGCTGTTGAGAGTCCCAGTGGAACAACAATGGAAAGACCCTAAAATGGTGAAGTCTGACAGCACCAGCACCAGGTCTGTGGCAAAGCACCCAAATCAAAGGGCAATGCCAGGGTCTATTAAGACCTGGTACCCGATCCTCATGGCCCTGTTTCCATGGTACTGAGATTACAGGGTTTGACCTTGGTTAGATGGTGCAACTCTTTCTCGTGCAAACTGACAGAACCTTGGAAAGTAAATAACTTGGGAATTAGCCAGTGCCAACCTAAATAATCTTGAGGTCTTTCTGTGAGACAATCCCCCTCTTTCCTTTATTCGTCAAGCAAGAGTGAAAAACAAGAAATCCAATCATGTAGCATAACTCAGAATAAATTCTAAACCTCTGGAATCTTCTTAATATGAAGGAGAAATCAAAAGATGTTACTACAGTACACTCCTAGAAAATACAGTGGCCTTCCCTGCATTGCCACTGAAATCAGCAAATAGAAAATAACAGGTAGCCCTCAGTTACTGATTGCAATTGGGACCTGCAACTCCACTGTTAAGTAGTATGGTTGTTAAATGCAATGCCACCTGACTATGCCAGTTTATGACATCAGTTCTGACTGCGGTTGTTAAGTGAACCACCGTAGGTCATTAAGCATGATGTCACATGGCCTCAACTTACAACCTCCTGCCGGTTTCCCATTGACTTTGCTCGTCAGAAGCTGGCTGTGAAGGTCGCAAATGGCAATCACATGACTGTGGGATGCTGTAACCATTGTAAATGTTGTTTGCAAGTGCCCAAATTGTTTATTTATTTATTTATTTTGTCAAGTACATATTAGATAATATATATAAGTATAAGCATAAATTGAATACATAAAATGAATATAATTAAAGGGAACATTAGGACAGGGACAGTAGGCATGCTGGTGCGCTTATGCACGCTTCTTCTTCTTCTTCTTCTTCTTCTTCTTCTTCTTATTATTATTATTATTATTATTATTATTATTTAATCTTTAGTGAGATTCACAGCCTTGGAGGCTGATTAATAGCTCAGCAGCTCGAGTCCTAACCAAGGACCTAGGAACTGTTAAGGTATCATCGGAAGATGTAAGCTGTTCCAAGTAAAGTGGTTTTTTGTAGAGTTAAAATGTTCAAGTCCGGCAAATTTAGAATTTCTAAATAGCGGGGTAGCCCTTTGGGTATTGCTCCAAGGGCTCCAATTACAATCGGGACAACACACAATTTCTTTTTCCATAGTCACTCAACTTCAGTTTGCAAGTCCCAGTACTTTGTGATTTTTTCTTGCTGCTTATCTTCAATCGGTACATCACCAGATATTGCAATGAATAATAATAATAATAATAATAATAATAATAATAATAATAATAATAATAATAATAATAATAATCAGAGTGTCCACAGAGATGCTATGATAGCTGCCATTTCAAGAATTGGTTGCAAGTTTTCTTTTTAATCTCCACTGTAACTTCAAAAGCGCACCGAATGAGCAGTCAGTAAATGAGGATTACATGCAATCTCTTTAGCATGTGATATATGCATAGGATGGATTAGAAAA
Source organism: Arizona elegans (assembly GCA_022577455.1). Lineage (NCBI taxonomy): Eukaryota > Metazoa > Chordata > Lepidosauria > Squamata > Colubridae > Arizona > Arizona elegans. Next base: position 8,719,743 of record JAKOOJ010000008.1, on the reverse strand, counting down.
AGCTTCAAAAAGGCTGTTCAATAAGGCTGAATGAAAGAAACATGAAAACAATGGATAACGTGTGGGGAATAGAACAAAAAAAGATACTAGGATGCCTTTTCAAAAAGCTGCAAAGTATTAATGATGACAGATTGTCAACATTTATCCTGGAAGTAAACTTGTCTCAATAGCACCAAACTACAAAAATCTTCATGGGCAATCAGTATCACTTTGCAAGTTTTAATTAAATCTGCAACATTTTGCATATTTACAAATGTATTGTGAGTTATTACATTTATATTTAGAGATACATTATTTAAATTTGTTATATTTAGAATTATAAGAAAATTAATAGAAACATTTGTTCCATGTGAGAGGAAAAAAAGCAATGTCACTTGTAATGCAACAGCTGCTGTGCTTACTTTGTCTTATAAATAATTCTGAAAGTTTTAAAGAATCCATTGTCTTATTCATTAGGAACAACATTGTAATCAAAGGTTTTTAATTGACCAATATATTAACTGATTAACTATTACATTTAAATCAACCATTGTTGTCCTCTTCCACTTTTAAATGCACAGAATTTCTATTAGAAAGGTTCGCTTTCGAAGTGCCGTTTTAACTGAAAGGCAAAAAACCAACAGGAACAGCTGCTGTCTTCAGCACCTTTAATAGATCCAAAGATTGCTAATATGCAACATTTTGAATTTACAAGATGTCCCATTCCACACAGTGCGGTTCTCTTCATCACAGTGACATTGAAAAATAACAAAATACCTATTTATTTATTTAAATAACGTTCTTTTAAAGAGACATAATCCAATGGTTGAGATAGCTCAGATCAGTAAGTGGAGGCAGACAGAGAGGAGAAGGTTTGATAACTAGAAAATGAGAGACAGAGAAAAAAATGAAAGAGAAAGAAATGGAAACGGCATGTGCAAGAAGGCCTATTATTGGGTTATATGACACCCAATTCCCAGCAATTTGAGGGAGTTATGGGTCTACATAAACCAGACATATACGTTTTCAGCTCATTACTTAAGCTGAGGTACCTAAAAATTAGCAAGACCATCAAAATTAATAGTCAATGTTTGTTATGTGTACTTAGTTTGATTTCATGACTTTGGGCATTTAACTTCAGGCTTTAAATTCTATGAGAGATGAGAAACAACTCATTAAAATTCAGAGAAATATTCCTTCTGAAACAAGAGAAATACCAAAATTCCTCAAGGAAAGAATAGTGACTGTCATCATTGGCATCCTTCAGTCTCAAGAGACTATGGTATTGTGCTCTGTAAAGAGGTCCTAAAACAGCATCTACTGTGATTAAAAAGGCCAATTCGAGAGTGGCAATCCCTTCCACACTGAGGGCAGATACATTCTGTCTCCTGCCCAGCCCCCAGATTTCGCTGGTTCTGGGACTGCCTCTTTGCCTCAGCCTGCCGAACAAGTGTCTCTTCGAATTGGAGAAGGCCAATTCGAAAAGTCTGCATCTTTAGCCTCCAGTTGAACTATCGGAGGTCAAGGTTTACCAGTTGTTAATATCCATTCCCAGGGCCTTTAGGTCCCTCTTGCAGATATCCTTATATCGCAGCTGTGGTCTCCCTCTGAGGCACTTTCCCTGCACTAATTCTCCATACAGGAGATCTTTCGGAATCCAACCATCAGCCATTCTCATGACATGCTCCAGCCAGCGTAGACATCACTGTTTCAATAGTGTATACATGCTAGAAATTCCAGCACATTCCAAGATTGCGCTATTTGGAACTTTGTCCTGCCAGCTGATGCCAAGAATTCGTCGGACACAGTGCATATGAAAGGTGTTCAACTTTCTCTCCTGCCGTGCGTAGAGGGTCCAAGACTCACTGCAGTACAAGAGTACTGAAAATAATATAAAAAGAAATTGTTTTGTTTCTGAATTTGTTCTTGTATTGTGGAGAAATCTGCAATTATATGTTGTGCTAGAAGCTGTCATTCCAGTTGTTGCTTTGCTTTGGGTCTCTGTGAAGCCATGAAGAGGAAAAAGGCCATTTCAGTCAGAGGTAGTCCAAGGATGGAACCAATTCCTACATTTCCAAAAGGCCAATGAGATGTTTCTATCAGCAATTCGAGGAGGCAGCAAATAATGAACAAAGGGAGAGTGAGAAAAGTAAATCCACAGTTATATCTGCAGAAGAGGGTTTAAAAAAGGCAAGATGGTGGCCAGAGCCAGGCAATCAAAGTCCCATCCCTTTTTTACATGTCACAAAGCAATACTACTCAATTCTGTTCTTTAGATTAAATCTGTCTTCCAGATTGCCTTTCTCCATGCTGAAAGGGACTGAAACTGATCACTCCATAATTTTCTCTGGACAAAGAAAGGAAGGGAAGCTAGACTGAAATGTACATGTAGTCCTTGATTTACAACCATTTGTTTAGTGACCATTTGAAGTTACAATGGTATTGAAAAAATGATGATTTAGGAGTGTTTTTCACATTTACAACCATTGCAGCCTCTCCATGGTCACATGATCAAAATTTGGATGCTTGGCAATTGACATGTATTTATGACAGTTGCACTGTCCCGGGGTCATGAGAACAATTTTTGCGATCCTCTGACAAGCAAAGTCAAAAGGAAAGCCAGATTCATTTTTAACAACCATGTTACTAGTTTAACAACTGAAGTGATTCACTTAAAAACTGTGGCAAGAAAGGTCCTAAAATGGGGCAAAACTCACTTGCTTAACAATGGAAATTTTTGGCTCAATTGTGGTCACAAGTCAAGGACTATACTTGTGTAGCCTTGAGAAGTATTGTGATCCCTGCCCAATTTCTGCAGTCCAGAAGTTCCTACCCATTTTGTTATTTGTAGTAGTAAATTGCAGAGGGAACTATTAATTTTCTGAAGTTGAACTGTGCTTGTTTAATACATTTAGTTACTGCAATTCATTTATTACTAATGCTAAGCTTAATTCTAGTGGCATTGGCTTTTGCTTTTTATTTCAAATGAAGTAAATGTTTTTTGTGCCCAACAGCTGTCTCTTTTGAGCCCGTCCCAGGCAATTTACTTACAATCTAACTTGTTGGCCATTAAGGCCCCGGTTCTGCAAACAGCCTGCTAATTAAATCTCATCAATTTTGTCAGGGTTGAAGCAGACTCTCTCTGTTTAGAACTCTTCCTTAAATGCTTTTCTGAAGAAGTTAAAAAAAGTGCTAACTAAAAACCTCTGCAAATATTCTGTGAAAAATACAAGCAGGGAAATATCAACACTTAAAGTGGATTATGCAACTTTCATTATTCACTGTCAGGCAACCTTCTATTAATATGGATTAGTAACATTTATTTTTATTTTTTTTTAAAAAAGATAATTATGAAAGGTCTCAAAAGAGAGCTTGTATTTCTCATTATGAACCAAATATTTAGAAACATATTGTCATGGTCATTCTCTCTCTCTCTCTCTCTCCCCCCCCCCCTCTCTCTCTCTCTCTCTCTCTCTCTCTCTCTCTCTCTCTCTATATATATATATATATATATATATATATATATATATATATATGTAGGTCTTTGGTTATTCGGGTCTTCTCCCATGTAAAATTGGAAGTGTCTTGGCAACGTTTCGACGAAGTCTCATTCGTCATCTTCAGGCTGGTGTTCTCGGCTTCGTGCTTCCAGGAGCAAGGTGAGATCGCAGCTGTCTCTTCCTTTTAACTGCTAGTGGGGGTGTGAGCTGATTGGGTGGGAACTTGGCTGTGTTCTGATTGGGTGGAGGTGTGTTCTGATTGGTTAGGGGCTTGGCTGTGCTCTGATTAGATGGGGGGTTGGTTGTGCTCTGATTGGATGGGGGTGTGTTCTGTTTGGGTGGGGGCTTGGTTGTGCTCAGCTTAGTCTGAGTTGCAGGGGGATTTGAGCTGGTGAGCTGCGTTGTTGTTGTTTGGCTTCGTGTTTGTGGCCGTGCGAGCTCTTCATGGTGGGTGTCAGTCTGCTTCATGTATGGATTGGAGGGGTTTAAAGTGGCTAATGATGCAGCTGCGGTCTGGCATCTGGTCCTTGGTCGTGGCTCATTATCAGTGTGGGTTTGAGTCTGCTTTCTGCGTGGATGTGTGGTGGTGACATCCTGTGTGGCTCTCGTGAGTGTGGGTCTGGTGTCATTTGTCGTGTTAGGGACTCGTTTGTCAATAAGGGCAGGTTTCCAAATGGCTGGTAGGCGGGAGGTATGTCTCCATTCCCTCCTCACTCCAGGGGAAGGATACTGTAAAATCCCCATTTCCTCCCAATCAGCTGGGACTCAGGAGGCAGAGAATAGATGGGGGCGGGGCCAGTCAGAATTTTTACTACCGATTCTCCGAACTACTCAAAATTTCCGCTACCGGTTCTCCAGAACTGGTCAGAACCTGCTGAAACCCACCTCTGTATATATATAAATATATATATACAACTGCCTAACATGCAGGAAGCCCAAGTTTGAATCCAAGTAAGGGTATGGCTAGCTGATGAAAGCTAAAAAGCTTGAAATAGATCTATACTAGTCTCCCTTTATTTCTTTATCAGCAAAATATGAATTTGGTATAAAATGGTTTGTCGTGAATGCGATTGCTTGAGGGCTCCAGGATTGGAGCTGAAAGGTGAAAGGGAGAAGAATGCCCCCTCCCACATGTTGGGGTAGACCAGGTGTCTCGATAGAAAAACACTTTATATATATATAGAGAGAGAGAGAAAGAGAGAGAGAGAGAGGGAGGGAGGGAGGGAGGGAGAGAGAGGGAGGGGGAGTGTATGTGAGTGTGTGGTGTGTGGTGCATGTTACTCCAATGTACTGAAGTGCCAAAAAGAAAATGAAAGTTTGGAATATTTGTATTCACCTTTTTATTCAAGGTTCTTTCATCAATTCCCTGGTGACATTCATATGACAAGTAGAAAGTGAACTGCTTTAGGACTACAAAGTAACTCTGGGAAGCTATGGAATTAAACACTAAATCTAGGACCAGAAGTGAATTAGTAAAGCAGCTTCACAAACCATTTGTCTACAGACTATGTCATTAACTAAATTAAGAATATCCTCCATAAATAAATATGGCAGAATTCTTACATTACTTAATTTAGACCTCAATGGACTTTCTATATTTGCACACTTTCTGAGATTTGTGTGGTTAACAGTTGCCGAAACTGCAAATTGCAGTATTATTTTCTTGCTTTTGCCTCTTGTAATTATGTCAAGGTACGTATGGTATGTTTTGAAAGAATCCAACTCTAATAGCATTCATTTTTAAAGGAAAATACTGACTCGTATTAAGTGGCTCTGCTTAGCCCCATTTGGTATAAATATCAGAACTTCACTATGAAATGAAAAGAGAATGGTCTCAGATAATCTGAGCAATGTTAATTATTTCTAAACTTAAGATAGGAGACTGTGCAGTTCTATAAAAATTATTGAAAATTGTAATACGTTAACATGATAAATTCATGGAAAATATTCGTGTGTGTGTGGACAGAATGAAAGGTAGTTTGGTTTTACTTAAGGCACCATGAAAGCCAGCTAGGTGACTTTGGGACAGTCTGTCAGCCCACAAGATGATGTTTGGGTGACAACCCAAATGATCAGTTTGGTTGATCCAAAAAAGTAGACCCTGCGGGAAAATGCTAGCAAGAAAAAAAAAATCAGGTTTATGAAGTGTTGCCATTCCTTTGTGATGAGAAGAAAAGCACAAATTAACCAAGTGGCTCAATTAAAATCATATTTTTGAACTTCAAAAGCATGATTTTGTGTGGTTGAAGCTTTTATGCTTAGTGAGATCAGATGGTAGATGTCTGGCATTATTCTGCAGAGCTGAAATTTGCCTCCTCAGTAATACAACTTAATAAAATAAAGCACATACAAGCCACTATCATAACTGATTCCTTATCTGTAAGAATATCTGAAGAATATGTCTTAAAGAAATGATAAGTTCTTTTTCTGGAGAAAAGGATTCACTAGATTTGACAATGGACAGCAACATCATATTAGGTGGAATCTCGAATAATATACTGTAAGTATAAAATTCTTTTATTTGAGAGAAGCAGATGAGAAGAAAAATAGAATGAAAACATAGCTATTTATCAATTATTTATATTTGCAATTGTTGTTTGATTAATGACTAGTAAACCTGGAATCTGAGTTGCAGCTGGGTCCAAATTCCATGTTAGCTTATTTTATGTCCACACATGGCATTAGTCTAATATGTGAAATTTAAATGGAAATCTAACTTAATGTTTGTGTGCTGGTCAGAATGCTGGCATTACTGACAACAGTAGATACAGTGGTACCTTGGTACTCATTGTTAATGGGTTCCTGGAGGCACAATGAGTACTAAAAATGACAAGTAGCAAACAAGCCACCTGACTAACATGTGACACTTTGTTTTGGCTGGAGTCACAAGGCAGCCAACACTGACAACTTTCAACTTGTGTGTTGAGTACCGAACAAATGACGAGTATTGGGGAAAAATTTTTACATGAAAATGTGTTGAGTACCAAATTCGACGACTTTCAAAGCAGTTGAGTATTGAGGTACCACTGTAAATCCAACAAGACCAAGCAACAGAGTGTGCTTGTTGCCAAAGTTCTATCAATCCAGATGGCACCGTGGGTCAATGGTTACAGTGATCCATGTCAGATCCCAGACTTTGGAGAACTCCATGAGCTGAGCAGCCTGTGGAAAAGCAGTTGTGAAAACTATGGCTCACCAAAGAATATACAGCAAAGAGCCACTTTGGTCTAGTGGTTAAGACAACACACTAGAAAAAGGGAGATTGTGAGTTCAAATCCCACCTTAGCTATGAATGCCAGATGAGTAACTTTGGGCCAATCACTCTCTCTCTCAGCCTAATTCACTGTCAGCATTCTGAGTAATGCATCCAAAGAAATCAGAACTCCAAGGCAGGAAGGTCCTTCAAAGAACATGTTTATTGGATACATCATATCAGCACAGCTAGTGAAAGCCAACTCTGAAGTTTCCCACCCTAATAGCATAGTTAAGAGAGTAATTCCCTCCCCAATTGTCCCAGGTCACATTGTCCAATTAAGGCAGTCGGTAGGTTCCTCAGTCACTCCCCTCCTCCTTCAACTGCCACCTGTTAGGATGACCTTGTTTCCCATGGGAAGGCTTGTTGTTGTGTTGGCAGATGGTCTATCTGTCCCCCACCCCACCCTTTAGAGTGTGTGGCAACTATGAAGCAGCAAAAGATGGCTTCAGTCAAGTTCGATTCAAAGTTGACACTCACCTCACAGGGTTGCTATTGTGGGGAAAATAGGAGGAGGAAGGTATGTTGCATATGTTTGCCACCTTGAGTCATTTGCAAAAACAATAAAGGTAGGGTACAAATAAATAAGTAAAATAAAATAAAAAGCATAATGACAGGGGCTTCCAGTTTAATCCCTGTGGTCCCTGATTTAGCATAATAGCCCTTCCTGAACAAGTCTCTAGGATCTCATCTATTCATCAACAATGTTTCCTGGGAAGAAGCAGAAAAAAATCAATACAATGTTAAAGTACAAAATGCATTTTTAGTAGGTACCATTGATATGAAGATATACAGTTTTAACTACAACTTCTAGCTATATATATGAGCCTAATATCAGTCAATTGAATCTAACTTTTGTTTTAGGAAAATGTGACTCGTAACGAATAAGATGGAGTAATACATAATTCTTTTCGATGAGACAACAAAACAAGGGAAGTAGAATTTACTTTTCACTACTATAAAAGGTATAGCTTAAAAAAACCCAAACAGAAAACCAATTAAAACAAAATTGAAAAACTGCTTGAATAGTTTGAAGACATTAACAATCCCTCAGCCTACTTCCAGCCAGCCTTTTTTTTTTTTTAATTGCCTGGTGAGCACAACCAGAGGAGGCATTGTGTAGAGACTGTAGGAAGGGAAATACAATGAACTGAGTGTCAGTGTTCTGGCTTGACTCCAGTCTTGGATAATTACATTCTCCTACTTAATTCCCAGCCATTCTAATTTCTCACTTGCATTCAAAATGGAGTAAATAAAAAACTGCTGTGCCTCCAGAAGGCTGCATTAGCTCAGTTACAGGCTGCTTCTGGCCCAATTCATTTCATAACTTTTTAATATCACTTCTCCCCTTTTAGTTCATCTCTCTTTGTTAAGCCTTTAAACCCTATGATGTAGCTTTAAATTTTGAACAGCAAGTGCAATTCCTTTAGGGAGCTTTGGTAATCTCATCAAGAATGTCCTCCACACCAGGAAAACACACAAGGTTTACAGACCAACACCAGTGTTTTAGTCACTATGTGACTAAAGTTATATAAATGTGACTAAATATATAAAGTAGCAATGTTAGGTTTCCAAATAAATACATATGGCGTTTTCCTTCTCTAATCACACTGTTTGCATTTACTCCTCAGGTCAGAGCATTTACTGGAATGAAAAAGAAACTAATGAATTTATAAGGTAACAGCATGCCTGCATAATCAGGATTGAAAGCAAGAACTCAATGATGTTTCAATATTACCAACTGTAGTACTACAGGTAATCTTCGATTTACAACCATTCATTTAGCAATGGTTTGAAGTTACAATAACACTGAAAAAGTGACTTATGATTGGTTTTCACCCTTAAGACCATTGTAGCATCCTCGTGGTCACATGTCAAAATTTGGACATTTGGCATGAATTTTTGACAACAAAGTCAAACGGAAGTCACTTAACAACCATGTTACTAATTTAACAACTGCAGTTATTCACTTAACAATTGTGGCAAAAAAGGTTGTAAAATGGGGCAAAACTAACCCTCTTGCTTAGCAACAGAAAAAATTTGCTCAGTTGCAGTTGTAAATTTAATCTACCTGCAATCCTGAGATGTTCTAGCAACTATGATGTCCAAAGTTGATAACAAATAGCAAGTGATTTAACAAATCAGATAAGGAAGGAGGGTTTTTTTTTCAATCTGTTAGAGAGTACACAAACAAATCCAATTCAAAATAAACAATTCTGGCTGCTGTATTTCTCAGTCTGCTTTAATTATTTATTTTTATTGTTTATTTTTATTTATTTTTATATGCCGTCCTACTCCGGAGACTAAGGGCGGCTTACAATGAGTTAAGCAATAGCCTTCATACTTTTGTATATTTTATACAAAGTCAGCTTATTGCCCCCACAAACCGGGTCCTCATTTTACCCACCTTAGAAAGGATGGAAGGCTGAGTTGACCTTGAGCCTGGTGAGAATTGAACTCGCAGTAATTGCAGGCAGCTGGATGTTAAATGCTGCCTTAGTAGGAGGCATTAGCCTCCTATGCCACTCAGGCTCCTAGTATTTACCTTTCTTTTTCTGATACTTTTCTCATAATAAGTGTGCAATATCCTTTCCTATTTTTAATTATTTTTTATTTCAGAACTGCCAGGAGTGATGTGCTGAACAAAAAGCAAAAGAGAAACAAAGTACTAAATGCAATATAATTAAATGTTATGGAAAATAGTTTAAGAACATACCATAACATTTTCCTTCTAGCAGAAACAGAAGGAAACAGTTAGCATCTTGAGAAGTGTGATAAACTAAAACAGAACTTGCCTAGAAGACTAAAATGAATCTCTAAGCAGGCCATATCAATATCAATAAAAGAGCCCATTCCATCAAAGTAGTGAGCTTTGGATTTACTAAAGAACAAGTTTCTTTAAATAATGTGGATAAACAAAAAGACATTCAACTTGAAGCCAGAAAAGCTTAAAAATGATTCCAGTGGAATTTCTTTGGGGAAAATACTTCATAGCTGGAAATGTCCAGCAGAAAATTTTTCTCTTGATAAACCACCCCAATCACTTCAGATAGGGATGAGAACATATAAATCATTTCCAAAATTTTCGCAACATTTAAGTTTGAAACTGGAACTGGGAAATGGGCTGGCTATTGTAATTTGGTAGTAATTCTCTCTGAGTTCATCTATCTTGTGCCATAATTTATTCTAATCATAGTTTGTTGAACAAGCCATCATGGCTGGCTAGGGTTGCCAGGTGTCCACTATTTGAGCAGACAGTCCGCTTTTTTCACATTATGTTCACTATTTTTTTTCACAAAATAGTGGACATTTTTTTTATTCAAAAGCTTTATGATGAAATGGTACGTATGTTTTGCGAGTCAGAATTCCATGAAGTTTTGCGCCATGTTCTAACACGTTGGTTAAGTTTGTTTAAAGTGGTTAAAAGACTTCTTTTAAACTGGATACCTCTAAAATCGTATTTTATTTCTCTTGGATCTGATGAGTGCCATAAGGTTATCTGGAACCTTATTTCGAATCAGGAAAATGAACTCGCAAAGGACAATGAACCAACAATTTCAGAATTGTATTTATATTTCATGCACTTCTTCATGTCAATAATGCAAGACACCCTACTAAAGCTGGAAAGCAAGAAAATTCTTGCATGTGATCTTCACATTATCATGTGTAAGCTGCGTGATTTTTTGCAAAAAAAATATGATGAGCAGTTTTTTGGAATGAAAATTTTATTTGCCTTACGTAAAAAACATTTGCCTGAGAATGCCGTACAAAAGTTCAAGAAAAAAGCCATCAACGTGTATCAAAGAGCCATTGCGTACCTAGAAAAGTGGTATAATTTCACCGATTCAGTATATGAGACTCTAAGTTGTTTCAATCTAATTGATTGCAATAATCCTCCAACTTTAGAAGAAATGACGAACATCTGGTTATTATCACCATGGCGAGAAGAATTTCCACGCAACACTCTCTTTGATGAAATTTCTGCCTTAGAAGAAGTTTATGTTCATCTGCAGGGCGATTCATTCCTTGATAAGTGGACGTACTTTTTCAAGAAAGAGCCAGCTCCGAGTTTACTGAAACTGTTCCAGTATTGTGCATCAATCCCAGTATCAAATGCAAACGTTGAACGAATTTTCAGCGTCATGGGAAATTTGTGGACTGACGAATGTAATCGACTGCTTGTACCATCAGTTTGAAGTGAACTTTGTATATTTTTTAATATTTCTCAACGTTGTACTGAAATTAAAGAATTATTCCTTAAACACAGTCAAATAAAAAATACACACGACAGCAAAGTAAAATGTAATTTAATATTTTACATATTATTATAATATATTTGATGTTTTGAATTTTAAGTAAAGTTTTGAAGTGATTATTTTAATACGTGTTAAAATGTTTGTAAGAAAATATATAATTTAATTGTAATTTTTTAAAAAATTTTTACTACTTAACACCCCACCCCACCCCACCCCGCTTGTCCGCTATTTTTTAGAAACAGACCTGGCAACCCTAGCTGGAGTACTGATAAAGCTAAGTCAAAAGTTATAACTTATAAACCACAATGGTTTTGTTCGTATATCATGCTAAGGCCAAACTAAATAATCCAGTTATGATTTACAGCATGTAAACCACAACAATACACAAGCAAATAATAGATACAAACTCAAGGTAAACCGTTCCAAACTCGATTGCAGAAAATATGACTTCAGTAACAGAGTGGTCAATGCCTGGAATGCACTACCTGACTCTGTAGTTTCTTCCCCAAACCCCCAAAACTTTAACCTTAAACTGTCTAAGAGGTCTGTAAGGGGCGTGCATAAGTGCACCAGCGTGCCTACCGTCCCTGTCCTAATATTCCTTTTTACTTAACTCTTTTCATGTATTCAAATTATGTTTATACTTTTACCTGTTATGTTATATATGCTTGACAAACTTATGATTATGACTAAATTTAATAGAGCATATTCTCAATTGAAAATACAAAGAACTGTAATCCTAAATGGTAACAGCCCATCTAAAAGAGGTAGCCACATTGAATATTTACTTACTTCTGAAATAATGCAAATAAGGTTGCTAGTTTTTAAAATACAGCTAGTAATAACTTGAATTGCTGTCTTTTTTACAATGACTAACATTTTCAAATGAAGCTTCCTTTCAGATCTTCATCCCCTTCAACCAGTAGCAGAAATCACGGGTGGGCCTGCCTACCTGCCCCGGCGCTATGCCATCCTATTTAGGCATGTTTTGAGGCCAGGCGCATGCGCGGAAGGTACGCACGCCAGCAAAGCACATGCACGGAAGGCTGGGTGCATGCATGGACAGTGCACGCACATTTGGAAACCAGTAGGGTAAGTAAGTTAATACCACCCCTGTTTATCCCTTGTTCTAAGTCAAAAAGCTTAAGCTTCATTCTGGTTTATTTAATTTTAGAAATTGACAGTAATTTGAAATTGGCAATGACATTGGTTCCTGCATCTGTCCTTGAGGGAAGAACAGGGAGAACTTTCTAGTTCTGTTTTTGATAGGGAGCTTTGAGAATTAAATAATTGGCAAATATGGATAAAAATGTTTTGAGATAAGTGTTAAATCTTATCAAGTCTTTTGGCATCAGGTACCAACACCATCTTGATCAGTGGTGGATTTCAAAAATGTTTACTACCGGTTCTGTGGGTGTGGCTTAGTGACGTGGCAGGGGAAGTTACTGTAAAATCTCCATTCTCTCCCCACTCCAGGGGAAGGTTACTACAAAATCCCCATTTCCTCCCAATCAGCTGGGACTTGGGAGGCAGAGAATAGATGGGGGCGGGGCCAGTCAGAGGTGGTATTTTCTGGTTCTCTAAACTACTCAAAAAACCCACTTCTGATCTTGATGCTGTCTTTTAACATTCATGTCCACTATGCGAATTCAGTCCAGTGCTGCCATTTAGATTAAATTAATATCTGCTTTATTGGAAACATCCCCCCCACCCCACAGGCAGATGCACTAGTCAGACCAGTTAAAACAGCCAAGTCAGAAAGCCTTGGTATTTGTAATCCTTAATCGAAGTGCGTAGCTTCAGTGCTGTGATTTCACATGCTACAAAATGTTTTAGAGGCAGGGGGCACTCTTCTGCCAATGTGGTGGGAGGAGATGTCATAAAATCAAAGCCCCATTAGTATATTTATGCTTCATCGAGCCAGAGTAAATGCCGCCGTGACTTTGCAGGCATGAAAATTGTTGGTGATATTTTAATAACTTCAGAGGTGAGCAGACATCCCTCACTTAACCTTGGATCTCTTCCTAGAGAACAATTGAATACTAGACAATATTAATTTAGGACATTTTGTGAGAAGAAAGGAGAAAACTGAAAAGAAAAACAGGTAAAGTGTGATTTTTTTATGTCATTGCTAATTTCTTCCTCCTTGAGACAGAAGGAAGTTGATATAATTGATAATAAGGGTGGGCTTCCATAGGGAAATTAGAGGGGGAGGGCAGAATCAGGACCACGTCAGGGTAAGCAAACTCTACCTTTTTCCTTGGTGTGTTCTACACCTGGGCATGAATGTCATTTTGATTTCTTCCTCTTCCGTAAATGTTCCTGCAGAGCAATAGCTCTCAATGTCGGTCATATGAACCCCCAAGGGTACATGCCATAGGGCATACACAGTAAATATCTGAGGAGTTTATCCAGGCTTTCTCTGGAGTTCCAGGCTGCTGCAGTGTATTTTTTGCTTACCTGAATATTGTTCTTACCCAGTTGTGTAACAAAACAGACCGCCTGTACATCTTCCAACAAAATGGATACCCATACAACTTTGTTAAAAACTGCTTCATCACTCAACCCACTATAGCAGTGATGGTGAATCTTTTCAGCACTGAGTGCCCAAAGCGGAACATACGCGCGCTGGAGCCCCGGAAACTCGAAGACCAACTGGCCAGTGCGCTTGCATATGCTGGAAACCAGAAGAGGAGCTGCTGACAGCGCGCGTGCCCACGGAGAGGGCTCTGTGTGCCACCTCTGGTACGCGTGCCATAGGTTCACCATCAAAGCACTATAGCAGTGATGGCTAACCTTTTTGCCATCGCGTGCCAGGAGGGGGGGCAGGGAAGGTTTGCGTGCGCATGTGCCCACACCCATAATTCTATGCACCCCACCCTGCGCATGCACGTGCAACCCCCCTCCTCCCCCCACTCCTGGCATGTAATGGCCTGGTAGGCCCATTTTTCTTTCTCACCTGGCTCCAGATCCTCTCTATGCATCTGGGAAGGACAAAACAGCCTTGCCCACCCCCGTCGGAGGCTCTCCGGAGGCCTGAAATGGCCCATTTCCCAACTCTCGGTTGGACAGGAAGTGACATTTTTTGAGAGAGACTCTGGAAGCTGGGGACAGCAAAAAAGTCACTTCCTGTCCAACCGGGAGATGGGAAATGGATCATTTCAGGCCTCCGGAGAGCCTCTGAGGGGGGTGGGCAAGACTGTTTTCACCCTCCCCAGAGGCATAGAGAGGATCTGGAGCCAGGTGAGAAAGAAAAATGGGCCTTCCCCACTCCACCCCTCCAGGCCCTCTGGAGGCAGGAAACAGCCTGTTTCCCTACTTCTGGTGGGCCCAGAAGGCCCGAAAATCAGCTGGCCGGCATACACATGTGCACCAGAGCTGAGTTGGCATGCCCACTGATATGGCTACACATGCCACCTATGGCACACGTGCCATAGGCTCATCATCATGGCACTATAGCATAAGAAATGAAAAGAATGAGGCTACCATACATAAAAAATGTCTCCGATTGTCTGGGACACTACACATCCTCTTCACAACTGTTTTCCTTGTTACCTTCTGAGAGGAGGCTTTGGGGTATCCGAAGCAGAAATAGATTCAGTCACAGTTTTGTTCTAAATAGCATCAACCTTGTGAACTCTCAAGTTTCCTCTTTCTGTTATATATTTAAAATGGAGATATATATATATGCAGATTCTTTCTAGCCAGGTTTTACCTACGTAAACTAAGTTGTTCTACAGCCCTGGTTCTGTGAAATCTCATTCACAAGTTTCTGGGCCTTTTTTCTGCTGACAAACTGCAACTCTGTGTTGCTCTCTGGGAGACTCAGATAGCAATTTCTGCCTATTAAGGTGTCATCAGTGAGCCACACCCACTTCTCAGATATCCTCCCTGTAAAGGTACAATGTGTCTTTTTTCCTTTTTCATAGGCTTTTATGTGCATATTCTTTCTAGCCAGGTTTTACCTACGTAAACTAAGTTGTTCTACAGCCCTGGTTCTGTGAAATCTCAGCCTATGAAAAAGGAAAAAAGACACATTGTACCTTTACAGGGAGGATATCTGAGAAGTGGGTGTGGCTCACTGATGATGCCTTAATAGGCAGAAATAGCTATCTGAGTCTCCCAGAGAGCAACACAGAGTTGCAGTTTGTCAGCAGAAAAAAGGCCCAGAAACTTGTGAATGAGATTTCACAGAACCAGGGCTGTAGAACAACTTAGTTTACGTAGGTAAAACCTGGCTAGAAAGAATATGCACATAAAAGCCTACGAAAAAGGAAAAAAGACATATATATATATATATATATATATATATATATATATATCTCAGATATATGTTTGTGTATGTATATAGCATGTGTATATATGTGTTATGTATGTGTTTGGGTAGATATACACTTTCTCTTGAGAGCAGACAACAGAATTTTGTTTTTAATATGGGCTAGTGTGCTTGCAGTTAAGAAAAAATGACAATAAAGCTGTTTTGTCTTGTCTTGTCTTTATTTTATTTTTATCTTATTTATCTTTATCTTATCTTGAAACAACCAACAGACTAGTACAATCACATGGCATTACCATAGCAAAGAAACCAACCAAAGCCTTCCAAAACATCTTAACTAAACTAAAAGACCCAATAGCCCAATAAGAAAAAAGATAAGTCATCCATAACATTCAGTGTAAGACAGTGTTTCTCAACCTTTTCTTCACCATGGACTCCCTTTAAATACCTTTTGTGACCACAAACCCCAAGACTTAACTCAACATTTAAATCATAGCATTTTTTCAAGCCCTCGCAGACCACAGGTTGAGTGTAAGGATTATATCAGCCACTATAAAGGTAGATAGGCAGAAGAGTAGCAGAGTGCATCCATGAACAACAAGAAGCAGTCTGAAGACACAATAATAGCAATAGCACTTAGACTTATATACCGCTTCATAGTGCTTCACAACCCTCTCTAAGCGGTTTACAGAGTTAACATATTGCCCCCAACAATCTAGGTCCTCATTTTACCCACCTCGGAAGGATGGAAGGCTGAGTCAATCTTGAGCCAGTGAGATTCGATCTGCTGAACTGCAGCTAGCAGTCAGCTGAAGTAACCTGCAGTACTGCACTCTAACCATTGCGCCACCTTGGCTCTTAATCTCCTTAATCTCACAAGACATGGACAGATTCAACCACAATTTCAACTGGGAAACGGTGAGCATCCTAGACCAAGCCAAATACAAATTTGGAATTCCACTAGGGAATTCCTAGAAGTTTGGCAATCAGACAAATCAACCATCAATAAACACACAGTAAATATAAAACCATATTTACATTAACATTAAAAAAAAAACCGTGGCTTCCGGTTTGCTGCTGGGTGGCTTCCGGTTTGCTGCTGGCCGCCGCCAGACGTTCCTCTGGGATCGTCAGCTCCCTCTGCCTGTATAGAGCCGCCGTTACAGCGGATGGCGGCTCGAAAAAACTCCGTTTCCAAGAGGAAACGGAGAGAGAGCCGGCAGGGGTGGGTAGAACTCCCCGCAGAGTCCCAAAAGTTTTTTTTTTAACTTTTGGGACGGAGCGGATGAGAAGCCCCATATCCCCTGCCGCTGCTCCGGGCTTTGGGAGACCTCTGCCTATGCAGAGCCAGGCGTCAAGAGCAAGCCTGTGAATCTAAAAGAATAATTAAAGAAATGAAGAACTGGACCCTTAATACTGAACCGCAAGTATCTCACCCTTTCAAAAACTATTTAAAAGAAAAGAGCAGAGGAAAAGAGGGAAAAAGAGCCTTCTAAAATGGCGTCTGCTGTGGCTGGAGAAGGGCTAAAAGGGAAAGTCCTTCCGTTTTTCATTATTACAATGTAGCGGAATAAATATCATTGGCTACATTTCTAGAGAAACCTCGCTCCTGTGCTGCTCAGAAGTTTTTTTTTAATGAGGGAAAGTCTTTTTGTTTTCTATTTCTTCTCTTATTTTTGCTAAATCTTGTCTGTGTGGGAAATGGCATCAGGACTTATACAGCTGGACAAACAGGGGGGGGGGAATTTCCCCCCTTAAGAAATTGCGCCAACAAATTTCAACTCTCCAGCGTCAGAAACCCGATTTTAATATATTAGAATTTATCCTTGAAGAGATTGTAAGAAGGGATGAGATTGTGAATCAGCAACTTGAAAAATTTAAGCAGGAAATTAAAGAAATTGGTGAATTGGTGAAATCAGAGTCTGACTTCTTGAATAAAAAGATTTCAAAAGTTGCTAATGGTTTATCAGGCTTTCTGATTCGGATGGAGGCAAAGACTGAATTATTAGAGACTAAAATGAAGGAAATCGAGGAGAATTTGGATGACATGACTCAAAAAATTAAAAAGGATTTGATAAACATTCAGGATAATAGCTTGGAAGACAAATCTAAAATGGAGACTGACCAAAAGATTGGTAATGAGGAAAATGTACAACAGAGGATTGAAAGAGAAGTTTTAATGATTCAATATAATTTTACAGAATATGCAATTAGATTGAGAGGTCTGCAGGAAAATAATAGAGATGATTTAAGGAAAGTATCTTCTGAAATTCTGGCTGGGATCTTAAAGGTTCAACCTGATGAAGTGTATTGCAGGATTGATAGAATTTATAGAATAAACTCCTGGTGGGCAAAGCAAAGGCAACTGCCTAGAGATGTGGTGATCTATTTTACAGATAAAGAAATTAGGAATAATATTGTGCAGAACTCTTTTAATTCCAATTTGCAATTTCATGGAAGAAAGATTTGGATTTTCAAGGAGCTCCCGCCCAAGATGTTAATGGAGAGGAAGAAATTTGGCTTTTTAGTGACTGAATTAAAAAAAAGAAATATCCTATTCAGGTGGGACATCCCAGTTGGTTTAATATTGAGATATCAAGGCGTAAGATATCAATTGCACACTGTCGAAAAAGCGGAAGATTTTTATCAAAAAATTCTAAAAATGAATTTAACACCTTTAGGCATAATACAGGATAAGCAAAAGGAGTTGGAAATAAAAGGAAAACATCAAATTATAGAGGCTGTGATGGATAAATTGTCTTTGGACTCCTTGGAGACCCCAGCTGGACTGTTTATAAATAAGAGAGCAGTGTCATCCGAACCCAAGGTGATGAATCATCAAGTCACAGACAAGTGCGCAAATCAACCAGTTGATATACAAGTGATGGAGAAGAAAGATGAGATGATAAAATTAACCCAACAAGAACAATCCACAAAGCAGAATGAAAATCAACCAGCAGATATACAATTGGTAAGCAAGAAAAGAGGATGGAAATTCAACCCGAAAAAGAAAAAGAAAAGAAACAGATCTTATAGAAACAGCAATTTCCAAACTAAGCAACAGTGAAGCCAGGCGCTTTAAAAAATGAATGAATATTAGAAAAGACAGTGGTGGCGAACAATTGTCTGATACTATCCTGAGGATTGTGGCAGATCTCTGCAAGGCCATGATTTTGGGAAGTGGAAAGAGCCTCACTTTGTTGGATTTGAATCATCTAATTTTTTCTTATTTACCTTTTTTTTCTCTTGGAAATATATTATAACTATTTTGAGTTATAAGGCAGGAGAGTTTTGCCGGGGCATGCAGAAGATCTGGATGTTACTCAGTAGGATGACGGGAATTAACAATCCTGATGAATACCACAACTATAACCATACGGATATATTCATAATTATAATGTCACTCGGGTGGTTGTTTTTACTTTTATACAGGTGTGAGGATATCTACTACTGATGGGGGCAGAAGATGACTGAAGATTTTGAACAAACTGTTGCACCAGCATGTTATTTTACCCTATTATGGGTGATGGATTTAACAATCTAGTGGAAAGACATCAAAGAAGATATTATATGGATCATAAACTTAAAGTTATTGTCTTTTCTCTTTTTATATAATGAAATGCATATATAGATATGTGTATATCTTAGTAAAGTGGGCAGTTGATTATATTTAGAATCGTATTGCATGATTTTGTAGGAATTGAAGGGCTGAAAGAGGTTAGTTTACTGATTGTTATAAAATGGGATGCATATATAGATATGTGTATATTCTAGTAAAGTGGGTAGTGGATTATATTTAGAATTGTATTGTCTGATTTCAAGTCATATATTTAGAGGAGTGGAGGAAGTGGACAGAATTGAATAAATTTGGTTGCAGGGAGAAGGCCGATTTAAAATGTTATATTAATATATATAAAAGATTAAAGGTTAATTTGTAATAATACTCAATAAGTATAGGGGAGGAGAAAAAGGGCAGATTACCGTAAAAATGGGAGTTATAAGATTAACAAGTTAAGGGTCAGTATTCCGAGAAGGGATTAAGGGAAAGGGAAGATATTATGTATGTAACTAGTTATGAAATAGCCTATTGTTGTGAAGAAGTCACAGGGGGGGTTGGGTGGAAAGGGTGGGTTAGGGAAGGGGGGGGGGAAAAGGGGGGAAAAACTTGTATTTGAAAACTTTTTCAATAAAAAAAAAAAAATAGAAGGGGAATTGTTTTGATTAAGTTAATATGAGTAAGCTTTTTATAAGATGGTAATAGTTGAGATATGTGAGCCAAGATTCAGAAATAAGTGTTATGGCAAAAATAGAATACATAAGATTATGTTAAAAATGAACAAAAAATTGAACAAATTTATGACCGGATCAATGCTCTGTTCCAAAAAGATGATTTGTATGTTTATTTGTGTGTGTGTTTTTTTTAAAAAAAATATTTTTGCAAAAATAAATAAATAAAAAAAGAAAAAATAAAAATATGGAAAAAACATTAAAAAAAAAACCAAAGAAGGAAACAAAAAGATCAGAACAAATCCTCACATCAGCCAATACCCACACAAGCAGGAATTAACACCAGACTAATGATCAAACAGTACTCTAATCAAGATACTATAAAGGAGAAACCACACCCCCAACAACAGTGGTAGGGGAAGGTTCGGTATATAGGGGTTATGTTCTGTATATCATGCCAACTCTGTTTTGAATGCCTATCTGACACACAATTTTTTTCCTGGCTATTCCTCCTTCCACATCACCAGGCTCATTCTTGGCTCTGTATATCTTGGAGAGGAAACCCATAATGTTTGAATTAATAACACTTGACATTTTTCCATGCCAGCTTCAGTATTGCAGAAAAATCAGTTTGAAGATGTGGTTTTGATCACGGACCAGATTCCCACTCTAACCTATTCTGTTTTTCTTCAGGCATAGAGGTACACTTGAATCATTTGGTTTGAAAATCATATAAAGAACTCTATATATTATTGAACTTTAAGTGCACATGACTTTATATCAAATTATTGTACAGAGATACTTCATGTAATACAGGCTACAGAATGAGAAGCTGGAATGAAACTATAGGTTTCATATGGGTTAGGACTGACTGAATTAAGCATTAAGCAGATTGCCTGCTGGAAATTTTAATTGAAAATTACTCAGGCAACACAATCTTGGACAGAAAAACAATTGCAAGAGGAAGTCCTATTGAATGCTGACAAATTTACTTGTAGCAAAATTGTCTTTTTTCACATTAGACAATAATTGCATTGAACTGCCCAATTTTTTTTTCTTTTAGCATCTATGAACTGTGTTATTTCATTGGCTAACATTAATTTCTTTGTAAAATATCAATGTTATTTCTATCTATAGAGTGTCACACTACCATGAGACTAAAAGAAGCTCCCCCTCACCCAGTTTGTAGACCAATTTGAATTGGGGGTTGGTAACCCAGATTTAATAGTGGTGAGCTAAAATGATATTACTGAGTTGAGTAAGAGTCTCTTCCTCCCCATTTAGATCTCATAACCCCCAGGCACTTGGCAATAAAAGCCATAGTGGGAGTTAGCAGTGCACGTCTGTGTATGGTTGTATTTGCACAGTACACTCAATGACAAACTAGCAAAGAGAATTGTAATCCAATGTATTGTGTGAACCAAATATATAGTAGCTCTGTGAGGTTACGTTATGGTTCATATGAACCCAGAAAGCTGGATTAATGGAATAAACCTCACAATGAATATGCATATTAACACAGTTCCTAAAAGCCCTGTGGTTTTTTTTCTTCCTTCCTCGTTCCTGAATATTTTCTTTTTTTTAAAAAAAAAAACTTTCTTTAAAAAATTGAAATTACAGGTAGTCCTCGACTTACAACCACAATTGAGCCAAAGATTTCTATTGCTAAGTGAGAAATTGGTAAAGTGTGTTATGCCCCATTTTACAACTTTTCTTGCCACAGTTATTAAAAGAATCACTGCAGCTGTTACATTAATAACAATGGCTTCCCCCATTGACCTTGCTTGTCCGAAGGTCACAAAAAGTGATCACATTATCCCAGGACCCTACAACCGTCATAAATATGAGTCAGTTGCCAATGCATCTGAATTTTGATCGCACAATCATGGAGATGTTGCAACATAGTCCTAAATTTTTTCAATGTCATTGTAATTTCGAATAGGCACTAAATGTTTTAAATTGAGGACTATCTATATTACTGTCCTTTGGGATGACAGGAGCTGGAGCCACATATCCGGAGAATCCTGTTTATGTATTAAAAGCATAGGGTAAATAAGCAGTTATCATTGAAGGAATTTTGTTCTATTGTGTGTCATGAGGCAGTTAGGCTGTTTTCTCAGGGAATGGAATGAAGAAAGAAGAATGAACTCCAGTGATGGTCATAGCACAAATCTGGCAAGGAAGTCATTCATGGATACATATTCAATAGTTCTGGCACCATAGTTTTATAAGGGCCAGTAGGAGGCATTGCAAAATGTTAGCTAAGGTGTACTAAAGAAATGTCACTGCAACGAAGATGAGAGTCAGCTGTTGGTACCTTCAAAATTACATCCCCAAGAATGGAAAGCAGAGAAAGCAGGTGTTATATGTCAGAGATGAGTAATTATAGTTTGGTACTTTTTACAAAAAAAAAAAAAAAAATGCTGGCATTCAATGACTTAATGTATGAGCTGACCTTAAAAAGGGCTCTGTAAAATGTTAAACCTTTACACAGAATGATGATGGTAAATTACTGCATACAATAAAACAAACGCAACTTACTAAATAGTCACAGAAGAGTTTATGCAGTGAGAAATGATAGAGGCATAGATACTTTTGCATTAGCTCTCTAGAAACTTTCAGGCAATAAAAGCATATTCTTTATTATGAATTACTGTACCTGATTACCAACAATCCTTACTTTAATGAAGCCGTTCCACTTTGGTGTCCTTAAGATGTATTGGATAAAAACAAAACATCTAATTATGACCTTTGTATCATAAAAATTATAGGTAAGAAAGTTGTTTTTTTAAAGGTTGCTTTCTAATTATTAAACAGCATGTTATTTGTAAATGAAACTTCATTTTTCTCTTCTTGATCAGGTCTAAAGATTGGCCCATACCACTAAAAGCAGCAACATTTTATTACTTTTTCTTAACAAGTTTCAGGTGGTGGCATCTAGCCCTTTTGATTCTCACATAAGTTCTCTTAACATAAGAGTTAAAATAAGAGAGACACACCATCTGGTCCCAAGTCTCGCAATGAAGGTTCAGAGCAGATGAGATTATTTGATCCCAAGTTTCAAAGGAGCATTTTGACAGTTTTATCAGACAGGTTCCATAGCTGGTAAGCTCTTCAAGTACAGCAGGCCTTGCCCTTTGCACAGAAGTGAAACTAAATGTTGAGTTTCCACTCGGTTCCTGAATCATTTACAATAAGACCAGTGTTTATTTCCCTCAGATATATGTAAATGAATTCCTGTGCAGGCCTACATGATAAGCAGTATCTACCAACAGACGGATTTTTATGAAAAATGCAGAAGCCCTTTCTCCCTTCTTTGCCTCTGGTTGTCTAATGTTAAGCCATTTGTTTTGCTAGAACTGCTCGATTCAATGTATGCAGCAGACAGTCCTCCAAAAACATTAGGTCAGGTGAGATCTACCTTGCCACTAAACAACATTACAATAATAAATAACAGAGTGCTACTCTTTCAGAACACTTGAATCAGTTGGCTAATGGGTTTTGACAACACAGTTCTAATTTCCTAAATTGTGCAATTACACTAATTCTACCTGCAGGCTAAAGAAAAGAAAAAAAAAGCTAAGGTTTAACTCACTGAATAAATCTGATGACATGCTAAGCCTCTCTGTTTTGTTAATGAGGATTAATGTAACACGAACTCCCACTTCCTTCTCCTCTTTAACAATAGGGTATTTTTCCCTCAAGGGTGTACATGCCATCTATATCCTGAGTTAGCTTTGATTTCCTGTTAGAGCGAACGTGAATTTGAAATGTGCCTACGAAGATGTGCCACAGAATTCTGCCTGAAAGCATGTAAGTGACAACAGGGAAAATTTGGAAAGTACAGGGCAGCTTTGATACTGTCATCACCAGCTCATGGGTCAGATCTGCATCTTTTATTACAACTATCAATCAAAACACCTCCCTGACTCACCCCCAACTGACACCAGTTGTTAAATGCAGATCCATGTACTGCATCTATTGCAATTATACAACATCATTAATTCCATGCTAAAATGATAACAGTGAGGAGTTCTTGGTGCTCCCTGAGCTTGGTTGTTTTCTTGCAGAAGTTTCATTCCCCAAACTAGGCAACATCATCAGTGTAATTGTAGGAAGAAATATCCTTCTGGGTTCAGCTCCAAGTGAGGAAAAAGACAATGGAAACATGGAGACTGCTTGGAAAGATGGTTTAATGGTGGACAGGATCACATGGTTTGAGTTCCTGAACAGAAAAGGGACGAGATACAGTGAGTCCCCGGGTTTTATGCTTTCTCTGGCTTTGAACTTCCTGGGGCCCAGAAAGAGTATCCTGATCGGTTGTCAGACTCCCAAGTGGGAGTCTTAGCTAGCCTTGCTGGCTGATGTAATCTTCCCAGGTGCCATGTGGTGAGTTTCTGTCCTAGATGGGTCCCATTGTGTTGCAGATGTACTTTGACAAAGGATTGGGTTTCTGCCTCTGGCCCATTAACAAAGGGTGGGGGGCAGGAAGGTGGGAGTTGCTTTGTCTTTAAAATATGTTTCTCCATTTCTCAACCAGGGAAACATAATATTCTGCCTTTTTAATATTTCCTAAAATATTTCATTCTTCCAGGAAAGGGGTGGGTACTAACTTCCTATATCATTAACATTGTTACATCAGTGACAAATGATGTTACCTAGTTTGGGTAATGAAGCCTGCAAGAAAACAACCCAACCAAGGACCCCTTATTTCAATCCTGAGCTACAAATATTCTTTTATTAATGATAATAGTCTCCAATACATCTTGGAAAACAAAATCCTGCTGCTGAAAGTGAAGTGGGAGATAGGGAAAACCTCCTTGCTTCCTGTCTGCACACCCAGGCAAAGAAATACATTACTCTGAGGGGGAGGGGGGAGAGATGTTTATTCATTGATGTTTATAGAAACATAAACTAGATGGAATAAGTGCATGTTATGGAACATTTTGTGCAAATATGCTGAAGATGGATTGTTGAATACAGTTATAGCAGTATACTGTATGATGGAAGTTAGGCATGTATGAAAATAAAATAGAATGCTTAGCAAATTGGTTCAGCACTGCATAGAAAAAAGACAAGGAGATGCAATGTGCCCATTGTTGTTTCAGGAGTTCATGGATAAATGTATATGGTGATGTAGCAGACAGCACCAGAAATGTCAGAAGTGAATTTGTTGGAGAAATGGATGCACATATACTTTTACATGCAGATTATTTGTTTTGGTTAATTTAAATTATTTGCAGTAAATGTTAAAAAGTGTTAGAAATTTAACTGTTAATTTAAATTATTTGCAGTAAATGTTAGAAAGACTGAATGATGCTACAAGAAATATGTATGAAGCTACATATGAGAAGCTACAAATATATCTCAAACACAACTCAACTATAGAAGAGGGGGAGAACAGTTCTAAAACACATAGATTTGACCTATGGTGTGGTCTGTAAGTTAAAAAGAATATAAAGGCCTTTGCATTATGCCAACAAAACAAAACAACCCTAGACAGGCAACTTTGAGTGATACTTTTCAAAATGGCCACCTTAAAATCTCAGTGGAGTTTAGATATTAAGAAGTTTATAGAGTCAGGAGAATATGAATACAAATACTCAAGACAAAAATACTTATGTGTAGCCCAGACAATTCAATTATTTGAAAGAAAAATGTTCAGGGGAAAATGAAATGCTGTTGAGGAGAACCATTTGATATAGTTAGCCCATTAGCATCTGCAACAAAACTTATCCAGGGTATTCGTAAAAGCATAAAATGCATCAGACTATCTCTAGGAAGAATGAATCCTCAGTTGTTTTTTAAGGCATAAGGTTGTAAATGTAAAGCTAAGTGCAAAGCTAAAAATGTTTTTCCTAAGTATAGGAGATTTATTTAACACATTGCTAGTTTACATGATTGATTCTGCAATGGTTTGGAGAATATTATTATGCCATGCTATTTTTTTAATTGATGCTCTTTTATTAGCTGGCTTACTTTTGAAAATCCATCAAAGAAATAAACATAATTGGTATGGTCCAGAGAATTTTATAGTCCCACTCTGATTTGTATATAAGAAACTTATAAACACACATACTTAAGAGTCAATCTCCTTCACCTGAGAGCTTTGCTAAAATTTAATTTAATGTTAATCATTCCAATGAAAAGAAAAGAGAAGGAGAATGATTGAGGGTGATAGACAAGGGCTGTTGTTTATCCTTTCCTAGTTTTGACAAATGTCAATTGTTCTAGATTGGCTAGTTATACCTTGCCTTTTTCCTCATAACACAGTGGCTCTGTTCCACAATGGTCAGAGCTAGAAACCAGATAACCATATTTTAACTTAGCAGGGGAATCTACCAGCTGGAGGCCATGATAAGTTAGAACTTCAAACTATTAGTGTGGCCTAAGCAGAGGAATTCATTCAAATGCAAAAGAGATTTTGAAAGCCAGCTTCATTCCAGCTAATTTATAAATGGATATTTAAGTAGCTTAAGGCTGCAATATGAAAGCCTTACATGGAGTAATGTAAAAGGAAGGTGTCTAGGTATCCATTTCCTTGTCCATGTCTCATCTAGAAACCAAAAAGGCAGCTCTAAAAATACTGTTCTCATGCAAAATTCATTTTAACTATGAGAAACATGTTGTTATGAAATGGGTATTAACACAGCAACCTGTCATAAAGACAGGCTTTGATTTGCAATGATGAATCAGAGGAGAAAGCAGGAAAAAAATAGAAACAGGAGCCTTGTCAGATATGGGTCCCTTGTTTCTCAGCCCATAACTCAAATGGCAGAGGCAATTTGATTGCAAAGTGATTTTTTCTCCCCAAAAGATAATTGGACTTTCTTGTTGTTGTTTTTCTTTAAAAACATTTTGCTTCACATCCAGGAAGCTGCTTCAGGTTTTCTGAGCAGAAGAAATGTCTCCGATGAAAAGCGAAATGTTTTCAAAGTAAAAAACAACAACCCAAAGTCCAGTTGCCTTCTGGAAAAAAAAAGCATCTTTGGGATGAAATGGGAAAGGATGCTGTGTTATAAATTGTTGAGCCAGTCTTGTTGTTAGTGCAGAACCTCAAAGAGGCAAAGCCTCAGCAAGCATTGACTATAAACTATCCTGAGGCAGACCAATCTGTTGTGGCCTTTTTTTTTTTAAAGGAGCAAGATCAGGGCAACATATGTGTTGTAGTAGGCCACTTCTTTTAATTATAAAATTTATTATAATTTTTTTAAAAAATATGGACCAGAAACTCTTTTACGATGCACATTAGAACTGCAGAAAAAATAATTACTACCAACCTGCCTTCCATTGAGGACTTGTATACTGCATGAGTCAAAAAGAGGGCTGTGAAAATATTTACAGACCCCGCGCATCCTGGACATAAATTGTTTCAACTTCTACCTTCAAAACGACATTATAGGGCACTGCACACCAGAACAATTAGACACAAGAACAGTTTTTTCCCGAATGCCATCACTCTGCTAAACAAATAATTCCCTTAACACTATCAAACTATTTACCAAGTCTGCACTACTATTGATCTTCTCATCGTTCCTATCACCCACCTCCTTCCACTTATGACTGTAACCTTGTTGCTGGTATCCTTAAGATTTATATTGACTGTTTCCCTATGACTATCATTAAGTGTTGTACCTTATGGTTCTTGATGAATGTATCTCTTCTTTTATGTACTCCGAGAGCGTATGCACCAAGACAAATTCCTTGTGTGTCCACTCACACTTGGCCAATAAAGAATTCTATTTTATTCTATTCTATTTAAGGACTTTAGTACATTATTTGGGCATTACTTTTTTACCCTCTGCCATTTTGAGCCATTTGAGATTCATAAAGGACAAGTCCATTGTTCCCTTTCCAGTTGCAGGTGTATTTTTTTACTTCCTATATGCAACTCATTCTCTAATTTTAAAGCTTACTGAGATGGAAAAATGAGAAAGAGAAAGGCTCAGGCTCTTGCTATGAGCTGGAAATGTCACTTCTAGTCATTCCAGATTTTGTTTTAAATGTTAATGTTCCTGAAGTGAACAATTTTCAGTATTTCTCCAGCTGTTATGGGATCATTAGCACGCACATTCCTCCTCTCAGCCAATCTAATTTTATTACTGTAAGTTGTACCTATAGCAACCAAAACACAGGTTTTAAGACATTTAATGATGCTGCTGCCATATGGCATCATCTATGTAGCAGAATTATTGTTGCAAAGGAGGATATATAGATTACTAGATATATTTTTCTATGGAAATATGCATTTATTGTAGCTTACTGTCAGTGCACAACTTAATCTTTCTACTCTCACACAGATGCCTGCAGGAGGGTGAAAAAGTCAAGATGGCAGCCATAGATTCGTCATCAAAACTCTGAGCTTTTTTATATGCATGGTGTTTCAGTGGGAACAAGTTTTAGCCACATAGTTGTGACTGTCATTTTGTCTGTTTTGCTTCCCGCTCTGTGGACACCATGGACATTAATTATTCAGTGTGTACATTCTTTGGCTGCTGTTTGTATTTTGAAAT
The DNA here is from genome assembly GCA_022577455.1 of Arizona elegans. NCBI lineage: Eukaryota > Metazoa > Chordata > Lepidosauria > Squamata > Colubridae > Arizona > Arizona elegans. The sequence goes on along the minus strand of JAKOOJ010000008.1, from coordinate 8,691,739 downwards.
GGTCTTCCATTTTGATCATGGCCATGCAAAGTACTTGGATACTGCAAATATTTGCAAATATCACATGATTTTTTTCTATAATTACATTTAACTTATTCTGCTCCCTTAGAAAGCCATTTGAGTAGTCTTCTTTACACTGAATAAATCTATCCCTTTAGAAATCAGAGATTAAAACTTTAAAAAAAATAAGTGTCATCAACTTTTACAAACATTGCTTCCTCTGTACTGGAATTTTTGTAATCTGCTTACCCGAGTGACTGAAGGAAAAGCAAAAATTAATTTATCTTGAAGTGGGTGAGAAGATACAAATAATTTGCAGGTGCCTTTCCTAGCCTTTGCCATTTTCACAGGAGGACAGAAATGCAATCCCAGGAAATCATTCAGTTCAGGGGTGAAATCTAATTTTTTTCCCTACCGGTTCTGTGGGCATGGCTTGGGGGGGGGTGTCCTGTAACTGAGTGGGCGTGGCCAACTCAATGTCACTCACAGCCATGCCCACTCAGTCACCCCTCCCACCAAGCCACGCCCACAGAACCCGGTAGGAAAACTTTTTAAATTTCTATTCTGCCGGCGTGTCCTTACCTTTCTCCTGCAGCTCCATTCACCCGCCCCATTCCCCAGAGTCGGGGAATGCACCATTCCCTGACTCCGTCCTTGCCGCAGAGCCGCTGTCTGCTCGCCCTTCGCCATGCAGCTCTGCCAACCCGCCCCATTCCCCGACTCCTACTGCTCACCTTTCTCCCATGACTGGCTGTCAGGGAAGGCAAGCGGCTGGAGTCGCTCACTCTCCTTCTTGAATGAGCCGCTCTGGTCCACATGCCGGCTGCACAAGTGCACATCCAACCTGCCGCTGATGAGTGAATTAAATAAATGGTGTGCACTTGCGCAGCCAGCCTGTGGACCAGAGTGGCTAATTTAAGAAGGAGAGTGAGTGACTCCGGTAACTTTTGGCCACTTGCCTTCCCTGATAGCCAGCTGCGGGAGAAAGGTGAACAGTAGGATACACCGCGTGGTGAAGGGTGAGCAGGCAGCGGCTCCACGGCAAGGCTGGAGTCATGGAATGGTGCATTCCCCAACTCCGGGGAATGGGGCGGGGGGCGGGTGGGTGGAGCCTCCAGCTGCCATTGCTACCGGTTCTCCAAACCACCGGCCATCATCGCTACCTACTCGCCCGAGCCGGTCCGAACCGGGAGCATTTCACCCCTGATTCAGTTGCTTAAAGAAGTTGCAGATTACTGCTACATTTATGCTCCTGAGCATCCTGAAGAAGATTTTTTGGATTCCAATCTGAAACAACACCTATCTATCGATCATCTATCTATCTATCTATCTATCTATCTATCTATCTATCTATCTATCTATTTCTATCTCTGTCATCTATCTCATGGGGCTTACTGGATAAATTGTTGATTGACTTTATTGACTTTATAAAAGAGAAAAGGTGCTATACAAATATTTTTGACACAGTTCATGTGTTTAAAGCCCTGTATTGTGATTATATATTTATGTATCAGATGTGAGTAAAAATATTTTAAAGCCTCTTTAAAATATTCCAAACATTAACACTTGTGCAATAGAAGAGCCATATGGCATAAGGTTGACAAAAAGCAGTCATGCATAAAGAGCCACTGAATTTTGGGTGGCACCCTGTCTGTTACTGAAAAATGTGATTCCATGATGGACTAAAATTTCTAGCCTCCCACATCAGATTGGCTTGGGAACTGAAATCCAACACTTTTCCAAGTTAAGAATGCAAACCAATATTAGTTTGATAAAACTACTATCATACCATATAAGACACTAGAAGGATTTAAAGAATTGTGAACCCGACTAGAATATAAAACAACCAACTTCCCATCTAGGTATCTCTTTCAGAGAGCAGATAGAGCATGGACAGGAATGATTTAATAGTGAGATACTGCTTTTCTGTCTTCCCTTCTTTCTCTTTAATTTCAATTCTCTTTAAATTTGCTGTATGTGAAGATTTGTAGATCACTATTTTTCAAAAACTTCTATTGTCCCATGGATGGAGCTAAAATACTATCCATTATAGACAAGCTTCTATAGATTCCTACAAGGATTGAAGTTGGATCTTGCACTAAGTCACAATGCTTGTTTCTTTTGGTTTACTATATTGTAAGAACTCAGGTACTTGCTTATAAACCATTGTTCAAAAGCCATGATGATAAGTTGCCAGTAATAATATCAGTAGATACATATATGCTGTCAGATACATATAATATCAGTAGATACATATATGCTGTCAATAATATCAGTAGATACATATATGGAGTGGTGAGATTCAAATAATGTAACAACCAGTTCTCTGCCCTAATGATTTCTTCCAACAACCACTTCACCAAACTGCTCAGAAAGTTAACAACCGGTTCTCCCGAAGTGGTGCAAACTGGCTGAATCCCACCACTGCATATACGAAAGAAAGAAAATGCCACACACACAAATGATGGTTTGAATCCTTTACTGGCACGAACTAACACCCATAAAGTAATACAGGAAGATTTTGTTGGAGCTATACTGTACTGTTCACTATATTTTCTAAGAACTAGTTTTGGATTTACTTATTTGAAGTTATACAGAATCAAATCAGTTTCACTTGGGACCACTCTGTAAGCCATAGCTTATACACAGCCCCACACTAACTTACAGTATGTGAAAGCCAAATCTATGCATATATTCAAAGATCTATATATTGTGTAAGTATTATGCAGTCAAAACAATACTGCTATACCCTGGCTGATATCTGTATTCTTAGGGAATGCCCAAAATGTTGATTATTGTGGATATGTCTTCCTCTTGTGCTATATCCATCACCGGACCATGGCGATCATGTTGGCGATCCTATTTTTATCAACAGCCGCACGAAAAAGTGCTGCCGAGTTTTGTCCAAATCAGCTCCTTAGATTTTGAAGCCATGATGTGGATATGTAGGGGAACACATTCTAATATGATGGAAAAGAGAAAGACCGGCTGACAACAAGCAGAAGTTCTTCAGAATATAATATTCTGACATAAGTCTTGCTTATTCTTAAATATAAAAGCAATTATTCTGTTTGTTTGTGCTTTATACATGTATAATTTGCACAGTGGAAATTGTAGTACCATGCCTTGGTATTTCCATTTATTTGTTTGTTTATTTATTTGCTGAAATTCATTTGCTGTGGATGCACAGTTCTTCCATGCATGACATTCTTCTTTATTTTAATAGAGATGACAACTCTATGAATGCTAAGATTTGCATGTCTGCAGCTGCCGTTTCCAGTAAAGTGAATTTCTATGGGAAATACTAGATGTTTGTCATGGAAATCAGAAGAAATATTTCTATTTGTCTTCTTTTACCTCAAAATTCTCTATAGTGAGAAATGTCTTATATGGGCACAGATTCCAGGTGTGTATCTAGTTACAACAATATAATTTAACAAGTATTCATTGATCCTCCAAGGATTTGATTTCATTCTGCAGTTTTCCTTAATGTGTTGAAATGAAATTGTCTCCCAAGAAATTTGATTCTAGTCCATATCATCCCTTTAGATCTTTGGCATTAATCTAAAAAAAAAAAGTGTAACTTTACCTTGCAGAAATGAATTGTAAAGAAATGCACTTTCCTTTTTATTTATTGCACAGAATATGACTGTTTTTTAAGAAAATTAGGCTGTCATTCTTAAGTCCTTGGAGAAAGAGGGACTAATATTTCTAGTAAAATGTATATTAATCCAAGCTGGATCTCCAGAGCAAGAGACAAGTGAATGACAGCTGCAGAATCAATGCAATTACTTTGTGATGTATTGTTTGTTTTAATGAGGAATCCCAAGTTAATATCCTTAGCAACCTTAAAATATATCCTGAAAGTTAAAAACAACACTTGATATATATAAAAAAATAGGTTTTACAAAGGAAAGGCATTGACCAGTAATGTTTCATTCATTGGCTATAAATACTTTTATCAATTCACAGACCTTAAATTCATTTACCAATCTTAATTATGGTTTGTGCCATATCATAGGCTGGGATTGCAGATCATGCTAAAATATAAATGGTAATTTATAAATCAAAATGACTGGGCTAACACAATAGTTTGAACAGAAACCAAATACAGTAAAACATACATGATTTGACACAATAAACATGTCATAGCATTTTATAGATTATATAGGACTGCAGTAGTAGAAAGTTTTAGTTTAGTTTCCCCTTCAATGCTTGAATATAAGAAATTTTTATCATCAAAAAATTATGTCCTTGGGCAATATGAGTATAGATTAGTTGCCTTGTCTTTCAGAAAGCTAACTGACAACCGAAAGAGACTTTTCTGCAAAATTGCTTTTTGGAAATTTAAACCTAAGAAAAATGAATGAGGGCCTAGAACAGTGATGGCGAACCTTTTATAGACCGAGTGTCCAAACTGCAAACTAAAACCCACTTATTTATTGCAAAGTGCCAACATGGCAATTTAACCAGAATACTGAGGTTTTACTACCTAAAATAATGATAAACAAGGCAGAGTTCAGCTAATTGTTCTAAGAAAAACGTGATAAACGCACTTTTATGCCCCACATTTTTTCCTGCTTTTGAAATATTATGTTTAGCAACAATAAAAAAGAAAAACTTTTGTAATATCATTTCTCTTTCCCTCCCTCTCTGTTTCTCTTCTTTCTGTTTCTCTCTTTCTCTCTCTCTCTGTTTCTCTTTCCCTACCTCTCTGTTTCCCTCCCCCTCTCTCTCTGCCTGTTTCTCTCTGTGTTTCCCTCCCTCTCTCTCACTTTCCCCCATCCCTCTCTGTTTCTCCCTCTCTTGCCCTCTTCCCTCTCTTTCTCTTTTTCCCTCCCTCTCTTTCCCTCCCCTTCTCTGCCTGTTTCTCTCTCTCTCTTGCCCTGCCTCCCTCCCTCTTTTTCTCTCCCTCAGTTTCCCTCCCCCCTCTGCCTCTCTGTTTATATCTCTCTTTCCCTTCCTCTTCCTCTTTCCCTATCCCCTCTGCCTGTTTCTCTCCCTCTTTTCCTCCCCTTCTCTCTTTCCTTCCCTCTCTCTCTTTCCCTCCCTCCCTCCCTCTGTTTTTCTCTCTTTCCCTCCCTCCCTCCTTCTCTCTCTCCCCCCCTGGGGGGGGGGGAAGAAACCCCTGAACTGGTGCTGGGTGGTGGGAATCTGACAAGCCCAGGAACAGCGCGTTGAAGCTCAGCTGGCCGGCAGGGAGGAGGGGCATCTCAACACAGGCAGCTCTGCAGGAAAAGCAACTGACCAGATGTCAGCTGCTTTTTTTTTTTGCTGAGCTGACACAGGGTCGCATTGTGGCTCCACGTCATAATGGGCTTCAGGAGGAGGGGACCTTGTCTCCCCCAGTGAAACACATGATCTTTTTCTTTCGCAAGAAGTTGGAATTGATTGAGTGAATTTTTTTTTTTTTTTTTTTGGTCTCACAAACTTTTCCCCCTGCAAACGAGTGTTGTGATGGTGCACATGCCCACAGAGAGGGCTCTGTGTGCCACCTCTGGCACACATGCCATAGATTTGCCACCACAGACCTAGAACGTGATAAAGCTATAAGTCTGTGTCACAGGAACATTCACCTGGCCATTTCACTATCCTTGGAGCACAAGTGAAAATTGTTTTAATTTTTTATAAACATTTTGGTTACATTTAAACTCTCTCTTTTTACAATCCTGTAATCACTTAATTCGGGATAGAGCCAGTGGAACTGGATGGAGCTGAGCATTTACTGGCCGGATGCCCTTCCTGACGCCATGTGGCATTCACAGCAGATTTTTTTTTTTCCGCCCTAGGAGAGAAACATCTACCACTACCCAGGATTGAACTCTCAACCTTATGGGTGAGAGACGAGCATCTTCACCTCTAGGTCACAACACTGCCTTTTACAACACTGCTCATTATTTGGTTACACTACACTATCCTTAATACTATTGGTTTCCCTTCATGAATCTGAAAGATTTTTGTTGAAAAAATTTATTTGTGATGGGTGCTTTTCTATATTTTTGTTTAATGTTGCATGCTTGCACCTATAACAGGCAATCCTTTCTATAGAGACAAATCATGCTTTCTGATGCCTTTTGTTTTGCTGTTTTAATTTCTTGCCCAATTAACCAGTAATATATTCTTAGTACATTAAAGATTTTATTGTGCAAACAATGCTGCAGTTATACATATATTAATTATAACCGAATGAAAGATGACCTTAATTTCCTTAGAGAATCAGTATCTTTCTTTGGGCTCCCTGAAGATCAAATTCATTTATTCATATCTTTCTGGGAATTTATAAAACTTCTAAGTAGGGCTGATTCTCACTATATCTGGAATATATTTTCATTCAATATAACCCTCAAAATTCTTATTTTCTGCTACTGGAAAAGTCAACATGGTATTTATACTTTGTCAAAGAACCCATCTTTGATGATATGCTTCTTCCCACTTCTCAAACTACAATAGTAGCATTTAAGAAAAAAATTAGGAAGAGCAAAGAGATTTGCATCCACTGGCTATATTCCATATCAGTACTGTTTAGAGAAGGCCTAAAGATAAACTTAAGTATAGGTGGGCACATCCACGTGTACTACTTAAGATGTTCTTGTCCTGTACTCATGTGGGATTAAGAATATGCTCTTCAAATTGAGATGCTTTTGGTACAATTATAGGCTCTAGACTCTAGACAGAGTACCACATCTTCCAATTGGTCAATTGCTGCAGTGCCTTCCCATTTTTCACATTAGGAAATTAAGACCCACTTAATTTCATTGTCTGTGGAAATTGATCTGAGTTATATTTTTATGTCCTGTATGTTATTTCCTCCTATCTTTTTCCTAGCTAGGCAAGAACATATTAAATAAACCCTAAAGAGTCAGGAATGACTGGCACATATATGCAAGAGGAACCTTTATCTTTACCTTTAAAGAAGTCAAGTCTTCCCAATTTTTTCTATCTACCTCATCCAGGTCAATCTTCTTCTTCTTGTGCCATGTCTGTCATTGGACATTGGCGATCATGTTGGCAATTAAGTGAAGGATGCTGCATTTTTCTGGGTATCGCATCACATGTCCAAAATACTCTTAACTTTCGCTTTTTAATGGCTTTGATTATTTCCCTTTGCTTTCCCAGGCGGCTTATCACCTCCTCCTTCGTGATTTTGTTAACCCACCTTATACGTAACAGCTGTCTGTAAATCCACATTTCAAATGCTTCTAGTTTCTTCAAGTGGTTTTCTGTCAGAGACTAACTCTCTACTCCATAGAGCAGGATAGAAAAGATGTAACATCTCACAAGCCTGATTTTCAGTCTTAGGCTTATGTCGTGACTGCAGAAGACCTTTTTCTCTTTGAAGAATGCTGTTCAAGCTTTCTCTATCCTTGTCTTTACTTCACTACATGTCCCAGCTTTCATGTAAATTAAAACCGAGGTACGTGATCTTTTCAACTTTTTCTAATGGTATTCCTTCCAAATTTATCAGTGGTAAATTAATTTTATTTAATTTACCAGTTGTTTGCTGACGACCATGATCTTGGTTTTTGAGGTGTTAACCTTCAAGCCATATTTTTCAGATATTTCTGAGACTCTGTTGATGAGGAGCTGAAGGTCTTCATGCTTACTGGCAAGCAGAACTGTACCATCAGCATATCTTAAATTGTTGATCTGAACATCATTTACTTTGAGGCCAGCATCAATGTTTTCCAGTGCTTCGTTGAAAATTGACTCAGAATAGATATTAAATAACAGAATACAGCCTTGTCTGACCCCTCTTCATATTTCAGCATCACCTGTGTATTTTTGGCCTAGTCTCACATTTGCTACCTGATGCCAATATAAATTCTTTATGATTCGGATGTCTTTGTCATCTAGCCCCACTTGTTTCAGGATTTGTAATAGTTTGCTGTGTCTTATTTTATCAAATGCTTTTTCAAAATCGATGAAGCACAGGTAAACACTGTATCCAGGCCAATAGGGAGGGCATATTCCAGGTGTCCAGGCATCGGTTGGAACCCTGACAGCAGGTCCTCCTTAATAAAGAAACTAATGGGACAAAGAAAGAAGGCACTTTCTGTCACAGCACCTGTTCCATGGAGCTTCATATACTGTACAGGTAGTCCTTAACTTACCACAGTTCACTTAGTGATTGTTCAAAGTTACAATGGCACTGAAAAAAGTGATTTATGACCATTTTTCACACTTATGACCTTTGCAATATCCCCATGGTCACATGATTTATATTTGTATGCTTGACAACTGACCCAGATTTATGTCCTTAGGTCACATGATCCCCTTTTGCGACCTTCTGAGAAGCAAAGCCAATGGGAAGGTCAGATTCACTTAACAACCACGTTACCAACTTAATAACTGCAGTGATTAGTTTAATAAATGTGGCAAGAAAAGTCCTAAAATGGGGCAAAACTCACTTAACAAATTTCTCACTTAGGAACATAAATTTTCAGCTTAATTGTGGTTGTAAGTTGAGGACAACCTGTACTCCCCTTCCATGAGATTGGCTCTGCTGTCCTTTCAAAATGCATTGAAAACCTGGATTTGCTCCAAAGCATGCAGAGTCAGGAGTTTAAATGGCCTGTGAGATGTTGCTTTGCAGGATGCTTTCTGGGTTTATGCTGCAACTCGTGAAATATTTTTTTTTTGTTATATTGATATTTAGCTACCCAGAGTTGCATCTGAAGGGTTATGCAAATTGAAATAGTGATAATAATAGTTATTTCTGTTTGTTTTCCTGTCTTTCAGCTTTCAACCTTCCATTTAGTTTCATAAACTTGAAATAATATATTTATTTGCAGTTAAGCCCATTAGCAGATAAGCCAACTCCATTTTTTTTTACCAATATACCATGAAAATTGTGCCACCTGCAAATAAGGCAACCCTCAAAATTTTCATGTTTTAATTTTCACAATTGTCTTATCCAGGGGTAATGACTTTTTTATAGTATTTGATAAAAAATCCAAGGGATGGCTTTTCATGGCTGGACTTATCCATGGATATATGCAGGTATTTATTTATTTATTTATTTATTTATTTATTTATTTATTTATTTATTTATTTATTTATTTATTTATATGCCGCCCCTCTCCGAAGACCCAGGGCGGCTACACTCAAAAAATCACTATAAAAACACTTAAAAATTAAAAACATTAAAACCCATTCACACCATTCATGGCCGGATCTCGTCAGATTGAAAAGCAAGATCAACGGCCCCAGGCGTGCCGGAAAAGCCAGGTCTTCACCGCTTTTTGGAAGGCCAATAGGATAGGGATGGTCCAGACTTCAGGAGGTAACTGGTTCCAGAGAGCTGGGGCAGCCACAGAGAAGGCCCTCCCACACGGGCCCGCCAGCTGGCATTGTTTAGCTGACGGGACCCGGAGGAGACCAACTCTGTAGGATCTTACTAGTCTCTGGGAGCTATGCGGTAGAAAGCAATTCGAGAGTGGCAATCCCTTCCACACTGAGGGCAGATTCATTCTGTCCCCTGCCCAGCCCCCAGATTTCACTGGTTCCTGGACTGCCTCTTTGCCTCAGCCTGCCGAACAAGCGTCTCTTCGAATTGGAGAAGGCCATGCTGCGTCTTTAGCCTCCAAGCTGAACAATCGGAGGTCAAGGTTTCCCAGTTGTTAATGTCCATTCCCAGGGCCTTTAGGTCCCTCTTGCAGATATCTTATATCCCTCTGAGGCACTTTCCCTGCACTAATTCTCCATACAGGAAATCTTTCGGAATCCGACCATCAGCCTTTCTCACGACATGCCCCAGCCAGCGTAGACGTCGCTGTTTCAATAGTGTATACATGCTAGAAATTCCAGCCTGTTCCAAGACTGCGCTATTTGAAACTTTGACCTGCCAGATGATGCCAAGAATTTGTCGGAGACAGTGCACATGAAAGGTGTTCAACAAGGCGGCATTACCATATATACTCACAGATAAGCCCATTTGCAGATAAGTCAAACCAAATTTTGGGAGGTGTATTTTGGCACCTAAAATTCTTGGTTTATCCACAGGTTTAGGTTATGTATAATAAAAAGACTGGCATTCCCACTCATTTTGAAAAGTTTGATAAGTTTGTCATTTTCTCTCATTTGATTAAGCAGAGCAGTATGGAGATTAAAAAAGATGTTGTCTATGAAGATTCAGTCATCCAGGTCATGGTTGTCCCAAAGGTCCTTTTCCAAAAGGCAACTGGACTTTGTTTTTCCTTGAAGATGTTTTACTTCTCAGTGAAGCTTGGAGGAAGTGAAGAAGCTTCACTGAAGAAGCTGAAGAAACTTCTTGGATAAGAAGCAAAATGTCTTCAAGGAAAAAACAAAGTCCAGTTGCCTTTTGAAAAAGCACCTTTAGGACAAAGTAGGCGGTGGCAACATATATTCACTGACTAGGCTTTCTCCTACTTGTTATGGAGGATCGAAAGGCTTCCTTGTCAACCCAGGAGCTCAGACTACCACATCTCTGGGATGGAAGCACACACAATTTTCTTTATTTCTGGGCTGCTACCCAGAGACCGTCTCGATTTTGCAGCTCACATCTGAAAGTCCTAGATTTGAGCAAATACGAATTACAGCCTGGGAAAAGCTAAGAAATTCTGTTCAATTATTCAGGAAGAGGATAATTAAACTTTTAAAACTCTACAGAAACAATCTTATGCCAACCAGACAGCTCTTTAATTATCAATCCAATGAAGGAAAAAAGTGGTTTCAGGCTTTGATATTTTTTTTCTCCTTTAATCTAATTTGCATTCCTTCCAATTGAATATCCAGACTTAATCTGTGCGGCTGTGAGAAAAAAGAAGTGCCACAAACACCTGTTTATTTAATAATTAAGGCTATTGTTAGCAGATCTTGGAATAAAAATCCAGATGCCTACTATATAGCTGCAAAGAACTAAAGATTTAGTCTACATATAGATACAGAAAAGAATAGACTCTTTTTGGCTAGTGATAATCTGGATTTTTTTTCTAGCCCAGATCCTCTGTTTAGTTTTAGCAAAGTTGAGGTTACAAGTCTATCCAACATGCAAATAAGCATTATTACAAGCACAAAAGTTGAAGTTATAACAATAGTACAATACTTGCTTATCCCAAAATATACAGATGTCAGAGAGGTGGAAATGTTGATGATGTTAGAATCAATGCTAAAGCATGCAATATTTTCCCCATTTAGCAACCAAAATTGGGACTGGCAGCTCTGTCACTAAGTGAATCAGTCACTAAGTGGAAAGTAATTGGGAATGTGTTTTCCTTTCCCCCACTTCCTCACCTTTTGGAATGGTGACTACGTGCGGGGATCTCTAGCTCACAACAACTGCCTGTAACTAATAAAACCAATCGGTTTCATATCTTTTACTCTTATTTTCCTCCTAAAGATTTTACTTCAGCTTTCCTTTATCTGCACAAGACTGAGATGGAAACTGAAACATCTTTAAGCGTGTTTTGCAATATAGTTTCATTTTTTGCTAAAATAATGCATCCAGAAAAACGTACCCATTTTTTTTCTGATCTTCTTATGCCTTCACTCTATTTTCCAAATATTTAACCCTGTTTCATATGGTAATCCTCAATCCAATCCAACAGTCTGAAATAATTGAATTAAAAAGTTATTTAGCCCATATGTATGGCCGATATTAGCGGATACACATCTTTCCTATGAGTTCTCTAAGCGCTTCAAGAAATACAGTTATCATATTGCATTACTGCTCCAATCTGTTAGAGGAAATACCCATTTCATAAAATTCAAGTAGAAATATTTTTGAAAGGTTATTTGCTCTAAAGAGACTGATTAAATATACTTTGCCAAACATAAATGGGAATGTTGAACTGTACCCAAATGCTGTGATTAAGAACGCTATCCAATCTTTCAACAGCTTCATTCTTATACTGGCCTGGTGCCCAAATGAAATAGGCAGGATGAAATATAGCTTGTATATTTACATCAAATATCTTAGGCTAGTTACCTCATAACCCCCGTCCTTTTAAACTTTTTAACCTTTACTTTATTCCACCATGTTTTATCTGCCTCTTTTTTTATTAAGATATAGTATTTTATATGGTTTTTATGTTTTAAACTGTACACGACCCAGAGACCCTCTGAGAGTGAGATGGGTGGTCTCTAAATTTGATCAAATAAATTAATTAAAAAACTTAGCTTAATGTTTCCCCCTCCTCTTTTCAAAGTGGTTTTTTTTTTTACTTTTCCTCTCTGATAATTGCATTTTGCGTGCAACCATTAAAATCCATGACATACAGTACATAAAAAACTGAAATCAATCTATATGAAAAAGTAACAGGACATTTCCTCGAAGTAAGTTGTCATCATTTTATTAGCATGATATGAAATGGGAAAAGATCATATCTCATGGCTTCCTCTGTCAGTTGTCTAAATGGAAATGACTACTTCACTATAATATCAATGAAGTTTCTGTTTAGTTTAACAATATATGTTTTTCTAAAATAATATCTGCACAGATGAAAGGTTCCATTGGTGGAAGAAAATGGGATACTATGAAAGAGAATCAAAAATAAATTTCCCCTTGAAATAAACAATAACATTTAATGTTTTCTCTGCATTTAAATATTGTCTCAAATCCACTAGACTTTCTTGAACACCATTTGCTACTGACTCATATTCATGAAGCTTAACATTACCCACAGTCATGTTCTGTTAACATCTTCTTGTTGTCTGCATCATTGTCCTATTTCATTCTATTCACATTCTTTTTTTCCTGCCTCCCAAATTTTGTATTTTGATTCATTCTGCTATCCCCAAAATGGAAGGATCCAAACATCCATTTCCAAGATATGTATGGCTTGTTGGTGTTGCTGGATCCCTAAATTGTGTCCAGCTCTTTGCAACCTCATGGTTCACAGCACTCTTCCCCTGCCCTCCACTTGTCTTCCAGAGTTTGCCCAAATTCATGTTCATTGCATCAATGACACTACCTAGTCATCTTATCCTCTGCCGTCCCGTTCTTCTTTTCCTTTCAATCATTCCTAAAATCAGGTTCTTTTCCAGTGTGTCCTCTCTTCTCATTAGTGGCTGAAGTATTTGAGTTTCAGCTTCACCTGTATGGCTATATCTGTGCAATACATTATTAGACTATTAGACAAACAAGCCAACCATATTTTAGCCTAATATGCAATACAAGCCTGGCAATACTATTAGCTGATGGTTCAATATGTTGCATAAAACCACAAAATGAGGTTAATTGAAAAATCTGAGAGTCAATTAGCAATGGACAAGTTTGTTGCAAATGTAGCCAGTATATGGAAAAACTAGAATTGATTCCCGCCACTCCCCAGTACCACACAATTGTTTGAGAATTTGGAAGGGGTGTTTTTGTCTCTTCCATCTTATATGAGATAAGCAAATCCTTGAGTTCCCACTGATGTTGGATCCTTGGAAGCTTCTATTTTCTAACTAGAAAAGATGAAGGGATTTATTTTATGTGAACAATTAGATAATTGCTAGAAGGAATTGTGTGATTGACTTGGCCATCTGAAGACCATTTTTTGTGGATTGCCAATGCAGTTGAAATGGGCACTTAAATGTTTTAAAACACAAGCATTTTGACTACCTATTTTGACATAACTCACACCACAAAATCTGCTATATAGCTCAATCACAAGAAGAATGCACACAAACATTATGAACTCCTCCTTCCAAGCAAATTTGATAATATTGAAGCACACCTGGAACTGAGTAACATTCAAATTAGTCATTTTTAGAGAAATCTACAAGTCATGATCATAAAGTTGGTTTTACGTGAGCTAATTCAAAAGATTATTTTATATATCTGAATTGCTCATTAACATCATTGATTTTCTTCCCACAGAAAATATCTACTTTCAAGATAGTTTATGCAGTTCCTTGAAGAACAGAATTTATTCAGAAGAACAGAAGCAACAGAAAGGGAGACGTTTCACTGTAGGTGAAAAATATAAATTTCTGTTTAGAAAGCCAAATGAATAAACTTGGATCCATTCATTCTTTTGCAGAGACTATCCAGATTAAAATAACAAGAGGAACAAAAGAAATCAAACCTTTGGTGTCTACTATCACCTGCACAACCAAAAAGATGATATGGATGGTGCCTTCAAAAAAGCAAACAGCAAATCTTTCAAACAGGCATAAAGTGATGAAAGATTTTAATTACCACATTCATGGTCCATCCAGGAAATTCATGACTTGTCTTGCAAACCGCTTTCTCTTTAAGAAGATGATGAACAGCACACAAGGATCACATGCTGATCAGCTATCCTGTCAAATCTATAAGAAAACAGATTAGAAAACCAAAGCCATGCTTCTTTAAATAGGTTCAAAATAAAAGGAAAATAAACTAAATAAACTGATTGGTATATCAGTTGCTCAGTGATGAAGGAAAAATGCAAAATGCAGACAAAAAGTAAGGGAGCTTCTACCGTGTTTCCCTGAAAATAATGCCCTGTCGTATATTTTTTTGAACCCTGAAATAAGCGCTTTACTTTATTGCTATGCGCTCAAAAGCCCGATTGGGTTTATTATCGGAGGATGACTTATTTTGGGGGAAACAGGGTAATATGGTTTGGAATAGTATGAATTCCACCAGAAAATAGTGAAAATCAAGAGGAAAAATCAGGGTTGAAACTTGAGACTGAGAGAAACTTGATCAAGAAAAGCCTTTTCAGTTTGAATGAATTTAAATCTACATGACCAGATAAATGGTATTCTAGGGCACTTATGGCTTGGCCAAACATTTATGCACTCTCTTTGAGAAAACCTGGAGAAGCGGTGATAGTATTTGATAGGTGGAGGAAATCAAATATTGTCTATTAAAAATAGGAATAGAACTGAGGAAGCCATGTAGAATCTCATTATCAGGTTGACCCAGTGAAATACAAGTAAGAGGAAGAAGCAAACACTGGTATAATAGGCAGACAATGTCTATGGAGGTAGAGGGAGAAAATGCTTGATGGAGAAAGAAAACAATCATAGGTTCCACAGCCTAACTTCCTTTCCCATAGAGTCAAAATGTTGGTGCTAGTTGTTTTGTTCTTTGCTGTTTACACTGGAATGGAATTCCAACAAATGACAAAGGACACCTGTAAATATATATCACAAAGCTGAAATGAATTAATATTGACAGAGATTACTGTAGTAAGCTATACGTACAGATATAAAATACAGTGGTTAAAAGTACTGAATGAGTGGTGGGTTGCTACAGGTTTGTCCTGGATCGGGTGAACCAGTAGCAGTGGCAGCGGGAGGCTCCGCCCACCTGCCCAGACATCTCTGCGCATGCGCAGAAGTGTCATGCACACCGCGCCTGGTAGCAACGGGATTTGAATTTCCCTACTGTAGTGAATATGTTAGATATACATGTGGCTAAATTGAAGGATTTCTTAAAAAAAAAAATGTGTATTTTTTAGAATGTTAATTTCCTCAATTATTAGTTTTGATAGTTACTTTATAATGATTATGGCTTTGTTTTACATAGTGGAGTAATGAATAAATACTCTACGCATTCCACAGAAGCAAAGCCATCTCAATTGTTATTCTTTTTCTTGCGCAGTCAGTTCAGCTAAGAGTTCATGTCTTGATTCGTAATTACCCAATTTATGATAGGCAGGGAATAGATGTAAATGTACATCTAGTTAACACCGTGCTCCAACTAAGAACCAGGAATATTATAACTGCATTGCATTTTGCAAGGTCTTGCCATTCTGTGCAGAGGCAATATCATTGCAACATGTTTGTCCATCCAGCTCTTTCTGAAAAGATTAACTGAGCTAAACCACAAGACTAAAACATTTGTGCAAAACAATTGCATTGAAAGCAAAGTGATTTGCAAATTACACAACTAAACTCTGACTTGCTTGCCTTTAGTAAAGAAATTAAATTGAAGTCCCAAAGTACTTGGCTTCAATTCTTGAACTTAAATGTGTACATCAGTGAATAAGCTGGCTTTCCCAGGTTTGTACTTCTGTTGCTGTCATAATATTATTTCTTCCATGTCTTTATAAGCTATTGTGACAGCCAACAGCTCTTCAGGACCTTAGGGAGTTTGCCTTTCATCATCTCTTCCTTTAGCTTTTCGGTTAGAGAATGAAAGTAGAAACTTTACAGGCTAAACATATTTTCTGTCATATTCCCAGATGAAGCTTCTCTGACACTACCAAAAGATTACTTTTAAATATCCAAAAATGAGTTTCATATAAAAATAATTCTAATGGACATTGACACCAGCAGCATTACTGAAAGATAAAATGTGATGAGGGATGAAAAAGCAAGGAGTATATATATAGGAAGGAGCCAATTCTTCTTGAACTGCCCCTAAAAGTATAAGTTCATAACTAGGGGGGTAAATCAATCTTTCTTAGAGGCACAAGTACTTTCTGTGGCTTGTAATCTTGTTCATCAGGTTAGGTGCACCAGTTTTACTCCCTTTTAAGGGGCTGATACAAGTCAGTGTTATTTGGGAATGAGAGATCCTATCCTCAGCCCCCAATTATGTCGAGTGCCTCAGGATTCAGTGCTCTCTCTATTTCTGTTTAATATCTACATAAATCCTTTGGGTCCACCCCTGATGAAATATGCAATGCTGTGAATGCCCTGTCCTGGTGCTTGGAGGTTTTTGCTATCTGGCTAGGTAACAATAAGCTTTACATGAATCCTGGCAAGAATGAGTGGCCTTTTAGGACCTTTTCTATCTGGGACTTTACCGTCTTTGCTACTAGCTGGGGTGGCACTCTCCCAAATAGACCAGTGCACAATCTGGGGGCCCTTCTAATCTCATGACTCCTGTTCGACTACCAGGTGGCAGTCATGGCCAGGAGGGCCTTTGCACAACTTTGCATTCTCCACCTGATGCACCTGTTCCTGGATTATGGGGTTCTGCTCAGTGGTGAAATTCATTTTTTTTATTACTGGTTCTGTGGGCATGGCTTGGTGGGTGTGGTGTGGCTTGGTGGGCGTGGCTTGGTGAGCGTGGCAGGGGAAGGATATGCAAAATCTCCATTTCCACCTCACTCCAGGGAAGGATACTGCAAAATCCCCATTCCCTCCCTACTCCTGGGGAAAGGATATTGCAAAATCCCCATTCCCTCCCCATTCCTGGGAGAAGGATATTACAAAATCTCCATTCCCATCCCACTCTGGGGCCAGCCAGAGGTGGCATTTGCCGGTTCTCCAAACTACTCAAAATTTCCGCAACCAGTTTTCCAGAACCTGTCAGAATCTGCTGGACTTCACCCCTGGTTCTGCTCACAGTTACTCATACCCTGGTTATCTCCCAAATGAACTACCGGAACACATTCTACATGGACCTACTCCTGAAGAGAACCTGGAACCTTCATCACACTACACTTCTGTTCCATGTGCTGCTTTCATTGTTGGCTTGCTTCCAAGTCCAATTCAAGGTGCAGGTTTTGACTTTAAAGCTCTTTATGGCATGGGGACCATTATCTGAAAGACCGACTCAATTGCATCTATCCATTTCATCAGGAACAGCAGGAATGGCTTGTTGAGGATCCAGTCTGCAAGGGAGTTTCATCTGATGGGAGATTTCTGCTTTTTGGAACATCATCCCAAGGTAAGATTAGCCCCAATCTTGTAGAGGGCTCTTAAAATATTTTTTCCCAGAAAGTCTGGGGATCCCCTATTGAGGGGGATGTAATATCCCCCTTTTATGATTTTGTTTTACTTATTTTGCTTTATTTATGTTTATTAAAAGGTTTTATTGAAAGTTTTAATTCTTGATTTTATAGGACACTGCCCGGAATCACGTTGTGTGAGGTGGGTACCCATATAAATTTGACAAATGAATGAATGAAGAATAGATACAATTCAAGTAACCAAGATTATTGTCATGCATCGTAGGGGAAGGGGCTGGCGTTGAAGACAGTTCAGAGACTAACATTAGTGAAATACGTGCCAACTGTTTTTTTTTATTGCTTGTACCTATTGTTGCTGCTTTAATATTGTGATTTTAAATTTATGGGGGGGTTATATTCATTATAAATATAAGAAAAATAAGTAAATAAATTGTTCTCTTTCTTTCCACCTTTCTCCCTACTGTTTGTAAATGTCAAGTCAGCCACTAAGATGCTACAGGTCATCTCTGTTCTTATTCCAGAAAAGTTAGAGTGGGTATTATTGACATCCATGTAGATTATGAAGTGTATGTAAATCAGGGCAGGAGGTGACCAAAAGATTAAGTGATATGAAGAGAAGATGGGTGGTAGCCTTAATCCATTGTGATAAATAGATAGGTTTATTCCGTGGAAATAAGGAATAAAACATTTTAGGTGTCCTTCTCAATAGTTCATCTATTTTTCATAGTTATTAGAAGTGTCAGAAATATAAAACTGGATATTATGAATAATGTATTAGCTATCCATTCCCCAACTGACTTCCTTCTCAAGTTATTGAAACTGATTTCAAAGCTTCCCCAAGCTGAAGATGGGTGTATATTACACAGTACCTCTCCAATCTAGCAAATCCCTAACTGAAAAATATAATATTTTAGTATGTGCTCCAAGAACAAAGATTAAATGAACTCCCCCCAGCACTAGATGTAAGTAGGTCATCAACTTTAATGAAATGATCATTGGAAAAAGTAGTTACAAACCTAGGATATTACCCCATCAGGTCTTTTTGTACCTACATTTGAACATCAAATATAAGATAGATTCTATACTGAACAATTTGATGTTATAACCTTGGGCTTTAAACTCTCCAGAGCACTGAATTCATAGCTTTGTCACTGAGGCAGTTTAAATTGCTTGCTTAGTTCTTACTGCATTGAAAGTAGCACATGCAAATGAGTTATGATATTTTCTCTTTGAAAGTTAACTATGGTACGTATTTGAAAAGGTTTTGATTTGATCATTTCTTTATGCATTCAGTTTAGCTTCTAACTAAACTGAAAAAACAGCACCTTATGAAGGTTTCAAAAACCTTCTATGTTGCCTCACATGAAGTTATGCTGGGAAGAATAGTGGGCAGCCTTCACTATTTTGATTCTTTAGCTCTCCTTTTGAAGTTTGGCCCCACGGTCTTGAAATATAGTTGTCAAGTCTTTGAAGAAATGCCTGTCCAAGAAACTAAGCCATAAAAAAAAAGATGTTTTTGGGAAGCTGAGGTTCAGAACGTCCTTGGTTCAATTACAAGAGAAAAAAAGTGCTCAGAGTTTTCTATTCCATTTAGTTGCTTTGCATTTCCAGCTACGTATGCTATTACCTTAATAAAAAATTGTATAAATATGAGAAGAGGCACTACACCAAACACATTGAGAGCATAGCTTCTTGTTCCAGACTCTGGGGAAAAAAAGATTTTGGAACAGAATAAGATTGCTTTTTCTTTCTCTTAAAAATGTCTTTGATCATTTTAATTCTGTGTTCATAAAATTCTTAAGTCTTCTTTATCAATTGTGTCTCGATATATAATATTGTCAAGACACCACATCCATCTTTATAAAGAGTATGAATGTTTTTTCACCTTTGTAGATAAAGAAGTGCTGGCCATGATCATTCTAATCTAAATGGTGATGATTTTTATCAATATCACTGTGTCTTCTATTTTTGTCTCTATATTGTATTTGGAATATCTGGGGCAGATGTTTTCCTACTCTTGAAATCCCCCCACCACCACCATTTACCCTCCATAAAAGAGCTGAAATTTCCACCTCATCAACTGGTGACATTGTGTTTCCATACGGTCTTCTCCAGCCACCTGGAAGGTTGGGAATTTGAACTTTTGCTGAAGACTTTCCTGCTGTATAGGATGTGTGTATATGCACATACATGCACAATTGCATGCCTTCAAGCCAGTTTTGACTCCTGGCAACTACCTAGACAAGTTCCTACAGTTTTCTTGGCAAGATTTCAGATGTGATTTGCCATTGCCTGCTTCCTAGAGGTTAGAGAGAAGGACTGGCCCAAGATTGCCCAGCTACGTTTGTGACTAAGGCAGAACTAGAACTCACTGTTTCCCAGGACCTACTCTGGTGCCTTAACTAGACTGCACCCAACTGGATTTCTATAGGATGAATAGTTTTTTTTTTTATCCTTTCCCACTACTGGGTAGCTTTATGCAGCTTCATTTTTGAACTCTCTGATTAGGTGCAGACAGAAATTGCTCTGTACCATATAAATGACTGATAAATGCAATGGTTTATGATATTTGTATTTTGATGGTGTCACAAATTTCCAGTGTAATTTGGTACAAATTCTCTCTCTCTCTCTCTCTTTCTCATTTATTATATTTGTTTGTTTTTATATTTATAAACAGCTTTTCATTCAGCAGCGTTCATAGTGCTCCTGTTCTCACTTTTCCCCCCATGCACAATCCCGTGAGGCAGAGAGGGAATTCAGTTGGTTCAGACTGGTTCGGGAGAACAGGTAGCACCGACAATCAATTGGCCCCGCCCACCTGCCCCCGCTCTATCCTGTCCTTTATTTCCTGCTTTGTAGCTCATCTCAATCGCGCGGCACAGCTGATTTCCCCCCCCTCGCTGTTCTACTTACCTTTGCTGACTTGGAAGGTAAGCAGTTGAGCTTCTAAATGCTCCATTTTCAGTGCTGTGTGCAAGCACTTTAGGCGTGTGCGTGCAAAGTGCATGCACGCCTAACCAGTTATTAAACTGGCAGCATTCCACCACTGCTGTGAGGTAGGTTTGACAAATAGAGGGTGTCTGTCAAAAGTTTCTCAGTGAGCTTCCATGACTGAATATGGCCTTGCACTTTGCCTCCTCACCTTGGCCACTGTACCACACGGACTGTGAAAATGGGAAGACTCATAACTTTCAACAGCATTTCCTGGAAAAAAATGAAAGGAATGATGATGATACAGAAACATTTTTATTTTTGCTTCCTTGCTGTAGGAGGCTGTCTGATATAGATTGAATGAGGTTTGAATCTGGGGCTTCTGAATCACATTTAATATAAAAACATGACTTTTTACTGATAGAACTTTATTTATTCAAAGGAGGAAGTAAAGTGGCTTAGCCCACCACACTCTGAACTGACCCAATTCTTTGAGCTATCAGGCAGTTTTCCAAAATTATACTTGTTCCATCTATCTGAGAAAATTGCCTGCTTTTTCCTCAATCTGTGCCACAATAAATGTTTTCCATTTGTGGGACAGTGGGGTTCTTTTGATAAATGACAGGCTATAAGGCAAGGCAAAATAACAAATGCTGCAGATCCTAGGGAAGGACAAGTAAAATACATAAAAGTTCAAGGGTGCTTTTGAAGACAACCATTATTTCCTGGAACAGTATTCATTTACTCCTCCACAGGATATGGAGAATGGATGTTGGCCTTAACTAGTTGAAGGAGCAGCCTCACATGTAAAACCTGTTGTTAACCTTTAACAGATCCTCTGGCTGTCAGGAACCTATTAAATTAAGTAGGAAGCAACTATTGATGGTTCTCAAAACATACAATTCACTGAGGTTGAAGTAGTTGCAGAAGACTATGATCAATCAGGAAATAAAACTGTTGACAGAAGGCTCAAGACTTCAAGACTGCCTTGGAAAGGAGAATTTTGCTGGGTGAAGACAAGCTGCTTATTAGCGTCAGGTTAGGATCAACTGCTCAGGTGATGTGTCTAATGACACCTGCTGGGAATAGAAACTCAGCTCTTAGACCTTGGTAGAGGACATCTTGTTCATCCCAGGTAGGAAGGAGAGAGCTTGATACCATATCGAGTAGTGGTTAAAAGTCTGTAAATCCTTTTGAATTTTCAATACTTCTGCATAAATATGACTTAAAATGTGATTTGTCCTCTCCACAGATCCTAAAATTAAATAAATGAACACAATTAAATGAGTGAAAGACATTATGCTTCTGCATTGATTTATTAAGGAAAATGATCTAAGGCTACAGATATGTGTGTAGCAAAGGTATGTGAACTTTTGTTTTCAGTAACTGGTATGCCTTCCTTGGGCAGCAGTAACTGCAACTAAATGTTTCTGAAGGGTTCTACTTATCTAGTTTTAGGACTTGTGTGAACAGATCACATTTTAGGTCACATTTATGCAGAAATATTGAACCCTGAAAAGGATTCTCGAACTTTTAAGTACCACTGTAGTTCCTTTGTGTTGATCAGTTTCCATAATTGTGAAAGGGCATTTCATATACATTTCTATATGTGTCTCATTCAAAGCACTGCCCACTGAGTTCAGTGGAACTTCCTTCCATTTAAGAAGTATAAGATTACAGCTTTAATCTAGCAGGATTACATGCTGTAGTGGGATTCAAATAATTTAACAAAGGGTTCTCTGCCCTAATGATTTCTTCCAACAACTAGTTCACCAAACTGCTCAGAAAGTTAACAACTGGTTCTCCCGACGTGGTGCGAACTGGCTGAATCCCACCACTGATTACATGCCATCATGGCTTGCTGGATGAGCCATAATTTATTGATTTGTTACAATACATTAACCATAAACCATGATTTACAAATCAAAATATCAGAAAATCAGAATAGCTGGATTCATGCAGTGTTCTAAACCAATAAAGTGGGTTTTTATCACAACAGAAGGCAAAGACAGTCACAAGGATGGCTCTTATCAAAATGACAAAAGCAGTAACTGGCCATTGCGATGCACGTTCTGCCTATTTGTATCTGTGCGCAACATCAGGATGGAAAAACAAAAAGGGCAGAGCTTGTATTTGATTATCCCTCTCAATCCCTCTCCATCACTGCCCTCTCAGTTACTTCTGGCTAAGGACAAAGTGTGAATGCACCCACTCTTTACTCTCAGCCTATGCAGAAACTGTACAATGGCAGTTATGCAGTCACACAATCCTTGCAGAACTTTCCCTGTCTCTTTTGCCTGAAAGAGACAAGATAGTGATTTTCTTGTCACCTGGAGCACAACACATTGTAGTATCACATGTCTAATTAGTGATGGGTGAATTCCCTTTTAGTTAGTTTCTGAACTAATAGTCACAGTAATATGTATAATTCCAAACCCAGATGAGTTTTCACTGAACAAGGGACAAGGATAAAGGAGCTAAAATATCCCTAAAGATACGAAAATATTATATTGGTAATGACTCCCTCCACCCTCACCCCAAAACCTTATTTAATAAAGAAAAAACAATGGCAGTAGTGGAAGATGGATAGAGATGGAAAGAATAAGAATAAGAATAAGGAAGAAGCAGAGGTTGAGTAAGAAGATGGGACATTATAGGCATCTTTTGCTTTGGACTTAAATTCAGAGTCTTGAGCTTGAGGGGCTGAGAGACACATCTAAATGTTGAGAAATGCTGGGGGCACTTTCATGAGATGTTCGCAAGTGGCTTGACCATATCTATGTGGGATAGATATCCCCAGGATTTATGAAGAACAAAATATTTGCAAAGCATGGATTTACGAGAAGCCTTTTCCACAGAATACTCTTCATACATTCTCTTCTCTTTACCTTTTCTGAGCAGGCACCCATCATTTTTATTTTCTAAAAAAAAAACATGGATCCCATCTAAGATGCACAGACATCCTTGGAAATAAAGGCAGTATTGGAACCTGTTGTTTTGTTCTCAGCGGGTTTTTTCCCCTCCATAAAAATATTTTCAAAGGAAAAAGACAGGAGGAGGTAGGGAATATAGCGTGCGGCAAGATAAATCCCCCCAAGGACATTAGAATTCCATGTATGCCCAATCGAGGAAACAAAATTAAAAATTTAGTTTTACGATTGAACAGCTTGAGATCATCTAATTTTAGAAATAGATAGAAGTTACTGCAGGGGGTGTCATTTTCTTTATTTCACATTCTCAAAAATAACTTATGAGCTCCAAGCTACATTTATCAAGTTGCCGTGATAACATGAAATTGTGTTGCTGTTTTTATGGAGTGATGATGGAGGGAGATATTTGTCTGTCTTTTCTCTTGTTTTCTTCCTTAAAGGCCATTGGTAGTTGATGAGTTGTTAACAGCGCATGAAATAAGAGAAAACAGAATATTTCTAGGCATATCATGCCATCATAATAATATTATAAGTCTGGGTTCACACACTGTGCATAATGTGGTTTGTCTGATTTTGGGTTAATATATATTAATCCAGTCCTCATGGTTTATACCTATGTATAGCCACTGTATCATGGTTTACAGCCACTTTACTGATAGAATTGACTTTGCATTACTTACTACGGCTAAAAAAAAAAGTTGATTAAGATCTACGCAAAAGAGGAATAATCAGCAGTATGGATGGTGCAGTTACTACATTATAATTTGGTCCATGATGACTCAGAGGCAATCCTTAGTCAGAAAAAGTATAAAATGAGTTAGAGTGAAAAAGTTCCAGCTAAGAAGCAGAGAAAATTTTGGCTACATGTTCTCAGATTTTAACCTGGTTTAGTTTACATGTGCCTAAATGAGAGTCTAATATGTTACACACACCCTGCCCACTTGTTAAATTATGATTCAATGTCTTGTGTAAAATCCAGAAAATGTGCTAGTTCAATGAACAATTTAACTCTGTTGTGAAAATGCAACTTTGAATAATCCTGGGGCTATTTATAACTGAAAATTAAATTGTTTCTTAACTCAAGCTTGTTCCTTGTATCTTCAATGCAAGAAAAGATGGAAACTCTTTCATAAAGGGAAAAGTATTGATTTTATTTCTGCTCTCCTCTACTGACTGATAAAATAGACTAGATAAAGGGAACTTTGAAACAAGGTCTTAAACTGGTTTATTTCCTTAAAATGCTTGGCAGGTAAAGAGAGATTTGAAGCCAATTCAGCTATGAGGCATTTGACTGGGGAAGCAGGTTTCCAATATGTGCTTATTCCTGACCCGGATGGAAACAAGTGTTGATGATCCTAATTCAACATTCAGAACAGTGTGAATGGTTAGCTTAAAAACATTTTTACATCCCACAACAAACTCTCTTAGAAGAGGGAAAGATCATTTTCATGCACTTTCTCTTCCTTAAATAATGAACATTTGGCAGAATTTCAGGTGCATTAGAAGGTAATATATTACCTGACAATTCTGTATGCCCAATATTACCTTTTACTGGCAAAACTAATAGTTCCCTTTCAGAACTACTTTTCCCATAAATTGTGTATTCAGATCTCTGAGTACATTATAACTTGAGCCATGCTAATGTATGAAACGTGCTATATGGTCAGATGAAAGAGCTATACTTGTAAACATTCACTTATTTATGACCTGCTAGATCAGGATCTCTAAACTTGGCAACTTTAAGACTTGTGGACTTCAATTCCCAAAATTCTTCAGCCAACCCAATGAAACCAGAAGCAGAATATAAAAGCATTAATACCTTCCTATTGTTACTGTTTACTAGCATTCTAAGCCTTGAACCTTGCAATCCCGGAGATATTTGGGATTTATTTATTTATTTATTTATTTATTTATTCGTTTGTTTATTTATTTATTTATTTTATTGAATTTCTATACCGCCCTACTCCCGAAGGACTCAGGGCGGTGAACAGCCATAAAATAAAACACATACATATACAAAATTTAAAATCGAATAAAATGAATTAAATAAATTTGGCTGAATCGATACCCATAATTTAAAATACCCATATTTTAAAATACATTAAAAATTTAAAATTTACACTTAAAAGGGAGAAGATTTAGGCGAGGCCAGCTTGATGAAATAAAAGTGTCTTCAGCTCACGGCGGAAGGTGCGCAGATCCGGAATCCTCCGTATCTCTGGGGGGAGCTCATTCCAGATCGTCGGTGCCCCCACAGGGAAGGCTCTCCCCCTAGGGGCCAACAGCCGACATTGTTTGGCCGACTGCACCTGGAGGAGCCCCTCTCTGTGGGAGCGTACTGGTCGGTGGGAGGCTATTGATGGTAGTAGGCGGTCCCATAAGTAACCAGGTCCTAAGCCATGGAGTGCTTTAAAGGTGGTAACCAAAACCTTGAAGTGCACCCGAAGACCACCGGGAGCCAGTGCAGCTCGCGCAGGAGAGGTGTTACATGGGAGCTCCACGTTGCTCCCATAACCACCCGCGTGGCCACACTCTGCACCAGTTGGAGCCTCCGGGTGCACCTCAAGGGGAGTCCCATGTAGAGAGCGTTACAATAGTCCAGACGAGAGGTGATGAGGGCATGAGTGACTGTGCGTAACGAGTCCCAATCTAGAAAGGGACGCAACTGGCGAATCAGGCGAACCTGATGAAAAATCCTCCCGGTCACGGCCGTCAAGTGCTCTTCTAAAGACAGCCGTGAATCCAGGAGGATGCCCAAGTTATGAGCCCTTTCCGTGGGGGCCAATGATTCACCCCCAATAGCCAGCGATGGCGCCAGCTGACTATATCGGGACGTCGGAAACCACAGCCACTCGGTCTTGGATGGGTTGAGCCTGAGCCCGTTTCTCCCCATCCAGATCCGTACGGCCTCCAGGCACTGGGACATCACTTCAAGGGCATCGTTGGGGTGGTCCGGGGTGGAGATGTACAGCCGGGTGTCGTCAGCGTACAGATGGTACTTCACCCTGAAACCACGGATGATCTTGCACAGCAGCTTTACATAAATGTTGAACAAAAGGGGCAAGAGAACCGATCCCTGCGGCACCTCACATATAAGGGGCCTCGGGGTCGATCTCTGCCCCCCTGTCAACACAGACTGCGACCAGTCAGAGAGAAAGGAGGAGAACCACCGTAAAACGGTGCCTCCCATCCTCAACCCTTCCAGCCGGTGCAGCATGATACCATGGTCAATGGTATCAAAAGCCGCTGAGAGGTCTAACAGGACTAGGAGAGAGAAACAACCCCTGTCCCGAGCCCTCCAGAGATCATCAACCAACGCAACCAATGCCGTTTCCATGCTGTACCCAGGCCTGAAGCCCGACTGGAACGGATCTAGATACGACGCTTCATCCAGGTAGTGGGGAAGCTGTCGCACAACCACACTCTCAACAACCTTCGCAACGAAGCAAAGGTTGGAGACTGGACGATAATTAGCCAATACTGCCGGGTCCAGGGAAGGCTTCTTGAGGAGGGGCCTTACCACCGTCTCTTTCAGGGCGGCAGGGAAGACACCCTCACCCAACGAAGCATTTATAATCCCCTGGAGCCAGCCTCGCGTCACCTCCCGGGAATCCAGCACTAACCAGGAGGGGCACGGGTCCAACAAACATGTGGTCGCGTTCAATCTACCCAGAATCCTGTCTACGTCATCTGGGGTCACAGGATCAAACTCATCCCAGATAACAGTCTCAAGACCTTCCTCCGTCACCCTCGCTGGATCTATCCAGTCAGAGTCCAGACCTGCCCGAATCTGAGTGATTTTGTCATGCAGATACTGAACAAAATCCTCGGCTCTTCCCTCCAAGGGCTCCTCCAGCGCTTCTTGGTGGAGCAGGGAGCGGGTCACCCTAAACAGGGCGGCCGGCGATTATCTGATGACGCAATAAGAGCAGCAAAATGGGTACATTTTGCTGCTTTTATCACCACTAGGTAAGTCCTAATATGAGATCTTACCAGTGTTCGGTCAGATTCAGAAAGACTAGTCCTCCAACAGCTCTCTAGGCGTCTTTTCTGGCACTTCATCTCCCTCAGCTCCTCAGTGAACCAAGGAGCCAGGCGAGATCGGCGCCGGGTCAGAGGCCGCAAAGGCACGACTCGGTCCAGGGCTCCAGCAGCCGCCCTATCCCAGGCGGCCACTAGGTTCCTAGACGAGGCGTGAGCCAGAACCTCCGGGATTGGCCCAAGCTCCATCTGGAACCTATCAGGTTCCATCAGGCGCCTGGGGCGGTACCATCTTATCAGTTCCGCCTCCCTGCAGTGGGGTGCCACGGTTCGAAGGTCAAGGCGAAGGAGCAAGTGATCTGATCATGACAAGGGCTCGATGACTATATCCCCTATCGCGAGATCACTCAGCCACTGTCCAGAGACAAAAACCAAGTCCAGTTTGTTTCCCCCAGTGTGCGTAGGGCCATGAATTAGTTGGGTCGGGTCCATGGCCGTCATGGAAGCCATGAACTCCCGAGCCACCTCAGACGCCTCACCCACGGATGGCAGGTTGAAATCCCCCATGACCATAAGTCTGGGGGTATCAACCGCCACTGCAGCAATAACGTTGAGTAGCTCGGGCAGGGCTTCTGCCACATGGCAGGGAGCCAGGTACGTGATCAGCAAACCCATCTGAACCCCGTGGCCCCACTTCACAAGGAGGGACTCACAACCGGCCATCTGAGGAACAGTGGTCTCCCTCGGCCTAAGGCCTTCTCTAATGATAACCGTTACTCCCCGCCCCTCCCCTGTGACCTTGGCTGATGGAACGCATGGAAACCTGGTGGGCACATTTCTACCAGACGGACCCCTCCCTCTGGGCCCAACCAGGTCTTCGTAATACCCGCCAGGTCCGCTCCCCCCTCATAAACAAGATCACAGATGAGGGAGGCTTTATTTACTACGGACCTGGCGTTGCACAGCATCAGGCGAAGGCCCGGGCCCTGAAGGTCTGTACTACCTGGAGAACGGGTGGAACCTTGGGGGCCAGAGCACCCTACCGCTTGAAGACAGCCGGTGCGTGCTCCCTTAACATGATATGGCCCCCTGCTCCCGCCATATCTACCTCTCCCAGACACAGTACCGATGGTAAAAACACAGTCTGGACCAGCTCGACCCCCTCCGGATCCCCCCCCGCCGAACGTCCTGGCCAAGCCCGACTCTCCCCCTAGTGGGTTATCCCCCAAACCCACAACCCTAATTCCAATCCCACCCCCCTCCCCCCTCCCCGAACCCCTTAAAAGCTTAGATAAGGACAATTTTAAAAAACCCGGGATTGCAAGAGAAATATCTACTGATAGCCTCCACTGATACAGTTATCCTCCATATGTTTATCTTTTTTTTTATTGAAAAAGTTTTCAAATACAAGTTTTTCCCCCTTTTCCCCCCCCCTTCCCTAACCCACCCTTTCCACCCAACCCCCCCTGTGACTTCTTCACAACAATAGGCTATTTCATAACTAGTTACATACATAATATCTTTCCTTTCCCTTAATCCCTTCTCGAAGTACTGACCCTTAACATGTTAAGCTTATTGAGTATTATTACAATTTAACCTTTAATCTTTTATATATATTAATATAACATTTTAAATCGACCTTCTCCCTGCATCCAAATTTAACATTTATTCAATTCTGTCCAATTCCTCCACTCCTCTAAATATATGACTTAAAATCATACAGTACAATTCTAGATATAATCCACTACCCACTTTACTAAAATATACACATATCTATATATGCATCCCATTTTATAAAAAGAAGAAAAAAAAAAAAGAAGAGAAAAAAATATATCTTCTTTAGTATCTTTCCACTGAATTGTTAAGTCCTCCACTCCCCTAAATATATGACTTAAGAATCCTTTTTCTTAAACTAATCAATCAGTAAACTAACCTATTTCAACCCTTCAATTCCTACAAAATCATGCAGTACAATTCTAGATATAATCCACTGCCCACATTACTAAGATATACACATATCTATATATGCATTCCATTTTGTAAAAAAGGAAAAAACAATAACTTTAAATTTATAATCCATATAGTATCTTCTTTGATGTCTTTCCTCTGGATTGTTAAATCCATCACCCATAATAGGGTAAAATAACATGCTGGTGCAACAGTTTGTTCAAAATCTCCAGTCATCTTCTGCCCCCATCAGTAGTAGATATCCTCGCATCTGTATAAAAGCAAAAACAACCACCCGAGTGACATTATAATTATAATTATATCCATATGGTTATAGTTGTGGTATTCATCAGGATTATTAATTCCCATCATCCTACTGAGTAACATCCAGATCTTCTGCATGCCCCGGCGAGACTCTCCTGCCTTATAACTCAAAATGATTATAATATATTTACCAAAAAAAAAAAAAAAAAAAAAATTAGATGATTCAAATCCAACAAAGTGAGGCTCTTTTCACATCCCAAAATCATGGCCTTGCAGAGATCTGCCACAATCCTCAGGATAGTATCAGACAATTGTTCGCCTCCACTATCTTTTCAAATATTCATTCATTTTTTAAAGTCCCTGGCATCACTGTTGCATAGTTTAGAAATTGCTGTTTCTATGCGATCTATTTCTTTTCTTTTTCTTTTCCGGGTTGAATTTCCATCCTCGTTTCTTGCCTACCAATTGTGTGTCTGCTAGTTGATTTTCATTCTGCTTTATGTATTGTTGTTGTTGGGTTAGTTTTATCATCTCATCTTTCTTCTCCATCACTTGTATTTCAACTGATTGATTTGCGCACTTGTCTGTGACTTGATGGTTCATCACATTGGAGTCGGATGACACTGCTCTCTTATTTATAGACAGTCCAGCTGGGGTATCCAGGGAGTCCAAAGACAATTTATCCATCACAACCTCTGTAATTTGATGTTTTCCTTTTGTTTCCAACTCCTTTTGCTTATCCTGTATTATGCCTAAAGGTGTTAAATTCATTTTTAAAATTTTTTGATAAAAAAATTGATATGCAATTGATATCTTATTCCTTGATATCTCAATATTAGGCCAACTGGGGTGTCCCACCTGAATAGGATATTTCTTTTTTTTAATTCAGTCACTAGAAAGCCAAATTTCTTCCTCTCCATTAACATCTTGGGCGGGAGCTCCTTAAAAATCCAAATCTTTCTTCCATGAAATTGCAAGGTAGAATTAAAAGAGTTCTGCACAATATTATTCCTAATTTCTTTATCTGTAAAATAGATCACCACATCTCTAGGCAATTGCCTTTGCTTTGCCAACCAGGAGTTTATTCTGTAAATTCTATCAATCCTACAATACACTTCATCAGGTTGAACCTTTAAGATCCCAGCCAGAATTTCAGAAGATATTTTCCTTAGATCATCTCTATTATTTTCCTGCAAACCTCTCAGTCTAATTGCATATTCTGTAAAATTATATTGAATCATTAAAACTTCTCTTTCAATCCTCTGTTGTACATTTTCTTCATTACCAATCTTTTGGTCAGTCTCCATTTTAGATTTGTCTTCCGAGCTATTATCCTGAATGTTTATCAAATCCTTTTTAATTTTTTGAGTCATGTCATCCAAATTCTCCTCAATTTCCTTCATTTTAGACTCTAATAATTTAGTCTTTGCATCCACCCGAATCAGAAAGCCTGATAAACCATTAGCAGCTTTTAAAATCTTTTGATTCAAAAAGTCAAACTTTGATTTGACCAATTCACCAATTTCTTTAATTTCCTGCTTAAATTTTTCAAGTTGCTGGTTCACAATCTCATCCCTTCTTACAATCTCTTCAAGGATAAATTCTAATATATTAAAATCGGGTTTCTGACGCTGGAGAGTTGAAATTTGTTGGCGCAATTTCTTGAGAGGGGAAGTTCCCCCCCCCATTTGTCCAGCTGTGTAAGTCCCGATGCCATTTCCCACACAGACAAGATTTAGCAAAAAAGAGAGAAGAAATAGAAAACAAAAGAACTTTCCCTTAAAAAAGGAAAAAAAAAACTTCTTTTCAATCAACAGCACAGGAGCGAGGTTTTATCTACAAATGTAGCCAGTGATATTTATTCCGCTACATTGTAGTAAGAAGAAACGGAAGGACTTTCCCTTTTAGTCCTTCTCCAGCCACAGCAGACGCCATTTTAAAAGGTTCTTTTTCCCTCTTTTCCTCTCCTCTTTTCTCTTAGATAGATTTTGGAAAGGTGAAATACTTGCGGTTCAGTATTAAGGGTCCAGCTCGTCATTTCTTTAATTATTCTGTTGAATTCGCAGGCTTGCTCTTGACGCCTGGCTCTGCATAAGCAGAGGTCTCCCAAAGCCCGGAGCAACGGCAGGGGATATGGGGCTTCTCATCCGCTCCGTCCCAAAAGTTAAAAAAAAAACTTTTGGGACTCTGCGGAGAGTTCTACCCACCCCTGCCAGCTCTATCTCCGTTTCCTCTTGGAAACGGAGTTTTTTCGAGCCGCCATCCGCTGTAACGGCGGCTCTGACAGGGAATGGAAGCTGACGATCCCAAAGGAACGTCTGGCGGCGGCCAGCAGCAAACCGGAAGCCCCTCCATATGTTTATCTTGTCCCTTTTTAAAGCCTCCTGCCTCCTTTAAAATCTGCTCTTCACTTTCTCCACATCATGCACCATTTTATAAATGTCTATCATGGTCCCCCATCCCATTATTCACTGACTAGACTAACTAGACTAAAGTACTGTTTGTGAAGTAGCACATTGTGGGAACCTGTTCATGCAGAGCTCCTATTACATGTGGCAATAGAACATGATACCAATGAGCATCATATCCATTTGTTCTTTTCTATAGCAATTTCAGCTTTCAACTTAAACAAGGATCCATTTTGCATTAGATTTTCATCAGATGATCTTATCTCATTGCCTATTGTTCAGACATGTGGCTGTTATGATTCATTACTTCCTTCAGAAATGCCTTCTCTCCCTCTATGCATCTTTCCCGGAATGGAAAGAACAATGAAAATTATTCAGAATTTTACTTCCAGACAATTAAAATCTCAAAACAGATATATATCTTCTCCTATGGTTTCTTCTTCTCATCCCATGTTTGAATACTTGTTCTTCTACAATATATGGTACAATCCAAAATCCTAACAACGTTCCTGTGAGGGAGGTTATATTAAAATACAACTGGATTGTTCTGTTAATTTACTCCTTAATATATTGTATTCTTCATGGATGAATACATAAATACGTTTTAAAAAATCATATAGATTAATTCCATTTCATTTTTGTTACATATGGCTGTGCAGTAAATCTGGCACTGAAAGGCCTAAAGAAAATTTCCAATGATATTTATTTGTCTTTATACAGTATGTCTTTGTACAGGCAAGACTGGCTGGTTGCCATACATAAAACTTGATTGGATTTGACCCTGGCTGTCTCTATTACACCTGATTCGTATTTTTAAATGTCATTTTCCTCATCTTAATTCAAAGATATAGAAATTAGAAAAATATTTATCTCCCTCATACTTTTATCTTTACAATTCACTGAGGTAGACCAAGCTAGAGGGCACTGCTTATTTCCAAACTAATGCTTTATGGCCTTTTATGACATCATTCAGCCATTATTATGGCAGTATATCACCAAAGAAGGTAGGCTTCATAGTGCTTTAATAATGACTGGATGACTCCATGAATGCCTGCTTGTAAGCAAGTGACTTTCTCAGATCATTCACAGAGCTTCATTACTAAACAGAAATTCTCCTACAATCTTCTCAGCCGTGATCTGAGGAAAACTGCCATGCTCACTTTGATTAATGAATCCAAGTTTTTTTTCTTTCCCAGCCATAATCATATATTTTGGATAAGAATGGATATTGTGTTGTCTGTTTAGTAAACAAGATGTGATGGATGGCCTTAATTATACCTGAATTTATCTTCTTGTCAGTCTTTTCATGTGCTATTAACAGCATGTAACCTAAAAATTTAGACATTAGCACAGAATATTCAGGATATCTGAGTGCTATGGTTTCCATGTCCTGCTGACAGTCCTCAGTATGAAAAACCATCAGAGAAGAGTTGTCCATTTGGAGGAATTGCTTTTGAAAATGTTAATGAAGTTAATGCATTTATTTATTTATTTATTTATTTATTTATTTATTTGATTTTTATACCGCCCTTCTCCAGCAGGACGCAGGGCGGTGAACAGCCAAAGTAAAAACACAGCATACAAAAATTAAAACAGTTTAAAAGATATTAAATAATGTCGGCCCACAATTTAAAACAACCCAGTTAAAATTAATTTCAAATTAAAACCAAAGGATGGGATCAAGCCAGCCTGGCTAGATGAAATAAGTGAGTTTTAAGGGCTCGACGAAAAGCCCGGAGGTCTGGTATCGTGCATATATCTGGAGGTAGGACATTCCAGAGGGCGTTTTATGCCCTCTGGAACGACCATTTATGGGGAAAAGAACCTTAGAACAAAGTTTCTGAATTTGTCAGCCAATTGTTATAACCTGGGATCTGGTACATGAGTTATTGGTATTCCCTCTAAAAAGACATGCATTGCATTCAAATTAAATTAAATTATTTAGCATGAAAGTCACATCTGTATATCATTGCTCATTCAAATTGTGTTTTAAAGCTTGATTTTTGTTTTTTTAAAATGAGCTATAGATTGTTATGACTTCAGAACAATGATGTGGAAGAAAATCATCATAGAAACTACTGCTTTTTCAGAATGCCACAGAATCAGATTATCAAATGAGAGTGAGATGAGGCTATGTTTTAGGGTGCAATAACAAATCTGTTTCTTGCTCCTAGATAGAATATTTTATTTGACCAAGTGTGATTAGACATACAAGGGATTTGTCTCTGGTACATAAGCTCTCTTGCAAAACAACAAAGTAATAATAATCAGAATATAATAATAATAATAATAATAATAATAATAATAATAATAATAATAAATAAGAAACTCAAGATCTTATGGGACTTTAGGATTCAGACTGACAGGCACTTGGTCCACACACCTGACATAACAATAGTTGAAAGGAAAAAGGTATGGTTCATTGACATTGCAATACCTGGTGATGCACGGATTGAAGATAAGCAGCAAGAAAAAATCACAAAGTACCGGGATTTGCAAATTGAAGTTGAGCGACTGTGGAAAAAGAAATCGTGTGTTGTCCCGATTGTAATTGGAGCCCTTGGAGCAATACCCAAAGGGCTACCCTGCTATTTAGAAATTCTAAATTTGCCGGACTTGAACATTTTGACTCTACAAAAAACCACCTTACTCGGAACAGCTTACATCCTCCGACGATACCTTAACAGTTCCTAGGTCCTTGGTTAGGACTCAAGCTGCTGAGCTATTAACCAGCCTCAAAGACTGTGAATCTCACTAAAGATTAAATAATAATAATAATAATAATAATAATAATAATAATAATAATACCAATAAGAGAAGGTGGTGGAACAGATGAGAAGGATAATAGTAGTACAGCCATATTACATGGGTAAATGTACTTAGCCATAAGACAGTACTGTGAGAATTAGGTGTTTCGCAGAGTGATGAAATGGGGGGAAACTGTCTCTGTGCCTAGTTTTTTTGGCATGCAATGCCCTGTGGCAGTGTCCCAAGGGGAGAAGTTGAAACAATTTATGCATAGACTACCCAATAATTAACATCAATATCAAGGATTTGTTCCCAGAACAATTATGGGCCAATGAGCAAATAAGTATGAATAAAAGCCCCTCTTCAGATAGCAGGCCTCTCTGAGCCATATGCAATAAATAACTGAGCTGTCCATTTTGGAGAGCTGAAGAAGTTTTAGCATATTCTCCTTTTACATATATTTCATAGGCCAATTAATCAACCCTAGCTCATGTTTGACAGATATTTATGAACAAATAATTCAAATTAAATTCAAATTTTGGGGTCAACCAGCTTATCATTGTATCGTTTCCTGAGATACATTCACATAACATGATGACAATGACAGTATCGGGAATATTTGTGCACTATCTTCTCTAATATTCTTTCCTGTCACTTCTAGAGGTCTGCTTTTCTAGGAATAAAACATGGAATTTATGACCCTGACCTCTTTTATTTTATTGACTTTCCTGTCTCTAAGTTTTAAGGTGCTGGCTTAGAAACCAGGAGACCGTGAGTTCTAGTCCTACTTTAGGCCCGAAAGCTGATGCCTCTCTTTGCGGCAGTCATTCTCTCTTAGCCCTACCCAGCTCACTATGCTGTTCTTGTTGTTGTGGGAAAAAGAGGAGAAGGAAGGAATATTATTTATTTTATTTATTTTATTTATTGCGATTTATATGCCGCCTTTCTCCCTAGGGACTCAAGGCGGCTTACAAAATGACAACTTCAATACAAATCACAATACAATACCAAATTAAAATCAGTAACCCAATTAAAACATGATTTAAAATTATACCAGTGTACCCCCAAATGGATCAGTTTAATTGGCGGAAGAGCCACGTCTTCAGCTCACGACGGAAGGAAAGAAGGTCGGGGGCTGTCCTGAGCTCAGTGGGCAATCCATTCCAGAGGGTCGGGGCTCCCACAGAGAACGCCCTCCCCCTGGGGGTCGTCAGCCGACATTGTTTGGCCGACGGCACCCTGAGGAAGCCGACTCTGTGAGAGCGCACAGGATGATGGGAGAACGGCTGGAGATGGTCCTGCAAGTACCCTGGGCCTAAGCCATGAAGGGCTTTATAGGTGAGCACCAGCACCTTGAAACGTATCCGCAGTGCCACCGGTAGCCAGTGCAGCTCACGCAGGAGAGGTGTTACACGGGAGTATCTAGACGCCCCCGTAACTACCCACGCGGCTGCATTTTGGACTAGCTGAAGCCTCCAGACACATCCCAAGGGCAGCCCCATGTAGAGGGTGTTACAGTAGTCCAACCTAGAGGTAACAAGGGCGTGAGTGACCTTGGCGAGGGTATCCCGGTCTAGGAATGGGCGCAACTGGTGCACAAGACGGACCTGTGCGAAGGCCCCCCTGGTTACGGCCGTCAGATGGTCATCTAAAGACAGCCGAGAATCCAGGAGGACACCCAAGTTGCGGACCCTATCGGAGGGAGCAAGGGTTTCACCTCTGATCATTAAGGATGGAACCTCCAGATCCCGGGATGCCGGCATCCACAGCCACTCAGTCTTGGAAGGGTTGAGTCTAAGCCTGTTCCTCCCCATCCAAACCCGCACCGCTTCCAGGCAGTGGGACATCACGGAAAGGGCATCCCTAGGGTGGTCAGGGGTGGAGATGTAAAGCTGGGTATCATCAGCATATTGATGATACCTCACCCCAAAACCACAGATGATCTCACCCAGCGGTTTCATATAGATATTAAAGAGCAGAGGAGAGAGAACCGAACCCTAAGGCACCCCACAAGTGAGAGGCCTCCGGGAGGATCCCTGACCCCCTGCCCAAACAGACTGCAGATGGCCCGAGAGATAGGAGGAGAACCACTGTAAAATGGTGCCTCCTAACCCTATCCCCCTGAGCCGCTGCAGCAGGATACCATGGTCGATGGTATCGAACGCCCCTGAGAGGTCAAGAAGGACCAGGATGGAGGAGCAACCCCCATCCCTGGCCCGCCAGAGATCATTTACTAGGGCGACCAATGCCGTTTCCGTGCTGTGGCCACGCCTGAAACCAGATTGGTAAGGATCCAGGTAGTCAGTTTCCTCCAGGAATTGAGGGAATTGCTGTGCCCCCACGGACTCAACAACCTTCGCTAAAAAGGGAAGGTTGGAGACTGGACGGTAGTTGTTAAGTACGTCAGGATCCAGGTTAGGCTTCTTAAGGAGGGGTCGAACCACCGCCTCTTTAAGCGCAGCGGGAAAGACCCCTTCCTTTAATGAAGCGTTGACAATAGCCTGGATCCAGTCTCCAGTCACCTCCCTGGCTGCCGAAACAAGCCAGGAGGAACAAGGGTCCAGTAAATATGTGGAAGACCCCAGCCTACCCATAATCCTGTCCACGTCATCCAATGAAACAGGCTCAAACTCAACCCAGATGTCTCCACCGAGACTAGGCCCTGTCACCTCAACGGACTCTGTCCAGTCGGAGTCCAACCCGGTCCAAATCTGAGTGATTTTATCTTGCAGAAACTGTGCAAAGTCCTCAGCACGGCCCTGTAAGGGGTCCTCCCTCGCTCCCTGATTAAGGAGAGAGCGGGTCACTCTAAACAGGGCTGCTGGGCGATTTTCTGCAGATGCAATGAGAGTGGCGAAATAGTTACGTTTCGCCACTTCCATCGCCACAAGATAAGACCTAATATGGGTTCTTAGTTGTGTTCGGTCGGACTCGGATCGGGAGGATCTCCAACCACCCTCCAGGCGTCTTTTCTGACGCTTCATTTCCCTGAGCTCCACGGTAAACCAAGGAGCCGCCCGGGATCTGCGTCAGATCAGAGGCTGCAAAGGCGCGATTCGATCCAAGGCCCCCACCACAGCCTGTTCCCAGGCCGCGACAAGGGTCTCAGATGAATCGTGGGCTAAGGAGGCAGGAAATGACCCAAGCTCCATCAGGAAACTTTCAGGTTCCATCAGGCGCCTGGGGCGGAACCATCTTACTGGTTCCGCACTCCTGCGACGGGGGATGGCGGAGGAAAAGTCGAGTCTAAGGAGGGAATGATGGGTCCATGACAGAGGGTCAAGAGATAGAGTCCCCTCCCCACGATCATTTATCCACTGTCCAGAGAGAAAAATAAGGTCGAGTATGTGTCCTCCAATATGAGTTGGGCCCTGTACAATCTGAGTCAGGTCCATGGCCATCATGGAGGTCATGAACTCCCGCACCAACTCAGATGACTCACCGACCGATGGCAAATTGAAATCTCCCACCACCAAAAGGTTGGGGAGTTCCACGGTCAATTCAGCTAAGACATCTAGTAGTGCGGGCAGGGTTGAGGCCACGCAGCTGGGGGAGAGGTACGTGATCAACAGCCCAGACTGAACTCCAGGGTCCCATTTCAAAAGGAGGGATTCACACCCGCCAACCTGAGGAACAGTGACCTCCCTAGGCCTAAGACTTTCCTTAATAACTACCGCCACTCCTCCGCCCCTCCCCTGAGTCGTGGCTGGTGTAGTATCCGGAAACCTGGGGGACACAAATCCACAAGAGGGACACCGCCCTCCGGCCCCAGCCAGGTCTCAGTGATACAAGCCAGGTCCACGTCCTCCTCGTCTATAAGTTCTCGGACGAGGAGTGTCTTGCTCACCACGGACCTGGCATTTAAGTACACCAGTCAGAGTCCAGGGCTCCGCACTCTGTCGCCGTCAGGGGAGCAGGATGAGCTGAGGGGGCAGGAGGGCATCACCGCTTGAACGAAGTGGCAGTGCCCTCCTAGCCCCCCCTCCCGACCTCTGCGTCTCCCAACTGTCACAAGGATTGGAAGACCCTCTCTCCGCTGAGCCTCTTTGTTCCCTCCTCCTCCCTCCCTCCCCCCACAACCATCCAAACATTATGTATGTTTGCTGCCTTGAAGTACTTATAAAAAGTAATGAAGGTGAGATAAAAATCTAATAAATGAATAAAAATAAATTGGGTGCCAGCCAATGCTAGAGCTAAAATTAGGATAAGAAATATAGATTGGTTTGTATCACATTAGCCTTATCTCTGAAGAAACTGTTTCATTCAAGTTCTTTTGCAGAGATCTTTATTTGGTTTACTAATATTCTTATCCAAATTAATATTGGATGAAATATTTCTTCTATTTCATCTGTCATGATAATCTCTTTGTATAATAATTGTGTTGATAAATCAATGCAAATCTCCAGGTACTTGATAAGAGTGCAACCTTCCCCCTTGCAATAGAATAACACATTGCCTGGATCTCAGTTCAAGGTGAGAAAGCGGTATTTTATCTAAGGTCAGAAGTCAAGAATTTGAATTTGCTAGGTTTCATACTCATTCATATAGGCAAGGAAATGAAATAAAATCAGTCCACAATCACAGATTGTGAAGACTTTTGCATTATTTACTGAACGACAGACAAGCAGAAATAGAGCCGGCAACAGTCTTAAGGAGTGACATAGTAATCCACGCCAGTGAGTGGGATTCAAATTTTTTTACTACTGGTTTTGTGGGCGTGGCTTGGTGGGCATGGCATGGCTTGGTGGGTGTGGCTTGGTGGCATGGCAAGGAAAGGATACGGTAAAATCTCCATTCCCTCCCCACTCTAGGGGAAGGATACTGCAGAATCTCCATTCCCACCCCACTTCAGGAGAAGGTTACTGCAAAATCCCCATTTCTTCCCGATCAGCTGGGACTCGGGAGGCAGAGAATAGATGGGGGCGGGGCCAGTCAGAGGTGGTATTTACCTGTTCTCCGAACGATTCAAAATTTCTGCTACTGGTTCTCCAGAACTGGTCAAAACCTTCTGAATACCACCTCTGATCCACACTATTTATGTTTTCTTAAATGCTATGTTTTCCATAGAATTGTAAGTCCTGAATTCTTTAGTTCCAGCTAGCTATTTACTATGCAGATGAAGGAAGTACAAATACAAACCAGAATAACAAATACTATCAACTGAAAAGCACAGAGAGGGGATGGCCATTCCAGAAATAGCATTTATTAGCTCCAGCAAATCATAAATACAAAGGTTGGACCAATGGTTCATTGGACCACTGGGAGTTTATTAGGTTCCTGAAGATGGTCTATTTTGGCATCGATGGCATGGTGAAATTTGTCATTTTAACACCGATGGCAAATACCCGTGTAGAAAACTAAAGCAAAAACTGCAAGACGCAATTAATGCGGATATGAAAACCATCCGTTTGGACCCAGTCACTGCATTTGAAGAATATATTTTTATTTCATTCTGAACTCCAACAGATACAATCTAGGAGTTTCATGTCTCCCATTATGCTTACAAATATCATGCTATTAATCTTTGTCTTCTATATAATTTTCTTTAGGGAGGAGAAAGAGAAATATATCTTGCAACATTCTTAGCCAGCAAGGTTTAGGTTAACATAATGGAGTGAACAACAGATGAGGAAAAAGGTTGGAATTGCTGGATTAAGGTTCTTCTGTCTATAGCAGTGAAGACCACTAGCAGAATAAGAAGCCTACATAAAATGAGCTAATCTAAATAAGATGACAGGAGAGATGCTGCTTCCCATGAGGTGATCTGGGATTTAGAAAAATGCATAGTCCTTTCCTTTTTCCCTGAAAGTCTATTATTAACAGAGGGGTCAATTATCATTGGTTTAAAGTGTCAGAAACTTCGAATTCATAATGACATCCTTTCATATACTAATCAAATATTGATTTAGTGCCAAAGTGTTTTGATCTCATATACCAGGCATTGGATTACTGGCAGCAAGTTATGATTTCATGCAGCAAATAATGATTTAAATGACATAGATCTGGGGTTTCATAGTAAAAATACTGGTTTGAGATGAAACCACTGTTTGTGTTTTCATAATGAAATCTTTGATTTGGTCACACAGACTTTCAATTTCATCCTGAAAATCCTGATTTAACACAGAGAGACTTTTGATTTAGAAGCAGTGTGTCAGGCTCCATTAGTTCTTATGGGAAGAGCTAAGGGAGCCTAAAGAAACCACACTAAATAATTCAGCGTGTCATTCTGAGTTTCACTTTGATAGGGAAGCTGAAGTAAATAAATACATTTTGTGCACCTTGCAATATGTAGCGCTTTACATAAACCCTCTCCAGGGCATCCTCTTTTTCATAACCTGGAAAATAAGAAGTCTAACTATGTCACGAGTAGCCGTCTGTGTGAAGACAGCTGATAGTAATGCTAACAGTGTCAGAAGTAGATTGCGGCTTATTTCCAGTTCTTGCGCAAAATATTATCATTTTGCACAGCTAGATAGCAGCTGCATTTCCCAGTGGTAATGGATTTTTCATCACCGCCTCTGATCTTCTGACTTTCTGTGTTTCTGGGTCTCAAGGTGAATGCTTTTGGTAAAGAAGCTGGCTCCTGACATCATTATTTTATGCTTTCTAGCTTTCTTTGGTTGTACCTAACTAATGTCAAGTAGCCAGCAGTTAACAATCTCATAATAATCTCTTTGTAGGTAATATCCACTGACTAGAGCTTGTCAAAATAACTTCCAGACTACCCTGCATTTCATTTGCAGGATGTCCATGTCAGAGGCAGATTTGCAGAACATACTACTTATATCACTCAGTAAAGGAATATTTCATAAATAGATGACAATTGTCCCTTTATTAGTACTAATATTAATATTTATATCCTCTCTTTCTATATTAGGTTCCCCAGTTTAACTAATACAAATTTTAATTGGTGGTGGGTGGGGGTGTGTTTGGGGATTGTTATGTGTGTTGGACCTGGTCGTTGGGTGTTAAGTGAATTTTGTTATATAGATATACTGTGTATATACATACAATGACAATAAAGTTATTATTATTATTATTGATTAATCTTTAGTGAGATTCATAGCCTTTGAGGTTGGTTAATAGCTCAGCAGCTCGAGTCCTAACCAAGGACCTAGGAACTGTTAAGGTATCGTCGGAGGATGTAAGCTGTTCCGAGTAAGGTGGTTTTTTGTAGAGTCAAAATGTTCAAGTCCGGCAATTTTAGAATTTCTAAATAGCAGGGTAGCCCTTTGGGTATTGCTCCAAGGGCTCCAATTACAATCGGGACAACACACGATTTCTTTTTCCACAGTCTTGGCTGGATCCCCGCCAGCATCGGAAAGACAAGCGCACGCAGCAGAGAAGGAGGCATGCCAGAGATTAAGCTGAGTCACTGGACCACACCCCACAGAGGATAAAAGGGGG
This sequence comes from Arizona elegans, assembly GCA_022577455.1. Classification (NCBI taxonomy): domain Eukaryota; kingdom Metazoa; phylum Chordata; class Lepidosauria; order Squamata; family Colubridae; genus Arizona; species Arizona elegans. The sequence goes on along the minus strand of JAKOOJ010000008.1, from coordinate 8,649,541 downwards.
TCTGGTGGCCATTTAGGCTTTGTGACGGACAAAACTGAACAGCTAGCAAGTCATACTGTGTCTCTGGAACTTCGTTATTTGCCTTCCTTGGATTTATTATGGACTGGACTTGACAATTCTTTGGCTTTGTGAATTTATTTTGGTTTATCTGATGGAGGAGAAACACCTCCCTCTGTGAGTAAAGTTTTTGGCAAGCAGCTACTCAGTTGCTGCCAATTCTGTTATCAAAGGAAATTATTGTCTGCAAGTTTATTTTAACTCCTGGATGACTGTTTGTGTGCGTGTGTGAGACGGGGACAGAACAATAGAGTTGGAAAGGACATAAAAACCATCAAGTTCAATTCACTGCACATTGCAAGAGTCACTACGCCATCCAGTCAATGGCTGTCTAGCCTCTGTTTGAAAACGTCCAGTGAAAGGGGAAGAAACTCCAGGCGGTAACCAATTCAACTGATTGACAGTTCTTACTGTTAAGACGTTCTTCCAAAAGCTTGTGTCTACATCCTTTAAATTTCATTCCATTAGTTCTAACCTTGCGCACTAGAACAAATGAGGTATGTCTGGACCCTGTACAATGTGACATTGCGACAGCCCTTCAGATATTTAAGGACATTTATTATGTTCCTTCTCAACCTTCTGCCAGCTAAACAAACCTAGGTCATTTAACCATTCCCTATAGGACTTGATTTCTAATCCTTTCACACTCTTCTCTGGCTTGCTCCAGTTTATCGGTATATTTTTAGACCAAGTTGTGCACAACTGAATGCAGTACTTCAAGTGCAATGCTATTGGACTAATTCCATCTACAGAAGAAGCCACTCAACCAGGTTCGGCTAGGCCAGAGAACCCAATTATCTGCTCACTCCAAAAATCTAAATTGTGATGGTTTGCTTTTCTTGTTTAATACCTTTAAAGGTACAACAGGATCTGTCGATTTCATAATTTTATCCTGAGATTACAAATCTCTAGATTTGTTTGTAAATAGGTATAGATTGTTGGTGGGAGGGTAGTTGATGTGTTAAAGCAGAGGTGTCAAACTGGCGGTCTGCAGCCTGGAGGCGTCATGCGCAGGCCACGCCCAGCCCAGTCCAGCTCCGCAAATGGGAAAATCATCGCAAAACATCACATGACAGTAATGTGACATCGCGAGTTTGACATTCATGTCTTAAAGGTATTTATTTTATTTTTTATTTTATTTATATATATCCCATTTTATTTTTACAAATAACTCAAGGTGGCAAACATATCCAACACCTCTTCCTCCTCCTATTTTGCCCACAACAGTCCTGTCAGGTGAGTTGGACTGAGAGTGACTGGCCCAAGGTCACCCAGCTGGCTTTCATGGAGAGAAGAGAAGTGGGGAGAGCACACAGCCTTGTGGGGCCCTATGCTAATTGTACAGGTATCTGATGTGATTTTGCTTAGCTTCACCTGCTGCTTCCTGTCTGTTAGGAAGCTTATGATCTACTTACATGTGTGTTCAGGTACTGGTAGCTGGTTTAGCTTAGTTAGAAGATGTCTGGAATGATGGTGTTGAATGCTGAACTAAAGTCTACAAAGAGGACCCTTGCGTAGCTCTTTGGAGATTCAAGATGTTGTAGGATGTAGTGCAGAGCCATATTAATAGCATCATCTGTTGATCTATTTGCTCGGTATGCAAATTGCAAGGGGTTTAACAGCAGATCCATGATGGTTTTCAGGTGGGCCAGCACTAGCCTTTCAAAGGTTTTCATAACTACAGATGTTAGAGCAATCGGTCTGAAGTCATTCAGTTCCTTGATGGTGGGCTTCTTTGGCACTGGGATGATAGTAGAGTGTTTGAAGCAAGAAGGAACATAGCACATCTGTAGTGATTTATTGAAGATACGGGTGAAGATGGGGGCCAATTCGTCAGCACAGACTTTTAAGCAAGAAGAAATTATCTTGTCTGGGTCTGGAGCTTTTCCTGGCTTTTGTCTGTGAAATAGGTCTTGCACTTCCTTTTCTGTGATCACTAGGGGTTGTGAACCCAATGGGATGTGGTCAGTTGTAGGAAGTTTTGCTGTTGTTGGTGTGTCTGAGATGGGGTCAGTTGTAGGAGGCTTGGCTGTTGTTGGTGTGTCTAAGATGGGGATTGTGGAGATAGGTGGCTGTAGTTTCCTTTCAAACCTGCAGTAAAACACATTCAGGTCATCTGCCAGTTGTTGATTTCCTTCAGCCTGGGAAGGAGGTTTGCCATAACTGGCAAACTGATGCTGCTCCTGAAGGTTTGAAGCCCATGTTTACAAATGATGGTTGTATATAGAGTTTCGATATCCATGATAGCTAAAATAGTGATATCAAGAAGATTGCCAAATAATTTCAGTTTTCTTAGGAAGGCTGTGGTGTCTTTTATGTAGATGGTGCTGGTAGTATAAGGTCTGAGTTCATAAAATCAGATATTGCAGCTATTATAGTTCCAAGCTTGAAATAATGGGATTATCTGAATTGTTTGATCTGTGCATTTTTAGAAGAAAGAACTCCTGAAGTGTTTTCTCTATAGATGCAGTCTTTTAGGTCCTAGGTATTTATTTCATAAGGCTGCATAGTTCTTTCTGATATGTTGCTGTGGGATCTGAGAGTGGAAGTTAGTAGAATTTAGCATTGCAAATCTGCTTTTCAGCTTTCTTAACATAATCAATTGCATTCAGAAATACAATTCCCTCTCCTTTTTCAGCTTGCTCGATATGATGTTATTGTTTCTGAGAGTCTAGATGGCATCTTGTTCTGCCCTGCTGAGAATGTCATCTAAGGGAAGTTTTTTTTTATTGATAAATGTGGCTTGAGTTTCTTGATAAAAAATTCAATGTAAAGTTCATTGTTACTTCTATTTTGGGGTATCGATTTTTTTATTGCATGGGGGGAGTTTTGGCATGATCTCTACTTATGTATCCTCCTGGGAGAACACATGATGGCTGTATATTTGTGTCCTGCTTCTTATTCATGAGAGTATTATTTAAGTCTCAAGTCACACACAAAAGTTTCAAAGGTCCTACATTTGTTTAAGTCATGTGGATTTAATGGAACAATTGTACTGTTTTCTGATCTAAAGTATTAAGTTTTGCTTCAGTTCCAAAAAATGTTTCATATGCTAAAAGTGTGTAAATTTGGGGGAAGAATTTTAAAATAACAAATTACTTTCCCTGTTACTTTCTCTTTCTGTATTACCTTCTTACCTGGTTTTGGAACATGTTCAGAGACATCTTGAAAGAGTGGGGGTTGTGGGGGTGGGGGAAGGACAATGACATCAAAATGGCAGCACAACCAAACAATCAAAGTCCCACTTATTTTTAATATGAGTCACATGCTTGACATAAAAAGGAGTGGGGTTTTGATCACTTGACCATACCTACTATTTTGACCTTCCAGTCTCTTGAAAATTGTCTTGATTTCCTTTTTGGGGGGAGGGGTTGGTACAATTGGGACCTGGGCAATGAACTGCAAAGGGTTAGTGGTAATAGCAAGCTTATGCCTTGATACTGCTGTGAATCCTGCAGAGGCTGAGTTGTCCTCTCCATACTGCTTTGGAAAAGAACAACATGATCCAGAAGGAGAGCCATTTTCTGCTGCAGCTATTGCCCTTTGGACAACCACTCTCTCCAAGATTTGACTGGCCCTGATTGGCTGACCTCTTTGAAGGCTCTGAAGCCATGGTTTTGTCGTTGTGCCTGGAGATCCAGAGGGCACCTCTCTTTTGATCTGCTTGAGAATCCGTGGGCTCTCTGAGGAAGGCACTGAATTCTGTTTTTTCCATAACTTTCAGACACAATTAATCAAATGAAATACCATTAAGGCAGTAATTCAAACAGAGAAAATTATGGAGTACAATGATCGAAATATCAGGAGACAACCATTACTTGGAAGAGAATCAAGCTTGCAAATCAGTCTATGACTAGACAGCTAAAAGCCCCATCTGCTATAAATTCTGACTTATTATTTTAAAAGCATGAAGCGAGGAACAAAGTTTTTCCAGCTGTTATTTCCAAATGTGACCTATTTCACTTCAGTGTATCACCTGTAAAAAAGTCATTGAATATTTTTTTTCTGGCTTAATAACCTCTTATTTTGACAAATTAATGCACATGTCACTGTCCATTAATGTATTATTTTCCCCCCTCATATTTCAATATATTTCTTTGCCAGTATTATTTCCATCATGCATTAACTACATTCTTGCCTTTATGTAAAGGAAAAATTACACTATGGCCTGACAGAAGAATTAAAAGTTCTCATAACACTGCCTTCCTGTCTGTTGTTTGATGTAATATCATATGAATGTTTCATAGCTATTATGTAAATTATTTATATAGCTACATGTACTATTTACCACCCTCATTTCCATTATATTTCACATGCCATTTTTAAAATATATGGATATTTGTAGCCTTGCTTGTACTATAGATTGAGCACAACTATGCAAAACAACTAAGGTATATTTGTCTCAGCCTAAATTTGACCTGTGTCACTTTTGCTTGTGCTCCCTTAGAAGATGGTTTCATCAAATATCAACATTAAAGTGTGATTTTTTTTAAAAAAATGAGGGGCATTTATTTTCATACCCTTTTTCTGATGTACATGTCTTTGTATGCTGCTTCTCATATTTATTTACACACCTCATTACACAGCTTTGCATAATGCACACATTGTTGTACATAATAACAACTCAGAACTATACTGCAAAATTTAGAGAAATGCAAAGGTCACACGATAGTTATTTTCTGAACCACATAATGGAGTGATGCAAATTGTAGGCCATTTTGCTTAAGAATAAAAGCCAGCTGAACTGATTGGACATTTCTACGTAAGATCCTGAGCAGGAACATTTGCATAATGGCCTGATACACCTGAAGAACCTAAAGCTTTCAAAGAAAACGGGAGGAGGAATTTATCCTGAATATAAGCATAACTCTAGATCAGAGGTCTTCAAACTTGGCAGCTTTAAGACTTGTGGACTTCAAATCCCAGAATTCTCCAGCCAGCTGGCTGGAGAATTCTGGGACTTCAAGTCCACAAGTCTTAAAGCTGCCAAATTTGAAGACCTCTGCTCTAGATAAATCTGTGGTACACTAATGAAAGGTACACGATTTAAAGGTACACAAATTGAAGGTACAAGATTGAAGCAACTATGCTTGCATAGAAGGTATCTTGTTTGGTTGACTTTTTTGTGTGTGCTTTCCAGTTGATTGCAAATTATTAAATCACTTCACAAAATAGATCCTATATTTCAAACACTGATTGCTCAGAGAGATGCAATTTCCTCCTACATGACAAATGATACTCTACTTTGGCTTTATCAACTAATGAAACATGCGCATAGACTGCCAAATTATGAAATAGCAAACGTAGAGGAAGTGCTGTGATAACCAGCAAATGAGGATGGTCGTGTCTAAAATTAACAGCAAACTATGCTTGGTATTATTTCTGATTGCTGATTTGTTCTATTGTAAGGAAATAAAGATCTGTTCTTCCATTCTTCATAGTACTTTGTCATTCCCCAACCCCCAGTTCTTTATTTGATATGTTTTCACATTCTTAACACATGTATCCACACCAGTAATGGAGCCTTTTCTTCTCTTTGACAGGATTTTTTGTTAAGAAAACTTTTCATTTAAAACGTATATTTAACTGTAGTGAATGCTTCACTACATTTAAGGCAGAGAAGCTATCTACTGAATTTGATTTTGTACTATCATGTTGGTGTGGACAACTAGTGACCACATAGATAACAATACAACTTTTTCAGGATGATCTATTCCCAACCTTCAGGTTTTCCAATGCTGTACCCATCGGCATGGGTACAGCATGCTGCTAGGTTTCTTCTGTTTCCTTCCATGTTTTCCAGCATTACAGACTTCTCAAGGCTTTTCATGATTCTCTAAAATTTGAGTCTGGTTATTTGGGTCATGAGTTAAAATTCTAGATATATTCATCTGTTTCCTAGGCTATCCATTGTAGTCTCAGGAATCTTCTCCAAACCAAAGTTCAAAACCATCAACACTCTTTGTGTCTTTCTTCTTCAGCCCAACTTTTGCTTCCACAGAGCCACACAAGGAAAATCATCCCCTGCACAAAATTGATTTTTGTAAGTGTTTACATATCATAGCACTTGAATATCTTTTCCAAGGCCTTTACTAGCTATCCTAATAATCTGTGTTTTTGTTTTTTGTTTTTTTTGACAATTGATTCCTTCACAGTTGATAGGATGAGGGAGAAAGTATCAGTAACTTCATTGCCAATTCTTAGGTTGGTTGCTGTACCTGTTATTGTAATTTTACTCTTCCTTATATTTAAATCGTCTGAGGTGGCTCGGGAGTTCATTGCTTCCATGACGGCCATGGACCTGACCCAACTAATTCATGGCCGTACGCACAATGGGGGAAACACACTGGACTTGGTTTTTGTCTCTGGACAGTGGTTGAGTGATCTCGAGATAGGGGATATAGTCATTGAGCCCTTGTCATGGTCAGATCACTCACTCCTTCGCCTTGACCTTCGAACTGCAGCACCCCGCTGCAGGGAGGCGGAACCGGTAAGATGGTACCGCCCCAGGCGCCTGATGGAACCTGATAGGTTCCAGATGGAGCTTGGGCCAATCCTGGAGGTTCTGGCTCACGCCTCGTCTGGGGACCTAGTGGCCGCCTGGGATAGGGCGGCTGCTGGAGCCCTGGATCGAGTCGTGCCTTTGCGGCCTCTGACCCGGCGCCGATCTCGCCTGGCTCCTTGGTTTACCGAGGAGCTGAGGGAGATGAAGCGCCGGAAAAGACGCCTAGAGAGCTGTTGGAGGGCTAGTCTTTCTGAATCTGACCGAACACTGGTAAAATCTCATATTAGGAGTTACCTAGTGGCGATAAAAGCAGCAAAATGTACTCATTTTACTGCTCTTATTGCGTCATCAGATAATCGCCCGGCCGCCCTGTTTAGGGTGACCCGCTCCCTGCTCCACCAGGAAGCACGGGAGGACCCCTTGGAGGGAAGAGCCGAGGATTTTGTTCAGTATCTGTATGACAAAATCACTCAGATTTGGGCAGGTCTGGACTCTGACGGGATAGATCCAGCGAGGGTAACGGAGGCAGGTCTTGAGACTGTTATCTGGGATGAGTTTGATCCTGTGACCCCAGATGACAGGGACAGGATTCTGGGCAGATTGAACGCGACCACATGTTTGTTGGACCTGTGCCCCTCCTGGTTAGTGCTGGCTTCCCGGGAGGTGACGCGAGGCTGGCTCCAGGGGATTATAAATGCTTCGTTGGGTGAGGGTGTCTTCCCCGCCACCCTGAAAGAGGCGATGGTAGCCTTCCCTGGACCCGGCAGTATTGGCTAATTATCGTCCAGTCTCCAACCTTTGCTTCGTTGCGAAGGTTATTGAGAGTGTGGTTGCGCGACAGCTTCCCCAGTACCTGGATGAAGCGTCTTATCTAGATCCGTTCCAGTTGGGCTTCAGGCCTGGGTACAGCATGGAAACGGCATTGGTCGCGTTGGTTGATGATCTCTGGAGGGCTCGGGACAGGGGTTGTTCCTCTGTCCTGGTCCTGTTAGACCTCTCAGCGGCTTTTGATACCATCAACCATGGTATCATGCTGCACCGGCTGGAAGGGTTGGGGGTGGGAGGCACTGTATTGCAGTGGTTCTCCTCCTTTCTCTCCGACCGGTTGCAGTCTGTGTTGACAGGGGGTCAGAGATCGACCCCGAGGCCCCTTATATGTGGGGTGCCGCAGGGATTGGTTCTCTTGCCCCTTTTGTTCAACATTTATGTAAAGCCGCTGGGCGAGATCATCCGTGGTTTCGGGGTGAAGTACCATCTGTACGCTGACGACACCCAGCTGTACATCTCCACCCCGGACCACCCCAACGATGCCCTTGAAGTGATGTCCCAGTGCCTGGAGGCCGTACGGATCTGGATGGGGAGAAACGGGCTCAGGCTCAACCCATCCAAGACTGAGTGGCTGTGGTTTCCGACATCCCGATATAGTCAGCTGGCGCCATCGCTGGTTATTGGGGGCGAATCATTGGCCCCCATGGAAAGGGCTCACAACTTGGGTGTCCTCCTGGATTCACGGCTGTCTTTAGAAGAGCACTTGATGGCCGTGACCAGGAGGATTTTTCATCAGGTTCGCCTGATTCACCAGTTGCGTCCCTTTCTAGATTGGGACTCGTTACGCACAGTCACTCATGCCCTTGTCACCTCTCGTCTGGACTATTGTAATGCTCTCTACATGGGGCTCCCCTTGAGGTGCACCCGGAGGCTCCAACTGGTGCAGAGTGCGGCTGCGCGGGTGGTTATGGGAGCAACGTGGAGCTCCCATGTAACACCTCTCCTGCACGAGCTGCACTGGCTCCCGGTTGTCTTCCGGGTGCGCTTCAAGGTTCTGGTTACCACCTTTAAAGCGCTCCATGGCTTAGGACCTGGTTACTTACGGGACCGCCTACTACCATCAACAGCGTCCCACCGACCAGTACGCTCCCACAGAGAGGGGCTCCTCCAGGTGCCGTCGGCCAAACAATGTCAGCTGTCAGCCCCTAGGGGGAGAGCCTTCTCTGTGGGGGCACCGACGATCTGGAATGAGCTCCCCCCAGAGATACGGAGGATTCTGGATCTGCGCACCTTCTGCCGTGAGCTGAAGACGCTTTTATTTCATCAAGCTGGCCTCGCCTAAATCTTCTCCCTTTTAAGTGTAAATTTTAAATTTTTAATGTATTTTAAAATATGGGTATTTTAAATTATGGGTATCGATTCAGCCAAATTTATTTAATTCATTTTATTCGATTTTAAATTTTGTATATCTATGTGTTTTATTTCATGGCTGTGCACCACCCTGAGTCCTTCGGGAGTAGGGCGGTATAGAAATTCAATTTAAAAAAAAATCTAGTCCTATCTCTATAGATATATACAGCTAGTACTCAACTTACAACTACAATTGAGCCAGTGGTGGGATTCAAAATTTTTTACTATTGGTTCTGTAGGCGTGGCATGGCAGGTGTGGCAGGGGAAGGATACTGTAAAATCTCCATTCCCTCCCCACTCCAGGGGAAGGTTACTGCAAAATCCCCATTTCCTCCCGATCAGCTGGGACTCAGGAGGCAGAGAATAGATTGGGGCAGGGCCAGTCAGAGCTGGTATTTACCGGTTCTCCGAACTACTCAAAATTTCCACTACTGGTTCTCCAGGACTGGTCAGAACCTGCTGAATACCACCTCTGAATTGAGCCCAAAATTTCTGTTGCTAAGTCAGACAGATAGTAAATGGATTTTGCCCCATTTTATCTCCTTTCTTGCTACAGTTGTTAAGTGTATCACTACAGTTGTTAAGTTAGTAGTAGGGTTGTTAAGGGAGTCTGGCTTCTCCAATGACTTTGCTTGTCAGAAAGTCACAAAAGGTGATCACATGACTCTGGGGCGCTGCAACCGTCATAAATATGACTCAGTTGCCACGTGTCTGAATTTTGATCACATGACCATGGGGACGCTGCAACAGTCGTAAGTTTGAAAAATGGTCATAAGTCAGTGCCGTTGTAACTTTGAATGGTCACCAAATGAACTGTTGTAAATTGAGGACTATCTGTACATTCTGCTTTATTTCTATTTCTTAAACAACTACATTTGTTCATGCTTCTTATGTTCCATGTCCCCACTGTAATTCTGTCTTAGCAGTGCTGGATTTTCTTTTCCTGCATGGCAACATCAGCAACTGGCCATCCCAAACATGTTAATCTAATAGTGCATCATAATCACTATTAGTATAGTTCTTCCTCAGTAGTTTATTGAGTGCCGTCCAATCTAAGTGCCCAGCACTTAATGTCAACCGCTATATTAAATTATATAATATAATAATGTTTAGATATTAGATATTATATAGTACTGTCTAATGTAATATATATTAATTATATTCATTGGTTTTCTTGGTAAAACAGGGGCAGTTTATAGTTGTTTCCTTCTCTGCAGTATGATACTACCCTTTTGCCATCTTACTAAAATGCTCATCCACCTCCAATATCTTCTTATATCACAGCTGCCTGATATAGGCGGCTGCTTCCTTTAGCGGGCAGCTGAGATGATCTTATTTCCAGTGCTCTCCTCCAAATTTTTTTTCTACAGGATTGGATAGTTTTTGGTGCAGAGATGATACAGGGAAGCAGTGATCATCAAAAACTCGAATCCACTGAATCAGATGGTCTTCTATTAATTTAACAGTTCCTTCTTTCAAGTACAAGCACCAGGTTTTCATAAATATTGACCACTCAAATAGTATTTTGTAAATGTCCTTATTTCTTACCGTATTATGATATCCATATTGCCCTATTGAGACTCCACTTATTCTGTCCCTCTCTCTATATTGGTTTGGCTGTTCTTTATGAAAAAAAGAAAACCGTAAATCCTTTAGCCTGTGTCCAAAGTAGTATCAAATTACTGTCAAAAGAAAGCTGTTGAGAGGACAGAATATCTGCTGTAGGATTGTGTATGCAGGTCACCTGAGCTTTGAAGACTGCCCTAAAAGTGCCCCGAATCCCACAATTGCATTAACATGCTTGACCTCCACTTATCATATCTTAGGTTCCTTGGGTTTATTCATATCAAATCTGCCAGAGGCCATCATTGATGTCAGCCTCTTTTTAAAAAAAAAAAAAATGTAAAGAATTCTTTGAAGTTAGAGCTCTTAAAATGGAAATAATATAATTGCCTGAATAAATCCTAGAAGTTGCTAGAATGTCAGAGAAATAGATTAATCAAAGAGCTGTCTCTTTTTATTCCCCTGATCAGAATTTTAAAGATCAGGATGGTCTTTAAAATTCTCCTGGGACATTTAAAGAATGCTAATAAAACATATCATTGCAGTTCATTAAAGTTGGAAGGCAGAACTATGAATACCCTCAAACGTATATAGATAGTCATACTTATGTCGTATGGAGCAAGTTATTGCAAGACGAGTCTGGAAATGAATTACTATCCCCAGAAAATCAGATCATGTTAAGACCAATGTCTGAATGATCAACAAGTTCCACATAGATTATGTACTAGATTTGGAATAATCTAATAGAACCACTGCCTGCTTGCTATATATCATCTTTCAATCCCTGAGTCTGGACTTGCTCAGAAGAAAAAAACTGCAATAAAATAAATACACCATAACGTATGAAAGTTTACTGTGTACAACCATGCATACATGGATCCAACTTGTATATATTTTCCATTCTGATGGGATTAAACATACTGCAAGCCCTTCGGTCACATATCCGTTTATATATATCAAAAAATTATCGATATACCTATTGTTTTACTGTACAGAATCAGATACAGTCAATAGCCAGAAATCTACCTTATATCATGAAGTTAAGATCTAATGAAAAAACTTACCTTCTTTGAGTCAAATTCAATTCTTGGGAACCTGATGATACTTTGATGTAGTTTTCTAGATAAGAAAATAGAAGTTTGTCATGACCTGATTCTGGGATCTTTTTCAACTTCCAAATCTAGCCTCAGCTCTGGAATTTTCTCATGATTGCCCATCCAATATCTGACTCTGCTTAGCTTTTTAACATCAGCCAAGATTAGCAAAGTACTACTATTTTGCTGTATATAATGTAAAATGGCCTGATTTAAAGGCCATTTTAAGGATGATTTAAAGGGTCAGTCGGCAAAGACAGCCTTTCTTTAGGTTGAGATAGCAAACCTCGAATATATCATACTCTCTTCCAATTGTTCAGATTTCTAAAACATTAGTCCTACTTTTTATTTAGTACAGGACAATTAAGATCTCATCATCTTTATCTTAATGCTAAATAATTCCACTCTGACCATTCCTTTCTACATTTGCAGATACTGTAATTTTCTCTCAACTATTTACTCTGCATAGCATATATTATAAATTAAACCTATTTTGAAAAAAAAGATATATTTTTTTCCACATATTGCTAATGATGGGTTGAAGTTAGTCTAATCATAACTATTTCATGAGATATTAATATATAAAATACACACAGTCATTAAATATTTCATGTGGTTAATGGTTCAGTGTGAGTCAGATCTAACAGATGCTTGAATTAAAAGCAAGGTATTCAAATACATTAAACAAAAATTCTGTCATATTCATTGCAAATTGTACCTCAGTCAGATCATAGTCTTAATAAGCAGTTACTAAGTGGAAAATATTTTGCCCAAATGATTTCCAATTTTTATCAACTTACTTCTAGAACAACAATATTTTTAGTATAGGACTTATATTTCCCCTTCTCTGTGAACAACCCACCCAGAATCACTCAGCACAGTGAGACAGGCGGCACATAAATTTAACAAACAATCTTTGTGACACAGGTATGGCTTTTAGTTTTTCCACAATTACTTCCTCAACTATAAAACACTTAACTATAGTCACCATATAGGGGAGATGGGTGGCATAAAAATTTAATTAAAAAATAAATAAACATACTTTTCAAATGGTCTGTTATAAATGTTGCAACTTATTTCTGCTGTCTTACTGACTATAAGGCAAAGACATCAAATTAAACATACAGAAAGCCATAGGTCTCCCTTTTGAGATGCATTGCTCAAAGAGACCCAGTCTGGTAATTACTAAGTGGCTTGATTCTGTGTTGTGGCCTGTAAAATTAGACTAAAAGGTATAGTGGAAACAAATGAAACTGATAGCAAAAGAAAGGAGTTATGCAAAATGATTGCATACAGGAGTTTTGCAAAATCTTGTGATGGGACGGGATGATGAGACAGAGGCAGAAAGAGATTTTATGATTCTGTAAAAAACTGCTAATGCAATCATAGCACAACAGTGGGTGTTAAGATTTATACCTTCAAAAGAAGCATAGATAAGAAAAGTTTAACACACTAAAGAAATACTTACTAATTAAGATGAGTTATTCAAATAGTTATTCAAAAAGAGATTACCTTTATATAATATAGCAATTGACTGAAGTGTGAAAAATTCTGAAATATGAATAACAATTTCAGATATTTGTTCAGCTATGAATTCTTATGCAAAGCCAAGACTATACCCTTTTTACTGTAGTTTTAAACAAAATAAAATTATTTACTATTTATTATAATGTATTTAAATGGTTTATTATTTTATTTATTTATTATTATTTTGTTTGTCACATTTCTATGCTGCCCCACTCCCAAGGGACTCTGGGCGGCTTACAACAGAGAATAAAACAATGCAACAATATCCTATACAAAAGTTAAAAGAACACATTAAAACATTAAAATGTTAAAACACATACACTCCAATTTGTGGCCGGGTCTCGCAAGATCACTATAACGAGATCAACAGCCCCAGGCCTGCCGGAAGAGCCAGGTCTTCACTGCTTTCCAGAAGACCAACAGGGTGTGGGCGGTCCAGACTTCAGGAGGTAATTGGTTCCAGAGAGCTGGGGCAGCCACAGAGAAGGCCCTCCCCCATGGGCCTGCCAGCCGACATTGTTTAGCTGACGGGACCTGGAGGAGACCGACTCTGTGGGATCTTACCGATCGCTGGGAGCTATGTGGTAGAAGGCGGTCTCGAAGATAGCCTGGCTGTGAGCCATGTAGGGCTTTAAAGGTAATAACCAACACCAAAGTTACAACTTTCGGCAAGGTTGTATTTCATTTTATGCAAATGAATTGATGTTCTTGACAGGCATACTGTACTGAGTACATAAGATGGCTTAATTGTTGGTAATGGTACTCACATATTATAAGAATTAGAAATATAGGGTAATTTTGAGGAGAAGATCAAAACATGGTACAGTCTGTATTTTCCATAAAAGACAGCCCTTCCATAATTTCACAACTGATAATTTGAACTTCAAATATATGTGCTTTAGCACAGATTGTCTGATATTACTAATAGGCACAAGTCAGTGCTTCTATCTTCAGTTAAGCCTCTGTATCTTAAATTATTCCACATCGCATATTCAACTAACAACTTCGGCAATATTTCATCCATTTAAGGAAATGTGGAAAGTTGCTAGCTCAATTTATCTCCATCCTTCAACCATGGAGAAATCTGATTTCGGATTAGAGGCATTCCCTGCTTTTCCTCCTCTATAATGGTACAAATCTTAAAAACCTTAACTCAAAATTCAACAGGAGGAAGGTACCTTTGATTCTTTGACATTTTATAGAGAAGCAGTGTGATAAAAATGCATTTTCTTGCCAAGAAAGATGATAAGAAACAGGACAGTTTGGCTTTACCTGTTATTTCTATTATTTTTACATGCCTGTTTCATATTTTCAGTAATATATCTACTATTTCATATTTTAACTACTTCATATAAATTATATTTAATACTCCTCCACAGTTGTACCAAGCAATATAGGTCAGTTCTTGGCAATGAAGAAACCACTAGTGCAATATATTATTCTGTGTTTAAATATATGTTTTTTTATTTATGCTTATGAAACCAGCCTGAAGCAGACATGATCACAAACAGGGAGAGAAACTCAGCATAAAAGCCTTCATGAACTCTCCCTGAGTAATAGAGAAATTTTTAATAGACCCAAATAACCTGTGAGTTCAAAAGGCTTACCCTCCATGACACCAGCTCTTGCACTGTATGACAATAATGTTCAAAACCTGACATAATGATAAAAGGGTCAAAACCTTTAACAAGTAAGACATCCTTCCGTTTGCTGCACAGTCCTAAAATGAAATAGGGTAATCAAACTTGTTTAATTAAGGAAAGGGCAATAATCTCATTTTTTAGCAGCTGGAAACCCTTTGGACTTTTGGCTGAAGAAAGAAAAAAAAGAATTTAAGATTTATGGCTTTAACGATTAGGAAGGTAGCTTATGGCAAGAAGAAAATCACAGATTATGAGCAGAAATCGCTAAACTGGGAGATATAATATTATTATGCTAAATTAGGAGTTATTATATAATGTTATAGTAGAATGTTATTTTGAAATGTATAGTATAAAGGGGATATAATAATATTATTAGAAAGAAAGGGTCAGTATATGGGGATGGAGTAAGGGGATGGTAAAGTATTATATAATCTGTTATGAATTTGGGTTTTATTATGAAGAAGCCACAGGGGGAGGGGAGGGGGGGTTAGGGAGGAGGGGGGGAAAGGGGGGGGGGGGAATTTGTATTTGAAAAACTTTTTCAATAAAAAAAAAGAAAATCACAGTGTAATCTTGGGCCTAAATATAAATTCATTTTTAGCTGCTGTTAAGAAGATCAGAAGCTACTTCTTTATAATCCTTTCTTTTCTTTCTTTCTTTCTCTTCTTTTTCCTGTTTTTTTTATTCTCCATTCAACATTTTTTCTTTATTTTCTTTACTTTTCTCTAAAAATTTGGATTGCTTTTATCTTGTTAAACATTTCATTAATGAAATTTGTTGTTTACAAAAGAACCATGTAGCAATTTGAAGGAAGCCTCAATTGTTTTAACATTGATTCCTTTACGTTTTCTCACAGGATGGCTGGAAGAATATACAAAGGGAGACCAGAAAGTTAATTTTTTTTTCTGCATTTGTTAATATTCAAACTAACTGGAAAACTGTGGCTTAACAGCTGACCATACATCAGCATACAAAATAGTGATTGGATCAGTGTCTGAATTCAGTTTAACTCAACTGTTTGCAAACATTCTGTCTTTTGAAAATGTTTTCTATAGTAGCTTGGTTACCTTGGAATCCTGATGTTATACTGTAGGGCCTTGGTTTAGTGAGATAAATGTCAAGGTGATGAATTATGATAGCTATGTAGTGGAACAAAGGGGATACTGAGAAACAATAGCCACAGGTAATGGTATTTTTGAGGAAATCCTGAGTGTAATTTCAGTTAACACAACAGACATTGCATACAATATAGTGCTTGCTTTTATTTATTTGTGTTTTCATGGTCTTTAGGATTAGCATTAATGGTTACAGAAGAAATAAATATGCATAAAGTGATGGAGACATTATTGCCTACTTCTAAAAGCACTGTAGAAATATTAATATATCTATATTAATATTTAGATGGAACTATTATCTCTATGCTTACCCTAAGAGAAAAGGAAATGATCGAAGGCTACAATTTACTCTCAAAGCTTATTTTATGTATGGCATTATCGCATAGTAAATATCAGCACTTTTTCGTCTCTCCTATCTTTCTGAATGCTCTGTGGGATTAAAGATTTCACTTCATTTAATGTCACACTGCTTTATGCTCCCATTTCTCTGGATAAAGATAACTAACTTGAAGCATAAGGCAATAAGGATATCACTTAGAGATGCAATTTTATTTGTTCTTTGATCCAATATCAGAGCCTCTGTCAAAGAATTTATTAACATTTTGTTAACTGAGATTGCACTCTGGAACTAACATTTTTATGTTAGGATATTCTCAAAAGTCAATTACATAGACTCCAAAACTAATTTGACATCACACTAGATATTTGCTATAATACAGTTTGTAATAGAAATGCTTGGAATGTCACAGAATTATTCTTTAGGCATTTGCACAAGGATAAATGAACTTTTTTTTTTGTTTCATTTCAGACAACCTCTTAGGTTTAAAAGTAATTCTTGTCAAATGCTTAAACTGCTCACAAAATGGGGAAATACTATTTTGAGAGGGGAGGAAAAATGCAGACAAGTCTACATTTTTATGTATCCTGTCCAGCAGGATATATTTAATGAATCTTCCTTCGTTGTTTTTCTTTGGATCATTTTTTGTTGCTTTTTCCCAAATCAAGCCACAACACTTCGCAGTAAAAAGCAAATATTCCACGGAGACAATCTCAATTCCTAATGACAAAGATCAGCAGTGCATCAAAACCATTTTCTTCACAGCATTAAGATAGTGGTTTCCCACTATCTCCTTCGACTTCCTGGTACATAGCCCACAGCCATGGATTTCTCTGGTGGTCTCTGTTCAAAGTAATGAGCAGAGCAGGCCCTGTTTTTCAAATACTACCAGCTAAGATCAGTTAGATGCCACCAAAAATGAATCTTTAAAGTCCAAATGCATATAGTTGTTTCTATATAAATAACAGAAAGCACATAATAAAATCAGGATAATATTTTGTTTACTCAGCCTACAGGAAGTCAATGAGCACATATTACATTTCTATATTTGGAAATTCAGCTTCCCAAATTACACACAAGTTGTACATTTAGAAAAGCAATGACTGGCAAAATAACTGAGCTTGCTGATGATGCTAAATTGTTCACAGTGGTAAATACCATAAGGGACTGAAAAGCGCTCTAGATTTTTGCACATTAGGGGAGTAGGTGTCAAATTGGTAGATGTCATTCAACACAAGCAGGTGTAAAGTGAGGCATATTTGGTGCCAAATATCCTAGCTATACATACAAATTAACAGGATCGGAATTAGCAGTGTCTGAGGAGGAAAGAGATCTTGGAGTAATGATTAACAGTTCTTTGAAGGTGTCGGCACAATGTGCATCTGCTGTAGGAAAAAAAAGGGCACAGCATGTTAGGGATAATAAGAAACAATATTGAAAATAAAGATACCAGTATCATAATGTTCTTATCAATGGTGTGACTCCCCTCTGGAATATTGTATACCATTTTGGTTGATGTACCTCCACAAATATACAACAGGGCTAGAAAAGTTACAGATTAGGGGACCTAAGATGATCAAAGAGTTGGGATAGCTTCCTTTTGAGGAAAGATTGTGACATTTACAATTTTTTTTTTTTTGGTCCAGAAGGCAAGCAAATAAGATCAGAAATGAGTCCAAAATTTGTGTGGATAAAATAGACAAGGATATGCTACTTTCACCTTCCTAAAATATTAGAATGAAAAGTCATCAAACAAAATTGAATCCTGGAAGAATCAGGACAGAAAAAAGGACATATTTCTTTCTTTCTTTTTTAACACACAAAAAATAGCCTAATTCAACTTTGAAATTTGCTGTCCCAAGATGTGGTGCTGGCTGTCAGCTTCAGAAAAAGGGTTGGACGAATTCAATGAAGTCATGGGGATCAAGGGCTATTAGCTTTGATGACGGTGTGATTAGTTCTGAAGGCCATTCACTGGAAGGCTAGTGGTCTTCCCAGAGATGATAGACAGACAGACAGACAGTCAGACAGATATAGATGGATGGATGGATGGATGGACGGATGGATAGATAGATTTTTAATTTTAAAAATTTCCCTCTTTTTAATCACCTTCTTCCCCAAATTTTTCTCCTTAGTGTTATTTTATGTTTTATTAATCTTTTGAAACTCAGTAAAGTTATTTGGGGAGAAAAAGAATTCGAAGACCACCTTTTTCCAAATTTTATATTATTTTAGCTTGTCTGTGGGTTAATATCAAATCAAGAACAGCTAAACCATTTGTGTTTTTCTCATGGAAGCTGATAGCTATTTTTCTGATAGGGGAAAATTGACAGTTGATGAATCAAGATTTTTCTGGAAGGAACATGTTTAGCTATCGGTTTTCCCACCAATGTACCATCACTTTTATTTCCTGCTTTTTTGAAATAATTGCAATTTGCTTTTGGAAATATCAGCCTATCTTCCTCCTAGTTGTATAATAGGCAAGAATAATACTGCTTTTATCCATTCTTCCATTTATTCTATTTCAAATATTCTGAATAGCACCATTAGGTTCTTTTATTTGGATTTCTGTGCCGTTGTGATATTTTAACATATTTAATGCTTCTGTTTCTTTTAAGTAAATTATATCCTTTAATTACTATAGTGCAGTAATCAAAATAATCTCAACGGGTCTCAATTATACTAATTAAACAACTGATGTATTCCTGTTCTCAGTTTATTTCCCTTACTCTGTGCATTAGTACATACAATGAAAGTACAAGCATCAATGATACAAACTAATACAAAGTAAAAAAAAATGAAAAATCAAAGGAAAAAATAGAAAATAAAAAAAGATATGAAGAGATAGTTTCCAGTTGTTACAGCATATAACTATAATTATAAATTTACCTCTTTCTCTAAAGTTACATCATAATACTCTTTTTTATATAATCTATACTGCCCTATCATCAAAACCAAAAACCACAAGTTTATTTTTTTTCTGTTTCATACAAAAAGTCCATAGAGGGTTTCCAGTCAGCAATAAATAAAGAACTCTCTTATGGACATTCCTTAGAACAACTTTATTGTCACTTTGAATGCACACTATTTGGCATACATTAAAAATGAAATTTTGTTGCATACAGCTCTCAAAGGATCACCACCTCCAATATACACTTCATAAACATGACAATATAAATAAATAAATGCAAAATTATGCATATACTCACATATATGACACAAAAAAACAACACAATCTAATTCGGATGTATACCTGTACATGGCGAGAAAAATGAATCTTGCGAGTACCAGACGGATGGCATAGAGAAGAAAGCTGTTACAGAATCTGGTAGTCCTGCTGGAAATACTTGGAAACCTCCTCCCAGAGGGGAGCAACAGAAACAGATCATAAAGTCGGTGTGTGGAGTCTCTAATAAAGCTTTTAGCTCTAAGCACATAGCACTTATATCCTGAATGACAGGACGTGAGCTTCCTATAATCTTCTCCGCTGTCCTTACCACTCTCTGTATGGACTTTCTCTCTGAGGCACTGCTGCCACCAAACCAAACAGTGATGCAGTTTGTTAAAACACTCTCAACTATGCCTCTGTAAAAAGTGGCTAGGACAGAAGATGTGCTCTCCTCATCCAACACAGGAAATGCAGATGCTGGTTTGCACACTTCACTAAGGATGATGTGTGGACAGACCAATTCAGATTGTTAGTTATCCGCACCCCCAGATACTTAATACTGTTGACCACCTCTACAACTGCATCCTTGATACTGAGTGGAGTATGACTAATACTTTCTATCCTGACCCTATCCTGCCTAATTGCAAGACCTTTTTTTTTGCAACTGAACCAGTGGTGAAATCCATTTTTTTAACCAGCGGTTCTGTGGACGTAGCTTGGTGGGCGTGGTGTGGCTTGGTGGGCGTGGCTTGGTGGGCATGGCAGGGGAAGGATACTGCAAAATTTCCATTCCCACCCCACTCCAGGAGAAGGATATTGTAAAATCTCCATTCCCACCTCACGCTGGGGCCAGCCAAAGATGGTATTTGCCTGTTCTCTGAACTACTAAGCTCATAAGAGAGAGATCCAACCTGGAAATGAGGAATTTACTAACAATGAGACCTATTAAGCAAAGGAACAGCTTGCCTCCTGGAGTTGTGAATGCACCACTGCTGTTTGTCCAAGAAGCTATGAGGACTTGTAAAAGGCCCCTTCTAACCCTGTGATTCTATGAGTATGTATATTTGAATCCAGAATTTTGTAGCTTTTTTACACATCTGTCAAACATGATAAAATGTCCCTTCCTGTCCCCTCTCATTTCCAACATAAATTTGAATTGCCTTTACACATTCTAGGTGAAATATACCAATGGTATAACATTTTATAAATATTCTCTTTAAGATTGTAACATAGTGTAAATTTCAATTCTTTCAACCACATATTTTCCATTGTTCCACTTTTAACATACTTTATCATACAAAAGGAAGGAGTATGAGGTATGTTTGCCATCTTGGGTTATTTATAAGGCCAGTTATAAATATATAAAATAGTAATATTAGGCCCTTGGGAAGGACTCAACAGCTAGATAAATATGCCAAATTCAATCTAAACGTCTGGCTGACTGTGCGATAAACCATAATAATTCTCTCACTTGTTCTTCTGTTTCAAATTTCAATAAATATTTATACATTTAGCAATTACATGTTCATCATTTGTACCCAATACTATTTCAAACTCAGTCTCACAATGTTCAAAACTCTTCTGTACATTTTAAATCTAATAACTATAAATAAGAGAACCATTGGCAACAATAGCCCTCTGCCACCAGTTCTTGATTTTATATTAAATTCTCACCTCACAAAATTCAAGAATCTTACAATATGATACCCATTTGTGTTTTCTTATTATTTTTCGTCTATAAAATGCTTCTTGTACTGAGAATCAAAAATCTGTTTTAAGGCATAACCTGAATTTGTATTTATTCCACATTCTTAATACGGCATGTCTGATATAATTCTTTTTGAAATCCATATTAATTTTGACTGTCATTCTCAACAAACTTCTCTAAAAAAGGGAAAGTTGAAGACAGGGCAATAATATAGTTGATTCTATTGTTAACATTTCTTTTTTACACAAGAAAAAGCATGAGCGAAAAATTTCTTCTTTCTATTTGAAGCCATTCATTATGGCCTAGCTCCAGCCTGCCATCCCTTCCCTAGCTTCCCATACATTCCAGATTGGGAAGGAGAGAAGCCCAGAGATGACAGAGGTAACCTCTATCCATTTCCTCAAGTTCAACAGATTTTAAACCTTTCCACATGATGTAAATATCAGCCCACCAAAGACATCAACCCATTTCCAATTCACATCATTTCAAATCTATTTGATCTCAGTTACATGTTTACGTGTGCTAATTTCTATTTAAATTCCCATTTTGATTTACAATGGGGAAAGGATGCTTTATGATTGTTTTTATCAGGTGGGCTACCCTTGGTCATAACATTTCTGTATTTGGATTGAGTAATGGTGGGCACACCTTAAATAAAGTTCACATTGTAAATTATGTTATCAATATGCCTAAGTCTCTATGTTTGTCTCTTTTAACCTTGATTTCTAATTATAGACATTTATATATCTGTGGATTGTCTCATTATGAGTTCCAAAACAATTCTTTTTTTGGCTCAAAGTGTCCATATAACTGAAGCATACTTACCAGCATCAGGGCCGGATTTTCCTATAGGCTAACTAGGCTTCAGCCTAGGGCCTCAAGATCAAGAGGGGGCCTCAAGATCAAGAGGGGCCTACATTCAAATTGTTAGCAAAATTAAAATTACACTTTCACTATAGGTGAAAGGGCTTCATAAGTGGAAAAGCCTAGGGCCTCTTTTCATCTAAATCCGGCCCTGACCAGCATAATACAGTAGCATTTTTGAGAGCAAAATGGACTACATTTCCTTTTTCAGAAGAGAATAGAAACTCATGTTGCCTGGCAATCGTTAATTACTACATTACAATTAAACATTAGGCCAAACCAGTGAAGCTTTCTTCATGTATCCCAGCTATTTAATGGAAGTTGGCCTAAAAGATGTGAGTTCATCCTTCCATCCTGAGATCACTTGTTTTCTTAGCTGCCAGGCTTGGCATACCTTTCTTTCACTTGGCAACCATATGTCTTTATGGGGATGACACAGATGGATGGCTTTACTTATCTATTTTGTATTTCATTCTCAGGCTTGGTTTTAAAATCCTGGAAGTTACAACTTCCTAAGACACGATGCCAAGAAGCCTGCTAGCCCACAGAAGCCAGCAATCTTAAGAGTGCCAGCTTTGTTCACATCATAATTCTTGCCAGATAGTCCCAGAAGCAAACAACCTTTCCCAGAAAGTCTGCCAAGAAACAGGCCTGCCTATGGATGTCAGCAATCTCAGAATTCCAGTCCAGAGATTGTCACATTGGTGTTCTCTTTGCTGGATAATTGGAGGTTCTGTGTTTGTAGCTCATATAGCAGCATGCCCATTCCAGCCCTTTCCTTTTCTTCCTATTACTAATCAGAAAAGTCCTCGGAGATGTTTTTAGCTTTTCTTGTGAGCCTAACTTCCTTTTGTGCATTAGATTTCCTAATCTTCTTTCTAAAGAGATCGGCTACTTGCTGATGTGATTGTATCGATCTTCCATTTCCTATCCCAGTCTTTTTAACTTTTGACTCGGTCAAACATTTCCTATGCATTCACAAGTGTTTCTTAAACTGTTTCTTCACCCCTTCCCCAATCTTTGATCTTGCTGGAATTTTCCCCAAAACTCTATTGAGCTTTTGCCATTTATTTCCAATTCTTTAAATCCTTAAACCTATTGTGAATTATTTTTTATTCAAGAATGAAAGTAAATTCACTAGGTAGCATTTGAAACAAGCCATTCTGAAGGTCTCTAATAGCTTTAATATAGTTAAATAGACAATTTCCAAAAGTGATGAGAAAGTGAGGTTAGTGAGCCCAGTGTCTTTTAAAACAGGGGTACCCAACCCCTAGGCCATGGCCTGTGGCCTATTAGGAACTGGGCCATGCAAGCAGCTGGTGAATGAGCAAAGCTTCATCTGCACATGCATTAGATCTAGGTTGCATGCAAAACCATCTTCCCCCAGGGGTGGGTTTCAAAACCTGTCGCTACCGGTTTGCTCATGGGTGCGAGTGTGCTCGTGGGTGCGTGCGACACTTCTGCACATGTGCAGAAGCATCCGGGTGGGTGGGCGGAGCCTCCCACTGCCACTGCTGCTACCAGTTCACCCAATCTGGGGCAAACTGATAGCAATCCACCATTGATCCTCTCCCTCCTCCAGTCCGTGGAAAAATTGTTTTCCATGAAATTGGTCCTTGGTGCCAGAAATATTGTGGACTGTTGCTTTAAAAGACCGTGCTAAAGTTGTGAGCATGATGGCTGATCCCTTTGCCTGTCAATGTCCAAACTCACAGGAGACCAATGACATGTGGTCTCATGAGGACCAGTCATACTGAGCACATGTGAGTAATCTCCTATTCTCTCCTTGTCTGGACAAGTTCCAAAAAACAAGTCCATTTGTGAATTCTATGGTCATTGCTGCAGACATCATCTCTGCTTTTTTTATGGTGATGCTTTGTTTGCCACACCCCAGAAGTCATTGAATTAAAGTTTTCAGTAGGTTGCAGATTCCTTAACTATAACCCTGTTTGTGAATAACCCTGTATTTAAAGAAACCTTAATTTTTTCTGAAGTCTGAAACTCCTGGATGGATGCAAAATTTCAGAAACCATGGAAGAATCTTAATATGATCTTTCAAATCATTGTTCTTGGGAAAAGATAGAAGAGGATTCCACCAACTCCATGCCTTTACGTTTCAGCCCTGCTGGTTCCTGACCATAGGACACAACAACATCATTTTTACGCATCCTGTGCTATTCCTACCAGGTTCTTTTCTCTATTTATTTTATTTGCCAACTTGTCCAATTCTGCCAACTGCCTCCCTGATAGCTGTACCTCTTGGTTTGGTCTCTCATCTCCATTACTCCATTACTTCACCAGCCTAGTCTCCTTTATCAACTCTGCCAACTTGTCTGATTATACCTTTCACTATCTGGCACAGTCTCTCCACTGTGGAAGCCTGGTGTAGTAACATGTACCTGCAGTAACTTTAGCATCTATCTGTGATATCATTGCTTATAGCTGCAGGGAAAGTCTTCTGAAAGACAGTCCTTCAAACAGCTAATATTTGTGTGTCATCTGTCCTAGAGCATGCTAATTTTCTCTGTATCATATGCTGTTGAAGCAAGCACAGTGCTTATTATAGCTAAATTTATGTTGTTAAACTGCAGGTTTGATCTGTATTAATTAATTATATGGTCTTCTAGCTCACACAGTGATCCTTAATGATAGGCTAAGTTTTAGTGGAATACTCTACTCAGCTAATCTAACATAAGGGTATATCATAAGGTCAGTGTAATGTCTCTGGCAGTTCAATATGCAGAGCTTCTTCATATGTGTTACTTTGTTCTTTTCTGTCACAATGTAACGTATCTGGCCATGGTGAATCTCTGAAGCTTTCACGGTTTCAAATGTAAGGTTGACTTTCCAGAGAGTCAATATTTATGGCTCTGCCTAGTGAAGTCTGACAAAACTGAAATATTAGGAATGAACGTAGGAGGGGCTAAAACTACCATGTGTGGAAAAAATGGAACTGTGTCTATACAAAAGATTAATGGAAGCTTAAACATTCACTCCAGGAAATCTACACATACAATTTTGTAATATATTACAAATCTGATAATATAATTTGAATGAAGGGAATGCTTACAATCTGGAAAAGTAATTCAGGGTTTGATTTTGGTGTCTCTGAAAGTTATATGATTGCTTAAATATCAAAAACAATGATGTATTTTTTCTGGAAACTCCAATAGATCCATAAATGGGAAACAGTGGCCTTCCTGTCTAGCAGTAAATACCTAAAAAGTGACCATCATCATCTGATATTTCTTTCTCAGATAGCTTAAACTATCTACCATCAAACTACTAGCATCAGGTGTGTCAAACTTGATTTTATTGAGGGCTGCATCAAGGGTTGTGATTGACCTTGGGTGTGTGTGGCCAGGGTGGGTGTGGCCAGCTCAATGTCACTCATGTCAGGGATGCCTATGGCAGCCCGAGTGCTCTGCCAGTGAGAACAGGCTCTCGAGCTCTGTTTTTGGCTGTGACAGCCTCCTGCAACCCTTTGCCAGTGAAAACCATCGTGCCATTGTGAGCTCCGTTTTTGACTGTGATGGCCTCCTGTGACCCTCTGCCGGTGAAGACGAAGCTCAGGAGGGCTGCATGCTCCATTTTCACTGGTAGAGGCACTGCGGGCCAGTCCTTCACTGCTTCCAGAGTGGCCTCATGGGCCAGATCTAAGCACCCAACGGGCTGCATCCGGCCCGCGGGCCTTGAGTTTGACACCCCTGACTTCCATGTTTAAATTTTCCTCTTTTCTATCCAAGATTTCCATGAAACTTGCTTGTCCTTTGAAACAACAAATCTCCTTTATTTTTTTTAAAAAAGCAAATTCTCTACTCTTTTTCAATGACCTAGATAATATTTTGCTATGTTTAAATAGATCACAACCTCTTAACAAGAAAGGAAACTTTCATGAAGAGAAAACAAGAATAAAATATATTATATTCCTGACAATTCCACATTTAAATAGTAAAAAAGGAAAAAGTTATTACAATTAGTACTTCTGCAGTACTAGAATTTCTGACACTACTTAGGCATGATTACTAGGATGGGAGAATTACTATTACAATTAGTACAGGAAGGAAAGAAGAGAGGGAGGGAGGGAGAGAGGGAGGGAGGGAGAGAGGGAGGGAGGGAGGGAGGGAGGAAGGAAGGCTATTTTGTGGATCAATATCATATATACATGCATGATGTATTCAGATACAACATATTTTCTCTCTCTCTCTCTCTCTCCCTCCCCCCTCCCCCTCTCTCTGAATGAGTGTAAAGGAGAGGGAGGATGTGTGAATTGGAGGAGTAGGCATAAACCAGATTGTTGGGGGCAATATGCTAACTCTGTAAACCACTTAGGGAGGGCTGAAAAGCACTGTAAAATGGTATATAAGTCTAAATGCTCTTGCTACTGCTGTATATCTACAAAGATTAAATTTTAAAATTAAACTTTCCCACAGCTCTTTGAGTAAATATATCACACAAAGAAATATCTAACTAAGTATCCAGCTTCAGAGGTCTCTAGATGAAGTAGATAATCTGGACATTTTTCAGGGCGGTTTATAATATTGAGATGGCATTGGTTGCACCTGTGAATGCAATGGATGACCTTTGGAGGGCTCAGGATAGGGATGGTGCATGCATTCTGTCTGTCCTAGATCTCTTGAGGACTTTTAATACCATCATCCATGGTATCCTTCTGAAACAACTCCAGGAGTTAAGAGCAGAGAGAAGTGTTTACTGTACTACCGGTATTTAGCCCTCCAGAGTCTGTTCCAGTCACTGGTGTTGGTGATAGAGGCGGGAGAGAGACCCACCCTAGATCTCTTCTGTATGGGGTGCCTCAGGATTCTTATCTCCCCCTCATCCTATTTAAAATCTACATGAGGATGTTGGGTAAGATCATTCAACAACATGGGGTGTAGTATCATCAGCACATGGATGATACTATGTTATACATCACCCCATGCCAGGCAGTGATGCTTTTCAGGTTGTTACCCAGTGCCTGGAGGTTACGAGGGCCGGAATGGGGAAGAACCAGCTTGGAGTTAATCTTGGCAAGATGGAGTGGCTTTGAGTCTTTCACCCCCAGTACATGATTAGTTGTCATCCTTAATCCTCTTTCCATCTGAGTTGGTGTGCAATTTGAGGGTTCATCTGGACTTGCAGCTCCTGGTTCTGGAGCAGATGGTAGTTGTGACTAATGAGGCCTTTGCAGAGGTTCAGCTTGTGTGCCAATTACATCCTTTCTTGGACCCGGAGGCCTTGCTCATCTCAGTCTCCTTTCAATTGGATTACTGCAATGCGCTCTATCTAGAGCTACCCTTGAAGATCACCCAGAAGTCTTCAACTGGTCCAGCATGCAGTGGTGCTTTCTTTAATTCAGCTGTTATTACCATTAACGGCCATATAAATGGTATAGGTTCAGATTATTTGCCTCTCCCTGAAGCTCCCTATAACCAATTTTAGGCTGGATGCCCACTCCAGATCCCTTCCCCTAAATGTTGCCAACTAATGGGACTTCAGGGCAGGGGTGAAATTCAGCAGGTTCTGGAGAACCGGTAGCAGAAATTTTGAGTAGTTCAGAGAACTGGCAAATACCACCTCTGGCTGGCCCCACCCAGGGTGGGATGGGAATGGAGATTTTGCAATATTCTTCCCCCAGGAGTGGGGAGGGAATGGGAGTTTTGCAGTATCCTTCCCCTGGAGTGGGGTGGGAATGGAGATTTTGCAGTATCCTTCCCCTAGAGTGGGGTGGGAATGGAGATTTTGCAGTATCCTTCCCCTGGACTGGGGTGGAAATGGAGATTTTGCAGTATCTTTCCCCTGCCACGTCCACCAAGCCAAGCCCACCAAGCCACACCACACCCACCAAACCATGCCCAGAGAACTGGTAGTAAAAAAAATTGAATTCTACCACTGCTTCAGGGATGTGCTTTTTCTGTGGTTGCTCTGATCTTTTGAACAGACTCCCCTTGAGATTCGGAGGCCCTCCATTTTATTAGCCTTCTGTGAGGCTGTGAAGACTTGTCTCTTTGCTCAGGCATTGAGAAAGGATAATAGTGAGCCTAACAAATGCAAATATAAATGTAGAGGTAATATGATGTTATGGTGCTCTGATTGCGATATATGATATTATTGTAGGGTTTGGTTAGTCATATTTATTTTGTGCTTATTAAATGTCATTGTGAGATGTCTGAGGTTAATATCTATAAAATAGGCAACCATATAAGTTTTCTAAATCAATAAATACACTAGAAAGTAGAGATAAAACATTTGGAAACCTGAAATTGAAAATGTTACAGCCCCTCCAAAGATACATCATTGGCAGCTTTAAAAAGGAAGACTTTTTTTGGTTACTTTTAGAAGATGAATAAAGAATTTTTAAATGCTACCATGTAGTACATTTACAAAGATGGCTTGAAATTTAATAAAATAGTAAATATTCTATTCATGATCCATATTAACCACTGTGCAAAATGCATTTCTACAAGATTTTTACCTTATAATATAATTTGAAAAGAATGTAACACAGGATTTAATCACATATGCAAACCCCTATACAATTACCTCAGTAGTATGCATTCTTTGTTCAAGTTTATTATTTGTGGAAAATCTGGGGAGAAAAACATTAATTATCACTTTCCAAAGTCTATCTGCTAAATGTAAAGGAGAGACTTGAATGTGATAAACTGGAAATTCAGCTGATAATCTTCTAGTAGAGTTAATATTTCATATTTTAGAGCTTCCACCAAGTAAAAGGCCGGTTCTTTTCTACATAAATTGAACTAACATTGTTTCAAATTTGAATGACATTGCTTTGGCTTGAAGGATCTTATTAGCTTTCAATAGTTAAATTATCTACATAGCCCACTAAGCAGGGGTGAAATGCTCCCGGTTCGGACCGGCTCGGGTGAGTAGGTAGCGATGGCGGCGGGCAGTTCGGAGAACTGGTAGCAAAAATCCCTGCCCCCGCCCCCCTTGCCCAGCTAAGCCGCGTGATCATCAGAGCCTTTTTTTTATAATGGCTCTGACGATCCCAGCTGAGTTGCCTGCTAACAGGTAGCAAAAATCCCCACACCCCTCCCCCCCCAGCCTCCAGCTTGCTTACCTTAGCTGCTGGTCGCAACGCCTACCTTGCTTCGCTTGCTGTAATACCTGCAATCCATTGCATCAGCAAGCAACTGAATCTCCCTATCTTCAATCAAGCTCATCGGTGAGCAGCTCTATCTGCCTGCCTGCCTTCCTGTCTGCCTTGTACCTTCTAATGCAGAAGTCTCCAACCTTGGCAACTTTAAGACTTGTGGACTTCAACTCCCAGCAAAGCTGGCTGAGGAATTCTGGGAGTTGAAGTCCACAAGTCTTAAAGTTGCCAAAGTTGGAGCCCCCTGTTCTATTGGGTACGTTTTTTCCCCCTTTGGGAGCTTTAAAAAAAATAGTTAATTGGGGTTTTTTTTAGTTGTTCTTTTTTTAGACCAAGCCATTTAAAGTTTAGGAAGTTTTAAATTTAGCTGCTTTTATATAAAATAAAAATAAATTAAAATAATATTTGTGCAGCTTTCTGAGATTTAGTGTGTTTCTGTAGTGTTTCACTCTAACTACACAAACACACAAAATCTCACAAAGCTGTATGTGGAATTTTCTGTGTGTAAAGTGTGAAAGTTAGTTTTTTGGACTTTTTGTGGCTGTGTGAGGTTCCTGCTTGTTGCAGGAGCCATTTTGGGTCTAGCACAGCTGCTTTTACATTGTGGGTGAGCCAGTTGTGTTGTGTTGTTTTGTGTGTGTTTAAAGTGTGAAAGTTGTTTTTTTGGGCTTTTTGTGGCTGTGTGAGGTTCCTGCTTGTTGCAGGGGCCATTTTTGGGTCTAGCACAGCTGCTTTTACATTGTAGGTGAGCCAGTTATGTTGTGTTGTGTTTTGTAGGTTAAAAAAGGGCAAAGAAGTGACATTGACTTGGCCACACCCACCCAGTCACCTTACCACCAAGCCATGCCCACTAATTAAGTCACGCCCACAGAACCGGTAGGAAAAAAAATTTAGATTTCACCCCTGCCACTAAGTTATGTTTTTTGCAGTCATGTTGTAGAGCTAAGTATAAAATTAATGAGTCTATAACCTCTCAATCTTCATAAGAACTAGACTTATGAGTCTACGGGTAAAGGAGAATATTTGTAGCTCAGGGTTGAAAGGTGTTCTCTGAACTTGGTTATTGTCTTGCAGAAATTTCATTACCAAACTAGGTAACATCATCAGTACATGGTGATGGAACATCTGTAGGAAAATAGCCAAGCTCACCAAGGACCCCTCACATGTCAGTCTTTTCTGCCATTGCCATCACTGACACCTTAGAGGAAGGAGGAGGCAACTGAGCTTTCTAGATTGTCCAATCAGAAGATGGAAGTAGCCTGCAGTCCAGATTGCATATGTTGCAAACTGTTGCTCATATATCCCCATCCAGACAGCATTTTCTTAAACCAAATTAGAATCAAGCCAGCATAAGGACAGAATAGGAGTGTATTAAACAGTAATTGTGGCTATGCCCTTAATTTACTAAGCATGTCAGAAATAACAAAGTAATTACATATCTTTTGTTAAACCATAACTTAATGAAGTCTTTGTTAAGTCTGACTTTGGCCATAGGCCTAGTTTACACCACTGTAGTTATGCTTGCTCTCCACACTTCAGATCTGGCAGTCAAATGCTAGATAGAATCTAGCCATTGACTTCAAATGCATCATCATCATATCGACTTAAATTTAAGCTTACATTTTTTCAGTTTACTTTATGTATTTAAAAATAAGCATTAAAGAAAATAAGTACTACATGAAAATGACTTTTTTTTTTTTTATTAAGAGGGCTTTCCACTCTATCCCCAATGTGTATTTCTATTTTTCTTTTCCATTTGTTACTATCTTCCATAGTAACTCAGCATGCAGAATTTTCAGTACTACAGGCTGCTTTTCAGAAAGGGTAGAGGGACTCTCTTCTTAGGTTTTTGATTTTTAAGATTTAATTTTGCAAAGTTTTTGATCTCTTGATGCTTCTCTCTTCTTTGGACTGTAATTTTGTGAGTGTTTACTATCTGAATTTCTCATAAGGTTAAATTATAACCTTTTTTTTTCTTTCATTCAATCAATCAATCATGTCTGATTCTTAAAGACTATCTGTTTCTGCAGTTTTCTTGGAATGTTTTTTTCAGAAGTGGTTTGCCATTGCTTCCTTCCTAGGGCTAAAAGTGAGCGACCGGCCCAAGGTGGCAAGCTGACTTTGTGCCTAAGGCAGAAGTAAAATTCACAATCTCCAAATTTCTACTATTATTCCTTAACCACTACACCAAACTGGCTCTCAGAAATTTTAATTAGAGCAACTCAATATCCAGCCCTGAATGAATAAGATGATTATTAGCTATCAATGAGTTAATGTCATGTCTTCACATTTGAAGCACAATATACATTCACTGTTACAATAATGAGTACTCTAACTAAACTCCAGAAGTAAATAGACCCTTCAAAAGGCATTTGCAAATAGATGAGTTGAAAACACAACATGTGAATGTGTCATAAGAAAGGTTTATAATCTAATTTCAAGAGGGACGCTCTGCTTAGAATAATGATAGAATAATGAAATGTTTCCACAATGCTAAATTCAAACAAAGGTTTCTTAAACCTTTTTTACTCACAGCTGTTACCATGGCAACATCTTTGGGTGAAAAATTGGGAAAGCCCAGCTGTAGGCTGTAGAATCAATAATAGGAAAATAAATCAGAAAAGAAAGCTGGTAGATCCTGAGGAAGAATCCATTGTAAGGTACTCCCTCCTCGCCAAGATGATTCAAGGTATTCTATACTTGTACAGAAGAAATTAGAGAAGTATATCTTTATGATAGTCCATAAATCAAACTTGTAAGTGCGGTAATAATTATTTAAAAGTGGATCTTTAATAAATCCATAACTTATTGGCCAAGTTCAAAACAATACAATACAATACAATACAATACAATACAATACAATACAATACAATACAATAGCTGAATTGTATTACATGTTGAAACCAAACCAATCACACATTTGATTACCAGAATAGGTTCACCTGGTCACAGTATTTATACCTTATCAACATTCATCCCGGTTCTACCTTAAGCATCATTCATATGGCTCTGCCATGTCATACCAAGCTCCAGAATGGTCAGGAGAAGAGCACATTAAATTCATCCTGCATTTAAAAAATGATAAAGAGACATATTGACTTTAAACCAGAGACATTTTTATTAGGGATCTTGCCAGAGACATTTAATAAAGAGTTGCAATGTTTGATTGTAAATATTTTAACAGCGGCCAGAATTGTATTTGCAAAAAATTGGAAAGGAGAGAAGACAATTACTGATGAAGAAATTATTAAGAAAATGTTGGATTGTGCTGAAATGAATAGACTGACATTTGAAATAAGAGAACAGGAAGATAAACAATATTATTTGATATGGGAGCTATTTTATCAATAGATAGATAATAAAGCATGGAGATGAAATATTATATATGAAATGAAATTTGGACAAAATGTTTAAGCACTTGTTTTTTGTTAGAGGAAAGAACAATTGTCATATAATAAGATTTTGGAAATTTTGAGAGCATGAAATGATTTTAACCGATCGAAATACGGTCTGTAAAAGTTTGAAAGGATGATGTTTTTAATGTTGTTTTTGTTTAAAAAGTAAAAAAAAAACTTTTTGGAAAAAAAATTCATCCTGCATTTAATGTAAGTTTCCCTTGGAGCTGCTGTGGCGGAAGAGAGTCCTATGATCCTAAGAATTACATGTAAACCAACTCAACAGGAAGCCCAAACATAGCCAATGATTTAGTCAAAACCATATATTCAAATCTGCAGATTGCCACAATTGCTCAAGCACAACATTATTTATACAGCAAAATCCTACTCCAATTTATTTAAAATTCTAGTGGAGTCAGATAGGATTTATTTCTGTATATCATTTGTTTTTGCCATTCATGCATGCCTCATAATAATCCTATAAAATAGATTGGTCTGGCAAAAGAGTAACAAAAGTTACTGAACTGAAGTTCATGAACATCCAGGCCAACGGTACTTTTGAACTTCGAACTCCCCAGCTCAAGTTAAAAAATCAGAAGATACCTGTCACAAGCATTCATAAACTGCAACTCACTTCATCAGATGCACAGATAAACTGAAAATAGGATTTAAATTGGGGTTGAGTGAGCAGGGAAGGGAGGAAAGGAAAAGCTAGCTGCATAAATGCAGGTTACATATGATACAAATTAGCAGTATCTTATTGATTAACAATTTAATATTTTGTGTTCATTGTGCTTTTTGAAATCTTCTGAGATTTCCTGAAACCTTTTGATGTTTATGAGTTGAGCAATCACAAGCTCAGTGACGGAGATTTTTTGCTACCATCGACTGATATTGAGATGCTTGTGAAATGGGTAGCTATTGTACCTACATATGAGGAATTAATAAATAAAGCCCAATTTTTCCAAAACAGATACTTTGAGGTTTATAGCAGAGTCCATGGGATTTGTTTTGCTACTGTAAACTAATGTAGAATCCTGCTTGTGAGATGAGTATTTATTTTATAGGAGAAATTAAATAAATAAATGAATAAAAGAGCTCTCTCCTACTATGCCTAGCCCTAGTTAATAACATAATGACATTTATAACATATTAGTTTTTAAACAAATGAGTGTATGATTACAGCTAGGCACATGGCCAAGGGGTTAAAGATTTCTTTCATGTGCCATGGAATCCATTTGCCTGTCCCTAAAGGGATTACTGAGCTAGATTATATTACTTAGTACAAGATAGCTCTTTGGTTCAAATATTGATATTGGTCTCAATTTATAATCTCCTCTATCTCCCCGCCCCCACCCCCATATCAAAAAATTGTATGAAGCTTTTTCTTTTGGAAATCTTAACTTTGTATTAATATGGCCTGATGCTATTTTAAACTATGGACCACTGTGTGCTCACTCACAGAAATGGAGGTTAAAATGTATTAAATACATAATTTATGCAGCTTATTTTATGTTTCATGACAAGCTCACAGTTCCCAGAAATCTTTGTATTGCAGTATCTTTCCTAATCAGTTAGTAAACAGCCTGCCAAAAGAAAAAAGTAATTTAAGTAAACATAGGAAAAGCCCATTTACAGTTATATTTTTAGACAAGAATAAATCACAAAGCACTTGATTATATTCCATTTTCAGGTTTATATTAGGAAATCTCAATTTCAACAAGGGATAAAGAGTATGTATTATCGTGCTATGGGTACAGGGATTTAAACTCTATTGCATGTTTTCCATTTCCTGCCTCTTGATTTAACTTAGAGAACAAGTTAATTCTGTTTTCGGATTAATGCAGTTCTTTCATTTTCCTTCTGCCATTTTTAAAAAATGGTTTTTGCTTCACATGTACATTGGCTGATGTCCAATAATGGCTAAACCACTTGTTTTGTTCTAGGAAGACAGGGAGGATAAGAGGCAAAAGTGAGAGGAACGGCTGAGAGTAAAAGATAAGTTGATGAAGAGAAAAAGAGAAGATTAGAAAGGGTTATATCTAAGGATTTCAGTCAGATAAGCAATTTTAGTTGTTCTCTTTCTTTAAGGAGAGCCAGTTTGGGGTAGTGATTAGGGCACTGGGCTAGAAGCTGGGTGACTGTGAGTTCTAATCCCACATTAGGCACAAAGCCAGCTGGGTGTCCTTGGGCCATACATTTTTCTCCTCCTTATGAATGAAGCAATGGCATATAATTTCTGAAATTTTGCCAATTAAACTGAAGAGACTTGTCTAGGCAGTGGCTGGGAATCAACAATGACTCAAAGGCACAAAAAACAAAAACTTTATATAAATTATTTTCTTGATTTCTCTTTTTTTAATTTTAGCCCGTGAATGTCATCTAATCAGTTGACTGTAGGCCATAATCCAGAAAACACCATCTCTCCACTTAGCCCTCAAAACAAATTCTTCCCGTTTGATCTTTCATCCCAAAACACAGGAAAAGATAGAGATCGCTTAGATCTGGCATGCGTGACATCACCTGTTCTTCTTCCGGGTTTCTGGTGCACATGTGCGCACGACGATTGGTTGGCCTTTTTGCATGTGGCAGTGCTAGAAACTAGACGATCTTCTAGCTGGTCTTTCATTTTCCTGCGTGAGCATGTGTGCCGACTAGCTGATTGTAGCATGAGAGTGCACGCCAGAAACCTGGAAGAGTAGCTGAGTGAAACTGGAAGTTCAATAGTGGAAACCGGAAGTTCATTTTCGGGCACGTGCATGCGACCTTGGGCTGCTTCTCTTCCGGGTTGCAGCCCAGATGCATATGCGGTCCCTTTTTGGCACTCGGTTCGCCATCACTGGCTTAGATACTGTCTCAGGAAAATGTTTGAAACTGGCCATGAACCAAGATAAAGAGGTGGAGATATGAATTCAAGATCCATTATCTTTAAACCACTACCATGGGATTACACACCAGTACACTGATTAAAACTAAAGAAAACCAAAAATAGACTGTATAGCACACCTCCCGATATGATGGAATCTGTTTCTGTATTGGGGTTTTCAGCATATATACAATGGGAAAAAAGAGGCAGATTGAAATCAGTCCATTGATAATTGTTTTAAACCAAGTCCAGGAAACAAAAAGCAAACAAATAAACAAACAAATCACAAACACAATGCTGCTATTTGCCGACACGAAATCGTTCCAAACAACACAAGGAGAAATTCACATGGGAGGAGATTTGTAAGAATGCTTGTTACCTGTGACTGAAACTCACATAAAGAACAATCAGGTAGGATTTATGGAATATATATAATCCTGGCATGGAATGATTGGCAGAGTATATAGCATATGGCTAACGGTTAATAGAAAAGAGCTAGAAGTGTTAGTCTTGAATCCAAGGTTTTGAGCCTGAGAGAGCATGACTTGAAACGATGATGCTTCAATAGTAATCTGAAATATCATGATCAATTATGCATGATCAAACAAAAATAAATTGATAAGAAATGGCTCAAAAGTGTTGCCCCCTTAGACATAAATAAACTAAGTAAAATTGGGCTGAATTCCCCTAGATGACCTGTAAATCTGCTTGCTATTCAAGAACAAACTATTGCTAGGCTATTTTGATCTGGATTGGACAATATTTTGGTATATGTGGCCAGCCTGTTTCTGTAATATGCAATCCAATTGCATTTATGGCCATAGAGCTGATATAATAATACATATGAATTCCCATTGGTCAATGGTCTTTTTCTTGGTAAAGAATAATCTTTACTAAAGGATTCTGTTAAGGAAAAATATTCAGGGAAATCATGTATCAATGAGATTCTTCTACCCTTATGGTCAGGTTAAAGTCTGCCAGTCACACTGACACATTTAAGACATAAATCAAATTATTCAAATTATTCACAGCCATTGGAGGGCACTACAATTCCACATTCTCAGGAATGTGTCAATCTGATTCAGGAAAACCTTAAATATCCTCTTAGTTACTTTATTGGAAAGTCGTTGTATAGCACTTTTTAGTCCTACCACCAGATCCACACCAATGAATGTTTTAAAATAATTACACTAATGTTGCTAACATAGCAGAGAACACTGAGATATAAGGCATATTTTACTTCAGATATTTACGGCCAAATCTAATGTTTGTTGAGAACCAGATTTAATTCTTCTCTGTATAATTTTCCAAGAAATGTTCAATTTGATAAGATCTGCTATTCCTTATCTGCAAAAGTTAGTGAATTTCAGTATCCTTGGGCAATTTTATATATACACCTAACCCGATGGCCTGTGTAGCAAAGTTCCATGGAAGGAGGATTAAGAAACAGCTGATGTTTCTTTATGAACTCTCAAAACAGGGGGGAATAAATGAAATACAAAAAAATATTTCTCCAGCACAAGTGTAAAAGGCTAAAATCTATAATGGATAAGATTTCATGTCCCTAGGCAGTATAACTGTTCCATAATTATAATGTTAGTGTTGACCATGAAAATGCAGATTATGTAGGCTGCATAAAATAAACCGCTTCGGTGACTTTTAGTATTGATAGAAGGGAGGTCAGGAGAAGCAGGTGGACATGCAAACATTTCTATGGAGTCTATTACCGTAGAACTGCCCTCCATTACAAAACTGATTGACATCAAGTGATCTGCAAGAAGGAGCTGGGAGCTGTTTTATTCTGACTTTGTTCACTGTGGTGTTATTTCCTAATCTGTGATGATCTTTTATCATGAAAGGCAGGGTATAAATAAGTCTAATCAATAAACAGACAAATTGTTTAAAATGAAGGCATAACTGCAAAGGCAGAACTATAATATATTTACATAAAGATAGCAAGAAGACCTCAGCACACTTACAGTCTTTATCATTACCTGGGAACCCTCCCATATATGAGAAATATAAGAACTATTATATGTTAGATTACATGTAATCTAACATGTAATCATAGTGGCAAATTTGCCATACTGGCAAATAAGCAATCTACTAAATAAGGTGATGCTTCATAGCCTTTAAATTTATTGGCACCTCATTTTTCATGAAATAGGACCCAAGAAACCTTAGTTTTCTTGAGGTTTTAAATGCATAGAGGCTTTTTAATAAAATGGTTCACTCATTGTGGCAAAGCTTTTCATGAAAAATGAATTCCTCACTGCTGCTAATCTTCCCTTTCAGATATAAGATAGAAGTGCTCTAAAGTATACTGTTGACTAATGCAAGGTACTATTTGGGCCCAGTAAATGTACTTGCTGAGACTCTGAAATAAAATCTCAACATCCAAAAACGAATCATAGGATTAATGAAACTGTATTAGAGATCACATATCTTTCTTCCTTCCTTCCTTCCTTCCTTCCTTCCTTCCTTCCTTCCTTCTTTCTTTCTGTTGGAAGAAATGTCCATCTGGGTTCAGTTCCAAGTGGGGAAAAAGACACTGGAAACATGGAGACTGCTTGGAAAGATGGTTTAATGGTGGACAGGAATCATATGGCTTGAGTTCCTGAGTAGAAAACAAAGAAAACCCAAGATGCTGGAAGTGCCTTGGTTTTAGGCCCCCTGTTGGGCCCCACCTCTGAGTTTCTTGTTCCTGTATAAGAAATGTATCCTGATTGGTTGTCAAACCCCCAGGTGATCTAGGGGTCTTAGCTAACTTTGTAGGTTGTCTCTCAAGCTTGCTTGAATCTTGCCATGTGGTGAGTTTCTGTTGCTAGATGGGTCCTATTGTGTTGCAGATGATGACCCATTGACAAAGGTGGGGGTAAATGAATGAGCTTGGCTGAGGCCTTAATGGCCCATTGACAAAGGTGTGGGGGGGGGGGGAGGCCGGAAGCTGCTTTGTCTTTAAAACATGTTTCTATTTCCATTTCTCATCCAGGGAAATATAATATTCTCCTTTTTTAGATATTTACTAAAATATTTCATTCTTCTAGGAGTGGGGTGAGTGCTAACTTCCTACCCTTCCTTCCTTCCTTCCTTCTCATAAGCAAAGGAAAACAGAGACGATGGGATACTTAACGGTCTCACCACAGCCAATAAATGAGACCAGAATGCATCAGACCTTTTTAAGGTTAGTATGTATTCATATGAGATCAATAACCATATACCCATCTCAGTACCCTTAACAAAAAGTCTGAATTTACAGGAAGCTGGGACTGTTTGACAAAATGATGAGTAGAGAAAAATGTGAAGCCCACTCCTTTGAAGGCTTCCTGGAATACAGCATAACAAAAGTGATGCCAATCATTCTTGCATCAAGAAGTAGCAGGCTTATTTTCATTTGTCCCAGTCCCATTTCCACAGCAATGCTAAGGACACAGTAGAACTGAATCCTAGCTTCTACACTGTTACTTTCTTTCAAGTGCTAATAATGCCTTTGTATTGCAGTCAGGCACCATTTA
This sequence comes from Arizona elegans, assembly GCA_022577455.1. NCBI lineage: Eukaryota > Metazoa > Chordata > Lepidosauria > Squamata > Colubridae > Arizona > Arizona elegans. The sequence goes on along the minus strand of JAKOOJ010000008.1, from coordinate 8,610,888 downwards.
CATAAAGGAGGAAGAACATTCATCCAAATTAATTACATTTACTTTCAGGCAGGAGATGACTCTGGCAGTGGAGAGCTTCTCCTTGTAAAATGTTTATCCATCAACCTTCAGCTATAACCTTGGCAATGGATTTGATTTAGATGACAGGCTACTTTTGAATGAATGTAGTAAGAATGCAAGGCCACTATTCTATTTCAAAGTAATTGCATATAGGAGCCACTGATCCCAGCCAGTTTTCTGAGTAAACAACTCTATGATCAAGCTGTTTGACCCTACTTACTTGGAAGTAATAGCTATTGAAGCCCATGAAACTTGTGCTCAAAAGAATTAAAGCCATAGAAGCTTATATTGAAACAGTTTTAGTTATGATTAGGTTGACTGCAAGTCAATTGTTTATTCGAGAAAAGTATTTTTGCAATATATTTCGGCAATTTGGTTACAGTTTTTCCACGTAAAAGATACTACCTTCCCGTATCAGCTTTATTCTTCTCTTCCAACTCTCATGTACTCATTTTGCTCCTGCTAACATGCCCTTGAAAATTTCTTGTCCAATCTGTTATGGAATATCATAAGTCAGACCTATATTTGAATAGGACAACTATAGTCATTACTGCTAGGTATCTTTATTTATTTGATGCATATCCTGCCTTTATTTTTTTACGCTTCAAATTAATGTACATAATACTCCTTTTTCCAATTTTTCAGACAGCGACAACCCTGTGAGATAGATTGGGCTAAGAGAGAGTAACTGGCCCAAAGTCACCTAACTAGAGGTTTTAAATTTTATGCCTAATAGAGGACTTGGTGCTCTTGGTTGTTTTTTTGAAGACATTTCATTACCAAACTAGGTAATATTATCAGTGCACTGATGTTGCCTAGTTTGGTAATGAAACATCTATAAAAAATGAGCAGAGAGTACCATGGACCCCACAGTTAAACCCTGAGCTACAAATATTCTCTTCTATCAGCAATAGAGGACTTCTGGTTTCCAAGCTTAACCACTAGAGCAAGGGTGTCAAACTCGCATCATCACGGTGGCATCATGTGACGTACTGGGATTTTTTTTGCCCCTTTGCTAAACCCGGCATGGGCGTGGCCAGCACATGATGCATCCAGCCCGTGGGCCGCGAATTTGACAGCCCTACACTAGAATAAATTGCCTCTCTAATATAGCTTCTATATAACACTTTGCCATGCCCAAGAAAGGGAAAAGCAAAATATACATATGAAATGTTACTTAATTTCTATTAATTCATACCAGCCTTTCTCAACATGGGGTCTTCCAGATGTAATGGTTTATAATTCTTAGGAGACTGAGCAACTTAATGTTGGGTAATAGACAGGAAAAGTTTCATTTCTATAGTCTTCATCCTAACAGGGTCATACCTGAACAATTTGGTTCATTTTGGCGAATCTCCCACTGTCTTCCAGCATTCAAAACCCTTAAAATCCACTCTTCTATGGTCTCCTTATGAGGAGTAGCAATCTCCCATCCTCTCTTTATGTGGAGAGTTCCTCAGTTTTTGCTGCAGTCATTGGCTCTGTTTTTACGGAGGCATTTTCAGTTCACCGTATTGGCCCCTGAAGTCCCTGCAACAATATGTTGTTTAAACACTCAATGTCGAATGCTATTCCTCCTAAGCTTCCAGGAACTAAGTTACCAGGGCTTTGTTACGCTTCGTAACAATTACCTCTCCCTATGGATGCAGATGCTTTGTTCGACAATTCACCAGCCACCTTGAATTTTCAAATGAACATAGAATTCATATTTAACTGGAAAACTCTTTTGCTACTAAGCGATGAAACATTCTGAATAACTGAAACTATTGTTACTATATATATAGAGGCACTTTTATGCTGCCCCTGCTAACTGTGAGGGGCTTTTATTTAATTTTGCCCTTCATCACTGCCTACAAGAGGTGAGAAGCAGTCAAAGGTTGTCTCTCATTAGCTCCTTTGACATCCTCAATAATTGTTCTCATATCATCTGCTTTATTTTACAGAACATCTCATTTGTACAAATGAAAAGATTTAAATGAAAAAAGTAATGGGCTATTTTTTTTCTTTCCTTTATGAAATAATTTGATGCAGATGAAAAATACTCTTTCAATAAATGACTTCTACAGCACCAAGATATATTTGGATAATTCAGAACCAAGACTTGTTGCCATACTGCTCTTTTATCTTATCTTGTTATCTGGATTTGAGTTCACTGTTGTTTGAAATATAGTCTAATTGTATTTCAGTGCTAACAAGGTCACTTTATTTTGAAAAATACACCTGTTCAATTTATACCTCATTCCCTATGCTGTTAGTCATTTTCTGCTTTGAAAATTTTATTCAAGTATCCCTTTCATCAATTTGAAAAAAATCTGCATAGGCCTGAAGCTTCAATAAGTTCTCACTTAAGGGTGCTTTTTCAAGAGATATCTGGACTTCCTTTATTTTTCCCTGAAGATGTTTTGCTTCTTATCCAAGAAGCTTCTTCAGTTCTGAAGCTTTTTTCACTTCAGCTTCTTGGATAAGAAGCAAAATGTCTTCAAAGAAAAACAAAGGAAGTCCAGTTGCCTCTTGAAAAAGCACCTTTGGGACAACAATCACCTGAATGACTGAGAATCTCCATAGACAAGTTCTCACTCCTTTCAGGCACCTACTTGCATGTAGCATTTGCTGCAGAGTAGATTGAAACATATTGTTGTTGTTGTAGTTGCGAAGTTGTGTCTGACCCATTGTGACCCCATGGACAACGTTCCTCCAGGCCTTCCTGTTCTCTACATCCTCTGGAGTTCATTGAAGCTCACGCCTACTTCTTCAGTGACTCCATCCAGCCACCTCGTTCTCTGTCGTCCCCTTCTTCTTTTGCCCTCCATCTTTCCCAGCATTAGGCTCTTCTCCAGTGAGTCCTTCCTTCTCATTAGGTGGCCAAAATATTTGGGTTGAAACACATTAGGCAGGTATATATATCTCCAGTGACACTACCCTTCTCACCTGCCATTTTGACTCTTCTGGGTCAGCGAGGGTCAGGCAAAGAGCTAGCCAGAAGTGTAGATGGCTGACTCAGAAACTTCTAATCCTAAAATGCCCAATATTTCTTCAGTATATTTGGACTGCAGGCATTTGCTAAGGGACCTATTGCTTATTCAAGAAGTTTCAGGTGGGCTGAATCCTGATGCAAATGAAAAAATAACAAGCTGCAAATTTCCATTTATAACCAATATAGGCATACTTTATTGCGGTCATAGACCAAAAAAATCAAAACATCCAAGACACATAGCTGGCACACAACCAGACTGAAGTGCAGAGCGGCAACAATATAGGGTAAAACTAAACAAAGGGAATTCCCACTTATTTCATTTTCTGCAGCTCCCAAATGCCTTGGACCACAATTTTGAGGGAGGAGAAGCCTGCCCAAAATAAAAGGCATCTCCTTTCATGACATTTCAAAGTGCTACTAATATAAACTGTTCTTAGAAAGCTAAATGTTGTTTTTTAAGCTAGCCAAAGCTATATAGGCAGTTTATTAGGTGAATTTAGGCTGGAACTAAGGTTCTCCACTTCAACCATAACACAATGCACATGTAACATTAAACAATATATGACTTGACATGTTATGCAAATATTCCATGTTGCATTGAGCCATTATTTAATGGTGTCTATTTATTTAAACCACAGTAGTTGGGTTCACATACTGCGCTATGCAAAAACCAAACAAACATTATTAGCACAAAAATGAAACAATATTAAACTGCTTCCAAGATTAGTGGTTTGGCTCTTAGGCTTTTGTCTTATTCCCAAACAATATATTTGTTTTTCAAAGCTATTTTACTATTTTCAACCTTCATCTAAACCTTCCTCTAAAACAACAGAAAGCAATATAACAATAACACTTAAGACTTACATATCGCCCCATAGTTTACAATGTCAGCTGCCACAATCATTTTACTGATCTTGGAAGGATAGAAGGTTGAGTTAATCTTGAGAGGGTCAGAATCAAACTCCTGGCAGTGGGCTGAGTTTGCCTGAAATACTACATTTTAATCACAGTGCCACCACAGATCTTTTCTATGAAATATCTATGGAAGGCACAAGGTTTGCTACTTTTAAACAATTCTCATTGTATATCTGAGAGCTGCAGGTTTGATAGGCGTCAGAGCTATTCCAACTATTCATCTGTGACTTGAATCTTTGGCTCAAATCCTACATAGTGTGACGCTAAAAATGTATGCCAAGAAGGGTGAACTGGATCTGTTATAAATCAAAGTCTTGTAGCCAGACTTACTGCCTCCAATGGGACAGCCAAGCTCAGGTTAGATTGGTGTCAGGAATCCTAAAATTCAGGTACAGGCTCAGAAGTTCATGACTACTTATTTGGCTGAAAGTACAGTTCCCCCCCCAAAGACTTTCCATATTTTGTTGATTACCTTTCCTCAAACTGGAAATTGGTGATAGAGCAGAAGCTTGCATTATACAGGCACAATTTTTAATGTCATTAGGCTACTAGGACACTAAGAAAGTGCTCATCCAAAGAATGAATGATATGAAACATTAGGCTGAGTTGAGTTCTGGGTTGTTCCAGAACAACAGAATTTAGGTTGTTGAGGATATATGGGAACTAGCAAATTATTTATACGTTTGCACTTTTCCCAAGCTGAGAAAGGCATTGTTTAAAGCTGAACATGTCATCCTTTCCTCTGCATTGCTGCAAGATATATATGCTGAAATCCCATTAATTGAGGATACATACCTCCATGTGGTGCTAATGAGACAGAAACAATCAACCACTGTACATTTTATAGAGCTGTTCTGACCAATATTATTTTACACAAACATGCTGGAAGATCAGACACACAACTTTATGAGGTTTCTCACAGAAGAGTTGAAATCTTTTATCAGTTCAATAGCTGTGTGTTGCCACAAAGGAAATAATAAAAAAGCTGGCACAGGGATAATTTTGCTGTTTTTCAGTTTCACACTACAGTCCTATATTTATATAGTTATACTGTTAAAATGCTATTTTTAAAAATTTTAGGAACAGCTTTGTAATGGTTTTAGTTTCAATGTGCTTTGGTCCCACAGATTATAGTTTTAATGTTAAAAATACTAAATTCCTGAGAATTATTCTGATCTTAGTGTCATAAGAAACTATTATGCTACTTCCCCCTCTCGCTCTTGAGATAATTTGAGGGCAAAATTTGCCCTCAGATTTGAATTTTGAATTTTTTATATGTCTGTCTGTTTGTGCTGGTCATTGATAAAATTAAAAAATTATTTGAATTTGATTCATTTGAAGTTTTGGTTTTCACAAAACATTTTCTCCCTTGAAATAACTCAAGGGTCCTAAAAATTGCTGGATTATAAAAACTTGTAGAACAGTTATTCTTTAGGGATGCCATGCAAAGTTGAAAGAGAAAGGAAGACATAACAGGTAAACAGAATGGTAGATAAAGGTTAGCTTGGAATTAACCTTGGTTTCTCCAGTACTCATATAATTTTTCCTTGTAATGCAGTCCTAGAAAAGCAGTTGCTTTACTTATTTGCAGAAGTCAACTTGACACAAAATTCTCTATGAGGTAATGTTCCAGAACATTACGAAGAAAACTCCCTCCAGTCTTAAAATTTTGTACCCTGAGTATTTTTTAATGTTTTGATGTATTATAGCGTGTCTATATAACAGCTTATCTATAGAAAGGAAGCAGAGGAAAGGAACTACTAATATATTTAAATTGCTAGAATGTATTTCCTACAAACCTTGAGCTATTGTGTAGCTGTATAGCATTGTGACTGGATATATATATCATACTCAAATAAATCCAAAGAAACAAAATTATACCTTAATATTTAGACTGGAATAAAAAAAAGAGGGGAGGGAGAGAATCAGTGGGCTTAACCAATCAATTATTTGTTACTGTATGTCTTTAAAAAGATTGACTTTTGCAAAAGCCCAATCTTTAATCTATAAATAAGGAACAGTGTTGAATTGTCATTCATATGCAATTTTTAACAGCATTATTGTTACAATATTTTCAGGATCAGACTCAATAATTAAAATAAGAATAGTATGTTTAAATAAAGCTCTGTTTAATCACAGATGGCATTCTATATTCACTGAATATTCACAAATAGAAGCACTGAAAAATGGCATACAGCTCCTTATATATACAAGGGGAGGAGCTAGATATGGGAGTGGTTAGACATACATACATTAAGCAATGGAAATAAGTTAACTCTTGATATACTGTACAGATACTATTTACATGATGGAGAATAAAGCATTTACTTGTGACAAATCCCCCTCTAAATGCTGATTCGACATATGACAATAATTACATTCAGATTCAGAACAACATAAAACTTGTAGCTTGGTAGTTAAGTATTTGTGTTGTTTAGAAGGTAAAGGTTTTGTCAAGATGTCAGCTATTTGCTCTGATGTTTCACAATGAATAGCTTTAATAAATCCGTCTTGTGATAATTGCCTTACATGTTTGAATTTTATATCTATATGTCTAGATCGCTGTCCAATAGCATCAGATCTAGATATTTCGATGGCAGCTTTGTTATCTTCATGTATGATATAAGGCAATGAAGGTTTTTTCCAAATATTAGACAATAAATCATTAAACCATACTAGGTTATTTGATGCTTTAGACAGACAAACATATTCTGCCTCAGTAGTTGATGTAGCTACCAAATCTTGCTTGCCAGTGTACCAGTAAACTGGGCAGCCGTTAAGGAAAAATATATAGCCTGATGTACTTTTTCTACAAGTGACATCACCAGCCCAATCTGCATCTGCATAACATGTGGGAATGGGTTCATTTGTATTATTGGGCTCTAATAACAAGCAGAAGTCTAAGCTATTTTTTAAGTATCTTAATATCCTCTTGACAGCTTCCCAATGGTATGATAATGGTTTACTGACATGTCTGGATAATAAGTTAAGGGGTAAAGCAATATCAGGTCTAGTCCAGTTAGAGATATAGAGAAGAGAGCCGATAACAGACCTATACAATGTGTTATCTTTAAATTCTGGAGATGACTCATCAGTGTTTCTTAGAAAATCAGTCTGCATGGGAGTATCACATGGTTTGGCATCATTTAGGTTACATTTGTTTAAGAGTTCTATAATTTTATCCCTTTGGGAAAGTTTGAATCCCTTCTTTGTTTTGCTGATTTGAACACCAAGATATTTGTTTACTTTCCCTAATGATTTTAAGGAAAAGTGTTCATTGAGTTTTGTTACAAAAGTTTATCTCCTTTTTGTATCTTTGCCTATATATAGAATATCATCAACATAAATCAATACAAATTCTGGAGAATCACCTTCACTCTTAACAAAGAAACAATAGTCAGCAGTAGTGGCAACAAAGTTCATAGTTTTAAGTACTTTGACTAAACATTCATACCATCGCTTGCCAGATTGTTTCAATCCGTATAGACTTTTGTTTAATAGCCATATATCATTTTTGTTGGTATATTGACTATGAGGAGCTCTTACATATATATCTTTATCTAATTTGGTATGTAAATATGCAGTTTGTATATCATATTGAAATACCTCGAGATTAAGTGCTGATGCTATAACTAGAGCTGTTTTAACACTCTCAGTTCTTACAGTAGGAGAGTAAGTGTCTGTATAATCCTCAGGATATTTTTGAGCATAACCTTGTGCGACTAGTCTGGCTTTATACAGTGTGTTACCTCCTTCCAAATTCTTAATTTTATATATCCACCTGGTACCAATAATAGTCTTATCCCTTGGGGCTTGTGTGGGTGTAAAAACATTCAATTCTTGTAAGCTATTCATCTCCTTGGTCATTGCTGATTCCCACTTTTCTCTTTCTTTGGGGGGAAGTTTCAGCACTTCTTCATAAGTGTTTGGTGTTACTATTTCTCCATTCATACACATTACATAATCTTTGTATTTATTAGGCACCTGATTTCTGTTACTTCTGGTTGTTCTCACTGGTATACTATCATTGTCATGTAAATACCTTGCTTCCTTTTTTGTTACTGAATCAGTTTTTATTTTGTGTTGACTATTTGTCCATGTTCTAACTTTGTTTTTGCGTGTGCTGTTATTGTTTTTCTTTTCAATATTCTTATTTTGATGTTCAGTGTCTGAATTGGTGTTTGGGAATATTTCATTAAGGTGTATTTTGGACCAATTGGCCTGTTCATGAAATACTGCTGTTCTTGAAATTATGAATCTGTTATTGTTATCAATAAATCTGTATCCTTTTGTGCCTGTTTCGTATCCCAAGAATTTAAGTCTTCTGGATACGTTTTCACCTTTACGCCTTAATTGTTTAGGTATATGTACGTCTGCAGTGACTCCAAATATATGCATGTGTGTTAACTTAGGTTTCCTACCGTACATCACTTCATATGGTGTTTTATTCACTATGCTGGACCAAGTCCTATTTTGGGTGTAATTGGAAAATTGTAAAGCTTCTGACCAGAATTGTTTACCTAAACCAGCATCTTCTAATGTGGATCTAATCATGGTTTGTAGTGTCAAGTTCTTTCTCTCTACCACTCCGTTCTGGAATGCAGAGAAAGGACTAGATGTGTAATGCAACATCCCTTTATCTTTTAGCCATCGTGAGAATTCGTTTGACATGAACTCACATCCTCTATCTGTCATAATTTGTTTTATTCTAATGTTGTGTTGTGTCTCTATGCATTTGTAAAATTCTTTGAATTTCTGAAATGTTTCATCCTTATGTCTTAATGTGTAGACAAACCCATAACGACTATAGTCATCCACAATGATTAGAAAATAGCGTTTTTTATATGTGATTGATGGTGTTAATGGGCCAACTTAGTCCATGTGTACTAATTCAAAGATTTGTTTGGTTGACCTGGTTGATTTTTTGGGCCTGGGGCTAGTTTTGAGTTTTGTGGATTTTTACACTGAGCATTCTAGATAGTTTTTACAGTTTTTTATTTTAACACCATCAGCATGTTCAATCATTTTTTGTACTACAGGAAAACTAGCATGTCCTAATTTTCTATGTAATATATGAGCACATTCATCATGAATAGGTTTGCCTATATTAGGTCTTTTATCATTGGATGAGTTTTTGTTGTTATGAACTACCTCATGTTCCTCATTATCACTATTACTATTTTCTTCGTTATTTATGTCATTGTCATCCTCTATGTTGGAATCAATATTGTGTAAACATCTTTCATTTGTTATTAAGTAAGGTAAGCCTCCTTTTATAATGACAGTACCTATGCTTGTTTCATTTTTCTTTAAAGCTGCATTCCCTTTTGAAAAGACTATGTTTATGCCAGATTCTCTGCTTAGTTTTATTGCACTAAGTATGTTATGAGGTATTTCAGGTATTAACAATACCCCCTCTATTTTTCCTAGGCCAGGTAAGATTATATTTCCTTTACCTATGACTTGGACCTTCTCTTGATTAGCTACTTTGATTACAAATTTATCTTCAACAAACGAAGATAATATATTTTTGTTGTGTGTAGTGTGATTTGTTGCACCAGAGTCAATGAGCCAATCGTTATCTTCTGGTCTATGTATGTTGTTGTTGTTGTGTTTGTTCAGTCCATTCAATGAACCAGATTTTCTATCTCTTGAATCATCTCTACCCCCTCTATGTTCCTTATAGATGGGTGGACTTCTATATCTATGTCTGTCAGTGGATGACTGTCTGTTGTGATATCTATCTCTATGATCTGTCCTATGTTTATCTCTGAGGAATTTAGGACAATCTCTTCTATTATGTTCCTTGGACCCACAATTATGGCATTTGATTGGTTCATGGTACCTTTCTTGAAATGCCACTTTCTTATATTGCTTATGCTCTATGTGATTATTATAACGATTTCTTCTCGAATTGTCTTCAGCTATCAACCTATTAGAAAGGTTTTCTATGGATAAATACCCTAAATTGATTGTATCTAAATGGGATATATAATTATTCCAAGATGGGTCTAATGAATTGATAATAACACTTTTCATTGTTTGATCTGAAATTATTTCTCCTCTTAGTTGTAATTCTGCTCTGACTTTGTTTAAGTATATTAAATGTTCACTTATGGTGACCCCAGATTTTAACCTGGCTGAAAAGAAATCCTTAGACATTCTTGTTGTAGTGGCTACACTATCACTGTGAAACAGCTTAAACATGCATTGATCAATTTCTGATACAGTTAGATTTGACTTAATACTATGATACATAGCAGGAGATATACTGGATATTAGTAAGAAAAATGCTCTATGGTGTAGGCAGTCCAATCTTAAAGTCCAAGGTCTTTTTGGAGGGTTAGTAATGAAAAACAATAAATTTTCTTTCATAAAGACAACTTGGAGCTGTTGGCACCACTCTTGTAAATTAACACCATCTACCCTCAGTTTTGGGAAATCATTGGGTAAATTCTCAATGTTGTTAGCTCCATTACTTACAACTGGAGGAAGTCCATGGTCTTCTAAGTGTTGGTAACCGCAGAATGGCATGGGGATGCTAGCGACGACTTTAAATGGCAGTCTCTGTCTTTCTCTTGCTTCGAAGCTGTCTGTGTAGCTTTGCACATGCGCATTGTCCATTTCGCTCCTGAAGTCATGGTGAAAGGTTCTCGTCGCTGCAGCTCCCTCGCATTGTTCTTCTTCGGAAGACTCGGTCTCTGGTTCAGCCTTGGGAGTACTGGTGGCGATGGGAGTCCTTTTATTGAGAGCGCTGGTCTCTGGAATTGTTTGCGGCGTATGTTGGTATCTGCAGGGCTCTCTGGGTTCAGGCGTCGATGCTTTCGCTGTTTGCATAGAGGCGTGCGATCTTCGGGAAGTTCGTTTACTCACTGTTCTTCCTTTTGTTTTTTTACTGCAGTTTTTCGCTGATTCTTTAGTTATTTTCAATTTTGACCCAAAAGTTGCAAAAAGCGTTTTCATTGCAGACTCTACTTGATTTTCTATTGATTCTTCTTCAGTCTCTGTGTCAGACTCTTCTGATGTATGGATCTTTTCTCTTTTGTTTTTTGCATCAAGTAAGTCCTTTCGCGCCAGATATTTTGAATCTTGTCTTCTGATTGGCTCTTCATCGCTTAGACTGAAGGTTCATTGAAACCAAGATGGCTGCCATTCAAAATTTTGCGCGGGACCGTTGTTCTTCTCCTTCGTTGCATTTTTGTCTGTAGACAAATCGCTCACCTTTTTTGAGTCTTTATTTTCATCTGTAACGATGTGCTTTTCTCTCGCTGCTCCGCTTTTTTTCAGTAAGTCTTGGAGGTTCGCGATGAGGTTTTCATCGTTCTTTTGATCTTTTAAAAGTTTTAGTATTTCTGACCTGAGTTTGTTATTTTCTATTTCGTTTTCTTTTTGATCATTGTTCTCATCTATTATTTCTTCGTTGTCTGTAGTACAGTCTTCAGATTCTCTCGATATTTCAGTTGCGTATTCATCAATTATTTCTTGTTCTGCTTCCATTTCTTTAGTATATGCCCTGGTGTTGGGTCTTATTTTTTTGCTTTTTGATTTTTCTCTCTCAGACATTGTTGAATTTTTTATTGAGTCAATTAACCATCCTCCGCTACCAAAATTGTTACAATATTTTCAGGATCAGACTCAATAATTAAAATAAGAATAGTATGTTTAAATAAAGCTCTGTTTAATCACAGATGGCATTCTATATTCACTGAATATTCACAAATAGAAGCACTGAAAAATGGCATACAGCTCCTTATATATACAAGGGGAGGAGCTAGATATGGGAGTGGTTAGACATACATGCATTAAGCAATGGAAATAAGTTAACTCTTGATATACTGTACAGATACTATTTACATGATGGAGAATAAAGCATTTACTTGTGACAATTATATCATGTTCAAATCTTCAAAGACTCCCTATCCATCACAATTTACAGATATTGCTGTTAAGGCCATTATCTATGCATAATGGTTAAGGCACCAGGCTAGAAAGCCGAAGACTGTGAGTTCTAGTCCCTCCTTTAGCCATGAAAGCCAGCTGGGTGACAGTCACCTTCTCTCACCCAATCCGTCTCACAAGATTGTGGAGAAAATAGCAGAGGAAGATGCATGGGATATGTTCACTACCTTGAGTTGTTTGTGAAAAATAATAAAGGTGGGATAGAAATAAGTAAATATTACTACGATGGAAGAGATTCAAATTTCAATTTATTCATTTTTTTGTATATTCCCTGTATTATATTCAATATATCCATTTGCTTATAACTGGTAACATTTATTAGAATGAGTTACACAGCTCTTTCATTTTTTTTTTTTCCTGCAATCAAGTAGGACGGATGCCCTTTGCATCCCATCCATCAAACAGTGTCATCCCTTGTGACCCTGGAGGTGTGCTTTCCCAATTCCAGCACCTGCTCTCTGGAATATTTCCCTCCAGAGGTTCATGCAGCTTGCATCTTAATGACATTCCATCAATTACTCAGTTACATAAATTACTGGTTTTTCTATCAGGCTATAGGCTATGGTTGTGTAGCCCCTTCTAGTTAGGTTGTTTTGGTTTAGTTTGGTTTTGCTGTTTTCAAGTCAGGATTGATGGTGATGGCCTGGACAAGTTCTTGCAATTTATTTGGCAAGAATTCAAAAGTGGTTTGGCATTTATTTATTTATTTCGTTGTTTGTTTATCACCCCATCTTTTTATTTTAGAAATAATTCAAGGTGGCAAACAAATCCAACATACCTTCCTCCTTCTATTGTCTCACAACAACAACAACACCTCCCCTTCACCCTTGAAGTGGATTGGGAAAGAGAGTGACTTGCCTAAAGTCACCCAGCTAGCATTTGTGGCTAAGGCAGGACTCGAATCTATGACTCTCGCTTTCTAGTCTGGTGCTTTAACCACTAGACCAACTGGCTCTAATTAGTTTCATTCTGTTTAATTTAACATTGTGTATTTCTTCTTCCGGCCAATGATGCTCTCTTTTTGGTGTTTTTTTTTTTTTTTAAATTTCTAAGCCTCCGATAGAAGAGTCAAGCAGTCTTAAAATTTGAATCAATTTTAAAAAAGGGAGGGAGGGAGGGAGGGAGGGAGGGAGGGAGGGAGGGAGGAAGGAAGGAAGGAAGGAAGGAAGGAAGGAAGGAAGGAAGGAAGGAAGGAAGGAAGGAAGTATAATAATGTTTTGTGTGAGCTCTGGAGACCGATTGTGGGAGGTTTGTTTAGCAACTGGAATAGCCATATAAAGATGGATCCAGAGGTTTTTAACTTTGCCTCAATGTTTCCGCATCTGCAGGAAGGAATCATTGATGAGTAGAGTTTGTGTGTGTTGTTCTTCTCGTGACAGACATCTCAGCCTCTCTTTCTCTCACTCTTCACTTCAGGAGAATGCTGACTATGGTGCATCACTATAAATAAAGCTGAGCTGGGTAGGGGTAACTATGGCAACCACTGAGTTTCAAAAACATATGTGTACAGGCTTCTTGAAGGCTACCCTGGAGTTTACAATAACACATTATGTCCCCTTTGCAAATGAATCACACTGATATTTTTTTATTTCTCGCTGGACACAAATATCCTTTCTTTCAAGTAGTGGTATCGTGTAGTTTCCTCACCCTGCACTGTTTTGGTCTTTCGGGTATATCAAACACATAAAACACGTGAAAGAAAATGAACTGTATATCTTTTGTGTTCTCCATTCATTTAATAATTTCTCCAAAGAAACTGGAAATCAGTTCAGCAAAACAATTATTGTGGAAAGCTCATTACAATTATTTTATGGCGTTACCAGAAGATGGAAGAGTTTTGCCAGTTTCATTACTGTGCATTATTTTATATGCAAATACAGATACTATTTACAGAGGGGGCGGGGAAATCAATACAAATTAATTAGAAGAGTCATTGGAAAGAAAATCCTAATCACAGTGTATAAATGCTAATAATCTCAAGAGACTTCTACAGCATCATTTACTCAAGATTCTTTGTTATCTTCATTAAGATTCTGGGGGCCTATGAGAGCCTTTTGGTTTATTCGCACTCGCTTCCATAATGAAGATATTGGGGATTTTTCTATACAGCTCATGATAGCACACCAAAAGCCTTATTGGATTAATTGGAAATGCTCTCATTAAAACCATGTCAGAACAGCATCGCTCCCCTGGATGTAAGACATCAAGAAAGAAGATTGCCTTTTTCATGTGGTGACCCATAAAAGCAGCCAAAGATTTCCCTTTTTTAAAGTTCAAATTCTCTGAAGTGTTAAATGTGCTTTTTTAATGCATTGGTAAGGCAAGGGGGCTCAACAGCCCCAATCAGTAGAAGAAAGGAAATCTATTTTTGTTGCACAAATGCCAGCCTAGCAAACTCACCAGTGCATGTATTTGCACATTTGTAATCCTATCAATTTTGAAAAGGCTAATGATGTGAAGAAAGCTGTTTGTTTGCATATAAACAGCATCGGAATCTGTATTTAATATGACACTTGTTTTCCCCAGGCCTCTTAAGGGAATTCACACTCAGAAAAGAAATACAAATAGATTCCTGTTACTCCTTGCTCTTACCAAATGCATCTGTTCTTCCCTCCTTCAGGAAATTGTTTTGTGGACATCTAGGAACCTAAGAAAGGAACAAGAGGCACCTGTATTTGTTCTCTAAGAAGCAATCCATGACTGGAGTCTAAATCATGTAACAGCAGTGTTATGAAGGAAGGAATCACATGTTAGAGCAAGAGTGATGAATCATTACTAGGTGCAGTGTTTTGAAAAACGGTTCATACTCTGCATGACATGGAATAGATTTAAATAAATAGACTGTTGCTATGTTTGACATGCTCACAATCTGAGAGTAATTTCTCTCTCTGTCCCCATTCCTACCCCATGTGTTCATTTCCATTTAAACTAGAAGGGAAGACATGGATAAGCAGTGACATATACAGTAATGTTTTTCTTCATACAATATAGTGATATGTTTACCGAATTAATCAATTTTTGAGGTCTCACACAGTGGTGAAATCTGAACCGGTTTGCTACTGGTTTGCTGGCTGCGCATGCGTAGTGCGCGGCAAACATGTGCTGCGTGCGCATGCACAGTATACACAAAACACGTGCTGCGTGCGTGCGTGCACAGCACACGCCAAACACGTGGAAAAAGGAGGCTTTGGAAGGTAAGTATAACAGTGAGGAGGGGGAACAGCTGTGCCGCGCGATTTAGATTCACTAGAAAGCAGGAAATCCTGCTTTCTAGTGAATCTAAATCGCGCGGCACAGCTGCCCCCCCCGTTATACTAGCAATTTTATATCGCGTGGCACAGCTGATCGTCAGAAATACCAGTTTGGAGGAACCAGTAGGGTTTTTTTACTACTGTTTCACCCACACCGATAGTTTTTATCATTACCGGTTTGCCCGAACTGATGCGAACCGGTAGGATTTCACTGCTGGTCTCACACAATGCAATAATAAATTAAGCTTATTAGGCTTATATAACATGCTGAGCTGCATAAAAAAACCTAACCAAATTTTAAATGAACAAAAATTCGGGTGTTTTGTGAATGTAGCGGCTACCATGGCTTTGACTGACTTGGTTAAGTTTGTTGTGTAGATCCAGTCAAAGAGGCTTCTGATCTCAGTGAAGGGACACCACATGTTGCCCTCTTTCTTCAAAAAAATCTCTGACACAGCTATCATAGCACCTGGCATAAACGTGGAGCTTCAGCCAAGAATATGATCTGTAGCAATACCATGCTACTACATCCACTTAGGTAGAGAAAGGCCCAAGTTAATTAAGAATTAATGAGAATTAATTTATTTATTTAATTAATTAATTAATTAATTAATTAATTAATGAGATTAAGAACTTTTCTCTCAGATTAGTATATTTTGTAAGAACTAGTTAAACGTACCCATATCCGGTTCAAAAAAATATTATGTACTCCTGATGGAAAGATAAATACTGACTTCAAAAACAAAGTTTGCCTTTATTAATGATAATGTCTAAAGGCTGTGTTGGACATCTGTGTCACTGCACATCAAGGAACGTATCCGTCTGTTGTTCAGAGATGGTTGTATAGCTGTTGCATTTATACTTCTGCAAATGTTAACATTCTAGCTAGGAAGCAGTCAAACAACAAAGGACCAACAATAAATCAACCAATCAATATGCAGGACAAACAACATATGTAGTATGTATGTATCTCCGGACAACTTATAGTTGAGGTTTGGGAAGTGTGCATATCAGCCCATCTGCAAACACCTGCAATCTACAGTTACCCATCAACCCAGGGAGGGGTTCTAAAATTTTTAATACCGGTTCTGTGGGCGTGGCTTATTTTGTGGGCATGGTTTGATGGTCATATGACAATTCTTTAGGATTTAGCAGAGGTACTGGTCTACCAGGCTTTTAACTGCTTGCAGAGCTGTACCCATTTGTTCTTGGAGCATTCCGGTCTACTCATTTGTTTTTGGAGGCACCGGTCTACTCATTTGTTTTTGAGGCACTGGTCTACTCATTTGTTTTTCGAGCGCATTGGTCTACCACCACACTACCTTTTAACACTGATCAGCTGTAGGGCGGCCGTTTGAAGCCCCACGGCAAGAGTTTAAACAGTTTTCTTCCTTCTAGCCGATCAGCTGGGACTCGGGAGGCAGCGAATAGATTGGGGGCGGGGCAAAATAAAAGGTAAGAATAATGGGGGGGAGGGCTGGAGGGCCCAGCTCCTGAACAAAGAGAACCAATTTGGTGACGTCATATCGTCACCGCTACCAGCTCGGCCGAACTGGGAGGAACCCACCACTGCATCAACTCCTTCGCAATATAGGTACACATTGACACCTATGTGCAATTGTGGAAAAGCCTAAATCAAGGTTTAGATGCACACTGGACATTAAAGCAGTTCTGATTAGAAAGCTAGAAGGATGGTGCTTACTTTTCGGAAGACAATTCATGTTCTGCAAATATACAGTATATTCATAAATAACATTTAGAATTCAGGGCTACCTGTGCACAACTATCCTGTGTGGTGAACCACTGATCTACAACTGGCTCATGAATAGTGAGGAATCTGAATTTAATTGGAAAAAAGCAGGTTTTGAGCAGGAATATTCAGATCCAGCTTTGCTTATGCTGTAACCACTTGGCTTTAGTAAAAGTATGCCTTTTGGTTCAAATGGAGTTGCGGGTCTTTCTTTCCTAAATGTCCAAGCTGGGACAATCCTGACATTTTCCATTTATCTTCACAGTTGCTCAAATTGCAGACTGGATGCAATTATAACATACTAGCCTGATCCTCTGGTGTAAATGTAAAGGTAGTCTCAATTTGAGCTTATTTTTAAATGAGCATGTAGTGTGGTTCTTGCTGTTTTTGCCAACATTATGAAAGTAATTGGCTATGCTTCCTTTTGTTTTCAGTTTCCCAATGTAGTTTAGAGCCCCAAATGTTTCCTGAAATTTCCTATGCAATTAATAACCAGACCTAATCTTGATTATTTCATTTTGAGATCAGCTGAACTTAGCCAGATGCGATCAACTGTTTAAGTGCCTTTAACATACTTACCTATAATAGCCTCATTATTTTCATCATCATTCTCTTTCCATCGTCTTGAGTAGATAGTCTAGTATATACTAGACTGCTTTTTCTCCATCATGGCATTTACATGCACAATGAAATGGCTTTGATTTAGAAAGGCAGATGGAAAGGAAAAAAAAAATAAGGGTAGAAATAAAAGGAGGGTACGCACGAAGATGAATATTCAGGAAGGAGGGCAGGCAGATGGCAGACAAAATGTGTTGTGTAGTGAAAAAAATGACTCTCCAATTCTGAATGACATTTTCATCTTCCTCCTTCATTTGCTTCAGTTACTCAGTTACTTATAACCAGTTTGGTGCATCAATTTGCATATGTGAAGGTTTCCCTGTGATATGCAGGGATATTTTCAGGAATTACTCAGCTCTGTAGCCTTGAACTGAATTGCTTGTCAAGCCCAAGAAGCAAATAAAGCATGCACTCCAAGGGAAAGCAAACAAAAGTTCCTCGGTATCACTATCTAATATGGGGAAAAAATCCTGTTTAAGTTCTCTGTCTGATTATCAATCAGACTGACCTTGTCTGTGAGGAATCATAAAACCATCTGTTGAAATATCCCCCCAAAAATGTTATTGGCACATGCTCGCTATAAATAGCTTCTTTCTACCTAGAGCCATTCTGAGGCCAATTTATACTTTTTCTTCTTCTCCTCTTCCCAACTGAAAGCAATTTGGAGGATTATTTCTTCTATACACAAGGAACATGGATGGTGCCTTGCAATATACTGTGCATCTTAAAATAAATAACCAACCTGGATCCTTATTTGAAATATGCATCTACTTACAAAAGAAAGATCCTGTATTTACCAGATAATAATAGGCTGGAAGGAAAACCCCAAAAAGGCATTTATCAGAAGCCATAAAAGTCACGTAGAAGATGAATTTAACAGAATAACAGAGTTGGAAGGGACCTTGGAGGTTTTCTAGTCCAGCCTCCTGCTCCAGCAGGAGACCCTATATCCGTGATGGCAAACCTATGTCATGCGTGCCAGAAGTGACATGCAGAGCCATCTCTCCGGTCACTGACTTCAATAACCTGAATCTCATTACCCAAATATGAGCCTACTTACAAATGCTCCTCATTCAGCTATTTTCAACAGAGAAAGACAAAAGAAATATTTACATTCACATGTCAACTGTGTGGTATGCTAAGAAGATCAAAGAAGAGCCTTGGTGGCGCAGCGGACTAAAGTGCTGTTAAGTAACACCAGCTGCCTGCAATTACTGCAAGTTCAAATCTCACCAGGCTCAAGGTTGACTCAGCCTTCCATCCTTTCGAGGTAGGTAAAATGAGGACCCGGATTGTGGGGGCAATAAGCTGACTTTGTATAAAAAAAAACACTGCTTGGGGGGTGGGGGCGAAAGCCCTACTAAGCAGGTATATACAAAAGTATGAAGGCTATTGTTTAACACATTGTAAGCCACCCTGAGTCTCCGGAGAAGGGCGGCATATAAATCAAATAAATAAATAAATAAATAAATAAATAAACAAACAAACAAACAAACAAATAAATAAATAAATAAAATCAGAGAGTCCAAGAACAATATCATTGTATTTTCATCTGAGATTATATCATATTACCAGCTACAACAGAAGGGAAATACCAATATTTGTTTTCAGGAAAGCCAATGTCAATAGATTTAGGGAGGTACTAGGTAAGATCACTATGGCAGGAATCCTTGGGTCATACAATATGCAAAAGAGTTGGCAGGTATAAATCATAATGACACCCATTTCAGTGAGAAGGGGAAAAAATTGGAGACACCAGAAAGTGTTCTGGATGCACAGGAAGCTTTTGAATAATTATCTTTAAGTCTATGAAGGGCAGAAGACAAGGTAGACATGGCAAGTACAATGAGTTTAAAGTACAAAGAAGTAGGTTTTGATTGGACAACAGGTAAAATTTCCTAATGGTAAAAGTTATTCAACAAGAGAATAGACCATCATGTAAGATAGTGAATAGACTATTTAAGCAGATAGCAAAGAAACATTTAAACCGAGGTCAGATCAGGGATGATATTGTGGTAGACTTTTCTTGCACTGGGCAGAGGATTGGATTAAATGATCCCTTCCAACATTATATATTGCTATGAAATTTTATAAGTTTTTAATTTTGATGAAGTTTAGTGCCTGAAAAAGTTACTTAGTCCACTTAGTTACTTATATTGCCCTAACCAATATATCTCTCTCCATGGAATTGTCTGTTTTTTGTTTTTGTTTTTAAATTTGATTTATATGCCGCCCTTCTCCGGAGACTCAGGGTGGCTTACAATGCGCTAAGCAATGTCACATGTCAACTTTCACATGTCAACTCAGTGGTTTTCTTAAATCTTAAGAAAGCTACTTTACTTTACTTCACTGTTTTAGAATGACTGCCATTGAATAAATTAATATTATTATTATATGCATTATTCCGCATAACAGATATTCCGTACTTCCAACACCAATATTCCAAAATGTGTATTGGAAAAAAGAAGTAAATCTAATCAAAATATGTATCTTATTTTATGCACATTCACATTGGTTTCAAACATGTGATTAAGCACAAAAATCTCTGTTTTTATTAATTTGTTAATACAAAACGGTAGTAATTACATTTTAAACTTACTTTTCTGACTGTTCCACAGAGGCAAGAAAATATGCACCAAGCCTACCCGGTTAAGTTTTTTGCTTTAACAAAAACCAAATAATGAACCTAGCATTTAAGAACATAAAAAGAAAAATCCTTGTAGACCAGGTGATTAAATCATCTAATCAAGAATGCAGAAAGTCACACAGAGGTTAACTAGATAGATTTGAGAAGATGAATATAAGCATATACTATAGGGCGATGGCTTCTTTCTCTGTTTTTTTTGGGGGGGGTGTATTTGAAACATGCTCCCTATGCTTCAAGGGGCAGTAGGCAGTGATCAGTATTAAAAGCCACTGATAGTCTGATCTTCCATGCACCTCATCCATCACTATCAAGTCATCATAATTAGAATGAGATAACTGATATCTCATCCCTGGAGAATCCTGTCACCTCTCTGTCAGCTCCAGCTATTCTAGTTCATTTGCTTTGGTGTCAGGAAAATAAATATGCTCTCTGAGAACCAAGAACTCATTGCACCCAATGTACACTCATGTTTTCTGCCCAGCAGATAGTCATATGCGACATAGCCCACACACCCTTCTTAGCCTTCTGGTTATTTGAGATTAGGTGTTTAATGCCCTGTAATACTATATTAAATCTGCTACATTTCAATTTGATTGTAAAAGTCTTTTCTGCATGTGTGTTAATTATATTACAATTTGATTGCATTGCTGGCTGCTTTAATCAAATCACCTTTAAAATTGTCTTGGAACCAATAGGTAGAATTAACACCTAAGTTAATGTTCATGTGGCCATGTGTATTTAATACTTCTCATATTCTGCACCTATGGATTCCCTCAGTAGGTAATTAATTATGGTAATAAATCTTCCATACTGGGTTGCTTGTCTGACTCTTAATGTCCATTATAAGAATTATAAAGAGAACTAGCAAGGTTGCTTATGCTGCAATTTTTAGGATTTATGTCGGTGAGAAAAGTGCAGGAAAATGAATGCCTTTGCATTTTTCAGAGGCAAGCAGGAGAATCAGGACAAGTTCTTTAATTCATCAGTCGCCGCTGAAGCAATCCAGAGCAGGGATCAAGCACTGTAAGAAGCAAAAGGAAAAAAGGGGTTTGGAAGTAGGGCCAGGCCAAGACATTTTGCAGCAAAGACTGGAAAAGGAAGAATAATAAGCATGACTGCTTATTATGAAGAAAAGGTCCAGATAGCCAGGAAAACCTAGCATGAATTCAGGTAATTGCCTAGTGGTTTCTACTACACTTGAGGGCAATAGGCAGTTTGAGGTGGCAGAATAGACCATAGAGACTTCCAGAAAAGGGCTGAAAAGGAAATTGACATTTTCCCTATTCTCTATTGATTTCTGCCTGAGGATTCCCACCCACCCACCCAATTTCTCTAGTGTAGTCCAGCCTATAGTGTACTCCAACCTATAGATTTCAAGCTGCCTTCATACCAGTTTGCATCCTCTCTAGTCAGATTCTTCTAAAAAAAATGTTTCCAGGACCTGGTACACTTCAGATATGTTAAATCATAATTACCATCAGGGTTTAGACATATGGGAGTTGATGGGAGATGTGATCCCATGTACCTGGAGTGGAGTTCCAAGTTGGGAAAGATTGCACTTGAAAGATAGATGGGTTTTATTTTGCACATTGCTATACTGATGTAGCACTCATTGGAGAAGACCCTGATGGGTTTGTTTTTTGTTTTTTTGTTTTTTTTAAAAAAAATTGATTTATATGCCGCCCTTCTCCGGAGACTCAAGGCGGCTTACAATGCATTAAGCAATAGCCTTCATACTTTTGTATATTTATACAAAGTCAGCTTATTGCCCACACAAACTGGGTCCTCAATTTACCTACCTTAGAAAGGATGGAAGGCTGAGTCAACCTTGAGCCTGGCAGGATTCGAACTTACTTTAATTGCAGACAGCTGGTGTTAAATTACAGAGCTCTGTCTGTTGAGCTATCCAGGCTCCTTTTGAAACAAAGATTGAAGAAAGATAAAAGAAAAAGGGGACAGCAGAGGATGAGATAGAATAGGATAATAACAGAGAGATCCTTGGTGCCCTCTGAGCTTGTTTGTTTTCTTGCAGACATTTCATTACCCAAACTAGGTAACATCATCAGTGCTGGTAAGGACTGATGGAGTGCTGAAGACTGACAGGAGTGCTGTTTGCTGTCAGTTTATATTTTAGTGGCTTGCCTGTCAGTGTTGGTAGGGGTGGTCTTAGAGATTATTTGATTGGGCTGTTTGCTTTGGCTTCTTTGACAGTTTCTTGATTAGGGCATTGTTTACTTGATTGTTGGTAAATAATACCAATTGGAAGGGACCTTGGAAGTCTTCTAGTCCAATGGTTAGATAGTGTCATCAGTGTAGTGAATATAAGTTTGGGCAGACTCCACAAGGCAGTGAAAGATGGGGAGTGGGGGGGGGGGCTGGTGTACTATAGTCTATAAAGTTGCAAAGAGTCAGGCACGACTTAGTGATTGAACAACAACACTGATGCAACACTTCTCACAAACCTTTATGAATTTATTATTTACCACAAACCATGATTGAGATGTTAGCTGTCATAATATTTCAAAACAATCAGAAAAGATATTAAGATCAGACTCCTGCTGAAAGCAACCTGCAATTATTGCTTTTTTAAAAAAGAAGTACCCAGGAAACTCATTCTCTGTATCTAGTAAGAATTTACACTTAATTTGAAGAAACGCTATGCAAGCAGTGTAATTAAAAAAAAAAGAGGAATTGAAAATGTAAACACAATTGTGTGTTAATTACCACCTTTGTTTAAAATCCCTGGTTTTCCAGGATTATTTTTGATTGTTTTTGTTTGTCTTCTGAATTATCTGAAGCTTTATAATAGATGCCTTTGTAACTCCACTCCTAACCCATACTTGTTATGGCTACATTACTATGTCATATGACTACAAAATGGGTTTTGTGCTAACAAAATGGGTTGAGAAAATTCAGGACATATTACTGCAAAGGGACATACAGTATATATATGCATGCTATGAAAAACATTCTGGGTAAGAGTAATTTTGA
This sequence comes from Arizona elegans, assembly GCA_022577455.1. NCBI lineage: Eukaryota > Metazoa > Chordata > Lepidosauria > Squamata > Colubridae > Arizona > Arizona elegans. The sequence continues at coordinate 8,587,723 of JAKOOJ010000008.1, read as the reverse complement.
AACTTATTACCAAAAATAAATGCACATACTTTCTGGTATTTAATTTAAATGATACAGTTAGCAATCAAGGGTTTGGGAAATCAAGCCTATCATTATTGGATTTGTTTTCAGCATGATCCCAGATTGACATTCCCAATCTCTAGATGGGAGTTGAATCTGCTCTTTGTGTATCTGTATATATTCATATTGTAAAATATTATATAAAATAATATGTAAAATAAAATATAATTATGTATACCTGTGTTGCATATAGTAATCTCTTTGATACATATACACCTTTCTATATGTGGATAATGGAAGCCTAGAGTGATGAGGCTCGGAGCAGGAAATGCATTTACACTGTCCCGTTGATGTGGGATTAAATATTAATTCAATGTTAAATATTAATATTAATGGAATTAAAAATTAATTCCACTATTTGAACCCTGAAATAAGTTATAGTAAGGCACATTTTTAACATGGGCTCTGATAGTCTTGTATTGATTGACTGAAATTAATCTGCCGTAGGTATTAGCCCAAATTCTGAAGTCTTATGGAATGCTTATGAACATTCTATGTGATGTAAAGTTTTTTTTTATTGAAAAAGTTTTACAAATACAAACTTTTCTCTCTTTCCCCCCCCTCCTCCCTAACCCCCCCTCACCCTTCCCACCCCCCATGACTTCTCCAAAAATTAACTCCAGATTGATATCAAATTATATAATACTTTACCATCCTTTTACACCACCCCCCACATGCTAACCATTTCTTTCTAACATTATTATTATTTCCCCCCTAAACTATACATTTCAAAGCAACCTTCAACTATAAAACTATGTAATAAATCCTAATTTAACATTTATTCAACTCATAATTTACCCATTTCTTCCCGCATGCATATATCTCCTAATCCAAATCTTTTACTTATATTTATATCTAAACATAACATAACATCCCTTTTCCTAAACTAAATAGTCAATAACCTAACCCATCTCCGCCCATTTTCCTACAGGTCTACCTTACTTAATATTAATATCTCTATTCTTCTGCCCACACCACACAACTAACAAAAATATTTCCACATATGAGTCCTCAAATGACTTTAAAATTATAATCCATATAGTGTCTTCTATAACGTTTTTCAACTAGATTATTAGTTCCATCACCCATGTTAGGGTAACATCAGCTTCAGCTACCAACAGCATACTCCATATCTTCCATTACCATCTGCCCTCCTCAATAATAAATGTTTTCGTATATAAAAAACCACCCGAGTGACTTTATATTTATATTCCATATGGTATCTTCTGTAATATCTTGTATCTAGATTGTTGATTCCAACCACCGAATTGGGATAACAACCAGATCTTCTGCATGCCCCAATTCCATAATTCTCTTGCCACATAACTCAGCAAATACATAATCCATTTTTCAAAGAGTCCAAAGTAGAACGTTCCAATCCACTCACTCAGAAGCCTTTTTCACCACCCAAAAGCACCAGCACTGCAGAGATCTGTTATTCTTCTCAAGATAATGAAAGTCAATAATTTGCCTCAATTATATTTTCACATATCATATGTCAACCATCTATAAGTCCCGCTTATTATATTTAGTCGAGTCTTCAGTAACTGGCATTAAGCTGTTGTTCAGTTTAAAATTTTTTAGTTTTATTAGACCTGCTTCTTCTTTTCTTAGCTTTCTGTGGTTTAGATCTCCATCCTAATTGTCTCTCTAGGACTTGTGTATCAGCTGATTGAGTTCCATGCTGGTCTGTAACTTGATAAGACATCTCATTAAAATCCAAAGCTGCCTCTCTTATGTCTGTAGGTAATCCAGCTATAACCTCTGAAGGAGAATCCAGAAGCGGCTCATCTAAAAGAACTCTGTATCTTGTTGTTTTTCCATAACCTCCATCTCCAACTGCTTAGCCTGGGTTTCAGTCTCTTGTTCATTCTTTTCTTTGTCCCCCTCCTGTATTCCTGATACTGATGACATACGTGGAGATGTTGGATCCATTTTAAAAACCTTGTAGTAAAATTCTTCCGCCTTTTCAACAGTGTCTAATTGATATCTTTCTCCTTGATATCTCAATATTATACCAACTGGAACATCCCACCTAAATGGGATGTTTTGTTTTTTTAGCTCAGTCACCAAAAATCCGAATTCCTTTCTATCTTTTAACATCTTGGACGGCAGCTCTTTATATATCCAAATCTTTCTTCCATACATTTCTAGAGTGGAGATAAAAGACTTTTGCACAATATCATTTTTTATTCCTTTATCTATAAAGTAAATCACCACATCTCTAGGCAACTGTCTTTGCTTCACAACCCAAGAATTTACTCTGTAGGCCTTATCAATCCTGCAGGATACCTCTTCAGGACTAACCTTTAAAATCACAGCCAGAACTTCAGCAGACATCTTTCTCAGGTCATCTCTATTATTTTCCTGTAGTCCCCTCATTCTGACCGCAAATTCCATGGACCTGTATTGCATCGCTGTAACTTCTCTTTCAATCCTTTGTTTTATATTATCTACATTGTAAATCTTGTGGTCAGCTTCCTGTATTTTAGACTTTACTTCTGAGCTATTTTCTTGAATATTTATCAAATCTTCAATTCTTTGTATTTTATTGTCCAAATTATAAATCTTATCATCAACTTCCTTCATTTTAGACTCTAATAAATTAGTAACTTTTCCATTTTTATAACTATTTCTGAAAAAGTTTTGACAACTGTTACAATCTTTTGTTTCAAATTATCATACTTTAGTTGTACCAACTCTTTAATTTCCTGCCTGAATTTTTCAAGATTCTGGTTCACAATCTCATCACATCTTGCCATCTCCTCCAAAACAAATTTCTTTAAATCTTCCGAGCCATTCTGAGTCTGCAGGCTCAAAACTTGCTCATATGATTTGTAAATGGGGGACCCCCCCACATGGCTTGATTGTCTGGCTTTGTCTGTTTCAACGCCATCCTGCCCCACAAACAAACTTTTTTTTTCTTAAAAAGAAAAAAGGACTTTTCTCCAAGCAATATCAGTATCAAGTCTCCAGGAAGAAGGAAACTTAAAATAGAAATTTTTCTCTTCAGCTAGCCAGCACTAGATACTTTGTAGCGTATTAAGCTATTCAAAGGGAAGGACTTTCGCTTTCAGCTTTCTTCTTCTCAAGCCTCAGCCAGTCGCCATTTTAAAAACGTTTTTCCTTCACTTTTAAAATCGCTCATAAAATTTGTTAGAAATACTTGCGATTTGGGGTCCCAGGTCAAGATTTCATCCTGTTTGTTTAAACAATCTGTTAGATTTAGTTGATTGGATTGGTCCCGTCGCCTGGCTCTGCAAGAAGCAGAGTTCCCTCGAAGCCCGGAGCAGCGGCGGGCTGTATAGGGAGCCACATTCTGCTTCCTCCCCAGAAGTAATAAAAAACTCTGGGGAGTTCGCAGAGGGCTCTACCTGTCCTCGCCAGCTCTATCTCACGTCTCCTTAAGGAGACGGAGTTTTTCGAGCCGTCTCTCAGCTGTAGAGACGGCTCTTTACAGGCGACAAGGCTGGCGGTCCCGAAAGACCGTCCGGCGGCGGCGGAAACCAAACCGGAAGTCGTGATGTAAAGTTTTTTTAAAAAAACAAACAAGCAAAATCTACAGACTGAAGGGCTTTGCAAAGAGGAAAAGAAGTACTAAGTATTGATCAGTTGCTATAATGGGTATTTTAATGCTATTCGTTTATGATAAATTTATAAGACTGAAAAGTGAGAATAATATGTGTGATTTTCTCTCTGTATGCATTAGGGTTAGTCTCGACTCCTAAGCAATCCCTGCAGTTTTCTTGGCAACATTTTAAAGAAATGGTTTGCCATTGCCTGTTTCCTAGGGCTGTAGTAGAACTGGCCAAAGGTCACCCAGCTGTCTTTGTGTATAAGGCAGCACTAGAACTCATGGTCTCAGAGGTTCTAGCCTGGTGCTTTAACCATTACCAAGCACTGTTATACATTCAGAATATCATTTATGAGTAATGTGAATGAATACATAATTATAGGGATATATCAGTATGCATGTTTATGGAGAAATATGAATGTGTGAGAAACTGGATGAGAACAGACAAACAGCAGATTTTACATACGTATCTCTGATTTTAATCAAAGCTTGGCTTATTCAGTTTTATAAAATTTACATGATCAGCATGTACTGCTAAAGCATATGGAAGCTCTCCTTTTCAATTCCAGCAGGTGGTGGTAAAACAAATGATGGTATTTTTCTGGTGCTGAAATTAAAATTCCCATTACATTTCACTCAAATCAGAGATTTACAGAATATGTATGGCATCACTGAATTTACTATGAAAATTACTAATTCAAAACTTACTTTATTTTGCAAAACTTGTCTTTGCAAAACAATAGTTTCATATTTTATATTGTTCCCACTTTAGACAATTGGTGTCCAGGTACAGTATATGTGCTAACTGAAGGTAAAAATATCAAACATAGAAATCAGGTTGAAATACTGTGATTCAAACTGTTCCAAATTCTGGTTGAGATTCTTGGTACTTTTTTTCTTTTAGTTTTGTTAATTAAGACTCTGTTAAATTGTGCAGGAATGTTTAAAAGACGTAAAAGATTTACCTTTAAAAGCTAGCATTAATTATAATTATTCTAATTACACAGCATTAATCATTTTTTAAATCAAATGTCTTCAACTGTTTAATTGATGGAAGTGTGATTTTCATATTGTTATTGAAAAATCGTTAGCAGAAGTCCCCAAATTTATCATGGCATATAATCCTTTGTTTCACTGAAGTACTCTTCTACAATTCATCCTCTTTTAGCAACTGCCTCGTTTAGATTCCATTTGCTGGTACAATAGTGATGAAAAAGTAATTTTACAATCAAACCTTGCATTTTTAACCTTTGCATGTCTGTAAAGTAAGTTCATAAGAACAATTGTGATTTCACTTAGAGATTATTTCACTTAACGACTGAGTTGCCTGTTCCAACTGTAATATCGCTAATAGAGAATTAAAGGTAAAGGTTCCCCTCGCACATATGTGCTAGTCGTTCCTGACTCTAGGGGGCAATGCTCATCTCCGTTTCAAAGCTGAAGAGCCAGCATTGTCTGAAAATGTCCCCGTGGTCATGTGGCCAACATGACTAAATGCCAAAGGCGCACAGAACGCTGTTACCTTCCCACCAAAGGTGATCCCTATTTTTCTACTTGGATTTTTTACGTGCTTTCGAACTGCTAGGTTGGCAGAAGCTGGGACAAGTATATACAGGAAAGGACCATTGATTATTTTAAGGAAAACTCAGGAGATGGTGAGTATTTGCAACACTTCCCTTTATACAGGAAAGACCATTGATTATTTTGGGGGAAAATTCAGGAGATGGTGAGTATTTGCAGCGCTTCCCTTTATACAGGAAGGGACCTTTGATTATTTTGGAGGAAAACTCAGGAGATGGTGAGTATTTGCAGTGCTTCCCTTTATACAGGAAAGGACCAATGACTATTTTGGAGGTAAACTCAGGAGATGATGAGTATTTCCAATGCTTCCCTTTATACAGGAAAGACCATTGATTATTTGAAGGAAAATTCAGGAGATGGTGAGTATTTACAATGCTTCCCTTTATACAGGAAAGGACCATGGTTATTTTAAGGAAAACTCAGGAGATGGTGAATATTTGCAACACTTCCCTTTCTACAGGAAAGACCATTGATTATTTTGGAGGAAAACTCAGGAGATGGTGAGTATTTGCAGCTCTTCCCTTTATTCAGGAAAGGACCATTGATTATTTTGGAGAAAAACTAAAGAGATGGTGAGTATTTGCAGCTCTTCCTTTTATATAACCAGCAGACAGTGAGTTCTTGTCCTGCAATATGAGTTGGAGAAACACAGATGTAGAGGCTCCCTGACTCCAGGTAGCTGCAGGCAGCTGACTTTCCCCATCAGACTTGTCAAAAGAAAATTTAAAAAACGGAATGGACCATGAGCATCTAGGAGACCCTCTGAACAGACGGCAACCCATGAGGGCATCTCTGTCACCAGTCCCAACACCTTGCACCTCACCCAGCTTCGCGATGACCTGACTGATCCACAGAAGAAGTCTACCTGGACTCGTCTCGATTTGATTCATAATTTATTCCTAATAAATGTCTCAGGACAAATCATGATACTCAGTGACTCCTGAGCTCCCTTCATTCCGGCTGCCAGCCATCCACTGGGCACACCTCAAAGTTTCACGCTGCCCCCTTCTCTACTTGAGTTTCCTCTTGCGTCCTCTGTCCCGGGCCTGGTCCAGCTGCTCGCTGTCTGCAATTTCATAGAAGGTGAGGCGCAGCTTGTCTGAGCTCTACTTCTTCAGATTCAGGGGGTCCCTCTCCTTCCCTGCCTTGTCCTCCTTCGCTAAGGAAATGCTCCAGCTCATGCTCCATGCAGGCCAGCTGGTAGGCGTATGCCTGGAGGGCAGGGTTGGTGGACCCAAACTCGGGCTGGGCCAAGACGAGGTACTTAGGCAATTGGTCCCTGTCTTCTGGAGAGGCTGTCTGGGCCTTCTGCACCAGTGAAGGAGAATGAGGGGAGACCTGTCTTAATTAATTAATAAGCAGTTGTAATTAATTGAATCCTGGTGGACAATCGCTTAAATATGAGCTAACAATGTGTAGCAGCAGCCAAAAATGCCAATGCAATCCTAGGCTGCATTAACAGAGGGATAGAATCAAGGTCACATGAAGTTCTAATAATTTCTTAATTAATTAATGATCACTCGTAGCTTCTTCAATAATTAGTGGCCACTCATAGTGTCTTCATTAATGAATGACCAGTCATAACTGCTTCATTAATTAAGCAATGACCAATTTATTACTACTTGTAATGTCTTAATTAATGGCCAGTTGGAGTTTGTTCATTAGTGACTATTCATCATTTTTATTCATTGTTGGATCTTCCTTCAGCAATGAATGACCAGATCAGTCATAATTTCTTCATTGTGATCAGTCATAATTACTTTATTAATTAATCAATGACCAGTTATATTTACTTACTTATTAACCCCTCATGTTTTAATCAATGACCAGTTGTAGTTTCATTGATATATTACCCACCAGTCATACCATAGTTTCTTCATTGATGAATGACCAGTTATTTTATTAACTGATTACCACTCATAATTTCTTAGTCCCATTCCCGATCTATGGTACGTCCATCCTGCCTGCTTTTGTTCACGAATGGACCCCAAACTGCCACAAAAACGTGTTTGCCCCACATTAGAACCCCCCAAAGAAGCCCACCCCTCCCAGCTCACATGAATCCCTTTTATTAATTAATTAAATTGTAATGGTGTCCATCTCATTGATACAGCAACTCTGGGTGGCTTAACATAGAATTAAAAAAAAAAAAGACAATACAAAGGCATCTAAATGAAGACGCTTAAAGAGAAAAGCCATTTATTCGACCCAGTTTACATGGAGGCTGCAGCTACGTCTTTTTCTGACTTGGCTAAGTTGGTTGTGAGAACCCAACCTTTGGGGGACTCCTTGTCATCTCACAGAATCATAGAATCCTAGGGCTGGAAGGGACTTTGGAGGTCTTCTAGTCTGACCCCCTGTACAAGACAAATTGTTCTTCCTTCCTTCCATCCTTCCTTCCTTCCTTCCTTCCTTCCTTCCTTCCTTCCTTCTTCTTCCTTCCATCCATCCATCACCATCATCATTGCTCTCTCCCTCCCTCCCTCTCTTTTCTATCTAACCTATCTAATCTCTATCATTTTATCTATCCCATAGAATCACAGAATCATAGGGTTTGAAGGGACCTTGGAGGTCTTCTAGTCCAACCCCCACTCAGGCAGGAAACTTAGTTTATACCATTCCAGACAAAGGCTGCCTAATCTCTTACAACAGCCCTAATAAACATGATTTATGACACTTTTTCACACTTACGACCGTTGCAACATCCCCACGATCAAGTGATTTACATTCAGACCCTTGGCAACGGTCTCATATTTATGACGGTTGCCGTGTCCCCTTTTGCGACCTGACCAACAGAGTCAAGGGAGGAAGCCAGACTCGCTTAGCAACCGTGTGACTAACTGAGCAACTGCAATGATTCACTGAACAACTGTGGTTGTAAAATGGGGCAAAACTCCCTGAACGAAGGTCTTCCTTAACAACATACATTTTGGGCTCCATTCTGGTCGTACGTCAAGGACCCCCTGTGTGACGTATAAACACAATGGCATGATGGCCTTTATTTCAGAAAGCTGTCCTTTAAGCCTATTTCATGTCATTCCTGAGTTTTCCTTTTGCCAAGTGATCAGACGGCCATTGGGGTCACAAAGCTGGATCATGTCACAAACCAGGAGCTCCAGAAAGATTTCAAAGTTCTCCCATTCCAAACTGAAGCACTTAAAAAACAAAAGAATGGGAAGGCACTGGGCCCGGATGGACTGCCAGCAGAATACTATAAGACACTATAGGAATCGTTGAGTCTCCCATTGTTAGAAGTCATAAATGAAGTTATATTAAAATTGAAAATACCCAGGTCATGGTCAGAAGCATATATTACATTTGTTCCAAAGGAAGAGACCGGCCCACAACAAATCAAGAATTATAGGCCTATATCCCTGTTAAATTCAGACTATAAAATCTTCGCTTCAATATTGGCAGAAAGACTCAAAAGATACTTAAATAATTTCATACACTCTGATCAAAATGGGTTCCTGCCAAAAAGACAGATTAAAGACAACATGAAGATAATTCTGGACACTTTGGAATATTATGAAGGACATCCTGAAAAACAAATGGCTTTGATATTTTTAGATGCACAGAAAGCCTTCGATAATGTGAACTGGCGATTTATGCTTTTACAGCTGGAGCAGATGGGCTTCGGTAGAAAATTTATTCAAGCGATAGAAGCCATATATCATAAACAAACAGCAAAAGTAACGATAAATGGAAAATTGACAGAGTCTATTGAAATAAAAAAAGGAACGAGAGAAGGTTGCCCACTGTCACCTTTGTTGTTTGTGTTAACATTAGAAGTGCTAAATAGAAATATTAGAGAAGATAAAGATATAAAAGGAATGAAAATTTAAAAGGAAGAATACAAATTGCAAGCATTCGCAGATGACCTGGTTTTTATTCTTGAAGATCCATTAGAATTAGCAATGAAATTGATAGACAAGATAGGAGAATATGGAAAAGTAGCAGGTTTGAAAATAAATAAAGACAGAAGATTTTGACAAAAAATATGTTAATAAAACAAAAAGAACAACTGGCGGAAGCATTGAAGATACAGGACACAAATAAGGTTAAGTACTTGGGGATATACCTGACAGCAAGATGTAGTACACTTAAAGAGAATAATTACAATAAACTCAAACAACAGATAGTGACAGACTTGGCAAAGTGGGAAAATTTACAACTATCATTAATAGGGAGAATATCAACAATTAAGATGAATATATTACCTAGAATTCTATACTTGTTCCAGACAATTCCAATTAGGCTGGAACTGGAATTTTGAGGATTTAAATAAAATAGTGTTGAAATACATTTGGCAGGGCAAAAAAGCGAGAATAAAACTAAAATTGTTGCAAGATGCTAGAATACGAGGAGGATTTGGCTTGCCTAATTGGGAATTATATTATCAAGTGACAAGTTTGATGTGGATCAAGGAATGGATAATGCTAAGAAATACTAGATTACTGACTTTAGAAGGACATGATTTGTTGTTGGGATGGCATGCTTTTTTATGGTATAAGGGAACAAAATTGCAAGGGTATTTTAGAAGACATTATATACGAGAGGCCTTGTTATTAAACCGGGAGAAGATCAAAAGACAACATTATTTAAAAATTCCAGTCTGGTTATCAACTATTGAAATATTCTCATATTCAATAACATTTAGGAAGGAACGAATTGTTAGATATAATGAATGACTGAATGAAAAGGGTGAATTTAAATCTATGCAAGAATTAGAAGAACAAGGTATAAAAATGAATTGGTTTTCCTATTTGCAAATATAATCTAGATATGATAAAGATTTTAAGACCGAAGGTTTTTATAATAATTTGACTAATTTAGATAAAATTTTAACCGGTACTGATGAAAACATAATTTAAAAAACTATATGGATATTTATTAGAGGTTAAGTTGGAAGAAGAACAAGTTAAAGAAACAATGGTTGCTTGGGGGAAAAAATTTGTACATGGAATTGACTTAGAGAAATGGCACAAATGGTGGTCGCTAAATTATAAAATGGCAATATCAGCTGCATATAAAGAAAATTTGTATAAGATGTTTTACAGGGGGCATTTACCCCCAACGAGAATAGCCAGAATGTTCAAGAATAAATCTAAAAAATCTTGGAAATGTCATCAGATACCGGGTTAATATTACCATATGTGGTGGACATGTGCAGAAGCCAAAAGATACTGGACTAAAATCCACACATGGTTGGAAAAAATGACAAAAAAACACATAGACTTTAAACAAGAGATTTTTTTTATTGGAGATTATACCTGAAATATATAATAAAGGAAAGTCCCCCCATTCCAGATAAAAGGAGGAAGCCCCCTCCTAGAAGCCAGGGATGGGGGGTGGGGCAGCACCTTTCCCCTCTGCCAGCCCCCCTCCAAGCACAGCAGACACCCGGGGGGGTCATTGGGGGCACCCAGCAGGCCCTCCCTGTAGGGGATTCTGGAAGGGCAGCTGCCGCTCCTACGAGGCTCTGAACCCCCTACTAAAAAGGAGATGAGGAAGAGGAAGATTGGACAGCCATGATGGCATTTTGGGCAGCAGGGAGCTAGCCTGGGTGGGGAGGGCTGTGTCTTCCCTGACATTTACAGCCCCAGCTTGTTGCAGTAATTCGAGGATCAGACTCAATAATAGGTTCAGACTTTTATATTCAAACAGAAGGTAGTTTATTTACAGAAGGCATTCTTTATTCACAGAGTGATTGCAGAAAGAAGCGAGAAGGAGGAGAGTGTATCTCCTTTTATATCATTAAGGCGGGGTTAAGAAGTAGGAGTGGTTACATATGAATACATTAGGAAGGAAAGAATAAATTAACCCTTGATACCCCATGAGCATATATATCCTCCATTCAAGAATAAGGCATTTACTTGTGACAAATCCCCCTCTAAATGCCGATTCGACATACAACAGTAATTACATTCAGATTCAGAACAATATAAAACCTGTAACTTTGAAGTTAAATATTTATGTTGTTTAGATGGTAAAGACTTAGTCAATATATCAGCTATTTGTTCTGTGGTTTCGCAATGAATAGCTTTAATAAAACCATTTTGAGATAATTGTCTTACATGCTTGTATTTGATATCTATATGTCTAGATCTTTGACCAATAGCATCCGATCTAGATATCTCTATTGCAGCTTTGTTATCTTCATGTATAACAAATGGTAATGAAGGACTCTTCCAAATGTCTGATAATAGATCATTGAACCATACAAGATTATTAGAGGCTTTTGACAAACAAACATACTCTGCCTCAGTCGTTGATGTAGCTACTAAATCTTGTTTTCCAGTATACCAGTAGACTGGACAATCGTTAAATGATAAATTAAGGGTTTACTTACATATCTGGATAATAAATTAAGGGGTAGGGCAATATCCGGTCTGGTCCAATTGGAAATATACAGAAGGGAACCAATAACTGATCTGTAAAGTGTATTATCATTAAACTCAGGAGATGATTCATTCATATTTTTTAAAAAGTCAGCTTGCATTGGTGTATCACAAGGCTTTGCATCATTCATATTGCATTTGTTTAAGAGTTCAATAATCTTATCTTTCTGAGATAATCTAAATCCCTTTTTAGTTTTGCTGATTTGAACTCCAAGATATTTGTTTACTTTACCCAGTGGTTTTAAAGAAAAATGTTCACTTAGTTTGGTTACGAATGTTTCCAATGTTTGGTTTCTCTTTATGTTTACCAATATACAAAATGTCATCCACATAGATTAATGCAAATTCTATTGAATCACCATCTCTTCTAACAAAGAAACAATTGTCTGCAGTTGTGGCGTTGAAATTCATAGTTTTGAGTACGTTGACCAAACATTCATACCAACGTTTGCCGGATTGCTTTAATCCATACAAACTTTTGTTTAGTAACCAAGTTTCATTTCTATTTGTGTCTTGGCTGTGAGGGGCTCTCACGTATATTTCTTTATCTAGTTTTGCATGTAGGTATGCAGTCTGTATGTCATTTTGAAAAACTTCAAGATTAAGGGCTGATGCTATTACTAAAGCTGTCTTAACACTTTCAGTCCTTACAGTGGGGGAATATGTATCGGTATAGTCCTCAGGATACTTTTGAGCGTAGCCCTGTGCAACTAGTCTTGCTTTATATAATGTATTTCCTTCTTCCAGATTTTTAATTTTGAATATCCACCTAGTGCCAATAACTGTTTTGTCTTTTGGTGCTGGAGCTGGGGTGAATACCTTTAGTTCTCGTAAACTGTCCATTTCTTTGGCCATGGCTAATTCCCACTTTTTTCTTTCTTCTGTGGGAAGTTTTAATACTTCTTCATATGTATTGGGTGTTGATGTATTGTCATTTATGTGCATTATATAATCTTTGTATCTATTTGGTACCTGGTTCCTGCTACTTCTAATTGTTCTTTCTGGCCTGCTATCGTTATCGTGTAAATATCTTGCTTCCTTTTGTGTTAATGAATCTGTTTTGATATTTGGACAGTTTCCCATCCATGTTTTTTTGTTGCCCTTTTCTGTACTGTGATTATGTTCTTCTCTTACTGTCTTATCTTGATTTTTAATGTCTGTTCTTGTTGTTGGGAGTATCTCATTAAGATGTATCTTAGACCAATTGGCCTGTTCGTGAAATACAGCTGTCCTAGAAATTATGAACTTGTTATTATTGTCAATAAATCTGTATCCTTTTGTGCCTGTTTCATAGCCCATGAATCTGAGCCTTCTAGATACATTATCTCCCTTACGTCTCAATTGTTTTGGTATATGTACATCTGCCGTTACTCCAAATACATGCATGTGGGCTATTTTGGGTTTTTTACTATACATCAATTCATATGGTGTTTTGTTTATGACACTAGACCAAATTCTGTTTAGGGTATAATTGGAGTATAAAAGTGCTTCTGATCAGAAATGTTTGCCTAAACCAGCATCTTCTAATGTTCATCTAATCATGGTTTGTAGTGTCGAGTTTTTTTCGTTCTACTACTCCATTTTGAAATGCAGAGAAAGGGCTAGAAGTGAAGTGTAACATTCCTTTTTCCTTTAGCCATTGGGAGAATTCCTTTGATCTGCTTTATTTTTACATTGTGTTGTGTTTCTACACGTTTGTAAAATTCTTTAAACTTTTGAAATGTTTCATCTTTGTGCCTTAAAGTGTAGACAAAGCCATAACGACTACAGTCGTCTACAATAGTAAGAAAGTATCGTTACTTGTATGTGATTGATGGGGTTAATGGACCAACATATGTATTAGATCAAATATGTGATTTGATGATCTTGTTGCCTTTTTTGGTCTGGGTTTGGTTCTGAGTTTTGAGGACTTACATACTGAACATTCCAAGTAATTTTTACAATCTTTTATCTTGACACCTTCAGCATGTTCAATCATTTTTTGTATTACGGGAAAACTAGCATGTCCTAATTTTCTATGTAATATATGTGCACATTCATCATGAATTGGTTTTCCAATAGTTGGCCTTTTGTTATTATGTGTATTGTTTACAGATGTGGTTTCATTGTTATGTTCTGTTTCGTGTTCCTTATTGTCACTGTTACTGTTATTTTCATTTTCTATGCTAGTGTCATCTTCCATGTTGGAATCAATGTTGTGAAGCCATTTTTCCTCTGTGACCAGATATGGTAAATCTCCTTTGATAATCACATTACCTAAGTTTGTTTTGTTTTTCTCTAAAATTGCCTTTCCCTTTGAGAATATTACATTTGTGTTGGAGTCTCTGCTTAACTTTATTGCACTAAGAATGTTATGAGGTATTTTGGGTATTAATAAAACCCCCTCTATTTTCCCTAAACCGGGTAAATCTACATTTCCTCTTCCAATGACTTGGACTTCCTCTTGATTAGCTACTTTGATTACAAATTTATCTTCTTTGAAGGAAGATAATATTTTCTTATTATGTATTGTGTGATTCGTTGCCCCAGAACCAATGAGCCAGGCAATATCCTTTGAATTTTGGTTTTTGGTTATGGTGTGTTTATCTAATCCATTTAATGATCCAGACTTTCTATCTCTTGAGTTATCTCTGCCCCCTCTACGTTCTCTAAAGTTTGGTGAGTTTCTATATCTGTATCTATCAATAGATGATTGTCTGTTATTGTATCTATTTCTAGTGTCATGGTCTTGTCTTTCTTTAAGATGTTTTGGACAATCTCTTCTATAATGTTCTTTGGATCTACAATTATAACACTCAATTGGTTCTGAGTATCTGTCCTGAAATACTACTCTTTTGGTCTGTCTGTGTTCTTTGTATGTGCTGTAGCAGCTTCTTCTCAGATTATCTTCAGCTATTAATCTATTTGATAAACTCTCTATAGATAGGTGTCCTAAATTAATTGTGTCCAAGTGAGTTATGTAGTTATCCCATGATGAGTCTAAAGAATTAAGGATAACACTTTTCATTGTCTGATCTGATATTATTTCTCCCCTTAAATGAAGTTCTGCTCTAGTTGTGTTTAGAGATAGCAAATGTTCACTTACAGTAGTTCCAGGTTTTATCCTGGCTGAGAAGAAATTTTTAGACATTCTTTTTTTTTTTTATTGCAAAAGTTTTACAATTACATTTTCACCCCCTTTTTCCCCCCCCACTACCCCCCCAAACTTCCCAACCTCCCCAACCCACCCTAACCCTCCCCTCCCCCCAGACTTCCTAGTATGCTCATGTCAGATAAAAGGAAAAAACCCTCCTTTGTATATAAAACTTGAACCCCTCCCTCCCCCTTACAAATTTTCTTCTTCATTACATTAACCTATTTCTATCTTGGTATATCATTTTCAGATAAATTTTCATCCTGATTACCTTAAAAATATTTCTATCATAATGTAACATTTTCTAACAAATTTTCATCCTTAACCTTAAAATATTTCTATCTTGATATAACATTTTCTAACAAATTTTTATCCTCAACCCTAAAATGTTTCTATCTTATATAACATTTTTAAATAAAGGCTATTTGATACTTCCTAGTTTGATATTTATGCTGAACATAATTTATCCACTTCTTCCATTCCCATTCATAAGTCTCTTGAGAACAATCTTTTAAATATGCTGAAATCTTCGCCATCTCCGCAAAACTGGCCATCTTCAAAGTCCATTCCTCAATCGAAGGCAGCGCTTCATTTTTCCAATATTTACCTATCAACAATCTTGCTGCAGTTATCATGTACAATATCATTTTTGTTTCCCCCAATGTAAAACCCTTAACTATACCCAATAAAAACAGTTGTGGGGAAAATTGAATTTTTCTCTTCAAAACATTCTGCATGACCCACCAAATTTTTATCCAAAAAGCCTTAACTTTCTTACAGGTCCACCAGACATGATAATATGTAGCGTCTAAACAGTCACATCTCCAACATTTAGGCTGGGCACTAGGGTACATACACGACAATTTTTTTGGATCTAAATGCCATCTATAAAACATTTTATAAAAATTTTCCCGCAGATTCTGCGACTGTGTAAATTTAACATTCTGAACCCAAATTTTTTCCCATGTTTCCAACATCACTGGTTCCTCAAAATTTTGTGCCCACTTAACCATGCAGTCTTTAACTAATTCAGTTTCTGAATCCCTTTCTAACAAAACATTATAAAGTCTTTTAATATGCATTGGGCCTTTCTCTTTTATATGTCTAACTAATTCTTCCTCATACATCATAATACCAGTTTTTTGGTCCTCCTTCCATCTCAATTGCAGTTGATTATATTGTAACCAAGTTAAATTAATCCCTTCAGCCAACAATGTCTGTAATGTCTTCAGCTGCCATCTGCCCGCATCTGTAAAAAGAACCTCTTTATATAAAAACCCCCCGAGTGACATTATATTTGTATTCCACAAGGTATGACCAAGATCCAGCCATAGCGGTATTTTATAATTCCAGTTATTTCGGTGCTTCTTCCAAACTCTCAGCAAAGAATCTCTAAGTATATGGCTTTTAAATACTTTATCCACTTTGCTGTCATAGAATAAGTAAGCATGCCATCCAAATTCCAAATCAAAACTTTCTGCGTTCAATATTCCAGTCTTTTTTCCTCCGAAATTTTTAGACATTCTTGTTGTGGTTGCCACACTTTCACCATGAAACAATTTAAACATGCAATGAATTATTTCTGATACAGTTAGATTATGCTTAATACTATGATAGATAGCAGGAGATATACTAGATATTAGTAAATAGAATGCTCTGTGGTGTAGGCAGTCCAATTTTAGAGTCCATGGTTTTTTGGGAGGGTTAGTTATGAAAAACAATAAATTCTCTTTTAAAAAAACAACCTGGAGCTGCTGACTCCATTCCTGTAAATTAATACCGTCTATTCTCAATTTTGGAAAATCATTAGGAAGGTATCCAATGTTATTTGCTGCATTACTTACAACTGGAGGCTGTCCATGGTCTTGTAGATGCTGGTAACTGCAGAATGGTGTAGGTACGCTTGCGACTAGTCTGAATGGTTCTCTCTGTTCTTCAAAGTCTCTGTGTTCGTTTGTGTGTGTTTGCGCATGTGCGCTGTTCATTTCGTTCCAGGAGCTGTCTGGAGAGGTTCTCGTTGCTGCAGCTCCCTTGTATTGCTCTTCCTTAGATGATTCGCTCTCCGGTTCGACTTTCGGCGTCCAGGTGTGGATCGGTGCTTGCTTCTTTTTATTGTGGTCGTCTCGGTTGAGGCCTCTGGCTCCCGGGATCGTTTGCGGTGTGGGCGAGTACTTGCAAGGCTCTCTGGGTTCGGGCGTTAGCACTCTCGTTGATCGATTCGGAGTGGATGGAAGCAGGAACGCTTGTTCGTTTGTTTCTGTATCTTTGTCCTTGGATTGTGCAGTCTGTCTTTTCTTTGTTATTTGATTTACAGTCTTTGGTACTTTCGTTGATTTCCTTGAGATTTTTAGATTCGGGCCGAAGGCTGCGAAGAGTGTTTTCATAGCCGCTTCGATTTGTAGTTCGGTTGATGTTTCTTCAGTGTCTGTATCGGATTCTTCTGATGAATTGAATTTTTCTTTTTTATTTCTTATGTTGTGTAGAGCTTTTCGCGCCAGCCATTTTGAACTCTGCTCTCTGATTGGTTGTGAGTCATTCATTTTGGCGGGCTGACAAAACCAAGATGGCTGCCATTCAAAATTTTGCGCGGGATCGCTGGTCTTTTCTACAGTTACATTTTCTTCTGTGGGCAATCTGCTTACCATTTTGCGATCTTTTGGTTCTGAAGCGTTGAAGTAGTTTTCTCTCGCTGCTCCGTTGGCTTTTATGATGTTTTGGAGGTTCGCGATGAGATTTTTGTCGTCTTTTTGACATTTCAGTAACTTCAGTATTTCTAATCTGAGTGTGTTGTTTTCCGTTTCGCTTGCTTCTTGGTCGCTGGGTTCTTCGATTACCTCTTCGTCGTCTGTATTGAGATTTTTGAGTTCTTTTGTCATTTTTATTGTCGATTCATCAATCATTTCTTGATCTGTTTCCATATCTTTGTTGTGTGCCCTGGTGTTGGGTCTTTCTCTTTTGTTTCTGGAGTTTTCTTTCTTTGGCATGTCTGTTTCTCATTGAGTCAGCCAACCATCCTCTGCTACCAGCTTGTTGCAGTAATTCGAGGATCAGACTCAATAATAGGTTAAGACATTTTATATTCAAACAGAAGGTAGTTTATTTACAGAAGGCATTCTTTATTCACAGAGTGATTGCAGAAAGAAGCGAGAAGGAGGAGAGTGTATCTCCTTTTATATCATTAAGGCGGGTTTAAGAAGTAGGAGTGGTTACATATGAATACATTAGGAAGGAAAGAATAAATTAACCCTTGATACCCCATGAGCATATATATCCTCCATTCAAGAATAAGGCATTTACTTGTGACACACCTTCCTCCTCCCCTCCCTCCACGGTGACAACAGAGATGACCCCCCCCACAGGTCATTAAGCAACAGCCAATGGGTAGGACAACACTCCCTTTGCAGGCAGGTTGCCAGGAGGTGCCACCTGGGCTCAGGTTCTCTGACAGTTGAGAGAGATTGGCATCCACTCCCATTTTCAATGGGAGCCAATTTTGTTTAGAAATCAAGGTAGCCAGCTAGGAACCCCGGATTTGGGAGTTCAAGTCCTGGAATAGGCAGGAGAGCCAGGTTGGTGCCTGGGCCAGCAATATGCAGCATGAGTTCGAGTTCTGCTTTCCACATGACAGTTCGTCCAGTAACTTTGGGCCAATAATCAGGAGACAGTCAATATTGGTGGAATATGACACAAGACAGCCAGGTTTCTGATTCTGAGTATTTTCGAATATTATACAGATTAGCCAGGTTCTTCCCTTTGCAGGAATAAGGAAAAAGAGAATAATTGAGGAATATGACACAGGACAGCCAGGTTTGTGATGGTGGTTATTTTTGAATATTATGTAGATTAACCAGGTTCTTCCCTTTGCAGGAATTCGCAAGAAAAAGTGGATAATTGAGGAATATGACAAAGGACAGTCATGTTTGGAATGGTGAGTATTTTTGAATATTATATACATTAGCAAGGTTCTTCTCTTTTCAGGAATAAGCAGTAAAAAGTGGATAATTGAGGAATATGACACAGGACAGCCATGTTTGTGATGGTGAGTATTTTTGAATATTATATACATTAGCAAGGTTCTTCTCTTTGCAGGAATAAGAAGGAAAAAGAGAATAATTGAGGAATATGACACAGGACAGCCATGTTTGGAATGGTGAGTATTTTTGAATATTATATACATTAGCCAGGTTCTTCCTTTTGCAGGAATAAGCAGGAGACAGTGAATAATTGAGGAATATGACACAGGACAGCCAGGTTTGTGTTGGTGAGTATTTTTGAATATTATGTAGATTAGCAAGGTTCTTCCCTTTGGAGGAATAAGCAGGAAAAAGTTGATAATTGAGGAATATGTCATAGGACATTTTGAATATCATGTACATTAGCCAGGTTCTTCCCTTTGCAGGAATAAGAAGGAAAAAGTGAATAATTGAGGAATATGACATAGGACAGCCAGGTTTGTGATGGTTTTTGAATAATATTTTTGAATATTATGTAGATTAGCCAGATTCTTCTCTTTGCAGGAATAAGCAGGAAAAAGTGGATAATTGAGGAATATGACACACGACAGCCATGTTTGGAATGGTGAGTATTTTTGAATATTATATACATTAGCAAGGTTCTTCCCTTTGCAGGAATAAGCAGGAAAAAGTGAATAATTGAGGAATATGACATAGGACAGCCAGGTTTGTGATGGTGGTTATTTTTGAATATTATGTAGATCAACCAGGTTCTTCCCTTTGCAGGAATAAGCAAAAAAAAAGTGGATAATTGAGGAATATGACACAGGACAGCCAGGTTTCTGATTGTGATTTTTTTTGAATATTATGTAGATTAGCCAGGTTCTTCCCATTGCAGGAATAAGCAAGAAAAATTGGATAATTGAGGAATATGAAACACGACAGCCATGTTTGGAATGGTGAATATTTTTGAATATTATATACATTAGCAAGGTTCTTCCCTTTGCAGGAATAAGCAAGAAAAAGTGGATAATTGAGGAATATGACAAAGGACAGCCATGTTTGGAATGGTGAGTATTTTTGAATATTATATACATTAGCCAGGTTCTTCCCTTTGCAGGAATAAGCAGGAAAAAGTGAATAATTGAGGAATATGACATAGGACAGCCAGGTTTGTGATGGTGGTTATTTTTGAATATTATGTAGATTAACCAGGTTCTTCCCTTTGCAGGAATAAGCAAAAAAAAGTGGATAATTGAGGAATATGACAAAGGACAGCCATGTTTGGAATGGTGAGTATTTTTGAATATTATATACATTAGCAAGGTTCTTCCCTTTGCAGGAATAAGAAGGAATAGTTGAATAATTGAGGAATATGACATAGGACAGCCAGGTTTGTGATGGTGGTTATTTTTGAATATTATGTAGATCAACCAGGTTCTTCCCTTTGCAGGAATAAGCAAAAAAAAAGTGGATAATTGAGGAATATGACACAGGACAGCCAGGTTTCTGATTGTGATTTTTTTTGAATATTATGTAGATTAGCCAGGTTCTTCCCATTGCAGGAATAAGCAAGAAAAATTGGATAATTGAGGAATATGAAACACGACAGCCATGTTTGGAATGGTGAATATTTTTGAATATTATATACATTAGCAAGGTTCTTCCCTTTGCAGGAATAAGCAAGAAAAAGTGGATAATTGAGGAATATGACAAAGGACAGCCATGTTTGGAATGGTGAGTATTTTTGAATATTATATACATTAGCAAGGTTCTTCCCTTTGCAGGAATAAGAAGGAATAAGTGAATAATTGAGGAATATGACACAGGACAGCCAGGTTTGTGATGGTGAGTATTTTTGAATATTATGTAGATTAGCAAGGTTCTTCCCTTTGCAGGAATAAGCAGGAAAAAGTTGATAATTGAGGAATATGTCATAGGACATTTTGAATATCATGTACATTAGCCAGGTTCTTCCCTTTGCAGGAATAAGAAGGAAAAAGTGAATAATTGAGGAATATGACATAGGACAGCCAGGTTTGTGATGGTGAGTATTTTTGAATATTATGTAGATTAGCCAGATTCTTCTCTTTGCAGGAATAAGCAGGAAAAAGTGGATAATTGAGGAATATGACACACGACAGCCATGTTTGGAATGGTGAGTATTTTTGAATATTATATACATTAGCAAGGTTCTTCCCTTTGCAGGAATAAGCAGGAAAAAGTGAATAATTGAGGAATATGACATAGGACAGCCAGGTTTGTGATGGTGGTTATTTTTGAATATTATGTAGATCAACCAGGTTCTTCCCTTTGCAGGAATAAGCAAAAAAAAAGTGGATAATTGAGGAATATGACACAGGACAGCCAGGTTTCTGATTGTGATTTTTTTTGAATATTATGTAGATTAGCCAGGTTCTTCCCATTGCAGGAATAAGCAAGAAAAATTGGATAATTGAGGAATATGAAACACGACAGCCATGTTTGGAATGGTGAATATTTTTGAATATTATATACATTAG
This sequence comes from Arizona elegans, assembly GCA_022577455.1. NCBI lineage: Eukaryota > Metazoa > Chordata > Lepidosauria > Squamata > Colubridae > Arizona > Arizona elegans. The sequence goes on along the minus strand of JAKOOJ010000008.1, from coordinate 8,566,499 downwards.
CAAGGTTCTTCCCTTTGCAGGAATAAGCAAGAAAAAGTGGATAATTGAGGAATATGACAAAGGACAGCCATGTTTGGAATGGTGAGTATTTTTGAATATTATATACATTAGCCAGGTTCTTCCCTTTGCAGGAATAAGCAGGAAAAAGTGAATAATTGAGGAATATGACATAGGACAGCCAGGTTTGTGATGGTGGTTATTTTTGAATATTATGTAGATTAACCAGGTTCTTCCCTTTGCAGGAATAAGCAAAAAAAAGTGGATAATTGAGGAATATGACAAAGGACAGCCATGTTTGGAATGGTGAGTATTTTTGAATATTATATACATTAGCAAGGTTCTTCCCTTTGCAGGAATAAGAAGGAATAAGTGAATAATTGAGGAATATGACATAGGACAGCCAGGTTTGTGATGGTGGTTATTTTTGAATATTATGTAGATCAACCAGGTTCTTCCCTTTGCAGGAATAAGCAAAAAAAAAGTGGATAATTGAGGAATATGACACAGGACAGCCAGGTTTCTGATTGTGATTTTTTTTGAATATTATGTAGATTAGCCAGGTTCTTCCCATTGCAGGAATAAGCAAGAAAAATTGGATAATTGAGGAATATGAAACACGACAGCCATGTTTGGAATGGTGAATATTTTTGAATATTATATACATTAGCAAGGTTCTTCCCTTTGCAGGAATAAGCAAGAAAAAGTGGATAATTGAGGAATATGACAAAGGACAGCCATGTTTGGAATGGTGAGTATTTTTGAATATTATATACATTAGCAAGGTTCTTCCCTTTGCAGGAATAAGAAGGAATAAGTGAATAATTGAGGAATATGACACAGGACAGCCAGGTTTGTGATGGTGAGTATTTTTGAATATTATGTAGATTAGCAAGGTTCTTCCCTTTGCAGGAATAAGCAGGAAAAAGTTGATAATTGAGGAATATGTCATAGGACATTTTGAATATCATGTACATTAGCCAGGTTCTTCCCTTTGCAGGAATAAGAAGGAAAAAGTGAATAATTGAGGAATATGACATAGGACAGCCAGGTTTGTGATGGTGAGTATTTTTGAATATTATGTAGATTAGCCAGATTCTTCTCTTTGCAGGAATAAGCAGGAAAAAGTGGATAATTGAGGAATATGACACATGACAGCCATGTTTGGAATGGTGAGTATTTTTGAATATTATATACATTAGCAAGGTTCTTCCCTTTGCAGGAATAAGCAGGAAAAAGTGAATAATTGAGGAATATGACATAGGACAGCCAGGTTTGTGATGGTGGTTATTTTTGAATATTATGTAGATCAACCAGGTTCTTCCCTTTGCAGGAATAAGCAAAAAAAAAGTGGATAATTGAGGAATATGACACAGGACAGCCAGGTTTCTGATTGTGATTTTTTTTGAATATTATGTAGATTAGCCAGGTTCTTCCCATTGCAGGAATAAGCAAGAAAAATTGGATAATTGAGGAATATGAAACACGACAGCCATGTTTGGAATGGTGAGTATTTTTGAATATTATATACATTAGCAAGGTTCTTCCCTTTGCAGGAATAAGCAAGAAAAAGTGGATAATTGAGGAATATGACAAAGGACAGCCATGTTTGGAATGGTGAGTATTTTTGAATATTATATACATTAGCCAGGTTCTTCCCTTTGCAGGAATAAGCAGGAAAAAGTGAATAATTGAGGAATATGACATAGGACAGCCAGGTTTGTGATGGTGGTTATTTTTGAATATTATGTAGATTAACCAGGTTCTTCCCTTTGCAGGAATAAGCAAAAAAAAGTGGATAATTGAGGAATATGACAAAGGACAGCCATGTTTGGAATGGTGAGTATTTTTGAATATTATATACATTAGCAAGGTTCTTCCCTTTGCAGGAATAAAAAGGAATAAGTGAATAATTGAGGAATATGACACAGGACAGCCAGGTTTCTGATGGTGAGTATTTTTGAATATTATGTAGATTAGCAAGGTTCTTCTCTTTGCAGGAATAAGAAGGAAAAAGAGAATAATTGAGGAATATGACACAGGACAGCCATGTTTGGAATGGTGAGTATTTTTGAATATTATATACATTAGCCAGGTTCTTCCTTTTGCAGGAATAAGCAGGAGACAGTGAATAATTGAGGAATATGACACAGGACAGCCAGGTTTGTGATGGTGAGTATTTTTGAATATTATGTAGATTAGCAAGGTTCTTCCCTTTGCAGGAATAAGCAGGAAAAAGTTGATAATTGAGGAATATGTCATAGGACATTTTGAATATCATGTACATTAGCCAGGTTCTTCCCTTTGCAGGAATAAGAAGGAAAAAGTGAATAATTGAGGAATATGACATAGGACAGCCAGGTTTGTGATGGTGAGTATTTTTGAATATTATGTAGATTAGCCAGATTCTTCTCTTTGCAGGAATAAGCAGGAAAAAGTGGATAATTGAGGAATATGACACATGACAGCCATGTTTGGAATGGTGAGTATTTTTGAATATTATATACATTAGCAAGGTTCTTCCCTTTGCAGGAATAAGCAGGAAAAAGTGAATAATTGAGGAATATGACATAGGACAGCCAGGTTTGTGATGGTGGTTATTTTTGAATATTATGTAGATCAACCAGGTTCTTCCCTTTGCAGGAATAAGCAAAAAAAAAGTGGATAATTGAGGAATATGACACAGGACAGCCAGGTTTCTGATTGTGATTTTTTTTGAATATTATGTAGATTAGCCAGGTTCTTCCCATTGCAGGAATAAGCAAGAAAAATTGGATAATTGAGGAATATGAAACACGACAGCCATGTTTGGAATGGTGAGTATTTTTGAATATTATATACATTAGCAAGGTTCTTCCCTTTGCAGGAATAAGCAAGAAAAAGTGGATAATTGAGGAATATGACAAAGGACAGCCATGTTTGGAATGGTGAGTATTTTTGAATATTATATACATTAGCCAGGTTCTTCCCTTTGCAGGAATAAGCAGGAAAAAGTGAATAATTGAGGAATATGACATAGGACAGCCAGGTTTGTGATGGTGGTTATTTTTGAATATTATGTAGATTAACCAGGTTCTTCCCTTTGCAGGAATAAGCAAAAAAAAGTGGATAATTGAGGAATATGACAAAGGACAGCCATGTTTGGAATGGTGAGTATTTTTGAATATTATATACATTAGCAAGGTTCTTCCCTTTGCAGGAATAAAAAGGAATAAGTGAATAATTGAGGAATATGACACAGGACAGCCAGGTTTCTGATGGTGAGTATTTTTGAATATTATGTAGATTAGCAAGGTTCTTCTCTTTGCAGGAATAAGAAGGAAAAAGAGAATAATTGAGGAATATGACACAGGACAGCCATGTTTGGAATGGTGAGTATTTTTGAATATTATATACATTAGCCAGGTTCTTCCTTTTGCAGGAATAAGCAGGAGACAGTGAATAATTGAGGAATATGACACAGGGACAGCCAGGTTTGTGATGGTGAGTATTTTTGAATATTATGTAGATTAGCAAGGTTCTTCCCTTTGCAGGAATAAGCAGGAAAAAGTTGATAATTGAGGAATATGTCATAGGACATTTTGAATATCATGTACATTAGCCAGGTTCTTCCCTTTGCAGGAATAAGAAGGAAAAAGTGAATAATTGAGGAATATGACATAGGACAGCCAGGTTTGTGATGGTGGTTATTTTGAATATTATGTAGATCAACCAGGTTCTTCCCTTTGCAGGAATAAGCAAAAAAAAAGTGGATAATTGAGGAATATGACACAGGACAGCCAGGTTTCTGATTGTGATTTTTTTTGAATATTATGTAGATTAGCCAGGTTCTTCCCATTGCAGGAATAAGCAAGAAAAATTGGATAATTGAGGAATATGAAACACGACAGCCATGTTTGGAATGGTGAGTATTTTGAATATTATATACATTAGCAAGGTTCTTCCCTTTGCAGGAATAAGCAAGAAAAAGTGGATAATTGAGGAATATGACAAAGGACAGCCATGTTTGGAATGGTGAGTATTTTTGAATATTATATACATTAGCCAGGTTCTTCCTTTGCAGGAATAAGCAGGAAAAAGTGAATAATTGAGGAATATGACATAGGACAGCCAGGTTTGTGATGGTGGTTATTTTTGAATATTATGTAGATTAACCAGGTTCTTCCCTTTGCAGGAATAAGCAAAAAAAAGTGGATAATTGAGGAATATGACAAAGGACAGCCATGTTTGGAATGGTGAGTATTTTTGAATATTATATACATTAGCAAGGTTCTTCCCTTTGCAGGAATAAGAAGGAATAAGTGAATAATTGAGGAATATGACACAGGACAGCCAGGTTTCTGATGGTGAGTATTTTTGAATATTATGTAGATTAGCAAGGTTCTTCTCTTTGCAGGAATAAGAAGGAAAAAGAGAATAATTGAGGAATATGACACAGGACAGCCATGTTTGGAATGGTGAGTATTTTTGAATATTATATACATTAGCAAGGTTCTTCCCTTTGCAGGAATAAGAAGGAATAAGTGAATAATTGAGGAATATGACACAGGACAGCCAGGTTTGTGATGGTGAGTATTTTTTGAATATTATGTAGATTAGCAAGGTTCTTCCCTTTGCAGGAATAAGCAGGAAAAAGTTGATAATTGAGGAATATGTCATAGGACATTTTGAATATCATGTACATTAGCCAGGTTCTTCCCTTTGCAGGAATAAGAAGGAAAAAGTGAATAATTGAGGAATATGACATAGGACAGCCAGGTTTGTGATGGTGAGTATTTTTGAATATTATGTAGATTAGCCAGATTCTTCTCTTTGCAGGAATAAGCAGGAAAAAGTGGATAATTGAGGAATATGACACACGACAGCCATGTTTTGGAATGGTGAGTATTTTTGAATATTATATACATTAGCCAGGTTCTTCCCTTTGCAGGAATAAGCAGGAAAAAGTGAATAATTGAGGAATATGACATAGGACAGCCAGGTTTGTGATGGTGGTTATTTTTGAATATTATGTAGATTAACCAGGTTCTTCCCTTTGCAGGAATAAGCAAAAAAAAGTGGATAATTGAGGAATATGAAAAAGGACAGCCATGTTTGGAATGGTGAGTATTTTTGAATATTATATACATTAGCAAGGTTCTTCCCTTTGCAGGAATAAGAAGGAATAAGTGAATAATTGAGGAATATGACACAGGACAGCCAGGTTTCTGATGGTGAGTATTTTTGAATATTATGTAGATTAGCAAGGTTCTTCTCTTTGCAGGAATAAGAAGGAAAAAGAGAATAATTGAGGAATATGACACAGGACAGCCATGTTTGGAATGGTGAGTATTTTTGAATATTATATACATTAGCCAGGTTCTTCCTTTTGCAGGAATAAGCAGGAGACAGTGAATAATTGAGGAATATGACACAGGACAGCCAGGTTTGTGATGGTGAGTATTTTTGAATATTATGTAGATTAGCCAGATTCTTCTCTTTGCAGGAATAAGCAGGAAAAAGTGGATAATTGAGGAATATGACACACGACAGCCATGTTTGGAATGGTGAGTATTTTGAATATTATATACATTAGCAAGGTTCTTCCCTTTGCAGGAATAAGCAGGAAAAAGTGAATAATTGAGGAATATGACATAGGACAGCCAGGTTTGTGATGGTGGTTATTTTTGAATATTATGTAGATCAACCAGGTTCTTCCCTTTGCAGGAATAAGCAAAAAAAAAGTGGATAATTGAGGAATATGACACAGGACAGCCAGGTTTCTGATTGTGATTTTTTTTTGAATATTATGTAGATTAGCCAGGTTCTTCCCATTGCAGGAATAAGCAAGAAAAATTGGATAATTGAGGAATATGAAACACGACAGCCATGTTTGGAATGGTGAGTATTTTTGAATATTATGTAGATTAACCAGGTTCTTCCCTTTGCAGGAATAAGCAAAAAAAAGTGGATAATTGAGGAATATGACAAAGGACAGCCATGTTTGGAATGGTGAGTATTTTTGAATATTATGTAGATTAGCCAGGTTCTTCCTTTTGCAGGAATAAGCAGGAGAAAGTGAATAATTGAGGAATAGGACACGACAGCCAGGTTTGTGATTCTGAGTATTTTTGAATATTATGTAGATTAGCCAGGTTCTTCCCTTTGCAGGAATAAGCAGGAAAAAGTGGATAATTGAGGAATATGACATAGGACAGCCAGGTTTGTGATTCTGAGTATTTTGGAATATTATGTAGATTAGCCAGGTTCTTCCCTTTGCAGGAATAAGCAGTAAAAGGTGAAAAATTGAGGAATATGATATAGGACAGCCAGGTTTGTGATGGTGGTTATTTTGAATATTATGTAGATTAACCATGTTCTTCCCTTTGCAGGAATAAGAAGGAAAAAGTGAATAACTGAGGAATATGATATCGGACAGCCAGGTTTGTGATTGTGAGTATTTTTGAATATTATGTAGATTAGCAAGGTTCTTCTCTTTTCAGGAATAAGCAGTAAAAAGTGTATAATTGAGGAATATGACACAGGACAGCCATGTTTGTGATGGTGAGTATTTTTTGAATATTATATACATTAGCAAGGTTCTTCTCTTTGCAGGAATAAGAAGGAAAAAGAGAATAATTGAGGAATATGACACAGGACAGTCAGGTTTGTGATGGTGAGTATTTTTGAATATTATGTAGATTAGCCAGGTTCTTCCCTTTGCAGCAATAAGCAGTAAAAAGTGGATAATTGAGGAATATGACACAGGACAGCCAGGTTTGTGATGGTGGTTATTTTTGAATATTATGTAGATTAACCAGGTTCTTCTCTTTTCAGGAATAAGCAGTAAAAAGTGGATAATTGAGGAATATGACACAGGACAGCCATGTTTGTGATGGTGAGTATTTTTGAATATTATATACATTAGCAAGGTTCTTCTCTTTGCAGGAATAAGAAGGAAAAAGAGAATAATTGAGGAATATGACACAGGACAGCCATGTTTGGAATGGTGAATATCATGTAGATTAGCCAGGTTCTTCCCTTTGCAGGAATAAGAAGGAAAAAGTGAATAATTGAGGAATATGACATAGGACAGCCAGGTTTGTGATGGTGAGTATTTTTGAATATTATGTAGATTAGCCAGATTCTTCTCTTTGCAGGAATAAGCAGGAAAAAGTGGATAATTGAGGAATATGACACACGACAGCCATGTTTGGAATGGTGAGTATTTTTGAATATTATATACATTAGCCAGGTTCTTCCCTTTGCAGGAATAAGCAAAAAAAAGTGGATAATTGAGGAATATGACACAGGACAGCCATGTTTGGAATGGTGAGTATTTTTGAATATTATATACATTAGCAAGGTTCTTCCCTTTGCAGGAATAAGAAGGAATAAGTGAATAATTGAGGAATATGACACAGGACAGCCAGGTTTCTGATGGTGAGTATTTTTGAATATTATGTAGATTAGTCAGGTTCTTCCCTTTGCAGCAATAAGCAGTAAAAAGTGGATAATTGAGGAATATGACACAGGACAGCCAGGTTTGTGATGGTGAGTATTTTTGAATATTATGTAGATTACCCAGATTCTTCTCTTTGCAGGAATAAGCAGGAAAAAGTGGATAATTGAGGAATATGACACACGACAGCCATGTTTGGAATGGTGAGTATTTTTGAATATTATATACATTAGCCAAGGTTCTTCCTTTTGCAGGAATAAGCAGGAAAAAGTTGATAATTGAGGAATATGTCATAGGACATTTTGAATATTATATACATTAGCCAGGTTCTTCCCTTTGCAGGAATAAGCAAAAAAAAGTGGATAATTGAGGAATATGACACAGGACAGCCAGGTTTCTGATTGTGATTTTTTTTGAATATTATGTAGATTAGCCAGATTCTTCCCTTTGCAGGAATAAGCAAGAAAAATTGGATAATTGAGGAATATGAAACACGACAGCCATGTTTGGAATGGTGAGTATTTTTGAATATTATATACATTAGCCAGGTTCTTCCCTTTGCAGGAATAAGCAGTAAAAATTGGATAATTGAGGAATATGACACAGGACAGCCAGGTTTGTGATTCTGAGTATTTTTGAATATTATGTAGATTAGCCAGGTTCTTCCCTTTGCAGGAATAAGCAGGAAAAAGTGGATAATTGAGGAATATGACACAGGACAGCCAGGTTTGTGATGGTGAGTATTTTTGAATATTATATAGATTAGCCAGGTTCTTCCTTTTGCAGGAATAAGCAGGAGAAAGTGAATAATAGAGGAATAGAACACGACAGCCAGGTTTGTGATTCTGAGTATTTTTGAATATTATGTACATTAGCCAGGTTCTGTTCTTTGCAGGAATAAGCAGTAAAAAGTGAATAATTGAGGAATATGATATAGGACAGCCAGGTTTGTGATGGTGGTTATTTTTGAATATTATGTAGATTAACCATGTTCTTCCCTTTGCAGGAATAAGAAGGAAAAAGTGAATAACTGAGGAATATGATATCGGACAGCCAGGTTTGTGATTGTGAGTATTTTTGAATATTATGTAGATTAGCAAGGTTCTTCTCTTTTCAGGAATAAGCAGTAAAAAGTGTATAATTGAGGAAAATGACACAGGACAGCCATGTTTGTGATGGTGAGTATTTTTGAATATCATGTAGATTAGCCAGGTTCTTCCCTTTGCAGGAATAAAAGGAAAAAGTGAATAATTGAGGAATATGACACAGGTCAGCCAGGTTTGTGATGGTGAGTATTTTTGAATATTATGTAGATTAGCCAGATTCTTCTCTTTGCAGGAATAAGCAAGAAAAAGTGGATAATTGACGAATGTGACAAAGGACAGCCATGTTTGGAATGGTGAGTATTTTTGAATATTATATACATTAGCAAGGTTCTTCGCTTTGCAGGAATAAGAAGGAAAAAGTGAATAATTGAGGAATATGACACAGGACAGCCAGGTTTGTGATTCTGAGTATTTTTGAATATTATGTAGATTAGCCAGGTCCTTCCCTTTGCAGGAATAAGCAGTAAAAATTGGATAATTGAGGAATATGACACAGGACAGCCAGGTTTGTGATGGTGAGTATTTTTGAATATTATGTAGATTAGCCAGGTTCTTCCTTTTGCAGGAATAAGCAGGAGGAAGTGAATAATTGAGGAATAGGACACAGGACAGCCAGGTTTGTGATGGTGAGTATTTTTGAATATTATGTAGATTAGCAAGGTTCTTCCCTTTGCAGGAATAAGCAGGAAAAAGTGGATAATTGAGGAATATGATATAGGACAGCCAGGTTTGTGATGGTGAGTATTTTTGAATATTATGTAGATTAGCAAGGTTCTTCCCTTTGCAGGAATAAGCAGGAAAAAGTTGATAATTGAGGAATATGTCATAGGACATTTTGAATATCATGTAGATTAGCCAGGTTCTTCCCTTTGCAGGAATAAGAAGGAAAAAGTGAATAATTGAGGAATATGACATAGCACAGCCAGGTTTGTGATGGTGGGTATGTTTGAATATTATGTAGATTAGCCAGGTTCTTCCCTTTGCAGCAATAAGCAGTAAAAAGTGGATAATTGAGGAATATGACACAGGACAGCCATGTTTGGAATGGTGAGTATTTTTGAATATTATATACATTAGCCAGGTTCTTCCCTTTGCAGGAATAAGCAAGAAAAAGTGGATAATTGAGGAATGTGACAAAGGACAGCCATGTTTGGAATGGTGAGTATTTTTGAATATTATATACATTAGCAAGGTTCTTCGCTTTGCAGGAATAAGAAGGAAAAAGTGAATAACTGAGGAATATGACACAGGACAGCCAGGTTTGTGATTCTGAGTATTTTTGAATATTATGTAGATTAGCCATGTTCTTCCCTTTGCAGGAATAAGCAGTAAAAATTGGATAATTGAGGAATATGACACAGGACAGCCAGGTTTGTGATTCTGAGTATTTTTGAATATTATGTAGATTACCCAGGTCCTTCCTTTTGCAGGAATAAAAGGAAAAAGTGAATAATTGAGGAATATGACAGAGGACAGCCAGGTTTGTGATGGTGAGTATTTTTGAATATTACGTAGATTAGCAAGGTTCTTCCCTTTGCAGGAATAAGCAGGAAAAAGTTGATAATTGAGGAATATGTCATAGGATGTTTTGAATATCATGTAGATTAGCCAGGTTCTTCCCTTTGCAGGAATAAGCAGTAAAAAGTGGATAATTCAGGAATATGACACAGGACAGCCAGGTTTGTGATGGTGAGTATTTTTGAATATTATGTAGATTAGCCAGGTTCTTCCCTTTGCAGGAATAAGCAGGAAAAAGTTGATAATTTAGGAATATGTCATAGGATGTTTTGAATATCATGTAGATTAGCCAGGTTCTTCCCTTTGCAGGAATAAGCAGTAAAAAGTGGATAATTCAGGAATATGACACAGGACAGCCAGGTTTGTGATGGTGAGTATTTTTGAATATTATGTAGATTAGCCAGGTTCTTCCCTTTGCAGGAATAAGCAGTAAAAATTGGATAATTGAGGAATATGACACAGGACAGCCAGGTTTCTGATGGTGAGTATTTTTGAATATTATGTAGATTACCCAGGTTGTTCCTTTTGCAGGAATAAGCAGGAGAAAGTGAATAATTGAGCAATATGACACAGGACAGCCAGGTTTGTGATGGTGAGTATTTTTGAATATTATGTAGATTAGCAAGGTTCTTCCCTTTGCAGGAATAAGCAGGAAAAAGTGGATAATTGAGGAATGTGACAAAGGACAGCCATGTTTGGAATGGTGAGTATTTTTGAATATTATATACATTAGCAAGGTTCTTCGCTTTGCAGGAATAAGAAGGAAAAAGTGAATAACTGAGGAATATGACACAGGACAGCCAGGTTTGTGATTCTGAGTATTTTTGAATATTATGTAGATTAGCCATGTTCTTCCCTTTGCAGGAATAAGCAGTAAAAATTGGATAATTGAGGAATATGACACAGGACAGCCAGGTTTGTGATTCTGAGTATTTTTGAATATTATGTAGATTACCCAGGTCCTTCCTTTTGCAGGAATAAAAGGAAAAAGTGAATAATTGAGGAATATGACACAGGACAGCCAGGTTTGTGATGGTGAGTATTTTTGAATATTACGTAGATTAGCAAGGTTCTTCCCTTTGCAGGAATAAGCAGGAAAAAGTGGATAATTGAGGAATATGTCATAGGACATTTTGAATATCATGTAGATTAGCCAGGTTCTTCCCTTTGCAGGAATAAGAAGGAAAAAGTGAATAATTGAGGAATATGACATAGGACAGCCAGGTTTGTGATGGTGAGTATTTTTGAATATTATGTAGATTAGCCAGATTGTTCTCTTTGCAGGAATAAGCAGGAAAAAGTGGATAATTGAGGAATTTGACACACAACAGCCATGTTTGGAATGGTGAGTATTTTTGAATATTATATACATTAGCAAGGTTCTTCGCTTTGCAGGAATAAGAAGGAAAAAGTGAATAACTGAGGAATATGACACAGGACAGCCAGGTTTTTGATTCTGAGTATTTTTGAATATTATGTAGATTAGCCAGGTTCTTCCCTTTGCAGGAATAAGCAGTAAAAATGGGATAATTGAGGAATATGACACAGGACAGCCAGGTTTGTGATGGTGAGTATTTTTGAATATTATGTAGATTAGCCAGGTTCTTCCTTTTGCAGGAATAAGCAGGAGAAAGTGAATAATTGAGGAATAGGACACGACAGCCAGGTTTGTGATTCTGAGTCTTTTTGAATATTATGTAGATTAGCCAGGTTCTTCCCTTTGCAGGAATAAGCAGTAAAAATGGATTAATTGAGGAATATGACACAGGACAGCCAGGTTTGTGATGGTGAGTATTTTTGAATATTATGTAGATTAGCCAGGTTCTTCCTTTTGCAGGAATAAGCAGGAGAAAGTGAATAATTGAGGAATAGGACTCGACAGCCAGGTTTGTGATTCTGAGTATTTTTGAATATTATGTAGATTAGCCAGGTTCTTCCGTTTGCAGGAATAAGCAGGAGAAAGTGAATAACTGAGGAATATGACACAGGACAGCCAGGTTTGTGATTCTGAGTATTTTTGAATATTATGTAGATTAGCCAGGTTCTTCCCTTTGCAGGAATAAGCAGTAAAAATTGGATAATTGAGGAATATGACACAGGACAGCCAGGTTTGTGATGGTGAGTATTTTTGAATATTATGGAGATTAGCCAGGTTGATGCCTTTGCAGGAATAAGCAGTAAAAAGTGGATAATTGAGGAATATGACACAGGATAGCGAGGTTTGTGATGGTGAGTATTTTTGAATATTATGTAGATTAGCCAGGTTCTTTTCTTTGCAGGAATAAGAAGGAAAAAGTGAATAATTGAGGAATATGATATAGGACAGCCAGGTTTGTGATTGTGAGTATTTTTGAATATTATGTAGATTAGCCAGGTTCTTCCCTTTGCAGGAATAAGCAGGAAAAAGTTGATAATTTAGGAATATGTCATAGGATGTTTTGAATATCATGTAGATTAGCCAGGTTCTTCCCTTTGCAGGAATAAGCAGTAAAAAGTGGATAATTCAGGAATATGACACAGGACAGCCAGGTTTGTGATGGTGAGTATTTTTGAATATTATGTAGATTAGCCAGGTTCTTCCCTTTGCAGGAATAAGCAGTAAAAATTGGATAATTGAGGAATATGACACAGGACAGCCAGGTTTCTGATGGTGAGTATTTTTGAATATTATGTAGATTACCCAGGTTGTTCCTTTTGCAGGAATAAGCAGGAGAAAGTGAATAATTGAGCAATATGACACAGGACAGCCAGGTTTGTGATGGTGAGTATTTTTGAATATTATGTAGATTAGCAAGGTTCTTCCCTTTGCAGGAATAAGCAGGAAAAAGTGGATAATTGAGGAATATGATATAGGACAGCCAGGTTTGTGATTGTGAGTATTTTTGAATATCATGTAGATTAGCCAGGTTCTTCACTTTGCAGGAATAAGAAGGAAAAAGTGAATAATTGAGGAATATGACATAGGACAGCCAGGTTTGTGATGGTGAGTATTTTTGAATATTATATACATTAGCCAGGTTCTTCCCTTTGCAGGAATTCGCAAGAAAAAGTGGATAATTGAGGAATGTGACAAAGGACAGCCATGTTTGGAATGGTGAGTATTTTTGAATATTATATACATTAACAAGGTTCTTCGCTTTGCAGGAATAAGAAGGAAAAAGTGAATAACTGAGGAATATGACACAGGACAGCCAGGTTTGTGATTCTGAGTATTTTTGAATATTATGTAGATTGGCCAGGTTCTTCCATTTGCAGTAATAAGCAGTAAAAAGTGGATAATTGAGGAATATGACACAGGACAGCCATGTTTGGAATGGTGAGTATTTTTGAATATTATATACATTAGCCAGGTTCTTCCCTTTGCAGGAATAAGCAAGAAAAAGTGGATAATTGAGGAATGTGACAAAGGACAGCCATGTTTGGAATGGTGAGTATTTTTGAATATTATATACATTAGCAAGGTACTTCGCTTTGCAGGAATAAGAAGGAAAAAGTGAATAACTGAGGAATATGACACAGGACAGCCAGGTTTGTGATTCTGAGTATTTTTGAATATTATGTAGATTAGCCATGTTCTTCCCTTTGCAGGAATAAGCAGTAAAAATTGGATAATTGAGGAATATGACACAGGACAGCCAGGTTTGTGATGGTGAGTATTTTTGAATATTATGTAGATTACCCAGGTCCTTTCTTTTGCAGGAATAAGCAGGAGAAAGTGAATAATTGAGGAATATGACACAGGACAGCCAGGTTTGTGATGGTGAGTATTTTTGAATATCATGTAGATTAGCCAGGTTCTTCCCTTTGCAGGAATAAAAGGAAAAAGTGAATAACTGAGGAATATGACACAGGACAGCCAGGTTTGTGATTCTGAGTATTTTTGAATATTATGTAGATTAGCCAGGTTCTTCCCTTTGCAGGAAGAAGCAGTAAAAAGTGGATAATTGAGGAATATGACACAGGACAGCCATGTTTGGAATGGTGAGTATTTTTGAATATTATATACATTAGCCAGGTTCTTCCCTTTGCAGGAATAAGCAAGAAAAAGTGGATAATTGAGGAATGTGACAAAGGACAGCCACGTTTGGAATGGTGATTATTTTTGAATATTATATACATTAGCAAGGTTCTTCGCTTTGCAGGAATAAGAAGGAAAAAGTGAATAACTGAGGAATATGACACAGGACAGCCAGGTTTGTGATTCTGAGTATTTTTGAATATTATGTAGATTAGCCATGTTCTTCCCTTTGCAGGAATAAGCAGTAAAAAGTGAGTAACTGAGGAATATGACACAGGACAGCCAGGTTTGTGATTCTGAGTATTTTTGAATATTATGTAGATTAGCCATGTTCTTCCCTTTGCAGGAATAAGCAGTAAAAATTGGATAATTGAGGAATATGACACAGGACAGCCAGGTTTGTGATGGTGAGTATTTTTGAATATTATGTAGATTACCCAGGTCCTTCCTTTTGCAGGAATAAGCAGGAGAAAGTGAATAATTGAGGAATATGACACAGGACAGCCAGGTTTGTGATGGTGAGTATTTTTGAATATTATGTAGATTAGCAAGGTTCTTCCCTTTGCAGGAATAAGCAGGAAAAAGTGGATAATTGAGGAATATGATATAGGACAGCCAGGTTTGTGATTGTGAGTATTTTTGAATATTATATACATTAGCCAGGTTCTTCCCTTTGCAGGAATAAGCAAGAAAAAGTGGATAATTGAGGAATGTGACAAAGGACAGCCACGTTTGGAATGGTGAGTATTTTTGAATATTATATACATTAGCAAGGTTCTTCGCTTTGCAGGAATAAGAAGGAAAAAGTGAATAACTGAGGAATATGACACAGGACAGCCAGGTTTGTGATTCTGAGTATTTTTGAATATTATGTAGATTAGCCATGTTCTTCCCTTTGCAGGAATAAGCAAGAAAAAGTGGATAATTGAGGAATGTGACAAAGGACAGCCATGTTTGGAATGGTGAGTATTTTTGAATATTATATACATTAGCAAGGTTCTTCGCTTTGCAGGAATAAGAAGGAAAAAGTGAATAACTGAGGAATATGACACAGGACAGCCAGGTTTGTGATTCTGAGTATTTTTGAATATTATGTAGATTAGCCATGTTCTTCCCTTTGCAGGAATAAGCAGTAAAAATTGGATAATTGAGGAATATGACACAGGACAGCCAGGTTTGTGATGGTGAGTATTTTTGAATATTATGTAGATTACCCAGGTCCTTCCTTTTGCAGGAATAAGCAGGAGAAAGTGAATAATTGAGGAATATGACACAGGACAGCCAGGTTTGTGATGGTGAGTATTTTTGAATATCATGTAGATTAGCCAGGTTCTTCCCTTTGCAGGAATAAAAGGAAAAAGTGAATAACTGAGGAATATGGCACAGGACAGCCAGGTTTGTGATTCTGAGTCTTTTTGAATATTATGTAGATTAGCCAGGTTCTTCCCCTTGCAGGAATAAGCAGGAAAAAGTGGATAATTGAGGAATATGACACACAACAGCCATGTTTGGAATGGTGAGTATTTTTGAATATTATATACATTAGCCAGGTTCTTCCCTTTGCAGGAATAAGCAAGAAAAAGTGGATAATTGACGAATGTGACAAAGGACAGCCATGTTTGGAATGGCGAGTATTTTTGAATATTATGTAGATTAGCCAGGTTCTTCCCTTTGCAGGAATAAGCAGTAAAAAGTGGATAATTGAGGAATATGACACAGGACAGCCAGGTTTGCAATGGTGAGTATTTTTGAACATTATGTACATTAACAAGGTTGTTCTCTTTGAAGGAATAAGAAGGAAAAGTGAATAATTGAGGAATATGACACGACAGCACTGTTTGGAATGGTGAGTATTTTCGAATATTATATACATTAGCAAGGTTCTTCCCTTTGCAGGAATAAGAAGGAAAAAGTGAATAATTGAGGAATATGATACAGGACAGCCAGCTTTGTGATGGTTGGTGTTTTTGAATATTATGTAGATTATCCAGATTCTTCCCATTGCAGGAATGAGAAGGAAAAAGTGGATAATTGAGGAATATTATACAGGACAGCCATGTTTGGAATGGTGAGTATTTTTGAATATTATATACATTAGCTAGGTTCTTCTCTTTACAGGAATAAGAAGGAAAAAGTGAATAATTGAGGAATATGACATAGGACAGCCAAATTTGTGATGGTGGTCATTTTTGAATATTATGTAGATTAGCCAGGTTCTTCCCTTTGCAGGAATAAGTAGGAAAAAGTGGATAATTGAGGAATATGACACAGGACAGCCAGGTTTGTGATGGTGAGTATTTTTTAATATAATGTAGATTAGCAGGTTCTTCCCTTTGCAGGAATAAGAAGGAAAAAGTGGATAATTGAGGAATATGACACAGGACAGCCAAGTTTGTGAAGGTGAGTATTTTTGAATATTATGTATATTAGCCAGGTTCTTCCCTTTGCAGGAATAAGCAGTAAATGTGGATAATTGAGGAATATGACACAGGACAGCCATGTTTGGAATGATGAGTATTTTTCTATATTATTTAGATTACCAAGGTTCTTCCCTTTGCAGGAATAAACAGGAAAAAGTGGATAATTGAGGAATGTGACAAAGGACAGCCATGTTTGGAATGGTGAGTATTTTTGAATATTATATACATTAGCAAGGTTCTTCGCTTTGCAGGAATAAGAAGGAAAAAGTGAATAACTGAGGAATATGACACAGGACAGCCAGGTTTGTGATTCTGAGTATTTTTGAATATTATGTAGATTAGCCATGTTCTTCCCTTTGCAGGAATAAGCAGTAAAAATTGGATAATTGAGGAATATGACACAGGACAGCCAGGTTTGTGATGGTGAGTATTTTTGAATATTATGTAGATTACCCAGGTCCTTCCTTTTGCAGGAATAAGCAGGAGAAAGTGAATAATTGAGGAATATGACACAGGACAGCCAGGTTTGTGATGGTGAGTATTTTTGAATATCATGTAGATTAGCCAGGTTCTTCCCTTTGCAGGATTAAAAGGAAAAAGTGAATAACTGAGGAATATGGCACAGGACAGCCAGGTTTGTGATTCTGAGTCTTTTTGAATATTATGTAGATTAGCCAGGTTCTTCCCCTTGCAGGAATAAGCAGTAAAAAGTGGATAAGTGAGGAATATGACACAGGACAGCCATGTTTGGAATGGTGAGTATTTTTGAATATTATATACATTAGCCAGGTTCTTCCCTTTGCAGGAATAAGCAAGAAAAAGTGGATAATTGAGGAATGTGACAAAGGACAGCCATGTTTGGAATGGTGAGTATTTTTGAATATTATATACATTAGCAAGGTTCTTCGCTTTGCAGGAATAAGAAGGAAAATGTGAAAAGCTGAGGAATATGACACAGGACAGCCAGGTTTGTGATGGTGAGTATTTTTGAATATTATGTAGATTAGCCAGGTTCTTCCCTTTGCAGGAATAAGAAGGAAAAAGTGAATAATTGAGGAATATGACATAGGACAGCCAGGTTTGTGATGGTGAGTATTTTTGAATATTATATACATTAGCCAGGTTCTTCCCTTTGCAGGAATAAGCAAGAAAAAGTGGATAATTGACGAATGTGACAAAGGACAGCCATGTTTGGAATGGCGAGTATTTTTGAATATTA
This sequence comes from Arizona elegans, assembly GCA_022577455.1. NCBI lineage: Eukaryota > Metazoa > Chordata > Lepidosauria > Squamata > Colubridae > Arizona > Arizona elegans. The sequence goes on along the minus strand of JAKOOJ010000008.1, from coordinate 8,548,780 downwards.
TGTAGATTAGCCAGGTTCTTCCCTTTGCAGGAATAAGCAGTAAAAATTGGATAATTGAGGAATATGACACAGGACAGCCAGGTTTGTGATGGTGAGTATTTTTGAATATTATGTAGATTAGCCAGGTTCTTCCCTTTGCAGGAATAAGCAGTAAAAAGTGGATAATTGAGGAATATGACACAGGACAGCCAGGTTTGCAATGGTGAGTATTTTTGAACATTATGTACATTAACAAGGTTGTTCTCTTTGAAGGAATAAGAAGGAAAAGTGAATAATTGAGGAATATGACACGACAGCACTGTTTGGAATGGTGAGTATTTTCGAATATTATATACATTAGCAAGGTTCTTCCCTTTGCAGGAATAAGAAGGAAAAAGTGAATAATTGAGGAATATGATACAGGACAGCCAGCTTTGTGATGGTTGGTGTTTTTGAATATTATGTAGATTATCCAGATTCTTCCCATTGCAGGAATGAGAAGGAAAAAGTGGATAATTGAGGAATATTATACAGGACAGCCATGTTTGGAATGGTGAGTATTTTTGAATATTATGTAGATAAGAAATGTTCTTCCCTTTGCAAGAATAAGCAGGAAAAAGTGGATAATTGAGGAATATGACACAGGACAGCCAGGTTTGTGATGGTGAGTATTTTTTAATATAATGTAGATTAGCAGGTTCTTCCCTTTGCAGGAATAAGAAGGAAAAAGTGGATAATTGAGGAATATGACACAGGACAGCCAAGTTTGTGAAGGTGAGTATTTTTGAATATTATGTATATTAGCCAGGTTCTTCCCTTTGCAGGAATAAGCAGTAAATGTGGATAATTGAGGAATATGACACAGGACAGCCATGTTTCGAATGATGAGTATTTTTCTATATTATTTAGATTAGCCAGGGTCTTCCCTTTGCAGGAATAAACAGGAAAAAGTGGATAATTGAGGAATATGACACAGGACAGCCAGGTTTGCAATGGTGAGTATTTTTGAATATTATGTACATTAGCAAGGTTCTTCTCTTTGCAGGAATAAGAAGGAAAAAGTGGATAATTGAGGAATATGACAACCGACAGCCATGTTTGGAATGGTGAGTATTTTTGAGTATTATATACATTAGCAAGGTTATTCTCTTTGCAGGAATAAGAAGGAAAAAGTGGATAATTGAGGAATATGACACAGGACAGCCAGGTTTGTGAAGGTGATTATTTTTGAATATTATGTAGATTAGCCAGGTTCTTCCTTTTGCAGGAATAAGCAGGAAAAAGTGAATAATTGAGGAATATGACACAGGACAGCCATGTTTGGAATGGTGAGTATTTTTGAATATTATATACATTAGCAAGGTTCTTCTCTTTGCACGAATAAGAAGGAAAAAGTGAATAATTGAGGAATATGACATAGGACAGCCAGGTTTGTGAAGGTGGGTATTTTTGAATATTATGTAGATTAACCATGTTCTTCCCTTTGCAGGAATAAGAAGGAAAAAGTGAATAACTGAGGAATATGACACAGGACAGCCAGGTTTGTGATTGTGAGTATTTTTGAATATTATGTAGATTAGCAAGGTTCTTCCCTTTGCAGGAATAAGCAGGAAAAAGTTGATAATTGAGGAATATGTCATAGGACATTTTGAATATCATGTAGATTAGCCAGGTTCTTCCCTTTGCAGGAATAAGAAGGAAAAAGTGAATAATTGAGGAATATGACATAGGACAGCCAGGTTTGTGATGGTGGGTATGTTTTAATATTATGTAGATTAGCCAGGTTCTTCCCTTTGCAGCAATAAGCAGTAAAAAGTGGATAATTGAGGAATATGACACAGGACAGCCATATTTGGAATGGTGAGTATTTTTGAATATTATATACATTAGCCAGGTTCTTCCCTTTGCAGGAATAAGCAAGAAAAAGTGGATAATTGAGGAATGTGACAAAGGACAGCCATGTTTGGAATGGTGAGTATTTTTGAATATTATATACATTAGCAAGGTTCTTCGCTTTGCAGGAATAAGAAGGAAAAAGTTGAATAACTGAGGAATATGACACAGGACAGCCAGGTTTGTGATTCTGAGTATTTTTGAATATTATGTAGATTAGCCAGGTTCTTCCCCTTGCAGGAATAAGCAGTAAAAATTGGATAATTGAGGAATATGACACAGGACAGCCAGGTTTGTGATGGTGAGTATTTTTGAATATTATGTAGATTAGCAAGGTTCTTCGCTTTGCAGGAATAAGCAGGAAAAAGTGGATAATTGAGGAATATGACAACTGACAGCCATGTTTGGAATGGTGAGTATTTTTGAGTATTATATACATTAGCAAGGTTATTCTCTTTGCAGGAATAAGAAGGAAAAAGTGGATAATTGAGGAATATGACACAGGACAGCCAGGTTTGTGATGGTGAGTTTTTTTGAATATTATGTAGATAAGCCAGGTTCTTCCCTTTGCAAGAATAAGAAGGAATAAGTGAATAATTGAGGAATATGACACAGGACAGCCAGGTTTGTGATGGTGATTATTTTTGAATATTATGTAGATTAGCCAGGTTCTTCCTTTTGCAGGAACAAGCAGGAAAAAGTGAATAATTGAGGAATATGACACAGGACAGCCATGTTTGGAATGGTGAGTATTTTTGAATATTATATACATTAGCAAGGTTCTTCTCTTTGCACGAATAAGAAGGAAAAAGTGAATAATTGAGGAATATGACATAGGACAGCCAGGTTTGTGAAGGTGGGTATTTTTGAATATTATGTAGATTAACCATGTTCTTCCCTTTGCAGGAATAAGAAGGAAAAAGTGAATAACTGAGGAATATGACACAGGACAGCCAGGTTTGTGATTGTGAGTATTTTTGAATATTATGTAGATTAGCAAGGTTCTTCCCTTTGCAGGAATAAGCAGGAAAAAGTTGATAATTGAGGAATATGTCATAGGACATTTTGAATATCATGTAGATTAGCCAGGTTCTTCCCTTTGCAGGAATAAGAAGGAAAAAGTGAATAATTGAGGAATATGACATAGGACAGCCAGGTTTGTGATGGTGGGTATGTTTTAATATTATGTAGATTAGCCAGGTTCTTCCCTTTGCAGCAATAAGCAGTAAAAAGTGGATAATTGAGGAATATGACACAGGACAGCCATATTTGGAATGGTGAGTATTTTTGAATATTATATACATTAGCCAGGTTCTTCCCTTTGCAGGAATAAGCAAGAAAAAGTGGATAATTGAGGAATGTGACAAAGGACAGCCATGTTTGGAATGGTGAGTATTTTTGAATATTATATACATTAGCAAGGTTCTTCGCTTTGCAGGAATAAGAAGGAAAAAGTTGAATAACTGAGGAATATGACACAGGACAGCCAGGTTTGTGATTCTGAGTATTTTTGAATATTATGTAGATTAGCCAGGTTCTTCCCCTTGCAGGAATAAGCAGTAAAAATTGGATAATTGAGGAATATGACACAGGACAGCCAGGTTTGTGATGGTGAGTATTTTTGAATATTATGTAGATTAGCAAGGTTCTTCCCTTTGCAGGAATAAGCAGGAAAAAGTGGATAATTGAGGAATATGACATAGGACAGCCAGGTTTGTGATGGTGTGTATTTTTGAATATTATGTATATTAGCCAGGTTCTTCCCTTTGCAGGAATAAGCAAGAAAAAGTGGATAATTGACGAATGTGACAAAGGACAGCCATGTTTGGAATGGTGAGTATTTTTGAATATTACATACATTAGCAAGGTTCTTCGCTTGGCAGGAATAAGAAGGAAAAAGTGAATAACTGAGGAATATGACACAGGACAGCCAGGTTTATGCTTCTGAGTATTTTTGAATATTATGTAGATTAGCCAGGTTCTTCCCTTTGCAGGAATAAGCAGTAAAAATTGGATAATTGAGGAATATGACACAGGACAGCCAGGTTTTTGATGGTGAGTATTTTTGAATATTATGTAGATTAGCAAGGTTCTTCCCTTTGCCGGAATAAGAAGGAAAAAGTGAATAATTGAGGAATATGATACAGGACAGCCAGCTTTGTGATGGTTGGTATTTTTGAATATTTTGTAGATTATCCAGATTCTTCCCTTTGCAGGAATGAGAAGGAAAAAATGGATAATTGAGGAATATTATACAGGACAGCCATGTTTGGAATGGTGAGTATTTTTGAATATTATATACATTAGCTAGGTTCTTCTCTTTACAGGAATAAGAAGGAAAAAGTGAATAATTGAGGAATATGACATAGGACAGCCAAATTTGTGATGGTGGCCATTTTTGAATATTATGTAGATTAGCCAGGTTCTTCCCTTTGCAGGAATAAGTAGGAAAAAGTGGATAATTCAGGAATATGACACAGGACAGCCAGGTTTCCGATGGTGATTATTTTTGAATATTATGTAGATAAGTCAGGTTCTTCCCTTTGCAGGAATAAGTAGGAAAAAGTGAATAATTGAGGAATATGACACAGGACAGCCATGTTTGGAATGGTGAGTATTTTTGAATATTATGTAGATAAGAAATGTTCTTCCCTTTGCAAGAATAAGCAGGAAAAAGTGGATAATTGAGGAATATGACACAGGACAGCCAGGTTTGTGATGGTGAGTATTTTTGAATATAATGTAGATTAGCAGGTTCTTCCCTTTGCAGGAATAAGCAGTAAAAAGTGGATAATTGAGGAATATGACACAGGACAGCCATGTTTGGAATGATTAGTATTTTTGAATATTATTTGGATTAGCCAGGGTCTTCCCTTTGCATGAAGAAACAGGAAAAAGTGGATAATTGAGGAATATGACACAGGACAGCCATGTTTGGAATGGTGAGTATTTTTGAATATTATATACATTAGCAAGGTTCTTCTCTTTGCACGAATAAGAAGGAAAAAATGAATAATTGAGGAATATGACATAGGACAGCCAGGTTTGTGAAGGTGGGTATTTTTGAATATTATGTAGATTAACCATGTTCTTCCCTTTGCAGGAATAAGAAGGAAAAAGTGAATAACTGAGGAATATGATATAGGACAGCTAGGTTTGTGATTGTGAGTATTTTTGAATATTATGTAGATTAGCAAGGTTCTTCCCTTTGCAGGAATAAGCAGGAAAAAGTTGATAATTGAGGAATATGTCATAGGACATTTTGAATATCATGTAGATTAGCCAGGTTCTTCCCTTTGCAGGAATAAGAAGGAAAAAGTGAATAATTGAGGAATATGACTTCGGACAGCCAGGTTTGTGATGGTGGGTATGTTTGAATATTATGTAGATTAGCCAGGTTCTTCCCTTTGCAGCAATAAGCAGTAAAAAGTGGATAATTGAGGAATATGACACAGGACAGCCATGTTTGGAATGGTGAGTATTTTTGAATATTATGTAGATAAGAAATGTTCTTCCCTTTGCAGGAATAAGAAGGAAAAAGTGGATAATTGAGGAATATGACACAGGACAGCGAAGTTTGTGAAGGTGAGTATTTTTGAATATTATGTAGATTAGCCAGGTTCTTCCCTTTGCAGGAATAAGCAGTAAAAAGTGGATAATTGAGGAATATGACACAGGACAGCCATGTTTGGAATGATGAGTATTTTTGAATATTATTTGGATTAGCCAGGGTCTTCCCTTTGCAGGAATAAACAGGAAAAAGTGGATAATTGAGGAATATGACACAGGACAGCCATGTTTGGAATGGTGAGTATTTTTGAATATTATATACATTAGCAAGGTTCTTCTCTTTGCACGAATAAGAAGGAAAAAGTGAATAATTGAGGAATATGACACAGGACAGCCATGTTTGGAATGGTGAGTATTTTTGAATATTATATACATTAGCCAGGTTCTTCCTTTTGCAGGAATAAGCAGGAGACAGTGAATAATTGAGGAATATGACACAGGACAGCCAGGTTTGTGTTGGTGAGTATTTTTGAATATTATGTAGATTAGCAAGGTTCTTCCCTTTGGAGGAATAAGCAGGAAAAAGTTGATAATTGAGGAATATGTCATAGGACATTTTGAATATCATGTACATTAGCCAGGTTCTTCCCTTTGCAGGAATAAGAAGGAAAAAGTGAATAATTGAGGAATATGACATAGGACAGCCAGGTTTGTGATGGTTTTTGAATAATATTTTTGAATATTATGTAGATTAGCCAGATTCTTCTCTTTGCAGGAATAAGCAGGAAAAAGTGGATAATTGAGGAATATGACACACGACAGCCATGTTTGGAATGGTGAGTATTTTTGAATATTATATACATTAGCAAGGTTCTTCCCTTTGCAGGAATAAGCAGGAAAAAGTGAATAATTGAGGAATATGACATAGGACAGCCAGGTTTGTGATGGTGGTTATTTTTGAATATTATGTAGATCAACCAGGTTCTTCCCTTTGCAGGAATAAGCAAAAAAAAAGTGGATAATTGAGGAATATGACACAGGACAGCCAGGTTTCTGATTGTGATTTTTTTTGAATATTATGTAGATTAGCCAGGTTCTTCCCATTGCAGGAATAAGCAAGAAAAATTGGATAATTGAGGAATATGAAACACGACAGCCATGTTTGGAATGGTGAATATTTTTGAATATTATATACATTAGCAAGGTTCTTCCCTTTGCAGGAATAAGCAAGAAAAAGTGGATAATTGAGGAATATGACAAAGGACAGCCATGTTTGGAATGGTGAGTATTTTTGAATATTATATACATTAGCCAGGTTCTTCCCTTTGCAGGAATAAGCAGGAAAAAGTGAATAATTGAGGAATATGACATAGGACAGCCAGGTTTGTGATGGTGGTTATTTTTGAATATTATGTAGATTAACCAGGTTCTTCCCTTTGCAGGAATAAGCAAAAAAAAGTGGATAATTGAGGAATATGACAAAGGACAGCCATGTTTGGAATGGTGAGTATTTTTGAATATTATATACATTAGCAAGGTTCTTCCCTTTGCAGGAATAAGAAGGAATAAGTGAATAATTGAGGAATATGACATAGGACAGCCAGGTTTGTGATGGTGGTTATTTTTGAATATTATGTAGATCAACCAGGTTCTTCCCTTTGCAGGAATAAGCAAAAAAAAAGTGGATAATTGAGGAATATGACACAGGACAGCCAGGTTTCTGATTGTGATTTTTTTTGAATATTATGTAGATTAGCCAGGTTCTTCCCATTGCAGGAATAAGCAAGAAAAATTGGATAATTGAGGAATATGAAACACGACAGCCATGTTTGGAATGGTGAATATTTTTGAATATTATATACATTAGCAAGGTTCTTCCCTTTGCAGGAATAAGCAAGAAAAAGTGGATAATTGAGGAATATGACAAAGGACAGCCATGTTTGGAATGGTGAGTATTTTTGAATATTATATACATTAGCAAGGTTCTTCCCTTTGCAGGAATAAGAAGGAATAAGTGAATAATTGAGGAATATGACACAGGACAGCCAGGTTTGTGATGGTGAGTATTTTTGAATATTATGTAGATTAGCAAGGTTCTTCCCTTTGCAGGAATAAGCAGGAAAAAGTTGATAATTGAGGAATATGTCATAGGACATTTTGAATATCATGTACATTAGCCAGGTTCTTCCCTTTGCAGGAATAAGAAGGAAAAAGTGAATAATTGAGGAATATGACATAGGACAGCCAGGTTTGTGATGGTGAGTATTTTTGAATATTATGTAGATTAGCCAGATTCTTCTCTTTGCAGGAATAAGCAGGAAAAAGTGGATAATTGAGGAATATGACACACGACAGCCATGTTTGGAATGGTGAGTATTTTTGAATATTATATACATTAGCAAGGTTCTTCCCTTTGCAGGAATAAGCAGGAAAAAGTGAATAATTGAGGAATATGACATAGGACAGCCAGGTTTGTGATGGTGGTTATTTTTGAATATTATGTAGATCAACCAGGTTCTTCCCTTTGCAGGAATAAGCAAAAAAAAAGTGGATAATTGAGGAATATGACACAGGACAGCCAGGTTTCTGATTGTGATTTTTTTTGAATATTATGTAGATTAGCCAGGTTCTTCCCATTGCAGGAATAAGCAAGAAAAATTGGATAATTGAGGAATATGAAACACGACAGCCATGTTTGGAATGGTGAGTATTTTTGAATATTATATACATTAGCAAGGTTCTTCCCTTTGCAGGAATAAGCAAGAAAAAGTGGATAATTGAGGAATATGACAAAGGACAGCCATGTTTGGAATGGTGAGTATTTTTGAATATTATATACATTAGCCAGGTTCTTCCCTTTGCAGGAATAAGCAGGAAAAAGTGAATAATTGAGGAATATGACATAGGACAGCCAGGTTTGTGATGGTGGTTATTTTTGAATATTATGTAGATTAACCAGGTTCTTCCCTTTGCAGGAATAAGCAAAAAAAAGTGGATAATTGAGGAATATGACAAAGGACAGCCATGTTTGGAATGGTGAGTATTTTTGAATATTATATACATTAGCAAGGTTCTTCCCTTTGCAGGAATAAGAAGGAATAAGTGAATAATTGAGGAATATGACACAGGACAGCCAGGTTTCTGATGGTGAGTATTTTTGAATATTATGTAGATTAGCAAGGTTCTTCTCTTTGCAGGAATAAGAAGGAAAAAGAGAATAATTGAGGAATATGACACAGGACAGCCATGTTTGGAATGGTGAGTATTTTTGAATATTATATACATTAGCCATTTTCTTCCTTTTGCAGGAATAAGCAGGAGACAGTGAATAATTGAGGAATATGACACAGGACAGCCAGGTTTGTGATGGTGAGTATTTTTGAATATTATGTAGATTAGCAAGGTTCTTCCCTTTGCAGGAATAAGCAGGAAAAAGTTGATAATTGAGGAATATGTCATAGGACATTTTGAATATCATGTACATTAGCCAGGTTCTTCCCTTTGCAGGAATAAGAAGGAAAAAGTGAATAATTGAGGAATATGACATAGGACAGCCAGGTTTGTGATGGTGAGTATTTTTGAATATTATGTAGATTAGCCAGATTCTTCTCTTTGCAGGAATAAGCAGGAAAAAGTGGATAATTGAGGAATATGACACACGACAGCCATGTTTGGAATGGTGAGTATTTTTGAATATTATATACATTAGCAAGGTTCTTCCCTTTGCAGGAATAAGCAGGAAAAAGTGAATAATTGAGGAATATGACATAGGACAGCCAGGTTTGTGATGGTGGTTATTTTTGAATATTATGTAGATCAACCAGGTTCTTCCCTTTGCAGGAATAAGCAAAAAAAAAGTGGATAATTGAGGAATATGACACAGGACAGCCAGGTTTCTGATTGTGATTTTTTTTGAATATTATGTAGATTAGCCAGGTTCTTCCCATTGCAGGAATAAGCAAGAAAAATTGGATAATTGAGGAATATGAAATACGACAGCCATGTTTGGAATGGTGAGTATTTTTGAATATTATATACATTAGCAAGGTTCTTCCCTTTGCAGGAATAAGCAAGAAAAAGTGGATAATTGAGGAATATGACAAAGGACAGCCATGTTTGGAATGGTGAGTATTTTTGAATATTATATACATTAGCCAGGTTCTTCCCTTTGCAGGAATAAGCAGGAAAAAGTGAATAATTGAGGAATATGACATAGGACAGCCAGGTTTGTGATGGTGGTTATTTTTGAATATTATGTAGATTAACCAGGTTCTTCCCTTTGCAGGAATAAGCAAAAAAAAGTGGATAATTGAGGAATATGACAAAGGACAGCCATGTTTGGAATGGTGAGTATTTTTGAATATTATATACATTAGCAAGGTTCTTCCCTTTGCAGGAATAAGAAGGAATAAGTGAATAATTGAGGAATATGACATAGGACAGCCAGGTTTGTGATGGTGGTTATTTTTGAATATTATGTAGATCAACCAGGTTCTTCCCTTTGCAGGAATAAGCAAAAAAAAAGTGGATAATTGAGGAATATGACACAGGACAGCCAGGTTTCTGATTGTGATTTTTTTTGAATATTATGTAGATTAGCCAGGTTCTTCCCATTGCAGGAATAAGCAAGAAAAATTGGATAATTGAGGAATATGAAACACGACAGCCATGTATGGAATGGTGAATATTTTTGAATATTATATACATTAGCAAGGTTCTTCCCTTTGCAGGAATAAGCAAGAAAAAGTGGATAATTGAGGAATATGACAAAGGACAGCCATGTTTGGAATGGTGAGTATTTTTGAATATTATATACATTAGCAAGGTTCTTCCCTTTGCAGGAATAAGAAGGAATAAGTGAATAATTGAGGAATATGACACAGGACAGCCAGGTTTGTGATGGTGAGTATTTTTGAATATTATGTAGATTAGCAAGGTTCTTCCCTTTGCAGGAATAAGCAGGAAAAAGTTGATAATTGAGGAATATGTCATAGGACATTTTGAATATCATGTACATTAGCCAGGTTCTTCCCTTTGCAGGAATAAGAAGGAAAAAGTGAATAATTGAGGAATATGACATAGGACAGCCAGGTTTGTGATGGTGAGTATTTTTGAATATTATGTAGATTAGCCAGATTCTTCTCTTTGCAGGAATAAGCAGGAAAAAGTGGATAATTTAGGAATATGACACACGACAGCCATGTTTGGAATGGTGAGTATTTTTGAATATTATATACATTAGCAAGGTTCTTCCCTTTGCAGGAATAAGCAGGAAAAAGTGAATAATTGAGGAATATGACATAGGACAGCCAGGTTTGTGATGGTGGTTATTTTTGAATATTATGTAGATCAACCAGGTTCTTCCCTTTGCAGGAATAAGCAAAAAAAAAGTGGATAATTGAGGAATATGACACAGGACAGCCAGGTTTCTGATTGTGATTTTTTTTTGAATATTATGTAGATTAGCCAGGTTCTTCCCATTGCAGGAATAAGCAAGAAAAATTGGATAATTGAGGAATATGAAACACGACAGCCATGTTTGGAATGGTGAGTATTTTTGAATATTATATACATTAGCAAGGTTCTTCCCTTTGCAGGAATAAGCAAGAAAAAGTGGATAATTGAGGAATATGACAAAGGACAGCCATGTTTGGAATGGTGAGTATTTTTGAATATTATATACATTAGCCAGGTTCTTCCCTTTGCAGGAATAAGCAGGAAAAAGTGAATAATTGAGGAATATGACATAGGACAGCCAGGTTTGTGATGGTGGTTATTTTTGAATATTATGTAGATTAACCAGGTTCTTCCCTTTGCAGGAATAAGCAAAAAAAAGTGGATAATTGAGGAATATGACAAAGGACAGCCATGTTTGGAATGGTGAGTATTTTTGAATATTATATACATTAGCAAGGTTCTTCCCTTTGCAGGAATAAGAAGGAATAAGTGAATAATTGAGGAATATGACACAGGACAGCCAGGTTTCTGATGGTGAGTATTTTTGAATATTATGTAGATTAGCAACGTTCTTCTCTTTGCAGGAATAAGAAGGAAAAAGAGAATAATTGAGGAATATGACACAGGACAGCCATGTTTGGAATGGTGAGTATTTTTGAATATTATATACATTAGCCAGGTTCTTCCTTTTGCAGGAATAAGCAGGAGACAGTGAATAATTGAGGAATATGACACAGGACAGCCAGGTTTGTGATGGTGAGTATTTTTGAATATTATGTAGATTAGCAAGGTTCTTCCCTTTGCAGGAATAAGCAGGAAAAAGTTGATAATTGAGGAATATGTCATAGGACATTTTGAATATCATGTACATTAGCCAGGTTCTTCCCTTTGCAGGAATAAGAAGGAAAAAGTGAATAATTGAGGAATATGACATAGGACAGCCAGGTTTGTGATGGTGAGTATTTTTGAATATTATGTAGATTAGCCAGATTCTTCTCTTTGCAGGAATAAGCAGGAAAAAGTGGATAATTGAGGAATATGACACACGACAGCCATGTTTGGAATGGTGAGTATTTTTGAATATTATATACATTAGCAAGGTTCTTCCCTTTGCAGGAATAAGCAGGAAAAAGTGAATAATTGAGGAATATGACATAGGACAGCCAGGTTTGTGATGGTGGTTATTTTTGAATATTATGTAGATCAACCAGGTTCTTCCCTTTGCAGGAATAAGCAAAAAAAAAGTGGATAATTGAGGAATATGACACAGGACAGCCAGGTTTCTGATTGTGATTTTTTTTGAATATTATGTAGATTAGCCAGGTTCTTCCCATTGCAGGAATAAGCAAGAAAAATTGGATAATTGAGGAATATGAAACACGACAGCCATGTTTGGAATGGTGAGTATTTTTGAATATTATGTAGATTGGCCAGGTTCTTCCATTTGCAGGAATAAGCAGGAAAAAGTGAATAATTGAGGAATATGACATAGGACAGCCAGGTTTGTGATGGTGGTTATTTTTGAATATTATGTAGATTAACCAGGTTCTTCCCTTTGCAGGAATAAGCAAAAAAAAGTGGATAATTGAGGAATATGACAAAGGACAGCCATGTTTGGAATGGTGAGTATTTTTGAATATTATGTAGATTAGCCAGGTTCTTCCTTTTGCAGGAATAAGCAGGAGAAAGTGAATAATTGAGGAATAGGACACGACAGCCAGGTTTGTGATTCTGAGTATTTTTGAATATTATGTAGATTAGCCAGGTTCTTCCCTTTGCAGGAATAAGCAGGAAAAAGTGGATAATTGAGGAATATGACACAGGACAGCCAGGTTTGTGATTCTGAGTATTTTGGAATATTATGTAGATTAGCCAGGTTCTTCCCTTTGCAGGAATAAGCAGTAAAAGGTGAAAAATTGAGGAATATGATATAGGACAGCCAGGTTTGTGATGGTGGTTATTTTTGAATATTATGTAGATTAACCATGTTCTTCCCTTTGCAGGAATAAGAAGGAAAAAGTGAATAACTGAGGAATATGATATCGGACAGCCAGGTTTGTGATTGTGAGTATTTTTGAATATTATGTAGATTAGCAAGGTTCTTCTCTTTTCAGGAATAAGCAGTAAAAAGTGTATAATTGAGGAATATGACACAGGACAGCCATGTTTGTGATGGTGAGTATTTTTGAATATATATACATTAGCAAGGTTCTTCTCTTTGCAGGAATAAGAAGGAAAAAGAGAATAATTGAGGAATATGACACAGGACAGTCAGGTTTGTGATGGTGAGTATTTTTGAATATTATGTAGATTAGCCAGGTTCTTCCCTTTGCAGCAATAAGCAGTAAAAAGTGGATAATTGAGGAATATGACACAGGACAGCCAGGTTTGTGATGGTGGTTATTTTTGAATATTATGTAGAGTAACCAGGTTCTTCTCTTTTCAGGAATAAGCAGTAAAAAGTGGATAATTGAGGAATATGACACAGGACAGCCATGTTTGTGATGGTGAGTATTTTTGAATATTATATACATTAGCAAGGTTCTTCTCTTTGCAGGAATAAGAAGGAAAAAGAGAATAATTGAGGAATATGACACAGGACAGCCATGTTTGGAATGGTGAATATCATGTAGATTAGCCAGGTTCTTCCCTTTGCAGGAATAAGAAGGAAAAAGTGAATAATTGAGGAATATGACATAGGACAGCCAGGTTTGTGATGGTGAGTATTTTTGAATATTATGTAGATTAGCCAGATTCTTCTCTTTGCAGGAATAAGCAGGAAAAAGTGGATAATTGAGGAATATGACACACGACAGCCATGTTTGGAATGGTGAGTATTTTTGAATATTATATACATTAGCCAGGTTCTTCCCTTTGCAGGAATAAGCAAAAAAAAGTGGATAATTGAGGAATATGACACAGGACAGCCATGTTTGGAATGGTGAGTATTTTTGAATATTATATACATTAGCAAGGTTCTTCCCTTTGCAGGAATAAGAAGGAATAAGTGAATAATTGAGGAATATGACACAGGACAGCCAGGTTTCTGATGGTGAGTATTTTTGAATATTATGTAGATTAGCCAGATTCTTCTCTTTGCAGGAATAAGCAGGAAAAAGTGGATAATTGAGGAATATGACACACGACAGCCATGTTTGGAATGGTGAGTATTTTTGAATATTATATACATTAGCCAGGTTCTTCCTTTTGCAGGAATAAGCAGGAAAAAGTTGATAATTGAGGAATATGTCATAGGACATTTTGAATATTATATACATTAGCCAGGTTCTTCCCTTTGCAGGAATAAGCAAGAAAAATTGGATAATTGAGGAATATGAAACACGACAGCCATGTTTGGAATGGTGAGTATTTTTGAATATTATATACATTAGCCAGGTTCTTCCCTTTGCAGGAATAAGCAGTAAAAATTGGATAATTGAGGAATATGACACAGGACAGCCAGGTTTGTGATTCTGAGTATTTTTGAATATTATGTAGATTAGCCAGGTTCTTCCCTTTGCAGGAATAAGAAGGAAAAAGTGGATAATTGAGGAATATGACACAGGACAGCCAGGTTTGTCATGGTGAGTATTTTTGAATATTATATAGATTAGCCAGGTTCTTCCTTTTGCAGGAATAAGCAGGAGAAAGTGAATAATAGAGGAATAGAACACGACAGCCAGGTTTGTGATTCTGAGTATTTTTGAATATTATGTACATTAGCCAGGTTCTGTTCTTTGCAGGAATAAGCAGTAAAAAGTGAATAATTGAGGAATATGATATAGGACAGCCAGGTTTGTGATGGTGGTTATTTTTGAATATTATGTAGATTAAACATGTTCTTCCCTTTGCAGGAATAAGAAGGAAAAAGTGAATAACTGAGGAATATGATATCGGACAGCCAGGTTTGTGATTGTGAGTATTTTTGAATATTATGTAGATTAGCAAGGTTCTTCTCTTTTCAGGAATAAGCAGTAAAAAGTGTATAATTGAGGAAAATGACACAGGACAGCCATGTTTGTGATGGTGAGTATTTTTGAATATCATGTAGATTAGCCAGGTTCTTCCCTTTGCAGGAATAAAAGGAAAAAGTGAATAATTGAGGAATATGACACAGGTCAGCCAGGTTTGTGATGGTGAGTATTTTTGAATATTATGTAGATTAACAAGGTTCTTCCCTTTGCAGGAATAAGCAGGAAAAAGTGGCTAATTGAGGAATATGTCATAGGACATTTTGAATATCATGTAGATTAGCCAGGTTCTTCCCTTTGCAGGAATAAGAAGGAAAAAGTGAATAATTGAGGAATATGACATAGGACAGCCTGGTTTGTGATGGTGAGTATTTTTGAATATTATGTAGATTAGCCAGATTCTTCTCTTTGCAGGAATAAGCAAGAAAAAGTGGATAATTGACGAATGTGACAAAGGACAGCCATGTTTGGAATGGTGAGTATTTTTGAATATTATATACATTAGCAAGGTTCTTCGCTTTGCAGGAATAAGAAGGAAAAAGTGAATAATTGAGGAATATGACACAGGACAGCCAGGTTTGTGATTCTGAGTATTTTTGAATATTATGTAGATTAGCCAGGTCCTTCCCTATGCAGGAATAAGCAGTAAAAATTGGATAATTGAGGAATATGACACAGGACAGCCAGGTTTGTGATGGTGAGTATTTTTGAATATTATGTAGATTAGCCAGGTTCTTCCTTTTGCAGGAATAAGCAGGAGGAAGTGAATAATTGAGGAATAGGACACAGGACAGCCAGGTTTGTGATGGTGAGTATTTTTGAATATTATGTAGATTAGCAAGGTTCTTCCCTTTGCAGGAATAAGCAGGAAAAAGTGGATAATTGAGGAATATGATATAGGACAGCCAGGTTTGTGATGGTGAGTATTTTTGAATATTATGTAGATTAGCAAGGTTCTTCCCTTTGCAGGAATAAGCAGGAAAAAGTTGATAATTGAGGAATATGTCATAGGACATTTTGAATATCACGTAGATTAGCCAGGTTCTTCCCTTTGCAGGAATAAGAAGGAAAAAGTGAATAATTGAGGAATATGACATAGCACAGCCAGGTTTGTGATGGTGGGTATGTTTGAATATTATGTAGATTAGCCAGGTTCTTCCCTTTGCAGCAATAAGCAGTAAAAAGTGGATAATTGAGGAATATGACACAGGACAGCCATGTTTGGAATAGTGAGTATTTTTGAATATTATATACATTAGCCAGGTTCTTCCCTTTGCAGGAATAAGCAAGAAAAAGTGGATAATTGAGGAATGTGACAAAGGACAGCCATGTTTGGAATGGTGAGTATTTTTGAATATTATATACATTAGCAAGGTTCTTCGCTTTGCAGGAATAAGAAGGAAAAAGTGAATAACTGAGGAATATGACACAGGACAGCCAGGTTTGTGATTCTGAGTATTTTTGAATATTATGTAGATTAGCCATGTTCTTCCCTTTGCAGGAATAAGCAGTAAAAATTGGATAATTGAGGAATATGACACAGGACAGCCAGGTTTGTGATTCTGAGTATTTTTGAATATTATGTAGATTACCCAGGTCCTTCCTTTTGCAGGAATAAAAGGAAAAAGTGAATAATTGAGGAATATGACACAGGACAGCCAGGATTGTGATGGTGAGTATTTTTGAATATTACGTAGATTAGCAAGGTTCTTCCCTTTGCAGGAATAAGCAGGAAAAAGTGGATAATTGAGGAATATGTCATAGGACATTTTGAATATCATGTAGATTAGCCAGGTTCTTCCCTTTGCAGGAATAAGAAGGAAAAAGTGAATAATTGAGGAATATGACATAGGACAGCCAGGTTTGTGATGGTGAGTATTTTTGAATATTATGTAGATTAGCCAGATTCTTCTCTTTGCAGGAATAAGCAGGAAAAAGTGGATAATTGAGGAATTTGACACACAACAGCCATGTTTGGAATGGTGAGTATTTTTGAATATTATATACATTAGCCAGGTTCTTCCCTTTGCAGGAATAAGCAAGAAAAAGTGGATAATTGACGAATGTGACAAAGGACAGCCATGTTTGGAATGGCGAGTATTTTTGAATATTATATACATTAGCAAGGTTCTTCGCTTTGCAGGAATAAGAAGGAAAAAGTGAATAACTGAGGAATATGACACAGGACAGCCAGGTTTTTGATTCTGAGTATTTTTGAATATTATGTAGATTAGCCAGGTTCTTCCCTTTGCAGGAATAAGCAGTAAAAATGGGATAATTGAGGAATATGACACAGGACAGCCAGGTTTGTGATGGTGAGTATTTTTGAATATTATGTAGATTAGCCAGGTTCTTCCTTTTGCAGGAATAAGCAGGAGAAAGTGAATAATTGAGGAATAGGACACGACAGCCAGGTTTGTGATTCTGAGTATTTTTGAATATTATGTAGGTTAGCCAGGTTCTTCCCTTTGCAGGAATAAGCAGTAAAAATGGGATAATTGAGGAATATGACACAGGACAGCCAGGTTTGTGATGGTGAGTATTTTTGAATATTATGTAGATTAGCCAGGTTCTTCCTTTTGCAGGAATAAGCAGGAGAAAGTGAATAATTGAGGAATAGGACTCGACAGCCAGGTTTGTGATTCTGAGTATTTTTGAATATTATGTAGATTAGCCAGGTTCTTCCGTTTGCAGGAATAAGCAGGAGAAAGTGAATAACTGAGGAATATGACACAGGACAGCCAGGTTTGTGATTCTGAGTATTTTTGAATATTATGTAGATTAGCCAGGTTCTTCCCTTTGCAGGAATAAGCAGTAAAAATTGGATAATTGAGGAATATGACACAGGACAGCCAGGTTTGTGATGGTGAGTATTTTTGAATATTATGGAGATTAGCCAGGTTGATGCCTTTGCAGGAATAAGCAGTAAAAAGTGGATAATTGAGGAATATGACACAGGATAGCGAGGTTTGTGATGGTGAGTATTTTTGAATATTATGTAGATTAGCCAGGTTCTTTTCTTTGCAGGAATAAGAAGGAAAAAGTGAATAATTGAGGAATATGATATAGGACAGCCAGGTTTGTGATTGTGAGTATTTTTGAATATTATGTAGATTAGCCAGGTTCTTCCCTTTGCAGGAATAAGCAGGAAAAAGTTGATAATTGAGGAATATGTCATAGGATGTTTTGAATATCATGTAGATTAGCCAGGTTCTTCCCTTTGCAGGAATAAGCAGTAAAAAGTGGATAATTCAGGAATATGACACAGGACAGCCAGGTTTGTGATGGTGAGTATTTTTGAATATTATGTAGATTAGCCATGTTCTTCCCTTTGCAGGAATAAGCAGTAAAAATTGGATAATTGAGGAATATGACACAGGACAGCCAGGTTTGTGATGGTGAGTATTTTTGAATATTATGTAGATTACCCAGGTCCTTCCTTTTGCAGGAATAAGCAGGAGAAAGTGAATAATTGAGGAATATGACACAGGACAGCCAGGTTTGTGATGGTGAGTATTTTTGAATATCATGTAGATTAGCCAGGTTCTTCCCTTTGCAGGAATAAAAGGAAAAAGTGAATAACTGAGGAATATGACACAGGACAGCCAGGTTTGTGATTCTGAGTATTTTTGAATATTATGTAGATTAGCCAGGTTCTTCCCTTTGCAGGAAGAAGCAGTAAAAAGTGGATAATTGAGGAATATGACACAGGACAGCCATGTTTGGAATGGTGAGTATTTTTGAATATTATATACATTAGCCAGGTTCTTCCCTTTGCAGGAATAAGCAAGAAAAAGTGGATAATTGAGGAATGTGACAAAGGACAGCCACGTTTGGAATGGTGAGTATTTTTGAATATTATATACATTAGCAAGGTTCTTCGCTTTGCAGGAATAAGAAGGAAAAAGTGAATAACTGAGGAATATGACACAGGACAGCCAGGTTTGTGATTCTGAGTATTTTTGAATATTATGTAGATTAGCCATATTCTTCCCTTTGCAGGAATAAGCAGTAAAAAGTGAGTAACTGAGGAATATGACACAGGACAGCCAGGTTTGTGATTCTGAGTATTTTTGAATATTATGTAGATTAGCCATGTTCTTCCCTTTGCAGGAATAAGCAGTAAAAATTGGATAATTGAGGAATATGACACAGGACAGCCAGGTTTGTGATGGTGAGTATTTTTGAATATTATGTAGATTACCCAGGTCCTTCCTTTTGCAGGAATAAGCAGGAGAAAGTGAATAATTGAGGAATATGACACAGGACAGCCAGGTTTGTGATGGTGAGTATTTTTGAATATTATGTAGATTAGCAAGGTTCTTCCCTTTGCAGGAATAAGCAGGAAAAAGTGGATAATTGAGGAATATGATATAGGACAGCCAGGTTTATGATTGTGAGTATTTTTGAATATTATGTAGATTACCAAGGTTCTTCCCTTTGCAGAATAAGCAAGAAAAAGTGGATAATTGAGGAATGTGACAAAGGACAGCCATGTTTGGAATGGTGAGTATTTTTGAATATTATATACATTAGCAAGGTTCTTCGCTTTGCAGGAATAAGAAGGAAAAAGTGAATAACTGAGGAATATGACACAGGACAGCCAGGTTTGTAATTCTGAGTATTTTTGAATATTATGTAGATTAGCCATGTTCTTCCCTTTGCAGGAATAAGCAGTAAAAATTGGATAATTGAGGAATATGACACAGGACAGCCAGGTTTGTGATGGTGAGTATTTTTGAATATTATGTAGATTACCCAGGTCCTTCCTTTTGCAGGAATAAGCAGGAGAAAGTGAATAATTGAGGAATATGACACAGGACAGCCAGGTTTGTGATGGTGCGTATTTTTGAATATCATGTAGATTAGCCAGGTTCTTCCCTTTGCAGGAATAAAAGGAAAAAGTGAATAACTGAGGAATATGGCACAGGACAGCCAGGTTTGTGATTCTGAGTCTTTTTGAATATTATGTAGATTAGCCAGGTTCTTCCCCTTGCAGGAATAAGCAGGAAAAAGTGGATAATTGAGGAATATGACACACAACAGCCATGTTTGGAATGGTGAGTATTTTTGAATATTATATACATTAGCCAGGTTCTTCCCTTTGCAGGAATAAGCAAGAAAAAGTGGATAATTGACGAATGTGACAAAGGACAGCCATGTTTGGAATGGCGAGTATTTTTGAATATTATGTAGATTAGCCAGGTTCTTCCCTTTGCAGGAATAAGCAGTAAAAATTGGATAATTGAGGAATATGACACAGGACAGCCAGGTTTGTGATGGTGAGTATTTTTGAATATTATGTAGATTAGCCAGGTTCTTCCCTTTGCAGGAATAAGCAGTAAAAAGTGGATAATTGAGGAATATGACACAGGACAGCCAGGTTTGCAATGGTGAGTATTTTTGAACATTATGTACATTAACAAGGTTGTTCTCTTTGAAGGAATAAGAAGGAAAAGTGAATAATTGAGGAATATGACACGACAGCACTGTTTGGAATGGTGAGTATTTTCGAATATTATATACATTAGCAAGGTTCTTCCCTTTGCAGGAATAAGAAGGAAAAAGTGAATAATTGAGGAATATGATACAGGACAGCCAGCTTTGTGATGGTTGGTGTTTTTGAATATTATGTAGATTATCCAGATTCTTCCCATTGCAGGAATGAGAGGAAAAAGTGGATAATTGAGGAATATTATACAGGACAGCCATGTTTGGAATGGTGAGTATTTTTGAATATTATATACATTAGCTAGGTTCTTCTCTTTACAGGAATAAGAAGGAAAAAGTGAATAATTGAGGAATATGACATAGGACAGCCAAATTTGTGATGGTGGTCATTTTTGAATATTATGTAGATTAGCCAGGTTCTTCCCTTTGCAGGAATAAGTAGGAAAAAGTGGATAATTGAGGAATATGACACAGGACAGCCATGTTTGGAATGGTGAGTATTTTTGAATATTATGTAGATAAGAAATGTTCTTCCCTTTGCAAGAATAAGCAGGAAAAAGTGGATAATTGAGGAATATGACACAGGACAGCCAGGTTTGTGATGGTGAGTATTTTTTAATATAATGTAGATTAGCAGGTTCTTCCCTTTGCAGGAATAAGAAGGAAAAAGTGGATAATTGAGGAATATGACACAGGACAGCCAAGTTTGTGAAGGTGAGTATTTTTGAATATTATGTATATTAGCCAGGTTCTTCCCTTTGCAGGAATAAGCAGTAAATGTGGATAATTGAGGAATATGACACAGGACAGCCATGTTTGGAATGATGAGTATTTTTCTATATTATTTAGATTAGCCAGGGTCTTCCCTTTGCAGGAATAAACAGGAAAAAGTGGATAATTGAGGAATATGACACAGGACAGCCAGGTTTGCAATGGTGAGTATTTTTGAATATTATGTACATTAGCAAGGTTCTTCTCTTTGCAGGAATAAGAAGGAAAAAGTGGATAATTGAGGAATATGACAACCGACAGCCATGTTTGGAATGGTGAGTATTTTTGAGTATTATATACATTAGCAAGGTTATTCTCTTTGCAGGAATAAGAAGGAAAAAGTGGATAATTGAGGAATATGACACAGGACAGCCAGGTTTGTGATGGTGATTATTTTTGAATATTATGTAGATTAGCCAGGTTCTTCCTTTTGCAGGAATAAGCAGGAAAAAGTGAATAATTGAGGAATATGACACAGGACAGCCATGTTTGGAATGGTGAGTATTTTTGAATATTATATACATTAGCAAGGTTCTTCTCTTTGCACGAATAAGAAGGAAAAAGTGAATAATTGAGGAATATGACATAGGACAGCCAGGTTTGTGAAGGTGGGTATTTTTGAATATTATGTAGATTAACCATGTTCTTCCCTTTGCAGGAATAAGAAGGAAAAAGTGAATAACTGAGGAATATGACACAGGACAGCCAGGTTTGTGATTGTGAGTATTTTTGAATATTATGTAGATTAGCAAGGTTCTTCCCTTTGCAGGAATAAGCAGGAAAAAGTTGATAATTGAGGAATATGTCATAGGACATTTTGAATATCATGTAGATTAGCCAGGTTCTTCCCTTTGCAGGAATAAGAAGGAAAAAGTGAATAATTGAGGAATATGACATAGGACAGCCAGGTTTGTGATGGTGGGTATGTTTTAATATTATGTAGATTAGCCAGGTTCTTCCCTTTGCAGCAATAAGCAGTAAAAAGTGGATAATTGAGGAATATGACACAGGACAGCCATATTTGGAATGGTGAGTATTTTTGAATATTATATACATTAGCCAGGTTCTTCCCTTTGCAGGAATAAGCAAGAAAAAGTGGATAATTGAGGAATGTGACAAAGGACAGCCATGTTTGGAATGGTGAGTATTTTTGAATATTATATACATTAGCAAGGTTCTTCGCTTTGCAGGAATAAGAAGGAAAAAGTTGAATAACTGAGGAATATGACACAGGACAGCCAGGTTTGTGATTCTGAGTATTTTTGAATATTATGTAGATTAGCCAGGTTCTTCCCCTTGCAGGAATAAGCAGTAAAAATTGGATAATTGAGGAATATGACACAGGACAGCCAGGTTTGTGATGGTGAGTATTTTTGAATATTATGTAGATTAGCAAGGTTCTTCGCTTTGCAGGAATAAGCAGGAAAAAGTGGATAATTGAGGAATATGACAACTGACAGCCATGTTTGGAATGGTGAGTATTTTTGAGTATTATGTAGATTAACCAGGTCCTTCCTTTTGCAGGAATAAGCAGGACAAAGTGAATAATTGAGGAATATGACACAGGACAGCCAGGTTTGTGATGGTGAGTATTTTTGAATATCATGTAGATTAGCCAGGTTCTTCCCTTTGCAGGAATAAAAGGAAAAAGTGAATAACTGAGGAATATGACACACAACAGCCATGTTTGGAATGGTGAGTATTTTTGAATATTATATACATTAGCCAGGTTCTTCCCTTTGCAGGAATAAGCAAGGAAAAGTGGATAATTGACGAATGTGACAAAGGACAGCCATGTTTGGAATGGCGAGTATTTTTTGAATATTATGTAGATTAGCCAGGTTCTTCCCTTTGCAGGAATAAGCAGTAAAAATTGGATAATTGAGGAATATGACACAGGACAGCCAGGTTTGTGATGGTGAGTATTTTTGAATATTATGTAGATTAGCCAGGTTCTTCCCTTTGCAGGAATAAGCAGTAAAAAGTGGATAATTGAGGAATATGACACAGGACAGCCAGGTTTGCAATGGTGAGTATTTTTGAACATTATGTACATTAACAAGGTTGTTCTCTTTGAAGGAATAAGAAGGAAAAGTGAATAATTGAGGAATATGACACGACAGCACTGTTTGGAATGGTGAGTATTTTCGAATATTATATACATTAGCAAGGTTCTTCCCTTTGCAGGAATAAGAAGGAAAAAGTGAATAATTGAGGAATATGATACAGGACAGCCAGCTTTGTGATGGTTGGTGTTTTTGAATATTATGTAGATTATCCAGATTCTTCCATTGCAGGAATGAGAAGGAAAAAGTGGATAATTGAGGAATATTATACAGGACAGCCATGTTTGGAATGGTGAGTATTTTTGAATATTATATACATTAGCTAGGTTCTTCTCTTTACAGGAATAAGAAGGAAAAAGTGAATAATTGAGGAATATGACACAGGACAGCCAGGTTTGTGATGGTGAGTATTTTTTAATATAATGTAGATTAGCAGGTTCTTCCCTTTGCAGGAATAAGAAGGAAAAAGTGGATAATTGAGGAATATGACACAGGACAGCCAAGTTTGTGAAGGTGAGTATTTTTGAATATTATGTATATTAGCCAGGTTCTTCCCTTTGCAGGAATAAGCAGTAAATGTGGATAATTGAGGAATATGACACAGGACAGCCATGTTTGGAATGATGAGTATTTTTCTATATTATTTAGATTAGCCAGGGTCTTCCCTTTGCAGGAATAAACAGGAAAAAGTGGATAATTGAGGAATATGACACAGGACAGCCAGGTTTGCAATGGTGAGTATTTTTGAATATTATGTACATTAGCAAGGTTCTTCTCTTTGCAGGAATAAGAAGGAAAAAGTGGATAATTGAGGAATATGACAACCGACAGCCATGTTTGGAATGGTGAGTATTTTTGAGTATTATATACATTAGCAAGGTTATTCTCTTTGCAGGAATAAGAAGGAAAAAGTGGATAATTGAGGAATATGACACAGGACAGCCAGGTTTGTGATGGTGAGTTTTTTTGAATATTATGTAGATAAGCCAGGTTCTTCCCTTTGCAAGAATAAGAAGGAATAAGTGAATAATTGAGGAATATGACACAGGACAGCCAGGTTTGTGATGGTGATTATTTTTGAATATTATGTAGATTAGCCAGGTTCTTCCTTTTGCAGGAATAAGCAGGAAAAAGTGAATAATTGAGGAATATGACACAGGACAGCCATGTTTGGAATGGTGAGTATTTTTGAATATTATATACATTAGCAAGGTTCTTCTCTTTGCACGAATAAGAAGGAAAAAGTGAATAATTGAGGAATATGACATAGGACAGCCAGGTTTGTGAAGGTGGGTATTTTTGAATATTATGTAGATTAACCATGTTCTTCCCTTTGCAGGAATAAGAAGGAAAAAGTGAATAACTGAGGAATATGACACAGGACAGCCAGGTTTGTGATTGTGAGTATTTTTGAATATTATGTAGATTAGCAAGGTTCTTCCCTTTGCAGGAATAAGCAGGAAAAAGTTGATAATTGAGGAATATGTCATAGGACATTTTGAATATCATGTAGATTACCCAGGTTCTTCCCTTTGCAGGAATAAGAAGGAAAAAGTGAATAATTGAGGAATATGACATAGGACAGCCAGGTTTGTGATGGTGGGTATGTTTTAATATTATGTAGATTAGCCAGGTTCTTCCCTTTGCAGCAATAAGCAGTAAAAAGTGGATAATTGAGGAATATGACACAGGACAGCCATATTTGGAATGGTGAGTATTTTTGAATATTATATACATTAGCCAGGTTCTTCCCTTTGCAGGAATAAGCAAGAAAAAGTGGATAATTGAGGAATGTGACAAAGGACAGCCATGTTTGGAATGGTGAGTATTTTTGAATATTATATACATGAGCAAGGTTCTTCGCTTTGCAGGAATAAGAAGGAAAAAGTTGAATAACTGAGGAATATGACACAGGACAGCCAGGTTTGTGATTCTGAGTATTTTTGAATATTATGTAGATTAGCCAGGTTCTTCCCCTTGCAGGAATAAGCAGTAAAAATTGGATAATTGAGGAATATGACACAGGACAGCCAGGTTTGTGATGGTGAGTATTTTTGAATATTATGTAGATTAGCAAGGTTCTTCCCTTTGCAGGAATAAGCAGGAAAAAGTGGATAATTGAGGAATATGACAACCGACAGCCATGTTTGGAATGGTGAGTATTTTTGAGTATTATATACATTAGCAAGGTTATTCTCTTTGCAGGAATAAGAAGGAAAAAGTGGATAATTGAGGAATATGACACAGGACAGCCAGCTTTGTGATGGTGAGTTTTTTTGAATATTATGTAGATAAGCCAGGTTCTTCCCTTTGCAAGAATAAGAAGGAATAAGTGAATAATTGAGGAATATGACACAGGACAGCCAGGTTTGTGATGGTGATTATTTTTGAATATTATGTAGATTAGCCAGGTCCTTCCTTTTGCAGGAATAAGCAGGAGAAAGTGAATAATTGAGGAATATGACACAGGACAGCCAGGTTTGTGATGGTGAGTATTTTTGAATATTATGTAGATTAGCAAGGTTCTTCCGTTTGCAGGAATAAGCAGGAAAAAGTGGATAATTGAGGAATATGATATAGGACAGCTAGGTTTGTGATTGTGAGTATTTTTGAATATTATGTAGATTACCAAGGTTCTTCCCTTTGCAGGAATAAGCAAGAAAAAGTGGATAATTGAGGAATGTGACAAAGGACAGCCATGTTTGGAATGGTGAGTATTTTTGAATATTATATACATTAGCAAGGTTCTTCGCTTTGCAGGAATAAGAAGGAAAAAGTGAATAACTGAGGAATATGACACAGGACAGCCAGGTTTGTGATTCTGAGTATTTTTGAATATTATGTAGATTAGCCATGTTCTTCCCTTTGCAGGAATAAGCAGTAAAAATTGGATAATTGAGGAATATGACACAGGACAGCCAGGTTTGTGATGGTGAGTATTTTTGAATATTATGTAGATTACCCAGGTCCTTCCTTTTGCAGGAATAAGCAGGAGAAAGTGAATAATTGAGGAATATGACACAGGACAGCCAGGTTTGTGATGGTGAGTATTTTTGAATATCATGTAGATTAGCCAGGTTCTTCCCTTTGCAGGAATAAAAGGAAAAAGTGAATAACTGAGGAATATGGCACAGGACAGCCAGGTTTGTGATTCTGAGTCTTTTTGAATATTATGTAGATTAGCCAGGTTCTTCCCTTGCAGGAATAAGCAGTAAAAAGTGGATAAGTGAGGAATATGACACAGGACAGCCATGTTTGGAATGGTGAGTATTTTTGAATATTATATACATTAGCCAGTTTCTTCCCTTTGCAGGAATAAGCAAGAAAAAGTGGATAATTGAGGAATGTGACAAAGGACAGCCATGTTTGGAATGGTGAGTATTTTTGAATATTATATACATTAGCAAGGTTCTTCGCTTTGCAGGAATAAGAAGGAAAATGTGAAAAGCTGAGGAATATGACACAGGACAGCCAGGTTTGTGATGGTGAGTATTTTTGAATATTATGTAGATTAGCCAGGTTCTTCCCTTTGCAGGAATAAGAAGGAAAAAGTGAATAATTGAGGAATATGACATAGGACAGCCAGGTTTGTGATGGTGAGTATTTTTGAATATTATGTAGATTAGCCAGATTCTTCTCTTTGCAGGAATAAGCAGGAAAAAGTGGATAATTGAGGAATATGACACACAACAGCCATGTTTGGAATGGTGAGTATTTTTGAATATTATATACATTAGCCAGGTTCTTCCCTTTGCAGGAATAAGCAAGAAAAAGTGGATAATTGACGAATGTGACAAAGGACAGCCATGTTTGGAATGGCGAGTATTTTTGAATATTATGTAGATTAGCCAGGTTCTTCCCTTTGCAGGAATAAGCAGTAAAAATTGGATAATTGAGGAATATGACACAGGACAGCCAGGTTTGTCGATGGTGAGTATTTTTGAATATTATGTAGATTAGCCAGGTTCTTCCCTTTGCAGGAATAAGCAGTAAAAAGTGGATAATTGAGGAATATGACACAGGACAGCCAGGTTTGCAATGGTGAGTATTTTTGAACATTATGTACATTAACAAGGTTGTTCTCTTTGAAGGAATAAGAAGGAAAAGTGAATAATTGAGGAATATGACACGACAGCACTGTTTGGAATGGTGAGTATTTTCGAATATTATATACATTAGCAAGGTTCTTCCCTTTGCAGGAATAAGAAGGAAAAAGTGAATAATTGAGGAATATGATACAGGACAGCCAGCTTTGTGATGGTTGGTGTTTTTGAATATTATGTAGATTATCCAGATTCTTCCCATTGCAGGAATGAGAAGGAAAAAGTGAATAACTGAGGAATATGGCACAGGACAGCCAGGTTTGTGATTCTGAGTCTTTTTGAATATTATGTAGATTAGCCAGGTTCTTCCCCTTGCAGGAATAAGCAGGAAAAAGTGGATAATTGAGGAATATGACACACAACAGCCATGTTTGGAATGGTGAGTATTTTTGAATATTATATACATTAGCCAGGTTCTTCCCTTTGCAGGAATAAGCAAGGAAAAGTGGATAATTGACGAATGTGACAAAGGACAGCCATGTTTGGAATGGCGAGTATTTTTGAATATTATGTAGATTAGCCAGGTTCTTCCCTTTGCAGGAATAAGCAGTAAAAATTGGATAATTGAGGAATATGACACAGGACAGCCAGGTTTGTGATGGTGAGTATTTTTGAATATTATGTAGATTAGCCAGGTTCTTCCCTTTGCAGGAATAAGCAGTAAAAAGTGGATAATTGAGGAATATGACACAGGACAGCCAGGTTTGCAATGGTGAGTATTTTTGAACATTATGTACATTAACAAGGTTGTTCTCTTTGAAGGAATAAGAAGGAAAAGTGAATAATTGAGGAATATGACACGACAGCACTGTTTGGAATGGTGAGTATTTTCGAATATTATATACATTAGCAAGGTTCTTCCCTTTGCAGGAATAAGAAGGAAAAAGTGAATAATTGAGGAATATGATACAGGACAGCCAGCTTTGTGATGGTTGGTGTTTTTGAATATTATGTAGATTATCCAGATTCTTCCCATTGCAGGAATGAGAAGGAAAAAGTGGATAATTGAGGAATATTATACAGGACAGCCATGTTTGGAATGGTGAGTATTTTTGAATATTATATACATTAGCTAGGTTCTTCTCTTTACAGGAATAAGAAGGAAAAAGTGAATAATTGAGGAATATGACACAGGACAGCCAGGTTTGTGATGGTGAGTATTTTTTAATATAATGTAGATTAGCAGGTTCTTCCCTTTGCAGGAATAAGAAGGAAAAAGTGGATAATTGAGGAATATGACACAGGACAGCCAAGTTTGTGAAGGTGAGTATTTTTGAATATTATGTATATTAGCCAGGTTCTTCCCTTTGCAGGAATAAGCAGTAAATGTGGATAATTGAGGAATATGACACAGGACAGCCATGTTTGGAATGATGAGTATTTTTCTATATTATTTAGATTAGCCAGGGTCTTCCCTTTGCAGGAATAAACAGGAAAAAGTGGATAATTGAGGAATATGACACAGGACAGCCAGGTTTGCAATGGTGAGTATTTTTGAATATTATGTACATTAGCAAGGTTCTTCTCTTTGCAGGAATAAGAAGGAAAAAGTGGATAATTGAGGAATATGACAACCGACAGCCATGTTTGGAATGGTGAGTATTTTTGAGTATTATATACATTAGCAAGGTTATTCTCTTTGCAGGAATAAGAAGGAAAAAGTGGATAATTGAGGAATATGACACAGGACAGCCAGGTTTGTGATGGTGAGTTTTTTTGAATATTATGTAGATAAGCCAGGTTCTTCCCTTTGCAAGAATAAGAAGGAATAAGTGAATAATTGAGGAATATGACACAGGACAGCCAGGTTTGTGATGGTGATTATTTTTGAATATTATGTAGATTAGCCAGGTTCTTCCTTTTGCAGGAATAAGCAGGAAAAAGTGAATAATTGAGGAATATGACACAGGACAGCCATGTTTGGAATGGTGAGTATTTTTGAATATTATATACATTAGCAAGGTTCTTCTCTTTGCACGAATAAGAAGGAAAAAGTGAATAATTGAGGAATATGACATAGGACAGCCAGGTTTGTGAAGGTGGGTATTTTTGAATATTATGTAGATTAACCATGTTCTTCCCTTTGCAGGAATAAGAAGGAAAAAGTGAATAACTGAGGAATATGACACAGGACAGCCAGGTTTGTGATTGTGAGTATTTTTGAATATTATGTAGATTAGCAAGGTTCTTCCTTTGCAGGAATAAGCAGGAAAAAGTTGATAATTGAGGAATATGTCATAGGACATTTTGAATATCATGTAGATTACCCAGGTTCTTCCCTTTGCAGGAATAAGAAGGAAAAAGTGAATAATTGAGGAATATGACATAGGACAGCCAGGTTTGTGATGGTGGGTATGTTTTAATATTATGTAGATTAGCCAGGTTCTTCCCTTTGCAGCAATAAGCAGTAAAAAGTGGATAATTGAGGAATATGACACAGGACAGCCATATTTGGAATGGTGAGTATTTTTGAATATTATATACATTAGCCAGGTTCTTCCCTTTGCAGGAATAAGCAAGAAAAAGTGGATAATTGAGGAATGTGACAAAGGACAGCCATGTTTGGAATGGTGAGTATTTTTGAATATTATATACATTAGCAAGGTTCTTCGCTTTGCAGGAATAAGAAGGAAAAAGTTGAATAACTGAGGAATATGACACAGGACAGCCAGGTTTGTGATTCTGAGTATTTTTGAATATTATGTAGATTAGCCAGGTTCTTCCCCTTGCAGGAATAAGCAGTAAAAATTGGATAATTGAGGAATATGACACAGGACAGCCAGGTTTGTGATGGTGAGTATTTTTGAATATTATGTAGATTAGCAAGGTTCTTCCCTTTGCAGGAATAAGCAGGAAAAAGTGGATAATTGAGGAATATGACAACCGACAGCCATGTTTGGAATGGTGAGTATTTTTGAGTATTATATACATTAGCAAGGTTATTCTCTTTGCAGGAATAAGAAGGAAAAAGTGGATAATTGAGGAATATGACACAGGACAGCCAGGTTTGTGATGGTGAGTTTTTTTGAATATTATGTAGATAAGCCAGGTTCTTCCCTTTGCAAGAATAAGAAGGAATAAGTGAATAATTGAGGAATATGACACAGGACAGCCAGGTTTGTGATGGTGATTATTTTTGAATATTATGTAGATTAGCCAGGTCCTTCCTTTTGCAGGAATAAGCAGGAGAAAGTGAATAATTGAGGAATATGACACAGGACAGCCAGGTTTGTGATGGTGAGTATTTTTGAATATTATGTAGATTAGCAAGGTTCTTCCGTTTGCAGGAATAAGCAGGAAAAAGTGGATAATTGAGGAATATGATATAGGACAGCTAGGTTTGTGATTGTGAGTATTTTTGAATATTATGTAGATTACCAAGGTTCTTCCCTTTGCAGGAATAAGCAAGAAAAAGTGGATAATTGAGGAATGTGACAAAGGACAGCCATGTTTGGAATGGTGAGTATTTTTGAATATTATATACATTAGCAAGGTTCTTCGCTTTGCAGGAATAAGAAGGAAAAAGTGAATAACTGAGGAATATGACACAGGACAGCCAGGTTTGTGATTCTGAGTATTTTTGAATATTATGTAGATTAGCCATGTTCTTCCCTTTGCAGGAATAAGCAGTAAAAATTGGATAATTGAGGAATATGACACAGGACAGCCAGGTTTGTGATGGTGAGTATTTTTGAATATTATGTAGATTACCCAGGTCCTTCCTTTTGCAGGAATAAGCAGGAGAAAGTGAATAATTGAGGAATATGACACAGGACAGCCAGGTTTGTGATGGTGAGTATTTTTGAATATCATGTAGATTAGCCAGGTTCTTCCCTTTGCAGGAATAAAAGGAAAAAGTGAATAACTGAGGAATATGGCACAGGACAGCCAGGTTTGTGATTCTGAGTCTTTTGGAATATTATGTAGATTAGCCAGGTTCTTCCCCTTGCAGGAATAAGCAGTAAAAAGTGGATAAGTGAGGAATATGACACAGGACAGCCATGTTTGGAATGGTGAGTATTTTTGAATATTATATACATTAGCCAGGTTCTTCCCTTTGCAGGAATAAGCAAGAAAAAGTGGATAATTGAGGAATGTGACAAAGGACAGCCATGTTTGGAATGGTGAGTATTTTTGAATATTATATACATTAGCAAGGTTCTTCGCTTTGCAGGAATAAGAAGGAAAATGTGAAAAGCTGAGGAATATGACACAGGACAGCCAGGTTTGTGATGGTGAGTATTTTTGAATATTATGTAGATTAGCCAGGTTCTTCCCTTTGCAGGAATAAGAAGGAAAAAGTGAATAATTGAGGAATATGACATAGGACAGCCAGGTTTGTGATGGTGAGTATTTTTGAATATTATGTAGATTAGCCAGATTCTTCTCTTTGCAGGAATAAGCAGGAAAAAGTG
The DNA here is from genome assembly GCA_022577455.1 of Arizona elegans. Classification (NCBI taxonomy): domain Eukaryota; kingdom Metazoa; phylum Chordata; class Lepidosauria; order Squamata; family Colubridae; genus Arizona; species Arizona elegans. Next base: position 8,517,164 of record JAKOOJ010000008.1, on the reverse strand, counting down.
GATAATTGAGGAATATGACACACAACAGCCATGTTTGGAATGGTGAGTATTTTTGAATATTATATACATTAGCCAGGTTCTTCCCTTTGCAGGAATAAGCAAGAAAAAGTGGATAATTGACGAATGTGACAAAGGACAGCCATGTTTGGAATGGCGAGTATTTTTGAATATTATGTAGATTAGCCAGGTTCTTCCCTTTGCAGGAATAAGCAGTAAAAATTGGATAATTGAGGAATATGACACAGGGACAGCCAGGTTTGTGATGGTGAGTATTTTTGAATATTTTGTAGATTAGCCAGGTTCTTCCCTTTGCAGGAATAAGCAGTAAAAAGTGGATAATTGAGGAATATGACACAGGACAGCCAGGTTTGCAATGGTGAGTATTTTTGAACATTATGTACATTAACAAGGTTGTTCTCTTTGAAGGAATAAGAAGGAAAAGTGAATAATTGAGGAATATGACACGACAGCACTGTTTGGAATGGTGAGTATTTTCGAATATTATATACATTAGCAAGGTTCTTCCCTTTGCAGGAATAAGAAGGAAAAAGTGAATAATTGAGGAATATGATACAGGACAGCCAGCTTTGTGATGGTTGGTGTTTTTGAATATTATGTAGATTATCCAGATTCTTCCCATTGCAGGAATGAGAAGGAAAAAGTGGATAATTGAGGAATATTATACAGGACAGCCATGTTTGGAATGGTGAGTATTTTTGAATATTATATACATTAGCTAGGTTCTTCTCTTTACAGGAATAAGAAGGAAAAAGTGAATAATTGAGGAATATGACATAGGACAGCCAAATTTGTGATGGTGGTCATTTTTGAATATTATGTAGATTAGCCAGGTTCTTCCCTTTGCAGGAATAAGTAGGAAAAAGTGGATAATTGAGGAATATGACACAGGACAGCCATGTTTGGAATGGTGAGTATTTTTGAATATTATGTAGATAAGAAATGTTCTTCCCTTTGCAAGAATAAGCAGGAAAAAGTGGATAATTGAGGAATATGACACAGGACAGCCAGGTTTGTGATGGTGAGTATTTTTTAATATAATGTAGATTAGCAGGTTCTTCCCTTTGCAGGAATAAGAAGGAAAAAGTGGATAATTGAGGAATATGACACAGGACAGCCAAGTTTGTGAAGGTGAGTATTTTTGAATATTATGTATATTAGCCAGGTTCTTCCCTTTGCAGGAATAAGCAGTAAATGTGGATAATTGAGGAATATGACACAGGACAGCCATGTTTGGAATGATGAGTATTTTTCTATATTATTTAGATTAGCCAGGGTCTTCCCTTTGCAGGAATAAACAGGAAAAAGTGGATAATTGAGGAATATGACACAGGACAGCCAGGTTTGCAATGGTGAGTATTTTTGAATATTATGTACATTAGCAAGGTTCTTCTCTTTGCAGGAATAAGAAGGAAAAAGTGGATAATTGAGGAATATGACAACCGACAGCCATGTTTGGAATGGTGAGTATTTTTGAGTATTATATACATTAGCAAGGTTATTCTCTTTGCAGGAATAAGAAGGAAAAAGTGGATAATTGAGGAATATGACACAGGACAGCCAGGTTTGTGATGGTGATTATTTTTGAATATTATGTAGATTAGCCAGGTTCTTCCTTTTGCAGGAATAAGCAGGAAAAAGTGAATAATTGAGGAATATGACACAGGACAGCCATGTTTGGAATGGTGAGTATTTTTGAATATTATATACATTAGCAAGGTTCTTCTCTTTGCACGAATAAGAAGGAAAAAGTGAATAATTGAGGAATATGACATAGGACAGCCAGGTTTGTGAAGGTGGGTATTTTTGAATATTATGTAGATTAACCATGTTCTTCCCTTTGCAGGAATAAGAAGGAAAAAGTGAATAACTGAGGAATATGACACAGGACAGCCAGGTTTGTGATTGTGAGTATTTTTGAATATTATGTAGATTAGCAAGGTTCTTCCCTTTGCAGGAATAAGCAGGAAAAAGTTGATAATTGAGGAATATGTCATAGGACATTTTGAATATCATGTAGATTAGCCAGGTTCTTCCCTTTGCAGGAATAAGAAGGAAAAAGTGAATAATTGAGGAATATGACATAGGACAGCCAGGTTTGTGATGGTGGGTATGTTTTAATATTATGTAGATTAGCCAGGTTCTTCCCTTTGCAGCAATAAGCAGTAAAAAGTGGATAATTGAGGAATATGACACAGGACAGCCATATTTGGAATGGTGAGTATTTTTGAATATTATATACATTAGCCAGGTTCTTCCCTTTGCAGGAATAAGCAAGAAAAAGTGGATAATTGAGGAATGTGACAAAGGACAGCCATGTTTGGAATGGTGAGTATTTTTGAATATTATATACATTAGCAAGGTTCTTCGCTTTGCAGGAATAAGAAGGAAAAAGTTGAATAACTGAGGAATATGACACAGGACAGCCAGGTTTGTGATTCTGAGTATTTTTGAATATTATGTAGATTAGCCAGGTTCTTCCCCTTGCAGGAATAAGCAGTAAAAATTGGATAATTGAGGAATATGACACAGGACAGCCAGGTTTGTGATGGTGAGTATTTTTGAATATTATGTAGATTAGCAAGGTTCTTCGCTTTGCAGGAATAAGCAGGAAAAAGTGGATAATTGAGGAATATGACAACCGACAGCCATGTTTGGAATGGTGAGTATTTTTGAGTATTATATACATTAGCAAGGTTATTCTCTTTGCAGGAATAAGAAGGAAAAAGTGGATAATTGAGGAATATGACACAGGACAGCCAGGTTTGTGATGGTGAGTTTTTTTGAATATTATGTAGATAAGCCAGGTTCTTCCCTTTGCAAGAATAAGAAGGAATAAGTGAATAATTGAGGAATATGACACAGGACAGCCAGGTTTGTGATGGTGATTATTTTTGAATATTATGTAGATTAGCCAGGTTCTTCCTTTTGCAGGAACAAGCAGGAAAAAGTGAATAATTGAGGAATATGACACAGGACAGCCATGTTTGGAATGGTGAGTATTTTTGAATATTATATACATTAGCAAGGTTCTTCTCTTTGCACGAATAAGAAGGAAAAAGTGAATAATTGAGGAATATGACATAGGACAGCCAGGTTTGTGAAGGTGGGTATTTTTGAATATTATGTAGATTAACCATGTTCTTCCCTTTGCAGGAATAAGAAGGAAAAAGTGAATAACTGAGGAATATGACACAGGACAGCCAGGTTTGTGATGGTGAGTATTTTTGAATATTATGTAGATTAGCAAGGTTCTTCCGTTTGCAGGAATAAGCAGGAAAAAGTGGATAATTGAGGAATATGATATAGGACAGCTAGGTTTGTGATTGTGAGTATTTTTGAATATTATGTAGATTACCAAGGTTCTTCCCTTTGCAGGAATAAGCAAGAAAAAGTGGATAATTGAGGAATGTGACAAAGGACAGCCATGTTTGGAATGGTGAGTATTTTTGAATATTATATACATTAGCTAGGTTCTTCTCTTTACAGGAATAAGAAGGAAAAAGTGAATAATTGAGGAATATGACATAGGACAGCCAAATTTGTGATGGTGGCCATTTTTGAATATTATGTAGATTAGCCAGGTTCTTCCCTTTGCAGGAATAAGTAGGAAAAAGTGGATAATTCAGGAATATGACACAGGACAGCCAGGTTTCCGATGGTGATTATTTTTGAATATTATGTAGATAAGTCAGGTTCTTCCCTTTGCAGGAATAAGTAGGAAAAAGTGAATAATTGAGGAATATGACACAGGACAGCCATGTTTGGAATGGTGAGTATTTTTGAATATTATGTAGATAAGAAATGTTCTTCCCTTTGCAAGAATAAGCAGGAAAAAGTGGATAATTGAGGAATATGACACAGGACAGCCAGGTTTGTGATGGTGAGTATTTTTGAATATAATGTAGATTAGCAGGTTCTTCCCTTTGCAGGAATAAGCAGTAAAAAGTGGATAATTGAGGAATATGACACAGGACAGCCATGTTTGGAATGATTAGTATTTTTGAATATTATTTGGATTAGCCAGGGTCTTCCCTTTGCATGAATAAACAGGAAAAAGTGGATAATTGAGGAATATGACACAGGACAGCCATGTTTGGAATGGTGAGTATTTTTGAATATTATATACATTAGCAAGGTTCTTCTCTTTGCACGAATAAGAAGGAAAAAATGAATAATTGAGGAATATGACATAGGACAGCCAGGTTTGTGAAGGTGGGTATTTTTGAATATTATGTAGATTAACCATGTTCTTCCCTTTGCAGGAATAAGAAGGAAAAAGTGAATAACTGAGGAATATGATATAGGACAGCTAGGTTTGTGATTGTGAGTATTTTTTGAATATTATGTAGATTAGCAAGGTTCTTCCCTTTGCAGGAATAAGCAGGAAAAAGTTGATAATTGAGGAATATGTCATAGGACATTTTGAATATCATGTAGATTAGCCAGGTTCTTCCCTTTGCAGGAATAAGAAGGAAAAAGTGAATAATTGAGGAATATGACTTCGGACAGCCAGGTTTGTGATGGTGGGTATGTTTGAATATTATGTAGATTAGCCAGGTTCTTCCCTTTGCAGCAATAAGCAGTAAAAAGTGGATAATTGAGGAATATGACACAGGACAGCCATGTTTGGAATGGTGAGTATTTTTGAATATTATGTAGATAAGAAATGTTCTTCCCTTTGCAAAAATAAGCAGGAAAAAGTGGATAATTGAGGAATATGACACAGGACAGCCAGGTTTGTGATGGTGAGTATTTTTTTGAATATAATGTAGATTAGCAGGTTCTTCCCTTTGCAGGAATAAGAAGGAAAAAGTGGATAATTGAGGAATATGACACAGGACAGCGAAGTTTGTGAAGGTGAGTATTTTTGAATATTATGTAGATTAGCCAGGTTCCTTCCCTTTGCAGGAATAAGCAGTAAAAAGTGGATAATTGAGGAATATGACACAGGGACAGCCATGTTTGGAATGATGAGTATTTTTGAATATTATTTGGATTAGCCAGGGTCTTCCCTTTGCAGGAATAAAACAGGAAAAAGTGGATAATTGAGGAATATGACACAGGACAGCCATGTTTGGAATGGTGAGTATTTTTGAATATTATATACATTAGCAAGGTTCTTCTCTTTGCACGAATAAGAAGGAAAAAGTGAATAATTGAGGAATATGACATAGGACAGCCAGGTTTGTGAAGGTGGGTATTTTTGAATATTATGTAGATTAACCATGTTCTTCCCTTTGCAGGAATAAGAAGGAAAAAGTGAATAACTGAGGAATATGATATAGGACAGCCAGGTTTGTGATTGTGAGTATTTTTGAATATTATGTAGATTAGCAAGGTTCTTCCCTTTGCAGGAATAAGCAGGAAAAAGTTGATAATTGAGGAATATGACATAGGACAGCCAAATTTGTGATGGTGGCCATTTTTGAATATAATGTAGATTAGCAGGTTCTTCCCTTTGCAGGAATAAGAAGGAAAAAGTGGATAATTGAGGAATATGACACAGGACAGCGAAGTTTGTGAAGGTGAGTATTTTTGAATATTATGTAGATTAGCCAGGTTCTTCCCTTTGCAGGAATAAGCAGTAAAAAGTGGATAATTGAGGAATATGACACAGGACAGCCATGTTTGGAATGATGAGTATTTTTGAATATTATTTGGATTAGCCAGGGTCTTCCCTTTGCAAGAATAAACAGGAAAAAGTGGATAATTGAGGAATATGACACAGGACAGCCATGTTTGGAATGGTGAGTATTTTTGAATATTATATACAATTAGCAAGGTTCTTCTCTTTGCACGAATAAGAAGGAAAAAGTGAATAATTGAGGAATATGACATAGGACAGCCAGGTTTGTGAAGGTGGGTATTTTTGAATATTATGTAGATTAACCATGTTCTTCCCTTTGCAGGAATAAGAAGGAAAAAGTGAATAACTGAGGAATATGATATAGGACAGCCAGGTTTGTGATTGTGAGTATTTTTGAATATTATGTAGATTAGCAAGGTTCTTCCCTTTGCAGGAATAGCAGGAAAAAGTTGATAATTGAGGAATATGACATAGGACAGCCAAATTTGTGATGGTGGCCATTTTTGAATATTATGTAGATTAGCCAGGTTCTTCCCTTTGCAGGAATAAGTAGGAAAAAGTGGATAATTCAGGAATATGACACAGGACAGCCAGGTTTCCGATGGTGATGATTATTTTTGAATATTATGTAGATAAGTCAGGTTCTTCCCTTTGCAGGAATAAGTAGGAAAAAGTGAATAATTGAGGAATATGACACAGGACAGCCATGTTTGGAATGGTGAGTATTTTTGAATATTATGTAGATAAGAAATGTTCTTCCCTTTGCAAGAATAAGCAGGAAAAAGTGGATAATTGAGGAATATGACACAGGACAGCCAGGTTTGTGATGGTGAGTATTTTTGAATGTAATGTAGATTAGCAGGTTCTTCCCTTTGCAGGAATAAGCAGTAAAAAGTGGATAATTGAGGAATATGACACAGGACAGCCATGTTTGGAATGATTAGTATTTTTGAATATTATTTGGATTAGCCAGGGTCTTCCCTTTGCAGGAATAAACAGGAAAAAGTGGATAATTGAGGAATATGACACAGGACAGCCATGTTTGGAATGGTGAGTATTTTTGAATATTAATATACATTAGCAAGGTTCTTCTCTTTGCACGAATAAGAAGGAAAAAATGAATAATTGAGGAATATGACATAGGACAGCCAGGTTTGTGAAGGTGGGTATTTTTGAATATTATGTAGATTAACCATGTTCTTCCCTTTGCAGGGAATAAGAAGGAAAAAGTGAATAACTGAGGAATATGATATAGGACAGCTAGGTTTGTGATTGTGAGTATTTTTGAATATTATGTAGATTAGCAAGGTTCTTCCCTTTGCAGGAATAAGCAGGAAAAAGTTGATAATTGAGGAATATGTCATAGGACATTTTGAATATCATGTAGATTAGCCAGGTTCTTCCCTTTGCAGGAATAAGAAGGAAAAAGTGAATAATTGAGGAATATGACTTCGAACAGCCAGGTTTGTGATGGTGGGTATGTTTGAATATTATGTAGATTAGCCAGGTTCTTCCCTTTGCAGCAATAAGCAGTAAAAAGTAGATAATTGAGGAATATGACACAGGACAGCCATGTTTGGAATGGTGAGTATTTTTGAATATTATGTAGATAAGAAATGTTCTTCCCTTTGCAAGAATAAGCAGGAAAAAGTGGATAATTGAGGAATATGACACAGGACAGCCATGTTTGGAATGGTGAGTATTTTTGAATATTATGTAGATAAGAAATGTTCTTCCCTTTGGAAGAATAAGCAGGAAAAAGTGGATAATTGAGGAATATGACACAGGACAGCCAAGTTTGTGAAGGTGAGTATTTTTGAATATTATGTAGATTAGCCAGGTTCTTCCCTTTGTAGGAATAAGAAGGAAAAACTGGATAATTGAGGAATATGACACAGGACAGCCAAGTTTGTGAAGGTGAGTATTTTTGAATATTATGTAGATTAGCCAGGTTCTTCCCTTTGTAGGAATAAGCAGTAAAAAGTGGATAATTGAGGAATATGACACAGGACAGCCAGGTTTGCAATGGTGAGTATTTTTGAACATTATGTACATTAGCAAGGTTCTTCTCTTTGAAGGAATAAGAAGGAAAAAGTGAATAATTGAGGAATATGACACAGGACAGCCATGTTTGGAATTTTGAGTATTTTTTGAATATTATATACATTAGCAAGGTTCTTCTCTTTGCACGAATAAGAAGGAAAAAGTGAATAATTGAGGAATATGACATAGACAGCCAGGTTTGTGAAGGTGGGTATTTTTGAATATTATGTAGATTAACCAGGTTCTTCCCTTTGCAGGAATAAGCAGGAAAAAGTGGATAATTGAGGAATATGACACACGACAGCCATGTTTGGAATGGTGAGTATTTTTGAATATTATATACATTAGCCAGGTTCTTCCCTTTGCAGGAATAAGCAAGAAAAAGTGGATAATTGACGAATGTGACAAAGGACAGCCATGTTTGGAATGGTGAGTATTTTTGAATATTATATACATTAGCAAGGTTCTTCGCTTTGCAGGAATAAGAAGGAAAACGTGAATAACTGAGGAATATGACACAGAACAGCCAGGTTTGTGATTCTGAGTATTTTTGAATCTTATGTAGATTAGCCAGGTTCATCCCTTTGCAGGAATAAGCAGTAAAAATTGGATAATTGAGGAATATGACACAGGACAGCCAGGTTTGTGATGGTGAGTATTTTTGAATATTATGTAGATTATCCAGGTTCTTCCTTTTGCAGGAATAAGCAGGAGAAAGTGAATAATTGAGGAATAGGACACGACAGCCAGGTTAGTGATTCTGAGTATTTTTGAATATTATGTAGATTAGCCAGGTTCTTCCGTTTGCAGGAATAAGCAGGAGAATGTGAATAACTGAGGAATATGACACAGGACAGCCAGGTTTGTGATTCTGAGTATTTTTGAATATTATGTAGATTAGCAAGGTTCTTCCTTTGCAGGAATAAGCAGGAAAAAGTGGATAATTGAGGAATATGTCATAGGACATTTTGAATATCATGTAGATTAGCTAGGTTCTTCCCTTTGCAGGAATAAGAAGGAAAAAGTGAATAATTGAGGAATATGACATAGGACAGCCAGGTTTGTGATGGTGAATATTTTTGAATATTATGTAGATTAGCCAGATTCTTCTCTTTGCAGGAATAAGCAGGAAAAAGTGGATAATTGAGGAATATGACACACGACAGCCATGTTTGGAATGGTGAGTATTTTTGAATATTATATACATTAGCCAGGTTTCTTCCCTTTGCAGGAATAAGCAAGAAAAAGTGGATAATTGAGGAATATGATACAGGACAGCCAGGTTTGTGATGGTGAGTATTTTTGAATATTATGTAGATTACCCAGGTCTTCCTTTTGCAGGAATAAGCAGGAGAAAGTGAATAATTGAGGAATATGACACAGGACAGCCAGGTTTGTGATCGTGAGTATTTTTGAATATCATGTTGATTAGCCAGGTTCTTCCCCTTGCAGGAATAAAAGGAAAAAGTGAATAACTGAGGAATATGACACAGGACAGCCAGGTTTGTGATTCTGAGTATTTTTGAATATTATGTAGATTAGCCAGGTTCTTCCCTTTGCAGGAATAAGAAGGAAAAAGTGGATAATTGAGGAATATGACACAGGACAGCCATGTTTGGAATGGTGAGTATTTTTGAATATTATATACATTAGCCAGGTTCTTTCCTTTGCAGGAATAAGCAAGAAAAAGTGGATAATTGAGGAATGTGACAAAGGACAGCCATGTTTGGAATGGTGAGTATTTTTGAATATTATATACATTAGCAAGGTTCTTCGCTTTGCAGGAATAAGAAGGAAAAAGTGAATAACTGAGGAATATGACACAGGACAGCCAGGTTTGTGATTCTGAGTATTTTTGAATATTATGTAGATTAGCCAGGTTCTTCCCTTTGCAGGAATAAGCAGTAAAAATTGGATAATTGAGGAATATGATACAGGACAGCCAGGTTTGTGATGGTGAGTATTTTTGAATATTATGTAGATTACCCAGGTTCTTCCTTTTGCAGGAATAAGCAGGAGAAAGTGCATAATTGAGGAATATGACACAGGACAGCCAGGTTTGTGATCGTGAGTATTTTTGAATATCATGTTGATTAGCCAGGTTCTTCCCTTTGCAGGAATAAAAGGAAAAAGTGAATAATTGAGGAATATGACACAGGACAGCCAGGTTTGTGATGGTGAGTGTTTTTGAATATTATGTAGATTAGCAAGGTTCCTCCCTTTGCAGGAATAAGCAGGAAAAGTGGATACTTGAGGAATATGTCATAGGACATTTTGAATATCATGTAGATTAGGCAGGTTCTTCCCTTTGCAGAATAAGAAGGAAAAAGTGAATAATTGAGGAATATGACATAGGACAGCCAGGTTTGTGATGGTGAGTATTTTTGAATATTATGTAGATTAGCCAGATTCTTCTCTTTGCAGGAATAAGCAGGAAAAAGTGTATAATTGAGGAATATGACACACAACAGCCATGTTTGGAATGGTGAGTATTTTTGAATATTATATACATTAGCCAGGTTCTTCCCTTTGCAGGAATAAGCAAGAAAAAGTGGATAATTGACGAATGTGACAAAGGACAGCCATGTTTGGAATGGTGAGTATTTTTGAATATTATATACATTAGCAAGGTTCTTCGCTTTGCAGGAATAAGAAGGAAAAAGTGAATAACTGAGGAATATGACACAGGACAAGCCAGGTTTGTGATTCTGAGTATTTTTGAATATTATGTAGATTAGCCAGGTTCTTCCGTTTGCAGGAATAAGCAGTAAAAATTGGATAATTGAGGAATATGACACAGGACAGCCAGGTTTGTGATTCTGAGTATTTTTGAATATTATGTAGATTAGCCAGGTTCTTCCCTTTGCAGGAATAAGCAGGAGAATGTGAATAACTGAGGAATATGACACAGGACAGCCAGGTTGTGATTCTGAGTATTTTTGAATATTATGTAGATTAGCCAGGTTCTTCCCTTTGCAGGAATAAGCAGTAAAAATGGATAATTGAGGAATATGACACAGGACAGCCAGGTTTGTGATGGTGAGTATTTTTTGAATATTATGTAGATTAGCCAGGTTCTTCCCTTTGCAGGAATAAGCTGTAAAAAGTGGATAATTGAGGACTATGACACAGGACAGCCAGGTTTGCAATGGTGAGTATTTTTGAACATTATGTACATTAGCAAGGTTCTTCTCTTTGAAGGAATAAGCAAGAAAAAGTGGATAATTGACGAATGTGACAAAGGACAGCCATGTTTGGAATGGTGAGTATTTTTGAATATTATGTAGATTAGCCAGGTATCTTCCCTTTGCAAGAATAAGCAGTAAAAATTGGATAATTGAGGAATATGACACAGGACAGCCAGGTTGTGATGGTGAGTATTTTGAATATTATGTAGATTGGCCAGGTTCTTCCCTTTGCAGGAATAAGCAGTAAAAAGTGGATAATTGAGGAATATGACACAGGACAGCCAGGTTTGCAATGGTGAGTATTTTTGAACATTATGTACATTAGCAAGGTTCTACTCTTGAAGGAATAAGAAGGAAAAAGTGAATAATTGAGGAATATGACACGACAGCAATGTTTGGAATGGTGAGTATTTTTGAATATTATGTAGATTATCCAGATTCTTCCCTTTGCAGGAATGAGAAGGAAAAAGTAGATAATTGAGGAATATTATACAGGACAGCCATGTTTGGAATGGTGAGTATTTTTGAATATTATATACTATTATTATTATTATTATTTATTTAATTTCTATATACCGCCCTTCTCCAAATAGGACTCAGGGCGGTGCACAGCCAAGGTAAAAAACAGAGCATACAAAATTTAAAAACAGTATTAAAATAATTACATATTTGGCCGTAAATTAAAACAACCCAATTTAAAATCAATTTAAAATTTAAAATTTAAAATTGGACTCAAGCCAGCCCAGCTAGTTGGAATAAATGGGTTTTCAGGGCCCGACGAAAAATCCGGAGGTCTGTTATTCTACGCAACTCCGGGGGAAGGTTGTTCCAGAGGGTGGGCGCCGTCACAGAGAAGGCTCTCCTCCTGGGGGTCGCCAGCCGACATTGTCTGGCAGACGGCACCCTGAGGAGGCCCACTCTGTGAGAGCGTACTGGCCGGTGGGAGGCTATTGGTGGCAGAAGGCGGTGTCGTAAGTACCCCGGCCCTAAGCCATGGAGCGCTTCAAAGGTGGTCACCAACACCTTGAAGCGCACCCGGAAGACCACCGGAAGCCAGTGCAGCTCGCACAGGAGAGGTGTCACATGGGAGCGCCTCATCGCCCCCATAATCTCCCGCGCGGCTGCGTTCTGGACCAGCTGGAGTCTCCGGGTGCACCCCAGGGGGGAGCCCCATGTAGAGAGCGTTGCAGTAGTCCAGGCGGGAAGTGACTAGTGCCTGAGTGACTGTGCGTAAAGAGTCCCGATCTAGAAAGGGACGCAACTGGTGTATCAGGCGAACCTGATAAAAAGCCCCCCTGGCCACGGCCGTCAAATGATCTTCTAAAGACAGCCGTGCGTCCAGGAGGACGCCCAAGTTACGAACCCTCTCCGTGGGGGCGAGTGATTTGCCCCCAATAGCCAGCGATGGCATCAGCTGGCTATATCGGGACGCTGGAAGCCACAGCCACTCGGTCTTGGAGGGGTTGAGTCGGAGCCTGTTTCTCCCCATCCAGGCCCGCACGGCCTCCAGGCACTGGGACATCACTTCAAGGGCATCGTTGGGGTGGCCTGGGGTGGAGATGTACAGCTGGGTGTCATCAGCGTACTGATGGAACTCCACCCCGAAGCCACGGATGATCTCACCCAGCGGCTTTACATAAATGTTGAACAGCAGGGGCGAGAGGACCGACCCTTGTGGCACCCCACAAGCAAGGTGCCTCGGGGTCGACCGCTGCCCCCCCGTCAACACAGATTGCGACCGGTCAGAGAGGTAGGAGGAGAACCACCGCAAAACGGTGCCCCCCACCCCCAACCCCGCCAACCGGCGCAACATGATACCATGGTCGATGGTATCAAAAGCCGCTGAGAGGTCTAACAGGACCAGGATAGAGGAGCAACCCCTATCCCGAGCCCTCCAGAGATCATCCACCAACGCGACCAATGCCGTTTCCGTGCTGTGCCCAGGCCGGAAGCCGGACTGGAGCGGGTCTAGATAGACAGCTTCATCCAGGTACCGGGGAAGCTGTTGCGCTACCACACTCTCAACAACCTTCGCAAAGAAGCGAAGGCTGGAGACTGGACGATAGTTAGCCAAAACAGCCGGATCCAGAGAGGGCTTCTTGAGGAGGGGGCCTCACAACCGCTTCTTTCAAAGCAGCTGGCAGGACCCCCTCACTCAAAGAAGCGTTAACAATCTTCTGGAGCCAGCCTCGTGTCACCTCCCGGGAAGCCATTACCAACCAGGAGGGGCATGGGTCCAATAAACATGTGGTCGCGTTCAGCCGTCCCAGGACCCTGTCCATGTCCTCAGGAGCCACAGGATCGAACTCCCCCCAGATAACACTCTCAAGACCTGCCTCAGTCATCCCGTCCGGACATACCCAGTCAGAGGCCAGCCCTTCCCGAATCTGAGCGATTTTGTCATACATTAGCTAGGTTCTTCTCTTTACAGGAATAAGAAGGAAAAAGTGAATAATTGAGGAATATGACATAGGACAGCCAAATTTGTGATGGTGGGCATTTTTGAATATTATGTAGATTAGCCAGGTTCTTCCCTTTGCAGGAATAAGTAGGAAAAAGTGGATAATTGAGGAATATGACACAGGACAGCCAGGTTTGCGATGGTGATTATTTTTGAATATTATGTAGATAAGTCAGGTTCTTCCCTTTGCAGGAATAAGCAGGAAAAAGTGAATAATTGAGGAATATGACACAGGACAGCCATGTTTGGAATGGTGAGTATTTTTGAATATTATGTAGATAAGAAATGTTCTTCCCTTTGCAAGAATAAGCAGGAAAAAGTGGATAATTGAGGAATATGACACAGGACAGCCAGGTTTGTGATGGTGAGTATTTTTGAATATAATGTAGATTAGCAGGTTCTTCCCTTTGCAGGAATAAGAAGGAAAAAGTGGATAATTGAGGAATATGACACAGGACAGCCAAGTTTGTGAAGGTGAGTATTTTTGAATATTATGTAGATTAGCCAGGTTCTTCCCTTTGCAGGAATAAGCAGTAAAAAGTGGATAATTGAGGAATATGACAAAGGACAGCCATGTTTGGAATGATGAGTATTTTTGAATATTATATACATTAGCAAGGTTCTTCCCTTTGCAGGAATAAGAAGGAAAAAGTGAATAATTGAGGAATATGACACAGGACAGCCAGGTGTGCAATGGTGAGTATTTTTGAATATTATGTACATTAGCAAGGTTCTTCTCTTTCCAGGAATAAGAAGGAAAAAATGGATAATTGAGGAATATGACAACCGACAGCCATGTTTGGAATGGTGAGTATTTTTGAGTATTATATACATTAGCAAGGTTATTCTCTTTGCAGGAATAAGAAGGAAAAAGTGGATAATTGAGGAATATGACACAGGACAGCCAAGTTTGTGAAGGTGAGTATTTTTGAATATTATATAGATTAGCCAGGTTCTTCGCTTTGTAGGAATAAGCAGTAAAAAGTGGATAATTGAGGAATATGACACAGGACAGCCAGGCTTGCAATGGTGAGTATTTTTGAACATTATGTACATTAGCAAGGTTCTTCTCTTTGAAGGAATAAGAAGGAAAAAGTGAATAATTGAGGAATATGACACAGGACAGCCGTGTTTGGAATTTTGAGTATTTTTGAATATTATGTAGATAAGAAATGTTCTTCCCTTTGCAAGAATAAGCAGGAAAAATTGGATAATTGAGGAATATGACACAGGACAGCCATGTTTGGAATGGTGAGTATTTTTGAATATTATGTAGATAATAAATGTTCTTCCCTTTGGAAGAATAAGCAGGAAAAAGTGGATAATTGAGGAATATGACACAGGACAGCCAAGTTTGTGAAGGTGAGTATTTTTGAATATTATGTAGATTAGCCAGGTTCTTCCCTTTGTAGGAATAAGAAGGAAAAACTGGATAATTGAGGAATATGACACAGGACAGCCAGGCTTGCAATGGTGAGTATTTTTGAACATTATGTACATTAGCAAGGTTCTTCTCTTTGAAGGAATAAGAAGGAAAAAGTGAATAATTGAGGAATATGACACAGGACAGCCGTGTTTGGAATTTTGAGTATTTTTGAATATTATGTAGATAAGAAATGTTCTTCCCTTTGCAAGAATAAGCAGGAAAAATTGGATAATTGAGGAATATGACACAGGACAGCCATGTTTGGAATGGTGAGTATTTTTGAATATTATGTAGATAATAAATGTTCTTCCCTTTGGAAGAATAAGCAGGAAAAAGTGGATAATTGAGGAATATGACACAGGACAGCCAAGTTTGTGAAGGTGAGTATTTTTGAATATTATGTAGATTAGCCAGGTTCTTCCCTTTGTAGGAATAAGAAGGAAAAACTGGATAATTGAGGAATATGACACAGGACAGCCAAGTTTGTGAAGGTGAGTATTTTTGAATATTATGTAGATTAGCCAGGTTCTTCCCTTTGTAGGAATAAGCAGTAAAAAGTGGATAATTGAGGAATATGACACAGGACAGCCAGGTTTGCAATGGTGAGTATTTTTGAACATTATGTACATTAGCAAGGTTCTTCTTTTTGAAGGAATAAGAAGGAAAAAGTGAATAATTGAGGAATATGACACAGGACAGCCATGTTTGGAATTTTGAGTATTTTTGAATATTATATACATTAGGAAGGTTCTTCTCTTTGCACGAATAAGAAGGAAAAAGTGAATAATTGAGGAATATGACATAGGACAGCCAGGTTTGTGAAGGTGGGTATTTTTGAATATTATGTAGATTAACCAGGTTCTTCCCTTTGCAGGAATAAGCAGGAAAAAGTGGATATTTGAGGAATATGACACACGACAGCCATGTTTGGAATGGTGAGTATTTTTGAATATTATATACATTAGCCAGGTTCTTCCCTTTGCAGGAATAAGCAAGAAAAAGTGGATAATTGACGAATGTGACAAAGGACAGCCATGTTTGGAATGGTGAGTATTTTTGAATATTATATACATTAGCAAGGTTCTTCGCTTTGCAGGAATAAGAAGGAAAAAGTGAATAACTGAGGAATATGACACAGAACAGCCAGGTTTGTGATTCTGAGTATTTTTGAATCTTATGTAGATTAGCCAGGTTCTTCCCTTTGCAGGAATAAGCAGTAAAAATTGGATAATTGAGGAATATGACACAGGACAGCCAGGTTTGTGATGGTGAGTATTTTTGAATATTATGTAGATTATCCAGGTTCTTCCTTTTGCAGGAATAAGCAGGAGAAAGTGAATAATTGAGGAATAGGACACGACAGCCAGGTTAGTGATTCTGAGTATTTTTGAATATTATGTAGATTAGCCAGGTTCTTCCGTTTGCAGGAATAAGCAGGAGAATGTGAATAACTGAGGAATATGACACAGGACAGTCAGGTTTGTGATTCTGAGTATTTTTGAATATTATGTAGATTAGCAAGGTTCTTCCCTTTGCAGGAATAAGCAGGAAAAAGTGGATAATTGAGGAATATGTCATAGGACATTTTGAATATCATGTAGATTAGCTAGGTTCTTCCCTTTGCAGGAATAAGAAGGAAAAAGTGAATAATTGAGGGATATGACATAGGACAGCCAGGTTTGTGATGGTGAGTATTTTTGAATATTATGTAGATTAGCCAGATTCTTCTCTTTGCAGGAATAAGCAGGAAAAAGTGGATAATTGAGGAATATTACACACGACAGCCATGTTTGGAATGGTGAGTATTTTTGAATATTATATACATTAGCCAGGTTCTTCCCTTTGCAGGAATAAGCAAGAAAAAGTGGATAATTGACGAATGTGACAAAGGACAGCCATGTTTGGAATGGTGAGTATTTTTGAATATTATATACATTAGCAAGGTTCTTTGCTTTGCAGGAATAAGAAGGAAAAAGTGAATAACTGAGGAATATGACACAGGACAGCCAGGTTTGTGATTCTGAGTATTTTTGAATATTATGTAGATTAGCCAGGTTCTTCCTTTTGCAGGAATAAGCAGTAAAAATTGGGTAATTGAGGAATATGACACAGGACAGCCAGGTTTGTGATGGTGAGTATTTTTGAATATTATATACATTAGCCAGGTTCTTCCCTTTGCAGGAATAAGCAAGAAAAAGTGGATAATTGACGAATGTGACAAAGGACAGCCATGTTTGGAATGGTGAGTATTTTTGAATATTATATACATTAGCAAGGTTCTTTGCTTTGCAGGAATAAGAAGGAAAAAGTGAATAACTGAGGAATATGACACAGGACAGCCAGGTTTGTGATTCTGAGTATTTTTGAATATTATGTAGATTAGCCAGGTTCTTCCTTTTGCAGGAATAAGCAGTAAAAATTGGGTAATTGAGGAATATGACACAGGACAGCCAGGTTTGTGATGGTGAGTATTTTTGAATATTATGTAGATTGGCCAGGTTCTTCCCTTTGCAGGAATAAGCAGTAAAAAGTGGATAATTGAGGAATATGACACAGGACAGCCAGGTTTGCAATGGTGAGTATTTTTGAACATTATGTACATTAGCAAGGTTCTTCTCTTTGAAGGAATAAGAAGGAAAAAGTGAATAATTGAGGAATATGACACGACAGCAATGTTTGGAATGGTGAGTATTTTTGAATATTATATACATTAGCAAGGTTCTTCCCTTTGCAGGAATAAGAAGGAAAAAGTGAATAATTGACGAATATGATACAGGACAGCCAGCTTTGTGATGGTTGGTATTTTTGAATATTATGTAGATTATCCAGATTCTTCCCTTTGCAGGAATGAGAAGGAAAAAGTGGATAATTGAGGAATATTATACAGGACAGCCATGTTTGGAATGGTGAGTATTTTTGAATATTATATACTATTATTATTATTATTATTATTTATTTAATTTCTATACCGCCCTTCTCCAAATAGGACTCAGGGCGGTGCACAGCCAAGGTAAAAACAGAGCATACAAAATTAAAAACAGTATTAAAATAATTACATATTTGGCCGTAAATTAAAACAACCCAATTTAAAATCAATTTAAAATTTAAAATTTAAAATTTGGCTCAAGCCAGCCCAGCTAGTTGGAATAAATGGGTTTTCAGGGCCCGACGAAAAATCCGGAGGTCTGTTATTCTACGCAACTCCGGGGGAAGGTTGTTCCAGAGGGTGGGCGCCGTCACAGAGAAGGCTCTCCTCCTGGGGGTCGCCAGCCGACATTGTCTGGCGGACGGCACCCTGAGGAGGCCCACTCTGTGAGAGCGTACTGGCCGGTGGGAGGCTATTGGTGGCAGAAGGCGGTGTCGTAAGTACCCCCGGCCCTAAGCCATGGGAGCGCTTCAAAGGTGGTCACCAACACCTTGAAGCGCACCCGGAAGACCACCGGAAGCCAGTGCAGCTCGCACAGGAGAGGTGTCACATGGGAGCGCCTCGTCGCCCCCATAATCTCCCGCGCGGCCGCGTTCTGGACCAGCTGGAGTCTCCGGGTGCACCCCAGGGGGAGCCCCATGTAGAGAGCGTTGCAGTAGTCCAGGCGGGAAGTGACTAGTGCCTGAGTGACTGTGCGTAAAGAGTCCCGATCTAGAAAGGGACGCAACTGGTGTATCAGGCGAACCTGATAAAAAGCCCCCCTGGCCACGGCCGTCAAATGATCTTCTAAAGACAGCCGTGCGTCCAGGAGGACGCCCAAGTTACGAACCCTCTCCATGGGGGCGAGTGATTTGCCCCCAATAGCCAGCGATGGCATCAGCTGGCTATATCGGGACGCTGGAAGCCACAGCCCACTCGGTCTTGGAGGGGTTGAGTCGGAGCCTGTTTCTCCCCATCCAGGCCCGCACGGCCTCCAGGCACTGGGACATCACTTCAAGGGCATCGTTGGGGTGGCCTGGGGTGGAGATGTACAGCTGGGTGTCATCAGCGTACTGATGGAACTCCACCCCGAAGCCACGGATGATCTCACCCAGCGGCTTTACATAAATGTTGAACAGCAGGGGCGAGAGGACCGACCCTTGTGGCACCCCACAAGCAAGGTGCCTCGGGGGTCGACCGCTGCCCCCCCGTCAACACAGATTGCGACCGGTCAGGAGAGGTAGGAGGAGAACCACCGCAAAACGGTGCCCCCCACCCCCAACCCCCGCCAACCGGCGCAACATGATACCATGGTCGATGGTATCAAAAGCCGCTGAGAGGTCTAACAGGACCAGGATAGAGGAGCAACCCCTATCCCGAGCCCTCCAGAGATCATCCACCAACGCGACCAATGCCGTTTCCGTGCTGTGCCCAGGCCGGAAGCCGGACTGGAGCGGGTCTAGATAGACAGCTTCATCCAGGTACCGGGGAAGCTGTTGCGCTACCCATCACTCTCAACAACCTTCGCAAAGAAGCGAAGGCTGGAGACTGGACGATAGTTACCAAAACAGCCGGATCCAGAGGGCTTCTTGAGGAGGGGCCTCACAACCGCTTCTTTCAAAGCAGCTGGCAGGACCCCCTCACTCAAAGAAGCGTTAACAATCTTCTGGAGCCAGCCTCGTGTCACCTCCCGGGAAGCCATTACCAACCAGGAGGGGCATGGGTCCAATAAACATGTGGTCGCGTTCAGCCGTCCCAGGACCCTGTCCATGTCCTCAGGAGCCACAGGATCGAACTCCCCCCAGATAACACTCTCAAGACCTGCCTCAGTCATCCCGTCCGGACATACCCAGTCAGAGGCCAGCCCTTCCCGAATCTGAGCGATTTTGTCATACATTAGCTAGGTTCTTCTCTTTACAGGAATAAGAAGGAAAAAGTGAATAATTGAGGAATATGACATAGGACAGCCAAATTTGTGATGGTGGGCATTTTTGAATATTATGTAGATTAGCCAGGTTCTTCCCTTTGCAGGAATAAGTAGGAAAAAGTGGATAATTGAGGAATATGACACAGGACAGCCAGGTTTGCGATGGTGATTATTTTTGAATATTATGTAGATAAGTCAGGTTCTTCCCTTTGCAGGAATAAGCAGGAAAAAGTGAATAATTGAGGAATATGACACAGGACAGCCATGTTTGGAATGGTGAGTATTTTTGAATATTATGTAGATAAGAAATGTTCTTCCCTTTGCAGGAATAAGAAGGAAAAAGTGGATAATTGAGGAATATGACACAGGACAGCCAAGTTTGTGAAGGTGAGTATTTTTGAATATTATGTAGATTAGCCAGGTTCTTCCCTTTGCAGGAATAAGCAGTAAAAAGTGGATAATTGAGGAATATGACAAAGGACAGCCATGTTTGGAATGATGAGTATTTTTGAATATTATTTGGATTAGCCAGGGTCTTCCCTTTGCAGGAATAAACAGGAAAAAGTGGATAATTGAGGAATATGACACAGGACAGCCAGGTTTGCAATGGTGAGTATTTTTGAATATTATGTACATTAGCAAGGTTCTTCTCTTTGCAGGAATAAGAAGGAAAAAGTGGATAATTGAGGAATATGACAACCGACAGCCATGTTTGGAATGGTGAGTATTTTTGAGTATTATATACATTAGCAAGGTTCTTCGCTTTGCAGGAATAAGAAGGAAAAAGTGAATAACTGAGGAATATGACACAGGACAGCCAGGTTTGTGATTCTGAGTATTTTTGAATATTATGTAGATTAGCCAGGTTCTTCCCTTTGCAGGAATAAGCAGTAAAAATTGGATAATTGAGGAATATGACACAGGACAGCCAGGTTTGTGATTCTGAGTATTTTTGAATATTATGTAGATTAGCCAGGTTCTTCCCTTTGCAGGAATAAGCAGTAAAAATTGGATAATTGAGGAATATGACACAGGACAGCCAGGTTTGTGATGGTGAGTATTTTTGAATATTATGTAGATTAGCCAGGTTCTTCCCTTTGCAGGAATAAGCAGTAAAAAGTGGATAATTGAGGAATATGACACAGGACAGCCAGGTTTGCAATGGTGAGTATTTTTTGAACATTATGTACATTAGCAAGGTTCTTCTCTTTGAAGGAATAAGAAGTAAAAAGTGAATAATTGAGGAATATGACACGACAGCAATGTTTGGAATGGTGAGTATTTTTGAATATTATATACATTAGCAAGGTTCTTCCCTTTGCAGGAATAAGAAGGAAAAAGTGAATAATGAGGAATATGATACAGGACAGCCAGCTTTGTGATCGTTGGTATTTTTGAATATTATGTAGATTATCCAGATTCTTCCCTTTGCAGGAATGAGAAGGAAAAAGTGGATAATTGAGGAATATTATACAGGACAGCCATGTTTGGAATGGGGAGTATTTTTGAGTATTATATACATTAGCAAGGTTATTCTCTTTGCAGGAATAAGAAGGAAAAGTGGATAATTGAGGAATATGACACAGGACAGCCAGGTTTGTGATGGTGAGTATTTTTGAATATTATGTAGATTAGCCAGGTTCTTCCCTTTGCAGGAATAAGCAGAAAAACGTGGATAATTGAGGAATATGACACAGGACAGCCAGGTTTGCAATGGTGAGTATTTTTGAACATTATGTACATTAGCAAGGTTCTTCTCTTTGAAGGAATAAGAAGTAAAAAGTGAATAATTGAGGAATATGACACGACAGCAATGTTTGGAATGGTGAGTATTTTTGAATATTATATACATTAGCAAGGTTCTTCCCTTTGCAGGAATAAGAAGGAAAAAGTGAATAATTGAGGAATATGATACAGGACAGCCAGCTTTGTGATCGTTGGTATTTTTTGAATATTATGTAGATTATCCAGATTCTTCCCTTTGCAGGAATGAGAAGGAAAAAGTGGATAATTGAGGAATATTATACAGGACAGCCATGTTTGGAATGGGGAGTATTTTTGAGTATTATATACATTAGCAAGGTTATTCTCTTTGCAGGAATAAGAAGGAAAAGTGGATAATTGAGGAATATGACACAGGACAGCCAGGTTTGTGATGGTGAGTATTTTTGAATATTATGTAGATTAGCCAGGTTCTTCCCTTTGCAGGAATAAGCAGAAAAACGTGGATAATTGAGGAATATGACACAGGACAGCCAGGTTTGCAATGGTGAGTATTTTTGAACATTATGTACATTAGCAAGGTTCTTCTCTTTGAAGGAATAAGAAGTAAAAAGTGAATAATTGAGGAATATGACACGACAGCAATGTTTGGAATGGTGAGTATTTTTGAATATTATATACATTAGCAAGGTTCTTCCCTTTGCAGGAATAAGAAGGAAAAAGTGAATAATTGAGGAATATGATACAGGACAGCCAGCTTTGTGATCGTTGGTATTTTTGAATATTATGTAGATTATCCAGATTCTTCCCTTTGCAGGAATGAGAAGGAAAAAGTGGATAATTGAGGAATATTATACAGGACAGCCA
This sequence comes from Arizona elegans, assembly GCA_022577455.1. Classification (NCBI taxonomy): domain Eukaryota; kingdom Metazoa; phylum Chordata; class Lepidosauria; order Squamata; family Colubridae; genus Arizona; species Arizona elegans. The sequence continues at coordinate 8,495,017 of JAKOOJ010000008.1, read as the reverse complement.
TGTTTGGAATGGGGAGTATTTTGAGTATTATATACATTAGCAAGGTTATTCTCTTTGCAGGAATAAGAAGGAAAAGTGGATAATTGAGGAATATGACACAGGACAGCCAGGTTTGTGATGGTGAGTATTTTTGAATATTATGTAGATTAGCCAGGTTCTTCCCTTTGCAGGAATAAGCAGAAAAACGTGGATAATTGAGGAATATGACACAGGACAGCCAGGTTTGCAATGGTGAGTATTTTTGAACATTATGTACATTAGCAAGGTTCTTCTCTTTGAAGGAATAAGAAGTAAAAAGTGAATAATTGAGGAATATGACACGACAGCAATGTTTGGAATGGTGAGTATTTTTGAATATTATATACATTAGCAAGGTTCTTCCCTTTGCAGGAATAAGAAGGAAAAAGTGAATAATTGAGGAATATGATACAGGACAGCCAGCTTTGTGATCGTTGGTATTTTTGAATATTATGTAGATTATCCAGATTCTTCCCTTTGCAGGAATGAGAAGGAAAAAGTGGATAATTGAGGAATATTATACAGGACAGCCATGTTTGGAATGGTGAGTATTTTTGAGTATTATATACATTAGCAAGGTTATTCTCTTTGCAGGAATAAGAAAGGAAAAGTGGATAATTGAGGAATATGACACAGGACAGCCAAGTTTGTGAAGGTGAGTATTTTTGAATATTATGTAGATTAGCCAGGTTCTTCCCTTTGCAGGAATAAGCAGTAAAAAGTGGATAATTGAGGAATATGACAAAGGACAGCCATGTTTGGAATGATGAGTATTTTTGAATATTATTTGGATTAGCCAGGGTCTTCCCTTTGCAGGAATAAACAGGAAAAAGTGGATAATTGAGGAATATGACACAGGACAGCCAGGTTTGCAATGGTGAGTATTTTTGAATATTATATACATTAGCAAGGTTCTTCTCTTTGCAGGAATAAGAAGGAAAAAGTGGATAATTGAGGAATATGACAACCGACAGCCATGTTTGGAATGGTGAGTATTTTTGAATATTATGTAGATTAGCCAGGTTCTTCCCTTTGCAGGAATAAGCAGTAAAAATTGGATAATTGAGGAATATGACACAGGACAGCCAGGTTTGTGATGGTGAGTGTTTTTGAATATTATGTAGATTAGCCAGGTTCTTCCCTTTGCAGGAATAAGCAGTAAAAAGTGGATAATTGAGGAATATGACACAGGACAGCCAGGTTTGCAATGGTGAGTATTTTTGAACATTATGTACATTAGCAAGGTTCTTCTCTTTGAAGGAATAAGAAGTAAAAAGTGAATAATTGAGGAATATGACACGACAGCAATGTTTGGAATGGTGAGTATTTTTGAATATTATATACATTAGCAAGGTTCTTCCCTTTGCAGGAATAAGAAGGAAAAAGTGGATAATTGAGGAATATGACACAGGACAGCCAGGTTTGCAATGGTGAGTATTTTTGAATATTATGTACATTAGCAAGGTTCTTCTCTTTGCAGGAATAAGAAGGAAAAAGTGGATAATTGAGGAATATGACAACCGACAGCCATGTTTGGAATGGTGAGTATTTTTGAGTATTATATACATTAGCAAGGTTCTTCGCTTTGCAGGAATAAGAAGGAAAAAGTGAATAACTGAGGAATATGACACAGGACAGCCAGGTTTGTGATTCTGAGTATTTTTGAATATTATGTAGATTAGCCAGGTTCTTCCCTTTGCAGGAATAAGCAGTAAAAATTGGATAATTGAGGAATATGACACAGGACAGCCAGGTTTGTGATTCTGAGTATTTTTGAATATTATGTAGATTAGCCAGGTTCTTCCCTTTGCAGGAATAAGCAGTAAAAATTGGATAATTGAGGAATATGACACAGGACAGCCAGGTTTGTGATGGTGAGTATTTTTGAATATTATGTAGATTAGCCAGGTTCTTCCCTTTGCAGGAATAAGCAGTAAAAAGTGGATAATTGAGGAATATGACACAGGACAGCCAGGTTTGCAATGGTGAGTATTTTTGAACATTATGTACATTAGCAAGGTTCTTCTCTTTGAAGGAATAAGAAGTAAAAAGTGAATAATTGAGGAATATGACACGAGAGCAATGTTTGGAATGGTGAGTATTTTTGAATATTATATACATTAGCAAGGTTCTTCCCTTTGCAGGAATAAGAAGGAAAAAGTGAATAATTGAGGAATATGATACAGGACAGCCAGCTTTGTGATCGTTGGTATTTTTGAATATTATGTAGATTATCCAGATTCTTCCCTTTGCAGGAATGAGAAGGAAAAAGTGGATAATTGAGGAATATTATACAGGACAGCCATGTTTGGAATGGTGAGTATTTTTGAGTATTATATACATTAGCAAGGTTATTCTCTTTGCAGGAATAAGAAGGAAAAGTGGATAATTGAGGAATATGACACAGGACAGCCAGGTTTGTGATGGTGAGTATTTTTGAATATTATGTAGATTAGCCAGGTTCTTCCCTTTGCAGGAATAAGCAGTAAAAATTGGATAATTGAGGAATATGACACAGGACAGCCAGGTTTGTGATGGTGAGTATTTTTGAATATTATGTAGATTAGCCAGGTTCTTCCCTTTGCAGGAATAAGCAGTAAAAAGTGGATAATTGAGGAATATGACACAGGACAGCCAGGTTTGCAATGGTGAGTATTTTTGAATATTATGTAGATTAGCCAGGTTCTTCCCTTTGCAGGAATAAGCAGTAAAAAGTGGATAATTGAGGAATATGACAAAGGACAGCCATGTTTGGAATGATGAGTATTTTTGAATATTATTTGGATTAGCCAGGGTCTTCCCTTTGCAGGAATAAACAGGAAAAAGTGGATAATTGAGGAATATGACACAGGACAGCCAGGTTTGCAATGGTGAGTATTTTTGAATATTATATACATTAGCAAGGTTCTTCTCTTTGCAGGAATAAGAAGGAAAAAGTGGATAATTGAGGAATATGACAACCGACAGCCATGTTTGGAATGGTGAGTATTTTTCAATATTATGTAGATTAGCCAGGTTCTTCCCTTTGCAGGAATAAGCAGTAAAAATTGGATAATTGAGGAATATGACACAGGACAGCCAGGTTTGTGATGGTGAGTATTTTTGAATATTATGTAGATTAGCCAGGTTCTTCCCTTTGCAGGAATAAGCAGTAAAAAGTGGATAATTGAGGAATATGACACAGGACAGCCAGGTTTGCAATGGTGAGTATTTTTGAACATTATGTACATTAGCAAGGTTCTTCTCTTTGAAGGAATAAGAAGTAAAAAGTGAATAATTGAGGAATATGACACGACAGCAATGTTTGGAATGGTGAGTATTTTTGAATATTATATACATTAGCAAGGTTCTTCCCTTTGCAGGAATAAGAAGGAAAAAGTGAATAATTGAGGAATATGATACAGGACAGCCAGCTTTGTGATCGTTGGTATTTTTGAATATTATGTAGATTATCCAGATTCTTCCCTTTGCAGGAATGAGAAGGAAAAAGTGGATAATTGAGGAATATTATACAGGACAGCCATGTTTGGAATGGTGAGTATTTTTGAGTATTATATACATTAGCAAGGTTATTCTCTTTGAAGGAATAAGAAGTAAAAAGTGAATAACTGAGGAATATGACACGACAGCAATGTTTGGAATGGTGAGTATTTTTGAATATTATATACATTAGCAAGGTTCTTCCCTTTGCAGGAATAAGAAGGAAAAAGTGAATAATTGAGGAATATGATACAGGACAGCCAGCTTTGTGATCGTTGGTATTTTTGAATATTATGTAGATTATCCAGATTCTTCCCTTTGCAGGAATGAGAAGGAAAAAGTGGATAATTGAGGAATATTATACAGGACAGCCATGTTTGGAATGGTGAGTATTTTTGAGTATTATATACATTAGCAAGGTTATTCTCTTTGCAGGAATAAGAAGGAAAAGTGGATAATTGAGGAATATGACACAGGACAGCCAAGTTTGTGAAGGTGAGTATTTTTGAATATTATGTAGATTAGCCAGGTTCTTCCCTTTGCAGGAATAAGCAGTAAAAAGTGGATAATTGAGGAATATGACAAAGGACAGCCATGTTTGGAATGATGAGTATTTTTGAATATTATTTGGATTAGCCAGGGTCTTCCCTTTGCAGGAATAAACAGGAAAAAGTGGATAATTGAGGAATATGACACAGGACAGCCAGGTTTGCAATGGTGAGTATTTTTGAATATTATATACATTAGCAAGGTTCTTCTCTTTGCAGGAATAAGAAGGAAAAAGTGGATAATTGAGGAATATGACAACCGACAGCCATGTTTGGAATGGTGAGTATTTTTGAGTATTATATACATTAGCAAGGTTCTTCGCTTTGCAGGAATAAGAAGGAAAAAGTGAATAACTGAGGAATATGACACAGGACAGCCAGGTTAGTGATTCTGAGTATTTTTGAATATTATGTAGATTAGCCAGGTTCTTCCCTTTGCAGGAATAAGCAGTAAAAATTGGATAATTGAGGAATATGACACAGGACAGCCAGGTTTGTGATTCTGAGTATTTTTGAATATTATGTAGATTAGCCAGGTTCTTCCCTTTGCAGGAATAAGCAGTAAAAATTGGATAATTGAGGAATATGACACAGGACAGCCAGGTTTGTGATGGTGAGTATTTTTGAATATTTTGTAGATTAGCCAGGTTCTTCCCTTTGCAGGAATAAGCAGTAAAAAGTGGATAATTGAGGAATATGACACAGGACAGCCAGGTTTGCAATGGTGAGTATTTTTGAACATTATGTACATTAGCAAGGTTCTTCTCTTTGAAGGAATAAGAAGTAAAAGTGAATAATTGAGGAATATGACACGACAGCAATGTTTGGAATGGTGAGTATTTTTGAATATTATATACATTAGCAAGGTTCTTCCCTTTGCAGGAATAAGAAGGAAAAAGTGAATAATTGAGGAATATGATACAGGACAGCCAGCTTTGTGATCGTTGGTATTTTTGAATATTATGTAGATTATCCAGATTCTTCCCTTTGCAGGAATGAGAAGGAAAAAGTGGATAATTGAGGAATATTATACAGGACAGCCATGTTTGGAATGGTGAGTATTTTTGAGTATTATATACATTAGCAAGGTTATTCTCTTTGCAGGAATAAGAAGGAAAAGTGGATAATTGAGGAATATGACACAGGACAGCCAGGTTTGTGATGGTGAGTATTTTTGAATATTATGTAGATTAGCCAGGTTCTTCCCTTTGCAGGAATAAGCAGTAAAAAGTGGATAATTGAGGAATATGACACAGGACAGCCAGGTTTGCAATGGTGAGTATTTTTGAACATTATGTACATTAGCAAGGTTCTTCTCTTTGAAGGAATAAGAAGTAAAAAGTGAATAATTGAGGAATATGACACGACAGCAATGTTTGGAATGGTGAGTATTTTTGAATATTATATACATTAGCAAGGTTCTTCCCTTTGCAGGAATAAGAAGGAAAAAGTGAATAATTGAGGAATATGATACAGGACAGCCAGCTTTGTGATCGTTGGTATTTTTGAATATTATGTAGATTATCCAGATTCTTCCCTTTGCAGGAATGAGAAGGAAAAAGTGGATAATTGAGGAATATTATACAGGACAGCCATGTTTGGAATGGTGAGTATTTTTGAGTATTATATACATTAGCAAGGTTATTGTCTTTGCAGGAATAAGAAGGAAAAGTGGATAATTGAGGAATATGACACAGGACAGCCAAGTTTGTGAAGGTGAGTATTTTTGAATATTATGTAGATTAGCCAGGTTCTTCCCTTTGCAGGAATAAGCAGTAAAAAGTGGATAATTGAGGAATATGACAAAGGACAGCCATGTTTGGAATGATGAGTATTTTTGAATATTATTTGGATTAGCCAGGGTCTTCCCTTTGCAGGAATAAACAGGAAAAAGTGGATAATTGAGGAATATGACACAGGACAGCCAGGTTTGCAATGGTGAGTATTTTTGAATATTATATACATTAGCAAGGTTCTTCTCTTTGCAGGAATAAGAAGGAAAAAGTGGATAATTGAGGAATATGACAACCGACAGCCATGTTTGGAATGGTGAGTATTTTTGAGTATTATATACATTAGCAAGGTTCTTCGCTTTGCAGGAATAAGAAGGAAAAAGTGAATAACTGAGGAATATGACACAGGACAGCCAGGTTTGTGATTCTGAGTATTTTTGAATATTATGTAGATTAGCCAGGTTCTTCCCTTTGCAGGAATAAGCAGTAAAAATTGGATAATTGAGGAATATGACACAGGACAGCCAGGTTTGTGATGGTGAGTATTTTTGAATATTATGTAGATTAGCCAGGTTCTTCCCTTTGCAGGAATAAGCAGTAAAAAGTGGATAATTGAGGAATATGACACAGGACAGCCAGGTTTGCAATGGTGAGTATTTTTGAACATTATGTACATTAGCAAGGTTCTTCTCTTTGAAGGAATAAGAAGTAAAAAGTGAATAATTGAGGAATATGACACGACAGCAATGTTTGGAATGGTGAGTATTTTTGAATATTATATACATTAGCAAGGTTCTTCCCTTTGCAGGAATAAGAAGGAAAAAGTGAATAATTGAGGAATATGATACAGGACAGCCAGCTTTGTGATCGTTGGTATTTTTGAATATTATGTAGATTATCCAGATTCTTCCCTTTGCAGGAATGAGAAGGAAAAAGTGGATAATTGAGGAATATTATACAGGACAGCCATGTTTGGAATGGTGAGTATTTTTGAGTATTATATACATTAGCAAGGTTATTCTCTTTGCAGGAATAAGAAGGAAAAGTGGATAATTGAGGAATATGACACAGGACAGCCAGGTTTGTGATGGTGAGTATTTTTGAATATTATGTAGATTAGCCAGGTTCTTCCCTTTGCAGGAATAAGCAGTAAAAAGTGGATAATTGAGGAATATGACACAGGACAGCCAGGTTTGCAATGGTGAGTATTTTTGAACATTGTGTACATTAGCAAGGTTCTTCTCTTTGAAGGAATAAGAAGTAAAAAGTGAATAATTGAGGAATATGACACGACAGCAATGTTTGGAATGGTGAGTATTTTTGAATATTATATACATTAGCAAGGTTCTTCCCTTTGCAGGAATAAGAATGAAAAAGTGAATAATTGAGGAATATGATACAGGACAGCCAGCTTTGTGATCGTTGGTATTTTTGAATATTATGTAGATTATCCAGATTCTTCCCTTTGCAGGAATAAGAAGGAAAAGTGGATAATTGAGGAATATGACACAGGACAGCCAGGTTTGTGATGGTGAGTATTTTTGAATATTATGTAGATTAGCCAGGTTCTTCCCTTTGCAGGAATAAGCAGTAAAAAGTGGATAATTGAGGAATATGACACAGGACAGCCAGGTTTGCAATGGTGAGTATTTTTGAACATTGTGTACATTAGCAAGGTTCTTCTCTTTGAAGGAATAAGAAGTAAAAAGTGAATAATTGAGGAATATGACACGACAGC